>OX376659.1:19610928-20947833 GCA_947386135.1 Melanchra persicariae | reverse complement strand
TTCCTCCTGACACCTCGCCCGCGCGTCTGGCTCCAGGGAATCTGCAAAAAATTAATTAATTAGTAATTTTCATACCTAGGTACATACCTCAAAATCCACCTAAGGAAGCACTGTCGAAACAAAATTCGTAATTTCTTGGGCGTCTGGACTGCGTTTTTTTGGAGCGGTTTTCTGTTCCAGAAAACTTAAATAGGCGTCCCCTAACCTATTGACAAAAAATTTTTGACTTTTTTGCAAGGGTGGTTTTAATTTTGGCACCAACCCCTTTTTTACTAATTCAACATACTAACCTGGTTCTAACTACGGAACCCTTCATTCGATTTTCATTCTGTTTGCGGAATCGTGTTTTCGCCATACTAACCTCGGGTTCCCGGCGCTGTGCGCGAGCTGACACCCTTCCCGGTCGCTGAAAACACGATTTTTGCCCGAAAAAAGTGGTTTTTTTGACCAACCCTAAAAATTTTGTCAACCCTTATTCCCGAAAACGTCACAGCTAGCTAGCCCGCGCCGAGACGCTTCTCCTGACACCTCGCCCGCGCGTCTGGCTCCAGGGAATCTGCAAAAATTAATTAATTAGTAATTTTCATACATAGGTACATACCTCAAAATCCACCTAAGGAAGCACTGTCGAAACAAAAATCGTAATTTCTTGGGCGTCTGGACTGCGTTTTTGGAGCGGTTTTCTGTTCCAGAAAACTTAAATAGGCGTCCCCTAACCTATTGACAAAAAATTTTTGACTTTTTTGCAAGGGTGGTTTTAATTTTGGCACCAACCCCTTTTTTACTAAATTCAACATACTAACCTGGTTCTAACTACGGAACCCTTCATTCGATTTTCATTCTGTTTGCGGAATCGTGTTTTCGCCATACTAACCTCGGGTTCCCGGCGCTGTGCGCGAGCTGACACCCTTCCCGGTCGCTGAAAACACGATTTTTGCCCGAAAAAAGTGGTTTTTTGACCACCCCTAAAAATTTTGTTCAACCCTTATTCCCGAAAACGTCACAGCTAGCTAGCCCGCGCCGAGACGCTTCTCCTGACACCTCGCCCGCGCGTCTGGCTCCAGGGAATCTGCAAAAATTAATTAATTAGTAATTTTCATACATAGGTACATACCTCAAAATCCACCTAAGGAAGCACTGTCGAAACAAAAATCGTAATTTCTTGGGCGTCTGGACTGCGTTTTTGGAGCGGTTTTCTGTTCCAGAAAACTTAAATAGGCGTCCCCTAACCTATTGACAAAAAATTTTTGACTTTTTTGCAAGGGTGGTTTTAATTTTGGCACCAACCCCTTTTTTACTAAATTCAACATACTAACCTGGTTCTAACTACGGAACCCTTCATTCGATTTTCATTCTGTTTGCGGAATCGTGTTTTCGCCATACTAACCTCGGGTTCCCGGCGCTGTGCGCGAGCTGACACCCTTCCCGGTCGCTGAAAACACGATTTTTGCCCGAAAAAAGTGGTTTTTTGACCACCCCTAAAAATTTTGTTCAACCCTTATTCCCGAAAACGTCACAGCTAGCTAGCCCGCGCCGAGACGCTTCTCCTGACACCTCGCCCGCGCGTCTGGCTCCAGGGAATCTGCAAAAAATTAATTAATTAGTAATTTTCATACATAGGTACATCACCTCAAAATCCACCTAAGGAAGCACTGTCGAAACAAAAATCGTAATTTCTTGGGCGTCTGGACTGCGTTTTTGGAGCGGTTTTCTGTTCCAGAAAACTTAAATAGGCGTCCCCTAACCTATTGACAAAAAATTTTTGACTTTTTTGCAAGGGTGGTTTTAATTTTGGCACCAACCCCTTTTTTACTAAATTCAACATACTAACCTGGTTCTAACTACGGAACCCTTCATTCGATTTTCATTCTGTTTGCGGAATCGTGTTTTCGCCATACTAACCTCGGGTTCCCGGCGCTGTGCGCGAGCTGACACCCTTCCCGGTCGCTGAAAACACGATTTTTGCCCGAAAAAAGTGGTTTTTTGACCACCCCTAAAAATTTTGTTCAACCCTTATTCCCGAAAACGTCACAGCTAGCTAGCCCGCGCCGAGACGCTTCTCCTGACACCTCGCCCGCGCGTCTGGCTCCAGGGAATCTGCAAAAAATTAATTAATTAGTAATTTTCATACATAGGTACATACCTCAAAATCCACCTAAGGAAGCACTGTCGAAACAAAAATCGTAATTTCTTGGGCGTCTGGACTGCGTTTTTGGAGCGGTTTTCTGTTCCAGAAAACTTAAATAGGCGTCCCCTAACCTATTGACAAAAAATTTTTGACTTTTTTGCAAGGGTGGTTTTAATTTTGGCACCAACCCCTTTTTTACTAAATTCAACATACTAACCTGGTTCTAACTACGGAACCCTTCATTCGATTTTCATTCTGTTTGCGGAATCGTGTTTTCGCCATACTAACCTCGGGTTCCCGGCGCTGTGCGCGAGCTGACACCCTTCCCGGTCGCTGAAAACACGATTTTTGCCCGAAAAAAGTGGTTTTTTGACCACCCCTAAAAATTTTGTTCAACCCTTATTCCCGAAAACGTCACAGCTAGCTAGCCCGCGCCGAGACGCTTCTCCTGACACCTCGCCCGCGCGTCTGGCTCCAGGGAATCTGCAAAAAATTAATTAATTAGTAATTTTCATACATAGGTACATACCTCAAAATCCACCTAAGGAAGCACTGTCGAAACAAAAATCGTAATTTCTTGGGCGTCTGGACTGCGTTTTTGGAGCGGTTTTCTGTTCCAGAAAACTTAAATAGGCGTCCCCTAACCTATTGACAAAAAATTTTTGACTTTTTGCAAGGGTGGTTTTAATTTTGGCACCAACCCCTTTTTTACTAAATTCAACATACTAACCTGGTTCTAACTACGGAACCCTTCATTCGATTTTCATTCTGTTTGCGGAATCGTGTTTTCGCCATACTAACCTCGGGTTCCCGGCGCTGTGCGCGAGCTGACACCCTTCCCGGTCGCTGAAAACACGATTTTTGCCCGAAAAAAGTGGTTTTTTGACCACCCCTAAAAATTTTGTTCAACCCTTATTCCCGAAAACGTCACAGCTAGCTAGCCCGCGCCGAGACGCTTCTCCTGACACCTCGCCCGCGCGTCTGGCTCCAGGGAATCTGCAAAAAATTAATTAATTAGTAATTTTCATACATAGGTACATACCTCAAAATCCACCTAAGGAAGCACTGTCGAAACAAAAATCGTAATTTCTTGGGCGTCTGGACTGCGTTTTTGGAGCGGTTTTCTGTTCCAGAAAACTTAAATAGGCGTCCCCTAACCTATTGACAAAAAATTTTTGACTTTTTTGCAAGGGTGGTTTTAATTTTGGCACCAACCCCTTTTTTACTAAATTCAACATACTAACCTGGTTCTAACTACGGAACCCTTCATTCGATTTTCATTCTGTTTGCGGAATCGTGTTTTCGCCATACTAACCTCGGGTTCCCGGCGCTGTGCGCGAGCTGACACCCTTCCCGGTCGCTGAAAACACGATTTTTGCCCGAAAAAAGTGGTTTTTTGACCACCCCTAAAAATTTTGTTCAACCCTTATTCCCGAAAACGTCACAGCTAGCTAGCCCGCGCCGAGACGCTTCTCCTGACACCTCGCCCGCGCGTCTGGCTCCAGGGAATCTGCAAAAAATTAATTAATTAGTAATTTTCATACATAGGTACATACCTCAAAATCCACCTAAGGAAGCACTGTCGAAACAAAAATCGTAATTTCTTGGGCGTCTGGACTGCGTTTTTGGAGCGGTTTTCTGTTCCAGAAAACTTAAATAGGCGTCCCCTAACCTATTGACAAAAAATTTTTGACTTTTTTGCAAGGGTGGTTTTAATTTTGGCACCAACCCCTTTTTTACTAAATTCAACATACTAACCTGGTTCTAACTACGGAACCCTTCATTCGATTTTCATTCTGTTTGCGGAATCGTGTTTTCGCCATACTAACCTCGGGTTCCCGGCGCTGTGCGCGAGCTGACACCCTTCCCGGTCGCTGAAAACACGATTTTTGCCCGAAAAAAGTGGTTTTTTGACCACCCCTAAAAATTTTGTTCAACCCTTATTCCCGAAAACGTCACAGCTAGCTAGCCCGCGCCGAGACGCTTCTCCTGACACCTCGCCCGCGCGTCTGGCTCCAGGGAATCTGCAAAAAATTAATTAATTAGTAATTTTCATACATAGGTACATACCTCAAAATCCACCTAAGGAAGCACTGTCGAAACAAAAATCGTAATTTCTTGGCGTCTGGACTGCGTTTTTGGAGCGGTTTTCTGTTCCAGAAAACTTAAATAGGCGTCCCCTAACCTATTGACAAAAAATTTTTGACTTTTTTGCAAGGGTGGTTTTAATTTTGGCACCAACCCCTTTTTTACTAAATTCAACATACTAACCTGGTTCTAACTACGGAACCCTTCATTCGATTTTCATTCTGTTTGCGGAATCGTGTTTTCGCCATACTAACCTCGGGTTCCCGGCGCTGTGCGCGAGCTGACACCCTTCCCGGTCGCTGAAAACACGATTTTTGCCCGAAAAAAGTGGTTTTTTGACCACCCCTAAAAATTTTGTTCAACCCTTATTCCCGAAAACGTCACAGCTAGCTAGCCCGCGCCGAGACGCTTCTCCTGACACCTCGCCCGCGCGTCTGGCTCCAGGGAATCTGCAAAAAATTAATTAATTAGTAATTTTCATACATAGGTACATACCTCAAAATCCACCTAAGGAAGCACTGTCGAAACAAAAATCGTAATTTCTTGGGCGTCTGGACTGCGTTTTTGGAGCGGTTTTCTGTTCCAGAAAACTTAAATAGGCGTCCCCTAACCTATTGACAAAAAATTTTTGACTTTTTTGCAAGGGTGGTTTTAATTTTGGCACCAACCCCTTTTTTACTAAATTCAACATACTAACCTGGTTCTAACTACGGAACCCTTCATTCGATTTTCATTCTGTTTGCGGAATCGTGTTTTCGCCATACTAACCTCGGGTTCCCGGCGCTGTGCGCGAGCTGACACCCTTCCCGGTCGCTGAAAACACGATTTTTGCCCGAAAAAAGTGGTTTTTTGACCACCCCTAAAAATTTTGTTCAACCCTTATTCCCGAAAACGTCACAGCTAGCTAGCCCGCGCCGAGACGCTTCTCCTGACACCTCGCCCGCGCGTCTGGCTCCAGGGAATCTGCAAAAAATTAATTAATTAGTAATTTTCATACATAGGTACATACCTCAAAATCCACCTAAGGAAGCACTGTCGAAACAAAAATCGTAATTTCTTGGGCGTCTGGACTGCGTTTTTGGAGCGGTTTTCTGTTCCAGAAAACTTAAATAGGCGTCCCCTAACCTATTGACAAAAAATTTTTGACTTTTTTGCAAGGGTGGTTTTAATTTTGGCACCAACCCCTTTTTTACTAAATTCAACATACTAACCTGGTTCTAACTACGGAACCCTTCATTCGATTTTCATTCTGTTTGCGGAATCGTGTTTTCGCCATACTAACCTCGGGTTCCCGGCGCTGTGCGCGAGCTGACACCCTTCCCGGTCGCTGAAAACACGATTTTTGCCCGAAAAAAGTGGTTTTTTGACCACCCCTAAAAATTTTGTTCAACCCTTATTCCCGAAAACGTCACAGCTAGCTAGCCCGCGCCGAGACGCTTCTCCTGACACCTCGCCCGCGCGTCTGGCTCCAGGGAATCTGCAAAAAATTAATTAATTAGTAATTTTCATACATAGGTACATACCTCAAAATCCACCTAAGGAAGCACTGTCGAAACAAAAATCGTAATTTCTTGGGCGTCTGGACTGCGTTTTTGGAGCGGTTTTCTGTTCCAGAAAACTTAAATAGGCGTCCCCTAACCTATTGACAAAAAATTTTTGACTTTTTTGCAAGGGTGGTTTTAATTTTGGCACCAACCCCTTTTTTACTAAATTCAACATACTAACCTGGTTCTAACTACGGAACCCTTCATTCGATTTTCATTCTGTTTGCGGAATCGTGTTTTCGCCATACTAACCTCGGGTTCCCGGCGCTGTGCGGCGAGCTGACACCCTTCCCGGTCGCTGAAAACACGATTTTTGCCCGAAAAAAGTGGTTTTTTGACCACCCCTAAAAATTTTGTTCAACCCTTATTCCCGAAAACGTCACAGCTAGCTAGCCCGCGCCGAGACGCTTCTCCTGACACCTCGCCCGCGCGTCTGGCTCCAGGGAATCTGCAAAAAATTAATTAATTAGTAATTTTCATACATAGGTACATACCTCAAAATCCACCTAAGGAAGCACTGTCGAAACAAAAATCGTAATTTCTTGGGCGTCTGGACTGCGTTTTTGGAGCGGTTTTCTGTTCCAGAAAACTTAAATAGGCGTCCCCTAACCTATTGACAAAAAATTTTTGACTTTTTTGCAAGGGTGGTTTTAATTTTGGCACCAACCCCTTTTTTACTAAATTCAACATACTAACCTGGTTCTAACTACGGAACCCTTCATTCGATTTTCATTCTGTTTGCGGAATCGTGTTTTCGCCATACTAACCTCGGGTTCCCGGCGCTGTGCGCGAGCTGACACCCTTCCCGGTCGCTGAAAACACGATTTTTGCCCGAAAAAAGTGGTTTTTTGACCACCCCTAAAAATTTTGTTCAACCCTTATTCCCGAAAACGTCACAGCTAGCTAGCCCGCGCCGAGACGCTTCTCCTGACACCTCGCCCGCGCGTCTGGCTCCAGGGAATCTGCAAAAAATTAATTAATTAGTAATTTTCATACATAGGTACATACCTCAAAATCCACCTAAGGAAGCACTGTCGAAACAAAAATCGTAATTTCTTGGGCGTCTGGACTGCGTTTTTGGAGCGGTTTTCTGTTCCAGAAAACTTAAATAGGCGTCCCCTAACCTATTGACAAAAAATTTTTGACTTTTTTGCAAGGGTGGTTTTAATTTTGGCACCAACCCCTTTTTTACTAAATTCAACATACTAACCTGGTTCTAACTACGGAACCCTTCATTCGATTTTCATTCTGTTTGCGGAATCGTGTTTTCGCCATACTAACCTCGGGTTCCCGGCGCTGTGCGCGAGCTGACACCCTTCCCGGTCGCTGAAAACACGATTTTTGCCCGAAAAAAGTGGTTTTTTGACCACCCCTAAAAATTTTGTTCAACCCTTATTCCCGAAAACGTCACAGCTAGCTAGCCCGCGCCGAGACGCTTCTCCTGACACCTCGCCCGCGCGTCTGGCTCCAGGGAATCTGCAAAAAATTAATTAATTAGTAATTTTCATACATAGGTACATACCTCAAAATCCACCTAAGGAAGCACTGTCGAAACAAAAATCGTAATTTCTTGGGCGTCTGGACTGCGTTTTTGGAGCGGTTTTCTGTTCCAGAAAACTTAAATAGGCGTCCCCTAACCTATTGACAAAAAATTTTTGACTTTTTTGCAAGGGTGGTTTTAATTTTGGCACCAACCCCTTTTTTACTAAATTCAACATACTAACCTGGTTCTAACTACGGAACCCTTCATTCGATTTTCATTCTGTTTGCGGAATCGTGTTTTCGCCATACTAACCTCGGGTTCCCGGCGCTGTGCGCGAGCTGACACCCTTCCCGGTCGCTGAAAACACGATTTTTGCCCGAAAAAAGTGGTTTTTTGACCACCCCTAAAAATTTTGTTCAACCCTTATTCCCGAAAACGTCACAGCTAGCTAGCCCGCGCCGAGACGCTTCTCCTGACACCTCGCCCGCGCGTCTGGCTCCAGGGAATCTGCAAAAAATTAATTAATTAGTAATTTTCATACATAGGTACATACCTCAAAATCCACCTAAGGAAGCACTGTCGAAACAAAAATCGTAATTTCTTGGGCGTCTGGACTGCGTTTTTTGGAGCGGTTTTCTGTTCCAGAAAACTTAAATAGGCGTCCCCTAACCTATTGACAAAAAATTTTTGACTTTTTTGCAAGGGTGGTTTTAATTTTGGCACCAACCCCTTTTTTACTAAATTCAACATACTAACCTGGTTCTAACTACGGAACCCTTCATTCGATTTTCATTCTGTTTGCGGAATCGTGTTTTCGCCATACTAACCTCGGGTTCCCGGCGCTGTGCGCGAGCTGACACCCTTCCCGGTCGCTGAAAACACGATTTTTGCCCGAAAAAAGTGGTTTTTTGACCACCCCTAAAAATTTTGTTCAACCCTTATTCCCGAAAACGTCACAGCTAGCTAGCCCGCGCCGAGACGCTTCTCCTGACACCTCGCCCGCGCGTCTGGCTCCAGGGAATCTGCAAAAAATTAATTAATTAGTAATTTTCATACATAGGTACATACCTCAAAATCCACCTAAGGAAGCACTGTCGAAACAAAAATCGTAATTTCTTGGGCGTCTGGACTGCGTTTTTGGAGCGGTTTTCTGTTCCAGAAAACTTAAATAGGCGTCCCCTAACCTATTGACAAAAAATTTTTGACTTTTTTGCAAGGGTGGTTTTAATTTTGGCACCAACCCCTTTTTTACTAAATTCAACATACTAACCTGGTTCTAACTACGGAACCCTTCATTCGATTTTCATTCTGTTTGCGGAATCGTGTTTTCGCCATACTAACCTCGGGTTCCCGGCGCTGTGCGCGAGCTGACACCCTTCCCGGTCGCTGAAAACACGATTTTTGCCCGAAAAAAGTGGTTTTTTGACCACCCCTAAAAATTTTGTTCAACCCTTATTCCCGAAAACGTCACAGCTAGCTAGCCCGCGCCGAGACGCTTCTCCTGACACCTCGCCCGCGCGTCTGGCTCCAGGGAATCTGCAAAAAATTAATTAATTAGTAATTTTCATACATAGGTACATACCTCAAAATCCACCTAAGGAAGCACTGTCGAAACAAAAATCGTAATTTCTTGGGCGTCTGGACTGCGTTTTTGGAGCGGTTTTCTGTTCCAGAAAACTTAAATAGGCGTCCCCTAACCTATTGACAAAAAATTTTTGACTTTTTTGCAAGGGTGGTTTTAATTTTGGCACCAACCCCTTTTTTACTAAATTCAACATACTAACCTGGTTCTAACTACGGAACCCTTCATTCGATTTTCATTCTGTTTGCGGAATCGTGTTTTCGCCATACTAACCTCGGGTTCCCGGCGCTGTGCGCGAGCTGACACCCTTCCCGGTCGCTGAAAACACGATTTTTGCCCGAAAAAAGTGGTTTTTTGACCACCCCTAAAAATTTTGTTCAACCCTTATTCCCGAAAACGTCACAGCTAGCTAGCCCGCGCCGAGACGCTTCTCCTGACACCTCGCCCGCGCGTCTGGCTCCAGGGAATCTGCAAAAAATTAATTAATTAGTAATTTTCATACATAGGTACATACCTCAAAATCCACCTAAGGAAGCACTGTCGAAACAAAAATCGTAATTTCTTGGGCGTCTGGACTGCGTTTTTGGAGCGGTTTTCTGTTCCAGAAAACTTAAATAGGCGTCCCCTAACCTATTGACAAAAAATTTTTGACTTTTTTGCAAGGGTGGTTTTAATTTTGGCACCAACCCCTTTTTTACTAAATTCAACATACTAACCTGGTTCTAACTACGGAACCCTTCATTCGATTTTCATTCTGTTTGCGGAATCGTGTTTTCGCCATACTAACCTCGGGTTCCCGGCGCTGTGCGCGAGCTGACACCCTTCCCGGTCGCTGAAAACACGATTTTTGCCCGAAAAAAGTGGTTTTTTGACCACCCCTAAAAATTTTGTTCAACCCTTATTCCCGAAAACGTCACAGCTAGCTAGCCCGCGCCGAGACGCTTCTCCTGACACCTCGCCCGCGCGTCTGGCTCCAGGGAATCTGCAAAAAATTAATTAATTAGTAATTTTCATACATAGGTACATACCTCAAAATCCACCTAAGGAAGCACTGTCGAAACAAAAATCGTAATTTCTTGGGCGTCTGGACTGCGTTTTTGGAGCGGTTTTCTGTTCCAGAAAACTTAAATAGGCGTCCCCTAACCTATTGACAAAAAATTTTTGACTTTTTTGCAAGGGTGGTTTTAATTTTGGCACCAACCCCTTTTTTACTAAATTCAACATACTAACCTGGTTCTAACTACGGAACCCTTCATTCGATTTTCA
This sequence comes from Melanchra persicariae, assembly GCA_947386135.1. Classification (NCBI taxonomy): domain Eukaryota; kingdom Metazoa; phylum Arthropoda; class Insecta; order Lepidoptera; family Noctuidae; genus Melanchra; species Melanchra persicariae. The sequence continues at coordinate 20,937,742 of OX376659.1, read as the reverse complement.
TTCTGTTTGCGGAATCGTGTTTTCGCCATACTAACCTCGGGTTCCCGGCGCTGTGCGCGAGCTGACACCCTTCCCGGTCGCTGAAAACACGATTTTTGCCCGAAAAAAGTGGTTTTTTGACCACCCCTAAAAATTTTGTTCAACCCTTATTCCCGAAAACGTCACAGCTAGCTAGCCCGCGCCGAGACGCTTCTCCTGACACCTCGCCCGCGCGTCTGGCTCCAGGGAATCTGCAAAAAATTAATTAATTAGTAATTTTCATACATAGGTACATACCTCAAAATCCACCTAAGGAAGCACTGTCGAAACAAAAATCGTAATTTCTTGGGCGTCTGGACTGCGTTTTTGGAGCGGTTTTCTGTTCCAGAAAACTTAAATAGGCGTCCCCTAACCTATTGACAAAAAATTTTTGACTTTTTTGCAAGGGTGGTTTTAATTTTGGCACCAACCCCTTTTTTACTAAATTCAACATACTAACCTGGTTCTAACTACGGAACCCTTCATTCGATTTTCATTCTGTTTGCGGAATCGTGTTTTCGCCATACTAACCTCGGGTTCCCGGCGCTGTGCGCGAGCTGACACCCTTCCCGGTCGCTGAAAACACGATTTTTGCCCGAAAAAAGTGGTTTTTTGACCACCCCTAAAAATTTTGTTCAACCCTTATTCCCGAAAACGTCACAGCTAGCTAGCCCGCGCCGAGACGCTTCTCCTGACACCTCGCCCGCGCGTCTGGCTCCAGGGAATCTGCAAAAAATTAATTAATTAGTAATTTTCATACATAGGTACATACCTCAAAATCCACCTAAGGAAGCACTGTCGAAACAAAAATCGTAATTTCTTGGGCGTCTGGACTGCGTTTTTGGAGCGGTTTTCTGTTCCAGAAAACTTAAATAGGCGTCCCCTAACCTATTGACAAAAAATTTTTGACTTTTTTGCAAGGGTGGTTTTAATTTTGGCACCAACCCCTTTTTTACTAAATTCAACATACTAACCTGGTTCTAACTACGGAACCCTTCATTCGATTTTCATTCTGTTTGCGGAATCGTGTTTTCGCCATACTAACCTCGGGTTCCCGGCGCTGTGCGCGAGCTGACACCCTTCCCGGTCGCTGAAAACACGATTTTTGCCCGAAAAAAGTGGTTTTTTGACCACCCCTAAAAATTTTGTTCAACCCTTATTCCCGAAAACGTCACAGCTAGCTAGCCCGCGCCGAGACGCTTCTCCTGACACCTCGCCCGCGCGTCTGGCTCCAGGGAATCTGCAAAAAATTAATTAATTAGTAATTTTCATACATAGGTACATACCTCAAAATCCACCTAAGGAAGCACTGTCGAAACAAAAATCGTAATTTCTTGGGCGTCTGGACTGCGTTTTTGGAGCGGTTTTCTGTTCCAGAAAACTTAAATAGGCGTCCCCTAACCTATTGACAAAAAATTTTTGACTTTTTTGCAAGGGTGGTTTTAATTTTGGCACCAACCCCTTTTTTACTAAATTCAACATACTAACCTGGTTCTAACTACGGAACCCTTCATTCGATTTTCATTCTGTTTGCGGAATCGTGTTTTCGCCATACTAACCTCGGGTTCCCGGCGCTGTGCGCGAGCTGACACCCTTCCCGGTCGCTGAAAACACGATTTTTGCCCGAAAAAAGTGGTTTTTTGACCACCCCTAAAAATTTTGTTCAACCCTTATTCCCGAAAACGTCACAGCTAGCTAGCCCGCGCCGAGACGCTTCTCCTGACACCTCGCCCGCGCGTCTGGCTCCAGGGAATCTGCAAAAAATTAATTAATTAGTAATTTTCATACATAGGTACATACCTCAAAATCCACCTAAGGAAGCACTGTCGAAACAAAAATCGTAATTTCTTGGGCGTCTGGACTGCGTTTTTGGAGCGGTTTTCTGTTCCAGAAAACTTAAATAGGCGTCCCCTAACCTATTGACAAAAAATTTTTGACTTTTTTGCAAGGGTGGTTTTAATTTTGGCACCAACCCCTTTTTTACTAAATTCAACATACTAACCTGGTTCTAACTACGGAACCCTTCATTCGATTTTCATTCTGTTTGCGGAATCGTGTTTTCGCCATACTAACCTCGGGTTCCCGGCGCTGTGCGCGAGCTGACACCCTTCCCGGTCGCTGAAAACACGATTTTTGCCCGAAAAAAGTGGTTTTTTGACCACCCCTAAAAATTTTGTTCAACCCTTATTCCCGAAAACGTCACAGCTAGCTAGCCCGCGCCGAGACGCTTCTCCTGACACCTCGCCCGCGCGTCTGGCTCCAGGGAATCTGCAAAAAATTAATTAATTAGTAATTTTCATACATAGGTACATACCTCAAAATCCACCTAAGGAAGCACTGTCGAAACAAAAATCGTAATTTCTTGGGCGTCTGGACTGCGTTTTTGGAGCGGTTTTCTGTTCCAGAAAACTTAAATAGGCGTCCCCTAACCTATTGACAAAAAATTTTTGACTTTTTTGCAAGGGTGGTTTTAATTTTGGCACCAACCCCTTTTTTACTAAATTCAACATACTAACCTGGTTCTAACTACGGAACCCTTCATTCGATTTTCATTCTGTTTGCGGAATCGTGTTTTCGCCATACTAACCTCGGGTTCCCGGCGCTGTGCGCGAGCTGACACCCTTCCCGGTCGCTGAAAACACGATTTTTGCCCGAAAAAAGTGGTTTTTTGACCACCCCTAAAAATTTTGTTCAACCCTTATTCCCGAAAACGTCACAGCTAGCTAGCCCGCGCCGAGACGCTTCTCCTGACACCTCGCCCGCGCGTCTGGCTCCAGGGAATCTGCAAAAAATTAATTAATTAGTAATTTTCATACATAGGTACATACCTCAAAATCCACCTAAGGAAGCACTGTCGAAACAAAAATCGTAATTTCTTGGGCGTCTGGACTGCGTTTTTGGAGCGGTTTTCTGTTCCAGAAAACTTAAATAGGCGTCCCCTAACCTATTGACAAAAAATTTTTGACTTTTTTGCAAGGGTGGTTTTAATTTTGGCACCAACCCCTTTTTTACTAAATTCAACATACTAACCTGGTTCTAACTACGGAACCCTTCATTCGATTTTCATTCTGTTTGCGGAATCGTGTTTTCGCCATACTAACCTCGGGTTCCCGGCGCTGTGCGCGAGCTGACACCCTTCCCGGTCGCTGAAAACACGATTTTTGCCCGAAAAAAGTGGTTTTTTGACCACCCCTAAAAATTTTGTTCAACCCTTATTCCCGAAAACGTCACAGCTAGCTAGCCCGCGCCGAGACGCTTCTCCTGACACCTCGCCCGCGCGTCTGGCTCCAGGGAATCTGCAAAAAATTAATTAATTAGTAATTTTCATACATAGGTACATACCTCAAAATCCACCTAAGGAAGCACTGTCGAAACAAAAATCGTAATTTCTTGGGCGTCTGGACTGCGTTTTTGGAGCGGTTTTCTGTTCCAGAAAACTTAAATAGGCGTCCCCTAACCTATTGACAAAAAATTTTTGACTTTTTTGCAAGGGTGGTTTTAATTTTGGCACCAACCCCTTTTTTACTAAATTCAACATACTAACCTGGTTCTAACTACGGAACCCTTCATTCGATTTTCATTCTGTTTGCGGAATCGTGTTTTCGCCATACTAACCTCGGGTTCCCGGCGCTGTGCGCGAGCTGACACCCTTCCCGGTCGCTGAAAACACGATTTTTGCCCGAAAAAAGTGGTTTTTTGACCACCCCTAAAAATTTTGTTCAACCCTTATTCCCGAAAACGTCACAGCTAGCTAGCCCGCGCCGAGACGCTTCTCCTGACACCTCGCCCGCGCGTCTGGCTCCAGGGAATCTGCAAAAAATTAATTAATTAGTAATTTTCATACATAGGTACATACCTCAAAATCCACCTAAGGAAGCACTGTCGAAACAAAAATCGTAATTTCTTGGGCGTCTGGACTGCGTTTTTGGAGCGGTTTTCTGTTCCAGAAAACTTAAATAGGCGTCCCCTAACCTATTGACAAAAAATTTTTGACTTTTTTGCAAGGGTGGTTTTAATTTTGGCACCAACCCCTTTTTTACTAAATTCAACATACTAACCTGGTTCTAACTACGGAACCCTTCATTCGATTTTCATTCTGTTTGCGGAATCGTGTTTTCGCCATACTAACCTCGGGTTCCCGGCGCTGTGCGCGAGCTGACACCCTTCCCGGTCGCTGAAAACACGATTTTTGCCCGAAAAAAGTGGTTTTTTGACCACCCCTAAAAATTTTGTTCAACCCTTATTCCCGAAAACGTCACAGCTAGCTAGCCCGCGCCGAGACGCTTCTCCTGACACCTCGCCCGCGCGTCTGGCTCCAGGGAATCTGCAAAAAATTAATTAATTAGTAATTTTCATACATAGGTACATACCTCAAAATCCACCTAAGGAAGCACTGTCGAAACAAAAATCGTAATTTCTTGGGCGTCTGGACTGCGTTTTTGGAGCGGTTTTCTGTTCCAGAAAACTTAAATAGGCGTCCCCTAACCTATTGACAAAAAATTTTTGACTTTTTTGCAAGGGTGGTTTTAATTTTGGCACCAACCCCTTTTTTACTAAATTCAACATACTAACCTGGTTCTAACTACGGAACCCTTCATTCGATTTTCATTCTGTTTGCGGAATCGTGTTTTCGCCATACTAACCTCGGGTTCCCGGCGCTGTGCGCGAGCTGACACCCTTCCCGGTCGCTGAAAACACGATTTTTGCCCGAAAAAAGTGGTTTTTTGACCACCCCTAAAAATTTTGTTCAACCCTTATTCCCGAAAACGTCACAGCTAGCTAGCCCGCGCCGAGACGCTTCTCCTGACACCTCGCCCGCGCGTCTGGCTCCAGGGAATCTGCAAAAAATTAATTAATTAGTAATTTTCATACATAGGTACATACCTCAAAATCCACCTAAGGAAGCACTGTCGAAACAAAAATCGTAATTTCTTGGGCGTCTGGACTGCGTTTTTGGAGCGGTTTTCTGTTCCAGAAAACTTAAATAGGCGTCCCCTAACCTATTGACAAAAAATTTTTGACTTTTTTGCAAGGGTGGTTTTAATTTTGGCACCAACCCCTTTTTTACTAAATTCAACATACTAACCTGGTTCTAACTACGGAACCCTTCATTCGATTTTCATTCTGTTTGCGGAATCGTGTTTTCGCCATACTAACCTCGGGTTCCCGGCGCTGTGCGCGAGCTGACACCCTTCCCGGTCGCTGAAAACACGATTTTTGCCCGAAAAAAGTGGTTTTTTGACCACCCCTAAAAATTTTGTTCAACCCTTATTCCCGAAAACGTCACAGCTAGCTAGCCCGCGCCGAGACGCTTCTCCTGACACCTCGCCCGCGCGTCTGGCTCCAGGGAATCTGCAAAAAATTAATTAATTAGTAATTTTCATACATAGGTACATACCTCAAAATCCACCTAAGGAAGCACTGTCGAAACAAAAATCGTAATTTCTTGGGCGTCTGGACTGCGTTTTTGGAGCGGTTTTCTGTTCCAGAAAACTTAAATAGGCGTCCCCTAACCTATTGACAAAAAATTTTTGACTTTTTTGCAAGGGTGGTTTTAATTTTGGCACCAACCCCTTTTTTACTAAATTCAACATACTAACCTGGTTCTAACTACGGAACCCTTCATTCGATTTTCATTCTGTTTGCGGAATCGTGTTTTCGCCATACTAACCTCGGGTTCCCGGCGCTGTGCGCGAGCTGACACCCTTCCCGGTCGCTGAAAACACGATTTTTGCCCGAAAAAAGTGGTTTTTTGACCACCCCTAAAAATTTTGTTCAACCCTTATTCCCGAAAACGTCACAGCTAGCTAGCCCGCGCCGAGACGCTTCTCCTGACACCTCGCCCGCGCGTCTGGCTCCAGGGAATCTGCAAAAAATTAATTAATTAGTAATTTTCATACATAGGTACATACCTCAAAATCCACCTAAGGAAGCACTGTCGAAACAAAAATCGTAATTTCTTGGGCGTCTGGACTGCGTTTTTGGAGCGGTTTTCTGTTCCAGAAAACTTAAATAGGCGTCCCCTAACCTATTGACAAAAAATTTTTGACTTTTTTGCAAGGGTGGTTTTAATTTTGGCACCAACCCCTTTTTTACTAAATTCAACATACTAACCTGGTTCTAACTACGGAACCCTTCATTCGATTTTCATTCTGTTTGCGGAATCGTGTTTTCGCCATACTAACCTCGGGTTCCCGGCGCTGTGCGCGAGCTGACACCCTTCCCGGTCGCTGAAAACACGATTTTTGCCCGAAAAAAGTGGTTTTTTGACCACCCCTAAAAATTTTGTTCAACCCTTATTCCCGAAAACGTCACAGCTAGCTAGCCCGCGCCGAGACGCTTCTCCTGACACCTCGCCCGCGCGTCTGGCTCCAGGGAATCTGCAAAAAATTAATTAATTAGTAATTTTCATACATAGGTACATACCTCAAAATCCACCTAAGGAAGCACTGTCGAAACAAAAATCGTAATTTCTTGGGCGTCTGGACTGCGTTTTTGGAGCGGTTTTCTGTTCCAGAAAACTTAAATAGGCGTCCCCTAACCTATTGACAAAAAATTTTTGACTTTTTTGCAAGGGTGGTTTTAATTTTGGCACCAACCCCTTTTTTACTAAATTCAACATACTAACCTGGTTCTAACTACGGAACCCTTCATTCGATTTTCATTCTGTTTGCGGAATCGTGTTTTCGCCATACTAACCTCGGGTTCCCGGCGCTGTGCGCGAGCTGACACCCTTCCCGGTCGCTGAAAACACGATTTTTGCCCGAAAAAAGTGGTTTTTTGACCACCCCTAAAAATTTTGTTCAACCCTTATTCCCGAAAACGTCACAGCTAGCTAGCCCGCGCCGAGACGCTTCTCCTGACACCTCGCCCGCGCGTCTGGCTCCAGGGAATCTGCAAAAAATTAATTAATTAGTAATTTTCATACATAGGTACATACCTCAAAATCCACCTAAGGAAGCACTGTCGAAACAAAAATCGTAATTTCTTGGGCGTCTGGACTGCGTTTTTGGAGCGGTTTTCTGTTCCAGAAAACTTAAATAGGCGTCCCCTAACCTATTGACAAAAAATTTTTGACTTTTTTGCAAGGGTGGTTTTAATTTTGGCACCAACCCCTTTTTTACTAAATTCAACATACTAACCTGGTTCTAACTACGGAACCCTTCATTCGATTTTCATTCTGTTTGCGGAATCGTGTTTTCGCCATACTAACCTCGGGTTCCCGGCGCTGTGCGCGAGCTGACACCCTTCCCGGTCGCTGAAAACACGATTTTTGCCCGAAAAAAGTGGTTTTTTGACCACCCCTAAAAATTTTGTTCAACCCTTATTCCCGAAAACGTCACAGCTAGCTAGCCCGCGCCGAGACGCTTCTCCTGACACCTCGCCCGCGCGTCTGGCTCCAGGGAATCTGCAAAAAATTAATTAATTAGTAATTTTCATACATAGGTACATACCTCAAAATCCACCTAAGGAAGCACTGTCGAAACAAAAATCGTAATTTCTTGGGCGTCTGGACTGCGTTTTTGGAGCGGTTTTCTGTTCCAGAAAACTTAAATAGGCGTCCCCTAACCTATTGACAAAAAATTTTTGACTTTTTTGCAAGGGTGGTTTTAATTTTGGCACCAACCCCTTTTTTACTAAATTCAACATACTAACCTGGTTCTAACTACGGAACCCTTCATTCGATTTTCATTCTGTTTGCGGAATCGTGTTTTCGCCATACTAACCTCGGGTTCCCGGCGCTGTGCGCGAGCTGACACCCTTCCCGGTCGCTGAAAACACGATTTTTGCCCGAAAAAAGTGGTTTTTTGACCACCCCTAAAAATTTTGTTCAACCCTTATTCCCGAAAACGTCACAGCTAGCTAGCCCGCGCCGAGACGCTTCTCCTGACACCTCGCCCGCGCGTCTGGCTCCAGGGAATCTGCAAAAAATTAATTAATTAGTAATTTTCATACATAGGTACATACCTCAAAATCCACCTAAGGAAGCACTGTCGAAACAAAAATCGTAATTTCTTGGGCGTCTGGACTGCGTTTTTGGAGCGGTTTTCTGTTCCAGAAAACTTAAATAGGCGTCCCCTAACCTATTGACAAAAAATTTTTGACTTTTTTGCAAGGGTGGTTTTAATTTTGGCACCAACCCCTTTTTTACTAAATTCAACATACTAACCTGGTTCTAACTACGGAACCCTTCATTCGATTTTCATTCTGTTTGCGGAATCGTGTTTTCGCCATACTAACCTCGGGTTCCCGGCGCTGTGCGCGAGCTGACACCCTTCCCGGTCGCTGAAAACACGATTTTTGCCCGAAAAAAGTGGTTTTTTGACCACCCCTAAAAATTTTGTTCAACCCTTATTCCCGAAAACGTCACAGCTAGCTAGCCCGCGCCGAGACGCTTCTCCTGACACCTCGCCCGCGCGTCTGGCTCCAGGGAATCTGCAAAAAATTAATTAATTAGTAATTTTCATACATAGGTACATACCTCAAAATCCACCTAAGGAAGCACTGTCGAAACAAAAATCGTAATTTCTTGGGCGTCTGGACTGCGTTTTTGGAGCGGTTTTCTGTTCCAGAAAACTTAAATAGGCGTCCCCTAACCTATTGACAAAAAATTTTTGACTTTTTTGCAAGGGTGGTTTTAATTTTGGCACCAACCCCTTTTTTACTAAATTCAACATACTAACCTGGTTCTAACTACGGAACCCTTCATTCGATTTTCATTCTGTTTGCGGAATCGTGTTTTCGCCATACTAACCTCGGGTTCCCGGCGCTGTGCGCGAGCTGACACCCTTCCCGGTCGCTGAAAACACGATTTTTGCCCGAAAAAAGTGGTTTTTTGACCACCCCTAAAAATTTTGTTCAACCCTTATTCCCGAAAACGTCACAGCTAGCTAGCCCGCGCCGAGACGCTTCTCCTGACACCTCGCCCGCGCGTCTGGCTCCAGGGAATCTGCAAAAAATTAATTAATTAGTAATTTTCATACATAGGTACATACCTCAAAATCCACCTAAGGAAGCACTGTCGAAACAAAAATCGTAATTTCTTGGGCGTCTGGACTGCGTTTTTGGAGCGGTTTTCTGTTCCAGAAAACTTAAATAGGCGTCCCCTAACCTATTGACAAAAAATTTTTGACTTTTTTGCAAGGGTGGTTTTAATTTTGGCACCAACCCCTTTTTTACTAAATTCAACATACTAACCTGGTTCTAACTACGGAACCCTTCATTCGATTTTCATTCTGTTTGCGGAATCGTGTTTTCGCCATACTAACCTCGGGTTCCCGGCGCTGTGCGCGAGCTGACACCCTTCCCGGTCGCTGAAAACACGATTTTTGCCCGAAAAAAGTGGTTTTTTGACCACCCCTAAAAATTTTGTTCAACCCTTATTCCCGAAAACGTCACAGCTAGCTAGCCCGCGCCGAGACGCTTCTCCTGACACCTCGCCCGCGCGTCTGGCTCCAGGGAATCTGCAAAAAATTAATTAATTAGTAATTTTCATACATAGGTACATACCTCAAAATCCACCTAAGGAAGCACTGTCGAAACAAAAATCGTAATTTCTTGGGCGTCTGGACTGCGTTTTTGGAGCGGTTTTCTGTTCCAGAAAACTTAAATAGGCGTCCCCTAACCTATTGACAAAAAATTTTTGACTTTTTTGCAAGGGTGGTTTTAATTTTGGCACCAACCCCTTTTTTACTAAATTCAACATACTAACCTGGTTCTAACTACGGAACCCTTCATTCGATTTTCATTCTGTTTGCGGAATCGTGTTTTCGCCATACTAACCTCGGGTTCCCGGCGCTGTGCGCGAGCTGACACCCTTCCCGGTCGCTGAAAACACGATTTTTGCCCGAAAAAAGTGGTTTTTTGACCACCCCTAAAAATTTTGTTCAACCCTTATTCCCGAAAACGTCACAGCTAGCTAGCCCGCGCCGAGACGCTTCTCCTGACACCTCGCCCGCGCGTCTGGCTCCAGGGAATCTGCAAAAAATTAATTAATTAGTAATTTTCATACATAGGTACATACCTCAAAATCCACCTAAGGAAGCACTGTCGAAACAAAAATCGTAATTTCTTGGGCGTCTGGACTGCGTTTTTGGAGCGGTTTTCTGTTCCAGAAAACTTAAATAGGCGTCCCCTAACCTATTGACAAAAAATTTTTGACTTTTTTGCAAGGGTGGTTTTAATTTTGGCACCAACCCCTTTTTTACTAAATTCAACATACTAACCTGGTTCTAACTACGGAACCCTTCATTCGATTTTCATTCTGTTTGCGGAATCGTGTTTTCGCCATACTAACCTCGGGTTCCCGGCGCTGTGCGCGAGCTGACACCCTTCCCGGTCGCTGAAAACACGATTTTTGCCCGAAAAAAGTGGTTTTTTGACCACCCCTAAAAATTTTGTTCAACCCTTATTCCCGAAAACGTCACAGCTAGCTAGCCCGCGCCGAGACGCTTCTCCTGACACCTCGCCCGCGCGTCTGGCTCCAGGGAATCTGCAAAAAATTAATTAATTAGTAATTTTCATACATAGGTACATACCTCAAAATCCACCTAAGGAAGCACTGTCGAAACAAAAATCGTAATTTCTTGGGCGTCTGGACTGCGTTTTTGGAGCGGTTTTCTGTTCCAGAAAACTTAAATAGGCGTCCCCTAACCTATTGACAAAAAATTTTTGACTTTTTTGCAAGGGTGGTTTTAATTTTGGCACCAACCCCTTTTTTACTAAATTCAACATACTAACCTGGTTCTAACTACGGAACCCTTCATTCGATTTTCATTCTGTTTGCGGAATCGTGTTTTCGCCATACTAACCTCGGGTTCCCGGCGCTGTGCGCGAGCTGACACCCTTCCCGGTCGCTGAAAACACGATTTTTGCCCGAAAAAAGTGGTTTTTTGACCACCCCTAAAAATTTTGTTCAACCCTTATTCCCGAAAACGTCACAGCTAGCTAGCCCGCGCCGAGACGCTTCTCCTGACACCTCGCCCGCGCGTCTGGCTCCAGGGAATCTGCAAAAAATTAATTAATTAGTAATTTTCATACATAGGTACATACCTCAAAATCCACCTAAGGAAGCACTGTCGAAACAAAAATCGTAATTTCTTGGGCGTCTGGACTGCGTTTTTGGAGCGGTTTTCTGTTCCAGAAAACTTAAATAGGCGTCCCCTAACCTATTGACAAAAAATTTTTGACTTTTTTGCAAGGGTGGTTTTAATTTTGGCACCAACCCCTTTTTTACTAAATTCAACATACTAACCTGGTTCTAACTACGGAACCCTTCATTCGATTTTCATTCTGTTTGCGGAATCGTGTTTTCGCCATACTAACCTCGGGTTCCCGGCGCTGTGCGCGAGCTGACACCCTTCCCGGTCGCTGAAAACACGATTTTTGCCCGAAAAAAGTGGTTTTTTGACCACCCCTAAAAATTTTGTTCAACCCTTATTCCCGAAAACGTCACAGCTAGCTAGCCCGCGCCGAGACGCTTCTCCTGACACCTCGCCCGCGCGTCTGGCTCCAGGGAATCTGCAAAAAATTAATTAATTAGTAATTTTCATACATAGGTACATACCTCAAAATCCACCTAAGGAAGCACTGTCGAAACAAAAATCGTAATTTCTTGGGCGTCTGGACTGCGTTTTTGGAGCGGTTTTCTGTTCCAGAAAACTTAAATAGGCGTCCCCTAACCTATTGACAAAAAATTTTTGACTTTTTTGCAAGGGTGGTTTTAATTTTGGCACCAACCCCTTTTTTACTAAATTCAACATACTAACCTGGTTCTAACTACGGAACCCTTCATTCGATTTTCATTCTGTTTGCGGAATCGTGTTTTCGCCATACTAACCTCGGGTTCCCGGCGCTGTGCGCGAGCTGACACCCTTCCCGGTCGCTGAAAACACGATTTTTGCCCGAAAAAAGTGGTTTTTTGACCACCCCTAAAAATTTTGTTCAACCCTTATTCCCGAAAACGTCACAGCTAGCTAGCCCGCGCCGAGACGCTTCTCCTGACACCTCGCCCGCGCGTCTGGCTCCAGGGAATCTGCAAAAAATTAATTAATTAGTAATTTTCATACATAGGTACATACCTCAAAATCCACCTAAGGAAGCACTGTCGAAACAAAAATCGTAATTTCTTGGGCGTCTGGACTGCGTTTTTGGAGCGGTTTTCTGTTCCAGAAAACTTAAATAGGCGTCCCCTAACCTATTGACAAAAAATTTTTGACTTTTTTGCAAGGGTGGTTTTAATTTTGGCACCAACCCCTTTTTTACTAAATTCAACATACTAACCTGGTTCTAACTACGGAACCCTTCATTCGATTTTCATTCTGTTTGCGGAATCGTGTTTTCGCCATACTAACCTCGGGTTCCCGGCGCTGTGCGCGAGCTGACACCCTTCCCGGTCGCTGAAAACACGATTTTTGCCCGAAAAAAGTGGTTTTTTGACCACCCCTAAAAATTTTGTTCAACCCTTATTCCCGAAAACGTCACAGCTAGCTAGCCCGCGCCGAGACGCTTCTCCTGACACCTCGCCCGCGCGTCTGGCTCCAGGGAATCTGCAAAAAGTTCAAATAAATTTGCCCTCCCACCCGCCCTGTTCTATATAGGGAAGAAGGGTAGGAATTTTGACCAAATATTTTTATTTTCCTTTTTGCTCCCAGGGAACCTGCTCGGCCCCTACAAACATTTTATATTGTTTTTGGGCACATATAGCGCCATATTCAGGGGCAGGGGAGCAAAAAACGTAAAGGATTGTTTGACTTATTTTCTTATACCTTTAAAAATTTATGTGACAGATAGTTACTTCTTTACTATCTTTTATTTACATATTGACATACATATTTTTATACTTATACTTGTCTTATATATTTACGTACAGTTGCTGATCCCCATTTTACAGGGACCAGTACTAAGTGTCCTCTGACAAGCCTTTAGGACTTTCCGGTTAATTATGTTCGGGATAAGAACACCGGTCCCAAAAAAGACCAAGGCTGGTGAGGAGAGCTCGGATGTGGGGACGTCTCATTCTGTGCAGGTGGGTCCATCGGTGAGGCGCAGTATTGGGGAGTGGGAGGCTGATAGGTCTAAGGCGGCACAGCCTCTCAAGACGCCAACCCCTCCAAAGAAGGCCCCCATGTTATCCCCCCCCAAATTGAAATCCAAGGCGGCGCTCTCGCAAGAGGTGAAGTCTGCCGGGCAGCAGCAAAAATGTGATGGCTCGCCACCCAACTCGCAACCCACTCGGTATCTCAACAGGACCTCGGAGGCGAAAGCCTGCCTCTCGAAAGCCAAGATTCAGCTGGTGAGCTCTCGAAACTTGAAAAAAGAGATCAAAGATGAAATCACTAAAGCGGTGGAGAGGCTTTACCAGCTGGTAAAAGAGGCAGAGGCCGAAAGAGGACCCGATACCGAGTTGGAAGACAGAGTGGACCGTCAAACGAATCCAACGCCAAGCACAGATGTTTCGACAGAGCTCGTGAAGCAGCTCATGGAGAACCTCCAGCAGCACAACAAGGCACTGGAGGAATGCCAACAGCATACGCGGGCTCTGTCGGAACAACTGAAGCATGTCCCTTCTTACGTCCCGGGTCAGGGGCCGACCTTTGCGGAAGTCGCTGGCTCTAGGCAAAATACCCAGCAGCCTCTTCACTCGGTGGTCGTATCGTCAGTTGATGATCAGGACACCGGTGAAGAGGTCGTTGAAAAACTGAGGACGGCCGTCGACGCCAAAAATGAAGGGACGCAAGTTGAGCGGCTGCGAAAGGCCAGGGACCGGAAGGTTGTGGTCGGTTTCAAGACCCGGGAGGAAATGACGAGGGCGACGGAGCGAATAAAGAGGGCAGGAAACCTGGTGGTAGAGGAAGTTAAAAATAAAGACCCTCTCGTCATCATCAGGGATGTCCTCTCCTGCCATTCAGACGTGGAGGTCATCGCAGCTCTGAAACGTCAGAATCAACACCTGATTGGGGACACGCCTGTGGAGGATGTGAGGATCTCGGTCAAATACCGTCGCAAGACGAGGAACACCCACTTGTGCCACATCATTCTGCAGGTGTCCCCAACAATATGGCAGAGGCTGACGACGGCGGGTCGAGTGCACATTGACCTGCAGAGAGTGCGTGTACTGGACCAGTCACCACTGGTGCAGTGCACTCGCTGTCTGCGATACGGCCACAGCCGTAAATTGTGCACGGAACCCGCCGACCTCTGCATTCACTGTGGAGACCCCCATCTGCGTGTGGACTGCCCTTCCCTGCTTACGGCGGAGACACCGAGGTGCCGTAACTGCGTCATATCAAAGATGACCCGAACGGACCACAACGCCTTCGACAGCGAGTGCCCGATCCGCGTCAAGTGGGACGCATTGGCGCGTTTGTCGGTGGCATATTGCTGAGGTGGTCCCGGCGGCAATCGGAATCGACCCCACCGTCCGCTCAAACTACGGAGTGATCCAAGCGAATCTGCAGAGGAAGAAATTGGCAACCCAAGAGCTCCTGATAGTGGCTAGCGAGCGCAGGGTTGCACTCGCATTGCTCCAGGAGCCCTATGTGGGCGGGATCGGAAGGATGCGAGACTATCGTGGAACGAGAATCTTCCAGTGCGCGGAAAATGGAAGTGGAACTGTGAAGGCGGCAATAGTCATCTTCGACAACGACCTGGACGTAATACAGTGTCCGAAACTCACCACCAACAACATCACTGTGGTGAGGATCCGAACCCGCGCCTGGGAGATCGCGGTAGTCTCCTTCTATTTTGAACCGGACCAGCCCATAGAGCCATACCTGGAGCACCTCAAGCGGATTCGCGAGGAAATGAACCAACTAGAAATAGTTATTGGCGGCGATGCTAACGCAAAGAGCACCTGGTGGGGTAGTTCGATCGTCGATAGCAGGGGCGAGGAGGTCTTGGGAACTCTCGAGGAGTTAGGCTTGCAGGTGCTCAACGTCGGCAACACTCCAACCTTTGATACCATCAGAGGAGGCAAGTCTTATACTAGCTTTGTTGACATTACAGCCTGCTCAACAGAAATGCTGGTACTGATGGAGGACTGGAAGGTTGAAGAAGGCATCACGAGCTCGGACCACAACAGCATAGTTTTCAAAATTAACCTACAAAAGTCTAAAGGCACACACATCAATAGAACCACTCGGGTATATAACACAAAAAAAGCAAATTGGAGCCAATTTCATGAGAAATTGGCCCAATTGCAAGCAGTCAGAAATTTCAACATTCCAAAAATAGAAAAAATTAATAATAAAACAGATCTGGAGGATATCATTAATACATATATAGAAATAATAGTAAAAACGTGCGAAGACATAATACCTAAAGTAAAAAGTAAAAAGACACTTACCCTGCCGTGGTGGTCCACCGAGCTCGCTGATTTGAAGTCCGACGTCAACACAAAAAGACGCCGCATACGATGCGCTGCATCCGTCCGGAGGCAGAAAGTCGTCGAGGAGTACCTGCAAGCAAAGGAAAAGTACGAGTCCCAAGCAAAGCAGGCGCAGACTGAAGGCTGGAAGGCGTTCTGTGAGAAGCAAGACCGAGAAGGCGTTTGGGAGGGTATTTATAGGATCATTGGGCGGACTGCCAAAAGGCATGAAGACCTGCCTCTTGTGAAGGACGGAGTGTCGCTCAATCCGCAGGATTCGGCTCTGCTGCTGGCTGAGACCTTCTACCCCGAAGACCTGGAAGAGGAGGATAATGCCGACCACCGTCGGATACGAGAAGCGGCCAGTCGTGTAAACGAGTGGACGCATGATGAACACCATGACCCACCGTTTACGCTTCTGGAGCTGAGATCCGCGGTGGAAAGCTTTAACCCGAAGAAGGCACCCGGGGCAGATGGTCTCACAGCCGACATCTGTGCACAAGCCATCTTCCGGGATCCAGGAATGTTCCTTGCGCTGGCGAACAAGTGTCTCGAGCAGGGGCACTTTCCTGGAGCCTGGAAAGTGGCTACCGTGGCGATACTCCGGAAACCTGGAAAAGAGACCTATACAACCCCAAAGTCGTACCGGCCGATTGGCCTTTTACCTGTCCTGGGCAAGATCTTCGAAAAAATGGTAGTAGCTCGTCTGAAGTGGCATCTGATTCCGCGGCTGAGTACTCGCCAGTTTGGATTCATGCCCCAGAAGAGCACCGAAGACTCCCTCTACACCCTGATACAACATATCAATAGAAAGCTGAGTCAGAAGAAGCTGATCACTGTTGTCTCATTGGACATAGAGGGAGCCTTCGACAGCGCATGGTGGCCGGCCATCAAAACCAGACTGGCTGAGGAAAAGTGCCCGGTGAACATCAGACGGTTGCTAGCCAGCTACCTCAGCGATAGAAGCGTCCGGGTCAGGTATGCCGGGGCAGAATGCCAGAAACAGACGACTAAGGGGTGCGTCCAGGGGTCGATTGGCGGTCCGATCCTGTGGAATCTGGTGCTGGATCCCCTCTTGAAGGGGCTCGAAGAGCGGGGCGACCACTGCCAGGCGTTTGCCGATGACGTGGTGCTCATCTTCGATGGGGATACAGCACTAGAAGTCCAAAGACAAGCCAATGCCGCCCTCGAGTATGTTCGGAGGTGGGGCATAAGGAACAAGCTTAAGTTTGCTCCACATAAGACCTGTGCCATGCTTATTACGAGGAAGCTAAAGCACGATGTCCCACTCCTGAACATGGGCGGGGTCGACATTGGCATGTCAAAAGAAATAAAAATACTGGGGCTCACCATAGACCACCAGCTCACTTTTAACACCCACGCTGCAAATGTTTGCAAGAAGGCTATTAATTTCTACAAACAGTTGTCCAGAGCAGCCAAAGTGAGCTGGGGTCTACATCCAGAGGTGATACGCTGCATATACGCTGCAGCGGTCGAGCCGGTTATATTGTACGCAGCCAGCGCGTGGGCGCCAGCAGCAAGGAAGGTTGGAGTTCAAAAACTCCTCAATTCAGTCCAGCGGGGGTTCGCTCAAAAGCTCTGCAAATCGTACCGCACCGTTTCGCTTAACTCCGCGCTCGTGCTGGCTGGGATACTCCCACTTGACCTCCGAATTCAGGAGGCAGCCGCACTCTACGAGGCCAAGAAGGGGGTGCCCCGGCCATCACTGGCGGGACGGGAGGTGGAGCGGGTGGTACCATTTGCAGAGACTCCGCACCCGGCGAAACATACGGCCATGGGGTTCGTGAGCTTGGTAGACCAGTCACATGTGGAGACCCACAACAGCCAGGATATACGGTTCTTCACCGACGGCAGCAAAATCGAGGGCAAGGTCGGAGCAGCACTGTCCCTTTGGGACAGGGAAGCCGAGATCAAGTCAGCCAAACTTAGCCTGCCGACGTGCTGTACTGTCTACCAGGCAGAACTCCTGGCCATATGCGTAGCAACACGCCAAATACTGCGTCGCAAAGAGGGAACCTTCGGTATCTATAGTGACTCAAAGGCCGCACTGCAGACAGTCACAAACCAGGGTTCCCTCCACGCACTGGCAGTGGAGGCAAGAGCGAACCTCAACGTGGCTTTATCCCAGAGCAAAGATGTATCCTTGTTCTGGATAAAGGCACACGCTGGACTGGAAGGAAATGAGCGCGCAGACCACCTTGCAAAAGAAGCTGCACTGCATAGCAGGAAAAAACCGGACTATGATCGCTGCCCGGTATCATTCGTCAAGCGGCAGATCCGCACGGAGTCGCTTGACGAATGGAACCGGAGGTATAAGGAAGGCACCACCGCCTCGGTAACTAAAATCTTCCTCCCTGATGCTGTCGACGCTTTCAGGATTGTCACCCAAATGAGGCCAACTGGTGTAGTGACCCAGATTTTGACAGGGCATGGTGGATTCTCCGAATACTTGCATCGCTTCAAGTGTAAGGAGAGTCCATCGTGCATCTGTGAACCGGGCGTGCCAGAGTCAGTGCCGCACATAATATTACAATGTCCTGTATTTGAGAGAGAAAGGCTAGAACTGGAGCAAGAGCTAGAGACGGTATTAAAACTAAATAACATCAGCCAATTTATTAAAACCAGAAAATCCAGAGAAAGTATTTTAAATTTTTGTATTAAAATCGCAAATAGAGTAATTAAAAGAAATAAAGCAACTTAAACTATGCTTTCCTTATATAATATTATATAACACGACAAGCATAGAAAAGAACTGTTTCCATTTGTAAAATTATTAACGTAGGTATTTTCAAAAATGTAAAAATCTAAACCGTTCAATTTGGTTAAAATCGTAACAAAAATTTCAATTATTATTAAAAGAACACAACGCCATGCAAGGTCTCTGACTATTTCAGAGGAACACTTAGAAAGGCAGGAGTGGGTTTTAGCCGGTAAGAGTCCGGCACTGCCACAACTGTCTCACAGTATGAGGCAGTTGTGGCGTCCATGAGGATTTCCCACTCCTGCCAAAACAAAAAAAAAAAAAAAAAAAAACCTAACCTAACCTAACCTAACCTAACCTAACCTAACCTAACCTAACCTAACCTAACCTTTTTTTTTTTTTTTTTTTTGTTTGCGCTGGGAAAAAATGCATTACGCATACCCTCCCATTGGGGGAATGGGAGGGGTATGTGGGACTCCCCGGGCCAAGGCCCGGTATACCCACTAAAACAACCCAGCGGCATTCCCGCATCGTCTGAGTGGAGGGGGACTGGGAGATCGGCACAGCCTTTGCGTCCAGTCCCTCTCCGACGTTCGCCCGCCTACACGGCGGGCCCTGCATGCCCTCCCCGTGAGGAGGGAGGGCCGGGAATGACCGGCGGAGGTGGTGTAGAGTGCAATGCGGGCGGAGGCGCCCCCGCGCCTGTCGCCCGCCTATCACCACCATGAGGAGGGAGAAGACGGCGTCTTCTCCGACCTCTTCTCCGCCTTCGGAGCGGCGCTGCGAGAGGGTCGTCCTCACGCGCGCGCTCCGCCGCCTCCTTTTGCGAGATGACGTCCTCGCAAAAGGAGGCGACCGCTGCCCAGGACCCCTCACTATCCAGCATAGAGTTGACCACGCTGGCAAGTGAGAGGTCCTGTCCGATCTCCGCAGTCAGACTACGGCGCGGCTCAGACCAAGCCGGGCACACCTCGAGTGTGTGCTGTGCCGTGTCCTCCGCCGCGCCGCAGTCGTGGCACGCCGGAGTCTCCTCCCTCCCGATCCGGTGCAGGTGCGTGCCGAAACAGCCGTGGCCTGACAGCACCTGCACCAGACGGAATGAGAGGAAACCGTGGGGCCGCTCGAGCCAGTCCCGCAGGACTGGGCCGAGCGCGTCCAGGGTTCGGCGGCCAAAAGTGGCGGAGGCGAGGTCCTGCGTCCAATGGACGATGATGGCGTCCCTCGCCTCCCGCCGCACGGCCTCCCGCTCTTCCGCGACGGGGCGCTCCCCGAGGGCTTTTCGCCGCGCCGTCCATTCGTACACTCTGGCGAGCACCCACGCCTCCAGCTCCCAAGGAGGGGTGCCGGCCAGAGCGCACGCCGCCGAAAAGCCCACCGAGCGGTAGGCCCTCGCCACCCGCAGTGCAATGGCCCTTTGGGGCCGGCGCATCGCCGTCGCATTCTCCCTCCTATGGAGGGAGTCTGCCCAGATGGGGGCCCCGTAAAGGGCCATGCTCCGCAAGATGCCGGCATATAGGCGCCGGCAACGCGCACTGGGCCCTCCCAGGTTCGGGAGGAGCCAGGAGAGGGCGTCCGCAGCCCTCAACAGGCGCGTCGACAGCCCGCTGAAATGCGGGCCGAAGCGCCACCTGCTGTCCAGCACTAGACCCAGATATTTGATCTGGGTCTTGACGCCTATCCTGGCGCCCTCCACGATAATGTGGGCGTCAGGAGGGCAGCGCTGCCGAGGCCCGTGAAAGAACACGGCCTCGGTCTTATTCAGCGCCACCTTCAACCCCAGGCGGCGGATCCTCCCCGCCACCAATGACCCGCCGGCCGATGCCAGACAGGCCGCCTCCCCGAAGTTCCTCCCCCGGGCAGTGAGGAGAGTGTCATCCGCGTAACAGATGACACTCGTGCCCTGGAGGAGGGCTCCCCGCAGCAGCCAGTCAAAGCCGATGTTCCACAGGGGGGGTCCTAAGACTGACCCCTGCGGAACACCAGACTCCGCGCCATATCGCCGCAACCTGGCCAGTTTGTCGACAAGGAGGACCTCTCGGTCCTCCAAGTAGCTGGCCAGGAGGCTCCGCAAGTATTGGGGCACTCCGTGATATCGGAGTGCCTCCAGTATGGTCGAGTGGGGCACGGAGTTGAAGGCGTTGGCTATGTCGAATGACACCGCCAGCACTCCGTCTCCTGCCTCGACCGCCCCCTTCACCTGGCCCTTGAGTAGGGCCAGCGCGTCGATGGTCGAACGCCCCTGTCGAAAACCGAACTGGGCGTCCGACAGGTCCGGCCCTACCCTCCGCAGGTGGCCATTCAGCCGGGAGGCAATGATCCCCTCGAACAATTTACCGACCTCATCGAGCAGAACGATGGGCCGGTATGCCGAGGGGGAATCCGCCGGGCGTCCCTCTTTTCGGAGGAGGCATAGCCGCCCCTCCTTCCACAGTTTCGGAAACCTCCCAGCCGTAAGGCACGCGCTGAATAGTTCCCGAAATCTGTCCTCCATTTGAGCGGCGGCTATGGCCACCACCCGTGCGGGGACGCCGTCCGGCCCAGGGGCCGTCTTCTTAGCGCGGAGGCTGAGAACCCCCGCGTAGAACTCATCCGCCGTCACCGGGGGTACCTCTTCCTCCGGTGATAAAGCCGCCTCCTGCGGGGGGTCCATCGTTGGTGGGGTGAAGTCGGTCCTGCGCGGAAACAGGGACCGGACCACCCCATCCAGCAACGCCGGCTCGAGGGTCTCCGTCAGTGGGAGACCATGGGGCCGCAGTTGGTTCCGCGCCGCCCTGTATGGTCTCCCATATGGATCCCTGTCGAGACCCTCCAGCATCTCGGCCCTCGCCGAGTCCTTGGCAGCGCCCATAGCCGACTTGAGGACGGTCTGAGCCTCTCTGTAAGAGGCGTAGAGGCGATCCTCGTCTGCTTGGCTACGGACGCTGCGCCTTCGGCTCCGCGTGTAGGCCCTCCTAGCCGCCACGCAGGTGGCCCGGAGCCCCGCTAGTTCCTCCGACCACCAATAGACGGCGCGACGGGGAGGCGGGCGACGGGACCGAGGCATGCTGGAGTTGCACACCTCGGTCAGGGATCTCTTGAGCCGGACCGCTGCGGCGTCAACGTCCGGGACGTCCTCGACAGGGGGGGGCGACAGCCAGTCCTGGAGGAAGGCCGCCTCCTTGGCTGCCTCCCGGTCCAGGCGAGTGAGAGCCCACCGTGGGAAGGGAGACCTGCTAGAGCGGGCCATCTCCCCCCGGGGGCCCTGGGTGGAGATGTCGAACCGCACATATCGGTGGTCCGACAAGGTCTCCACCGTCTCCACCCGCCAGTTCACGATGCGTGCGGCCAGCACGGGGGTGGCAAACGATACGTCCACCACCGACCCTCCCTGCCGCCGCACACACGTGTGGACCGCCCCCCTGTTGAGGAGGGACACACCGCACGACGCCGCCCAGAACTCGACGGCGCGTCCCCGGACGTTGCAGGAGGCAGCCGGGTTGCCCCATGCTACCGACTTGGCGTTCAGGTCGCCCAACACCACGACCTGGCGCGGCGCCGCCCTCCCTACGACTGCAGTGAGGACTTCGAGGAAATCCTCAAAGTCCGAGAGAGGGCGGTTTGGGGAGAAATAGACCCCTACCAGGGCCACACCTCCCCACGCGGTGGCCACGTATCCCGGTCCTCTCTCTAAAAGCGAGAGGGGAGGGGAGTCTGTGGAAGACCGCGTCACCATTGCCACCAGGCCGTCCCGATCACCCAGCCAATTGCCAGGGACCGAGTAGGGCTCGGCGACCACCGCCAAGTCCACCAACCACTCAGCCATGGTCTGCATCAGCAAATCCTGGGCTGTTCTGCAGTGGTTGGTGTTCGCCTGGAGGATGCGATGATCGACCCTATCCATCAATCGACATCGCACCCTCCTCCTCCGGCGCCACCGCCGTTCCTGCCTCGGGAACGACGGTGCTAGCAGCAGGCGCGATCGGCGCCTGCGCTTTGCCCCTCTTAGGGGGAGGATTGCACATCCTCCCCCTCGTCACGTGGCCTGCCGGGCAGCCACTGGCGGCGCACACTGCGCAGTGTGGCGTGGCGGCCGTGCAGGAGGCGGCTTTGTGGCCCTCCTTGCCACAGCGGTAGCAGGTTTGAGATCTGTCAACCGCTGAAGGGCACAGGGCTCGGGTGTGCCCTATGCCGCAGCACCTGAAGCAGCGCAGGGGCTGGTCTTCAAGTGCTCGGACTGCACCCGAGCTGAACCCGACCAAGAGCCGTCCCTTACCAAGGACGACTTTGGCGGCGGCGACCGGGCACTCGAGACGGATAGTTCCCATGCTGCCGCGGCCGGGCCTGATGTCCCGGCCCTGCACCGCTGTGACGCTGCAGCCCCCAATAGCTGCGACTGCCGCCACCACCTCCTCCTTGGTGACCGAGTCGTCAAGATCGGTCACCTCGATGGTCGCCGACTTGACAGGTCGGGCCACCTTGGCCGCGTCCGCAATGACCTCCTGCAGCTTGGCTGCAAAGAGGTCAGCGCTTGCGTTTCCCTCCGCGCCAGGGAACTCGAAAATTCGAGCCCCGGCTTGGGTCCTGCGGCAGGAGACTTTGCCGATCCCCAGTTGGGTGGGATCGGCGTTAGCACGCGCCCGCACCAATATTGACGCGTACGTCTCCCCTCGTTCCGCGGCCTCCGCGGTGAGCGTCACGACGACGGCCGCGGACTTCGGGGGAACCAATTTCCCCTTTCTCTTCCCTGTGCCGGTCGCCTGCGACTGGCTGGGAGGCGTGGTGACGGGGGCGACAGGAACGGCCGTTGCCGCTTTTCTGCCCCTGCCCCTCCTCCTTCCCTTCCCGGTCGTCTGCGACTGGCTGGGAGTCGTGGTGGCCGTGGTGGCTGCGACAGCAGGGGCGGCTGTCGCCGTCTTCTTTCCTCTGCCCTTTCCCTTCCCGACCACTTCGGTCCAACCCTGCTGGTTGGACGGAGTAGTGGAAGGGAGAAGGGCGTCCTCCCCTAGCGAGGACGGCCCCGGCTCGCTTTGCCTGTTGTCCGCGGCAAGCGGCGGTCGGAGGCGTTGCTCCGGCAAGAGCCGGTCCTCTATTCCTGCTAAGCAGGCTCGCGTGAAGGCCCTCTCCTCCATAACCACCTTGCGGATGACATCCTCAAGGTTGGAGGCGGGGGCCTCTGCCGCTGGTCTTGGTTCGGTCTGATGTGGCCGAGCCGTGGCTTCAGCTAGCTTCGTATGAAGCTGGCTGACCTCCAACTGCAGCCGATTGACTGTCGCCTGCAGTTGCCGCGTTTCGTCAGTCGCCTTGCGCTGGACCAGCTCCATAACGATACCGCGCATGCTCGCGGCCCGACACTTAAGGGCCTTTTGGAAGGTCCCTTTTAAATTTGAGGACTTGGAGGCGACCTCAACGATCTCCTCCTCGTCCTCCTCCGCCATCTGCTGCAGCTCGGCCAAGGAGTGGTCCGCGTACAGAACGCGGGACGCACCGTACCCGGACTTGGCCCGAGCAGCACGCGCCCGTTGCTCCTTCGCAACGACCCGCTCCTCCAGCTCCTGCTGGTGCAGCTCCCGCCGAGCCAGGTCGAGCTGACGTTGGGCGTCCGCAAGACCCACCTCGTGGGTGTCTGCAGCTATTGACGGCCTTTTGGCTTTCGACCGCCTGGATGAGCCCGAAGAGCCCTCTGACCCATCCTTACGGAAGGCCCGCTTCCGCGACCGGGAGTCGCCCGCATCCGAGACACTCGTGACGGACTGGTCGTCAGAGTCCAAAAACTCGACTGCACCTTCAGAGAAGCTAGCCGCAGACGGCGCGCGGCTAGCCTCTGACGCCGAAGCGTCGGAGTGGCCCTGAAAAGGACCTTTTGGTTGGCCCTGAGAAGGGCCTTTTGGTTGGCCCTGAGAAGGGCCTTTGGGTTGGCCCTGAGAAGGGCCTTTGGGTTGGCCCTGAGAAGGGCCTTTTGTTTGGCCCTGAGAAGGGCCTTTGGGTTTTAAAAAGCGCCCGAAGGCGTCCCGCGGGGGTGCAGGCATAGCCACCGCAGGATCGTAGTTAAAAAGGCAAGATGAATATGTGAACTACGAAAGCACAGAGCACTTTGGCCGAACCCCAGTCTGCCACTCCGTTACGGTGACAGAACTGGGTCGTTTCCAGGGGACGCGACGTGGACGCAAGCTCTGTGGGGGGTCCCCCAACCTAACCTAACCTAACCTAACCTAACCTAACCTAACCTAACCTAACCTAACCTAACCTAACCTAACCTAACCTTTTTTTTTTTTTTTTTTTTTTTTTTTTTTTTTTTTTTTTGTTTGCGCTGGGAAAAAATGCATTACGCATACCCTCCCATTGGGGGAATGGGAGGGGTATGTGGGACTCCCCGGGCTGACCCGGTATACCCACTAAAACAACCCAGCGGCATTCCCGCATCGTCTGAGTGGAGGGGACTGGGAGATCGGCGTAGCCTTTACGTCCAGTCCCTCTCCGACGTTCGCCCGCCTGCACGGCGGGCCCTACACGCCCCCCCCGTGAGGGGGGGAGGGCCGGGAATGACCGGCGAGGGTGGTGTAGAGTGCAGTGCGGGCGAAGGCGCCCCCGCGCCTGTCGCCCGCCTACACCACCATGAGGAGGGAGAAAACAGCGTCTTCTCCGACCTCTTCTCCGCCTTCGGAGCGGCGCAGCGAGAGGGTCGTCCTCTCGCACGCACTCCGCCGCCCCCTTTTGCGAGATGACGTCCTCGCAAGAGAGGGCGAATGCTGCCGCGGCGGCCACGTATCCCGGTCCCCTCTCTTAAGAGAGAGGGGAGGGGAGTCTGTGGAAGACCGCGACACTATTGGGAGGATGCGATGGTCAACCTAATTAAGTCGACATCGCATCCCCCTCCTCCGCTGCCACCGCCGTTCCTGCCTCGGAACGCGCGGTGCTAGCAGCAGGCATGATAGGCGCCTGCGCTTTGCCCCTCTTGGGGGGAGGATTGCACATCCTGCCCCTCGTCACGTGGCCTGCCGGGCAGCCGCTGGCAGCACAAACTGTGCAGTGCGGCGTGGCGACCGTGCAGGAGGCGGCTTTGTGGCTCTCCTTGCCGCAGCGGTAGCAGCTCAGAGACCGGTCGACCGCTGACGGGCACAGGGCTCGGGTGTGCCCGATGCCGCAGCACCTGTAGCAGCGCAGGGGCTGGTCGGCCAGTGCTCGGACTGCACCCGAGCTGAACCCGACAAGGAGCCGTCCCTTTTCAAGGACGGCTTTGGCAGCGGCGACTGGGCACTCGAGCCTGATAGTGCCCATGCCGCCGCGGCCGGGTCTGATGTCCCGGCCTTGCACCGCCGTGACGCCGCAGCCCCCAATGGCTGCGACCGCCGCCACCACCTCCTCCTTGGTGACCGAATCGTCGAGGTCGGTCACCTCGATGGCTGCCGACTTGACTGGTCGGGCCACCTTGGCAGCGTCCGCGATGACCTCTTGCAGCTTGGCTGCAAAGAGGTCAGCGTTGGCGCTGCCCTCCGCTCCTGGGAACTCAAAAATACGAGCCCCGGCTTGGGTCCTCCGGCAAGAGACTTTGTCGATCCCCAGTTGGGTGGGATCGGCATTCGCACGCGCCCGCATCAAGATCGACATATAGGTCTCCCCTCGCTCCGCGGCCTCCGCAGTGAGCGTCACCACGACGGCCGCGGTTTTTGGGGGAACCAGTTTCCCCTTCCTCTGCTCCCTGCCGGTCGCCTGCGACTGGCTGGGCGGCGTGATGGCGGGGACGGCAGGGGCAGCCGTTGCCGCCTTTCTGCCCCTGCCCCTCCTCTTTCCCTTCCCAGTCGCCTGCGACTGGCTGGGCTGCGTGGTGGCGGTGACGGCAGGGACTGGCGTCGCCGTCTTCTTCCCCTTACCCTTCCCCTTCCTGACCACTTCGGTCCAACCCTGCTGGTCGGACGGAGTACCCGAAGGGAGAAGGGCGTCCTCCCCATGCGAGGACGGACCCGGCTCGCCTTGCCTCTCGTCCGCGGCAAGCGGCGGTCGGAGGCGCTTCTCCGGCAAGAGCCGGTCCTCAATGCCTGCCAAGCAGGCTCTGGTGAAGGCCCTCTCCTCCAAAACCACCTTGCGGATGACGTCCTCAAGGTTGGAGGCGGGGGCCTCTGCCGCAGGTGTCGGTTCGGCCTGAATTGGCCGAGCCGTGACGTCGGCCAGCTTCTGATGAAGCTGGCTGACCTCTGACTGCAGGCGATCGACCCTCGCCTGCAGCTGCCGCGTTTCTTCGCTCGTCTTTCTTTTGACGAGCTCCTCGATGATGCCGCGCATGCTTGCGGCCCGGCACTTTAGGGCTTTCTGAAATGTGCCCTTGAGGTTGGAGGACTTGGAGGCGACCTCCGCGATCTCCTCCTCGTCCTCCTCCGCCATCCGCTGCAGCTCGGTCAAGGAGTGGTCCGCGTATAGAACGCGGGACGCGCCGTACCCGGACTTGGCCCGAGCAACACGCGCCCGTTGCTCCTTCGCGACGACCCGCTCCTCCAGCTCCTGCTGGTGCAGCTCCCGCCGAGCCAGGTCGAGCTGGCGTTGGGCGTCCGCAAGACCAAAGTCGTGTGTGTCCGCGGCTATCGTCGGTTTTTTAGCCTTCGATTGCCTGCCTGAGCCCGAGGAGCCCTCGGACCCCTCCTTACGGAAGGCCCGCTTCCGTGACCGGGAGTCGACGCTGATGACGGACTCGTCATCGGAGTCCAGAAACTGGTCTACTCCTTCAAAGAAGCTAGCCGCAGACGGCGCGCGGCTAGCCTCTGACTCCGAGGCTTCGGAGTGGCCCTGAAAAGGGCCTTTTGGTTGGCCCTGAGAAGGGCCTTTGGGTTGGCCCTGAGAAGGGCCTTTCGGTTGGCCCTGAAAAGGGCCTTTTGGTTGGCCCTGAGAAGGGCCTTTGGCTTGGCCCTGAGAAGGGCCTTTTGTTTGGCCCTGAGAAGGGCGTTTTGGTTGGCCCTGTGAAGGGCCTTTGGGTTTTAAAAAACGCCCGAAGGCGTCCCGCGGGGTTGAAGGCATAGCCACCGCAAGATCGCAGTTAAAACAAGGCAAGGATAAAAAGATAACTACGAAGCACAGAGCACTTTGGCCGAACCCCAGTCTGCCACTCCGTTACGGTGACAGAACTGGGTCGTTTCCAGGGGACGCGACGTGGACGCAAGCTCTGTGGGGGGTCCCCCAACCTAACCTTTTTTTTTTTTTTTTTTTTTTTTTTTTTGTTTGCGCTGGGAAAAAATGCATTACGCATACCCTCCCATTGGGGGAATGGGAGGGGTATGTGGGACTCCCCGGGCCAAGGCCCGGTATACCCACTAAAACAACCCAGCGGCATTCCCGCATCGTCTGAGTGGAGGGGGACTGGGAGATCGGCATAGCCTTTACGTCCAGTCCCTCTCCGACGTACGCCCGCCTACACGGCGGGCCCTACACGCCCTCCCCGTGAGGGGGGAGGGCCGGGAATGACCGGCGGAGGTGGTGTAGAGTGCAATGCGGGCGGAGGCGCCCCCGCGCCTGTCGCCCGCCTATCACCAACATGAGGAGGGAGAAGACGGCGTCTTCTCCGACCTCTTCTCCGTCTTCGGAGCGGCGCAGCGAGAGGGTCGTCCTCACGCGCGCGCTCCGCCGCCTCCTTTTGCGAGATGACGTCCTCGCAAAAGGAGGCGACCGCTGCCCAGGACCCCTCACTCTCCAGCATAGAGTTGACCACGCTGGGAAGTGAGAGGTCCTGTCCGATCTCCGCAGTCAGAATGCGGCGCGGCTCAGACCAAGCCGGGCACACTTCGAGCGTGTGCTGTGCCGTGTCCTCCGCCGCGCCGCAGTCGTGGCACGCCGGAGTCTCCTCCCTCCCGATCCGGTGCAGGTGCGTGCCGAAACAGCCGTGGCCTGACAGCACCTGCACCAGACGGAATGAGAGGAAACCGTGGGGCCGCTCGAGCCATTCCCGCAGGACTGGGCCGAGCGCGTCCAGGGTTCGGCGGCCAAAAGTGGCGGAGGCGAGGTCCTGCGTCCAATGGACGATGATGGCGTCCCTCGCCTCCCGCCGCACGGCCTCCCGCTCTTTCCCCCAACCTAACCTTTTTTTTTTTTTTTTTTTTTTTGTTTGCGCTGGGAAAAAATGCATTACGCATACCCTCCCATAGGGGGAATGGGAGGGGTATGTGGGACTCCCCGGGCCAATAGACCCGGTATACCCACTAAAACAACCCAGCGGCATTCCCGCATCGTCTGAGTGGAGGGGGACTGGGAGATCGGCGTAGCCTTTACGTCCAGTCCCTCTCCGACGTTCACCCGCCTGCACGGCGGGCCTTTCATGCCCTCCCCGTGAAGGGGGAGGGCCGGGAATGACCGGCGAGGGTGGTGTAGAGTGCAGTGCGGGCGGAGGCGCCCCCGCGCCTGTCGCCCGCCTACACCACCATGAGGAGGGAGAAGACGGCTTCCTTCCCTTCCTTCCCCCAACCTAACCTAACCTTTTTTTTTTTTTTTTTTTTTTGTTTGCGCTGGGAAAAAATGCATTACGCATACCCTCCCATTGGGGGAATGGGAGGGGTATGTGGGACTCCCCGGGCTGAGACCCGGTATACCCACTAAAACAACCCAGCGGCATTCCCGCATCGTCTGAGTGGAGGGGGACTGGGAGATCGGCTTAGCCTTTACGTCCAGTCCCTCTCCGACGTTCGCCCGCCTACACGGCGGGCCCTACACGCCCTCCCCGTGAGGGGGGAGGGCCGGGAATGACCGGCGAGGGTGGTGTAGAGTGCAGTGCGGGCGAAGGCGCCCCCGCGCCTGTCGCCCGCCTACACCACCATGAGGAGGGAGAAGACAGCGTCTTCTCCGACCTCTTCTCCGCCTTCGGAGCGGCGCAGCGAGAGGGTCGTCCTCTCGCACGCGCTCCGCCGCCCCCTTTTGCGAGATGACGTCCTCGCAAAAGAGGGCAAATGCTGCCGCGGCGGCCACGTATCCCGGTCCCCTCTCTTAAGCGAGAGGGGAGGGGAGTCTGTGGAAGACCGCGACACTGTTGGGAGGATGCGATGTTCGACCTAATTAAGTCGACATCGCATCCCCCTCCTCCGCTGCCACCGCCGTTCCAGCCTCGCGAACGACGGTGCTAGCAGCAGGCACGACCGGCGCCTGTGCTTTGCCCCTCTTGGGGGGAGGATTGCACATCCTCCCCCTCGTCACGTGGCCTGCCGGGCAGCCACTGGCGGCACACACAGCGCAGTGTGGAGTGGCGGCCGTGCAGGAGGCGGCTTTGTGGCCCTCTTTGCCGCAGCGGTAACAGGTCAGAGACCTGTCGACGGCTGACGGGCAAAGGGCTCGGGTGTGTCCGATGCCGCAGCACCTGTAGCAGCGCAGAGGCTGGTCTACAAGTGCCCGGACCGCACCCGAGCTGAAGCCCACAAGAAGCCGTCCTTTATCAAGGACGGCTTTGGCAGCGGCGACTGGGCACTGGAGACGAATAGTGCCCATGCCACCGCGGCCGGGCCTGATATCCCGGCCGTGCACCGCTGTGACATCGCAGCCCCCAATGGCTGCGACCGCCGCTACCACCTCCTCCTTGGTGACCGAATCGTCGAGGTCGGTCACCTCGATGGCCGCCGACTTGACCGGTCGGGCCACCTTTGCAGCGTCCGCGATGACCTCTTGGAGCTTGGCTGCAAAGAGGTCAGCGTTGGCGCTGCCCTCCGCCCCAGGAAACTCGAAAAGCCGAGCCCCGGTTTGGGTCCTCCGGCAAGAAACTTTGCCGATCCCCAGTTGGGTGGGATCGGCGTTGGCACGCGCCCGCATCAAGATAGACATGTATGTCTCCCCTCGCTCCGCGGCCTCTGCAGTGAGCGTCACTACGACGGCCGCGGTCTTTGGGGGAACAAGTTTCCCCTTTCTCTGAAACCTGCCGGTCGCCTGCGACTGGCTGGGCGGCGTGGTGGCGGGGACGGCAGGCACGGCCGTTGCCGCCTTTCTGCCCCTGCCCCTCCTCTTTCCCTTTCCAGTCGCCTGCGACTGGCTGGGCTGCGTGGTGGCGGTGACGGCAGGGACTGCAGTCGCCGTCTTCTTCCCCTTGCCCTTCCCCTTCCGGACCACTTCGGTCCAACCCGGCTGGTCGGACGGAGTAGCCGAAGGGAGAAGGGCGTCCTCCCCTTGCGAGGACGGACCCGGCTCGCCTCGCCTCTCGTCCGCGGCGAGCGGCGGTCGGAGGCGCTTCTCCGGCAAGAGCCGGT
Organism: Melanchra persicariae; assembly: GCA_947386135.1. Taxonomy (NCBI): domain Eukaryota; kingdom Metazoa; phylum Arthropoda; class Insecta; order Lepidoptera; family Noctuidae; genus Melanchra; species Melanchra persicariae. Next base: position 20,907,456 of record OX376659.1, on the reverse strand, counting down.
CCTCAATGCCTGCAAGACAGGCTCTTGTGAAGGCCCGCTCCTCCATAACCACCTTGCGGAAGACGTCCTCAAGGTTGGTGGAGGTAGGGGCCTCCGCCGCAGGTGTCGGTTCGGCCTGAATTGGCCGAGCCGTAACATCTGCCAGCTTCTGATGAAGCTGGCTGACCTCCGACTGCAGACGATCGACCCTCGCCTGCAGCTGCCGCGTTTCCTCGCTCGTCTTCCGCTTGACGAGCTCCTCTATGATGCCGCGCATGCTGGCGGCCCGGCACTTAAGGGCCTTTTGAAAGGTGCCCTTAAGGTTGGAGGACTTAGAGGCGACCTCCGCGATCTCCTCCTCGTCCTCCTCCGCCATCTGCTGTAGCTCAGCCAGGGAGAAGTCCGCGTACAGCACGCGAGACGCACCGTACCCGGACTTGGCCCGAGCTGCACGCGCTCGCTGCTCCTTCGCAGCCACCCGCTCCTCCAGCTCTTGCTGGTGCAGCGCCCGCCGCGACAGGTCAAGCTGGCGTTGGGCGTCAGCGAGACCCACTTCGTGGGTGTCCGCGGCTATCGTCGGCCTTTTGGCCTTCGACTGCCTGGCCGAGCTCGAGGAGCCCTCTGACCCATCCTTATGGAAGGCCCGCTTCCGCGACTGGAAGTCGCCCGCGTCCGAGACGCTTAAGACGGACTCGTCGTCAGAGTCCAAAAACTCTACCGCACCTTCAGAGAAGCTAGCCGCAGACGGCGCGCGGCTAGCCTCTGACGCCGAAGCGTCGAAGTGGCCCTGAGAAGGGCCTTTGAGTTGGCCCTTAGAAGGGCCTTTTGGTTGGCCCTGAGAAGGGCCTTTTGGTTGGCCCTGAGAAGGGCCTTTGGGTTTTAAAAAACGCCCGAGGGCGTCCCGCGGGGGTTTTGGCATAGCCACCGCAAGATCGCAGTTAAAAACGCAAGGAGAAAATGATAACTACGAAGCACAGAGCACTTTGGACGTCCTCAAGGTTGGTGGAGGTAGGGGCCTCCGCCGCAGGTGTCGGTTCGGCCTGAATTGGCCGAGCCGTAACATCTGCCAGCTTCTGATGAAGCTGGCTGACCTCCGACTGCAGACGATCGACCCTCGCCTGCAGCTGCCGCGTTTCCTCGCTCGTCTTCCGCTTGACGAGCTCCTCTATGATGCCGCGCATGCTGGCGGCCCGGCACTTAAGGGCCTTTTGAAAGGTGCCCTTAAGGTTGGAGGACTTAGAGGCGACCTCCGCGATCTCCTCCTCGTCCTCCTCCGCCATCTGCTGTAGCTCAGCCAGGGAGAAGTCCGCGTACAGCACGCGAGACGCACCGTACCCGGACTTGGCCCGAGCTGCACGCGCTCGCTGCTCCTTCGCAGCCACCCGCTCCTCCAGCTCTTGCTGGTGCAGCGCCCGCCGCGACAGGTCAAGCTGGCGTTGGGCGTCAGCGAGACCCACTTCGTGGGTGTCCGCGGCTATCGTCGGCCTTTTGGCCTTCGACTGCCTGGCCGAGCTCGAGGAGCCCTCTGACCCATCCTTATGGAAGGCCCGCTTCCGCGACTGGAAGTCGCCCGCGTCCGAGACGCTTAAGACGGACTCGTCGTCAGAGTCCAAAAACTCTACCGCACCTTCAGAGAAGCTAGCCGCAGACGGCGCGCGGCTAGCCTCTGACGCCGAAGCGTCGAAGTGGCCCTGAGAAGGGCCTTTGAGTTGGCCCTTAGAAGGGCCTTTTGGTTGGCCCTGAGAAGGGCCTTTTGGTTGGCCCTGAGAAGGGCCTTTGGGTTTTAAAAAACGCCCGAGGGCGTCCCGCGGGGGTTTTGGCATAGCCACCGCAAGATCGCAGTTAAAAACGCAAGGAGAAAATGATAACTACGAAGCACAGAGCACTTTGGCCGATCCCAGTCTGCCACTCCGTTACGGTGACAGAACTGGGTCGTTTCCAGGGGACGCGACGTGGACGCAAGCTCTGTGGGGGGTCCCCCAACCTAACCTAACCTAACCTAACCTAACCTAACCTTTTTTTTTTTTTTTTTTTTTTTTTTTTTTTTTTTTTTTTTTTTTTGTTTGCGCTGGGAAAAAATGCATTACGCATACCCTCCCATTGGGGGAATGGGAGGGGTATGTGGGACTCCCCGGGCTGACCCGGTATACCCACTAAAACAACCCAGCGGCATTCCCGCATCGTCTGAGTGGAGGGGGACTGGGAGATCGGCACAGCCTTTGCGTCCAGTCCCTCTCCGACGTTCGCCCGCCTACACGGGCCCTACACGCCCTCCCCGTGAGGGGGGAGGGCCGGGAATGACCGGCGGAGGTGGTGTAGAGTGCAATGCGGGCGGAGGCGCCCCCGCGCCTGTCGCCCGCCTATCACCACCAAGAGGAGGGAGAAGTCGGCGTCTTCTCCGACCTCTTCTCCGCCTTCGGAGCGGCGCTGCGAGAGGGTCGTCCTCCCGCGCGCGCTCCGCCGCCTCCTTTTGCGAGATAACGTCCTCGCAAAAGGAGGCGACCGCTGCCCAGGACCCCTCACTCTCCAGCATAGAGTTGACCACGCTGGGAAGTGAGAGGTCCTGTCCGATCTCCGCAGTCAGACTACGGCGCGGCTCAGACCAAGCCGGGCACACTTCGAGCGTGTGCTGTGCCGTGTCCTCCGCCGCGCCGCAGTCGTGGCACGCCGGAGTCTCCTCCCTCCCGATCCGGTGCAGGTGCGTGCCGAAACAGCCGTGGCCTGACAGCACCTGCACCAGACGGAATGAGAGGAAACCGTGGGGCCGCTCGAGCCAGTCCCGCAGGACTGGGCCGAGCGCGTCCAGGGTTCGGCGGCCAAAAGTGGCGGAGGCGAGGTCCTGCGTCCAATGGACGATGATGGCGTCCCTCGCCTCCCGCCGCACGGCCTCCCGCTCTTCCGCGACGGGGCGCTCCCCGAGGGCTTTTCGCCGCGCCGTCCATTCGTACACTCTGGCGAGCACCCACGCCTCCAGCTCCCAAGGAGGGGTGCCAGCCAAAGCGCACGCCGACGAGAAGCCCACCGAGCGGTAAGCCCTCGCCACCCGCAGTGCAATGGCCCTTTGGGGCCGGCGCATCGCCGTCGCATTCTCCCTCCTTTGGAGGGAGTCCGCCCAGATGGGGGCCCCGTACAGGGCCATGCTCCTCAGGATGCCGGCATAAAGGCGCCGGCATCGCGCACTGGGCCCTCCCAGGTTCGGGAGGAGCCAGGAGAGGGCGTCCGCAGCCCTCAGCAGGCGCGTCGACAGCCCGCTGAAATGTGGGCCGAAGCGCCACCTGCTGTCCAGCACTAGACCCAGATATTTGATCTGGGTCTGGACGCCTACCCTGGCGCCCTCCACGACAATGTGGGCGTCAGGAGGGCAGCGCTGCCGAGGCCCGTGAAAGAACACGGCCTCGGTCTTATTCAGCGCCACCTTCAACCCCAGGCGTCGGATCCTCCCTGCCACCAATGACCCGCCGGCCGATGCCAGACAGGCCGCCTCCCCGAAGTTCCTCCCCCGGGCAGTGAGGAGAGTGTCATCCGCGTAGCAGATGACACTCGTGCCCTGGAGGAGGGCTCCCCGCAGCAACCAGTCAAAGCCGATGTTCCACAGGGGGGGTCCTAAGACTGACCCCTGCGGAACACCAGACTCCGCGCCATATCGCCGCAACCTGGCCAGTTTGTCGACAAGGAGGACCTCTCGATCCTCCAAGTAGCTGGCCAGGAGTCTCCGCAAGTATTGGGGCACTCCGTGATATCGGAGTGCCTCCAGTATGGTCGAGTGGGGCACGGAGTTGAAGGCGTTGGCTATGTCGAATGACACCGCCAGCACTCCGTCCCCCGCCTCGACCGCCCCCTTCACCTGGCCCTTGAGTAGGGCCAGCGCGTCGATAGTCGAACGCCCTTGTCGAAACCCGAACTGGGCGTCCGACAGGTCCGGCCCTACCCTCCGCAGGTGGCCATTCAGCCGGGAGGCAATGATCCCCTCGAACAATTTACCGTCCGGGCGTCCCTCCTTTCGGAGGAGGCATAGCTGCCCCTCCTTCCACAGTTTCGGGAACCTCCCAGCCGTAAGGCACGCGCTGAAGAGGTCCCGAAATCTGTCCTCCATTTGAGCGGCAGCTATGGCCACCACTCGAGCAGGGACGCCGTCCGGCCCAGGGGCCGTCTTCTTGGCGCGGAGGCTGAGAACCCCCGCGTAAAACTCATCCGCCGTCACCGGGGGTACCTCCTCCTCCGGCGGTGAAGCCGCCTCCTGCGGGGGGTCCATCGTTGGTGGGGCGAAGTCGGTCCTGCGCGGAAACAGGGACCGGACCACCCCATCCAGCAACGCTGGCTCGAGGGTCTCTGTCAGAGGGGGACCATGGGGCCGCAGTTGGTTCCGCGCCGCCCTGTATGGTCTCCCATACGGGTCTCTATCGAGACCCTCCAGCATCTCGGCCCTCGCCGAGTCCTTGGCAGCGCCCATAGCCGACTTGAGGACCGTCTGAGCCTCTCTGTAAGAGACGTAGAGGCGGTCCTCGTCTGCTTGACTACGGACGCTGCGCCGTCGGCTCCGCGTGTAGGCCCTTCTGGCCGCCACGCAGGTGGCCCGGAGCCCCGCAAGTTCCTCCGACCACCAATAGACGGCGCGACGGGGAGGCGGGCGACGGGACCGAGGCATGCTGGAGTTGCACACCTCGGTCAAGGATCTCCTGAGGCGGACCGCTGCGGCGTCAACGTCCGGGACGTCCTCGACAGGGGGGGGAGACAGCCAGTCCTGGAGGAAGGCCGCCTCCTTGGCTGCCTCCCGGTCCAGGCGAGTTAGAGCCCACCGTGGGAAGGGAGACCTGCCAGAGCGGGCCATCTCCCCCCGGGGGCCCTGGGTGGAGATGTCGAACCGCACATATCGGTGGTCCGACAGGGTCTCCACCGTCTCCACCCGCCAGTTCACGATGCGTGCGGCCAGCACGGGGGTGGCAAACGAGACGTCCACCACCGACCCTCCGTGTTGCCGCACACATGTGTGGACCGCCCCCCTGTTGAGGAGGGACACACCGCATGAGGCCGCCCAGAACTCGACGGCGCGTCCCCGGACGTTGCACGAGGCAGCCGGGTTGCCCCAGGCCACCGACTTGGCGTTCAGGTCGCCCAACACCACGACCTGGCGCGGCGCCGCCCTCCCTACGACAGCAGTGAGGACTTCAAGAAAATCCTCAAAGTCCGAGAGAGGGCGGTTTGGGGAGAAATAGACCCCAACTAGGGCCACACTTCCCCACGCGGCGGCCACGTATCCCGGTCCTCTCTCTAAGAGCGAGAGGGGAGGGGAGTCTGTGGAAGACCGCGTCACTATTGCCACCAGGCCGTCTCGATCGCCCAGCCAATTGCCAGGGACCGAGTAGGGCTCGGCGACCACCGCCAAGTCCACCAACCACTCAGCCATGGTCTGCATCAGCAGGTCTTGGGCTGTTCTGCAGTGGTTGGTGTTCGCCTGGAGGATGCGATGATCGACCCTATCCATCAATCGACATCGCACCCTCCTCCTCCGGCGCCACCGCCGTTCCTGCCTCGGGAACGACGGTGCTAGCAGCAGGCCCGACCGACGCCTGCGCTTTGCCCCTCTTAGGGGGAGGATTGCACATTCTCCCCCTCGTCACGTGGCCTGCCGGGCAGCCACTGGCGGCGCACACTGCGCAGTGCGGCGTGGCGGCCGTGCAGGAGGCGGCTTTGTGGCCCTCCTTGCCACAGCGGTAGCATGTCAGTGACCTATCGACCGCTGAAGGGCACAGGGCTCGGGTGTGCCCTATGCCGCAGCACCTGAAGCAGCGCAGGGGCTGGTTCTCTAGTGCTCGGACTGCACCCGAGCTGAATCCGACCAAGAGCCGTCCTTTTTCAAGGACGGCTTTGGCGGCGGCGACTGGGCACTCGAGACAGATAGTGCCCATGCCGCCGCGGCCGGGCCTGATGTCCCGGCCCTGCACCGCTGCGACGCTGCAGCCCCCAATGGCTGCGACCGCTGCCACCACCTCCTCTTTGGTGACCGAGTCGTCAAGGTCGGCCACCTCGATGGCCGCCGACTTGACGGGTCGGGCCACCTTGGCTGCGTCCGCGATGACCTCCTGCAGCTTGGCTGCGAAGAGGTCAGCGTTGGCACTGCCCTCCGCCCCAGGGAACTCGAAGATTCGAGCCCCGGTTTGGGTCCTCCGGCAGGAGACTTTGCCGATCCCCAGTTGGGTGGGATCGGCGTTAGCACGCGCCCGCACCAATATGGACGCGTACGTCTCCCCTCGCTCCGCGGCCTCCGCGGTGAGCGTCACTACGACGGCCGCGGTCTTTGGGGGAACCAATTTCCCCTTCCTCTTTCCTCTGCCGGTCGCCTGCGACTGGCTGGGAGGCGTGGTGGCGGGGGCGGCAGGGACGCCCGTTGCAGCCTTTCTGCCCCTGCCCCTCCTCCTTCCCTTCCCAGTCGTCTGCGACGGGCTGGGAGTCGTGGTGGCCGTGGTGGCTGCGACAGCAGGGGCGGCTGTCGCCGTCTTCTTTCCTTTGCCCTTCCCCTTCCTGACCACTTCGGTCCAGCCCTGCTGGTTGGACGGGGTAGTGGAAGGGAGAAGGGCGTCCTCCCCTGGCGAGGACGGACCCGGCTCGGCTCGCCTCTCGTCAGCGGCAAGCGGCGGTCGGAGGCGCTTTTCCGGCAAGAGCCGGTCCTCGATGCCTGCAAGACAGGCTCGTGTGAAGGCCCGCTCCTCCATTACAACCTTGCGGAGTATATCCTCAAGGTTGGTGGAGGTAGGGGCCTCCGCCGCAGGTGTCGGTTCGGCCTGAATTGGCCGAGCCGTGACATCAGCCAGCTTCTGATGAAGCTGGCTGACCTCTGATTGCAGGCGATCGACCCTCGCCTGCAGCTGCCGCGTTTCTTCACTCGTCTTTCTCTTGACGAGCTCCTCTACGATGCCGCGCATGCTCGCGGCCCGGCACTTAAGGGCCTTCTGGAAGGTGCCCTTTAGATTGGAGGACTTGGAGGCGACCTCCGCAATCTCCTCTTCGTCCTCCTCCGCCATCTGCTGCAGCTCGGCCAAAGAATGGTCCGCGTACAGCACGCGGGACGCGCCGTAACCAGACTTGGCTCGAACTGCACGCGCCCGCTGCTCCTTCGCAGCCACCCGCTCTTCCAGCTCTTGCTGGTGCTGCACACGCCGAGCCAGGTCGAGCTGGCGCTGGGCGTCCGCGAGACCCACCACGTGGGTATCCGCGGCTACTGTGGGCCTTTTGGCCTTTGACCGCCTGGCTGAGCCCGAGGAACCCTCGGACCCATCCTTCAGGAAGGCCCGCTTTCGCGTCTGAGAGTCGCCTGCGTCCGAGACGCTAATAAGGGACTCGTCGTCGGAGTCCGACAACTCGCCCGCTCTTCCACGGAAGCTTGCCGCAGACGGCGCGCGGCTTGCCTCTGACGCCGAAGCGTCGGAGTGGCCCTGAAAAGGGCCTTTGGGTTGGCCCTGAAAAGGGCCTTTGGGTTGGCCCTGAGAAGGGCCTTTGGGTTGGCCCTGAGAAGGGCCTTTTGGTTGGCCCTGAGAAGGGCCTTTTGGTTGGCCCTGAGAAGGGCCTTTTGGGAGGAAACGCCCGAAGGCGTCCCGCGAAGGTTTCGACATTCCGCAAGATCGTAGCTGAAAACCGCAAGAATAAAATGATAGCTACGAAGCACAGAGCACTTTGGCCGATCCCAGTCTGCCACTCCGTTACGGTGACAGAACTGGGTCGTTTCCAGGGGACGCGACGTGGACGCAAGCTCTGTGGGGGGTCCCCCAACCTAACCTAACCTTTTTTTTTTTTTTTTTTTTTTTTTTTTTTGTTTGCGCTGGGAAAAAATGCATTACGCATACCCTCCCATTGGGGGAATGGGAGGGGTATGTGGGACTCCCCGGGCTGACCCGGTATACCCACTAAAACAACCCAGCGGCATTCCCGCATCGTCTGAGTGGAGGGGGACTGGGAGATCGGCGTAGCCTTTACGTCCAGTCCCTCTCCGACGTTCACCCGCCTGCACGGCGGGCCCTACACGCCCTCCCCGTGAGGGGGGGAGGGCCGGGAATGACCGGCGAGGGTGGTGTAGAGTGCAGTGCGGGCGAAGGCGCCCCCGCGCCTGTCGCCCGCCTACACCACCATGAGGAGGGAGAAGACAGCGTCTTCTCCGACCTCTTCTCCGCCTTCGGAGCGGCGCAGCGAGAGGGTCGTCCTCTCGCACGCGCTCCGCCGCCCCCTTTTGCGAGATGACATCCTCGCAAAAGAGGGCGAATGCTGCCGCGGCGGCCACGTATCCCGGTCCCCTCTCTTAAGCGAGAGGGGAGGGGAGTCTGTGGAAGACCGCGACACTGTTGGGAGGATGCGATGTTCGACCTAATTAAGTCGACATCGCATCCCCCTCCTCCGCTGCCACCGCCGTTCCAGCCTCGCGAACGACGGTGCTAGCAGCAGGCGCGACCGGTGCCTGTGCTTTGCCCCTCTTGGGGGGAGGATTGCACATCCTCCCCCTCGTCACGTGGCCTGCCGGGCAGCCACTGGCGGCACACACTGCGCAGTGTGGAGTGGCGGCCGTGCAGGAGGCGGCTTTGTGGCCCTCTTTGCCGCAGCGGTAACAGGTCAGAGACCTGTCGACCGCTGACGGGCAAAGGGCTCGGGTGTGTCCGATGCCGCAGCACCTGTAGCAGCGCAGAGGCTGGTCTACAAGTGCCCGGACCGCACCCGAGCTGAAGCCCACAAGAAGCCGTCCTTTATCAAGGACGGCTTTGGCAGCGGCGACTGGGCACTGGAGACGAATAGTGCCCATGCCACCGCGGCCGGGCCTGATGTCCCGGCCGTGCACCGCTGTGACATCGCAGCCCCCAATGGCTGCGACCGCCGCTACCACCTCCTCCTTGGTGACCGAATCGTCGAGGTCGGTCACCTCGATGGCCGCCGACTTGACCGGTCGGGCCACCTTTGCAGCGTCCGCGATGACCTCTTGGAGCTTGGCTGCAAAGAGGTCAGCGTTGGCGCTGCCCTCCGCCCCAGGAAACTCGAAAAGCCGAGCCCCGGTTTGGGTCCTCCGGCAAGAAACTTTGCCGATCCCCAGTTGGGTGGGATCGGCGTTGGCACGCGCCCGCATTAAAATAGACATGTATGTCTCCCCTCGCTCCGCGGCCTCCGCGGTGAGCGTCACTACGACGGCCGCGGTCTTTGGGGGAACAAGTTTCCTCCTGCTCTGCTCCTTGCCAGTCGCCTGCGGCTGGCTGGGCGGCGTGGTCGCGGGGACGGCAGGGACGGCCGTTGCCGCCTTTCTGCCCCTGCCCCTGCCCCTCCTCTTTCCCTTCCCAGTCGCCTTCGACTGGCTGGGCTGTGTGGCGGTGACGGCAGGTACGGCCGTCGCCGTCTTCTTCCCTTTGCCCTTCCCCTTTCGGACCACTTCGGTCCAACCCTGCTGGTCGGACGGAGTAGCCGAAGGGAGAAGGGCGTCCTCCCCTTGCGAGTACGGACCCGGCTCGACTCGCCTCTCGTCCGCGGCAAGCGGTGGTCGGAGGCGCTTCTCCGGTAAGAGCCGGTCCTCAATGCCTGCTAAGCAGGCTCTAGTGAAGGCCCTCTCCTCCATAACCACCTTGCGGAAGACTTCCTCAAGGTTGGAGGCGGGGGCCTCTGCCGCAGGTGTCGGTTCGGCCTGAATTGGCCGAGCCGTGACATCGGCCAGCTTCTGATGAAGCTGGCTGACCTCCGACTGCAGGCGATCGACCCTCGCCTGCAGCTGCCGCGTTTCTTCGCTCGTCTTCCTCTTAACGAGCTCCTCTATGATGCCGCGCATGCTTGCAGCCCGGCACTTAAGGGCCTTCTGGAAGGTGCCCTTTAGATTGGTGGACTTGGAGGCGACCTCCGCGATCTCCTCTTCGTCCTCCTCCGCCATCCGTTGCAGCTCGGCCAAGGAGTGGTCCGCGTACAGAACGCGGGACGCGCCGTACCCGGACTTGGCCCGAGCAGCACGCGCCCGTTGCTCCTTCGCGACGACCCGCTCCTCCAGCTCCTGCTGGTGTAGCGCCCGCCGAGACAGGTCAAGCTGGCGTTGGGCGTCAGCGAGACCCACCACATGGGTGTCCGCGACTGTCGTTGGCCGTTTGGCCCTCGACTGCCTAGCCGAGCCCGAAGAGCCCTCGGACCCGAGGAAGGCCCGCTTCCGCGACCGGGAGTCGCCCGCATCCGAGACGCTTGTGACGGACTCGTCGTCAGAGTCCAAAAACTCGACCGCTTCTTCAGAGAAGATAGCCGCAGACGGCGCACGGCTAGCCTCTGACGCCGAAGCGTCTGAGTGGCCCTGAGAAGGGCCTTTTGGTTGGCCCTGAAAAGGGCCTTTGGGTTGGCCCTGAGAAGGGCCTTTTGGTTGGCCCTGAGAAGGGCCTTTTGGTTGGCCCTGAGAAGGGCCTTTTGGGAGGAAACGCCCGAAGGCGTCCCGCGAAGGTTTTGACATTCCGCAAGATCGTAGCTTAAAACCGCAAGAATAAAATGATAGCTACGAAGCACAGAGCACTTTGGCCGATCCCAGTCTGCCACTCCGTTACGGTGACAGAACTGGGTCGTTTCCAGGGGACGCGACGTGGACGCAAGCTCTGTGGGGGGTCCCCCAACCTAACCTAACCTTTTTTTTTTTTTTTTTTTTTTGTTTGCGCTGGGAAAAAATGCATTACGCATACCCTCCCATTGGGGGAATGGGAGGGGTATGTGGGACTCCCCGGGCCAAGGCCCGGTATACCCACTAAAACAACCCAGCGGCATTCCCGCATCGTCTGAGTGGAGGGGGACTGGGAGATCGGCATAGCCTTTGCGTCCAGTCCCTCTCCGACGAACGCCCGCCTACACGGCGGGCCCTACGCGCCCACCCCGTGAGGGGCGAGGGCCGGGAATGACCGGCGGAGGTGGTGTAGAGTGCAATGCGGGCGGAGGCGCCCCCGCGCCTGTCGCCCGCCTATCACCACCATGAGGAGGGAGAAGACGGCGTCTTCTCCGACCTCTTCTCCGCCTTCGGAGCGGCGCTGCGAGAGGGTCGTCCTCACGCGCGCGCTCCGCCACCTCCTTTTGCGAGATTACGTCCTCGCAAAAGGAGGCGACCGCTGCCCAGGACCCCTCACTCTCCAGCATAGAGTTGACCACGCTGGGAAGTGAGAGGTCCTGTCCGATCTCCGCAGTCAGACTACGGCGCGGCTCAGACCAAGCCGGGCACACTTCGAGCGTGTGCTGTGCCGTGTCCTCCGCCGCGCCGCAGTCGTGGCACGCCGGAGTCTCCTCCCTCCCGATCCGGTGCAGGTGCGTGCCGAAACAGCCGTGGCCTGACAGCACCTGCACCAGACGGAATGAGAGGAAACCGTGGGGCCGCTCGAGCCAGTCCCGCAGGACTGGGCCGAGCGCGTCCAGGGTTCGGCGGCCAAAAGTGGCGGAGGCGAGGTCCTGCGTCCAATGGACGATGATGGCGTCCCTCGCCTCCCGCCGCACGGCCTCCCGCTCTTCCGCGACGGGGCGCTCCCCGAGGGCTTTTCGTCGCGCCGTCCATTCGTACACTCTGGCGAGCACCCACGCCTCCAGCTCCCAAGGAGGTGTGCCAGCCAGAGCGCACGCCGCCGAAAAGCCCACCGAGCGGTAAGCCCTAGCCACCCGCAGTGCAATGGCCCTTTGGGGCCGGCGCATCGCCGTCGCATTCTCCCTCCTATGGAGGGAGTCCGCCCAGATGGGGGCCCCGTACAGGGCCATGCTCCTCAGGATGCCGGCATAAAGGCGCCGGCATCGCGCACTGGGCCCTCCCAGGTTCGGGAGGAGCCAGGAGAGGGCGTCCGCAGCCCTCAGCAGGCGCGTCGACAGCCCGCTGAAATGTGGGCCGAAGCGCCACCTGCTGTCCAGCACTAGACCCAGATATTTGATCTGGGTCTGGACGCCTACCCTGGCGCCCTCCACGACAATGTGGGCGTCAGGAGGGCAGCGCTGCCGAGGCCCGTGAAAGAACACGGCCTCGGTCTTGTTCAGCGCCACCCTCAATCCCAGGCTGCGTATCCTCCCCGCCACCAATGACCCGCCGGCCGATGCCAGACAGGCCGCCTCCCCGAAGTTCCTCCCCCGGGCAGTGAGGAGAGTGTCATCCGCGTAACAGATGACACTCGTGCCCTGGAGGAGGGCTCCCCGCAGCAGCCAGTCGAAGCCGATGTTCCACAGGGGGGGTCCTAAGACTGACCCCTGCGGAACACCAGACTCCGCGCCATATCGCCGCAACCTGGCCAGTTTGTCGACAAGGAGGACCTCTCGATCCTCCAAGTAGCTGGCCAGGAGTCTCCGCAAGTATTGGGGCACTCCGTGATATCGGAGTGCCTCCAGTATGGTCGAGTGGGGCACGGAGTTGAAGGCGTTGGCTATGTCGAATGACACCGCCAGCACTCCGTCCCCCGCCTCGACCGCCCCCTTCACCTGGCCCTTGAGTAGGGCCAGCGCGTCGATGGTCGAACGCCCTTGTCGAAACCCGAACTGGGCGTCCGACAGGTCCGGCCCTACCCTCCGCAGGTGGCCATTCAGCCGGGAGGCAATGATCCCCTCGAACAATTTACCGACCTCATCGAGCAGAACGATGGGCCGGTATGCCGAGGGGGAATCCGCCGGGCGTCCCTCCTTTCGGAGGAGGCATAGCTGCCCCTCCTTCCACAGTTTCGGGAACCTCCCAGCCGTAAGGCACGCGCTGAAGAGGTCCCGAAATCTGTCCTCCATTTGAGCGGCAGCTATGGCCACCACTCGTGCCGGGACGCCGTCCGGCCCAGGGGCCGTCTTCTTGGCGCGGAGGCTGAGAACCCCCGCGTAAAACTCATCCGCCGTCACCGGGGGTACCTCCTCCTCCGGCGGTGAAGCCGCCTCCTGCGGGGGGTCCATCGTTGGTGGGGTGAAGTCGGTCCTGTGCGGAAACAGGGACCGGACCACCCCATCCAGCAACGCTGGCTCGAGGGTCTCTGTCAGAGGGGGACCATGGGGCCGCAGTTGGTTCCGCGCCGCCCTGTATGGTCTCCCATACGGGTCTCTATCGAGACCCTCCAGCATCTCGGCCCTCGCCGAGTCCTTGGCAGCGCCCATAGCCGACTTGAGGACCGTCTGAGCCTCTCTGTAAGAGACGTAGAGGCGGTCCTCGTCTGCTTGACTACGGACGCTGCGCCGTCGGCTCCGCGTGTAGGCCCTTCTGGCCGCCACGCAGGTGGCCCGGAGCCCCGCTAGTTCCTCCGAACCTAACCTAACCTAACCTAACCTAACCTAACCGTTCCCCCCCGACCCTCGTGGCGATCGGATCGTTTTTGGAGCTGCTCCGTTATTAAAAATTCTTTTGAGTGGTATTTTTTCGTGATAGAGAGTCGTGCGATACCTCAAAAGTTGTGTAATTGTGCAGTGCATAGTTCAGTGGCAGCAGTTGTTCCCGGAAAACGTGCTGGGTAAAGTTATTCCGGAAAAACTGTATAACTTTGGAGTTTAGCAAACTTCGGAGCCTTATAACTCCGGGTATTCTTGCTGCACTGTTGTTTTTCTGGCACAAGAGTATTGGGGGCGCAAAGGCGCTTCATTTGACACCATTTTTGCGAAAATCTACCCACGCGACGCAGAGAAAACTGAGGAAAACCACTCAACATAACCTCAAATTGCAACACGAGGTTTATGATCCGGACGTCACAGGGAGTTCATATTTTGGGAGCAGACGGACCTCACAGAGATTAGAGAAAAAACGCTTCGACCTGATTTTTCTCTCAACCAGAAAAGAAGAAAATTTCATTAGAAGGTTGAAACTTTGACCCGTTGTCCTGAAAAATCTTCAGGCAGGACCCTACATTTTTATCATCAATCCTGTTGCGCGCTCATCTGGAGAAGAAGCCTACACTAAGTTAAGATTTTTCGTATTTTTAATTACTGAAATATAGCAGATTTTCCAAAATTATCATATTTTCAAAATTTTTATATGACAGATTGTTCAAAAATTTAAATTTTATTTTTTTTTTATTAGAAAGCCCTATATTTAACACGAATTTTACCATTTTTTCCAAATTTTTATCTATTTTAGTTATAAAGTTATTAACATTTTACCTAATTTTTGTCATAAATTCTAAATAAATAGATATAAATTAAAATTAACCAGGAAGTGCTTTGTGACTTGTTTAAGCCCAAATTTGCCCCCAGTAGCTTCAGAGACGAAGAAAATAGCATTTGGAAGCCATCTTGGTTTTTTAGGTTGCCGTACAAAACTTCGATTATCTCTGAGGCTATTGGTCGTAGAAACTCCGGGTTTCCACAGGACTAGGTTAAAATCAGGCGTGAAAATTTCTTGTACACTTTCAGGCGTTTTCAGGACCTGAAATTTTTTAGCCCTGAAACCTTTTTGGTCGGATAGAAAAAGTCAAGCCAAGCACTGCATTCAAAACCGCGGTTCTCTGTGGCCAACGGTTGCGGAGTTATAGCCAGTTTAAGTTGGCGTTTGACAGCTGGGCGGCCATCTTGGAAAAGTTTGGTCCGCCATAGCTCCGGATCTGGTGGTCGCAGCGAGTTGCCGTTTGCGCAGTAGTGCTTGGGGAGACAAAATCTACTCGATCCATTGGGTTTCTATCGTTTTGGCGCTGAAAAATTTCAGGCGCCTGAAAACCACCTTGCGCGCCGGAGCGGGACGAGACAAGCCGAATAAGCCCAAACTCGACCGTTCTGCGGCTGGTGGAAGGTAAGTTGCACCGGTTTGGAGATTGATTTTGACAGTTCTTGGACTGTCAAACCATTTTTCGGACTCGTGTAGCTCCCGAACCGGAGGTCGTAGAGCGTTCGGGTTTTCTTTGGGGGTGTCGGCTGACCTCTCCCTACCCGACAAGCAACTATTCGGGGGTTTTCGGGAACCAAAATTTTTCAGGTCTGAAACCCACACCGCTCGATTGGTCTCGGCGAGCCCATCCAGGAAAGCCCAAACACGGTGGTATTCGGTTGGATGGTTCCAGAGTAAACCACTTGTAACCAGATTTTGGGTGTCACCCTGTGCTGGCAACCAGAATTTCGGACCGGGTTTTCTCGGGAACCCTCTGGGCTAGGGTGGCCGTGTTTGGGTTCATTGGAAAGGGCTCGGGGAGACTTGTCCAGCCGTGGGTAGAGATCGGCTCTACATAGAGCCGCATATTTTACTACAATTTTTTTTTTAATTTTTTCTGACGAGTCTGGTTCGCGGAAGCTACCTGACGCCAGACTTAGGTCTGGAAATTAACTGTAGACATTGGTAGAGCTAGACTCTACAAAAATTTTAGTTTTTAGTATTTGTTTTCTTGTTTGCCGGCAAATCATCTGTGACTGTTGACGCAGTAATAAGTATATCACAAATACTCACCTTTACTGAGAGTAACTCAATCGCACTACTGACCTCCTTGCCGCGAACACCACCTGAAACAGAAAACAAAAATTAGTATAATAACCAGCAAGATTCATATTGAATCTTATTGATATTTATTTAGTTTTATTCTACATATGTTGTTTTGTTGACCCGGGTATCCTTTACAATACCCCTTTAAATTCCTTGACGTAAACTAGTTCCTAAAAATACCTGACAAAATGATTGGAATACGAACACCTATTAAGAAGGCTCCGGTAAATATGCAAAGCAAAAGCCCGCTAAAGACCAGAGAGGAGGCTGGACCCTCCTCTCCGCAACTTAGCGTCAGAAAGAGTGTAGGCGAATGGGAGGCGGGACTGAGCGAGACGAGGAAAACCATTTCTCCGGTTAAAAAGACGGCAAACGAGCCAATACAGGAAGTTGACCAAACATCTGCGACAAGGAGAGCCTCTTCGGAAAGCGTCAGCCCGCCCGTATTAAAGCCCAACGCACGAAACACCAGAATAACAGAGGCTAAAGCGTGTTTGATGAGGGCCAAATTAAGTCTGACCAACTCGAAAGCCACCAAAAAAGAAACGAAAGAGGAGATTAAAACCCAAGTGGAAAGATTGTTCCAACTTGTTAAGGACGCTGAAGTTGAAAGTGGACGCGCTCTCCCCACTAGGGCAATGCTTAAAGCTAAGGTGTCAGGAAAAGAAAAAGAGGAGAGCGAATATCCTGAAGCTCCAGACTCAACACCACCAGAGCAGGAGACGAGCCAATTAATGGCAAAGATCGTAGAACATTCCAAGATGTTGCTGGAAAGCAACAGGAAAATGGATGAACTAAAAATCGCCATTGACGCACAGAGAGAAAGGGTAGAAAGTATGGAAGCTCCTACATATGCGGGAGTGGTCGCGGCCGGGAGCAGCAGTGAGCTGAAAAAGCGCACGTTGCACTCGGTCGTGGTCACCTCCAGCAATGAGGAGGACACCGGAGAGGAAGTCTTTGACAGAGTAAGAAAGGCACTGGATGCGAAAGAAGGATGGGTGAAAGTGGAAAAGGTAAGGAAGGCTAAGAATAGAAAGGTGATCATGGGATTTGAGACGACGGAAGAAAGGGATAAGGTGAAGGAAAGACTGAGGAAGGATGGTACCGGTCTCGCCGTGGAGGAAGTGAAGAATAAAAACCCGATGCTGATCCTTAGGGACGTCCTATTAGTTAACACTGATGAGGACGTCCTTAAGGCTTTTAAAAACCAGAATCGGGACATTTTCCACGGCCTTGACGGCGAGTCGGACAAAGTAGAGGTTAAATATAGGAAAAGGGCGAGAAATCCACATACTGGGCACATCGTGCTTAGCACCTCACCAACGATATGGCAAAGAGTCACGGCAAAAGGGCATGTCCATATCGACCTCCAACGCATTAGGGCCGAAGATCAGACTCCATTAATGCAGTGTACACGCTGCTTAGGCTATGGACACAGCAAGAGATACTGCGAGGAGGCGGTGGACATGTGTAGCCACTGTGGCGGTCCCCACCTGAGGAGTGAATGCGAAGACTGGATGGCAGGAGTACCAGCAGCATGCAGAAACTGCAAAAAAGCAAACAGCCCTCAGGTGGACCATAACGCCTTCAGCACCGGATGCCCTCAGCGACGTAAGTGGGACCAACTAGCGAGAGCAACTGTCGCCTACTGCTAAGGGCCCCCTGGATGGAATCATCGCATACAAATTCGCGCAAGTCAACCTGCAGCGAAAGAAACTCGCCACCAGCGAGATACTCCTGGAAGCGGTTAAGCGCGGAATATCTGTGGCACTCATCCAAGAGCCATACATAGGTGGCACAAAGGTAATGAAGAGTCAGGGGGGAGTGAGGGTCTTCCAGAGCACTAACGTGGGAGACGGGGTAGTCAAAGCGGCAATTGCCGTCTTTGACAATAGCGTAAATGTCATTCAATACCCGAAACTCACCACAAATAACGTCGTTGTGGTGGGGATCCGGACCGCTGCCTGGGAGATCACACTCGTCTCTGTATACTTCGAACCGGATAAGCCTCTGGAGCCATACTTAGACCAACTAAAAAAGATTGAGATGGCAAATGGATCGAGGCCACTAATTATTGGAGGCGATGTAAATGCGAAGAGCGCGTGGTGGGGCAGCCCAAGTAGCGATAGTAGAGGAGAAGAAGTATGTGGTACCCTCGGAGAGTTGGGGCTCCATATTCTCAATGAAGGGGAAATCCCGACCTTCGACACGATCAGAGGAGGACGGCGATATTGCAGTCACGTCGATATCACAGTCTGCACAACGGATATCTTCGGGCTGGTTGACAACTGGAAGGTTGACGAAGGCCTTACGGGCTCCGACCACAACGGAATAACATTTAATATTCGACTGAAAAAGTCGAAAGGTTTAAAAGTAGAGAGAACTACAAGGGTCTACAATACCAAAAAAGCAAATTGGCCGATGTTTAATGCGAAACTGAACCAATTGCTAATAGAAAATAAAGTTTTAAAAGCAGAAATTGAAAAAATTAAAAATGCCACAGACTTAGACTTAACAACCACTAAAGTAACGAAAATAATTAAAGAAGCATGTGAATTATCAATGCCTATTAAGAAAAATAAAGAA
The DNA here is from genome assembly GCA_947386135.1 of Melanchra persicariae. Classification (NCBI taxonomy): domain Eukaryota; kingdom Metazoa; phylum Arthropoda; class Insecta; order Lepidoptera; family Noctuidae; genus Melanchra; species Melanchra persicariae. The sequence goes on along the minus strand of OX376659.1, from coordinate 20,889,518 downwards.
AAACTTACCCTACCGTGGTGGTCGGAGGACCTCGCGAGGCTCAAGAAGGAAGTCACCACCAAGAAACGAAGGATCCGATGCGCCGCTCCCGTCCGAAGATCGAAGGTCGTTGGAGAGTACCTGGAAATCAAAGAGAAATATGAGATGAAAGCAGCAAAAGCCCAAACAGATAGTTGGAAGGAGTTTTGTCGCAAGCAGGATAGGGAGGGGATCTGGGAGGGGATATACAGGGTAATAGGAAGGACTACGCGTAGGGAAGAGGACATACCCATGGTAAAGGACGGCGAGGAACTGGATACAAAAGGCTCCGTAAAGTGGATCGCGGAAACCTTCTATCCGGAGGACCTAATCTGCGAGGACGATGATTACCATCGTCACGTCAGATTAGAGGCTGGCAAAATAAATGAAGGAGAGGAAAATGATGACCGCGACCCACCATTTACCATGGCGGAACTAAAAACTGCTACCGAGTCATTTAACCCAAAGAAGGCCCCGGGAGCAGATGGCCTCACGGCCGATATATGTAGCCGCACAATAAGCGGAGCACCGGAGATTTTTCTGGCCCTTCTTAATCAATGCCAGCACATTGGGTATTTTCCACAAGCCTGGAAAGAGGCCACGGTGGTGGTGCTCAAAAAGCCGAATAAAAGCGACTACACCACCCCAAAATCATATAGGCCAATAGGCCTTCTACCTGTGTTAGGCAAGATCTTCGAAAAGATGCTGGTGGCCCGCCTCAGGTTTTATATTCTACCTAGGATGAGTACTCGCCAGTACGGATTCATGCCACAGAGGAGCACCGAAGACTCCCTCTATGATCTTATGCAACACATCCGCAGTAAACTAAAACAAAAAAGACTAATTGCCTTAGTATCACTAGACATAGAGGGGGCCTTCGATAGCGCATGGTGGCCGGCTATAAGGGTCCGACTGGCTGAGGAAAAGTGTCCGATTAACCTGAGGAGGGTCCTTGACAGCTATCTGAGGGATAGATCAGTTAGGGTTCGCTACGCGGGCGAAGAACATTCCAGGGGCACTAGCAAAGGATGCGTGCAGGGCTCGATAGGGGGCCCTATCCTTTGGAACCTTGTGCTGGATCCACTCCTGAAAAGCTTGGAAAGCAGAGGAGACCACTCGCAGGCTTTCGCTGACGACATAGTGCTTGTCTTCGATGGTGACACAGCAATCGAGATTGAGCAGAAAGCAAATGCCGCCCTCGACCATGTTCGGACGTGGGGAGTTCAAAATAAGCTCAAGTTTGCACCACACAAAACCAGTGCAATGGTAATAACGAAAAGACTTAAATACGACAGCCCACGTCTGAGCATGGGCGGGGTAGACATAATGATGTCCAAAGAAATTAAAATCTTGGGTGTCACCATCGACGACAAGCTTACTTTTAACGCACACATCTCCAACGTTTGTCACAAGGCAATAGCGGTCTATAAGAAGTTGTGTAGGGCGGCCCGGGTGAGTTGGGGACTGAACCCCGAGGTCATCAAAACAATATATGTGGCAACAATAGAGCCGATCATCCTGTACGCCGCTAGTGTATGGGCTCCGGCGGCGAGCAAATTGGGCGTCATCAAGCAGATGAGTGCCGTGCAGCGAGGAATTGCACAAAAAATGTGCAAAGCCTACCGCACTGTCTCCCTGAACTCGGCACTACTGCTGGCTGGGATACTCCCCCTGGACCTCCGAGTTCGGGAGGTGGCCTCATTATATGAGGCCAAGAGGGGGGTACCCCAGTCAGTGTTAGGAGACAGGGAGGTGGAGCGGGTGGCATCGGCAATGGAATCCCCACATCCTGCTAGGCGTATCGACTTGGATTTCGTAAGCCTGGCGGACCGTGAGCAAGTCGACGCGAGCGCCAGCCTGGAAGTAAAAATCTTCACAGACGGAAGTAAGATAGGGGGGCGCGTCGGAGCCGCACTATCCATATGGAGGGGCGACACCGAGGAGCGCGCTGTCAAGTTGGCGCTGCCGGACTACTGCACGGTCTACCAGGCGGAACTCTTGGCGATATGTCGGGCAACCAGGGAGATCCAGAAATGCTCGGCATCCAGCTTCGGAGTGTACAGCGACTCCATGGCGGCTCTCCAGACAGTGATAAACCACAGATGCCTTCATCCCTTGGCGGTGGAGGCCAGGGATAACCTAACAACCATATCCCACCAGAACAAGGTTATTAACTTGTTCTGGATAAAGGCCCACGCTGGGTTTGAGGGCAACGAAAGAGCGGATCAGCTGGCAAAGGAGGCCGCCATGAATAGTAAGAGGAAGCCTGACTACGATCTGTGTCCGGTTTCATTCGTCAGGCGGCACGCCCGTATGGTGACGCTTGACGAGTGGAACCGGAGATATGCGTCGGGTCAGACGGCCTCTGTTACCAAGATGTTCTTCCCGGACGCAGTGGCGGCGTACAGGACAATCCGGAAAATAAACATAGATGCCACTATAACCCAAGTTATGACGGGGCACGGTGGGTTCTCCGTATACTTGAATCGTTTCAAGTGTAAGGAGAGCCCATCGTGTATCTGTGACCCAGAGGTGAGCGAATCTGTTCCCCACTTGCTCCTGGATTGTCCGGTGTTTGCGACTGAGCGGTTTAAGCTGGAAATTGAATTAGATACAAAACTAACGAGCGACAGCGTAAAAGAAATAATACTCACTAAGAACAGACAAGTGTTTATAAATTACTGCGTCAACATTTGCCAAAGAGTTATAGACAGAAATAAAAGTGTTTAAAATGCTATGTTTCAGTATATTATGAACAATATATCATTGTAAACATAGGTTATAAATTAGAAGAAAAATGTAATAGAATTTAAGCGGTACCTAGTATTAAATATAGAATAAGACAAATATAAATAAATAAGTATAAATAAGATGTTAGTAAGTTAAGAAGAAAATGCGTATCTACAGAAATAAATAAGCCTGGTATTTATTTACCCCACCTATGAAAATAAATAAATAAATAAATAATAGGCACCAAGAAAAGATAGAATAGTGTAGAATAGGGTATTCACAAATGGGAGTCCCACCCATTGAATGAATGATGATGGATGACAGAAAGAACCAGTATGAGGCATAAAAGTGCGAGAGGAATAATAGCGAGAACTGGAATGAAAGCGAATTAGTTAAATAAGGTCTCCGTCGCACGATGGAGGAACTAGTTTAAAAAAAAAAAAAAAAAAAAAAAAAAAAAAAAAAAAAAAAAAAAAAAAAAAACCTAACCTAACCTAACCTAACCTAACCTTTTTTTTTTTTTTTTTTTTGTTTGCGCTGGGAAAAAAAAAAAAAATGCATTACGCATACCCTCACATTGGGGGAATGGGAGGGGTATGTGGGACTCCCCGGGCCAAGGCCCGGTATACCCACTAAAACAACCCAGCGGCATTCCCGCATCGTCTGAGTGGAGGGGGACTGGGAGATCGGCACAGCCTTTGCGTCCAGTCCCTCTCCGACGTTCGCCCGCCTACACGGCGGGCCCTTCACGCCCTCCCCGTGAGGGAGGAGGGCCGGGAATGACCGGCGGAGGTGGTGTAGAGTGCAATGCGGGCGGAGGCGCCCCCGCGCCTATCGCCCGCCTATCACCACCATGAGGAGGGAGAAGACGGCGTCTTCTCCGACCTCTTCTCCGCCTTCGGAGCGGCGCTGCGAGAGGGTCATCCTCACGCGCGCGCTCCGCCGCCTCCTTTTGCGAGATGACGTCCTCGCAAAAGGAGGCGACCGCTGCCCAGGACCCCTCACTCTCCAGCATAGAATTGACCACGCCGGGAAGTGAGAGGTCCTGTCCGATCTCCGCAGTCAGACTACGGCGCGGCTCAGACCAAGCCGGGCACACTTCGAGCGTGTGCTGTGCCGTGTCCTCCGCCGCGCCGCAGTCGTGGCACGCCGGAGTCTCCTCCCTCCCGATCCGGTGCAGGTGCGTGCCGAAACAGCCGTGGCCTGACAGCACCTGCACCAGACGGAATGAGAGGAAACCGTGGGGCCGCTCGAGCCAGTCCCGCAGGACTGGGCCGAGCGCGTCCAGGGTTCGGCGGCCAAAAGTGGCGGAGGCGAGGTCCTGCGTCCAATGGACGATGATGGCGTCCCTCGCCTCCCGCCGCACGGCCTCCCGCTCTTCCGCGACGGGGCGTTCCCCGAGAGCTTTTCGCCGCGCCGTCCATTCGTACACTCTGGCGAGCACCCACGCCTCCAGCTCCCAAGGAGGGGTGCCGGCCAGAGCGCACGCCGCCGAAAAGCCCACCGAGCGGTAGGCCCTCGCCACCCGCAGTGCAATGGCCCTTTGGGGCCGGCGCATCGCCGTCGCATTTTCCCTCCTATGGAGGGAGTCTGCCCAGATGGGGGCCCCGTAAAGGGCCATGCTCCGCAAGATGCCGGCATATAGGCGCCGGCAACGCGCACTGGGCCCTCCCAGGTTCGGGAGGAGCCAGGAGAGGGCGTCCGCAGCCCTCAACAGGCGCGTCGACAGCCCGCTGAAATGCGGGCCGAAGCGCCACCTGCTGTCCAGCACTAGACCCAGATATTTGATCTGGGTCTGGACGCCTACCCTGGCGCCCTCTACGATAATGTGGGCGTCAGGAGGGCAGCGCTGCCGAGGCCCGTGAAAGAACACGGCCTCGGTCTTGTTCAGCGCCACCTTCAACCCCAGGCGGCGGATCCTCCCCGCCACTAATGACCCGCCGGCCGATGCCAGACAGGCCGCCTCCCCGAAGTTCCTCCCCCGGGCAGTGAGGAGAGTGTCATCCGCGTAACAGATGATACTCGTGCCCTGGAGGAGGGCTCCCCGCAGCAGCCAGTCAAAGCCGATGTTCCAAAGGGGGGGTCCTAAGACTGACCCCTGCGGAACACCAGACTCCGCGCCATATCGCCGCAACCTGGCCAGTTTGTCGACAAGGAGGACCTCTCGGTCCTCCAAGTAGCTGGCCAGGAGGCTCCGCAAGTATTGGGGCACTCCGTGATATCGGAGTGCCTCCAGTATGGTCGAGTGGGGCACGGAGTTGAAGGCGTTGGCTATGTCGAATGACACCGCCAGCACTCCGTCTCCTGCCTCGACCGCCCCCTTCACCTGGCCCTTGAGTAGGGCCAGCGCATCGATGGTCGAACGCCCCTGTCGAAAACCGAACTGGGCGTCCGACAGGTCCGGCCCTACCCTCCGCAGGTGGCCATTCAGCCGGGAGGCAATGATCCCCTCGAACAATTTACCGACCTCATCGAGCAGAACGATGGGCCGGTATGCCGAGGGGGAATCCGCCGGGCGTCCCTCTTTTCGGAGGAGGCATAGCCGCCCCTCCTTCCACAGTTTCGGAAACCTCCCAGCCGTAAGGCACGCGCTGAATAGTTCCCGAAATCTGTCCTCCATTTGAGCGGCGGCTATGGCCACCACCCGTGCGGGGACGCCGTCCGGCCCAGGGGCCGTCTTCTTAGCGCGGAGGCTGAGAACCCCCGCGTAGAACTCATCCGCCGTTACCGGGGTACCTCTTCCTCCGGCGATAAAGCCGCCTCCTGCGGGGGGTCCATCGTTGGTGGGGTGAAGTCGGTCCTGCGCGGAAACAGGGACCGGACCACCCCATCCAGCAACGCCGGCTCAAGGGTCTCCGTCAGTGGGGGACCATGGGGCCGCAGTTGGTTCCGCGCCGCCCTGTATGGTCTCCCATATGGATCCCTGTCGAGACCCTCCAGCATCTCGGCCCTCGCCGAGTCCTTGGCAGCGCCCATAGCCGACTTGAGGACGGTCTGAGCCTCTCTGTAAGAGGCGTAGAGGCGGTCCTCGTCTGCTTGGCTACGGACGCTGCGCCTTCGGCTCCGCGTGTAGGCGCTCCTAGCCGCCACGCAGGTGGCCCGGAGCCCCGCTAGTTCCTCCGACCACCAATAGACGGCGCGACGGGGAGGCGGGCGACGGGACCGAGGCATGCTGGAGTTGCACACCTCGGTCAGGGATCTCTTGAGCCGGACCGCTGCGGCGTCAACGTCCGGGACGTCCTCGACAGGGGGGGGCGACAGCCAGTCCTGGAGGAAGGCCGCCTCCTTGGCTGCCTCCCGGTCCAGGCGAGTGAGAGCCCACCGTGGGAAGGGAGACCTGCTAGAGCGGGCCATCTCCCCCCGGAGGCCCTGGGTGGAGATGTCGAACCGCACATATCGGTGGTCCGACAAGGTCTCCACCGTCTCCACCCGCCAGTTCACGATGCGTGCGGCCAGCACGGGGGTGGCAAACGAGACGTCCACCACCGACCCTCCCTGCCGCCGCACACACGTGTGGACCGCCCCCCTGTTGAGGAGGGACACACCGCACGACGCCGCCCAGAACTCGACGGCGCGTCCCCGGACGTTGCAGGAGGCAGCCGGGTTGCCCCATGATACCGACTTGGCGTTCAGGTCGCCCAACACCACGACCTGGCGCGGCGCCGCCCTCCCTACGACTGCAGTGAGGACTTCGAGGAAATCCTCAAAGTCCGAGAGAGGGCGGTTTGGGGAGAAATAGACCCCTACCAGGGCCACACCTCCCCACGCGGTGGCCACGTATCCCGGTCCTCTCTCTAAAAGCGAGAGGGGAGGGGAGTCTGTGGAAGACCGCGTCACCATTGCCACCAGGCCGTCCCGATCGCCCAGCCAATTGCCAGGGACCGAGTAGGGCTCGGCGACCACCGCCAAGTCCACCAACCACTCAGCCATGGTCTGCATCAGCAGATCCTGGGCTGTTCTGCAGTGGTTGGTGTTCGCCTGGAGGATGCGATGATCGACCCTATCCATCAATCGACATCGCACCCTCCTCCTCCGGCGCCACCGCCGTTCCTGCCTCGGGAACGACGGTGCTAGCAGCAGGCGCGATCGGCGCCTGCGCTTTGCCCCTCTTTGGGGGAGGATTGCACATCCTCCCCCTCGTCACGTGGCCTGCCGGGCAGCCACTGGCGGCGCACACTGCGCAGTGCGGCGTGGCGGCCGTGCAGGAGGCGGCTTTGTGGCCCTCCTTGCCACAGCGGTAGCAGGTTTGAGATCTGTCAACCGCTGAAGGGCACAGGGCTCGGGTGTGCCCTATGCCGCAGCACCTGAAGCAGCGCAGGGGCTGGTCTTCAAGTGCTCGGACTGCACCCGAGCTGAACCCGACCAAGAGCCGTCCCTTACCAAGGACGACTTTAGCGGCGGCGACCGGGCACTCGAGACGGATAGTTCCCATGCCGCCGCGGCCGGGCCTGATGTCCCGGCCCTGCACTGCTGTGACGCTGCAGCCCCCAATAGCTGCGACTGCCGCCACCACCTCCTCCTTGGTGACCGAGTCGTCAAGATCGGTCACCTCGATGGTCGCCGACTTGACAGGTCGGGCCACCTTGGCCGCGTCCGCAATGACCTCCTGCAGCTTTTGCGCTGGGAAAAAATGCATTACGCATACCCTCCCATTGGGGGAATGGGAGGGGTATGTGGGACTCCCCGGGCCAAGGCTCGGTATACCCACTAAAACAACCCAGCGGCATTCCCGCATCGTCTGAGTGGAGGGGGACTGGGAGATCGGCATAGCCTTTACGTCCAGTCCCTCTCCGACGTTTGCCCGCCTACACGGCGGGCCCTACACGCCCTCTCCATGAAAGGGGAGGGCCGGGAATGACCGGCGACGGTGGTGTAGAGTGCAGTGCGGGCAGAGGCGCCCCCGCGCCTGTCGCCCACCTACACCACCATGAGGAGGGAGAAGACGGCTTCTTCTCCGACCTCTTCTCCGCCTTCGGAGCGCCGCAGCGAGAGGGTCGTCCTCACGCGCGCGCTCCGTCGCCCCCTTTTGCGAGATGACGTCCTCGCAAAAGGAGGCGAATGCTGCCGCGGCGGCCACGTATCCCGGTCCCCTCTCGAAAGCGAGAGGGGAGGGGAGTCTGTGGAAGACCGCGACACTATTGGGAAGATGCGATGGTCAACCTAATTAAGTCGACATCGCATCCCCCTCCTCCGCTGCCACCGCCGTTCCTGCCTCGGAACGCGCGGTGCTAGCAGCAGGCATGATAGGCGCCTGCGCTTTGCCCCTCTTGGGGGGAGGATTGCACATCTTACCCCTCGTCACGTGGCCTGCCGGGCAGCCGCTGGCAGCACAAACTGTGCAGTGCGGCGTGGCGACCGTGCAGGAGGCGGCTTTGTGGCCCTCCTTGCCGCAGCGGTAGCAGCTCAGGGACCGGTCGACCGCTGACGTGCACAGGGCTCGGGTGTGCCCGATGCCGCAGCACCTGTAGCAGCGCAGGGGCTGGTCGGCCAGTGCTCGGACTGCACCCGAGCTGAACCCGACAAGGAGCCGTCCCTTTTCAAGGACGGCTTTGGCAGCGGCGACTGGGCACTCGAGCCTGATAGTGCCCATGCCGCCGCGGCCGGGTCTGATGTCCCGGCCTTGCACCGCCGTGACGCCGCAGCCCCCAATGGCTGCGACCGCCGCCACCACCTCCTCCTTGGTGACCGAATCGTCGAGGTCGGTCACCTCGATGGCCGCCGACTTGACTGGTCGGGCCACCTTGGCAGCGTCCGCGATGACCTCTTGCAGCTTGGCTGCAAAGAGGTCAGCGTTGGCGCTGCCCTCCGCTCCTGGGAACTCAAAAATACGAGCCCCGGCTTGGGTCCTCCGGCAAGAGACTTTGCCGATCCCCAGTTGGGTGGGATCGGCATTCGCACGCGCCCGCATCAAGATCGACATATAGGTCTCCCCTCGCTCCGCGGCCTCGCGCGTCGACAGCCCGCTGAAATGTGGGCCGAAGCGCCACCTGCTGTCCAACACCAGACCCAGATATTTTAATTGGGTCTGGACACCAACCCTGGCGCCCTCCACGAAAATGTGGGCGTCAGAAGGGCAGCGCTGCCGAGGCCCGTGAAAGAACACGGCCTCGGTCTTATTCAGCGCCACCCTCAATCCCAGGCTGCGTATCCTCCCCGCCACCAAGGAACCGCCAGCCGATGCCAGACAGGCCGCCTCCCCGAAGTTCCTCCCCCGGGCAGTGAGGAGAGTGTCATCCGCGTAGCAGATGACACTCGTGCCCTGGAGGAGGGCTCCCCGCAGCAGCCAGTCGAAGCCGATGTTCCACAGGGGGGGTCCTAAGACTGACCCCTGCGGAACACCAGACTCCGCGCTGTATCTGCGCAACCTGGCCATTTTGTCGACAAGGAGGACCTCTCGGTCCTCCAGGTAGCTGGCCAGAAGGCTCCGCAAGTATTGGGGCACTCCGTGATATCGGAGTGCCTCCAATATGGTCGAGTGGGGGACGGAGTTGAAGGCGTTGGCTATGTCGAATGACACCGCCAGCACTCCGTCCCCGGCCTCTACCGCCCCCTTCACCTGGCCCTCGAGTAGGGCCAGCGCGTCGATGGTCGAACGCCCCTGTCGGAAACCGAACTGGGCGTCCGACAGGTCCGGCCCTACCCTCCGCAGATGGCCATTCAGCCGGGAGGCAATGATCCCCTCGAACAATTTACCGACCTCATCGAGCAGAACGATGGGCCGGTATGCCGAGGGGGAATCCGCCGGGCGTCCCTCCTTTCGGAGGAGACATAGCTGCCCCTCCTTCCACAGTTTCGGGAACCTCCCAGCCGTAAGGCATGCGCTGAAGAGGTCCCGAAATCTGTCCTCCATTTGAGCGGCAGCTATGGCCACCACTCGTGCCGGGACGCCGTCTGGCCCAGGGGCCGTCTTCTTGGCGCGGAGGCTGAGAACCCCCGCGTAAAATTCATCCGCCGTCACCGGGGGTACCTCCTCCTCCGGCGGTGAAGCCGCCCCCTGCGGGGGGTCCATCGTTGGTGGGGTGAAGTCGGTCCTGCGCGGAAACAGGGACCGGACCACCCCATCCAGCAACGCCGGCTCGAGGGTCTCCGTCAGTGGGGGACCATGGGGCCGCAGTTGGTTCCGCGCCGCCCTGTATGGTCTCCCATATGGATCCCTGTCGAGACCCTCCAGCATCTCGGCCCTCGCCGAGTCCTTGGCAGCGCCCATAGCCGACTTGAGGACCGTCTGAGCCTCTCTGTAAGAGGCGTAAAGGCGGTCCCCGTCTGCTTGGCCACGGACGCTGCGCCGTCGGCTCCGTGTGTAGGCCCTCCTGGCCGCCACGCAGGTGGCCCGGAGCCCCGCCAGTTCCTCCGACCACCAATAGACGGCGCGACGGGGAGGCGGGCGACGGGACCGAGGCATGCTGGAGTTGCAGACCTCGGTCAGGGATCGCCTTAGCCGGACCGCTGCGGCGTCAACGTCCGGGACGTCCTCGACAAGGGGGGGTGACAGCCAGTCCTGGAGGAAGGCCGCCTCCTCGGCTGCCTCCCGGTCCAGGCGAGTTAGAGCCCACCGTGGGAAGGGAGACCTGCCAGAGCGGGCCATCTCCCCCCGGGGGCCCTGGGTGGAGATGTCGAACCGCACATATCGGTGGTCCGACAGGGTCTCCACCATCTCCACCCGCCAGTTTACGATGCGTGCGGCTAGCACGGGGGTGGCAAACGAGACGTCCACCACCGACCCTCCCTGCTGCCGCACACACGTTTGGACCGCCCCCCTGTTGAGGAGGGACACACCGCACGACGCCGCCCAGAACTCGACGGCGCGTCCCCGGACGTTGCAGGAGCTAGCCGGATTGCCCCAGGCCACCGACTTGGCGTTCAGGTCGCCCAACACCACGACCTGGCGCGGCGCCGCCCTTCCTATGACTGCAGTGAGGACTTCGAGGAAATCCTCAAAGTCCGAGAGAGGGCGGTTTGGGGAGAAATAGACCCCTACCAGGGCCACACCTCCCCACGCGGCGGCCACGTATCCCGGTCCTCTCTCTAAAAGCGAGAGGGGAGGGGACTCTGTGGAAGACCGCGTCACAATTGCCACCAGGCCGTCCCGATCGCCCAGCCAATTGCCAGGGACCGAGTAGGGCTCGGCGACCACCGCCAAGTCCACCAACCACTCAGCCATGGTCTGCATCAGCAGGTCTTGGGCTGTTTTGCAGTGGTTGGTGTTCGCCTGGAGGATGCGATGATCGACCCTATCCATCAATCGACATCGCACCCTCCTCCTCCGCCGCCACCGCCGTTCCTGCCTCGGGAACGACGGTGCTAGCAGCAGGCGCGATCGGCGCCTGCGCTTTGCCCCTCTTGGGGGGAGGATTGCACATCCTCCCCCTCGTCACGTGGCCTGCCGGGCAGCCACTGGCGGCACACACTGCGCAGTGCGGCGTGGCGGCCGTGCAGGAGGCGGCTTTGTGGCCCTCCTTGCCGCAGCGGTAGCAGGTCAGGGACCTGTCGACCGCTGATGGGCACAGGGCTCGGGTATGCCCTATGCCGCAGCACCTGAAGCAGCGCAGAGGCTGGTCTTCAAGTGCTCGGACCGCACCCGAGCTGAAGCCCACAAGAAGCCGTCCTTTATCAAGGACGGCTTTGGCAACGGCGACTGGGCACTGGAGACGGATAGTGCCCATGCCACCGCGGCCGGGCCTGATGTCCCGGCCCTGCACCGCTGTGACGCTGCAGCCCCCAATGGCTGCGACCGCCGCCACCACCTCCTCTTTAGTGACGGAGTCGTCAAGGTCGGCCACCTCGATGGCCGCCGACTTGACGGGTCGGGCCACCTTGGCTGCGTCCGCGATGACCTCCTGCAGCTTGGCTGCGAAGAGGTCAGCGTTGGCACTGCCCTCCGCCCCAGGGAACTCGAAGATTCGAGCCCCGGTTTGGGTCCTGCGGCAGGAGACTTTGCCGATCCCCAGTTGGGTGGGATCGGCGTTAGCACGCGCTCGCACCAGTATGGACGCGTATGTTTCCCCTCGCTCCGCGGCCTCCGCGGTGAGCGTCACTACGACGGCCGCAGTCTTTGGGGGAACCAATTTCCCCTTCCTCTTCCCTCTGTCGGTCGCCTGCGACTGGCTGGGAGGCGTGATGGCGGAGACGGCAGGGACGGCCGTTGCCGCCTTTCTGCCCCTGCCCCTCCTTCTTCTCTTCCCAGTCGTCTGCAACTGGCTGGGAGTCGTGGTGGCCGTGGTGGCTGCGACAGCAGGAGCGGATGTCGCCGTCTTCTTTCCTTTGCCCTTCCCCTTCCTGACCACTTCGGTCTAACCCTGCTGGTTGGACGGGGTAGTGGAAGGGAGAAGGGCGTCCTCCCCTTGCGAGGACGGACCCAGCTCGCCTCGCCTCTCGTCAGCGGCAAGCGGTGGTCGGAGGCGCTTTTCCGGCAAGAGCCGATCCTCGATGCCTGCAAGACAGGCTCGTGTGAAGGCCCGCTCCTCCATTACAACCCTGCGGAGTATATCCTCAAGGTTGGTGGAGGTAGGGGCCTCCACCACAGGTGTCGGTTCGGCCTGAATTGGCCGAGCCGTGACATCAGCCAGCTTCTGATGAAGCTGGCTGACCTCCGATTGCAGGCGATCGACCCTCGCCTGCAATTGCCGCGTCTCTTCGCTCGTTTTGCGTTTGACGAGCTCCTCGATTATGCCGCGCATGCTCGCGGCCCGGCACTTAAGGGCCTTCTGAAAAGTGCCCTTTAGATTGGAAGACTTGGAGGCGACCTCCGCAATCTCCTCTTCGTCCTCCTCCGCCATCCGCTGCAGCTCGGCCAAAGAATGGTCCGCGTACAGCACGCGGGACGCGCCGTAGCCAGACTTGGCTCGAGCTGCACGCGCCCGCTGCTCCTTCGCAGCTACCCGCTCTTCCAGCTCTTGCTGGTGCTGCACACGCCGAGCCAGGTCGAGCTGGCGCTGGGCGTCCGCGAGACCCACCACGTGGGTATCCGCGGCTACCGTTGGCCTTTTGGCCTTTGATTGCCTGGCTGAGCCCGAGGAACCCTCGGACCCATCCTTCAAGAAGGCCCGCTTTCGCGACTGAGAGTCGCCTGCGTCCGAGACGCTGATGAGGGACTCATCGTCGGAGTCCGACAACTCATCCGCTCTTCTACGGAAGCTTGCCGCAGACGGCGCGCGGCTAGCCTCTGACGCCGAAGCGTCGGAGTGGCCCTGAAAAGGGCCTTTGGGTTGGCCCTGAGAAGGGCCTTTGGGTTGGCCCTGAGAAGGGCCTTTTGGTTGGCCCTGAGAAGGGCCTTTTGGGAGGAAACGCCCGAAGGCGTCCCGCGAGGGTTTCGACATTCCGCAAAGGTCGCAGCTAAAAACAAGGCAAGAAAATGATAGCTACGAAGCACAGAGCACTTTGGCCGATCCCAGTCTGCCACTCCGTTACGGTGACAGAACTGGGTCGTTTCCAGGGGACGCGACGTGGACGCAAGCTCTGTGGGGGGTCCCCCAACCTAACCTAACCTTTTTTTTTTTTTTTTTTTTTTTTTTGGTAGCGCTGGGAAAAAATGCATTACGCATACCCTCCCATTGGGGGAATGGGAGGGGTATGTGGGACTCCCCGGGCCACGGCCCGGTATACCCACTAAAACAACCCAGCGGCATTCCCGCATCGTCTGAGTGGAGGGGGACTGGGAGATCGGCGTAGCCTTTACGTCCAGTCCCTCTCCGACGTTCGCCCGCCTACACGGCGGGCCCTTCTTGCCCTCCCCGTGAAGGGGGAGGGCCGGGAATGACCGGCGAGGGTGGTGTAGAGTGCAGTGCGGGCGGAGGCGCCCCCGCGCCTGTCGCCCGCCTACACCACCATGAGGAGGGGGAAGACGGCTTCTTCTCCGACCTCTTCTCCGCCTTCGGAGCAGCGCAGCGAGAGGGTCGTCCTCCCGCGCGCGCTCCGTCGCCCCCTTTTGCGAGATGACGTCCTCGCAAAAGGAGGCGAATGCTGCCGCGGCGGCCACGTATCCCGGTCCCCTCTCGAAAGCGAGAGGGGAGGGGAGTCCGTGGAAGACCGCGACACTATTGGGAGGATGCGATGGTCAACCTAATTAAGTCGACATCGCATCCCCCTCCTCCGCTGCCACCGCCGTTCCAGCCTCGGAACGCGCGGTGCTAGCAGCAGGCATGATAGGCGCCTGCGCTTTGCCCCTCTTGGGGGGAGGATTGCACATCCTCCCCCTCGTCACGTGGCCTGCCGGGCAGCCGCTGGCAGCACAAACTGTGCAGTGCGGCGTGGCGACCGTGCAGGAGGCGGCTTTGTGGCCCTCCTTGCCGCAGCGGTAGCAGCTCAGAGACCGGTCGACCGCTGACGGGCACAGGGCTCGGGTGTGCCCGATGCCGCAGCACCTGTAGCAGCGCAGGGGCTGGTCGGCCAGTGCTCGGACTGCACCCGAGCTGAACCCGACAAGGAGCCGTCCCTTTTCAAGGACGGCTTTCGCAGCGGCGACTGGGCACTCGAGCCTGATAGTGCCCATGCCGCCGCGGCCGGGTCTGATGTCCCGGCCTTGCACCGCCGTGACGCCGCAGCCCCCAATGGTTGCGACCGCCGCCACCACCTCCTCCTTGGTGACCGAATCGTCGAGGTCGGTCACCTCGATTGCCGCCGACTTGACTGGTCGGGCCACCTTGGCAGCGTCCGCGATGACCTCTTGCAGCTTGGCTGCAAAGAGGTCAGCGTTGGCGCTGCCCTCCGCTCCTGGGAACTCAAAAATACGAGCCCCGGCTTGGGTCCTCCGGCAAGAGACTTTGCCGATCCCCAGTTGGGTGGGATCTCTCTATCTTTTTTTTTTCTTCTAGCAACACTGGTGACAAGTCGTGAAAAAACGACCTCGTCAAAGAATTATTTTAAAATATTAATTTATTGTGTTTAATTAAGTATTAAATGTATTATTTACCGTAGTATCAATGTAATAAGTGTCAATCAGTGTTTGTGTCGTGTTTTTGTTATGATATCATCCACAAATCGATAATTCGATAAATCTTCTACCGGCTGTCAAAGTTTGGATTGCGGATTTGAATTCATCAAACCTGGGGAGTATTTTGTTTTATACTATTGCTTACATGTTAACTATATTTACAGACTATTCCACACCTATAAACACTGCTCAGAATTCTGAGCTACGTCCAGTACTCACCGGCACCGTTTATGTCTCTTTTTGCTTGACAATTTGTGGAAGCAAAATTGAAGGACGAAACATTCGCCCCAGACCTAATTTACACTGCAATATTTACTTCACACATTAATGATCTATTAGTATATCCTCCATTATAAACAGTAACTTTACCTACCTACCTTTTGACAAACAAATGAAAAGTTACTAAGTATATTCTCAAGTTTAAAAAATATAATATTAAATAGGCACCTACCTACTTTCTAATTAGGTATAGCTAGTCTAAGACCTAAGTGTGCCTAATTTTGCATAGTAATAAATAATATTAAGTAAGTGGTATAATAGAAAACTGTCTTAGGCCATACATTCATTTTCTGGTCAACCTACCCACATTAAGTAAAAGTTAAATTATAGGCAATGAAAAGCAACTAAACTCAATAAGAAATAGCTTTTCAAGCCAATACATTAGCCTGAATTTATTTATTTATTTTTGTTTTCTCAACAGAACTTCACAAAATTGCCCATTCTTCTATTATTACTGTATTTTGTTTTTCCCCTCCATTTCCAGCTTTTCTTTATTTAGTCTATCCTTTTAGTGCTCACCGTTTCTTTATTTCTATTTTCAGTAAAACATTCTGAAACCATGCCTGTGATGACCCGTAAGGCTGCCGCTCAGGATATGGAGCTGAAATTGAGAATGGCCCTCGAGGAACTTAGAGAATCGAAACTCCTGTGTCAGCAAATGCTGCAGGAGAGAGAAGAAAGTGAGGGGGAAATCAAGAACATAGTCCATAAGAACACATGCCTTAAGCGGGAGCTGGTGGACCTCAGTCAGCAATACCAAGATGTTGCTGATGAGCGCGACCAACTGCGGGTGATCACGGATGGCTTTAAGAACTGTAGCAATTTATATGAGGAGGCTTTATGCAAAGTTAGGGATCTAGAAGATGAATTAGCTCATGCTAATGGTCTTATTCTCAAATTACAGAAGGAAAAGGAAAGTACTCAGGTTAGGGAAACTACTCATTTATACAATGAGTTAGTATTACATTCTAATTGTAATCCACCTTCCTTAATAACAATAGATCTAACAGAAAATTCTTTATTAAAACACAACAATAATCATAAATTTAGTCAGAATAAAATAAAAAAATATGCAAGACTGAATAAAATCATTAAAAAATGCAATAAATTCAAAAAACAACAAAAACACTTTTCCAAAAATATACAATTGAGGAAAGAACGTGTTACTCTCATTAATAAATTGAGTAATTACCAAATTAAGTTAGAAGATAGTATAAATATTTATGAAATTGATACTCAACGGTTACAGTCTGAAATTCATAATCTTGAGTATAAATTAAAGTCTCTTTATAGTAAATATGTAAGTTCTAAAAACCAAATTAAGGAACATATCCTTGCTACAAACGAGTTAGTCGACAGAGTAGACTTGCTGACTCTTACCAACACCAAGTGCACCTGTCAGAAAATCCTCCAGCCTGTGGTAACGGAGGACCCGTCCCAGGCTGTGGGTACTCAGGATTGTATCCCCTTCCAAAACATTTCTGATATTGAGCAAGATTCATCTCAAGTGGTACTTTCATCAAATAGTAGTTCCTCTTCCACTTGTAGTAGCAAGGTTTGTTTACAGTCAATAATGTTTTCAGACAGTATAGGAAGAGGGTTAGGGAAATTGGTTAGAAACAGCCTTCCTTTTCCTTCTCAAAACTTTTGTACACCTCAGTCTTCTTACCAACGCATACTAGCATCTATATCTGAGAATAAATATGATATGAATTCTATAATAACTATAATTGTAGGAAACAGTTCAAACCTAACAAATGATGGTATCACAGATAGTATCACTGAACTTTTGAAGATTAATTGTAGAAAGATAATTTTGTGTGCTTTTCCATACTTTGAGCACTTATCATATAGGCAAAATAATTACATCCACAAGCTAAATATGCATATGCAGTTTTTAGTAAGTCACCATAGTGACAAGCTTTTATTTTTTGACATCAACAATTTTGTTGATAAACTTAAGTCGACAAGGAATACCGTGTATCTGCCCATTAGTTTTAGACGTCAAATAGCGAGGCTATTAGCTTTTAATATTAACTCAGACATAATTAGTATGTCGAAGTACTCAAGTATTAGCACCACAGTTAGTAGTAGTACTAATGCCTTGGTTGCTAGCTCAAACAATTTAAACTAGGCAATAAGACAACAGATGGTACCATATGCAATTTAGCTCAACTTATCAACAACAAGGTATCTTCTAGCACTAATATAAATGGAGCTAATCAGAAATCCTTTACTTTATACCTTCAAAACATACAAGGCTTTTCTTCGAAGCAATTGGAATTTGAATTATTTTTAGAAAAATCAATGTTTGACATTGTTTGTATTACTGAGCATTGGTTAAAGGATTCTGAAATGTTAATTAATTATGATAATTACAGTTTGGGCAGTTGTTTTAACCGAAAATCAATGCTGCGTGGGGGTTCACTTATTTTAATAAAACGGTCAATAAAATTTAAAAATCGAAAAGATATAATTGAACTGTCGGTTGAACATAACATTGAACTGTCCTGTGTTGAGCTAGATAAGCATGTCATAGTGTGCGTTTACAGACCCCCTAATTATCAAAACTATTCTGTTTTTGAGTCAGTGATGGAAGATGTTTTGACAAAACTTGCAACTGGTAATAAACTTTTGATTATCTGTGGAGATTTCAATATAAATATTTTAGAAAGTAATTCAGATAGCAGTCGCTTTTTAAATCTCTTTAAGTCATTCAATTTATCAAATGTGTTCATAGAACCAACCCGATCAACGGCAACGAGTGCTACATGCATTGATAATGTTTTTTGTTGCTGCAACTACTTAAAAAAAGCCATTGTAAATTGTGTCCCTTCTGATCACAGTGGGCTAACGGTAACTTTTGAGTCTACCATACCATTACAAAAAGTGCAGATACAAACAAGACCAATAACAGCCGGTAAATTAAACAAATTTAACAGCACTTTAGGCAGCAAGTTAAGTAGTCAGGGCTTCACAATGAACAATGGTAATATTTTATATAAAGAATTTTTTTCTGTTGTCCAAACTGAGTTCAATAACACTTTTAAAAAGATTACTAAAACTATTTGCCCTAAGTTTTTATTTAGTGACTGGGCGACTAAAGGACTCAGAAAAAGTCGAGATAGACTTTATGAACTATATGGCCTTAAACCTTATATTAACACTGAAACTTTTAATAAGTATGTAGCTACCTACTCAAAAATTTATAAAAATACTTGTAAGGTAGCTAAGGCTTTTTACATAAGCAATAAGGTGAAAACAGCAGACAATAAAATAAAGACTGTTTGGAAAATTATAAATAATGAAACAAACAGGAACAAAAGACATAACACTGATTACACATTGGAGACCACTCAGGGTCTTATTAGCGATAACCAACAAGTTGCTCAAGAATTTGTAAATTTCTTTACCAGTATTCCAATTAAAACTACTGAAGCCTTGAATTCGTCACCTTCGCTTGCTTTTGATTTGTTACAGGCAAATGTTTCAGCCTGCCCGACTGAATTTAATTTCAAGCATATAAACCCCATAACAGTAATGAAAGCTTTCAAACAAATCAAGGTTAAATTGACCGAGGATTTATGGGGATTGTCTATCAAAGTGTGTACCTCAATTATTGAAACTATAGCGCCTTACTTAGCTTTAATATTTAATTTGTGTGTCGATCAAGGTGTCTTTCCGGACCTAATGAAATTCAGTAAGGTGATACCACTTTTCAAATCCGGGGATAGTAAAGACACAAACAATTATAGACCAGTATCCGTGTTGCCAGTGTTCAGCAAGGTATTTGAAAAAGTGATGCTTAATCAGATGCTTTATCATTTTAACACCAATAACATCTTGCATGATAAACAGTATGGTTTCACCAGAGGACGTTGTACGACTGACGCTGGTGTTACCTTATTGAAGCACATCTTTAATGCGTGGGAAGAGGCACAGGATGCCATAGGCATCTTCTGTGACCTATCTAAGGCGTTTGATTGTGTAAATCACGGGACATTACTTCTGAAACTTGGGCATTACGGGCTGGGCAAAACAGCATTAAGCCTTGTTAAATCTTATTTAAATGATAGACAGCAGTTAGTTCAGGTAAACGGTGTCAATTCGTCGGGATTAAACGTGAAAATGGGGGTTCCCCAGGGCTCAATTTTAGGTCCTTTTTTATTTTTAGTATATATAAATGATTTGCCCCATTTATTGCAACAAAAACTTGATATGGTGTTGTTTGCCGACGATACCTCTTTGATTTTTAAGATAAATAGACGGACTAATAATCTTGACGTCATAAATAACGCCCTAATGCAAGTCCAAAATTGGTTTACTGCCAATAATTTAGTTCTAAATGAAAAGAAAACGAAATGCATAAGATTTGCCTTACCAAATGTCAGAGGTAGTGATTGTGACATAGTATTGAACGGGGAAAAACTTGAATTCGTCGATAAAACAATTTTCCTGGGAATTACGCTTGACTCAAGGCTACAATGGGGTCCTCATTTAACATCTCTTGCAGGACGGCTAAGTTCAGCAGCATATGCTGTCAGGAAAATCCGCCAATTTACGGATGTAGATACCGCGAGACTGGTCTATTTTAGTTAGTTTCACAGTATCATGTCTTACGGTATTCTACTATGGGGACGGGCTGCAGACATCGAGTCTATTTTTATACTGCAGAAAAGAGCCATTAAAGCCATATACAAACTCGGCCGGCGCGATTCTCTAAGGGAACTGTTTAAGAATATTAACATCATGACGGTACCTTGTCAATACATTTACGAAAACATTATGTATGTTAGAAAGAATTTACATCTTTTTAGTAAAAGAGGCGACAGACATAATTATGGTACTCGAAATAGGGACCAATTAGTTCAACCAGGTTTCAGACTGGCTAAAGTAGCCTCATCTTTTATGGGGTACTGTTTAAAATGTTATAATAAAATACCTCCCCATATATTAGAACTAAATGAGACTAAATTTAAATCTTGTATTAAACGCACACTATGCAGGCAAGCATATTATAAGTTAGGGGAGTATATTGAAGATAAAAATGCTTGGCTCAATGCTGGTCCTGCTCCACAGCCACTAGGGCGCACAAAGTAATCTGTTAGCATTTGGAAATATTGTTGGACCGGATGAAGATTGTAAGAAAGCAACATTTTTTATTGTATAGACTCAATTTATTTAGCATTGTATAATTTCATGCATTAACGGCACATGTGTGAGTACTATGTAGGTCCCTCAAATTTAAACTATAATGATCATTTTGGGTAGGTCTTTGACTTGAATGTACCCTGGCGATTGGGGATGTCATGCTCACTCAAAAGTCTGGCTGATGGTGGCGTATGCGTTGGATCATTTGGCTCCCTTAAAAAGGTCGAGCCGAATGGTACTAGCGTATGCGTCATGTTCGTGAACGGGCGCCGTCAGCTGAGACTGGTGATCTCTCGGCTGCCATGGTCTATTTTAATTATTTCTTTGAATTGTTTCTTTTTTACTCCGGACTCTTTTATCCTGCAAGTCTTTTACATCGTTCTCACATATATGTATAATTTCAATATGAATGATGTAACCATAATTTTGTAACAAAAACTTATTTTTAAAAGAGTGTCCGTGGAGTTTCTTGCGCGTTCTTCTCCATAGAGATCTACGCTTTGGAACGTGCAAATAGCTTCATCTTTTTTTTTTGACCGACCGACCTTGACAATTCAAAAGTGCCTGTAAATGGTCTAATTGAAATAAATGCTTTGACTTTGACTTTGACTTTGACTTGGCCCGAGCAGCACGCGCCCGTTGCTCCTTCGCGACGACCCGCTCCTCCAGCTCCTGCTGGTGCAGCTCCCGCCGAGCCAGGTCGAGCTGGCGTTGGGCGTCCGCAAGACCAAAGTCGTGGGTGTCCGCGGCTATCGTCGGCTTTTTGGCCTTCGACTGCCTGCCTGAGCCCGAGGAGCCCTCGAACCCCTCCTTACGGAAGGCCCGCTTCCGAACCTAACCTAACCTAACCTAACCTTTTTTTTTTTTTTTTTTTTTGTTTGCGCTGGGAAAAAATGCATTACGCATACCCTCCCATTGGGGGAATGGGAGGGGTATGTGGGACTCCCCGGGCCAAGGCCCGGTATACCCACTAAAACAACCCAGCGGCATTCCCGCATCGTCTGAGTGGAGGGGGACTGGGAGATCGGCATAGCCTTTACGTCCAGTCCCTCTCCGACGTACGCCCGCCTACACGGCGGGCCCTACGCGCCCACCCCGTGAAGGGCGAGGGCCGGGAATGACCGGCGGAGGTGGTGTAGAGTGCAATGCGGGCGGAGGCGCCCCCGCGCCTGTCGCCCGCCTATCACCACCATGAGGAGGGAGAAGACGGCGTCTTCTCCGACCTCTTCTCCGCCTTCGGAGCGGCGCTGCGAGAGGGTCGTCCTCACGCGCGCGCTCCGCCGCCTCCTTTTGCGAGATGACGTCCTCGCAAAAGGAGGCGACCGCTGCCCAGGACCCCTCACTCTCCAGCATAGAGTTGACCACGCTGGGAAGTGAGAGGTTGCAGTGTTTGTAATAGTAAGTGCGCGCGCGCCCGGCGCCCCACCTCAGTAATAAACCAGTGGTCACTATACACGGTCGTTTCATTGCTAGTCGAGTACCTTCGCTACCTTACATATACAATATCTGGCGACGAACTACCCGCGCGTGAAATAAAAAATGTCTCAACTCATCGGGAGTGTTAACGAATTCGATTATAAAAGTCAGGATTGGCAAATATTCCACAAGAAATTGACTAACTTCCTAAAATTAAATAAAATTGACAATGGGAACTGGAATTCAGTATTAATCGCACATCTATCTGATGAGTCGTATCGGCTGGTGAGGAACCTCGTGCATCCAAAGGAGGTAGAAACGGTACCGTGGACTGAATTGGTTCAAGTACTCAACGGACATTTTCAACCGAAAAGATCGACATTTGCCGACAGGGCAAAATTCTATGATGCGATCAGAATGGACGGTGAAAAAGTCGAAGATTGGGCGGCACGTTTGAGAGGACTTGCCGTGCACTGTGATTTCGGTACAGAATTGGATACGTTGCTACGCGATCGATTTATCATAGGTCTAAAGGTAGGCCCGGAAAGAGATCGATTGTTCGAACAAGACTCGAAGACCTTGACGCTAACTAGGGCTATAGAAATAGCTCAGGAGACAGCATGTGCTCGGGCAGCGAGAGCTTGTGTCGGTGATGGCGGTGAGCAACTTATCAAGCAGGAGATGGTGTATCGAGTTGGCGAGCGTCGCGGGCAGGGCGCGTCCCGCCCGGGTGTGGCGCAGGCGGCGGCCCCCTCGGCCGCGCGATGCGCAGTGTGTGGGTTAAAGGGTCATTGCGTTGAAAAGTGCCGTTTCAAAGATTATAAGTGCATGATTTGTGGTGAAAAAGGTCATCTTAAAAAAGTGTGCAGTGTAAAAAAGGTCGGAAAAGTTTCGTTGCATAATTTGAATGCCAGCGACAGCGACGGACACGAGTGCAAGGAATGTGATTTGTATAACTTGAGGTATGTCCACTATGATCCAATTAAAGTGAATATCTCTATAGATAATAAGTTATATTCTATGGAACTAGATTGTGGAGCTGGACGCAGTGTGATCTCAGAAAGTTTTTATAAAGAAAATTTCCAATCTTACAGGTTATTGAAGTCAGATGTAGTTTTTTGTCTTTATACTAAACATAAAGTAACGCCCATTGGTTATTTCGACTGTAAAGTATGTTACAATGGTATTAGGAAACAAATTTCTTTTTATGTAATTACTCAAGGAGGTCCACCATTGTTGGGTCGTGACTTCATGGCACAATACAACATGAGTTTAGTTTCTATGTCGAGTAACAACTGCTTATCAGTTAAAGCGGAATGTCAAGAGGTGCAGCAAATTTTGAATGAATTTCCTGATATTTGGTGCGATGAATTGGGTTGTTTTAATAAATTTGAAGTCCAGCTACATTTAAAAGAAAACGCAGTGCCAAAATTTTTTAAACCACGTCAGATACCGTTTGCTCTTAAAGACAAAGTCGTGGAAGAGTTAGATAGGCTCGTTAGGGTAGGTATATTGATACCAGTACAATTCTCAGATTTTGCCACGCCCATTGTACCAGTTCTGAAAGAGAATGGTAAAGTGAAAATAGCTGGAGATTTTTCGTGCACCTTAAATAAGGTATTAAAAATCGATAAATACCCATTGCCTCATATCGATGAAGTTTTTGCTAAGCTAGGGGGCGGGGAACATTATTCGAAGCTAGATTTAAGTAACGCTTATAACCAATTATGTTTATCAGAATCCTCACAAGACCTAACAACCATCAATACACCGAAAGGCCTTTTCAAATATACGCGCCTAGTTTACGGCCTCGCTAATGCCCCAGCTATTTTCCAGCGTACCATAGAATCTCTGGTTGCAGGTATTGAAGGCGTGTCGTGTTGGTACGATGACATTTGTCTCACGGCCCCGAACAGAACTCTTCATTTAGAAAGACTTCGTATTTTATTAGGTAGGATTCAGGACGCCGGGTTAAGGCTACAAAAAGAAAAATGCTCATTTTTCCAAGACAGCGTCACATATCTGGGTTTTAAAATAGATAAAAATGGCCTTAAAACATGCTCGAGTAAGGTAGAAGCGATTTTAAGGGCCCCTGTCCCTACAAACGTACTAGAATTAAAACGATTTCTAGGCGTAATCAATTATTATAGGAAATTCATTCCTAATGCGTCTTCAATGTTAAGCCCGCTAAATGAACTGTTAAAAGACAATATTGAATGGCACTGGGACGAGGAACAGCAGTCTGCGTTCGATTCCGTGCGTCGCGAACTAGCTTCAGACCGCGTGTTGGCACATTTCGATCCGCGAGAGCGGCTGGTGTTGACCGTGGACGCGGGTCCCACGGGTCTCGGCGCGGTACTTGCACATTTGTTCAGCGATGGTACGGAGAGGCCGATCGCGTTCGGTTCGCGTTCCTTATCACCAGCTGAAAAGAATTACAGTCAAATTATGAAAGAAGCATGCGCTTTGGTGTTCGGCATTAAGCGTTTCCACCAGTACTTGTACGGGTGTCAAGAACCTTTCGTATTGAGAACAGATCACAGGCCGCTTCTCTCAATCTTTGGTAAAAAGGACGGCATATCCGTGACCACCGCCCTTCGACTGCAAAGGTATGCAATTATGCTATCCGCTTACAACTACGAAGTACAGTATATTAATAATAAAAATAATATTGTGGCAGATTATTTTTCCCGCGCGCCGTTATCCATCGAATCGAGCGGATCAGCTGATCGCAAGGAGTGCGATGACCTCCCAATCGCTCTGTTGTTCATGAATGCAACTCAAGAGCCGGTCTCGTTCGAACAAATACAGCGCGCTACGGCCAATGATAAAATTGTTAAAACCGTGATTAATTATATGCAGCAGGGTTGGCCGCGCAAGATTAGTTGCAAGCAAATACTACCATTTTTTATGTGTAAAACGGATCTGCAGGTTATCGGGGGTTGCGTATTCCGTGGCCATAGAATCGTCATTCCTTCAATATTTCGCGAGCGTATGTTAGAAGAATTACATAGTGCGCATTTCGGTATCGTTAAAACGAAGAGTGCGGCGCGTAGTCGAATGTGGTGGCCGGGCATCGACGGCGACATCGAGCGGATGGTGGGGAGCTGCGGCGTGTGCGCGGCCCAGCGCAGCGCGCCGCCCCGCGCGCCCCCCTCGCCCTGGCCGCGCCCGCCCGCTCCCTGGCACCGTATCCATATAGATTACATGTCGATAAGGCAAACGGTCTATCTGATTGTTATTGATGCATTTAGTAAATGGCTAGAATGCATTCATATGAATTGCGGCACCTCCACTAGTGCGTTAATACTAAAATTAAAAGAACTATTTTCTGTTTTCGGTATCCCGAATGAAATTGTATCCGACAATGATATTAAGATATGTTCCACAGAATTTCAACAGTTTTGTAAAAATAACGGGATAAAGTACTTAAATTCACCAATTTATCACCCGGCTAGTAACGGCCAGGCTGAAAATTCAGTCCGCACTTGCAAGAAAATGTTGAAATGTATTATCGAACAAAACAATAGTTTTAACCCTCGCATAGTTCAAGATAAATTAATTGGCTATTTGTTCGAATACCGAAATAATATTCATTGTACTACAGGCGCAACGCCGTCGAGCTTAATGTTCGGACGTAATGTAAGAACCAGATTAGACATAGTTAAACCTACCAGTCATGTTAATAGTGGTTTAGAAACAGAAAATAAGGAACTCTGTAAATCTAGGAAATTCAAGATAGGTGAAGTAGTGTGGGCTAGATGGTTCACTGCTAGAAAGGCAAGTTGGATGAAAGGAATTATTACGAACATTATTGGTAACAGAATGTTTCATATTAAATTTAAAAATTGTAGTTCTTCATGTATAAGACATTTAGACCAGATTATAAAGTGCACAGACACTACTAGCACCAATGATATTGTGAGTGAT
Organism: Melanchra persicariae; assembly: GCA_947386135.1. Taxonomy (NCBI): domain Eukaryota; kingdom Metazoa; phylum Arthropoda; class Insecta; order Lepidoptera; family Noctuidae; genus Melanchra; species Melanchra persicariae. Next base: position 20,864,065 of record OX376659.1, on the reverse strand, counting down.
GTTGATTTTGCTGGAAGTGCATCCTCGTCGGAACCGGATCAGCTCGCGACAGCAGCACAATCAGCATCGCAGCCGAACTCCGAGTCAGCACCGTCCTCGCCCGCGCACACAGCTGCAGGGCCGGCGCCGGCGCCATCGCCCACCGATTCTTCGCAACCACCGTTATCAAATAATGTGCGGGGGGAGGGAGAGGATGGTGATGAATGGGAGGAGGCTAGTCTTGAGGTCGCAGCTGTACCAGCCGGACAGCCGACCGAGTGTAATGAACCTGACAGTCCCTATGTTGTATCAACTGATTCAGATAATGTAATAGCGGAGGGTGCGTCCGCTAGCGATCGGCGTTTTGGTCGATCAATGCGCCCAAGAAAACCCATAGACTTTAAGAAATATTTTTAGTATTAGTATCTTAACTAATAAGTTGTTTGTTTGTATAACAGGGTTTCGAAATAAGGTGGGAGGAGTGCAGTGTTTGTAATAGTAAGTGCGCGCGCGCCCGGCGCCCCACCTCAGTAATAAACCAGTGGTCACTATACACGGTCGTTTCATTGCTAGTCGAGTACCTTCGCTACCTTACATATACAATAGAGGTCCTGTCCGATCTCCGCAGTCAGACTACGGCGCGGCTCAGACCAAGCCGGGCACACTTCGAGCGTGTGCTGTGCCGTGTCCTCCGCCGCGCCGCAGTCGTGGCACGCCGGAGTCTCCTCCCTCCCGATCCGGTGCAGGTGCGTGCCGAAACAGCCGTGGCCTGACAGCACCTGCACCAGACGGAATGAGAGGAAACCGTGGGGCCGCTCGAGCCAGTCTCGCAGGACTGGGCCGAGCGCGTCCAGGGTTCGGCGGCCAAAGGTGGCGGAGGCGAGGTCCTGCGTCCAATGGACGATGATGGCGTCCCTCGCCTCCCGCCGCACGGCCTCCCGCTCTTCCGCGACGGGGCGCTCCCCGAGGGCTTTTCGTCGCGCCGTCCATTCGTACACTCTGCACCCACGCCTCCAGCTCCCAAGGAGGGGTGCCAGCCAGAGCGCACGCCGCCGAAAAGCCCACCGAGCGGTAAGCCCTCGCCACCCGCAGTGCAATGGCCCTTTGGGGCCGGCGCATCGCCGTCGCATTCTCCCTCCTATGGAGGGAGTCCGCCCAGATGGGGGCCCCGTACAGGGCCATGCTCCTCAGGATGCCGGCATATAGGCGCCGGCATCGCGCACTGGGCCCTCCCAGGTTCGGGAGGAGCCAGGAGAGGGCGTCCGCAGCCCTCAGCAGGCGCGTCGACAGCCCGCTGAAATGCGGGCCGAAGCGCCACCTGCTGTCCAGCACTAGACCCAGATATTTTAACTGGGTCTGGACGCCTACCCTTGCGCCCTCCACGACAATGTGGGCGTCAGGAGGGCAGCGCTGCCGAGGCCCGTGAAAGAACACGGCCTCGGTCTTATTCAGCGCCACCCTCAATCCCAGGCGTCGTATTCGCCCCGCCACCAATGACCCGCCAGCCGATGCTAGACAGGCCGCCTCCCCGAAGTTCCTCCCCCGGGCAGTGAGGAGAGTGTCATCTGCGTAACAGATGACACTCGTGCCCTGGAGGAGGGCTCCCCGCAACAGCCAGTCGAAGCCGATGTTCCACAGGGGGGGTCCTAAGACTGACCCCTGCGGAACACCAGACTCCGCGCTGTATCTGCGCAACCTGGATAGTTTGTCGACAAGGAGAACCTCTCGGTTCTCCAAGTAGCTGGCCAGGAGGCTCTGCAAGTATTGGGGCACTCCGTGATATCGGAGTGCCTCCAGTATGGTCGAGTGGGGGACGGAGTTGAAGGCGTTGGCTATATCGAATGACACCGCCAGCACTCCGTCCCCAGCATCCACCGCCCCCATCACCTGGCCCTTGAGTAGGGCCAGCGCGTCGATGGTCGAACGCCCTTGTCGGAAACCGAACTGGGCATCCGACAGGTCCGGCCCAACCCTCCGCAGGTGGCCATTCAGCCGGGAGGCAATGATCCCCTCAAACAATTTACCGACCTCATCGAGCAGAACGATGGGCCGGTATGCCGAGGGGGAATCCGCCGGGCGTCCCTCTTTTCGGAGGAGGCATAGCCGCCCCTCCTTCCACAGTTTCGGGAACTGTGGAAGGAGGCTGAGAACCCCCGCGTAAAACTCATCAAGATCCTGCAGACCTTCCAAAGGAATACAGAAGGACTGCTAGGGGTACTTCTCGAGGAGGCAGAGGCGGCAGTGTACGACAACGTCACATCCCAAGTCATCAAAGGGGAAATGACGGGGTTGTACATGGCAGCCTATAGCGCGAAGAACGGTTTTGTGACCCTGGACGAGGAGGAAACGGAGCGCGTGGGAAAACTAAAATTCAGCACACCAAATGACGACCCGATAGTGGTTACCGCCAAGTGTACCAAGATCATGCTGGACGATAGGATCCTTGAAATGGCACAGTCCATTTTGGGGACCCCGGATACCATGGCATCGAAGGAAATTTGGACGGTACCCAACATCAGGTGGGTAAACGGAGTTCCAGGTTGCGGCAAGACAACCTGGGTGGTAAAACACTTCGATGGGGAGAAAGACGTTGTAGCCACCACGACGACCGAAGCTGCCAAAGACCTCAGAGAAAAGCTTGCGCACCGCTTAGGAGACCGAGTAAAGACAAAGGTGCGCACTATGGCCTCAATCTTAGTCAACGGGTTCAAGAAAGAAGAGAAATGCTACCGCCTAACGGTAGACGAGGCTCTTATGAACCATTTTGGGGCCATAGTCATGGCAGTAAAGTTGTCAGGAGCAAGCGAGGTTGTCCTCATCGGAGACATAAACCAGTTACCATTTTTGGACAGAGAGAACCTTTTCGAGCTAAGGTATACCCGTCCAAACCTGGTGGCTGGTATCACCCAGGAGCTGCTTTGTACGCACCGTAATCCAATGGATGTGGCATATGCACTGAGCGAGATATACTCCGGTATATACTCCTCCAAATCGTCGCTGTTGCGGGTTCACTCGCTGAGCGTAAGGGGGTACACAGGAGCGCAAATACCGAGCACAGCCCAGAATACCCTTTTTTTTTTTTTTTTTTTTTTTTTTTATTGGATGGGAAATCATCAAATGACCCCTCCCGCTCTGGGTGGAGCGGCAGGGAGTGTCAGACTTTTACTGACTAAAACCCACCCTTTAGTCCTCCTAGTGCCTTTCTTCCCAGGGCCGCGGTAACTCTTTCGAACAAATCCGCAACCCTGGTAGGCTCTGGCCTTAACGGGCCCCGACCCATGCTGACGACTGCTGGCTTGGCGCGCGTAGAACACAGCGCGCCGTCAACCCGGGCCTGTTCTGATCGGACGGCGAGCTACCCATTGCTCGCCGTCCACAGGCATCAGTCACTGCGCCATGCCCAGGAGCATCAGTTCCTGGGCGGCGCAGTGGCTGACGTTCAACAGGAGGGGGTGAAATGGGGCCATTACTGGCACTCCATTTCAGCCCCCTCCGGAGCCCGTTGTAGGGGCTCTACTGCGGCTGTTGCAGTAGCAGCAGCCGCAGTGGAACCGGCTTTGGCGGCGGAGGAAGCGGCGGCGGTGGCGGCGGTCGCGGCAGAGACGGCGGTGGCGGAGGGCTTTCTCCGATTTACGGCTTTGGCGGGTGGGGCGCAGGCCCTACCCCCAGCCCAGTGGTCGGCCGGCTTGCCAGCTGCCGCACAGACTACGCAGTGCGGCGCGGCGACGCAAGAGCCGGCCCTGTGACCGGGCTGACCGCAGCGGAAACAAAGACCGCTGCGGTCCACCTCCGAGGTGCATTGAGCTCCTACATGGTGGCCCACCTGGCACCGGAAGCACCTCAGAGGTCGGGGTTCCAGCAGTTTGACCTGCGCGGAAACCCAACCCACCAAAAACCTACGGCCCTCCGAGATGGTCTTGGCCGCCGACACGGGACAGCTCACCACAATAGTGCGCATGCCCGTGTTGTCAGGACGTAGGGTGCCCGCCTTCACCTCCTCTGCTGAGCACCACCTCCGCCTCCGTGACGGAGTCGTCCAGGCCCAAGATGCGCATGTCGACGCGCTTGGTGGGCCTGGACACTCGGGCATCGTCCGCGCTAAGGGACGCCCTGAGCCTTTCGGCTAGAGCGTCCGCGGTTGGGCCGCTGGCTGCCCCGGGGATCTCCAGCATCCGGGCCCCAGTCATGGTGACCCGGAGCCGAAGGCCCCCCACGATGCCTAGCTCACCAAGGTTCACCGCCTCCTTCGCCTTGGTGAGCACGTCCGCGTACGTCACGCCCCTCTTAGCCGCGTCCGGCTGTAGCGTGAGCACTACAGCCGCGGTTTTCGGGGGGCGGAGCGCAGCCGCGACGCTTCGCGCCTTCTGCCGCCGCCTCCTCTCTCGCCTCTTGGCCGCTCTGGCTGCCTTTCCCGCCTTCCTCTTCTCCCCGGCCACTTGCCATTCGGCTTGAGCCGGGGGAGGAGCTGAAGGCGAGGAAGCCGGGGGGAGCTGCTGCTCAGACGGCGCAGGAGCCTTCGCCGTCCGCGCAGCAACCCCACCCCTCCTCTTCTTTCCCGGGGCTGGGTCCGGTTTCCCCGGCACCGGCTTCGCGGGTGCCGGCCCGGACCCTTTATCCAGGCCGGACGACCCCGGTGTGGCAGCCGCGGCGGCCGCATAAGACGCCGCCTTTTTCTGGCCTGGGACGGCCTTCCCACTCGCCGCACTCGCTAGCGGGGGGCGCAGGACGATGCCCTCCAGGACGGAGAACCGCGCCTGGAAGGCAGCCAACTCCTGCCGCACCAGGTCCAGCACCTGGCCCTCCTGCGGCACGGGCCGGCCGTCGTCCCTGCGTCCCCCTTGCGGCGCCCCCTGTGGGCCGGCTCCCCGGAGCCTGGCCAGGTCTGCGCGGAGCCCCTCGTTCTCCTTACGGAGACGCTCCGTGGCGGCAGCCAAGCGGGCGACCTCCGCCCGCAGCTCGGACGCCCAGAATACCCTGTTCCTGGTTCATACGCAAGAGGAGAAAGCTTCTCTCCTCAGCCAGGGATATGGGTCCGGCGAAGGGTCGCGCACCCTAACCATCCACGAGGCCCAGGGCCTGACCTACGACAGCGTAATCATCATCAACACCAAGTCTAGGAGACTCCAGATCCACGACAGCATCTCCCACGCGGTAGTGGCGGTGTCTAGACATACAGTCAGTTGCGTCTACTACACCGATGACGCCGATGACGCCACGGGCCGCTTTGCAAAGAGGGCGATGGATGCGCCTACTAAAACGGTCGTCGAGTACAACTTAAAGACGGCCATGCAGCATCGAGACTCAGTCGTTGTAGAAGCCTTGCTCAGGCTAGCGAAGTCCCTGGTCAGACGACCCACATAGTCCCCATCCCAAAACCCAACGTCAAAAAAGAAATACAAAACCGAAATCAATTCTTCCTGTAACTAAAAAGTAAATTATGTAAAACTGCATGGCAGAGTGAGTCTGTCATACTCACATAAAAGCACTGCCGATGGTGGCGCTGCGCGTCCGGTCGTTGAGTTCCCTAAAAAATGGTTGAGCTGAGCGGCGCGGGCGTGCGGGTCATGTCTGTGAACGGATGCCGTCGGTCGGTGCCGGTCGGCTCACATTGCCATGCAGTTAACAAATACCTAAACGTTAAACTGTCCCCTAAAAAGTGTAATATTAGTAGTTAAATTAAAATCCATAGTAGTAAATCCTGTATTCTTAAAAAAAAAAAAAAAAAAAAAAAAAAAAACGTTAGGTTAGGTTAGGTTAGGTTTTTTTTTTTTTTTTTTTTTTTTTTGTTTGCGCTGGGAAAAAATGCATTACGCATACCCTCCCATTGGGGGAATGGGAGGGGTATGTGGGACTCCCCGGGCCTAGACCCGGTATACCCACTAAAACAACCCAGCGGCATTCCCGCATCGTCTGAGTGGAGGGGGACTGGGAGATCGGCACAGCCTTTGCGTCCAGTCCCTCTCCGACGTTCGCCCGCCTACACGGCGGGCCCTACACGCCCTCCCCGTGAGGGGGGAGGGCCGGGAATGACCGGCGGAGGTGGTGTAGAGTGCAATGCGGGCGGAGGCGCCCCCACGCCTATCGCCCGCCTATCACCACCATGAGGAGGGAGAAGACGGCGTCTTCTCCGACCTCTTCTCCGCCTTCGGAGCGGCGCTGCGAGAGGGTCGTCCTCCCGCGCGCGCTCCGCCGCCTCCTTTTGCGAGATGACGTCCTCGCAAAAGGAGGCGACCGCTGCCCAGGACCCCTCACTCTCCAGCATAGAGTTGACCACGCTGGGAAGTGAGAGGTCCTGTCCGATCTCCGCAGTCAGACTACGGCGCGGCTCAGACCAAGCAGGGCACACTTCGAGCGTGTGCTGTGCCGTGTCCTCCACCGCGCCGCAGTCGTGGCACGCCGGAGTCTCCTCCCTCCCGATCCGGTGCAGGTGCGTGCCGAAACAGCCGTGGCCTGACAGCACCTGCACCAGACGGAATGAGAGGAAACCGTGGGGCCGCTGGAGCCAGTCTCGCAGGACTGGGCCGAGCGCGTCCAGGGTTCGGCGGCCAAAAGTGGCGGAGGCGAGGTCCTGCGTCCAATGGACGATGATGGCGTCCCTCGCCTCCCGCCGCACGGCCTCCCGCTCTTCCGCGACGGGGCGCTCCCCGAGGGCTTTTCGCCGCGCCGTCCATTCGTACACTCTGGCGAGCACCCACGCCTCCAGCTCCCAAGGAGGGGTGCCGGCCAGAGCGCACGCCGCCGAAAAGCCCACCGAGCGGTAGGCCCTCGCCACCCGCAGTGCAATGGCCCTTTGGGGCCGGCGCATCGCCGTCGCATTCTCCCTCCTATGGAGGGAGTCTGCCCAGATGGGGGCCCCGTAAAGGGCCATGCTCCGCAAGATGCCGGCATATAGGCGCCGGCATCGCGCACTGGGCCCTCCCAGGTTCGGGAGGAGCCAGGAGAGGGCGTCCGCAGCCCTCAGCAGGCGCGTCGACAGCCCACTGAAATGCGGGCCGAAGCGCCACCTGCTGTCCAGCACTAGACCCAGATATTTCAGCTGGGTCTGGACGCCTACCCTGGCGCCCTCCACGACAATGTGGGCGTCAGGAGGGCAGCGCTGCCGGGGCCCGTGAAAGAACACGGCCTCGGTCTTGTTCAGCGCCACCCTCAATCCCAGGCTGCGTATCCTCCCCGCCACCAATGACCCGCCAGCCGATGCCAGACAGGCCGCCTCCCCGAAGTTCCTCCCCCGGGCAGTGAGGAGAGTGTCATCCGCGTAACAGATGACACTCGTGCCCTGGAGGAGGGCTCCCCGCAACAGCCAGTCGAAGCCGATGTTCCACAGGGGGGGTCCTAAGACTGACCCCTGCGGAACACCAGACTCCGCGCTGTATCTGCGCAACCTGGCCAGTTTGTCGACAAGGAGGACCTCTCGGTCCTCCAAGTAGCTGGCCAGGAGGCTCTGCAAGTATTGGGGCACTCCGTGATATCGGAGTGCCTCCAGTATGGTCGAGTGAGGGACGGAGTTGAAGGCGTTGGCTATGTCGAATGACACCGCCAGCACTCCGTCCCCGGCCTCTACCGCCCCCTAACCTAACCTAACCTTTTTTTTTTTTTTTTTTTTTGTTTGCGCTGGGAAAAAATGCATTACGCATACCCTCCCATTGGGGGAATGGGAGGGGTATGTGGGACTCCCCGGGCCAAGGCCCGGTATACCCACTAAAACAACCCAGCGGCATTCCCGCATCGTCTGAGTGGAGGGGGACTGGGAGATCGGCACAGCCTTTGCGTCCAGTCCCTCTCCGACGTTCGCCCGCCTACACGGCGGGCAGCTGAGCGCTGAGCAGCACGCGCCCGTTGCTCCTTCGCAACGACCCGCTCCTCCAGCTCCTGCTGGTGCAGCTCCCGCCGAGCCAGGTCGAGCTGACGTTGGGCGTCCGCAAGACCCACCTCGTGGGTGTCTGCAGCTATTGACGGCCTTTTGGCTTTCGACCGCCTGGACGAGCCCGAAGAGCCCTCTGACCCATCCTTACGGAAGGCCCGCTTCCGCGACCGGGAGTCGCCCGCATCCGAGACACTCGTGACGGACTGGTCGTCAGAGTCCAAAAACGCGACTGCACCTTCAGAGAAGCTAGCCGCAGACGGCGCGCGGCTAGCCTCTGACGCCGAAGCGTCGGAGTGGCCCTGAAAAGGACCTTTTGGTTGGCCCTGAGAAGGGCCTTTTGGTTGGCCCTGAGAAGGGCCTTTGGGTTGGCCCTGAGAAGGGCCTTTGGGTTGGCCCTGAGAAGGGCCTTTTGGTTGGCCCTGAGAAGGGCCTTTGGGTTTTAAAAAGCGCCCGAAGGCGTCCCGCGGGGGTGTAGGCATAGCCACCGCAGGATCGTAGTTAAAAAGGCAAGATGAATGTGTACTACGAAAGCACAGAGCACTTTGGCCGAACCCCAGTCTGCCACTCCGTTACGGTGACAGAACTGGGTCGTTTCCAGGGGACGCGACGTGGACGCAAGCTCTGTGGGGGGTCCCCCAACCTAACCTAACACAGCAGGGTGTAGGCATAGCCACCGCAGGATCGTAGTTAAAAAGGTAAGATGAATATGTGGGGCATACGAAACAAGTTGAAGTTTGCTCCGCACAAGACCTGTGCCATGCTTATAACGAGGAAACTGAAGCATGATGTCCCGCTTCTGAGCATGGGCGGGGTCGACATTGGCATGTCAAAAGAAATTAAAATACTGGGGCTCACCATTGACCACAAGCTCACTTTTAACACCCACGCTGCAAATGTTTGTAAGAAGGCTCTCAATTTCTACAAACAGTTGTCCAGAGCAGCCAGAGTGAGCTGGGGTCTGCACCCAGAGGTGATACGCACCATATACACCGCGGCGGTCGAGCCGGTAATATTGTACGCAGCTAGCGCCTGGGCGCCTGCAGCGAGAAAGGTCGGAGTACAGAAACTCCTCAATTCCGTCCAGCGGGGGTTCGCTCAAAAGCTCTGCAAGTCCTATCGCACCGTTTCGCTTAACTCCGCGCTCGTGCTGGCTGGGATACTCCCACTTGACCTCCGAATTCAGGAAGCAGCCGCACTGTACGAGGCAAGGAGGGGGGTGCCCCGGCCATCACTGGCGGGCCGGGAGGTGGAGCGGGTGGTAGCATTTGCAGAGACTCCACACCCCGCGAAACATACGGCCATGGGGTTCGTGAGCTTGGTAGACCAGTCACATGTGGAGACCCACAACAGCCAGGATATACGGTTCTTCACCGACGGCAGCAAGATCGAGGGCAAGGTCGGAGCAGCACTGTCCCTTTGGGACAGGGAAGCCGAAATCAAGTCTGTCAAACTTAGCCTGCCGACGTGCTGTACTGTCTACCAGGCAGAACTCCTGGCCATATGCGTAGCAACACGCCAAATACTGCGTCGCAAAGAGGGAACCTTCGGTATCTACAGTGACTCAATGGCCGCACTGCAGACAGTCACAAACCAGGGTTCCCTCCACGCACTGGCAGTGGAGGCAAGAGCGAACCTCAACGTGGCTTTATCCCAGAGCAAAGATGTCTCCTTGTTCTGGATAAAGGCACACGCTGGACTGGATGGAAATGAGCGCGCAGACCACCTCGCAAAAGAGGCTGCACTGCACAGCAGGAAAAAACCGGACTATGACCGCTGCCCGGTATCATTCGTCAAGCGGCAGATCCGCATGGAGTCGCTTGACGAATGGAACCGGAGGTATAAGGAGGGCGCTACCGCCTCAATAACCAAAATCTTCCTCCCAGATGCAATTGACGCTTATAAAATTGTCACCAAAGTAAGGCCAACCGGGGTTTTGACCCAAATTATGACGGGGCACGGTGGGTTCTCAGAATACCTGCATCGTTTCAAGTGTAAGGAGAGCCCATCGTGCATCTGTCCTGCTCCTTGCCAGTCGCCTGCGGCTGGCTGGGCGGCGTGGTCGCGGGGACGGCAGGGACGGCCGTTGCCGCCTTTCTGCCCCTGCCCCTGCCCCTCCTCTTTCCCTTCCCAGTCGCCTTCGACTGGCTGGGCTGCGTGGCGGTGACGGCAGGTACGGCCGTCGCCGTCTTCGTCCCTTTGCCCTTCCCCTTTCGGACCACTTCGGTCCAACCCTGCTGGTCGGACGGAGTAGCCGAAGGGAGAAGGGCGTCCTCCCCTTGCGAGGACGGACCCGGCTCGACTCGCCTCTCGTCCGCGGCAAGTGGTGGTCGGAGGCGCTTCTCCGGTAAGAGCCGGTCCTCAATGCCTGCTAAGCAGGCTCTAGTGAAGGCCCTCTCCTCCATAACCACCTTGCGGAAGACTTCCTCAAGGTTGGAGGCGGGGGCCTCTGCCGCAGGTGTCGGTTCGGCCTGAATTGGCCGAGCCGTGACATCGGCCAGCTTCTGATGAAGCTGGCTGACCTCCGACTGCAGGCGATCGACCCTCGCCTGTAGCTGCCGCGTTTCTTCGCTCGTCTTCCTCTTAACGAGCTCCTCTATGATGCCGCGCATGCTAGCAGCCCGGCACTTAAGGGCCTTCTGGAAGGTGCCCTTTAGATTGGTGGACTTGGAGGCGACCTCCGCGATCTCCTCTTCGTCCTCCTCCGCCATCCGTTGCAGCTCGGCCAAGGAGTGGTCCGCGTACAGAACGCGGGACGCGCCGTACCCGGACTTGGCCCGAGCAGCACGCACCCGTTGCTCCTTCGCGACGACCCGCTCCTCCAGCTCCTGCTGGTGTAGCGCCCGCCGAGACAGGTCAAGCTGGCGTTGGGCGTCAGCGAGACCCACCACATGGGTGTCCGCGACTGTCGTTGGCCGTTTGGCCCTCGACTGCCTAGCCGAGCCCGAAGAGCCCTCGGACCCGAGGAAGGCCCGCTTCCGCGACCGGGAGTTGCTCGCATCCGAGACGCTTGTGACGGACTCGTCGTCAGAGTCCAAAAACTCGACCGCTTCTTCAGAGAAGATAGCCGCAGAAAGCGCACGGCTAGCCTCTGACGCCGAAGCGTCGGAGTGGCCCTGAGAAGGGCCTTTTGGTTGGCCCTGAAAAGGGCCTTTGGGTTGGCCCTGAGAAGGGCCTTTTGGTTGGCCCTGAGAAGGGCCTTTTGATTGGCCCTGGGAAGGGCCTTTTGGGAGCACTTTGGCCGATCCCAGTCTGCCACTCCGTTACGGTGACAGAACTGGGTCGTTTCCAGGGGACGCGACGTGGACGCAAGCTCTGTGGGGGGTCCCCCAACCTAACCTAACCTTTTTTTTTTTTTTTTTTTGTTTGCGCTGGGAAAAAATGCATTACGCATACCCTCCCATTGGGGGAATGGGAGGGGTATGTGGGACTCCCCGGGCTGACCCGGTATACCCACTAAAACAACCCAGCGGCATTCCCGCATCGTCAAAGTGGAGGGGGACTGGGAGATCGGCATAGCCTTTACGTCCAGTCCCTCTCCGACGTACCCCGCCTGCACGGCGGGCCCTTCACGCCCTCCCCGTTGGGGGAAGGCCGGGAATGACCGGCGATGGTGGTGTAGAGTGCAGTGCGGGCGGAGGCGCCCCCGCGCCTGTCGCCCGCCTACACCACCATGAGGAGGGAGAAGACGGCTTCTTCTCCGACCTCTTCTCCGCCTTCCGAGAGGGGAGGGGAGTCTGTGGAAGACCGCGACACTATTGGGAGGATGCGATGTTGACTTGAGGATTGCTGTCAGACTCTTACTGACTAAAACCACCCCGGTGTTCTGGCGACTCTGGCCGTTACGCCCGCCCCGGAGGCCGTCTGAGCAGCCCGCCGCTCTCGAGCCTTTCGAGCTAGCTCGCCGACTTCGTCAGCCGCGGCCACCTTCCGCTGCGCCCGCTTTGCAGCGCTAGCCTCCGCTTTATTGCTGCCTAGCAAAAGCTAGCAGATGCTATCCTATCGCCGCGCTTCAGAACTTAGGATTGGGGGTTTTTTATCTTAGAGGTGTCCTTCCTCTGGGCCGGGCGGTAAAGCCAAGCCCCCGACGGCGGCATTAAACATGCCTCCGTCCGCTGTCCGGCCAACCCGACTCAGCGGACCCGCCGAAAGCTCTCTCCTCAGGATTGCTCCGTGAGGAGAGAGCTACTGCCGCGTTGGTGCGCCTGCACCGCAGCGGCATTGGTCGCATCCTTTGCCAATCGACGACTGTCGATCGGACAGGAGCGACCCCATCTCGCAGAAATTCGCCACAGACAATAGCCCCTCCGACATGGAGAGACTATTGCCCGTGCCCAGGGTGCACCGGCCCGTCAACTGCTCTTTCCCCCGAACGGATTCGTAAGGAACCAGCAGCCGTTAGGCACACGAGGAGGTTTTCTGCACGCACCCCAACCTAACCTAACCTAACCTAACCTTTTTTTTTTTTTTGTTTGCGCTGGGAAAAAATGCATTACGCATACCCTCCCATTGGGGGAATGGGAGGGGTATGTGGGACTCCCCGAGCCAAAAGACCCGGTATACCCACTAAAACAACCCAGCGGCATTCCCGCATCGTCTGAGTGGAGGGGGACTGGGAGATCGGCGTAGCCTTTACGTCCAGTCCCTCTCCGACGTTCACCCGCCTGCACGGCAGGCCCTTCATGCCCTCCCCGTGAAGGGGGAGGGCCGGGAATGACCGGCGAGGGTGGTGTAGAGTGCAGTGCGGGCGGAGGCGCCCCCGCGCCTGTCGCCCGCCTACACCACCATGAGGAGGGAAGAGACGGCTTCTTCTCCGACCTCTTCTCCGCCTTCGGAGCGGCGCAGCGAGAGGGTCGTCCTCACGCGCGCGCTCCGCCGCCTCCTTTTGCGAGATGACGTCCTCGCAAAAGGAGGCGAATGCTGCCGCGGCGGCCACGTATCCCGGTCCCCTCTCGAAAGCGAGAGGGGAGGGGAGTCCGTGGAAGACCGCGACACTATTGGGAGGATGCGATGGTCAACCTAATTAAGTCGACATCGCATCCCCCTCCTCCGCTGCCACCGCCGTTCCTGCCTCGGAACGCGCGGTGCTAGCGGCAGGCGCGATCGGCGCCTGCGCTTTGCCCCTCTTGGGGGGAGGATTGCACATCCTCCCCCTCGTCACGTGGCCTGCCGGGCAGCCGCTGGCAGCACAAACTGTGCAGTGCGGCGTGGCGACCGTGCAGGAGGCGGCTTTGTGGCCCTCCTTGCCGCAGCGGTAGCAGCTCAGAGACCGGTCGACCGCTGACGGGCACAGGGCTCGGGTGTGCCCGATGCCGCAGCACCTGTAGCAGCGCAGGGGCTGGTCGGCCAGTGCTCGGACTGCACCCGAGCTGAACCCGACAAGGAGCCGTCCCTTTTCAAGGACGGCTTTGGCAGCGGCGACTGGGCACTCGAGCCTGATAGTGCCCATGCCGCCGCGGCCGGGTCTGATGTCCCGGCCTTGCACCGCCGTGACGCCGCAGCCCCCAATGGCTGCGACCGCCGCCACCACCTCCTCCTTGGTGACCGAATCGTCGAGGTCGGTCACCTCGATGGCCGCCGACTTGACTGGTCGGGCCACCTTGGCAGCGTCCGCGATGACCTCTTGCAGCTTGGCTGCAAAGAGGTCAGCGTTGGCGCTGCCCTCCGCTCCTGGGAACTCAAAAATACGAGCTCCGGCTTGGGTCCTCCGGCAAGAGACTTTGCCGATCCCCAGTTGGGTGGGATCGGCATTCGCACGCGCCCGCATCAAGATCGACATATAGGTCTCCCCTCGCTCCGCGGCCTCCGCAGTGAGCGTCACCACGACGGCCGCGGTTTTTGGGGGAACCAGTTTCCCCTTCCTCTGCTCCCTGCCGGTCGCCTGCGAATGGCTGGGCGGCGTGATGGCGGGGACGGCAGGGGCGGCCGTTGCCGCCTTTCTGCCCCTGACCCTCCTCTTTCCCTTCCCAGTCGCCTGCGACTGGCTGGGCTGCGTGGTGGCGGTGACGGCAGGGACGGCCGTCGCCGTCTTCTGCCCCTTGCCCTTCCCCTTCCGGACCACTTCGGTCCAACCCTGCTGGTAGGACGGAGTAGCCGAAGGGAGAAGGGCGTCCTCCCCTTGCGAGGACGGACCCGGCTCGCCTCGCCTCTCGTCCGCGGCAAGCGGCGGTCGGAGGCGCTTCTCCGGCAAGAGCCGGTCCTCAATTCCTGCCAAGCAGGCTCTGGTGAAGGCCCTCTCCTCCAAAACCACCTTGCGGATGACGTCCTCAAGGTTGGAGGCGGGGGTCTCTGCCGCAGGTGTAAGTTCGGCCCGAAGTGGCTGAGTCGTGACGTCGGCCAGCTTCTGATGAAGTTGGCTGACCTCCAACTGCAGGCGATCGACTGTCGCCTGCAGTTGCTGCGTTTCGTCGGTCTTTTTCCGCTTGACCAGCTCCGACACGATGCCGCGCATGCTCGCGGCCCGACATTTTAGGGCCTTCTGAAAAGTCCCTTTCAGATTTGACGACTTTGAGGCGACCTCCACGATCTCCTCCTCGTCCTACTCCGCCATTCGCTCCAGCTCGACCAGGGAATGGTCTGCGTACAGAACGCGGGACCTAAACCTGCTAAACAGGCTCGCGTGAAGGCCCTCTCCTCCATAACCACCTTGCGGATGACATCCTCAAGGTTAAAGGCGGGGGCCTCTGCCGCTGGTCTTGGTTCGGTCTGATGTGGCCGAGCCGTGGCTTCAGCAAGCTTCGTATGAAGCTGGCTGACCTCCAACTGCAGCCGATTGACTGTCGCCTGCAGTTGTCGCGTTTCGTCAGTCGCCTTGCGCTGGACCAGCTCCATAACGATACCGCGCATGCTCGCGGCCCGGCACTTAAGGGCCTTTTGGAAGGTCCCTTTTAAATTTGAGGACTTGGAGGCGACCTCAACGATCTCCTCCTCGTCCTCCTCCGCCATCTGCTGCAGCTCGGCCAAGGAGTGGTCCGCGTACAGAACGCGGGACGCACCGTACCCGGACTTGGCCCGAGCAGCACGCGCCCGTTGCTCCTTCGCAACGACCCGCTCCTCCAGCTCCTGCTGGTGCAGCTCCCGCCGAGCCAGGTCGAGCTGACGTTGGGCGTCCGCAAGACCCACCTCGTGGGTGTCTGCAGCTATTGACGGCCTTTTGGCTTTCGACCGCCTGGACGAGCCCGAAGAGCCCTCTGACCCATCCTTACGGAAGGCCCGCTTCCGCGACCGGGAGTCGCCCGCATCCGAGACACTCGTGACGGACTGGTCGTCAGAGTCCAAAAACTCGACTGCACCTTCAGAGAAGCTAGCCGCAGACGGCGCGCGGCTAGCCTCTGACGCCGAAGCGTCGGAGTGGCCCTGAAAAGGGCCTTTTGGTTGGCCCTGAGAAGGGCCTTTTGGTTGGCCCTGAGAAGGGCCTTTGGGTTGGCCCTGAGAAGGGCCTTTGGGTTGGCCCTGAGAAGGGCCTTTGGGTTGGCCCTGAGAAGGGCCTTTTGGTTGGCCCTGACAAGGGCCTTTTGGACCATGAGGAGGGAGAAAACAGCGTCTTCTCCGACCTCTTCTCCGCCATCGGAGCAGCGCAGCGAGAGGGTCGTCCTCTCGCACGCGCTCCGCCGCCCCCTTTTGCGAGATGACGTCCTCGCAAAAGAGGGCGAATGCTGCCGCGGCGGCCACGTATCCCGGTCCCCTCTCTTAAGCGAGAGGGGAGGGGAGTCTGTGGAAGACCGCGACACTGTTGGGAGGATGCGATGTTCGACCTAATTAAGTCGACATCGCATCCCCCTCCTCCGCTGCCACCGCCGTTCCAGCCTCGCGAACGACGGTGCTAGCAGCAGGCACGACCGGCGCCTGTGCTTTGCCCCTCTTGGGGGGAGGATTGCACATCCTCCCCCTCGTCACGTGGCCTGCCGGGCAGCCACTGGCGGCACACACTGCGCTGTGTGGAGTGGCGGCCGTGCAGGAGGCGGCTTTGTGGCCCTCTTTGCCGCAGCGGTAACAGGTCAGAGACCTGTCGACCGCTGACGGGCAAAGGGCTCGGGTGTGTCCGATGCCGCAGCACCTGTAGCAGCGCAGAGGCTGGTCTACAAGTGCCCGGACCGCACCCGAGCTGAAGCCCACAAGAAGCCGTCCTTTATCAAGGACGGCTGTGGCAGCGGCGACTGGGCACTGGAGACGAATAGTGCCCATGCCACCGCGGCCGGGCCTGATGTCCCGGCCGTGCACCGCTGTGACATCGCAGCCCCCAATGGCTGCGACCGCCGCTACCACCTCCTCCTTGGTGACCGAATCGTCGAGGTCGGTCACCTCGATGGCCGCCGACTTGACCGGTCGGGCCACCTTTGCAGCGTCCGCGATGACCTCTTGGAGCTTGGCTGCAAAGAGGTCAGCGTTGGCGCTGCCCTCCGCCCCAGGAAACTCGAAAAGCCGAGCCCCGGTTTGGGTCCTCCGGCAAGAAACTTTGCCGATCCCCAGTTGGGTGGGATCGGCGTTGGCACGCGCCCGCATCAAAATAGACATGTATGTCTCCCCTCGCTCCGCGGCCTCCGCGGTGAGCGTCACTACGACGGCCGCGGTCTTTGGGGGAACCAGTTTCCTCCTGCCCTGCTCCTTGCCAGTCGCCTGCGGCTGGCTGGGCGGCGTGGTCGCGGGGACGGCAGGGACGGCCGTTGCCACCTTTCTGCCCCTGCCCCTGCCCCTCCTCTTTCCCTTCCCAGTCGCCTTCGACTGGCTGGGCTGCGTGGCGGTGACGGCAGGTACGGCCGTCGCCGTCTTCGTCCCTTTGCCCTTCCCCTTTCGGACCACTTCGGTCCAACCCTGCTGGTCGGACGGAGTAGCCGAAGGGAGAAGGGCGTCCTCCCCTTGCGAGGACGGACCCGGCTCGACTCGCCTCTCGTCAGCGGCAAGTGGTGGTCGGAGGCGCTTCTCCGGTAAGAGCCGGTCCTAAATGCCTGCTAAGCAGGCTCTAGTGAAGGCCCTCTCCTCCATAACCACCTTGCGGAAGACTTCCTCAAGGTTGGAGGCGGGGGCCTCTGCCGCAGGTGTCGGTTCGGCCTGAATTGGCCGAGCCGTGACATCGGCCAGCTTCTGATGAAGCTGGCTGACCTCCGACTGCAGGCGATCGACCCTCGCCTGCAGCTGCCGCGTTTCTTCGCTCGTCTTCCTCTTAACGAGCTCCTCTATGATGCCGCGCATGCTAGCAGCCCGGCACTTAAGGGCCTTCTGGAAGGTGCCCTTTAGATTGGTGGACTTGGAGGCGACCTCCGCGATCTCCTCTTCGTCCTCCTCCGCCATCCGTTGCAGCTCGGCCAAGGAGTGGTCCGCGTACAGAACGCGGGACGCGCCGTACCCGGACTTGGCCCGAGCAGCACGCGCCCGTTGCTCCTTCGCGACGACCCGCTCCTCCAGCTCCTGCTGGTGTAGCGCCCGCCGAGACAGGTCAAGCTGGCGTTGGGCGTCAGCGAGACCCACCACATGGGTGTCCGCGACTGTCGTTGGCCTTTTTGCCCTCGACTGCCTAGCCGAGCCCGAAGAGCCTCGGAAGGGCCTTTTGGTTGGCCCTGAGAAGGAAAAAATGCATTACGCATACCCTCCCATTGGGGGAATGGGAGGGGTATGTGGGACTCCCCGGGCCAAGGCCCGGTATACCCACTAAAACAACCCAGCGGCATTCCCGCATCGTCTGAGTGGAGGGGGACTGGGAGATCGGCATAGCCTTTACGTCCAGTCCCTCTCCGACGTACGCCCGCCTACACGGCGGGCCCTACACGCGCTCCCCGTGAAGGGCGAGGGCCGGGAATGACCGGCGGAGGTGGTGTAGAGTGCAATGCGGGCGGAGGCGCCCCCGCGCCTGTCGCCCGCCTATCACCACCATGAGGAGGGAGAAGACGGCGTCTTCTCCGACCTCTTCTCCGTCTTCGGAGCGGCGCAGCGAGAGGGTCGTCCTCACGCGCGCGCTCCGCCGCCTCCTTTTGCGAGATGACGTCCTCGCAAAAGGAGGCAACCGCTGCCCAGGACCCCTCACTCTCCAGCATAGAGTTGACCACGCTGGGAAGTGAGAGGTCCTGTCCGATCTCCGCAGTCAGAATGCGGCGCGGCTCAGACCAAGCCGGGCACACTTCGAGCGTGTGCTGTGCCGTGTCCTCCGCCGCGCCGCAGTCGTGGCACGCCGGAGTCTCCTCCCTCCCGATCCGGTGCAGGTGCGTGCCGAAACAGCCGTGGCCTGACAGCACCTGCACCAGACGGAATGAGAGGAAACCGTGGGGCCGCTCGAGCCAGTCAACACCACACTCCGCGCCATATCGCTGCAACCTGGCCAGTTTGTCGACAAGGAGGACCTCTCGGTCCTCCAAGTAGCTGGCCAGGAGGCTCTGCAAGTATTGGGGCACTCCGTGATACCGGAGTGCCTCCAGTATGGTCGAGTGGGGGACGGAGTTGAAGGCGTTGGCTATGTCGAATGACACCGCCAGCACTCCGTCCCCTGCCTCGACCGCCCCCTTTACCTGGCCCTTGAGTAGGGCCAGCGCGTCGATAGTCGAACGCCCTTGTCGGAAACCGAACTGGGCGTCCGACAGACGTACGGGTAGGCGTACCCCCGCGTAGAACTCATCCGCCGTCACCGGGGGTACCTCCTCCTCCGGCGGTGAAGCCGCCTCCTGCGGGGGGTCCATCGTTGGTGGGGTGAAGTCGGTCCTGCGCGGAAACAGGGACCGGACCACCCCATCCAGCAACGCCGGCTCGAGGGTCTCCGTCAGTGGGGGACCATGGGGCCGCAGTTGGTTCCGCGCCGCCCTGTATGGTCTCCCATATGGATCCCTGTCGAGACCCTCCAGCATCTCGGCCCTCGCCGAGTCCTTGGCAGCGCCCATAGCCGACTTGAGGACCGTCTGAGCCTCTCTGTAAGAGGCGTAGAGGCGGTCCTCGTCTGCTTGGCTACGGACGCTGCGCCGTCGGCTCCTCGTGTAGGCTCTCCTGGCCGCCACGCAGGTGGCCCGGAGACCCGCCAGTTCCTCCGACCACCAATAGACGGCGCGACGGGGAGGCGGGCGACGGGACCGAGGCATGCTGGAGTTACAGACCTCGGTCAGGGATCGCCTTAGCCGGACCGCTGCGGCGTCAATGTCCGGGACGTCCTCGACAAGGGGGGGTGACAGCCAGTCCTGGAGGAAGGCCGCCTCCTCGGCTGCCTCCCGGTCCAGGCGAGTGAGAGCCCACCGTGGGAAGGGAGACCTGCCAGAGCGAGCCATCTCCCCCCGGGGGCCCTGGGTGGAGATGTCGAACCGCACATATCGGTGGTCCGACAACGTCTCCACTGTCTCCACCCGCCAGTTCACAATGCGTGCGGCCAGCACGGGGGTGGCAAACGAGACGTCAACCACCGACCCTCCCTGTTGCCGCACACATGTGTGGATCGCCCCCCTGTTGAGGAGGGACATACCGCACGACGCCGCCCAGAACTCGACGGCGCGTCCCCGGACGTTGCACGAGGCAGCCGGGTTGCCCCAGGCCGCCGACTTGGCGTTCAGGTCGCCCAACACCACGACCTGGCGCGGCGCCGCCCTCCCTACGACAGCAGTGAGGACTTCGAGGAAATCGTCAAAGTCAGAGAGAGGGCGGTTTGGGGAGAAATAGACCCCTACCAGGGCCACACCTCCCCACGCGGCGGCCACGTATCCCGGTCCTCTCTCTAAAAGCGAGAGGGGAGGGGAGTCTGTGGAAGACCGCGTCACAATTGCCACCAGGCCGTCCCGATCGCCCAGCCAATTGCCAGGGACCGAGTAGGGCTCGGCGACCACCGCCAAGTCCACCAACCACTCAGCCATGGTCTGCATCAGCAGGTCTTGGGCTGTTCTGCAGTGGTTGGTGTTCGCCTGGAGGATGCGATGATCGACCCTATCCATCAATCGACATCGCACCCTCCTCCTCCGCCGCCACCGCCGTTCCTGCCTCGGGAACGACAGTGCTAACAGCAGGCGCCATCGGCGCCTGCGCTTTGCCCCTCTTTGGGGGAGGATTGCACATCCTCCCCCTCGTCACGTGGCCTGCCGGGCAGCCACTGGCGGCACACACTGCGCAGTGCGGCGTGGCGGCCGTGCAGGAGGCGGCTTTGTGGCCCTCCTTGCCACAGCGGTAGCATGTCAGTGACCTATCGACCGTTGAAGGGCACAGGGCTCGGGTATGCCCTATGCCGCAGCACCTGAAGCAGCGCAGGGGCTGGTTCTCTAGTGCTCGGACTGCACCCGAGCTGAATCCGACCAAGAGCCGTCCTTTTTCAAGGACGGCTTTGGCGGCGGCGACTGGGCACTCGAGACAGATAGTGCCCATGCCGCCGCGGCCGGGCCTGATGTCCCGGCCCTGCACCGCTGCGACGCTGCAGCCCCCAATGGCTGCGACCGCTGCCACCACCTCCTCTTTGGTGACCGAGTCGTCAAGGTCGGCCACCTCGATGGCCGCCGACTTGACGGGTCGGGCCACCTTGGCTGCGTCCGCGATGACCTCCTGCAGCTTGGCTGCGAAGAGGTCAGCGTTGGCACTGCCCTCCGCCCCAGGGAACTCGAAGATTCGAGCCCCGGTTTGGGTCCTCCGGCAGGAGACTTTGCCGATCCCCAGTTGGGTGGGATCGGCGTTAGCACGCGCCCGCACCAATATGGACGCGTACGTCTCCCCTCGCTCCGCGGCCTCCGCGGTGAGCGTCACTACGACGGCCGCGGTCTTTGGGGGAACCAATTTCCCCTTCCTCTTTCCTCTGCCGGTCGCCTGCGACTGGCTGGGAGGCGTGGTGGCGGGGGCGGCAGGGACGCCCGTTGCAGCCTTTCTGCCCCTGCCCCTCCTCCTTCCCTTCCCAGTCGTCTGCGACGGGCTGGGAGTCGTGGTGGCCGTGGTGGCTGCGACAGCAGGGGCGGCTGTCGCCGTCTTCTTTCCTTTGCCCTTCCCCTTCCTGACCACTTCGGTCCAGCCCTGCTGGTTGGACGGGGTAGTGGAAGGGAGAAGGGCGTCCTCCCCTGGCGAGGACGGACCCGGCTCGGCTCGCCTCTCGTCAGCGGCAAGCGGCGGTCGGAGGCGCTTTTCCGGCAAGAGCCGGTCCTCGATGCCTGCAAGACAGGCTCGTGTGAAGGCCCGCTCCTCCATTACAACCTTGCGGAGTATATCCTCAAGGTTGGTGGAGGTAGGGGCCTCCGCCGCAGGTGTCGGTTCGGCCTGAATTGGCCGAGCCGTGACATCAGCCAGCTTCTGATGAAGCTGGCTGACCTCTGATTGCAGGCGATCGACCCTCGCCTGCAGCTGCCGCGTTTCTTCACTCGTCTTTCTCTTGACGAGCTCCTCTACGATGCCGCGCATGCTCGCGGCCCGGCACTTAAGGGCCTTCTGGAAGGTGCCCTTTAGATTGGAGGACTTGGAGGCGACCTCCGCAATCTCCTCTTCGTCCTCCTCCGCCATCTGCTGCAGCTCGGCCAAAGAATGGTCCGCGTACAGCACGCGGGACGCGCCGTAACCAGACTTGGCTCGAACTGCACGCGCCCGCTGCTCCTTCGCAGCCACCCGCTCTTCCAGCTCTTGCTGGTGCTGCACACGCCGAGCCAGGTCGAGCTGGCGCTGGGCGTCCGCGAGACCCACCACGTGGGTATCCGCGGCTACTGTGGGCCTTTTGGCCTTTGACCGCCTGGCTGAGCCCGAGGAACCCTCAGACCCATCCTTCAGGAAGGCCCGCTTTCGCGACTGAGAGTCGCCTGCGTCCGAGACGCTAATAAGGGACTCGTCGTCGGAGTCCGACAACTCGCCCGCTCTTCCATGGAAGCTTGCCGCAGACGGCGCGCGGCTTGCCTCTGACGCCGAAGCGTCGGAGTGGCCCTGAAAAGGGCCTTTGGGTTGGCCCTGAGAAGGGCCTTTGGGTTGGCCCTGAGAAGGGCCTTTTGGTTGGCCCTGAGAAGGGCCTTTTGGTTTGCCCTGAGAAGGGCCTTTTGGGAGGAAACGCCCGAAGGCGTCCCGCGAGGGTTTCGACATTCCGCAAGATCGCAGCTAAACACAAGGCAAGAATAAAATGATAGCTACGAAGCACAGAGCACTTTGGCCGATCCCAGTCTGCCACTCCGTTACGGTGACAGAACTGGGTCGTTTCCAGGGGACGCGACGTGGACGCAAGCTCTGTGGGGGGTCCCGCAACCTAACCTTTTTTTTTTTTTTTTTTTTTTTTTTTGTTTGCGCTGGGAAAAAATGCATTACGCATACCCTCCCATTGGGGGAATGGGAGGGGTATGTGGGACTCCCCGGGCCAAAAGACCCGGTATACCCACTAAAACAACCCAGCGGCATTCCCGCATCGTCTGAGTGGAGGGGGACTGGGAGATCGGCGTAGCCTTTACGTCCAGTCCCTCTCCGACGTTCACCCGCCTGCACGGCGGGCCCTTCATGCCCTCCCCGTGAGGGAGGAGGGCCGGGAATGACCGGCGGAGGTGGTGTAGAGTGCAGTGCGGGCGGAGTCGCCCCCGCGCCTGTCGCCCGCCTACACCACCATGAGGAGGGAGAAGACGGCTTCTTCTCCGACCTCTTCTCCGCCTTCGGAGCGGCGCAGCGAGAGGGTCGTCCTCACGCGCGCGCTCTGCCGCCTCCTTTTGCGAGATGACGTCCTCGCAAAAGGAGGCGAATGCGATGGTCAACCTAATTAAGTCGACATCGCATCCCCCTCCTCCGCTGCCACCGCCGTTCCTGCCTCGGAACGCGCGGTGCTAGCGGCAGGCGCGATCGGCGCCTGCGCTTTGCCCCTCTTGGGGGGAGGATTGCACATCCTCCCCCTCGTCACGTGGCCTGCCGGGCAGCCGCTGGCAGCACAAACTGTGCAGTGCGGCGTGGCGACCGTGCAGGAGGCGGCTTTGTGGCCCTCTTTGCCGCAGCGGTAGCAGCTCAGAGACCGGTCGACCGCTGACGGGCACAGGGCTCGGGTGTGCCCGATGCCGCAGCACCTGTAGCAGCGCAGGGGCTGGTCGGCCAGTGCTCGGACTGCACCCGAGCTGAACCCGACAAGGAGCCGTCCCTTTTCAAGGACGGCTTTGGCAGCGGCGACTGGGCACTCGAGCCTGATAGTGCCCATGCCGCCGCGGCCGGGTCTGATGTCCCGGCCTTGCACCGCCGTGACGCCGCAGCCCCCAATGGCTGCGACCGCCGCCACCACCTCCTCCTTGGTGACCGAATCGTCGAGGTCGGTCACCTCGATGGCCGCCGACTTGACTGGTCGGGCCACCTTGGCAGCGTCCGCGATGACCTCTTGCAGCTTGGCTGCAAAGAGGTCAGCGTTGGCGCTGCCCTCCGCTCCTGGGAACTCAAAAATACGACCTCCGGCTTGGGTCCTCCGGCAAGAGACTTTGCCGATCCCCAGTTGGGTGGGATCGGCATTCGCACGCGCCCGCATCAAGATCGACATATAGGTCTCCCCTCGTTCCGCGGCCTCCGCAGTGAGCGTCACCACGACGGCCGCGGTTTTTGGGGGAACCAGTTTCCCCTTCCTCTGCTCCCTGCCGGTCGCCTGCGAATGGCTGGGCGGCGTGATGTCGGGGACGGCAGAGGCGGCCGTTGCCGCCTTTCTGCCCCTGCCACTCCTCTTTCCCTTCCCAGTCGCCTGCGACTGGCTGGGCTGCGTGGTGGCGGTGACGGCAGGGACGGCCGTCGCCGTCTTCTGCCCCTTGCCCTTCCCCTTCCGGACCACTTCGGTCCAACCCTGCTGGTCGGACGGAGTAGCCGAAGGGAGAAGGGCGTCCTCCCCTTGCGAGGACGGACCCGGCTCGCCTCGCCTCTCGTCCGCGGCAAGCGGCGGTCGGAGGCGCTTCTCCGGCAAGAGCCGGTCCTCAATTCCTGCCAAGCAGGCTCTGGTGAAGGCCCTCTCCTCCAAAACCACCTTGCGGATGACGTCCTCAAGGTTGGAGGCGGGGGTCTCTGCCGCAGGTGTAAGTTCGGCCCGAAGTGGCTGAGCCGTGACGTCGGCCAGCTTCTGATGAAGTTGGCTGACCTCCAACTGCAGGCGATCGACTGTCGCCTGCAGTTGCTGCGTTTCGTCGGTCGTCTTCCGCTTGACCAGCTCCGACACGATGCCGCGCATGCTCGCGGCCCGACATTTTAGGGCCTTCTGAAAAGTCCCTTTCAGATTTGAGGACTTTGAGGCGACCTCCACGATCTCCTCCTCGTCCTCCTCCGCCATTCGCTCCAGCTCAACCAGGGAATGGTCTGCGTACAGAACGCGGGACGCGCCGTACCCGGACTTGGCCCGAGCAGCACGCGCGCGTTGCTCCTTCGCGACGACCCGCTCCTTCAGCTCCTGCTGGTGCAGCTCCCGCCGAGCCAGGTCGAGCTGGCGTTGGGCGTCCGCAAGACCAAAGTCGTGGGTGTCCGCGGCTATCGTCGGCTTTTTGGCCTTCGACTGCCTGCCTGAGCCCGAGGAGCCCTCAGACCCCTCCTTACGGAAGGCCCGCTTCCGTGACCGGGAATCGACGCTGATGACGGACTCGTCATCGGAGTCCAGAAACTGCAGGTCTACTCCTTCAAAGAAGCTAGCCGCAGACGGCGCGCGGCTAGCCTCTGACTCCGAGGCTTCGGAGTGGCCCTGAAAAGGGCCTTTTGGTTGGCCCTGAGAAGGGCCTTTGGGTTGGCCCTGAGAAGGGCCTTTTGGTTGGCCCTGAGGGGCGGCGTAGACCAAGGTTGAGTTCTAGCTTCTTCTCGCCATATGTATGTATTGGGGTGCCGTTCGCTGCATACAAAACTTCTTCCACCCTCTTCATTCCTTTCGTGTTGGGAATGACCGACACGTTCGCTCCGGTGTCCACAAGGAATCTCAAGTGATGTTGGTAGTCGCAAACGTGTAGACGGTAGGGTGATATTTCGTTGACCTCGGGTCCCGTCGTAGCCAAGGTCGCGACTAGTTTTCCTGGTGCTTAAACTTGCACGGAGATCTGCAGTTGCGCGCTTTTTTACCGTAACGAGTGTGGTAAAAACAAATGTCACCTGACGTCTGCTGGTAAGAATTCGTTTGGCCTCGGGATTGTGAACGTGATCTTGAGCGGAATGATGATCTCCCTTGTCTTGATCTATCCATTTTCATTGCCGCAATTTCCCGCGTGAGCTGCATAATGGCTTCTCGAAGGTCTGGCTCTGGCTGCGAGTGACTGCTTCCGTGTCTTGACGTGGACGTTGACGGCTGTTTGCATGCACAAACCGAATAAACTTCTCGGGTTTGCTCGTGCATTTTGTCGGCCATGGCAGCAAGCACGTCGAGAGTGGCGTTTTCGTTGACCGATAATACAGCTCGCGTGGAGGCAGGCAGGTGTTTCATCCACAGTATCTGCAAGGTGGTATCGAGCATCTTATCACGTGCTGGCTCTCTCATGCTACGCAACAGCTGGGATGGCTTCAGGTCTCCCAACTCTATCTCGGTGAGCAGTTTCTCCAGTTGCTTCGTCTCCGACTCTTCGTAAACGGACAACAGTCTCTTTTTAGTCTCCTCGTAGCGGCCTGTGCGTGTCTGGCTCATAATAATGTCGCTTATTTGCTCAACGTCCGTCTTCTCGAGGTGAGCTACTAGGAGGCTGAACTTCGCTTCATCGCCGGGCTTCTGCGGGTTGACTACCGTTTCAAATTCGGCAAACCAGAGTAGTGGTTTGTCGCGCCAAAATGTTGGTATGCGTGATTTAATGGAAACGGTCGCTACTTCGTCGTTGGTTGCCATTTCCAGTGTACGTCGGGGTCACCACTTTACCAGTTGTCAGGAGGTGGTTAAGTAAAAGAGTTTCCGGATTGACTGACTTATATTTTAGGTGCTGGCATTTATATACAATTTTGTTAAACTAATTACATAGATGTAGGGTAGGAGATCTATGGTAATAAATAAGTCACCCACTTGTAGAACTACGGAATGAGCGGGTCGTTTTTGCACGAACTATAAATACCGCGCGTCGATACATAGTGTTAGTTGTATGACCGCGCGCACAGCGCGCGGACGTTGATGCCGGCTGCTACAGGGCCTTTGGGTTGGCCCTGAGAAGGGCCTTTTGGTTGGCCCTGAGAAGGGCCTTTTGGTTGGCCCTGAGAAGGGCCTTTGGGTTGGCCCTGAGAAGGGCCTTTGGGTTTTAAAAAACGCCCGAAGGCGTCCCGCGGGGTTGAAGGCATAGCCACCGCAAGATCGCAGTTAAAACAAGGCAAGGATAAAAAGATAACTACGAAGCACAGAGCACTTTGGCCGAACCCCAGTCTGCCACTCCGTTACGGTGACAGAACTGGGTCGTTTCCAGGGGACGCGACGTGGACGCAAGCTCTGTGGGGGGTCCCCCCCCCCAACCTAACCTAACCTTTTTTTTTTTTTTTTTTGTTTGCGCTGGGAAAAAATGCATTACGCATACCCTCCCATTGGGGGAATGGGGGGGGTATGTGGGACTCCCCGGGCCAAAAGACCCGGTATACCCACTAAAACAACCCAGCGGCATTCCCGCATCGTCTGAGTGGAGGGGGACTGGGAGATCGGCACAGCCTTTGCGTCCAGTCCCTCTCCGACGTTCGCCCGCCTGCACGGCGGGCCCTACACGCCCTCCCCGTGAGGGGGGAGGGCCGGGAATGACCGGCGGAGGTGGTGTAGAGTGCAATGCGGGCGGAGGCGCCCCCGCGTCTGTCGCCCGCCTATCACCAACATGAGGAGGGAGAAGACGGCGTCTTCTCCGACCTCTTCTCCGTCTTCGGAGCGGCGCAGCGAGAGGGTCGTCCTCACGCGCGCGCTCCGCCGCCTCCTTTTGCGAGATGACGTCCTCGCAAAAGGAGGCGACCGCTGCCCAGGACCCCTCACTCTCCAGCATAGAGTTGACCACGCTGGGAAGTGAGAGGTCCTGTCCGATCTCCGCAGTCAGAATGCGGCGCGGCTCAGACCAAGCCGGGCACACTTCGAGCGTGTGCTGTGCCGTGTCCTCCGCCGCGCCGCAGTCGTGGCACGCCGGAGTCTCCTCCCTCCCGATCCGGTGCAGGTGCGTGCCGAAACAGCCGTGGCCTGACAGCACCTGCACCAGACGGAATGAGAGGAAACCGTGGGGCCGCTCGAGCCATTCCCGCAGGACTGGGCCGAGCGCGTCCAGGGTTCGGCGGCCAAAAGTGGCGGAGGCGAGGTCCTGCGTCCAATGGACGATGATGGCGTCCCTCGCCTCCCGCCGCACGGCCTCCCGCTCTTCCGCGACGGGGCGCTCCCCGAGGGCTTTTCGCCGCGCCGTCCATTCGTACACTCTGGCGAGCACCCACGCCTCCAGCTCCCAAGGAGGGGTGCCAGCCAGAGCGCACGCCGCCGAAAAGCCCACCGAGCGGTAGGCCCTCGCCACCCGCAGTGCAATGGCCCTTTGGGGCCGGCGCATCGCCGACGCGTTCTCCCTCCTATGCAGGGAGTCTGCCCAGATGGGGGCCCCGTACAGGGCCATGCTTCTCAGGATGCCGGCATATAGGCGCCGGCATCGCGCACTGGGCCCTCCCAGATTCGGGAGGAGCCAGGAGAGGGCGTCCGCAGCCCTCAGCAGGCGCGTCGACAGCCCGCTGAAATGCGGGCCGAAGCGCCACCTGCTGTCCAGCACTAGACCCAGATATTTCAGCTGGGTCTGGACGCCTACCCTGGCGCCCTCCACGACAATGTGGGCGTCAGGAGGGCAGCGCTGCCGAGGCCCGTGAAAGAACACGGCCTCGGTCTTGTTCAGCGCCACCCTCAATCCCAGGCTGCGTATCCTACCCGCCACCAATGACCCGCCGGCCGATGCCAGACAGGCCGCCTCCCCGAAGTTCCTCCCCCGGGCAGTGAGGAGAGTGTCATCCGCGTAACAGATGACACTCGTGCCCTGGAGGAGGGCTCCCCGCAGCAGCCAGTCGAAGCCGATGTTCCACAGGGGGGGTCCTAAGACTGACCCCTGCGGAACACCAGACTCCGCGCTGTATCTGCGCAACCTGGCCATTTTGTCGACAAGGAGGACCTCTCGGTCCTCCAGGTAGCTGGCCAGAAGGTTCCGCAAGTATTGGGGCACTCCGTGATATCGGAGTGCCTCCAATATGGTCGAGTGGGGGACGGAGTTGAAGGCGTTGGCTATGTCGAATGACACCGCCAGCACTCCGTCCCCGGCCTCTACCGCCCCCTTCACCTGGCCCTTGAGTAGGGCCAGCGCGTCAATGGTCGAACGCCCCTGTCGGAAACCGAACTGGGCGTCCGACAGGTCCGGCCCTACCCTCCGCAGGTGGCTATTCAGCCGGGAGGCAATGATCCCCTCGAACAATTTACCGACCTCATCGAGCAGAACGATGGGCCGGTATGCCGAGGGGGAATCCGCCGGGCGTCCCTCCTTTCGGAGGAGGCATAGCTGCCCCTCCTTCCACAGTTTCGGGAACCTCCCAGCCGTAAGGCACGCGCTGAAGAGGTCCCGAAATCTATCCTCCATTTGAGCGGCAGCTATGGCCACCACTCGTGCAGGGACGCCGTCTGGCCCAGGGGCCGTCTTCTTGGCGCGGAGGCTGAGTACTCCCGCGTAAAACTCCTCTGCCGTCACCGGGGGCACCTCCTCCTCCGGCGGTGAAGCCGCCTCCTGCGGGGGGTCCATCGTTGGTGGGGTGAAGTCGGTCCTGCGCGGAAACAGGGACCGGACCACCCCATCCAGCAACGCTGGCTCGAGGGTCTCTGTCAGAGGGGGACCATGGGGCCGCAGTTGGTTCCGCGCCGCCCTGTATGGTCGCCCATACGGGTCTCTGTCGAGACCCTCCAGCATCTCGGCCCTCGCCGAGTCCTTGGCAGCGCCCATAGCCGACTTGAGGACCGTCTGAGCCTCTCTGTAAGAAGCGTAGAGGCGGTCTTCGTCTGCTTGACTACGGACGCTGCGCCGTCGGC
Source organism: Melanchra persicariae (assembly GCA_947386135.1). Taxonomy (NCBI): domain Eukaryota; kingdom Metazoa; phylum Arthropoda; class Insecta; order Lepidoptera; family Noctuidae; genus Melanchra; species Melanchra persicariae. Next base: position 20,835,359 of record OX376659.1, on the reverse strand, counting down.
TCCGCGTGTAGGCCCTTCTGGCCGCCACGCAGGTGGCCCGGAGCTCCGCCAGTTCCTCCGACCACCAATAGACGGCGCGACGGGGAGGCGGGCGACGGGACCGAGGCATGCTGGAGTTGCACACCTCGGTCAAGGATCTCCTGAGGCGGACCGCTGCGGCGTCAACGTCCGGGACGTCCTCGACAGGGGGGGGAGACAGCCAGTCCTGGAGGAAGGCCGCCTCCTTGGCTGCCTCCCGGTCCAGGCGAGTCAGAGCCCACCGTGGGAAGGGAGACCTGCTAGAGCGGGCCATCTCCCCCCGGGGGCCCTGGGTGGAGATGTCGAACCGCACATATCGGTGGTCCGACAGGGTCTCCACCGTCTCCACTCGCCAGTTTACAATGCGTGCGGCCAGCACGGGGGTGGCAAACGAGACGTCGACCACCGACCCTCCCTGTTGCCGCACACACGTGTGGACCGCCCCCCTGTTGAGGAGGGACACACCGCACGACGCCGCCCAGAACTCGACGGCGCGTCCCCGGACGTTGCACGAGGCAGCCGGGTTGCCCCAGGCCGCCGACTTGGCGTTCAGGTCGCCCAACACCACGACCTGGCGCGGCGCCGCCCTCCCTACGACAGCAGTGAGGACTTCAAGGAAATCCTCAAAGTCTGAGAGAGGGCGGTTTGGGGAGAAATAGACCCCTACCAGGGCCACACCTCCCCACGCGGCGGCCACGTATCCCGGTCCTCTCTCTAAAAGCGAGAGGGGAGGGGAGTCTGTGGAAGACCGCGTCACTATTGCCACCAGGCCGTCCCGATCGCCCAGCCAATTGCCAGGGACCGAGTAGGGCTCGGCGACCACCGCCAAGTCCACCAACCACTCAGCCATGGTCTGCATCAGCAGGTCTTGGGCTGTTCTGCAGTGGTTGGTGTTCGCCTGGAGGATGCGATGATCGACCCTATCCATCAATCGACATCGCACCCTCCTCCTCCGCCGCCACCGCCGTTCCTGCCTCGGGAACGACGGTGCTAGCAGCAGGCGCGATCGGCGCCTGCGCTTTGCCCCTCTTGGGGGGAGGATTGCACATCCTCCCCCTCGTCACGTGGCCTGCCGGGCAGCCACTGGCGGCACACACTGCGCAGTGCGGCGTGGCGGCCGTGCAGGAGGCGGCTTTGTGGCCCTCCTTGCCGCAGCGGTAGCAGGTCAGGGACCTGTCGACCGCTGATGGGCACAGGGCTCGGGTATGCCCTATGCCGCAGCACCTGAAGCAGCGCAGGGGCTGGTTCTCTAGTGCTCGGACTGCACCCGAGCTGAATCCGACCAAGAGCCGTCCTTTTTCAAGGACGGCTTTGGCGGCGGCGACTGGGCACTCGAGACGGATAGTGCCCATGCCGCCGCGGCCGGGCCTGATGTCCCGGCCCTGCACCGCTGCGACGCTGCAGCCCCCAATGGCTGCGACCGCTGCCACCACCTCCTCTTTGGTGACCGAGTCGTCAAGGTCGGCCACCTCGATGGCCGCCGACTTGACGGGTCGGGCCACCTTGGCTGCGTCCGCGATGACCTCCTGCAGCTTGGCTGCGAAGAGGTCAGCGTTGGCACTGCCCTCCGCCCCAGGGAACTCGAAGATTCGAGCCCCGGTTTGGGTCCTCCGGCAGGAGACTTTGCCGATCCCCAGTTGGGTGGGATCGGCGTTAGCACGCGCCCGCACCAATATGGACGCGTACGTCTCCCCGCGTTCCGCGGCCTCCGCGGTGAGCGTCACAACGACGGCCGCGGTCTTTGGGGGTACCAATTTCCCCTTCCTCTTCCCCCTGCCAGTCGCCTGCGACTGGCTGGGAGGCGTGGTGGCGGGGGCGGCAGAGACGGCCGTCGCCGCCTTTCTGCCCCTGCCCCTCCTCCTTCTCTTCCCAGTCGTCTGCGACTGGCTGGGAGTCGTGGTGGCCGTGGTGGCTGCGACAGCAGGGGCGGCTGTCGCCGTCTTTTTCCCTCTGCCCTTCCCCTTCTTGACCACTTCGGTCCAACCCTGCTGGTTGGACGGGGTAGTGGAAGGGAGTAGAGCGTCCGCTCCTTGCGAGGACGGCCCCGGCTCGCTTTGCCTCTTGTCCGCGGCAAGCGGCGGTCGGAGGCGCTGCTCCGGCAGGAGCCGGTCCTCAATGTCTGCTATGCAGGCTCTGGTGAAGGCCCTCTCCTCCATTACAACCTTGCGGAGTATTTCCTCAAGGTTGGTGGAGACAGGGGCCTCTGCCGCAGGTGTCGGGTCGGCCTGGATCGGCCGAGCCGTGACGTCGGCCAGCTTCTGATGTAGCTGGCTTACCTCTGATTGCAGGCGATCGACCCTCGCCTGCAGTTGCCGCGTTTCCTCGCTCGTCTTGCGCTTGACGAGCTCCTCAACTATGCCGCGCATGCTCGCGGCCCGGCACTTAAGGGCCTTCTGGAATGTGCCCTTTAGATTGGAGGACTTGGAGGCGACCTCCGCGATCTCCTCCTCGTCCTCCTCCGCCATCTGCTGCAGCTCGGCCAAAGAATGGTCCGCGTACAGCACGCGGGACGCACCGTAACCAGACTTTGCTCGAGCTGCACGCGCCCGCTGCTCCTTCGCAGCCACCCGCTCTTCCAGCTCTTGCTGGTGCTGCACACGCCGAGCCAGGTCCAGCTGGCGCTGGGCGTCCGCGAGACCCACCACGTGGGTATCCGCGGCTACCGTTGGCCTTTTGGCCTTTGATTGCCTGGCTGAGCCCGAGGAACCCTCGGACCCATCCTTCAGGAAGGCCCGCTTTCGCGACTGAGAGTCGCCTGCGTCCGAGACGCTGATGAGGGACTCGTCGTCGGAGTCCGACAACTCGCCCGCTCTTCCATGGAAGCTTGCCGCAGACGGCGCGCGGCTTGCCTCTGACGCCGAAGCGTCGGAGTGGCCCTGAAAAGGGCCTTTGGGTTGGCCCTGAGAAGGGCCTTTGGGTTGGCCCTGAGAAGGGCCTTTTGGTTGGCCCTGAGAAGGGCCTTTTGGTTGGCCCTGAGAAGGGCCTTTTGGGAGGAAACGCCCGAAGGCGTCCCGCGAGGGTTTCGACATTCCGCAAGGTCGCAGCTAAACGCAAGGCAAGAATAAAATGATAGCTACGAAGCACAGAGCACTTTGGCCGATCCCAGTCTGCCACTCCGTTACGGTGACAGAACTGGGTCGTTTCCAGGGGACGCGACGTGGACGCAAGCTCTGTGGGGGGTCCCCCAACCTTTTTTTTTTTTTTTTTTTTTTACGGGGGGAAATCCTCATGGATGTCCTCCGCCCTGGGGCGGGCGGAGGGGTCTGTCAGACTCTTACTGACTAAAACCACCCCGGTGTTCCATCTTCCACCTACGCCGGGGATCGCGGGAACATAGCGACTTCCGTAATCCCCGGCTGGTGCCGGCCCGCCTCTGCGGGCCACATCTCGTATGCGGGGGGAGTGAGGTGTTTAACTCCCCCCGCGAGGGTCCCCCAACCTAACCTAACCTTTTTTTTTTTTTTTTTTTTTTGAGGGGGGGAGGGCCGGGAATGACCGGCGAGGGTGGTGTAGAGTGCAATGCGGGCGAAGGCGCCCCCGCGCCTGTCGCCCGCCTACACCACCATGAGGAGGGAGAAGACAGCGTCTTCTCCGACCTCTTCTCCGCCTTCGGAGCGGCGCAGCGAGAGGGTCGTCCTCTCGCACGCGCTCCGCCGCCCCCTTTTGCGAGATGACGTCCTCGCAAGAGAGGGCGAATGCTGCCGCGGCGGCCACGTATCCCGGTCCCCTCTCTTAAGCGAGAGGGGAGGGGAGTCTGTGGAAGACCGCGACACTATTGCGATGGTCAACCTAATTAAGTTGACATCTTATCCCCCTCCTCCGCTGCCACCGCCGTTCCTGCCTCGGAACGCGCGGTGCTAGCAGCAGGCATGATAGGCGCCTGCGCTTTGCCCCTCTTGGGGGGAGGATTGCACATCCTCCCCCTCGTCACGTGGCCTGCCGGGCAGCCGCTGGCAGCACAAACTGTGCAGTGCGGCGTGGCGACCGTGCAGGAGGCGGCTTTGTGGCCCTCCTTGCCGCAGCGGTAGCAGCTCAGAGACCGGTCGACCGCTGACGGGCACAGGGCTCGGGTGTGCCCGATGCCGCAGCACCTGTAGCAGCGCAGGGGCTGGTCGGCCAGTGCTCGGACTGCACCCGAGCTGAACCCGACAAGGAGCCGTCCCTTTTCAAGGACGGCTTTGGCAGCGGCGACTGGGCACTCGAGCCTGATAGTGCCCATGCCGCCGCGGCCGGGTCTGATGTCCCGGCCTTGCACCGCCGTGACGCCGCAGCCCCCAATGGCTGCGACCGCCGCCACCACCTCCTCCTTGGTGACCGAATCGTCGAGGTCGGTCACCTCGATGGCCGCCGACTTGACTGGTCGGGCCACCTTGGCAGCGTCCGCGATGACCTCCGCTCCTGGGAACTCAAAAATACGAGCCCCGGCTTGGGTCCTCCGGCAAGAGACTTTGCCGATCCCCAGCTGGGTGGGATCGGCATTCGCACGCGCCCGCATCAAGATCGACATATAGGTCTCCCCTCGCTCCGCGGCCTCCGCAGTGAGCGTCACCACGACGGCCGCGGTTTTTGGGGGAACCAGTTTCCCCTTCCTCTGCTCCCTGCCGGTCGCCTGCGACTGGCTGGGCGGCGTGATGGCGGGGACGGCAGGGGCGGCCGTTGCCGCCTTTCTGCCCCTGCCCCTCCTCTTTCCCTTCCCAGTCGCCTGCGACTGGCTGGGCTGCGTGGTGGCGGTGACGGCAGGGACTGGCGTCGCCGTCTTCTTCCCCTTACCCTTCCCCTTCCGGACCACTTCGGTCCAACCCTGCTGGTCGGACGGAGTACCCGAAAGGAGAAGGGCGTCCTCCCCTTGCGAGGACGGACCCGGCTCGCCTTGCCTCTCGTCCGCGGTAAGCGGCGGTCGGAGGCGCTTCTCCGGCAAGAGCCGGTCCTCAATTCCTGCCAAGCAGGCTCTGGTGAAGGCCCTCTCCTCCAAAACCACCTTGCGGATGACGTCCTCAAGGTTGGAGGCGGGGGCCTCTGCCGCAGGTGTCGGTTCGGCCTGAATTGGCCGAGCCGTGACGTCGGCCAGCTTCTGATGAAGCTGGCTGACCTCTGACTGCAGGCGATCGACCCTCGCCTGCAGCTGCCGCGTTTCTTCGCTCGTCTTCGTTCTTTTGACGAGCTCCTCGATGATGCCGCGCATGCTTGCGGCCCGGCACTTTAGGGCTTTCTGAAATGTGCCCTTGAGGTTGGAGGACTTGGAGGCGACCTCTGCGATCTCCTCCTCGTCCTCCTCCGCCATCCGCTGCAGCTCGGTCAAGGAGTGGTCCGCGTATAGAACGCGGGACGCGCCGTACCCGGACTTGGCCCGAGCAGCACGCGCCCGTTGCTCCTTCGCGACGACCCGCTCCTCCAGCTCCTGCTGGTGCAGCTCCCGCCGAGCCAGGTCGAGCTGGCGTTGGGCGTCCGCAAGACCAAAGTCGTGTGTGTCCGCGGCTATCGTCGGTTTTTTAGCCTTCGACTGCCTGCCTGAGCCCGAGGAGCCCTCGGACCCCTCCTTACGGAAGGCCCGCTTCCGTGACCGGGAGTCGACGCTGATGACGGACTCGTCATCGGAGTCCAGAAACTGGTCTACTCCTTCAAAGAAGCTAGCCGCAGACGGCGCGCGGCTAGCCTCTGACTCCGAGGCTTCGGAGTGGCCCTGAAAAGGGCCTTTTGGTTGGCCCTGAGAAGGGCCTTTGGGTTGGCCCTGAGAAGGGCCTTTTGGTTGGCCCTGAAAAGGGCCTTTTGGTTGGCCCTGAGAAGGGCCTTTGGCTTGGCCCTGAGAAGGGCCTTTTGTTTGGCCCTGAGAAGGGCCTTTTGGTTGGCCCTGAGAAGGGCCTTTGGGTTTTAAAAAACGCCCGAAGGCGTCCCGCGGGGTTGAAGGCATAGCCACCGCAAGATCGCAGTTAAAACAAGGCAACGATAAAAAGATAACTACGAAGCACAGAGCACTTTGGCCGAACCCCAGTCTGCCACTCCGTTACGGTGACAGAACTGGGTCGTTTCCAGGGGACGCGACGTGGACGCAAGCTCTGTGGGGGGTCCCCCAACCTAACCTAACCTTTTTTTTTTTTTTTTTTTTTTTTTTTTGTTTGCGCTGGGAAAAAATGCATTACGCATACCCTCCCATTGGGGGAATGGGAGGGGTATGTGGGACTCCCCGGGCCAAGGCCCGGTATACCCACTAAAACAACCCAGCGGCATTCCCGCATCGTCTGAGTGGAGGGGGACTGGGAGATCGGCACAGCCTTTGCGTCCAGTCCCTCTCCGACGTCTGCCCGCCTACACGGCGGGCCCTGCACGCCCTCCCCGTGAGGAGGGAGGGCCGGGAATGACCGGCGGAGGTGGTGTAGAGTGCAATGCGGGCGGAGGCGCCCCCGCGCCTGTCGCCCGCCTATCACCACCATGAGGAGGGAGAAGACGGCGTCTTCTCCGACCTGGCATGCTGGAGTTGCACACCTCGGTCAGGGATCTCTTGAGCCGGACCGCTGCGGCGTCAACGTCCGGGACGTCCTCGACAGGGGGGGGCGACAGCCAGTCCTGGAGGAAGGCCGCCTCCTTGGCTGCCTCCCGGTCCAGGCGAGTTAGAGCCCACCGTGGGAAGGGAGACCTACTAGAGCGGGTCATCTCCCCCCGGGGGCCCTGGGTGGAGATGTCGAACCGCACATATCGGTGGTCCGACAAGGTCTCCACCATCTCCACCCGCCAGTTCACGATGCGTGCGGCCAGCACGGGGGTGGCAAACGAGACGTCGACCACCGACCCTCCCTGCTGCCGCACACACGTGTGAACCGCCCCCCTGTTGAGGAGGGACACACCGCACGACGCCGCCCAGAACTCGACGGCGCGTCCCCGGACGTTGCAGGAGGCAGCCGGGTTGCCCCATGCTACCGACTTGGCGTTCAGGTCGCCCAACACCACGACCTGGCGCGGCGCCGCCCTCCCTACGACTGCAGTGAGGACTTCGAGGAAATCCTCAAAGTCCGAGAGAGGGCGGTTTGGGGAGAAATAGACCCCTACCAGGGCCACACCTCCCCACGCGGTGGCCACGTATCCCGGTCCTCTCTCTAAAAGCGAGAGGGGAGGGGAGTCTGTGGAAGACCGCGTCACCATTGCCACCAGGCCGTCCCGATCGCCCAGCCAATTGCCAGGGACCGAGTAGGGCTCGGCGACCACCGCCAAGTCCACCAACCACTCAGCCATGGTCTGCATCAGCAGATAATGGGCTGTTCGGCAGTGGTTGGTGTTCGCCTGGAGGATGCGATGATCGACCCTATCCATCAATCGACATCGCACCGTTTGCGCTGGGAAAAAATGCATTACGCATACCCTCCCATTGGGGGAATGGGAGGGGTATGTGGGACTCCCCGGGCCAAGGCCCGGTATACCCACTAAAACAACCCAGCGGCATTCCCGCATCGTCTGAGTGGAGGGGGACTGGGAGATCGGCACAGCCTTTGCGTCCAGTCCCTCTCCGACGTTCGCCCGCCTACACGGCGGGCCCTTCACGCCCTCCCCGTGAGGGAGGAGGGCCGGGAATGACCGGCGGAGGTGGTGTAGAGTGCAATGCGGGCGGAGGCGCCCCCGCGCCTATCGCCCGCCTATCACCACCATGAGGAGGGAGAAGACGGCGTCTTCTCCGACCTCTTCTCCGCCTTCGGAGCGGCGCTGCGAGAGGGTCATCCTCACGCGCGCGCTCCGCCGCCTCCTTTTGCGAGATGACGTCCTCGCAAAAGGAGGCGACCGCTGCCCAGGACCCCTCACTCTCCAGCATAGAGTTGACCACGCCGGGAAGTGAGAGGTCCTGTCCGATCTCCGCAGTCAGACTATGGCGCGGCTCAGACCAAGCCGGGCACACTTCGAGCGTGTGCTGTGCCGTGTCCTCCGCCGCGCCGCAGTCGTGGCACGCCGGAGTCTCCTCCCTCCCGATCCGGTGCAGGTGCGTGCCGAAACAGCCGTGGCCTGACAGCACCTGCACCAGACGGAATGAGAGGAAACCGTGGGGCCGCTCGAGCCAGTCCCGCAGGACTGGGCCGAGCGCGTCCAGGGTTCGGCGGCCAAAAGTGGCGGAGGCGAGGTCCTGCGTCCAATGGACGATGATGGCGTCCCTCGCCTCCCGCCGCACGGCCTCCCGCTCTTCCGCGACGGGGCGTTCCCCGAGAGCTTTTCGCCGCGCCGTCCATTCGTACACTCTGGCGAGCACCCACGCCTCCAGCTCCCAAGGAGGGGTGCCGGCCAGAGCGCACGCCGCCGAAAAGCCCACCGAGCGGTAGGCCCTCGCCACCCGCAGTGCAATGGCCCTTTGGGGCCGGCGCATCGCCGTCGCATTTTCCCTCCTATGGAGGGAGTCTGCCCAGATGGGGGCCCCGTAAAGGGCCATGCTCCGCAAGATGCCGGCATATAGGCGCCGGCAACGCGCACTGGGCCCTCCCAGGTTCGGGAGGAGCCAGGAGAGGGCGTCCGCAGCCCTCAACAGGCGCGTCGACAGCCCGCTGAAATGCGGGCCGAAGCGCCACCTGCTGTCCAGCACTAGACCCAGATATTTGATCTGGGTCTGGACGCCTACCCTGGCGCCCTCTACGATAATGTGGGCGTCAGGAGGGCAGCGCTGCCGAGGCCCGTGAAAGAACACGGCCTCGGTCTTGTTCAGCGCCACCTTCAACCCCAGGCGGCGGATCCTCCCCGCCACTAATGACCCGCCGGCCGATGCCAGACAGGCCGCCTCCCCGAAGTTCCTCCCCCGGGCAGTGAGGAGAGTGTCATCCGCGTAACAGATGACACTCGTGCCCTGGAGGAGGGCTCCCCGCAGCAGCCAGTCAAAGCCGATGTTCCAAAGGGGGGGTCCTAAGACTGACCCCTGCGGAACACCAGACTCCGCGCCATATCGCCGCAACCTGGCCAGTTTGTCGACAAGGAGGACCTCTCGGTCCTCCAAGTAGCTGGCCAGGAGGCTCCGCAAGTATTGGGGCACTCCGTGATATCGGAGTGCCTCCAGTATGGTCGAGTGGGGCACGGAGTTGAAGGCGTTGGCTATGTCGAATGACACCGCCAGCACTCCGTCTCCTGCCTCGACCGCCCCCTTCACCTGGCCCTTGAGTAGGGCCAGCGCATCGATGGTCGAACGCCCCTGTCGAAAACCGAACTGGGCGTCCGACAGGTCCGGCCCTACCCTCCGCAGGTGGCCATTCAGCCGGGAGGCAATGATCCCCTCGAACAATTTACCGACCTCATCGAGCAGAACGATGGGCCGGTATGCCGAGGGGGAATCCGCCGGGCGTCCCTCTTTTCGGAGGAGGCATAGCCGCCCCTCCTTCCACAGTTTCGGAAACCTCCCAGCCGTAAGGCACGCGCTGAATAGTTCCCGAAATCTGTCCTCCATTTGAGCGGCGGCTATGGCACCACCTGGTGCGGGGACGCCGTCCGGCCCAGGGGCCGTCTTCTTAGCGCGGAGGCTGAGAACCCCCGCGTAGAACTCATCCGCCGTCACCGGGGGTACCTCTTCCTCCGGCGATAAAGCCGCCTCCTGCGGGGGGTCCATCGTTGGTGGGGTGAAGTCGGTCCTGCGCGGAAACAGGGACCGGACCACCCCATCCAGCAACGCCGGCTCAAGGGTCTCCGTCAGTGGGGGACCATGGGGCCGCAGTTGGTTCCGCGCCGCCCTGTATGGTCTCCCATATGGATCCCTGTCGAGACCCTCCAGCATCTCGGCCCTCGCCGAGTCCTTGGCAGCGCCCATAGCCGACTTGAGGACGGTCTGAGCCTCTCTGTAAGAGGCGTAGAGGCGGTCCTCGTCTGCTTGGCTACGGACGCTGCGCCTTCGGCTCCGCGTGTAGGCCCTCCTAGCCGCCACGCAGGTGGCCCGGAGCCCCGCTAGTTCCTCCGACCACCAATAGACAGCGCGACGGGGAGGCGGGCGACGGGACCGAGGCATGCTGGAGTTGCACACCTCGGTCAGGGATCTCTTGAGCCGGACCGCTGCGGCGTCAACGTCCGGGACGTCCTCGACAGGGGGGGGCGACAGCCAGTCCTGGAGGAAGGCCGCCTCCTTGGCTGCCTCCCGGTCCAGGCGAGTGAGAGCCCACCGTGGGAAGGGAGACCTGCTAGAGCGGGCCATCTCCCCCCGGGGGCCCTGGGTGGAGATGTCGAACCGCACATATCGGTGGTCCGACAAGGTCTCCACCGTCTCCACCCGCCAGTTCACGATGCGTGCAGCCAGCACGGGGGTGGCAAACGAGACGTCCACCACCGACCCTCCCTGCCGCCGCACACACGTGTGGACCGCCCCCCTGTTGAGGAGGGACACACCGCACGACGCCGCCCAGAACTCGACGGCGCGTCCCCGGACGTTGCAGGAGGCAGCCGGGTTGCCCCATGCTACCGACTTGGCGTTCAGGTCGCCCAACACCACGACCTGGCGCGGCGCCGCCCTCCCTACGACTGCAGTGAGGACTTCGAGGAAATCCTCAAAGTCCGAGAGAGGGCGGTTTGGGGAGAAATAGACCCCTACCAGGGCCACACCTCCCCACGCGGTGGCCACGTATCCCGGTCCTCTCTCTAAAAGTGAGAGGGGAGGGGAGTCTGTGGAAGACCGCGTCACCATTGCCACCAGGCCGTCCCGATCGCCCAGCCAATTGCCAGGGACCGAGTAGGGCTCGGCGACCACCGCCAAGTCCACCAACCACTCAGCCATGGTCTGCATCAGCAGATCCTGGGCTGTTCTGCAGTGGTTGGTGTTCGCCTGGAGGATGCGATGATCGACCCTATCCATCAATCGACATCGCACCCTCCTCCTCCGCCGCCACCGCCGTTCCTGCCTCGGGAACGACGGTGCTAGCAGCAGGCGCGATCGGCGCCTGCGCTTTGCCCCTCTTAGGGGGAGGATTGCACATCCTCCCCCTCGTCACGTGGCCTGCCGGGCAGCCACTGGCGGCGCACACTGCGCAGTGCGGCGTGGCGGCCGTGCAGGAGGCGGCTTTGTGGCCCTCCTTGCCACAGCGGTAGCAGGTCAGAGATCTGTCGACCGCTGAAGGGCACAGGGCTCGGGTGTGCCCTATGCCGCAGCACCTGAAGCAGCGCAGGGGCTGGTCTTCAAGTGCTCGGACTGCACCCGAGCTGAACCCGACCAAGAGCCGTCCCTTTCCAAGGACGACTTTGGCGGCGGCGACCGGGCACTCGAGACGGATAGTTCCCATGCCACCGCGGCCGGGCCTGATGTCCCGGCCCTGCACCGCTGTGACGCTGCAGCCCCCAATAGCTGCGACCGCTGCCACCACCTCCTCCTTGGTGACCGAGTCGTCAAGATCGGTCACCTCGATGGTCGCCGACTTGACAGGTCGGGCCACCTTGGCCGCGTCCGCAATGACCTCCTGCAGCTTGGCTGCAAAGAGGTCAGCGTTTGCGTTTCCCTCGGCGCCAGGGAACTCGAAAATTCGAGCCCCGGCTTGGGTCCTGCGGCAGGAGACTTTGCCGATCCCGAGTTGGGTGGGATCGGCGTTAGCACGCGCCCGCACCAATATTGACGCGTACGTCTCCCCTCTTTCCGCGGCCTCCGCGGTGAGCGTCACGACGACGGCCGCGGACTTCGGGGGAACCAATTTCCCCTTTCTCTTCCCTGTGCCGGTCGCCTGCGACTGGCTGGGAGGCGTGGTGACGGGGGCGACAGGAACAGGGGCTTTTCTGCCCCTGCCCCTCCTCCTTCCCTTCCCGGTCGTCTGCGACTGGCTGGGAGTCGTGGTGGCCGTGGTGGCTGCGACAGCAGGGGCGGCTGTCGCCGTCTTCTTTCCTCTGCCCTTTCCCTTCCCGACCACTTCGGTCCAACCCTGCTGGTTGGACGGAGTAGTGGAAGGGAGAAGGGCGTCCTCCCCTTGCGAGGACGGCCCCGGCTCGCTTTGCCTCTTGTCCGCGGCAAGCGGCGGTCGGAGGCGTTGCTCCGGCAAGAGCCGGTCCTCTATTCCTGCTAAGCAGGCTCGCGTGAAGGCCCTCTCCTCCATAACCACCTTGCGGATGACATCCTCAAGGTTGGAGGCGGGGGCCTCTGCCGCTGGTCTTGGTTCGGTCTGATGTGGCCGAGCCGTGGCTTCAGCTAGCTTCGTATGAAGCTGGCTGACCTCCAACTGCAGCCGATTGACTGTCGCCTGCAGTTGCCGCGTTTCGTCAGTCGCCTTGCGCTGGACCAGCTCCATAACGATACCGCGCATGCTCGCGGCCCGACACTTAAGGGCCTTTTGGAAGGTCCCTTTTAAATTTGAGGACTTGGAGGCGACCTCAACGATCTCCTCCTCGTCCTCCTCCGCCATCTGCTGCAGCTCGGCCAAGGAGTGGTCCGCGTACAGAACGCGGGACGCACCGTACCCGGACTTGGCCCGAGCAGCACGCGCCCGTTGCTCCTTCGCAACGACCCGCTCCTCCAGCTCCTGCTGGTGCAGCTCCCGCCGAGCCAAGTCGAGCTGACGTTGGGCGTCCGCAAGACCCACCTCGTGGGTGTCTGCAGCTATTGACGGCCTTTTGGCTTTCGACCGCCTGGACGAGCCCGAAGAGCCCTCTGACCCATCCTTACGGAAGGCCCGCTTCCGCGACCGGGAGTCGCCCGCATCCGAGACACTCGTGACGGACTGGTCGTCAGAGTCCAAAAACTCGACTGCACCTTCAGAGAAGCTAGCCGCAGACGGCGCGCGGCTAGCCTCTGACGCCGAAGCGTCGGAGTGGCCCTGAAAAGGACCTTTTGGTTGGCCCTGAGAAGGGCCTTTTGGTTGGCCCTGAGAAGGGCCTTTGGGTTGGCCCTGAGAAGGGCCTTTGGGTTGGCCCTGAGAAGGGCCTTTTGGTTGGCCCTGAGAAGGGCCTTTGGGTTTTAAAAAGCGCCCGAAGGCGTCCCGCGGGGGTGTAGGCATAGCCACCGCAGGATCGTAGTTAAAAAGGCAAGATGAATGTGTACTACGAAAGCACAGAGCACTTTGGCCGAACCCCAGTCTGCCACTCCGTTACGGTGACAGAACTGGGTCGTTTCCAGGGGACGCGACGTGGACGCAAGCTCTGTGGGGGGTCCCCCCCCCCAACCTAACCTTTTTTTTTTTTTTTTTTTTTTTTTTTTTTTTGTTTTTTTGTTTGCGCTGGGAAAAAATGCATTACGCATACCCTCCCATTGGGGGAATGGGAGGGGTATGTGGGACTCCCCGGGCCAAGGCCCGGTATACCCACTAAAACAACCCAGCGGCATTCCCGCATCGTCTGAGTGGAGGGGGACTGGGAGATCGGCATAGCCTTTACGTCCAGTCCCTCTCCGACGTACGCCCGCCTACACGGCGGGCCCTACGCGCCCACCCCGTGAGGGGCGAGGGCCGGGAATGACCGGCGGAGGTGGTGTAGAGTGCAATGCGGGCGGAGGCGCCCCCGCGCCTGTCGCCCGCCTATCACCACCATGAGGAGGGAGAAGACGGCGTCTTCTCCGACCTCTTCTCCGCCTTCGGAGCGGCGCTGCGAGAGGGTCGTCCTCACGCGCGCGCTCCGCCGCCTCCTTTTGCGAGATAACGTCCTCGCAAAAGGAGGCGACCGCTGCCCAGGACCCCTCACTCTCCAGCATAGAGTTGACCACGCTGGGAAGTGAGAGGTCCTGTCCGATCTCCGCAGTCAGACTACGGCGCGGCTCAGACCACGCCGGGCACACCTCGAGCGTGTGCTGTGCCGTGTCCTCCGCCGCGCCGCAGTCGTGGCACGCCGGAGTCTCCTCCCTCCCGATCCGGTGCAGGTGCGTGCCGAAACAGCCGAGGCCTGACAGCACCTGCACCAGACGGAATGAGAGGAAACCGTGGGGCCGCTCGAGCCAGTCCCGCAGGACTGGGCCGAGCGCGTCCAGGGTTCGGCGGCCGAAAGTGGCGGAGGCGAGGTCCTGCGTCCAATGGACGATGATGGCGTCCCTCGCCTCCCGCCGCACGGCCTCCCGCTCTTCCGCGACGGGGCGCTCCCCGAGGGCTTTCCGCCGCGCCGTCCATTCGTACACTCTGGCGAGCACCCATGCCTCCAACTCCCAGGGAGGGGTGCCAGCCAGAGCGCACGCCGCCGAAAAGCCCACCGAGCGGTAGGCCCTCGCCACCCGCAGTGCAATGGCCCTTTGGGGCCGGCGCATCGCCGTCGCGTTCTCCCTCCTATGCAGGGAGTCTGCCCAGATGGGGGCCCCGTACAAGGCCATGCTTCGCAAGATGCCGGCATACAGGCGCCGGCATCGCGCACTGGGCCCTCCCAGGTTCGGGAGGAGCCAGGAGAGGGCGTCCGCAGCCCTCAGCAGGCGCGTCGACAGCCCGCTGAAATGTGGGCCGAAGCGCCACCTGCTGTCCAACACCAGACCCAGATATTTTAATTGGGTCTGGACACCAACCCTGGCGCCCTCCACGAAAATGTGGGCGTCAGGAGGGCAGCGCTGCCGAGGCCCGTGAAAGAACACGGCCTCGGTCTTATTCAGCGCCACCCTCAATCCCAGGCTGCGTATCCTCCCCGCCACCAAGGAACCGCCAGCCGATGCCAGACAGGCCGCCTCCCCGAAGTTCCTCCCCCGGGCAGTGAGGAGAGTGTCATCCGCGTAGCAGATGACACTCGTGCCCTGGAGGAGGGCTCCCCGCAGCAGCCAGTCGAAGCCGATGTTCCACAGGGGGGGTCCTAAGACTGACCCCTGCGGAACACCAGACTCCGCGCTGTATCTGCGCAACCTGGCCATTTTGTCGACAAGGAGGACCTCTCGGTCCTCCAGGTAGCTGGCCAGAAGGCTCCGCAAGTATTGGGGCACTCCGTGATATCGGAGTGCCTCCAATATGGTCGAGTGGGGGACGGAGTTGAAGGCGTTGGCTATGTCGAATGACACCGCCAGCACTCCGTCCCCGGCCTCTACCGCCCCCTTCACCTGGCCCTTGAGTAGGGCCAGCGCGTCGATGGTCGAACGCCCCTGTCGGAAACCGAACTGGGCGTCCGACAGGTCCGGCCCTACCCTCCGCAGATGGCCATTCAGCCGGGAGGCAATGATCCCCTCGAACAATTTACCGACCTCATCGAGCAGAACGATGGGCCGGTATGCCGAGGGGGAATCCGCCGGGCGTCCCTCCTTTCGGAGGAGACATAGCTGCCCCTCCTTCCACAGTTTCGGGAACCTCCCAGCCGTAAGGCATGCGCTGAAGAGGTCCCGAAATCTGTCCTCCATTTGAGCGGCAGCTATGGCCACCACTCGTGCCGGGACGCCGTCCGGCCCAGGGGCCGTCTTCTTGGCGCGGACGCTGAGAACCCCCGCGTAAAACTCATCCGCCGTCACCGGGGGTACCTCCTCCTCCGGCGGTGAAGCCGCCCCCTGCGGGGGGTCCATCGTTGGTGGGGTGAAGTCGGTCCTGCGCGGAAACAGGGACCGGACCACCCCATCCAGCAACGCCGGCTCGAGGGTCTCCGTCAGTGGGGGACCATGGGGCCGCAGTTGGTTCCGCGCCGCCCTGTATGGTCTCCCATATGGATCCCTGTCGAGACCCTCCAGCATCTCGGCCCTCGCCGAGTCCTTGGCAGCGCCCATAGCCGACTTGAGGACCGTCTGAGCCTCTCTGTAAGAGGCGTAAAGGCGGTCCTCGTCTGCTTGGCTACGGACGCTGCGCCGTCGGCTCCGTGTGTAGGCCCTCCTGGCCGCCACGCAGGTGGCCCTGAGCCCCGCCAGTTCCTCCGACCACCAATAGACGGCGCGACGGGGAGGCGGGCGACGGGACCGAGGCATGCTGGAGTTGCAGACCTCGGTCAGGGATCGCCTTAGCCGGACCGCTGCGGCGTCAACGTCCGGGACGTCCTCGACAAGGGGGGGTGACAGCCAGTCCTGGAGGAAGGCCGCCTCCTCGGCTGCCTCCCGGTCCAGGCGAGTTAGAGCCCACCGTGGGAAGGGAGACCTGCCAGAGCGAGCCATCTCCCCCCGGGGGCCCTGGGTGGAGATGTCGAACCGCACATATCGGTGGTCCGACAGGGTCTCCACCATCTCCACCCGCCAGTTTACGATGCGTGTGGCTAGCACGGGGGTGGCAAACGAGACGTCCACCACCGACCCTCCCTGCTGCCGCACACACGTTTGGACCGCCCCCCTGTTGAGGAGGGAAACACCGCACGACGCCGCCCAGAACTCGACGGCGCGTCCCCGGACGTTGCAGGAGCTAGCCGGATTGCCCCAGGCCACCGACTTGGCGTTCAGGTCGCCCAACACCACGACCTGGCGCGGCGCCGCCCTCCCTATGACTGCAGTGAGGACTTCGAGGAAATCCTCAAAGTCCGAGAGAGGGCGGTTTGGGGAGAAATAGACCCCTACCAGGGCCACACCTCCCCACGCGGCGGCCACGTATCCCGGTCCTCTCTCTAAAAGCGAGAGGGGAGGGGAGTCTGTGGAAGACCGCGTCACAATTGCCACCAGGCCGTCCCGATCGCCCAGCCAATTGCCAGGGACCGAGTAGGGCTCGGCGACCACCGCCAAGTCCACCAACCACTCAGCCATGGTCTGCATCAGCAGGTCTTGGGCTGTTTTGCAGTGGTTGGTGTTCGCCTGGAGGATGCGATGATCGACCCTATCCATCAATCGACATCGCACCCTCCTCCTCCGCCGCCACCGCCGTTCCTGCCTCGGGAACGACGGTGCTAGCAGCAGGCGCGATCGGCGCCTGCGCTTTGCCCCTCTTGGGGGGAGGATTGCACATCCTCCCCCTCGTCACGTGGCCTGCCGGGCAGCCACTGGCGGCGCACACTGCGCAGTGCGGCGTGGCGGCCGTGCAGGAGGCGGCTTTGTGGCCCTCCTTGCCGCAGCGGTAGCAGGTCAGGGACCTGTCGACCGCTGATGGGCACAGGGCTCGGGTGTGCCCTATGCCGCAGCACCTGAAGCAGCGCAGGGGCTGGTTCTCTAGTGCTCGGACTGCACCCGAGCTGAATCCGACCAAGAGCCGTCCTTTTTCAAGGACGGCTTTGGCGGCGGCGACTGGGCACTCGAGACGGATAGTGCCCATGCCGCCGCGGCCGGGCCTGATGTCCCGGCCCTGCATCGCTGCGACGCTGCAGCCCCCAATGGCTGCGACCGCTGCCACCACCTCCTCTTTGGTGACCGAGTCGTCAAGGTCGGCCACCTCGATGGCCGCCGACTTGACGGGTCGGGCCACCTTGGCTGCGTCCGCGATGACCTCCTGCAGCTTGGCTGCGAAGAGGTCAGCGTTGGCACTGCCCTCCGCCCCAGGGAACTCGAAGATTCGAGCCCCGGTTTGGGTCCTCCGGCAGGAGACTTTGCCGATCCCCAGTTGGGTGGGATCGGCGTTAGCACGCGCCCGCACCAATATGGACGCGTACGTCTCCCCTCGCTCCGCGGCCTCCGCGGTGAGCGTCACTACGACGGCCGCGGTCTTTGGGGGAACCAATTTCCCCTTCCTCTTTCCTCTGCCGGTCGCCTGCGACTGGCTGGGAGGCGTGGTGGCGGGGGCGGCAGGAACGCCCGTTGCAGCCTTTCTGCCCCTGCCCCTCCTCCTTCCCTTCCCAGTCGTCTGCGACGGGCTGGGAGTCGTGGTGGCCGTGGTGGCTGCGACAGCAGGGGCGGCTGTCGCCGTCTTCTTTCCTTTGCCCTTCCCCTTCCTGACCACTTCGGTCCAGCCCTGCTGGTTGGACGGGGTAGTGGATGGGAGAAGGGCGTCCTCCCCTTGCGAGGACGGACCCGGCTCGGCTCGCCTCTCGTCAGCGGCAAGCGGCGGTCGGAGGCGCTTTTCCGGCAAGAGCCGGTCCTCGATGCCTGCAAGACAGGCTCGTGTGAAGGCCCGCTCCTCCATTACAACCTTGCGGAGTATATCCTCAAGGTTGGTGGAGGCAGGGACCTCCGCCGCAGGTGTCGGTTCGGCCTGAATTGGCCGAGCCGTGACATCAGCCAGCTTCTGATGAAGCTGGCTGACCTCTGATTGCAGGCGATCGACCCTCGCCTGCAGCTGCCGCGTTTCTTCACTCGTCTTTCTCTTGACGAGCTCCTCTACGATGCCGCGCATGCTCGCGGCCCGGCACTTAAGGGCCTTCTGGAAGGTGCCCTTTAGATTGGAGGACTTGGAGGCGACCTCCGCAATCTCCTCTTCGTCCTCCTCCGCCATCTGCTGCAGCTCGGCCAAAGAATGGTCCGCGTACAGCACGCGGGACGCGCCGTAACCAGACTTGGCTCGAACTGCACGCGCCCGCTGCTCCTTCGCAGCCACCCGCTCTTCCAGCTCTTGCTGGTGCTGCACACGCCGAGCCAGGTCGAGCTGGCGCTGGGCGTCCGCGAGACCCACCACGTGGGTATCCGCGGCTACTGTGGGCCTTTTGGCCTTTGACCGCCTGGCTGAGCCCGAGGAACCCTCGGACCCATCCTTCAGGAAGGCCCGCTTTCGCGACTGAGAGTCGCCTGCGTCCGAGACGCTAATCAGGGACTCGTCGTCGGAGTCCGACAACTCACCCGCTCTTCCATGGAAGCTTGCCGCAGACGGCGCGCGGCTTGCCTCTGACGCCGAAGCGTCGGAGTGGCCCTGAAAAGGGCCTTTGGGTTGGCCCTGAGAAGGGCCTTTGGGTTGGCCCTGAGAAGGGCCTTTTGGTTGGCCCTGAGAAGGGCCTTTTGGTTGGCCCTGAGAAGGGCCTTTTGGTTGGCCCTTTTGGAGGAAACGCCCGAAGGCGTCCCGCGAGGGTTTCGACATTCCGCAAGGTCGCAGCTAAACACAAGGCAAGAATAAAATGATAGCTACGAAGCACAGAGCACTTTGGCCGATCCCAGTCTGTCACTCCGTTACGGTGACAGAACTGGGTCGTTTCCAGGGGACGCGACGTGGACGCAAGCTCTGTGGGGGGTCCCCCCCCCCAACCTAACCTTTTTTTTTTTTTTTTTTTTTTTTTTTTGTTTGCGCTGGGAAAAAATGCATTACGCATTCCCTCCATTGGGGGAATGGAAGGGGTATGTGGGACTCCCCGGGCTGAGCCGGTATACCCACTAAAACAACCCAGCGGCATTCCCGCAACGTCTGAGTGGAGGGGGACTGGGAGATCGGCATAGCCTTTGCGTCCAGTCCCTCTCCGACGTCCGCCCGCCTGCACGGCAGGCCCTTCACGCCCTCCCCGTGAGGGGAGGACCGGGAACGACCGGCGGAGGTGGTGTAGAGTGCAATGCGGGTGGAGGCGCCCCCACGCCTGTCACCCGCCTACACCACCATGAGGAGGGAGAAGACGGCGTCTTCTCCGACCTCTTCGGCACTTAAGGGCCTTCTGGAAGGTACCCTTAAGGTTTGAAGACTTAGAGGCGACCTCCGCGATCTCCTCTTTGTCCTCCTCCGCAATCTGCTGCAGCTCGGCCAGAGAGTGGTCCGCGTACAGCATGCGGAACGCACCGTAGCCGAGCTGCACGCACCCGCTGCTCCTTCGCATGAGCTATTGGGTTGGCCCTGAGAAGGGCCTTTGGGTTGGGCCCTGAGAAGGGCCTTTGGGTTGGCCCTGAGAAGGGCCCTTGGATTGGCCCTGAGAAGGGCCTTTGGGTTGGCCCTGAGAAGGGCCTTTGGGTCCCCCAACCTAACCTAACCTTTTTTTTTTTTTTTTTTTTTTTTTTTTTTTTTTTTTTTTGTTTGCGCTGGGAAAAAATGCATTACGCATACCCTCCCACTGGGGGAATGGGAGGGGTATGTGGGACTCCCCGGGCCCAGACCCGGTATACCCACTAAAACAACCCAGCGGCATTCCCGCATCGTCACAGTGGAGGGGGACTGGGAGATTGGCATAGCCTTTACGTCCAGTCCCTCTCCGACGTACGCCCGCCTGCACGGCGGGCCCTTCACGCCCTCCCCGTTGGGGGAGGGCCGGGAATGACCGGCGAGGGTGGTGTAGAGTGCAGTGCGGGCGAAGGCGCCCCCGCGCCTGTCGCCCGCCTACACCACCATGAGGAGGGAGAAGACGGCTTCTTCTCCGACCTCTTCTCCGCCTTCGGAGCGGCGCAGCGAGAGGGTCCTCCTCCCGCGCGCGCTCTGTCGCCCCCTTTTGCGAGATGACGTCCTCGCAAAAGGAGGCGAATGCTGCCGCGGCGGCCACGTATCCCGGTCCCCTCTCTAAAGCGAGAGGGGAGGGGAGTCTGTGGAAGACCGCGACACTATTGGGAGGATGCGATGTTCGACCTAATTAAGTCGACATCGCATCCCCCTCCTCCGCTGCCACCGCCGTTCCAGCCTCGCGAACGACGGTGCTAGCAGCAGGCACGACCGGCGCCTGTGCTTTACCCCTCTTTTGGGGAGGATTGCACATCCTCCCCCTCATCACGTGGCCTGCCGGGCAGCCACTGGCGGCACAGACTGCGCAATGCGGCGTGGCGGCCGTGCAGGAGGCGGCTTTATGGCCCTCTTTGCCGCAGCGGTAACAGGTCAGAGACCTGTCGACCGCCGACGGGCAAAGGGCTCGGGTGTGTCCGATGCCGCAGCACCTGTAGCAGCGCAGAGGCTGGTCTACAAGTGCCCGGACCGCACCCGAGCTGAAGCCCACAAGAAGCCGTCCTTTGTCAAGGACGGCTTTGGCAGCGGCGACTGGGCACTGGAGACGAATAGTGCCCATGCCACCGCGGCCGGGCCTGATGTCCCGGCCCTGCACCGCTGTGACGTCGCAGCCCCCAATGGCTGCGACCGCCGCCACCACCTCCTCCTTGGTGACCGAATCGTCGAGGTCGGTCACCTCGATGGCCGCCGACTTGACAGGTCGGGCTACCTTGGCAGCGTCCGCGATGACCTCTTGCAGCTTGGCTGCAAAGAGGTCAGCGTTGGCACTGCCCTCCGCCCCAGGAAACTCGAAAAGGCGAGCCCCGGCTTGGGTCCTCCGGCAAGAAACTTTGCCGATCCCCAATTGGGTGGGATCAGCATTCGCACGCGCCCGCATCAATATGGACATATATGTCTCCCCTCGCTCCGCGGCCTCTGCAGTGAGCGTCACTACGACGGCCGCGGTTTTTGGGGGAACAAGTTTTCCCTTCCTCTGAAACCTGCCGGTCGCTTGCGACTGGCTGGGCGGCGTGGTGGCGGGGACGGCAGGCACGGCCGTTGCCGCCTTTCTTCCCCTGCCCCTCCTCTTTCCCTTCCCAGTCGCCTGCGACTGGCTGGGCTGCGTGGTGGCGGTGACGGCAGGGATGGCAGTCACCGTCTTCTTCCCCTTGCCCTTCCCCTTCCGGACCACTTCGGTCCAACCCGGCTGGTCGGACGGAGTAGCCGAAGGAAGAAGGGCGTCCTCCCCTTGCGAGGACGGACCCGGCTCCCCTCGCCTCTCGTCCGCGGCAAGTGGCGGTCGGAGGCGCTTCTCCGGCAAGAGCCGGTCCTCAATGCCTGCAAGACAGGCTCTTGTGAAGGCCCGCTCCTCCATAACCACCTTGCGGAAAACGTCCTCAAGGTTGGTGGAGGTAGGGGCCTCCGCCGCAGGTGTCGGTTCGGCCTGAATTGGCCGAGCCGTAACATCGGCCAGCTTCTGATGAAGCTGGCTGACCTCCGATTGCAGGCGATCGACCCTCGCCTGCAACTGCCGCGTTTCCTCGCTCGTCTTCCGCTTGACGAGCTCCTCTATGATGCCGCGCATGCTGGCGGCCCGGCACTTAAGGGCCTTTTGAAAGGTGCCCTTAAGGTTGGAGGACTTAGAGGCGACCTCCGCGATCTCCTCCTCGTCCTCCTCTGCCATCTGCTGTAGCTCAGCCAGGGAGAAGTCCGCGTACAGCACGCGGGACGCGCCGTACCCGGACTTGGCCCGAGCTGCACGTGCTCGCTGCTCCTTCGCAGCCACCCGCTCCTCCAGCTCCTGCTGGTGCAGCGCCCGCCGTGATAGGTCAAGCTGGCGTTGGGCGTCAGCGAGACCCACTTCGTGGGTGTCCGCGGCTATCGTCGGCCTTTTGGCCTTCGACTGCCTGGTCGAGCTCGAGGAGCCCTCTGACCCATCCTTATGGAAGGCCCGCTTCCGCGACTGGAAGTCGCCCGCGTCCGAGACGCTTAAGACGGACTCGTCGTCAGAGTCCAAAAACTCTACCGCACCTTCAGAGAAGCTAGCCGCAGACGGCGCGCGGCTAGCTTCTGACGCCGAAGCGTCGGAGTGGCCCTGAGAAGGGCCTTTGGGTTGGCCCTTAGAAGGGCCTTTTGGTTGGCCCTGAGAAGGGCCTTTTGGTTGGCCCTGAGAAGGGCCCTTGGGTTTTAAAAAACGCCCGAGGGCGTCCCGCGGGGGTTTTGGCATAGCCACCGCAAGATCGCAGTTAAAAACGCAAAGAAAATGATAACTACGAAGCACAGAGCACTTTGGCCGATCCCAGTCTGCCACTCCGTTACGGTGACAGAACTGGGTCGTTTCCAGGGGACGCGACGTGGACGCAAGCTCTGTGGGGGGTCCCCCAACCTAACCTAACCTAACCTAACCTAACCTAACCGGTGTCGGGAGCTGGGTCCAAGCTACCGGTGGTTAGGGCTCCAGAGAAAGGAACCTCCTCACAATACGAGCCGTATCGAGGAGTACTGCCTTCTGTATCAGGCCCTTTACCCAACTGCGTAACGCCAGCTTCGACAGGTGGTCGTCGAAGCTTTTGGCTATCAAGCCATTGGCCGTTACGACTATCGGCACAATGACAGCCGAGTCCACATTCCACATGTCGACAACCTCGTGTGCTAAGTCAAGATACTTGATTTGTTTCTCTTTCTCAGCTTTCACGAGGTTCTCGTCATGTGGAATGGTAACATCGATTATCATTGTGCGGCGCGCTAATCGGTCTATCACCACTATATCGGGCTTGTTAGCTATGATAGTCCTATCAGTGATGATAGACCGATCCCAGTACAACGTGACATGGTCATCTTCGAGAAGTGGGTCGGGCACATACTTGTAATACGGTACCTCAGAATCCACAAGTTTGTATTTCAAAGCAAGTTGCTGGTGAATAATCCTAGCCACTTGGTTATGCCGGTGCAAGTACTCGCCGTTAGCCAAACGAGAACAACCAGAGATAATATGTCTGATGGACCCGGACGGTGACATGCCCGACACACGTCAACCGTCCCGTCCTTCATAATATGTCTCCGGTAGTTGTTCGTCAAGATAACTTCGTCCATAATTGCACAAACAAAACCTTCAGTTTCTCCGAAGAGATCACCGAAACGTAGCCAGGCCACGGACGCTGAGAAATCTACATCGGACCCATAGAGAGCCCGATAGAAGCGCCCGTGAAGCTCCTTGCCTCCACCTCCTAACGATGCGAGCCGTGTCCAGAAGTACTGCTTTCTGAATCAAGCCCTTGATCCAGCTGCCTAACGAGAGCCTCCTGAGGTGTTGGTCGAGGCTCTTGGCTATTAAACCGTTGGCTGAGACGACTATCGGTACAATGATTGCCGAATTCACATTCCACATGTCGACAACCTCGCGAGCCAAGTCAAGATATTTTATTTGTTTATCGTTCTCGGCTTTCACGAGGTTCTCGTCATGCGGAACGGTTATATCTACAATCATTGCACGCCTCTCGATTCGGTCCACCACCACTATATCAGGCTTATTTGCAATAATAGTCCTGTCAGTGATGATGGACCGATCCCAGTACAATGTGACACTGCCATTATCGAGAACTGGGTCGGGCACATACCTGTAGTACGGCACCTCCGATTCCACAAGACAGTATTTCAGAGCAAGTTGCTGATGGATAATCCTGGCTACAAGGTTGTGTCTATGCAAGTACTCTCCGTTAGCAAGACGAGAACAACCAGAGATAATGTGGCGAATTGATTCTCCCGGACGGTGACATGCCCGACATATGTCAACAGTGCCGTCCTTCACAATAAATCTCCGGTAGTTTTTCGTCATGACAACTTCGTCCATAATTGCACAGACAAAACCTTCGGTTTCCCCAAAGAGGTCACCAAAACGTAGCCAGGCTACGGACGCTAACTGATCTACGTCGGGCCCGTGTAGGGCCCGGAAAAAGCGTCCGTGAAGTTCCTTGCTCTGCCATACCGCCCTGCGATCGTTAGTGTCCAGCACCGCAGGTTTGCGCCAGTTCTCATTTGCCAAGGAGAGCGGGGTGAGTCCCTTGTCCAACGCCACTACATCTCGATGCATACCCACGTCGACAGCTAGGAAATATTCCCTGAGACTGCATATCTCGCGATTGTGGAGAGTCTTAGCGTTTAAAAAGCCTCGACCTCCACACTTTCGCGGGATATACAGTCTCATTACCGACGACCGTGGGTGATGCATTCGATGTGCAGTCAGCAGTGTACGGACCCGCCTATCCAGGGCGTCAAGTTCCGTTTGAGTACGCCGAAAGAGTACATCAATACCGGCATGACCCATCCGTTGAAAGCGCGCACCTTGTTTCCGCCCGATAGAAGGCTTTTGAACACCTTCTTCAGGCGGCCAAAGAAGCGCTCCTTCAACAAATGCTTCATGTCAGTAACATTGATGCGTAACGCTTCCGACATACCCAAATACTTGTAAGTTTCAGTTGGAGAGAGGGATCTCAGGTTTATAGAATCCGAGAGTTGACTTCTCACGGATTCCATAATCTCTCCACGCTTTACATGCATGACCGCACATTTGTCCACACCAAACTCCATTCTGATGGCACTACTGAAAGTTTCAGTTACCTTCAGTAGCTCCATCAGTTGCAGATTACTGGGAGCAAAGAGTTTCAGATCATCCATGTAAAGGAGGATTTATTATTCTCTTTATTCATTTTCTCTACATATTAATTATATTTTTAAAAATTCCTACAAAAAATAAATAAAAAACATTTAAAAATATAAAAATAGTAGCCCACCGGTACCGGGAACAGGGTCCAAGCTACCGGCAGTCAGGGCTCCAAAGAGAGGAACCTCCTAACGATACGAAGTACTGCTTTCTGAATCAAGCCCTTGATCCAGCTGCCTAACGAGAGCCTCCTGAGGTGTTGTCGAGGCTCTTGGCTATTAAACCGTTGGCTGAGACGACTATCGGTACAATGATTGCCGAATTCACATTCCACATGTCGACAACCTCGCGAGCCAAGTCAAGATATTTTATTTGTTTATCGTTCTCGGCTTTCACGAGGTTCTTGTCATGCGGAACGGTTATATCTACAATCATTGCACGCCTCTCGATTCGGTCCACCACCACTATATCAGGCTTATTTGCAATAATAGTCCTGTCAGTGATGATGGACCGATTATTATTATTATTATCGTTATTGGCGACCCTGGAAACCATGGAAATGACAATCATGTTGAAAACTTTTCAAATCTCATGGGCGCCATCGTGAATTTCGATTTTGACCCGGTAATCGTTTTTGGCGACCCCGAAAACCATGAAAATGACACCCATGATGAAAAGTTGTCAAATCTCGTGGGCGCCATCTTGGATATCTATATTGACCCGGTAATCGTTATTGGCGACCCCGAAAACTATGAAAATGACACCCATGATGAAAAGTTGTCAAATCTCGTGGGCGCCATCTTGGATTTCGATTTTGACGCGGTAATCGTTATAAGCGACCCCGAAAACCATGAAAATGACACCCATGATGAAAAGTTTTCAAATCTCATGGGCGCCATCGTGAATTTCGATTTTGACCCGGTAATCGTTTTTGGCGACCCCGAAAACCATGAAAATGACACACATGATGAAAAGTTGTCAAATCTCGTGGGCGCCATCTTGGATTTCGATTTTGACTCGGTAATCGTTATTGGCGACCCCGAAAACCATGAAAATGACACCCATGATGAAAAGTTGTCAAATCTCATGGGCGCCATCGTGAATTTCGATTTTGACCCGGTAATCGTTTTTGGCGACCCCGAAAACCATGAAAATGACACACATGATGAAAAGTTGTCAAATCTCGTGGGCGCCATCTTGGATTTCGATTTTGACTCGGTAATCGTTATTGGCGACCCCGAAAACAATGAAAATGACACCCATGATGAAAAGTTGTCAAACCTCGTGGGCGCCATCTTGGATTTAGATTTTGACCCGGTAATTGTTATTGGCGACTCCGAAAACCATGAAAATGACACACAATGATGAAAAGTTGTCAAATCTCGTGGGCGCCATCTTGGATTTCGATTTTGACCCGGTAATCGTTGTTGGCGACTCCGAAAACCATGAAAATGACACACATGATGAAAAGTTGTCAAATCTCGTGGGCGCCATCTTGGATTTCGATTTTGACCCGGTAATCGTTGTTGGCGACCCCGAAAACCACGAAAATGACACCCATGATGAAAAGTTGGCAAATCTCGTCTAATAAAAATAAAATAAACATGAACATGTAAGCAACAAGTTAGCTTAATTAAACATCTACAGGTATCTTAAATCGAACAGTGCGTCCTGACCGAGTGGTAACGGGTTGCTGAATGACAGCTGGCTCCGGCGCTGGTGATGTTAGAGTCGCTGGCCGTGGCGGAGATGGAAAGCTGATTGGTTTCTGTGAGGTTGACGTGGGTTTCAAGCGATCTTTCGTACTGCACCTATCTACTGGGCCCACTATTTCATCGATAACCTGAAGATAGCTGAAGATTTACAGTGGATTTACAGACTTATATTGGACCAACTATTAGGTCCTGAAGAATATTATATTGTTACAAATAATTTCTATTTGTCTAGTGTTTACATAATTATGAATGCTACAGATAAAAAAAACTTATTTATAGTCATAACCTCTTTAATATTGGCATTGTAGGTATTTGAAAAATTGAATATTAATATTGCGAATGTATTACCTTAACATTGATGTTAAGTATGTTGGAAATCTAAACATAAACAAAAACACAAAAGAAGCAAAACCTACAAAAACACCTACATACGGCGGGGTTCGGACGCACCCATCACTAATTGAAAGTCCGGTCATTAATCACCTTGGCTGGTTTCACTTGTTAAAACAATTCAAAATTTGCGTTCCTATCAGTACAGAGGTTACCAATGGCTATTATTTAAATCATGCCGTAAAATTTATCTTTAAATAACGTAACTTTTTTTCCTGGCCACCAATTTAATTGAAACAAAGACTAAATGTTGCTCAGAGCTAACCCACATGTAACTGTACAGTCTCCAAGTAAATCTGTACCGTATTTTCAGAGATTAGCGTTAACAGACAGACAAAAAAATCTGAAAAATCTTTTTTTGTGCAGTATGTTCCTTTTTCATCGTCCCCAACCCATTTTTGGTAAATTTGTTTAATGTACAGACACAAACTTTCTACTGTTTTATTATATGTATAGATTTGCTAACAATAATTTTATATTAGCGATTTTAAGTCTTTGGATATTAGTCGTCAATATTAGTTTTAGGCTACCTTTTTGTTTTTGTTTTGTAAACTGCATTTTACTTGTCAATATTAATTTTAGGCTACTTTTTTGTTTTGTTAGGTGCATGATATTTGTTAATATAAGTTTTAAGCTACTTTTTAGATTTATAGATTACTTTAATCTACAAGTTAGTTATTCTTGCTCTGTTATTATTTTAAACAACAAATCCAGAAGTATGTTTTTCTATAATTGTTATTATTTTTGTTTGTATTTAAGCACGATTATGTCGTTAAATATCACTCAGTTCGACCTGGACTCCGTGTACGTTTCACTTGTAATGTTTAGTTATGACTTATTGCCACTGCACATAGTATCAGTACATACTAATTTATTTTTGGATTCACAAAATGTCGGATAGTCTTTCATTATATTATCAGAACTGTAGGGGTTTGCGTACTAAACTGAACACCCTTTTTTTTTTTTTTTTTTTTTTTTTTATAGGATGGGAAATCATCAAATGACCCCTCCCGCTCTGGGTGGAGCGGCAGGGAGTGTCAGACTTTTACTGACTAAAACCCACCCTTTAGTCCTCCTAGTGCCTTTCTTCCCAGGGCCGCGGTAACTCTTTCGAACAAATCCGCAACCCTGGTAGGCTCTGGCCTTAACGGGCCCCGACCCATGCTGACGACTGCTGGCTTGGCGCGCGTAGAACACAGCGTGCCGTCAACCCGGGCCTGTTCTGATCGGACATCAGTCACTGCGCCATGCTCAGGAGCATCAGTTCCTGG
Organism: Melanchra persicariae; assembly: GCA_947386135.1. Taxonomy (NCBI): domain Eukaryota; kingdom Metazoa; phylum Arthropoda; class Insecta; order Lepidoptera; family Noctuidae; genus Melanchra; species Melanchra persicariae. The sequence goes on along the minus strand of OX376659.1, from coordinate 20,807,293 downwards.
GCGGCGCAGTGGCTGACGTTCAACAGGAGGGGGTAAAATGGGGCCATTACTGGCACTCCATTTCAGCGCCCTCCGGAGCCCGTTGTAGGGGCTCCACTGCGGCTGTTGCAGTAGCAGCAGCCGCAGTGGAACCGGCTTTGGCGGCGGAGGAAGCGGCGGCGGTGGCGGCGGTCGCGGCAGAGACGGCGGTGGCGGAGGGCTTTCTCCGATTTCCGGCTTTGGCGGGTGGGGCGCAGGCCCTACCCCCAGCCCAGTGGTCGGCGATTGCGATTTATTCTCAAATTTTATTCACTCTGTACATGAACCATCCACATTTGTGAGGGATGCCTGGTCTCCTCCCGAGGCATACTCAGAGGGCGCTACTATAATTAATAATATTAATCTAACAATGTATAAAATCATAACAGCATTAAAATCTCCGGATACTACCAAAGGTCCTGGTCCGGATGGTGTTCCAGCATATTATCTTAAACATACCGCCAGTACAATATCTACGCCCCTATATATTATTTACAAAAATGTATCACGGAGGGTACTTTTCCAGACATCTGGAAAAAGACTAATATTACGCCGGTGCATAAGGCTGGTTCTAAACATGAAGTTGAAAACTATCGTCCAATTTCTATCTTGTCTGCCTTGTCGAAGCTTTTCGAGAGGCTTGTTCATGATGAGATCAATCCTATCTTGCATAACATAATAATTAAACAGCAGCATGGATTTGTCAAAAAAAGATCTACAGCCACAAATTTGTTAGTTTTTACGGATTATCTACACTAATATTATAAAGAGGAAAGATTTGTTTGTTTGTTTGTTTGTTTGAAATGAATAGGCTCCGAAACTACTGGACCGATTTGAAAAATTCTTTCACCAGTAGAATCCTACATTATCGGCGATGGTCATAGGCTATAGAATATTTTCAAGAAAGTTAGGGATCCGTATGAAAACTTCGATAATGTGACCCAAGGTGTGAGAAAAAATCCTTATATCGCGTACGCTGCGGAATCTATTGACAATAGAGCAAAGTGATGTACTACAGTTTTATAGAAATCATCAATATCTACAAAAAAGTCCGCGATACCATATGTCTAACTATTATGGATAAGTCACCATGACCGCTTTTTGTTAATATTAGTCAAGCAAATCCCATGGTGAAATAAAAAATGGGGATTATAGTACCATGATATTAATCCTTATCCATTTAAATGGTTTGATAATTAAGGTTGATTATGTCCGTGTAAATTACACTTTAAATCATTCAAATCGGACCTTTCGTTCAAAAGTTACGACGGTAATAAACATGCTCGGAGTAAGAAAAATGTCGCGGCTTGAGCGAACTGGGGAGAATCGTATCAATATTTGGTCCGATGAAGTTGAAACACCACGGCATTTAAATGTTTTCGATAAAACAATAAGAATAACAAATGTTTGGATTTTTCGAAAATCAACTAGGTACATACATAATAAGGGGTGAAGCAGGGGTGAATTAGTTTTTAGGGGAGGAAATTATAGCTTGCTTCAATTTACGTCGGAATTCTATGAACAAACTAAAAGTGGGATAATTGAAACAGATCATGTACCTAACAATTTTTGCATAATCAATCCCTGACGGGCTGAACGGGGGGCTGAACAGTTGCGCTGAACCAATAATGAGAATCGTTGTGCTTAATTTTCCAAAACTAACCTTTATAAGGGGATATGTATAGGGGCGTCGCAGTTTGTGGAGTACCTACTATCCCCACGCGAACGAAGTCGCGGGCGAAGTGCTATTTGTTTAATAAAATGGATCAACGCTCATAAGTAGATGCTGTGTATACAGACTTTCGAAAAGCCTTCGACAAGGTAGATCACGAACTACTTCTTGCAAAGATTGCATACAACGGCATACGAGGCGACTTATTGAGATGGTTCTCATCATATGTTACAAATAGAACTCAGAAGGTGGTGATACAGGGTCATGAGTCTGAATCCATTAATGTAACTTCTGGTGTGCCTCAAGGCTCAATCCTAATAAATATCTTCTCTCATACCTACTACTTAAACAACACCGCTTTAAGAAAAGAATCTTCAATTCGAGACCTCGGAGTACTGTTGGACAGTAAGCTTCATTTGGATCAGCATATTGATAAAATTATTAGCAACGCATTCCGAATGTATGGATTCATTATGAGATCGACCGTTGACTTTAAACGCACACACATACACACTCTTATATAAATCCTTGGTAAGGTCACAGTTGGAATATGCAGTTATGATATGGAACCCTTTATATAGGAAATATATAAACAACCTAGAGAAAGTACAGTACAAATTTTTGAAAGCTACACACTACCGATGCTATCGTAGAACCCTAACTTATAAAGAATTACTCACTCATTACAAGTTTACAAAATTGGAGTCCAGGCGCACTTTTCTCGAAACTATGTTTCTTTATTTGCGCTAATAGATATGATTGTTCGGATTTAACGAACAGCTTGTCTTATGTTGTACCTAGAACTGTAGTGAGACGAGACGTGCGTGCGCGTCCCCTGTTTGCAGTGTCTTCTTGTCGCACAAACGCTGGTGTCCGCGCGCCTCTTCGTCGCTTGGCACAAAATTATAACATACACTTCTCAGATGTAGACCATATTCTCTCTCTCTGCTAGTAAATTTCGAAATACTCTGAACAACAAAATCAAAGACTTATATAATTAGTTAGGTAGAAACTGAAATTGTGTCTCACTTGTAGACGTTCCCTAAATTGTATGACATACATAAACTGTGGATAACGTAGTGAGTTACACACTTATAATATGTAAATGTCTACCACTGTTATGTTTATTTCTAGTGTGTAATTGTTTGTTTTCCCAAATGAATAAATAAATAAATTATAAATAAAATCGAAATCCAAGATGGCGCCCACGAAATTTGACAACTTTTCATTATGGGTGTCATTTTCATGGTTTTCGGGGTCGCCAATAATGATTACCGGGTCAAAATCGAAATCCAAGATGGCGCCTACGAGATTTGACAACTTTTCATCATGGTTGTCATTTTCATGGTTTCCGGGGTCGCCAATAACGATTACCGGGTCAAAATCGAAATCTAAGATGACGCCCACGAGATTTGACAACTTTTCATCATGGTTGTCATTTTCATCGTTTCCGGGGTCGCCAATAACGATTACCGGGTCAAAATCGAAATCCAAGATGGCGCCCACGAGATTTGACAACTTTTCATCATGGGTGTCATATTTTCATGGTTTCCGGGGTCGCCAATAACGGTTACCGGGTCAAAATCGAAATCCAAGATGGCGCCCACGAGATTTGACAACTTTTCATCATGGGTGTCATTTTCATGAGTTTCGGGGTCGCCAATAACGATTACCTGGTCAAAATCGAAATCCACGATGGCGCTTACGAGATTTGACAACTTTTCGAAATGGTTGTCATTTTCATGATTTTCGGGGTCGCCAATAACGATTACCGGGTCAAAATCGAAATCCAAGATGGCGCCCACGAGATTTGACAACTTCTCATCATGGGTGTCATTTAAATGGTTTTCGGGGTCGCTTATAACGATCACCGGGTCAAAATCGAAATCCAAGATGGTGCCCATGAGATTTGACAACTCTTTTTGTCTTAGAAGCTCCGCTGTAACTGGGCTTCCCCACCTGTCCGTGGGTGTTATTATTATTTTATTATATTATTATTTTATTGTAATAAATTGTCATTCTTCAAAATCATTCTTCCGCGGAGAATCTTAACACCGCAATTCTTAAAATGAGATCAAATGCACAACGCACATCACACCTATGGAAAATGGAGTTGAACTGTCAAAACGTTGGTTTGGATTTCTTTTTTATTGTATTGATAAATAGGAGTAATATATTTTTTTAAATTTTTCATTTTTCTTAGATATAAATAATCACTTTTTTAAGACATTATAAGTTCCACTTAAAACAAAAAAAAAGTGTTTTGATGTAATTTATTAATCAGTTTGTTGTTGCGAAACTTGGGGGAGGCCTATGTCCAGTAAGTAGTGAACGTCTTTCGGCTAATATGATGATGAAACAAACAAAATTACTATTAAGACTTCTTACTCTACAATCTTACTACTCTACAATCTTACTACTATTTATTTATTTATTTTACAACTGCCTGTGATGGGAGACTAATATATTATACCAAAAAAAGATAAATTAACCATAATAAAAACAGGATTCCACGCGGACGAAGTCGCGGGTAGCAGCTAGTTGTGAATAATTAGATACCTGGTCGATAAAATGCTGATTGTTGTTAATGTTATTACCAAAGATGGAGTTATAGATAGAGGGAACATGGTGGCCCTTTTCTTTATAGCTAAATAATTGAAATGTTTTGTATCTTTTATAAAATGCAAAGTTAACGATATTATGATGAAACGAGATAAGTCAAAAAAGTGAAGCCAAAGAGATACAGTTACTGCAGCGAAGAATTTCAGAACTAAGAAGAGATAACACTAGCTACATGAAACAAGCACAAAGATTATGAAATGGAATCAAATGAGATAGTTGCCTTACCGCAGCGAAACACGAGTAAAAGCAGAAATATTCAGAATAAAAAAAACGCAGTTTATTAGTGAGATTGAGGATTGTGACAAAGAAATCCAATTATGGTGCCACTGATTTTCAATTTTGGTGGGCACTTTCTATTTTGCTGGGCGATTTTCAATTTTGGTGACCACACTAGAAATTGCACTGAAATATCTCAGAAAGTTATCGAGATATTCTCAGACCTTTTGAAGATCCTTCTAGCTTGTTTTTTCTTTTTTCTTTTTTTTCGAGGATGGGAAATCATCAAATGACCCCTCCCGCTCTGGGTGGAGCGGCAGGGAGTGTCAGACTTTTACTGACTAAAACCCACCCTTAGTCCTCCTAGTGCCGTTCTTCCCAGGGTCGCGGTAACTCTTTCGAACATATTCCGCAACCCTGGCAGGCTCTGGCCCTGGCGGGCCCCGTCTCCGTTGCTGACTGCTCTTTCCGGCGCGTTTGGAGTGAATTCGGGCTGACCACAGCGGAAGCAGTGGTCACTGCGGTTCACCTCTGAGGTGCAGAGTGCTCCGACGTGGTTGCCAACTTGGCAACGGAAGCACCTCAGAAGTCTGGGCTCCAGCAGTTTCACCTGCGCGGAGACCCAGCCCACCAAGAGCCTTCGGCCCTCTGAGATTTTCTTGGCCGCCGACACGGGGTAGCTCACCACTACGGTTCGCATGCCCGTGTTGTCAGAACGGATAGTGCCCGCCTTCACCTCCTCTGCAGAGCACCCCCCCGTCCTGACGACGGCGGCCAACACCTCCTCCTCCGTGACGGAGTCGTCCAGGCCCAAGATGCGCATGTCTATGCAAGCATCGGCGAGCTTCTTGGCTCGCTGGCCAGCGTCCTTGGAGGCAAGCACTCTGTCCTTGCCTCCCTCTCGGCCCTTGCCCCGCCTGCTGGTGGGGATCTTGCAAGCCGAGGCCACCTCCTCACTGCAGGACGACCCCCGGTCTTCTTCCGATCTGGGCCGCTTGCGGAAGGACCTGGAGTCCTCCACAGCAGCCCCCGCCCCCTCGGGTCCAGAGCTCGTCGAGCTAACGGTCACCAGGTCGTCGGAGTCCAACTCGGACTCCGACTCTGCACCCGTGTGACGCTCAGGCAAGCCGTCTCTCCAAAATAGCGCGCCTCTTCTCGCGCCTTGCCCGACCGACGCTTTGTCGGGCGAGCTAAAACCAAACCCGATCAAATCCTCAAAGGACGGCTTGGATCGGGGGCCTCCTCGGCCACTGTTGCCCTTGGCAATTGGAGTGTGGACAGCCCTATTGCCCCCCCCCCCAGAATACGAGGGGCTTGACGCACGAGGCGTGGCGGATTCCCGGACTGCTGTGCAGTCCGGACCGCCCCGGGGGGAATATCTTCTCTTTTAGACCTGTCCATAGTTTCCTTTTTGAGGGTGCGGTCCCTATCTCCCCTCCTCTCTCCCTCTCTCTCACTGCATTCTCGCTGCCCTCACAGTCACGTCTGATGATCAGATGCGTACCAGAGAGCAGCGAGCAAGCCAATGAGACGCACACCGTCCGAGGACCCGAACACTGCTCAAGTCTCCGAACGGTATGCGAAATGACGAACCAATGTAATAGCGGTCACCGCGTAGTAAGAGTACTCACATTAAAAAAATAAATAACGGCAAATAAATATTCTCAACTAGTGCAGAAGTGGCGACATTTATGCGATACTGTACTGTACATGTGACTCTAATCTTGAGGGGAGAGATGGGGCAGTCACCCATCTAATATCCTTCAAATTCTCCAAATGAACTGTCGGTTCGAAATGAAACGATTCCAAATCTACAAGTTTGTTAAAATCTCAAAGTTCATAAATTGAAAACGAAATTTTGGGAAATATAAATAAAACAACCATTTTTATAATACTCATATTATAAAAGTTATGATAATAATGCTATGGAACAGCGCGCTGGTGACAACGCCGGCGCTCAGATCCTGGCGTTGATCCAGGACGCGAAGGAGGTAACCCTGGCGAAGGCGGCGGGCAGGCCAATCTGGCAACCGCGGGCCGAGCCGTACGACGTCACTCCGATCTGCAAGCGTCACACCAGCCACGTGAATGCACATTCTTAAAACATCACATTTAGGAGCCAACGGATAGGTATGAATGAAGCAAGAACTTAGTAAGCATTTAAATTTCTCAAGCAACAAAAAGTTGCTCGCTGCACAAGGTAGGTACAGCTCGGTATAAGTGAACAAGCGTATATCGTGTCCGGTAGGTGTCGGCTAGTTAGGCGGAGTACTCACGAGCACGCGCTGACCGCCGCTGGTGATGACTAGCGGGCCGCCGGAATCGCCGCCGCACGTGCCCACGCCGCCCGCGCCGCTGGTGCACAACGTGGACGCGATCACGGACGCGCTGCCGTACGAGTTCACGCACACGGCGTTGGTAATCACCTGCAGCCACACGTGGTGCTTGGCCTGGTTCGTGGAGATACCGGAGCCTGCGAACAAACACTCACATCACACACTGCGCCTGCTCTCTGTGCCCGCCTTGCGGGCTAGCCGTTGTCAGTGCGTCGAGTCTATACATGGTGAACTAATATCAGATGTTCAATAGTCATCCTCAGTTAACATGACAATGTACGATGAAATAAAAGCGAAGTGAACTTACTGTCACTCTGTCTGCCGTAGCCGGCAGCGTGTGCCCAGGTACCCGCGAAGTTGTTGTTGAGTAGGGAGCCGCTGGGGATGACGGCGCGCTGGATCACGTCTGAAACATACGACAGTGAGAGGCTTGTCCACTGCTGCTCAGTGCGGCACTAGTGCGCGGGTGGGGGCACGGAGGGTCGTACTCACTGGTGTAACCCACCCAGTTGAAGGAGATGATGGCGACGTCGTTGTTGAGGTTGTTGGTGTTCCAGCTGCCATGCATCTGCACGTTGTTGGTGTTGACGCGCGTGCCGCCGGAGAACAGGAAGCCAGAGCCGAACACCAGCTGAAACTGGCGTGCCTGGTTGCGGCCGTCCCACCAGCAGTGTGCCGCGGTCACCGAGCGTGTGTTGGTGAGCATGGTGGAGCCGCACACAGAGGTGGCGCCCGTCGTCAGCGTGATCACCAGCCCAATCTGAAACACAGCAGCGTATTTGACTTCAGACAGATGTCTACGATAAGTGACTCGCGATGCCTGCCTGAGTAGCACAAGTACAGTGTAGTGGAAATGTAACTAGACTAGCTTAGGAGAGTAACTGACCAGATGTGGGTGCGTGCCGGCGCTGGCGGCGGAGCCACCGACTATGCGTGAGCCGTCGAAGTCGGTGGCGAGCTCGGCCTGCTTGATGCGCGCCGCCTCCGGGATGCCCACGTTCTCGTGGTAGTGCAGCATGATGGGCTCCTCCGCTAGCGCCAGCGCCGCGAGCGCGCACATCATTAACAAGTACTTCATTGTGGGTTACTGGTAGCTTCAGGTAGCGTCAAGGGCTCCGCTACACATTTTATACGACGAAACGCGGGCCACTCACAGTATAATTATCTTATCAACGTTCGCAACGGATTAAATTTAAATCTGTTTTAGCGTTCCGTGTCAAAATCGGTGTCAAACTCGGTCGTTACTGTTCGGTTAGTAATGCTACTAGCATTACTAACCGAAGAGTAACGACCGAGTTATTTATCTATCATAGTTGTTACTGCTTTAACCATTGGGGAGACGATAGATCGTGTTGGGTAGCCAGTATACTATTGTAGTCTTTGGTGTTGGGTGTTAAGTGGTGGCCACACTAGCGTGGTTGTGCTAGGGAAGCTTCCGGGCAGACTGATGTAAGCACGAGCTGCGTCACGCACACTTGTACGAGCCACGGGGGTTCTAGTACTCTCGTGGACAGCGCTCTTTGTTTCTTTGAGTGGTCAAGAGTGCAGGACCCAAGGTTGCCAAGGTCTTCTAGCATCAGCCACTAAGTAGATAGGTACTTAAGTTCTGGGTATTTCCTTTTTTGGGTTTTGTTTTGGAGATAAGATTCGTGTTGTGATTCTTATCAGCATGCCTGTAATCGCCTTATAATCCGATTCAATACACACACAAAACATAGTAATAGGTGCACGTTGCGCTCGGCGCTCGGCGGCTCGGGTAATCTAAACAAAAATCGATCGATAATATTTAATCACAGCTTATTGTGAAGGGAATCCGGATTACGTGATTATGAACTGGAAGTAGTTATACCTAATTTATTATATTGCAAAGAAATCCATTAAAATGCCAACGGATAGAAAATCAGAAAAGAATGAGTTGTCCTCTCACAAGTGGTACCCGTAGGTAGGTAGCTCACTGTGGAGCCCCGAGAGTCGGAGGCTCTAAACAAAGTGACTTTAGGACCACTCCTGTCTGAGGGCCGACTGTATAAAATACAAATGCCACATTGCGTTTCAGACGCAAATGACGGTTCTGCGCGTGGCGTTTGCCCGTTAACGCTTTTAAGCGTTTCTGGGCCCTTCGCGTTGTCCGTTCTAATATAACGATAATTGTTATTATTATACATGTGACGTATTAATAAAGTGCAAGCGGCGCATGCACGTCCGCGGGACGGGAGGGGCATTGCTTGCCCAACTACCGGCCGGTGCGGATGTGTATGCACTCCTTGGTGAAACGAGTGTGTGGCTTTGATTTACAAACCCAGCAGCAAAAGAGGACATCACACGTGGCCACGAGCCCTCAAGTAAGTGGTAAATTATGCTGCTACATGGAAAAGAAATGGAAAAAGGAGGGAGATGAACTCACGTGCACACAAAAAAAAGAAAAAAATACACTAATAACAACCTCACGGTTTTATAGTGCTATCGATTAAGTGGTATATGTATCTATCTGTCCAAGTACTATTAAAACAAATGACTAGACATCACAAATAACAAATACAGAGTTATTTCTCTGATCGATCAATGATAGGTTATTATTATCATTGTCATGAAAAAAAGCAATAAATACTTGTCTAAAAATAATTTCTATCATAATTATTGTTATATTCTTGACTATAACCTACCTAAAATTTGTACCTACTCGGTGGTAACAGTCTTCTTATATCTTGTGACGATAATTTCGACGTAGGTAACTATTAGTAGAAATCGCGGCATACCGTGTAAGTCCGCGTTAATGTAATTTATCCAGTGACATTATTTATTTAAATACCTACGTAGGTAATAAGAATTTTCAGTGCAAATTATAATTCCTCACTATTCATCGCGTTCTCTTAAGTTAAATGATGTTTTAAGGTTAAAAGTACCTAATCCAAATGGGTGAATTTCAACAAATGCCATTTTTTTATCATATCGGTGAACTTTTTCATTTATATGTTTTTGTATATTTTTCAGGTTCTATGTAATCTTTAGGATATTAAATATCCCCAAATTTAATATCATCAACGTATCATTTAAGACTAAGGAGAAAATTTAGTTTGAATTCAGGTTTCCACCGATGTGACAAACCGGCACCGATTATTTTTTCTGTACACCGATATGATAAGTTTATCCACCGAAATGATGTATATCCAGCGATATTTTATTTATTTTATTTATTTAGGTTAGCCAACAACTGTTTACACAATGCTTTTATGATCAATTAAATTGTTATACCTACAATTATAAGTGTAACAATTACTTATAAGCTAACACCGCATACGCTATTTTTGGTTAAAAAATAAATTATTACAATATAAATTTATATTAAGCAAAGAAAGAAAAAAAAAAAACTAAATTGATTATTATGAATGATTACACAATAAATAATAACAACATGTTCATAAAAATCGAAACAAAAATTGGTAGATTAAAAAAATAAAATTATACAATAACAATTAACTAATAAAATTAAAAGCATTCAAATAAATTGTATTCAAAACAATTATAAATTGGATTATATTATGACATAAAATTAATTAATTAGTTAGGTACATCACAGCGCATCACGTAAATACATTAACTCATCAATACATTCAGTAGGTACAGTCTAAATAAATTAAATTGTATTGTAAAACTAGCTATCACATTTTTAAATCTAAAACATAATTAATATTCAGTAGGAAGAGGCAACAGCTACATATTAGAATAGTGCTGCATGATTACTTTGTGGAATTTGCTCAAATTGTCGTGGTGAATATCTATCAGATCACCCGGGGAATCGGAGAGTTTGCTCCCAGAACCGTTCTGCGTATGGGTGGATGTAACGGAGTGATGGGGTTTCGCGGATATCTGGATGGGGCGCGAAACTTTAGAAGACTCAGTAGATTAGGGCAATCTATTTTATTTCTTAGGAGTTTCTAAAGAAACAAGCTATCAATTATATCTCTTCGAGTTGATAAAGAGTGCATCTTGAAGTATTTCAAACGTGTATTGTATGATGGTAAGTGCTTGCTTTTCCCTTTTGAAAAAGCAAGGTGCCACAGAAACCGTTTTTGGACTCTTTCTAAGAGTAACTTATGCGTGGCGTAGTGTGGTCTCCATACAACACTACAATACTCCAAGACGCTTCGTACAAGACTATTGTATAGCATTATTTTAGTGCTTATCCGTTTGAAACCCTTCGTGTTTCTTTGTACTAACCCCAACATTTTGGAGGCTTTTTTAATAATGTTCTCGAGGTGAGGGACAAAAGTTATTTTCTTATCAAAAAGTACTCCTAGATCTCTAATTGTATCGACTTGTTGTATTTTTTCGTCGTGTATTAGGTACTCTGACTGTATAGGATGAGTCTTTCTTGAAAATGACAGGTGGTAACATTTTTTTAAATTTAACTCCATTTTGTTATTGTTACACCATTCGACAAGCCTATTTAGGTCATCTTGTAAGAGTGCGATATCACTAGACGATTCGATTTTTCTTGCAAACTTTAGGTCATCAGCGTACAGAAAACACTCAGAGAAGTGAAAGCAGGTGTGGAGGTCATTAATAAATATAATAAATAATAAGGGAGCCAGATGTGAGCCCTGAGGAGCTCCGGAAGTCATATAATAACTGCCGGTTGATCGAAAACCGTTCACCACGACATAAAAATCCCGCTTTAAAAGATAAGATTTCAGCCATTTCAGCAAGGGCCCTGTAATACCGTACGTTGCTAGTTTATGAACTAGTGTGGAGTGGGAAATTTTATTGAAGGCCTTGCTGAAATCGGTGTACAAAACATCAAATTGTATGTTTGAGTCAACAGATTCTATCAGGGACTCCGAGAAGGACAACAAATTCGTGGCAGTCGACCTAGAAGCAACAAAGCCGTGTTGGTGATCACTTAGATAAGGCCGGAAATGACGCTGGATGTGAGGACAGATTATCGACTCAAATATCTTGGCAAAAGTGGAGAGGATCGCAATTGGCCGATAGTTGGATATGGTGTCTTTTTTGTCCGACTTGTGTATAGGAACAACTTTGCCTTTTTCCATTCCGTAGGGAAGGTTCCAGTAGCTAACGACGCCCGATATATTTTTAAAAGTGGAGCAACTAGTGCTGTGGCACAGGCAGAAATGAATAAAGGGGGGATTCCGTCAGGACCTGCACTTTTTCTGATGTCAACAGATTGAAGCTTTTTGAGCAGTGTATCACTGTCTAGTTCAGGAATTGTTAGGCACTGGCTATTAATTTCTATTGAGTCAAGAAAATGTGAGTCGCTCTTAATTTCTGTGTCATGTTCAGGGGTATAGACTGATGCGAAATAGTTGCCGAACATATCGCAGACAGTTGTGCCGTCTGATGAAATAGTCTGTCCGTCAGTCATTATTAGTGGGTAGACACTAGACCCACCACGTTTAGCCTTTACATGTGTCCAGAATAGTTTGGGGTTTTCTTTTATTTCCGATTCTAGCTTGTCCATATAGGTATTGTACAAGGTTTTGGCTAGGTTTTGACAGCGTTTTGTAATTAAATTTAGCTCCAATTAATCCAACGGGTTTTATATTTTTTAAAACGCAATCTTAACTTATTTTTCTCCTTTAACTACCTTATGATTGCTTTACTAAACCATGGGGGGTAGCGGCAAGTCAATGATTTACAATTTGGGACAAATTTGTTGATGGAATTGTTTAATACTTCATAAAAGTCCTTCAGCATGCCGTCTACATCATTACTATCCGCAAATTTTCGGTGCCAGTCATGTTCATTGATAAAGGATTTAATATGATCGTAGTTAGCCTTGTAAAAGTTTTTTCTCTGGTTTAAATTATTATATGGGAGATTAGATTCTTTCAACAATGGTAAAGTAAAATCAAGCGGAGGATGTAGTTTATCAACGACTGTTAAAGAGGAACTGGACTCACTTACAGTGCATGATGGTATTGTGGATAAGACCAGATCCAGTATACGCTCCGAACTGTTTTTAACTAAATTATGCTGAGTAAGTCTACACACATTCATAAATTCTATTAATCTTGAACAAGTGCTAGGTAGTGAATTATTAAGGGCACCTGGGTCCCAGGCTATTTTGCCTAAATTGAAATCACCCACTATACAAACGGGGATATCAGTTGTATCAAAAACGTTGTTACAGTGCTCGATATAATGTTCGATTGAAGCAAGACATACAGGTGGTGGAAGATAAACTGCACAGAGAGCTAGCTGTCCATATACCAAAAAAAGATGTGATCCTCCTCTAGAGCTTTTAAAAACATGTGCGGACCCGTATAGTGCAGCCAATCAAGTATCTAAGTTCTTTTCCAACATAGGTACAGATCTAGCCTCTAAAATTGTAGCCCCTTCACAGTCATTTTCTCCACCAAAAATTTTCTCCCCTAATTCTTTTGGCATTCCTGACGTTGATTATACTGAGGTTGAGTCTACCATCATGAATTTAAGACATGATAGTGCCACTGGATGAGACGGAATATCTTCTACTCTCCTCAAAATGTGTCGAAAACCTCTTGTACCCGTTATCACACATATAATTAATATATCAATAGCGAAAGGTATTTCTCCAGAACCCTTTAAGAGGGCCTTGGTCCATCCAGTATTTAAGGGCGGGAGCAGGGACTGTGTGAATAATTACAGACCGATCTCGGTTCTATCAACTATGTCGAAGGTTATGGAAAGGTTGATAAATGGTCGTCTACTCAACTTTCTATGCAAACATCAAATCATTGCTCGCAACAAATACGGTTTTAAAAAAGGTGTTTCTACCGAAGATGCAATTGCCGACTTAACGGAAACTGTTGCTAAGAATCTAGATAATAATCGTAAATGCCTTTCGATATTCTTGGACATATAGAAAGCCTTTGACACAGTCTCTGTTCCTACTCTTCTGTCGAAATTGGAAGCCATAGACATTCGGGGAACAGCGCATGACCTTTTCAAGAGCTATCTCCAAAACAGAAAACTCTGTGTTAAGATTGTTTCATACACTAGTGATGAAGAAATCATCACATACGGAGTTCCGCAAGGCAGTGTGATGGGGCCTACGCTCTTCCTAATGTATATAAACGACCTTTGCACATTGGCGCTCCCCAACACCAGGATTTTCGCATATGCTGATGATACTGCGATCGTAGTATATGGAAATACATGGTCAGACGTGAAATATTATTCAGAACAATCGCTACAAACAGTCGTAAGGTGGCTCCAAAACAACCTTCTATCACTTAATTTGTCTAAAACCAACTACATTCCTTTCTCTATTAGTCACAGGACCCAAGCCCCATCTGATTTGAAGTTTTTTGCTCATACTTGCCTGGGCTCTACCTCATGTTCATGTAGGCCACTATCTCGTGTCAGACAAACCAAATACCTGGGTGTAGTAATTGATGACGGACTAAAGTGGTACTTTCACGTTGAAAGCCTGACGTCAAAGGTAAGGAAACTTATTTATATCTTAAAGTCTCTAAGGCACTGCGCTGACCCCAAAAACACTAAAAATGGTCTATCTTGCACTTTGCCTATTGCATTCCGGTTTGGAGTGACACCACGAAGACTAAACTCCTTGGGTTGGAGCGAGCCCAGAGGGCTGTGCAAGGTGATGCTCTTCAAGCCGTATAGATTTCCCACTAGTGAATTGTATGCGGAATGCAGGGTACTTACTGTGCGGCAGCTCTTTGTACTTAATGCGACCCTCAGAAAGCATAGTCAGGTTCCTCTATTAGATCCAACCACTCGTAAAGCCAAATCTGCATGTACATCTGTCCCTCACAATACAGCCTTCGCTAGCCACCAGCTTTATGTTATAAGCTCGCTCATTTACAGAAGGGTGAATAAGCATATCCAAATAAGCAATTTAAATAAACATAAAGCTAAAGCCAAACAACAAAACTGGCTGTGTGATCAGGACTATTCCCGTACGGAGGATCTTATTTCTAAAATAATATAGGCACATTATAATAATCACTATTCTACAGAACCGAATACAGAAACCCATGCAACACCACAAGAACACTCCTCTCACGTTCAAACAGACGCCCCCAAACACAAACCACCCCTCTCATTCACCACACCACTATACAACACAACACACCACAACATAACACACCACACTACACCACCACATCTCCCTACTTTAACACAAACACCTGTACATTATTGACTAAATCTATCTATACATATAATAAAACAGTAGAAAGTTTGTGTCTGTACATTAAACAAATTTACCAAAAATGGGTTGGGGACGATGAAAAAGGAACATACTGCACAAAAAAAGATTTTTCAGATTTTCTTATCTGTCTGTCTGTCTGTCTGTTAACGCTAATCTCTGAAAATACTGTACAGATTTACTTGGAGACTGTACAGTTACATGTGGGTTAGCTCTGAGCAACATTTAGTCTTTGTTTCAATTAAATTGGTGGCCAGGAAAAAAAGTTACGGGCATTTAAAGATAAATTTTACGGCATGATTTAAATCGTAGCCATTGGTAACCTCTGTACTGATAGGAACGCAAATTTTGAACTGTTTAAACAAGTGAAATCAGCCAAGGTGATTAATGACCGGACTTTCACTTAGTGATACGTGCGTTCGAACCCCGCCGTATGCAGGTGTTTTTGTAGGTTTTGATTTTCTTTTGTGGTTTTGTTTATGTTTAGATTTCCAACATACTTAACTTCAATGTTTAGGAAATACGTTCGCAATATTAATATTCAATTTTTCAAATACCTACAGTGCCAATAAAGAGGTTATGACCATAAATAAGTTTTTTTTTATCTGTAGCATCTCAGCGGCCACTTTCTGTGTAAGCCTTTAATCATGAAGATATGCCAAACGACTTTAAATTAATATTTTTATTTGTAACATTCATAATTATGTAAACACTAGACAAGTAGAAATTATTTGTAACAATCTCAGACCAACAAAAAAAGGTAGACGGCGCACTGCGAATATCAAAGATGAAGCCATCTTTTTATCTATGTGTGTCTCGAAGGGTTGCCATTTTTTATTTTTTTTCCCTATAACTTGGGAAATAATATTTTATAGGTAAGCTAATATTGTGCAAGTCAGCACAAGTAAGATATTGTTGAGTATGGTATTGTAACTTAGTTTTTTAGAAAGATCTATACCTAAAAAACAAAATTTTACATCACACATACCTACATTCAATTATGTTAACTAGTTAAGTTTTAAAAGGTTGTCGAAGCGTAACAAGCGTAAGTCATTGTGTAAATTGTTTTAAAATAAAATAGGTAATTACATTTTTAATCAACTTTAATAAATTAAAAAAGACCACCATAACAAAATCACTGACTAAAGAAAAAGTAGGTAATATCAAGATGAAACATAACAAACGAAACAATAACGTGTAAATGTTATGTTTAACATGCTTACAAAATAAATATTATTTATCATGAACAAATAAGTCTTTTTCAACACATTTGCTCAAAAAAATGCATTTTAGACTATATATTATTCGAAAGTTAAATATAACGCACCACACAATGGAACGTGCGGTAAAATAGGTACTCTCGCCTACTTAGGCGAGAGTACCTATTACCTGCTTGCTATACCTGCTTGCTATTCAACGGAGTATGCGGTAAAATATGTACTTACATATTTTACCGCATACTCCGTTGAATAGCGCCGTACGTATCCCTTACAGTTTTTTTTTTAATTTTCTTATAGGAGTATAAATAAGTACGAGAATAAAATACTAAGCTGAATGATTGAACCTACTTGGTACTATTTAATATAATATTTTTCAGTTATATACAACAACAATAACGCATATGATCGTTATTTTGCATACTACTTATAGTCATCTTAAAAGCATTAAATCTTAAAAGTACCTTTATTTTAATCTAAGCATCCTACCCACATTTAAGAAAGCCATAATTTAAAAGCAATTAAAAGCGAGAAATTTAATAAAACAATGGCTTTTAAAGCCAATTCAGCAGCCTTCTTCGGTTCTCCACTTAACTGCGCTTATTTCTCCTAGTTTTTTATTACTTACTCCTTTCATTTCCCACTTTTTTTTTATTTGTCCCCTTTTGATTCTCAGTTTCTTTTATTTTAATTTCAGTACCTAAACCTGAAACCATGCCTGTGATGACCCGCAAGGCTTCAGCTCAAGATATGGAGCTTAAACTGAGAACGGCTCTCCAGGAACTAAAAGCTGCAAACCAGCAATGTCAAGAAATGCTGCAGGAGAGAGAGGAAAGTGAGGTGGAAGTAAGGCAAATGGTCCATAAAAACACATGCCTTAAACGGGAGCTTGTAGACCTCAGTCAACAATACCAAGATGTTGTTGAAGAACGCGACCAACTGCGGGTGATCACGAATGGTTTCAGCAACTGTAGCAACCTGTATGAGGAGGCTTTACGTAAAGTTAGGGACCTAGAGGATGAATTAATTCATGCAAACAGTTGTATTACCAAATTGCAGGAGGAAAGACAAAGTACTCAGGTTAAGGAAACTAACCACTTATTTAATGAATTACTAAATTCTAATAATTGTAACCCTCATTCCTTAGTCACGATTGACCTTACTGAAGATTCCATAATGAAACAGAACTGTAGTTATAAAGCTAGTCATAATAAATTAAAAAAATATGCTAAACTAAATAGAATTATCAAAAAATGTTATCAGTACAAAAAGCAACATAAACACTTTTCTAAAAATACTCAACTCAGGAAAGAACGTGTTGACCTGATTAGTAAATTAAACAATTATGAAATTAAACTAGAAGACAGCAAAAAAATATATGAAATTGATACTGAACACTTGCAGTCTGAAATAAAGGTTCTTGAAGCTTCACTGAGCTCACTTTACAATAAATATGTAAAATCACAGAACCAAATAAAAGAACACATTATTGCTGCCAATGACTTAGTCATGTGTCAGTGTACTTGCCAGGCAGTATCAAACCTTGATGTTGTCCAGCCGGACAGCACTGTTGCCCCCCCCAGAATACGAGGGGCTTGTGGCGGATTCCCGAACTGCTGTGCAGTCCGGACCGCCCTGGGGTATAATGTCTCTTGCAGTACTGTCCATGGGTTTCCTTTTTGAGGGTGCGGTCCCTATCTCCCCTCCTCTCTCCCTCTCTCACTGCTTGCTCGCTGCCCTCACAGTCACGTCTGATGATCAGACGCGTACCAGAGAGCAGCGAGCAAGCCAATGAGACGCACACCGTCCGAGGACCCGAACACTGCTCAAGTCTCCGAACGGTGTGCCCCTCTTGTGTCTCTCTTGGTCTGGTCTCTCACTTGGGACCTTCCGGCATGAGTGGCTCTACCGGCATGAGTGGCTCTACCGGCAAAGCCCCCAAGATCACTGTGACACGCAAGCCCCACCAGGACGGCAACGTGGAGACACGGTCGGTGGAGACGAGAGAACCTCTTGCTACGGAATTCCGCAAGGTTCCAATTTGGGACCAGCACTCTTTTTGATTTACATAAACGATCTATGTAAATTAAAAATGACTCACGGCACAATCATATCATACGCTGACGACACTGCGCTACTCTTTTCTGCTGATTCGGAACATGAGGCCTGCAAGGTTGCGCAGAGTGGGTTTAACGTAGTCAATAAATGGCTTCAGCAAAATTTATTGTCGCTAAATACCGAGAAAACAATGTCTATTAAATTCTCTATGCGCAGGTCTACGTCAGCCATCACTAACCTATCCTTACGTGCTCATTATTGTACAAATCCATTAGATACTAACCACTGCTCTTGTCCAGAACTTAACCGTACTAACCAACTAACATATTTGGGTATTATAATAGATGAAGGACTAACATTCAAACCACATATTGAAGCCTTAAGCAACAGAGTACGTAAATTGATATTTGTTTTCAAAAAGTTACGGTGTATTGCAGACCCAAAACTTATTAAACAAGTTTACTTTGCACTTTGTCAGTCATTACTGAGTTACTGTATAACTTCATGGGGTGGTGCTGGAAAAACACTACTACTACCCCTCGAACGAGCTCAGAGAGCTCAAAGTTGCTACCTTTCGCCCTTTCCTCTTTCCCACGAACCTCCTCTATCAGTCTTGTAAAGTATTGACAGTTCGGCAGCTCTTTATTATGAACATAGTATTAAAGCAGCACATATCCCTGCCCTATAACCCTGATTACATAAATAGAAGACGGAAAGACATAGTTTGCCCTCGAAACATTTTTACTCGACATGTCTTTACATCCAAATTCTTTGTTTTTCTTGGACCACTACTATACAATAGACTCAATGCTCTAAGGGACATTTATGCGCTTAAGTACAGTCGTTGTAAAGAACTCATAAAGGATGTCCTACAAGACTTGGACTACGAAGAAACAGAGAAGTTATTGTTAGTTATAAAGTAATTGTTTAAATCGAGTACCTACTCTTCATTTACGACATTTATAACGTTATATAATTTTAGAGTTTATATGTGTCGGAGACAGTAATCAAATACAACATAATTTATTGAGTACTCGTCGTACAACTAGAATTGAGTTTTGGAAACTTATTTCAAGTAAACTTGTTGTACCTAGTGATAAGCAGAGACTGTGTAAGTGATTATTTTAAGATTGTATACAATATTGAACTTATTCGCCCGAAACACAGGACCCTCCTAGTTCAGGCGACAGTGATATTAATACCTTTGGCTACTTTATGTACTACAGTGTAATTTAGAATTAAGAAATTTAAATAAATGATTTGATTTTTTTTTTTTGGTTTTTAATTGTTCTTCCAATAAGTCCCCACGTTTACGCTTTTCTTGTCTGGTTGTGATATACGAAGGTGTACTTTCACTAAGTGTGATATCTGATAAGTCAGGGGCAGAACCGCTGCATTCCTTCGGCGGCGTGCGGGTAAGCGACATAATTTGTATTGTATTGAGTAAGTAAATACAAAAACTTAAACACTCACTTGGCAGCCAGGGGTCAGCCTAAACTGGTGGCAGTCGGGGATTCAGAGCAGCTTTTCAATTTGTCCAATTTAACTAGATCTCCGAATATAAATATGTTTTGCACCGCTTCGCTCGCAGAGTGCTGGTGTCAGCGTAACTTGATCGGTATCGAGGATTTGGTACAAAGTGACGTTCCGTCCAGTATAGTTAGAATTCTCGACGACCGAGCGCGCGTGTCATTAGCTAATAGACACGTCCGAAGTCCTCGGGCATCCGCGGGCGAGGCAGAAACAGACTGTCTTTCCAAAATATCGTTAAAACGTTTAATTTTGACGTCAATGAATGAAGAAAAACTGTCTTCCAGTATTGGTGAACCTAGGAGGTAACTTAAAAATACACGAAACTTACAACAAACTTCGTCCTCAACGCTGTCAGCTGGTAATGTGCCCAAGAGACTGGCGGCATTGCCACGTAGGAGGTGCAGAGAACTCTAAATTATGATATCTGGAGCTATTGCATTGAATTTCTGAAGAGTAATTTGCCTGTCGGTATTGTCGTGTTTTAATTATCAAATCAGAAAAGAAGGCGATTTCTTGATACCATCGCGCGTCTCGCCGATATCTGATAGTGATAACCTGTCATTAGCCGTTCATTGATGTCGACACTGCTGCGTATCAGCGACCTCGCGCGCCAAGCGCCCCGCGCCCCGCGCCCCGCGCCCCGCGCCCCGCGCCCCGCGCCCCGCGCCCCGCGCCCCGCGCCCCGCGCCCCGCGCCCCGCGCCCCGCGCCCCGCGCCCCGCATGCGCTCCCGAAGTGCAGGACAATGTGAATGTGGTGGAGGACGATCACAGTCGCAAGCGAGTCGATTCACAGAATCAGCTAGAGCTACTAGACTAACTACTATCTGAATGTAAACCATTAACCAACTTCAACAAAGGAGGAGGTTTCATGTTCGACTGTTCGTATTTTTTTATGTATGTTCACCGATTTTTTCGCCCGTTGTAGACCGACTTTCTAAATTCTTTTTTTGATCGAAAATAAAACTCCTGAGGTGGTCTCATTGTCACCAAATCAGAATCTGATAATAGGATCCCAGGGGAACCGAGGGCAATACTCAAATTTTATAGGCACATACATTGTTTTTTATATACAGTCTAACGCAAATCAAATATTTATGCTTGGAAATTATCGCCTCATGTTGCTGAGCTGATGATGAAAGGTTTAAGTCGGGGTCTGATAATGGGATCCGAGGAAACATGTTTGTTCAGCGATAGTTTCGCCAATTGTCAACCGATTGGGATGATTCTTTTTTTGTTTGGAAGATTATTTTCGGCACTAGTCCCATTTCAATTTGGTGAAAGAAATAGTTTATTTATTGACTAGCTGTGCCCGCGACGTCGTCCGCGTGGGCTTAGATCTATGCTAGCCTACTATTTTAGTTCTTGAAATTCGGAAGTTTGAATGGTTGGATGTTTGTTACTCAATCACGCTAGTACGGCTGAATGGATCGGTATGAAATTTCGCACAGAGATAGATTGTAGTCTGGGATAGCATAGCACACAGGCTGTTTCTTAAGTCGGGAGTACCTTGGGAAAGATTCAAGATGAAAATCATTTTGTCCAAATAAACCGTTTACATACACTTTTGAATTGTTAAGGTCAGTTAGTCAAAAACGTAAAGCTACATTCCAAAGTGTAGATCTCTATGGAAAAGAACGTGCAAGAAACTCCACGGCCATTCTTTTAAATCATGAGCCCTGACATGTGACAATTCCCAATTAAAAAATTAATCTTATGTAATGTAAATAATCATTACATTCCCGGCACAGCGGAGTGCTCGTGTGGTTAGAAAAATACTGGTTACATTCTATTCTATTCTATTTTTGTTTATGGCAAAGTCGAACTGTCCAGTTCAGCACTGTTACGACGCAAGAACCAGAATTGTTCAAGACCGACCAAGTCCGACGTCCAAGGCGACACAACTCGATTTGCGTCCGATAGGTACTTTACACGAATCACAATTGATCGCGGAGGCTTAGTAATAGGGTCCCGTCACCGTGCGTACGGTAGGTACCCTAATAATCGGTAATAGAATAGCCATTATTCGCAAATCGAACCGTTCGACCTTTCGAATTTGAATCTATCGCGCAGGCTTAGTAGTAGAGTCCCGTTAGCACTTTGGTACGGAACCCTACAGGCCTGGATTCCCAGTCCAGTTCAGCACTGTAACGACGCAAGAACCAGAATTGTTCAAGACCGACCAAGTCCGACGTCCAAGGCGACAACAACAATCCGAACAAATCAGATATTTCTTTTTACAATTTTGGACTCGAAACCCTGTCAAAGACTTGAAAGACCTTTTATGCGACTGAATACCCTAGCGAACGACAATGCTGTTAAAAATCGTGTGAGAGTCATACTCTGACGGAAAATCTTAACACCGTTACCTACAGAAAAACGCGTCATCAGTGCTACGCCATCTATCGACCATTTGGTAAACTGACAAAATATTTGGCCGAATGGAGACGGTAAATAAGGAGCCCATGTATAACAATAAGTAACGTGATGGTATTAAAATGTTCACGTTTATTTTACTACTTATTAAAAGTTATTTTCATGCTTACCTGCATTTTATCTTTCTCAATAGATGGCGCCTAATAGTCGGTCACCGCAACGCTTAGCGCTGTATGAAGTTCCTAACTAAAATTAAAAATTCAATATCTTTCAATATGTTACTCGGGCTAACACTTAATATTTTTAACAACTTAACTTTCGAAACCAATCAGTGGTTTTTGCGTGATGCTGACACAAACAATTGGACAAACAGACAAACAGACAAAAATTTCAAAAATGGCATTTTTGCGTTTTGTACCTTTTTCCTAACATTTCTCAGTTATTTTTATGCGAAAATATTCAATGTACAGACACGGCAAATCTACGATTGTATTATATGTATAGAAGAGTTCCGTTGCCTATCTCTGAAGTTCTTCATCAGAAGAACTTCAGAGGTAGACAGCGCAACTCTTCAATAAAATAAAATAAATAAAAATAAAATAGCCTTTATTGCTGCTTTTCCTTACAATTAGTATATACATGCCTACTTACTAAACACTTAGTTGATTTAATCTATTCTATTATTTGAACTATCGGCAGCTGGATGTTTGTGTAGGGCAGCTTGTCTGTCGACAAAGGCCTCCTCTAAAGATTTCCACGTATTCTTGTCTCTTGCCAAACGGGTCCATACCGGACCAGCCACTTTCTTGAGGTCATCTTCCCATCTTTTGCTTTGTCTGCCTCTATTTCTTTTGCCATCTCTTGATCATAATCATAATCATAATCATTTTTATTTGTGTAACATAGGTATAGTAAATACAGTTCTTAAATTAGTTCATAGTTCGCTATGTTATGCTAAGAAGCGTACAAATATAATTGCATGCGAAATAAGAAGAAAACAAAACAGTCAATATTAAGAACAACAATTATATCTCATTACAAATCACAAATGTCAAAATGAATTAAATAAATAAAAATAAATAAAAATTATAAATGTCACAATATGGAGTAATTTCTTCAGTCAATGCATAAATAAATAACAATAAATTACATTATGTCACAATATTCAAATGTTTCTTTGGTCAAATAAATAAGTTTACATAAAATCATTCAGAAATTCATCTGTCGTATAGTAACATTTTTCAATTAATAATTGCTTTAATTTTTTTTTGAACAGTTCAATATACAATTTTTTTATGCCATCTGGTAGTTTATTGTAGATGCGTGGTGCCATGCCTAAAACGCTCTTTCTCACCAAGGCAGTTTTACAACGCTGATTGATTAAAGAGTTTGCGTATTGGCTACGAATCGTAACATCTCGTAACGTTGACACTTTTTCGAATAATCTCATGTTTGTTTTGACGAATACACTAATTTCAAAAATATATGACGAAGGCATGGTAATTAATTTCAGCGATTTAAAGAAAGGTACACAGCTATCATCAATAGTCAGACCACACATTGATCTTATGCATCCTTTTTGTGCCTTAAAAACGATATCTTTATTAGTAGAATTGCCCCAAAAAATAATGCCATATCGCAAAATTGAGGCTACCAAGCCGTGATATGCAACTAGTAGCGCATCCGTATTAATTTTTTTTGAAATTTGAAAAAGTGCGTATGCTGATTTATTAATTTTTTTACTTAGTTCATCTATGTGGGCCTTCCAGTTAAGTTGGTTATCAACAAATAAACCCAAGAATTTTGCTACTTCAACATCCTCAATGTCACAGTTACTATGTCTGATGTTTACATTTGGTACTGCAGTTCTTTGGTGAAAGTGCATTATTTTGGTTTTCTGTAGGTTTATAACTAAATTATTTTTATGAAGCCAAGTAATTATGTCCGATAGCGATTTATGTCATCTTGATAAATATTGCGATCAATACATTTCACTATGGCAGTACTATAATCTGCAAACATCACCATTTGATGTTGAGTTACCTTTGGCAGATCATTTATGTAGACTAAGAAAAGTGGTGGCCCAAGGACGCTACCCTGTGGGACACCAAACTTTATCAATCTAGAATGAGATAAAAAACTCTTTTCAAATTTTGTTTTTTCACATACTCTTGCAATCTCTGTACATTGTATTCTGTTGGAGAGATAGGATTCAAATAGTTTTAAAATATTACCTCTGATACCGTAACTACGCAGTTTGTCTAATAAGACGTCGTGCTTTACGTAATCGAAGGCTTTGGTCATGTCTGTGTAAATAGGAGCTTTTTGGTCTACAGCTAACATAATACTACGTAAAAAATCAAAAATAGCCATGTTGATCGTGGTATTCTTTCTAAAGCCATTTTGTTCCTTGCATAATAAGTTAAATTTATTGAGATAGCAATATAGAGACTTATAAACAATTTTCTCAAAAATTTTGGAAAATACAGAAATTTTTGCTATTGGCCTATAGTTCAAGGTTAATAATATGTGCTAATACGGGTGCTATAAGCTCACTTACAAATTGTATCACCTTTGTTGATACACCGTCAAATCGTACAGTACTTGTATTTTTAAGTGATTTTATAGCCGAAACAATGTCGGTTGATAGAACGGGCTGCATAAACATAGATTGCCTTGTCAAATTACCTAATTTATTGTCGAATTCCATGTCAGTTTTAATATTATTCTCGATTTCATCTATAAAATAGTCATTAAATGCATTTGCAATGTCAATAGGTTTTGAAAAAGTCAGGTCACATTTATTAATAGTCAGTATTTGTTCTTTAGGAGAGTTATTTTTTGTTCTATTAACTATTTGCCACGTAGCTTTGGATTTATTCTGCGAGGATTTTATAAAGTAATTATTTTGAGCTTGCTGTGTTAGTCTTATAATTTTCTTATATTGCATAGAGTATTTTTTAAAGTTAGTTTTATTCCTTAATACAGGATTAAGTCTGTATACCCACAGTAATTTTCTTTGTTTTTTACTACAGATTTTTATGCCACACGATATCCATTTTACGGTTTTATTAGTATGAATAGTTATTATTTTATCAGGGAAGCAAAGTTTGTAAAAGAGAGAAAACGTTTCATAAAATCTTTTGTAAGCTGCATTGGCATCGTTACTTTCATGTACATCCTTAAAACTTAAACTTCGAATGCATTCTCGGAATTTTTTAAGGTTCTCTGCGGAATAGTCTTTTTTTACAATTTTCCAGAATTTTAAGCGGCATGTTCTATTTATGGGGACCCTGAGTATTTGTGACGTGTGATCAGAGAGGATAAGATCTATAATTTCAGCTTTACATCTCCTTCGTATGTTATGCGCGAAATTATCGATATATGTGTTACTACTAAGCCTGGTACGTTGATTGATTGCTAATGTCATGTTGTAACTTAATAGAAAATTCTCTAGTTCCAATGTAATCTTATTCCTTTTTAGTGTATCAATATTTAAATCGCCACATAGAACAATTTTTTTCCTATATAACAAACACATTTTAGTCAAAAAAATGTCAAGCTTATCATAAAATGTCAAATAATTGTATTTAGGAATTCTATAAACACAAATTACAATAATAGAATGAGTTATCAATTCAATTCCACAAATTACAAAAACGCCTGACACAGAGTGCTTAGCTATATCTGGCAATTCTTTATATTGATGCCCGGTTCTGACTAAAATAGAAGTCCCTCCACGATTTGTTTCGCGACAAAAGATAGCGGCGGGATGAAAACCAGGAAGGTACAATAAGCTTCATGGCCAGAAGTAATAAAATGTTCAGTTATACAGAGAACGTCTACAATAGTTCCTTGATTTTCTAGGTTTTTAACTAAATAGTCAACAAATCCGATTAGTTTAGCAAACCGGCAATATTTTGATGTAGAATATTGAGGGTATTACAGAAAAAACTGCGAGCTTTGTCCCTCTATACTAGTCGCAGATGATGTCATAAACTTATTTGAGTTGTCATTAGATTGCATTTTGTCATTTATGTCAAGTGCACATATTTCATACTCACGATTAACACTTTGAATATAAATAATCATGTTATAAATGTCATTAAAAATAGATTCCATTCCGGAGTAATTTATCATGCCCGTGCGTCTATTAAACATGGTATCGTCATATCTTAAATTCTTGTTACTATCCAGAAAATAAGCATATCCATGAGTAACTGTATCCAGATATAACATATTATTAAAAGTTTCCACTCTAGAATTGTATAAGTAATTATAAGTGAAAAATTTGTACGTTGGTGTGCATATAATTACGTTTGTATTTGTGATTTCTTGTAAAACTTGTCTTATTGATAAAATAATGTCATAATATTTACACGTGACTTGAAAGTCCTCACCACCTATCAATATAATGCAGTTGCTGCATTTAGCTTGGGTACCATTCTGTTATTAACTTAGTCCGTTTGTCTTTACTGTCTCGTACCATGTGTCCCGTCCAACGCCATTTAAGTTGTCTGTAGGCGGTGTGTGCATTTTTGAATTTTGTTTTCGATTTTATTTCTTGTAATTTTACTTTATCAATTCTTTTTATACCTAAAATACTCCTTTCCATTCCATTTTGGCAGACTTTTAATTTATTTTCTTGTAATTCTGTTAGCGCCCATGTCTAGCATCCATATAGTAAACATGGCATAATGCACATTTCATAATATTCTGTTTTTTCCTTTCATTGGCATTTCTTTATTCTTCATTACTTCTCTAAGAGACCAAAACCGTTTCCAAGTATTAGTTATTCTTCGTTCTATTTCTTTATTCATGCAATTATCTGTAGATATAAGTTGACCCAAATATATATATTCACTAGCTTCTACCAGCGGCTTCGCCCGCGTGATAATCGGAAATAGGGAGGGAGGTTTCTTGATTTTTATTGTAATTTTTTTACTCAGGAAACAACCCTACACCTACCCTACCATAAAATAATGACATGTTTCTGATCTCCTGGACCCCGTTTCATAAAACTTACAATTGTCAGTGACAGGTGACAGGTGACAAGTCGACAACGCGACCATTGTACGTTTCATAAATCTTTTGGTCTGATTTATTTGTAATCGGAAAATCCGACATATTTGTCAAATTGTCACGACAAGTCGACAATTTAGTGTTTCATAAAAAATTACAGGTGACAATGAAAATTCGACAAATTGTAGAGGACTTTCTGACAGTTGTCGTTTATGAAACACATAATTGTCAATTAGGAATTGTAAACTTGTCGAATTGTCGTACATTTTTGATAGGCACCCTTGGCCTGTATCAGAATTAATGACAAGTGTCAAGTTACGGAGAAAACACTACTTATGTAAAAATGTTAAATTCTAGCAGTGATAATAGTAGTGACAGTGATGATTATTATTTAGGACAAAATATGCGAAGGAGAGAATTTAGAGAGAGAATTAACTTTTCTTTAGAAATCACCGACATTACATTCAACAAAAGATTCCGTATCAGTAAAGTGTCGGTAGAATATATTTTGACTAAAGTAAGAGGCCAATTGCAACACCCAACTAAGAGAAATCAAGCTCTTGAACCTGTGCAACAGCTGTTAAGTGCGTTACATTGGATGAGACTATAACAACTCCTGAACCTGAATGTGCTAGTACATCTCAAGTGGATACCGCAATCCACTTGAGATGTACTAGCCTACCACCTAACCTATAACCTAACGTCCTAACCTATTACCGACATTCATTTACCTGTCACCGACAATCATTTACCTGTCACCGACAGGTGTTTTATACAAGACTTGTAATGACAATTGTTATAGGAAACAAACAAGAAATAGTGACAATTTACCACTGTATTCCTGTCTACAATTATAAATATGTCAAGTTTTATGAAACGGGAATGTCGTGACAATCCGACAAATGTCGTCATTTCTGACAAATTGTCGACTTGTCAAGCTTTATGAAATAGGCCCCTGGTATCTACTTGTGAATTTAGTGCTCACATTTACAGCTCCGGAAATACTTCCACATGTTTCTGGTCTCCTGGTACTTGATGTTTCTGGTCTCCTGGTACTTGTGAATTTGTAGTACTAAGGCAGCAGCGGCTCTGAAGTTCCACTTCCTCCTCAGTCTCCATTAATCCATGCCACTTACCGGGATAAAGAGTAGCCTATTTTTTATTACAGGTTATGAACTACATGTGTGCCAAATTTCGTCCAAATCCCTTCAGCCGTTTTTGCCTGATTGTTACACAAACACAAACATTCACATCCTACTAATATTATAAAACTAGCTTCTACCAGCTGCGGCTTCGCCCGCGTGAATATCGGAAACAGCAAGGTTTCCTGATTTGTAATGTAAATTTTTTACTCAGGAAACACCAACCCTACACCTACCCTACACCTACCCTACACCTTCCCTTCTCCTACCCTACCTACATAATTATAACAGCCCAAAAATACTATGACATGTTTCTGGTCTCCCGGTACTTGATGTTTCTGGTCTCCTGGTACTTGTGAATTTGAAGTACTAAGGCAGCAGCGGCTCTGAGTTTCCACTTCCTCCTCAGTCTCCATTAATCCATGCCACTTACCGGGATAAAAAGTAGCCTATTTTTTATTCCAGGATATGAACTACATATGTGCCAAATTTCATCCAAATCCCTTCAGCCGTTTTTGCCTGATTGTTACACAAACATACAAACATACAAACTTTCACCTTTATAATATTAGTAGGATAGCTTCTACCAGCTGCGGCTTCGCCCGCGTGAATATCGGAAATAGCAAGGACCAGAAACATGTCATAGTATTTTTGGGCTGGTATAATTATGTAGGTAGGGTAGGTGCAAAGTAGGTGTAGGGTAGGTGTAAGGTAGGTGTAGGGTAGGTGTAAGGTAGGTGTAAGGTAGGTGTAGGGTAGGTGTAGGGTAGGTGTAAGGTAGGTGTAAGGTAGGTGTAGGGTAGGTGTAGGGTAGGTGTAAGGTATGTGTAGGGTAGTTGTAAGGTAGGTGTAGGGTGGGTGTTTCCTGAGTTAAAAATTTAGAATACAAATCAGGAAACCTTGCTATTTCCGATATTCACGCGGGCGAAGCCGCAGCTGGTAGAAGCTAGTTAGTCATAATTTTGGTTTTAGTTAGGTTCATTGTCAGACCGGCCTTACCACTTTCATCGGATAGCTGCTGCAACATTAGTCCCAGAGTTCCTGCGTCCTCTGAGAACAAAATCAAATCATCGGCGAAACGTAAATGGTTGAGGTTTTCACCATTTATGTTGAGTCCATTTTTGGTCCAGTTTAAATTCCTGAAGATCATCTCCAGTACTGCTGAAAATAATTTCGGCGATATAGGATCTCCTTGGTACACCTCTTTTAATAGGAAATTCGTTAACCTTAGATTCCAGTTTAATTTGTGCTGTGCTCGCTGTGTATACGTTTTTAATTATTCGTATGTATTTTGCTTGGACTCCTTGTTTTTTAGAGAGTTCCATATATACTCATGTTCCAATGTATCAAACGCTTTGTTAAAGTCAACGAATCCTATGTAATATGTTTTATTATATTCTTTATATTTCTGTACAATTTGTCGTAGAGTATGTATATGGTCAATAGTTGAGAATTTGCTTCGGAAACCAGCTTGTTCCTTAGGTTGGTTTTCATCTAGTGTGTTGGTAATTCTGTTTAATATGATTTTTGAAAATACTTTATAAATATTGGACATTAAACTGATTGGCCTGTAGTTTCTTATATAGCCCTTATCTCTTTTTTATGCAGCAGCATGATTGACGATTTGGTCCAGTCTTCCGGGATGATTTCATTTTCGAGGATTTCATTGAACAAATCTGTAAGTATTGGTGCTATCACTGGTAACGTAGTTTTTAGTAGTTCATTTGTGACTAAATCGGATCCAGGTGCTTTATCTAGCTTTTGTGTTTCGATAGATTTTATTGTTTCTTCCTTTAGAATTGGTTTAATCTCCTTTTCATTTTCTGAATAAATTTCCTCAATTACTTGTTTTCCTTTATGACTTTGGTATAAATTTTGATAGTAATCCGTAGCGATTCCTGGTATTTCTGGTCTTATGCTGGTCTTTCCATTACTTTTATTTTTCATATTTGGAATCCAGTCCTTTTTATAATTCATTTCTTTTAACGCCTTCTTAATTCCTCCAGTTTTTTCGATTTGTTTTCTTAATGTTGTTAACCTTTTTGTTTTTCGTTCTATTCTGAGTTGTTCGCTAATCTTTTTGCTTATTTCTGCTATCTTTTGTCTATTATTTTCATTGTATTTTCCTTGTATTATAAGTTCTTTCCGTTCTTGTAATAATTGCTTACTTTTTAATGTTATTGCTGTCTTACTAGTCATATTTACTTTTTTAGTTTCTGTTATTAACTGTTTAAGCAATCTATTGTATTTATCTTGAGTGGTATACATTCTTTTTCTACGCCTTGCAAGGATATTTCGAGGTTGTTCAGAAGTAAATCAGTGTTACCGGTGCATTCAAAGGCTTTCATATTGTTGTGAAGTAGTCTTGCTCTTTTTACACGTGTCCCTGATAGTTTAGCCCTTACTATTCTATGATCTGAGTTAAAATTAAAGTTGTTTAAAACAGACGAATCTTTAAATATTTTTATATTGTTAGATATAATAAAGTCGATCTCTTTCTTTCATTAAGAGAAATCTATGTCCATTTCTTTGATGGTTTCTTTTCGTAATAACTGTTTAGGATGCATAATTTATTTTCAATAGCAAAGGATACTAGTCGTGAGCCGTTTTTACTTCTATTTCCAAATCCATGCTTCCCTATGATATTTTCTTCTCCAATTTTTTGTTTGCCAATCTGTCCATTAAAATCGCCCATAACTATTATGTTTTTGGATGCGTTTGCAATAGTGGATTGTAAATCTACGTAGAATTTTTCGATTTTTACTATGTCTTCTTTTGTATTTGGTTCGGTAGGCGAATACGCCTGGATTATTGACCATATTTGGTCTTCCTCACCATCTACAGGTAATGGAATGTTGAGAAGTGCAATCCGTTCTGTAATTCCTCTTAGCTCTTGTATGTTTTTGGCAAAGTTTGTTTTAACCATAAATCCGACTCCGTACAATCTGGGCGTCTCCCCAATATGGTGTAATATGTATTTTCCATGGTCTTCTATTCTTTCCCCAACTCTTCTCACTTCGCTAATTCCAGTTATGTCCCATTTTATTTCATCTAATGCTAGTTCTAGTTCTTCTAGTTTTTCTGTGGTTCCTAGTGATCGACAGTTCATAGTTGCTATATGTATATCATTATATTTATGTTTCTTGTTATTTTTTATCTTTAGAGGGTCGTGGTCATTTTCCCCCACGAGGACCAGTCGGCTTGGAAGGGGTTGGTGGTTTCCAATTATTTGGCTGTCTACATTTTTATGTTGTTGTGTTTTCCGGTTGCCGATAGCTAATTGTTATTGCCTATTATCCGCCGTAGAGGAAGAGAGAGAGTTGGATCTACCTCTCATGACATCGAAAGCGTTACGCCTATTATTTTGTGATGGCGTCCAGACTTGTTCCTTTTTTGCTTGTATATTATCTCGCGGCGATGAAGATATTTCTCTCTTTCTTTTATCATTGGTTGTATTATTTACTTTTACTACAAGCTTGTCGTATTTAAGATATGCGAAATTTCCTTTCAATCTTTCTTCTTTCAATTTAGTTTGTAACATTTTTCTCTTCTCCAGAACTTCTTTAGAATAATCCTCTATGATATATATCTTTGCGATTTTTCCGGACTTTCATTACCTCATTTTTCTTCCATAAATTGACAAAGGAAAGTGAAACAGGTCTCGGTTTTCCATCTAGGCTTTTCTTTCCAATGCGATTAATATTGTTTATTTCATAATCACCAGTATTTATATTTAAGTCTTTATTAAATATCATTTTCACCTCTTGTATTAGTCCTGAGGTAGATTCTTCTTCTTCTTTTAATCCAAACATTTTAATGTTGTTGTGCTTCTTATCTTCAAATATTCTACCTCTCTCTCAAGGTTTACCAGTTTTATCTTTAAGTCTTTGTTTTCTGCTAAAATAGGCTCGAATTTTTCATCCATTTTCTCCATGATTGAATTAGTTATAGACTCTTTAAGTTCAACCGTCTGTTTCTGCATTGCAATTTTCATTTTGTCAAACAGAATTTGAAATTGACTTTCCATGTTTTTCAAGTTTTAACTTCTTTGCGTAAAATGGAACGCAATGATAAATGGTAATTTTTGTGTTGGCAGCACCGGTGCAATGAATGCCACTGACACTGTCAACTTGACTGATAGTGACACAATGACGTTTCTAGTAATGCTCAATGACAAATTTCTAACCTCAATCCGGTAGTTGCTGGTTGTTATTTAGTTGTAATCTGTTTTATTTTCACGATTATTGCACGATAGTTGGTAGTTCCACAAATCCACAGCACTTATGATTGTGTTTTTACTATTCACCGTGTCCGACAGCCCGTAAATGTTTTTAATTGCAATAAGTTTGAGGACTGCACTACAACGATGTTCACACTTCGAGCACCGGAACCGGAAAACTCTTTAATAAATGATAGCATATCTCGCGGGATCTCATGTCTATTTATTGTTTACCCCAGTTCATAACATAACATCACGCCGGTAAGCTGTGAAGGGGTACACAGATGCACAAGTCAACCTGAATCTCCATGTTTTTAACCGACTTTCAAAAAAGGAGGAGGTTCTCAATTTGCCTGTAATTTTTTTTTTGTGTTTGCTACCTCATATCTCCGTCATTTTATGAACCGATTTGAAAAATTCTTGTTTTATGTGAAAGGTTTGGTCGACGATTGGTCCCATATAAATTTTATAAAAATTGGTCAAGCAATTTGGTTTTTAAATCCAAATAGCTGGAAAAAATATGTGGAAAAATCATCCATGTATACGAAATTGCGTATTTTTGCTTTCCTGTGACTTTCCAGTGGTGTTGTTAGGTGTGGGGTACCACTAAAAAGTGAAAAAAAAATACTTATTCACAAAAAAACCGCCTTCCAAAAAAACACTACAAAGTACAAAATAACTTTAATTTCGGAAGTCGGTGTCAAATAACCAAGAAGCAACCAAACACCAACTACCGAAATTAAAGTTATTTTGTACTTTGTAGTGTTTTTTTCGGAAGTCGGTTTTTTTTTGTGAAAAAGTTTTTTTGGGGTTATCTATTCGATTATCCGTAACTTTATTGTTTATCTGTATCTTCTATATACGTATGATAAAACGGTAGGAACCGTTGTGTCTGTACATTAAACAAATTTACCAAAAATGGATTGGGGACGATAATAAGGAATAGGTACTAATACTGCACAAAAAAAGATTTTTCAGAATTTCTTATCTGTCTGTCTGTTAACGCTAATCTCCGTTAATACTGTAACGGTTTACTTGGAGATTGTACAGTTACATGCGGGTTAGTTCTGAGCAACATATTTTGGTCTTTGTTTCATTTAAATTGGTGGCCAGGAAAAAAAGTGGTATGCGCTACAGAGCTAATAACTCTGAGCCACGCTAAAACAACTCAGAGGTCTGTCTCTTTCTTTGATGTGCTGTAACGTGGGTTTTATGGTGGGTAATTTTAACATGAAATAATATTTAGGTTACGTTACAAAAAGTTATCTTATTTAAAATCAAGTTAAATAAAAGCTTTTAAAAATCGGTTGAGGTGGGTGCGGATGATAAAATATCGAGCGCGTGAAAGGTTTAGACCGCCTAAAGAACACTATAGCAGATTTAGAGTCCGCTGAGTCGGACCACCGGAACTCGAACGTAGTTGTAGTAGGAAGAAGAACTTGCAGTAGGAAGAAGAACTTGTAGTAGGAAGAAGAACTTGTGGTAGGAAGAAGAACATGCAGTAGGAAGAAGAACTTGCAGTAGGAAGAAGAACTTGCAGTAGGAAGAAGAACTTGCAGTAAAAAAGAAGAACTTGCAGTAGGAAGAAGAACTTGCAGTAGGAAGAAGAACTTGCAGTAGGAAGAAGAACTTGCAGTAGGAAGAAGAACTTGTAGTAGAAAGAAGAACTTGCAGTAGGAAGAAGAACTTGCAGTAGGAAGAAGAAATTGTAGTAGGAAGAAGAACTTGCAGTAGGAAGAAGAACTTGCCGTAGGAAGAAGAAATTGTAGTAGGAAGAAGAACTTGCAGTAGGAAGAAGAACTTGTAGTAGAAAGAAGAACTTGCAGTAGGATGAAGAACTTGTAGTAGGAAGAAGAACTTGCAGTAGGAAGAAGAACTTGTAGTAGAAAGAAGAACTTGCAGTAGGAAGAAGAACTTGCAGTAGGAAGAAGAAATTGTAGTAGGAAGAAGAACTTGCAGTAGGAAGAAGAACTTGTAGTAGAAAGAAGAACTTGCAGTAGGAAGAAGAACTTGCAGTAGGAAGAAGAAATTATAGTAGGAAGAAGAACTTGCAGTAAGAAGAAGAACTTGTAGTAGAAAGAAGAACTTGCAGTAGGATGAAGAACTTGTAGTAGGAAGAAGAACTTGCAGTAGGAAGAAGAACTTGCAGTGGGAAGAAGAACTTGTGGTAGGAAGAAGAACTTACAGTAGGAATAAGAACTTGCAGTAGGAAGAAGAACTTGCAGTAGGAAGAAAAACTTGCAGTAGGAAGAAGAACTTGCAGTAGGAAGAAGAATTTGCAGTAGGAAGTAGAACCCTGGAATAGAACCAATTGGTCCGGTTAGTCGTTGTCCGGATTCATGCGTATGACTACCACATCCCGAAAACCGTCGGTCGAGAAGCTTACAGAGACAGCAGCGAGCTAGCCACTATTAGGAAACTGAAACGGTTTACCAACAGTCGATTGGTCTATGAACCGTTGGTCAACATTATCTTTAAACCATTAACTTTTCATCCAAAGGATTTTTCACCCACGAACGTTTCGCCAACATAACTTTACGTTTGTGAATGCTTAACCAACAGAATGTTTTGACCAATAACTTTTCACACAATGATCAATCGGCCCATTGACCACCCCAACAGAACGGTACGTCAGTGAGTACTGCCTGCAGGTCGTACGTGGGGATCGTGCGATCGATAGCCCTGTATGGGGCCCATAACTGGGCGGCCAGCACCATTTCTATTCTGCGGAAGCCGCAGATGGCGATGGCCGTCAGAGTCATCAGGACTTGAAGGCAAAAGTCCTCGCGTCACTGCATCGGTAGCGCGATGACGCGCGGTGAGCTACTGATGCAGCAACACTTCGAGCTGTATCAGTTGCAGCTGCACGACGTCCTGGTGGCGGAATGGCGAGACAGGCTCTCACAACGCCTGCCTCATCACTATCGAGGCCATCCAGCCAGTGCTCGACCTCTGGCTCAGGAGAAGGCACGGTTCCACGTCGTTTCGTGCGACACAGGTCCTCCTCTGGCTGCTTCGAGAGGTTCCTGTGACGCATAGGCAGGGAGCCGGACGCTTGATATCACCACTGCGTCGACTTTCTGGAGGACACGGCGCGGCATACGCTGGCAGAGTGTGCCGCTAGGGAGGAGCCACGCCGTGCCCTCGTCTCTGTGGTAGGCAGTGATCTCTCGCTGCTGGCCGTAGTCCGTTCTATAGTCGGTGGCGAAGAATCCTGGGACGCGGTGGTGCCCTTCTGCGAAAAGTTATCGCGCAGAAGGAGGCTGCAGAAAGGGAGAAGGAGATTTCGAGTTCTCTCCCGGCCCGCAGCAGGCGCACCGGGCGTCGGAGGATACGCTGCCCTCTTCCAGCCCTAACTGGATCCAGGCGCAGCGGACTTGGGGATATCCGTCACCCCCCATACATACCTGGACCCGACGTGGCGGCGCGTAGTGTTCCCGTGCGCCCCTTTGACGTCGCGGGGAGAGTTAAACACCTCAACACCTCACTTCCCCCGCTGACGAGAGGTGGCCTCAGTAGCGGGCCGGCACCAGCCGGGGATTACGAAAGTCGCGTTCGTTCCCGCGATCCCCCAGCGTTGGTGCTAAATGGAACACCGTAGTGGTATTAATCAGTAAGAGTCTGACAGACCCCTTAGCCCACCCTAGGGCGGAGGACATCCATGAGGACTTTCGACCGCAACAAAAATAGTAGCTATTTCCTCATGATGTTTTTCTTCACCGTTTTTAGCAAGTGATAATTGACCAATGTGTTTTCGAATTCATGTGAGTATTATAAATTATACTCGCATGAATTCGAAAAGACATTGGTGCGTGCCAGAGTTCGAAGGTCTACGAACTGTAGCTTGGTAGTCCAACGGTCATACCGCTAGGCTATCCTGCTTCTGTAAGTTAAACACTCACGTACCATTCTTTTGTAACAGTCAATGGGCCGATTGATCATTGGGTGAAAAGTTTTTGGTCAAAACATTCTGTTGGTTAAGCATTCACTGACGTACAGGTATGGTGGCGAAACGTTCGTGGGTGAAAAGTCCTATGGATGAAAAGTTAATGATTTAAAGATAATGTTGAGCAACGGTTCATGGACCAATCAACTGTTGGTAAACCGTTTCAGTTTCCACTATTAGCTGTCGAGATGAAGCAGTCTAGGCAGTACAGTAGCAAGGCATGGAAAGAAGTAGAAGAATGATTTCCAAGCTTATGTGTAGGTGGAAGAAAAATAAATTAACAGCACCCACCTTTTCGGCGCAGTTGGGTAAAAATTTAAAAAAATTAAAAGTTAATTAAATGTAAGGTAGGTGAGCTACGAAAAGGTTTGGATATCTTCCTCTAGTACACAGGCTGCAGAAATCAATAATTATAGGGCACATGAAATCTATACCTATACATATAATAAAATCGTTTTCCTATAGATTTGACGTGTCTGTACATTGAATGTTTTCGCATAAAAATAACTGAGAAATGTTAGGAAAAAGGTACAAAACGCATTTTGAAATTTTTGTCTGTTTGTCTGTTTGTCCAATTGTTTGTGTTGGCATCACGCAAAAACCACTGATTGGTTTCGAAAGTTAAGTTATTAAAAATATTAAGTGTTAGCCCGAGTAACATTTAGCGTTTATTTCATCAAAATCGACCCACAAAATCAAAAGATATTAAATTTTTAATTTTAGTAAGGAACTTCATACCTACAGCGCTAAGCGTTGCGGTGACCGACTATTAGGCGCCATCTATTGAGAAAGATAAAATGCAGGTAAGCATGAAAATAACATCAAAACAAATTGTTGAGTTATTTGTGAAACTTTTAATAAGTAGTAAAATAAAAGTGAACATTTTAATAGGTACCATAACGTTACTTATTGTTATATATGGGCTTCTTATTTACCGTCTCCATTCGGCCCAAAATCGTAAAAAGAAATCTCTGATTTGTTCGGATTGTTGTTGTCGCCTTGGACGTCGGACTTGGTCGGTCTTGAACAATTCTGGTTCTTGCGTCGTTACAGTGCTGAACTGGACTGGGAATCCAGGCCTGTAGGGTTCCGTACCAAAGTGCTAACGGGACTCTACTACTAAGTCTGCGCGATAGATTCAAATTCGAAAGGTCGAACGGTTCGATTTGCGAATAATGGCTATTCTATTACCGATTATTAGGGTACCTACCGTACGCACGGTGACGGGACCCTATTACTAAGCCTCCGCGATCAATTGTGATTCGTGTAAAGTACCTATCGGACGCAAATCGAGTTGTGTCGCCTTGGACGTCGGACTTGGTCGGTCTTGAACAATTCTGGTTCTTGCGTCGTAACAGTGCTGAACTGGACAGTTCGACTTTGCCATAAACAAAAATAGAATAGAATAGAATGTAACCAGTATTTTTCTAACCACACGAGCACTCCGCTGTGCCGGGAATGTAATGATTATTTACATTACATAAGATTTATTTTTTAATTGGGAATTTTCACATGTCAGGGCTCATGATTTAAGCCGTACTAGCGTGATTGAGTAACAAACATCCAACCATTCAAACTTCCGAATTTCAAGAACTAAAATAGTAGGCTAGCATAGATCTAAGCCCACGCGGACGACGTCGCGGGCCCAGCTAGTATAATAATAATAATAACAATATGTTTGTTTGTTTGAAATGAATAGGCTCCGAAACTACTGGACCGATTTGAAAAATTCTTTCACCAGTAGAATCCTATATTATCGGTGATGGACATAGGCTATAGAATATTTTCAAAAAAGTTAGGGATCCGTATGAAAACTTCGATAATGTAACCCAAGGTGTGAGAAAAAATCCTTATATCGCGTACGCTGCGGAATCTATTGACAATAGAGCAAAGTGATGTACTGTTGGGGTTTTCTCGTCGTTGACGAGTAACCCGGTAGTTGTAGAAGTTAGTATAACACCAAACCACTATTATGTTCCAAATATTTATTATGGACACAGTTTAAGATTACTTCTAGTAACCTGAGCCGCACTTAATGTTGAGTTACGTCAACGCGCAAATTAGCGTGTGATGGAGTTTTAGTTACGACTGATTTTACTTAATATGTGCAGTACTTAAATAGCGTACATTTGCTGTATGTGCATTATTGGCTCGTACATGTACTATAGTTTTATAGAAGTCATCAATATCTACAAAAATGTCCGCGATACTATATGTCTAACTATTATGGATAAGTCACCATGACCGCTTTTTGTTCATATTATTTAAGCAAATCCCATGGTGAAGTAAAATATGGTGATTTTAGTATCATGATATTAATCCTTATCCATTTAAATGGTTTGATAATTAAGTTTGATTATGTCCGTGTAAATTAAACTTTGAATTATTCAAATCGGACCTTTCTTTCAAAAGTTACGACGGTAATAAACATGCTCGGAGTAAGAAAAATATCGCGGCTTGAGCGAATTGGGGAGAATCGTATCAATGCTTGGTTCGATGAAGTTGAAACACCACGGCATTTAAATGTTTTCGATAAAACAATAAGAATAATAAATGTTTGGATTTTTCGAAAATAAACTACATACATAATATGGAGTGAAGTATTTAAAAGAGTGATTGAGATTTTAGGGGAGGACATAATTGCTTGCTTCAATTTACGTCGGAATGCTATGAACAAACTAAAAGCGGGATAATTGAAACAGATACCTAAAAATTTTTGCATAATCAAACTACTTACAAAATCAAACCCTGACGGGTTGAACGGGGTGAACAGTTGCGCCGAACCTGGGCTCGAGACAAGTGAGATTCTGTCAACGGTGGCGTGGCGTACGCGATTGTCAATACGTCAAAAATGTATAGGATTGATAGATGCTATCGAAATGTCACGTGACCTAATTCCTACATTTTGGAATTTCGACAGTCGCATTCGCTAATTAAATGGTACATTGTCGAGGGCCTCCTGAGACCATAGAATAAGTAGAAATGGCTAAGTAATTAATGAAAATCGTTGTGCTTAATTTTCCGTGGGGGCAATATTTTGGTGGGGGCGTTGAAGTTTGTGGAGTACCTACTAAATCCGCGCGGACGAAGTCGCGGGCGAAGTGCAAATGATATATAAAACACACAAAAAGTAATAATAGTATTATGTAAGTAATAAAATATTCGGTACAGAAAAACTCTTGACACAATTTTAGCTGTTCAAAAGATATGCTTTACTTTAACAATGGTTTATGCGGTAAATTAGATTTTAAAACAAATAGATCATTACAATATTTACAACACTCACCCGTCTGGGGGTCTGCACTACTCAACTTTTAGAGTTTCAAAGATAGGAACTGGCGAGGCTTCTAGACTTTTAGAGAGTACGAGATAGAGTTTGAATTGATGGAGTGTGAACCCGTGGGCTGTGGGAGGCGAGAGCAATGCGTACCATACTTCGATTTGTACATGTACCCAGATATTCGCGAGCCAGGCTGAGGCTTCCGGCGCGTCCTGTGGAAGAGCGCCGAGCACCGCCAGCCGCAGCGGCAGCGGACCGGAAGCACCCACTAATTCGACTTATCAGTACCTACTGAGCTGGCGGCCTCAGCCCTTAGGCGACCTTCTTCGGGATTTAGTTGGGTGGACTTCGCCCACCCAATGCTACAATAGTCAAGGGAATGTTACGAAACAGTGAGCTATATTATAACACACAGCGATTAGATTATGGTATGTCGTACCGTCAATATAAAAGGCTTGAGGCAATAGACGGTCAAAATAGTAACAATACGAGCCCTACCATGAAGTACTTGTTGATGTTAAGTGCGCTCGCGGCGCTGGCGCTGGCGGAGGAGCCCATCATGCTGCACTACCACGACAGCGTGGGCATCCCGGCGGCGGCGCGCATCAAGCAGGCCGAGCTCGCCACCGACTTCGACGGCTCGCGGATCATCGGAGGCGCGGCTGCCGCTGTCGGCACATATCCATTCCTGGTACAGTTCGATGCAAACTATGGTAGCTCTTGAACACGAGGGAAATCGCTGTGCAGTATCAAATGCACGTAACGGTGGAGGGGGAGGGAAAATAACAGCGCAGCGACTAGCACATTTCACTCCCGCCAAGGAGTTTCATCAGATAATGACTCGGGCTGACTGTTTGGTGGCGCAGGTGGGGCTGGTGATCACGCTGAGCTCGGGCGGCACGTCGGTGTGCGGCTCGTCCATGCTCAGCAACACGCGCGCGCTCACGGCAGCGCACTGTTGGTGGGACGGCCGCAACCAGGCGCGCCAGTTCCAACTGGTGTTCGGCTCGGCGCGCCTCTTCTCCGGCGGCACGCGCGTCGCCACCTCCAGCGTGCAGATGCACTCCGCGTACAACCCCAGCAACCTCAACAATGACGTCGCCATGATCTCATTCAGCACGGTGCCGTACTCCAGTAAGTAGCGTGCGCCAGACGCCGAGCTGACCTCCCGCCGCGGCTGACTCACGGAACTCTGTTACAGACGCGGTGCGCGCGGTGGCGCTGCCGAGCGGCGCGCTGCTCAGCAGCAACTTCGCGGGCGCGTGGGCGCAGGCCGCCGGCTACGGCAAGACCAGCGACGGTAAGTGGTCAAGTACAGTAGTAGGTTACTGTGCGGCTTTAAAAACCTGTCAATGTGCATAACATGGTGAGTACATTATAAAATATAAATATAGCGTTCGCGATGAATGTGCATATTATCTTATATTTGGACGCAATCGTGGAGCGTTGTGTAATGATCGCCTTCCTCTCCGACAGCCGCCGGCATCTCACAGGGCCAGTTCCAGAGCCACGTGTCGCTGCAGGTGATCACGAACGCGGCGTGCGCGCAGTTCTTCGGCGGCATCATCACGGCGTCCACGCTGTGCACGGCCGGCTCCAGCGGCAACCGACCGGTGGGCACGTGCAGCGGCGACTCCGGCGGCCCGCTCGCCGTGTCCAGCGGCGGCGCGCGCGTGCTGGTGCGTGTGCTCACTGTGCTCGTCGCTTCCTCCGGCGCCCGCCGCGCTCTCGCATGCGTCGCACGTCTCAATGGTTGTACTTTGTCAACAGATTGGGGTGACGTCATTCGGCTCGTCGCGTGGCTGTCAAGTTGGATTCCCATCCGGCTTCGCTCGGGTAACCTCCTTCTTGTCTTGGATACAAGCAAGACTCTGAAAGCGATTGACTATTCTTTGATGAATTTTTGCACTATTGTTGATAATAAAAATGAAACATGATTACTTTTTTAAAACAATCCTTAATTTCATTTCACGTCTGCTTGTATGTGGTATCTAGTTAATTCTTACAAGTCAAAGAGCCACTCGCTCTAAATCAAGGAACTTCTACTACAACCTGGAATGAGCATTGTCAATTTGACACCAATATAAAAATAAACCTTATGTTTATGAAGTTAAGTTCTATTACAGCGATCACTTGGTCAAAGAGAAATCCGGTCCGAGGGAGAAAGCGCTTGGAGAGCCCTGTGTCCCTTTCTAAAGTGTTGCCAGGAGGATTATTCCCGAATTTACCTAGTAGGAATGGTAGGAAAAAATAATATTTTCGTGTCTTATTAAAAAAACATTAACTTTCGTTCTGATATATTTCTAATATTTTTAAATTATCTATTAGAATGAGAACATTGTTTTAGCAATAATTTAGATACTGTATTGAAATGTAATTAAAAAAGAAAAGATTATTAGTAGAATATATAATTATATAAGTTAGACTGGTAACCCACCAGCCATATTTATTTGTTGTAAAACAATCAATTTCTTTATTCGGATGTAATAAAGATGGTTAAAAAGTGTGCGATTCAAAAGCTGTTCGGTTGCAAAAGCGAATCCTATGCAGGATGCGGTGTTTCTTTCTTCAAGTAAGTATATTGCAATTCTTGAAGTAGGGTGCCCATAATGAACGAAATTATAAGATTATTTACACAATGCAGCATATAAATAGGAGGTAGTCTTCAACGTTAGCATAATAAAACTTTATATGGAATGGTGTACCGAATACTTAAAAGACATGATCATGAAATTTCGCATTTCCCGAGGAACATTGTAGGGAAATGGCAAAAAAGTTTCAACTTCCCATATTAATCGCTGATTTAGGTGTGTCACTTCGTATATCTACACTAATATTATAAAGAGGAAAGATTTGTTTGTTTGTTTGTTTGAAATGAATAGGCTCCGAAACTACTGGACCGATTTGAAAAATTCTTTCACCAAAAGTATTGTACATTATCGATGATGGACATAGGCTATAGAATATTTTCAAAAAAGTTAGGGATCCGTATGAAAACTTCGATAATGTAACCCAAGGTGTGAGAAAAAATACTTATATCGCGTGCGCTGCGGAATCTATTGACAATAGAGCAAAGTGATGTACTACAGTTTTATAGAAGTCATCAATGTCTACAAAAAAGTCCGCAATACCATATGTCTAACTATTATGGTTA
This sequence comes from Melanchra persicariae, assembly GCA_947386135.1. NCBI lineage: Eukaryota > Metazoa > Arthropoda > Insecta > Lepidoptera > Noctuidae > Melanchra > Melanchra persicariae. The sequence goes on along the minus strand of OX376659.1, from coordinate 20,764,308 downwards.
AGTCACCATGGCCGCTTTTTGTTCAAATTATTCAAGCAAATCCTTGGTGATTTGAAAAAATGGTGATTTCGGTATCATGTTATCAATCCTTATCCGTTTAAATGGTTTGATAATTAAGGTTGATTATTTCCGTGTAAATTGCACTTTAAATTATTCAAATCGGACCTTTTGTTCAAAAGTTACGACGGTAATAAACATGCTCGAAGTAAGAAAAATGTCGCGGCTTGAGCGAACTGGGAAGAATCATATCAATGCTTGGTCCGATGAAGTTGAAAATGATTTCGATAAAACAATAAGAATAACAAATATTTGGATGTTTCGCAAATAAACTACATACCTACATAATATGGGGTGAAGCAGGGGTGATTAAGTTTTTAGGGGAGGACATTATTGCTTGCTTTAATTTACGTCGGGATGCTATGAACAAACTAAAAATGGGATTATTGAAACAGATGTACCTAATAATTTTTGCATAATCAACTCCTGACGGGGTGAACGGGGTGAACAGTTGCGCTGAACCTGAGACCATAGAATAAGTAGAAATGGCTAAGTAATAAATGTAAATTAAATAAAATCGTTGTGCTTAATTTTCCAAAACTAACCTTTATAAGGGGGTATAGGGGGCGTAGAAGTTTGTGGAGTACCTACTAAATCCGCGCGGACGAAGTCGCGGGCAAAGTGCTAGTTTTAAATAAATTTAAAAAATATAATTTCAGACTGCCTGGAGAAGAATCAGGGAGAAAAAATGGCTTGATGTCATTCCAAGTCATTCAAATATCAAAAATTATTCCGTTATTTGCAGTCTTCATTTCAGGCCCCAGGATATAATAAAACATAGTTTAATGCGTTTTACTTTAATCCATCCTTAAAGCATAATTATTATTAACTTATGAAATCAAATTATTGGTTAATATATTATATCCTATTATATTAGTCTCAACCTACATTATATTGGTTGGTCACCCTAATGAAAGGGACAGAGGGCTCTCGCGAAGCTATCTCGCGTTGTTGTTTGTTGTTGTTGTTCTACTCTCGTCTCGTCAGTTCTGAAGACAATAAGATAATGATGATGTAACGCGGACACGAAACGTTCGACACGTTACTGTCATGAATCATGATGGTCGCCCAAGTCACGAATAGTATTTAATTAGTATGTAGCCCGCCAAACAGGGTTGCTAACATTTCTTTGACGAAATATAGTACCTATTTTTCACAAAAAGTTAAGTACTTATAAAAAAATTTAGTAAGTACCTACAGTTCTTACATACCTACAAACACTTTAAAAAAAAAAAAAAAAATATTACCTACATGGCAAAAGCAAAAATAGACAAAGATGACATTTGTTAAATAAACAGGGTGGAATTTTGTAATGCCACCAGAAGGGAAAGTATTCTTAATACTGTAGATAGAATTTTAATCAAAGAAAACATTCCTTTATTTTTTAATAGAAAGAAACAGCATTCAAAGATTTTCAAAAATTCGCCACACCCGGGAAGCGAACCGACTTAAATCTGTAAGAATTACAACCTGTAGGTACTTTTATAGCATCGATCGTTACGATCAATAAATTATAAGGATGAAATCTGGACTTAAAAATTCAATGAGTCAACTTGAAGCTCTTTAACTCAAAGATCCATCTGTTTACTTATGTTTGCGCCGGGGTGCCAGCTGTTCTAGAACCTAATGGCTTGGCACGCGACGATGGGAAGAGGCCAGATGGGATGACAATAATGCCTTGGAAGGTGGGTAGACCTTTGGTGTGGGATGCAACATGTGTCGACACCCTTGCGCCATCCCATCTTCTTAGCACGGCGGGCTGCGCTGGGGCGGCTGCTGCAGGTGCAGAAAATCTCAAACGGTGCAAATATAACAACCTTATTGGGAGTTATATATTTGAGCCGTTTGGGGTTGAAACACTAGGCCCATGGGGTCCGAGTGCTCACCGAGTCTTTCGGGACATCAGCAAACGACTTGTCGACTGTTCACGTGACCAGAGGGCTGGGATTTTCTTTGGCCAAAGAATCAGCATTGCCATTCAACGTGGCAATGCTGCCAGTGTTCTGGGCACTTTTGTCATTGACAGCGATGTGGATGAGTTTTTTGATGCCCAATGATCAATTTGTTTTTACACTTTTTGTACATAATTCGCAATTTTTAGTCTAGTTTGTATATAGTTAGGTTTAGTAGATATAAATAGTTAAGTTCGTTATGTACAAACAATTAAATTTCGGAGACCTTATGTTAGTAATTAATAATTATCATTGACGTCATTTATTTATTTATTTAACACTTAGCACATAAATGTACAGAGGAGGCCTTAAAAAAAATTAAAATTAAATAAAAAAAAAAAAACTAATTAAAATGACGAATTTAGATAAGACGATTGCAATTTGCACTTGTTTGTGATGCGGACTCCTTTCTTAGATGCGACATAACTGCGCGTATGAGGTAGTTTAAATATGGAATGTTACATTTAAAAATAGATATTAAATATTTGTTATCCAGTTTTGATTGTTTTTACAAATCATTTCATTGTCTCACGGTAAAAATGGCTTATCAAGAACAATTTGATTTAATGGAAGCTTATTTTTTAAATAACAAAAAAAACTGGCCAAGTGCGAGTCGGACTCGCGCACGGTGGATTCTGTACCATTATTTATTTTTTTATTTATTCTGTTTTTAGTATTTGTTGTTATAACGGCTACAAAAATACATCATCTGTGAAAATTCTATTTGAGTTGATTGAATGAAAGGTAAATTGCGGTTTACGATTTATGACGTATTAAAAAAAAATACTAATAAGACCTCGTTCAAACCAATTTTCGGTGGAAGATTACATGGTAATGTACATTATATATTTTTTTTAGTTTTATCATTCTCTTATTTCAGTGCAATTAGCAATATTACGTAACACCACTGTTATTACAATAAACAAGAAACTTAATAATATTAAACCTTGGATCACTCCTGGCCTGATCCGGTGTATAAGACACAGAGACAAACTTCATCAGTCATCTAGGAGAGACCCAGGTAATAGTATCATTAATACGACTTATAAAAGATACAGGAATTTTTGTAACAATCTCTTAAAGAATTTGAAAAGGAATTATGATAAAAATGAATTGGTCAGAGCAGGAAACAATAGCAAGCAACTTTGGAAACATATTAAAAACGTCACATACATGTCAAAACAGCGTGAATCAAATTCGAGTTTATTGTTAACTAATAGTTCGCCTCTTTCATCAGCCAACCATGTCAATAACTTTTTCGTCAATGTTGGGAAAAGTCTTGCCGAACAGATACCCCAGCATTACAGTGATCAACCACCTTCCCAAGCATTGAATAATAAGCACGCACTACAATCGTTCGGACTGCTTGACACTGACGAAGACGAAATAACACGAATTATTAGTGGACTAAAAGATGACTGTGCTGTTGGATGGGATAATATTAGCAGTAAGATCCTCAAACAATTCAAGCATATCTTGGTACCTCCCCTGACCTATATTTTTCGTATCTGTTTTTCTGAAGGCATTTTTCCTAAATGCCTTAAAAAAGCAGTTATAATCCCTATATTTAAATCCGGGAACAAACTTTTGGTTAATAATTATAGGCCAATATCATTACTCTCATCAATTTCTAAAATTCTTGAGAAAATCTTAAATAGCAGGTTAGTTAATTATTTAGAAAAAAATAATTTACTATCATCTACGCAATTTGGTTTTAGAGCCAAATTATCCACAGCCGATGCGGTGCACCACCTGACTGATTATGTCTCAGAGGAACTTGGCAAAGGAAACCAGACGTTAGGGGTCTTCCTTGATCTAGCGAAAGCTTTTGACACAGTGTCTGTTTCTAAGCTCCTAAACAAACTAGAGACTATGGGAATAAGGGGAACCCCGCTGAAACTATTTGCTGACTACCTAGGCGACAGATATCAATGTGTTAGAATAGACGATATTACGAGCGATGAGCAAAAAAGTACTGGTTTTGGTGTTCCCCAAGGCAGCATTTTGGCCCCAACCCTTTTCCTCATTTATATTAATGATTTGTGCAATTTGAATATACAACATGGCAAAATTGTTTCATACGCCGACGACACGGCCTTAATGTTTACCGCCAAAACCAGTAAAGAATTGTACGAATACGCTCAATTAGGTTTCAATAAGGTGACTAACTGGCTTCAAAGTAATTTACTAACATTAAATGCTGACAAGACTAAATATATTCAGTTCTCCATGCGCAAGCCTCATACTAACATTACTCATCCTCATCTGTTTGCTCATAAATGTGCACTCCACACTATCAGTACATGTGATTGTCCTTTTATCCTTCAAACAAGCAACATTAAATATCTCGGAGTAATAATAGACGATACCCTCTCTTTTCGACCACATATTGAGAGTCTGGTTAAAAGAGTGCGCAAATTAATCTACGTCTTTAAAAAACTGCGAACTATTGCGGATCCAAAAGTAATCGCACAAGTTTATTTGGCCCTAGGGCAATCCGTAATCCAGTACTGTATCACTTCATGGGGTGGAGCATCCAAAACTTACTTACTCCCTCTTGAAAGAGCTCAGAGAGCCATCTTAAAAGTAGCCAATTTCCATCCCTTTCTATATCCCACAGATCTCCTATACAAATCCTGCAACGTACTGACTGTTCGCCAGCTTTTCTTTATGCAACTGGTATTAAAACAGCACACCATGCTTACTTACAGCACCGAAAAGACCAATAAGAGACGGAATGATATTGTCTGCGAGTCCAACTCATTCTCAAAATTTGTTTTTATAAAAAGATTTTTTACATTTTTAGGTCCATTTCTATACAATAGACTGAACAAGGATCTAAATATATATAAGTTAAATTATTATAGCTGTAAAAAGATAATTGTGCAATATTTATTAAGCATCTCGTACTTAGAGACAGAAGACCTCCTTTTTGTGTGTAAATAAAATTGTTATGTGTCCTTTAATTTTAAGTTTTTATCATAGGTAGTTGATAAATTGTTATATTATTATTAATTTTACATTAGCGCTATCTAGCCTGAAACACAGATTTCAATCTAGTTCAGGCAAATCAGCAACTGTGTTCTGTAAAATTTATTGTAAGATATTTTATTGTAAATGTGCCCTGTTGTATAAATAAACGATTATTATTATTATTATTATTATTATTATTATTTCAGAAGTTACAGAGGGGGGGGGGACACATTTTACCACTTTGGAAGGGTCTGTCGCACAAACTATTCAGTTTTGAAAAAAAATATATTAGAAACCATCCATATCAGTGCACAGACCATGCTGGACGAGAGACGCGAAAGCTAGCGCTAGCGTTAAATCTCACCCAGCTGGTCCAGGGGGCAACGAGGGTGCCGGATGTTGATTCGCACACAGCCAATTGCTTGGACTTGGACCTTCTGCTGACAACAGATCCAGACCGCTACTCGGTGTCGATTTCTTCACCACTAGGAAGTTCCGACCACTGTCTGGTGAAATCTGTGTCCGCCTACTCCCCGCCCGATCCTAGCCCTAGAGGCACCCGGCGGGTTTGGCGATACAGGTCAGCAGATTGGGATGGCATGCGATCTTTCTTCGCATGTTATCCTTGGCAGCCTACTTGCTTTTCTTCGACTGACGCTTCGTCGTGCGCGAACGCCGTGACGGATGTGTTGCGGCGGGGAATGGAGTATTTCATTCCGTTCTCTGACGTAGCAATATCTGGCGTGGCTAGTCCATGGTTTGGTGCCGAGTGCAATCGCGCCGATGCACTCAAACATGCGGCGCACCTAGCATGGGTCGACGCTCGTACGCGCAAAGCGGGTGACGTGAGTCAGAAGAAGAGGGCCTTCAACAGGGCTGCCAAGTCCTGCAAGAAGGTGTTGCGGAGGGCTCGGTTTGACCACATTAGCCGAATTGGGAACAAACTTGCTTCATACCCAGCAGGCAGTAAGGCGTTTTGGTCCCTGGCTAAGTCGGTTGAATCAAACTTCTGCCGCCCCTCACTACCACCACTGCTGAGACCTGATGGGTCGCTGGCCCATTCCGCAGAGGAAAAAGCGAACATGTTTGCTTCTCTGTTTGCGGAAAATTCGCGTCTTGATCCTGGTGGCGCGACGCCCCCTGCTTCTCCTGTTGGATGCGAGTCGAGTATGTCGAACATTCGCATTCATCAGAAGGACGTTCGTAGGGTATTGCGTAACCTTGACGTGAATAAGGCTAATGGCCCCGACGGGATACCGGCAATTGTACTGAGGACCTGCGCGCCTGAGTTGTCTCCGATCTTGACACGCCTATATTGCCTTTCGTTTGAGACTGGTAAGGTGCCGATGGCTTGGAAGCAAGCTAACGTGCAGCCCGTGCCCAAGAAGGGTAGTCGAGCTGACCCAGCTAATTATAGACCCATCTCAGTAACTTCTATACTCTGTAAGAGTATGGAACGCGTGCTGAATGGTAAGCTCCTGGCATACCTAGAAGCTAACGATATCCTTAGTGACCGACAATACGGCTTCCGCCGAAATCGGTCCACTGGGGACCTTCTAGCGTATGCCATTCACATCTGGAGTGAGGCCATCGAGAAACATGGGGAAGCACTTGCGGTCTCTCTTGACATCTCGAAAGCCTTCGATAGGGTCTGGCACGAAAGCCTTATTGGTAAGCTTCCTTCCTTCGGTCTACCCGCCGGATTGTGTGATTGGATTGCAGACTTCCTGAGGGATCGGTCTATCCGAGTGGTCATAGATGGCTGCTCGTCTGGACTGCTGGATATTAATGCCGGGGTTCCTCAGGGGTCGGTGCTCTCGGCAACATTGTTTTTGCTGCATATTAATGATCTGCTAAAACCCGGTACCTTTGGGTATGCAGACGACAGTACTGTTGCTGAGAGATGCGTGTCTAACGCACGAGCTGGTGGGTCGCAGATCCAGTCTCTCCGAGAGGCTATGGTTGAGCGCTTGAACTTGTCCCTACAGGCTGTCTCAGAGTGGGGCGATGCCAATCTGGTCAAGTTCAATGCTGCTAAGACTCAGGCGTGTCTTTTTTCCGCTAAAAGGAGCCAATGCCACCCAGCTCCATCTTTCCGAGGTGTAACCGTGCCGATAACCGACCAACTTGACCTTCTTGGTGTTACGTTGACATCTACCCTCAATTTTGGCACATTTATAGAGGCAAAGGCTCAAGTGGCTGCCAAAAAGTTGGGAATTCTAGCAAAGGTGCGACGGTACTTCACGCCGGAACAGCTGCTCAAACTTTATCAAGCGCAAGTTCGATCGTGTATGGAGTACTGCTCGCATCTTTGGGACGGATCTGCCAGATACCAGCTTGATGCCCTTGAGTCAATAGAGAAACGAGCCAAGAGGATCATCGGCAATGATAGGCTCGAGGTCGAGTCGAAGCTCCAAAGTCTCGAGCATCGACGCCGAGTTGCTAGCCTGTCGGTTTTCTATCGGTTGCATTTTGGAGAGTGTGCAACGGAATTGCATAGTTTGATTCCGCCTAGCCCGTTCCATCATCGGACCACAAGACGTACGGCGATGTGTCACCGGTACATGGTGGACATCCCACCCACACGCACAAAGCGTTTTGGGAATACATTTATTGTGCGTACCGCTAAGGAGTGGAATTCCCTGCCGGAGTCTGTGTTTCCTGATAGCTACAACCTGGGAGTCTTTAAGTCAAGAGTGAATAGGTTACTTCTAGGCAAGCGTGCTCCATCTTCGACCACATCGTCGCTTACCATCAGGTGAGATAGTGGTCAAGCGCGTGCCTATCAATGATAAAAAAAAAAAATATACCCCACACGTATGGGTTTGATGAAAAAAAATTTTTGAGTTTCAGTTCTAAGTATGGGGAACCCCCAAAATGTATAGTTTTTTTTTCTATTTTTGTGTGAAAATCTTAATGCGTTTCACTGAATACATCCACTTACCAAGTTTCAACAGTATAGGTCTTATAGTTTCGGAAAAAAGTGGTTGTGACATACGGACGGACAGACAGACAGACATGACGATTCCACAAGAGTTCCGTTTTTCGCCATTTGGCTACGGAACCCTAAAAAACATTGACCGTCGACCTAAGCTAATAGGTAGGTACATACTAACAATAAAATTCTCTATCCCACGGCCACATTATTTGTTAGTAAGAAAATAAGTAACGTCTGAGGACTCTGGGATCTCAGTCTAAATATTTATTTGTATCGTTCTAATAAAAATGTAGAGTTGAAATTAGAAAATTTAGCAAGTAACAAAATATTATGTGAAGTAGGTATTCTGAATTAAATTAAATAAAACATTATTTTTAATATTGAAATTGGGTTTAGAATTCGAAATTAAAATTAAATCTTATCCATATCGAAATTCCCGTCTGTAACATCTCAAAGCAGAGTAATGCAGTCCAAGTCCTGCACGATTGTAAACTTATAGTTTGTGATGAAAGCACAATGGCGCTCAAAAGGGGCTTCGAAGCACTGAACTCTAAAAAATGTCAGAAGAACGATAACGTAATGGGAGCAGTTACCGTCCTGTTAGCTGGAGACTTTCGTCAGACCCTGCCCGTGGTGCCGAGAGCTGACATACTCTTTGGTGCTTTAAAGAAAACTCCACCTTAAAAAACATGCGAGAACACTTAGAGGGCGATATTTGTGCTGGACAATTTGCCAATCTCCTTAAAATAGGGAATGGAGAATACTGTGAAACTGGGGGCAAGATTACAATTGCGCTAGATCACGCTTTAGTTGTTTCGACGGTTGACGATCTAATAGCCGAACGATCAGGCTTTTGTTGATACCGTTCGAAGGATCAGGATACCAATACGAATCTGTAGTCACAGTAGTGCATAATTGATGATGCTATTCACTATTCTGTGGAGTTCCATAATACATTCAACCCACCTGGTCTTCCTTCTCGAATTTACTGTTAAAAATTGGTGACGGCATGCACTAGGTACACTCAAGAAGATGGTTAAGTTATTTTAGTAGAGAGCCTGTGTTGTACCGTAGCAACAAAACATTTCTTCTCTGTCCGGTGGTGCCACCGAGCTCGGGAATCTTGACGCTTCCTGGCTATGCCAATTAACTATTGCGGCCCCTCACAACGACCACGCCACAACCATCAACAATACAGAATAGTTACAAATGTGGGTAGGTATGTAGGGAATATATTTCCGTGAACACTGTCATGGAAGAACATGTTATTATATGATGAAATATTATAAGTCCGGTAAAGTTTTATGATTTCTATTCAGATAATTTATTCCTCTAAAACTTCGAGACTTCTCTTTTGATGGTTTTTCCCATGGCCAACATTATGTAGCTCTATGGCGTGTTAACAACCCTAGCAACTTCTTTGTGTAGGTACGCTCCAGTTGATTCCGCCACTAACTGGTCGGCATTTTAAAATCTCAACGGAGATTAGCCAAGTGCGCAGGACATTATTACAGTGCACAAGTCTGCGCGCAAACACAGGTGCGCTCCCTGTTCCATCACTCTTATAGTCTTTTAGGATAGCAGAGTCGTCTCCTATCTGTCTCCTATTGGATGTATTTACTTGCTTTCCGAGGCATGGGGGTATCACACCACCAGCTTCCAAGCTCCGAGCTGTCACTGAGAAATTCCTAATGGAAAAACTCAAGTACACTTTTTGCCCGACCTGGGAATCGAACCCAGGACCCCACGCAGAGAAACGGGACAGTTCCAGAATGCAGTTTAGAGTGTGACTTGAATAACACTTCCAAATTCCTAATTGTATCGGGGGTCAGGCATCGCTGGTGCTGGATACTGACTGTTCGTATAAGATATAACAGTCAAACCTAAATCTTAGCGATCTTATTTAGCGACATCATTTTAGTTTCCCGACTTACATGCGAACGAAGTCGCGGGCAACAGCTAGTACTTAATAAAATCATAGAATGGTGGAGCGAGCACCGGCGCGATCTCATAGTTGTATGGAATAAGCGACTGTCGCAATCACTACCCAGCGCTGGGTCTGCCACAATCAAAGACTAGGCGAGAAAATTAAGTCTTTGAAGAGTGGTTAGAGAGGCGCCACGACGTCCGCACCTTCCACCTGACGCAGGTCCTCACCGGACACGGTGGTGCATATAGTGGAGGTCTGCCCCGCATGGGCGGAGCATCGCCGCGTCCTTGTAGCGGCGATCGGCAGTGGTGACCTCACGCGTTCGGCCTTTTATTTTTTTTTATCGGGGTGGAAATCCTCATGGATTTCTTCCGTCCCGGGGCAGACGAAGGGGTCTGTCAGACTCCTACTGACTAAAACCACCCCGTGTTCCCTCGCACACTCGCACCGGGGCTACGGGAGCACTTAAGCAATCTTCATCGCAGCCCCCGACTGGTGCCGGCCTGCCTCTGCAGGCTCCGCTATTCCTCGCGTCCGAACTTGATGGGGGGCGGCGGACGGAGGAGTCCGCCGTCCCTGGGACCCAGTTAGGGGGGCCGAAGGAGGGCAGCGTATGCCCTCCTCCGACGCCCGGTGACGGGTTCGGCCCTGGTCCAATCTATGGTCCGGAGTGAGAGGTCATGGGAAACAGTCACCTCCTTCTGCAAAACAGCAATACAAGCGAAGGAGGAGGCGAGATGCGTGAGGAAGAGGCAATCCTCACGTCCCAGCCGCCGAAGGAGACGCCCTGTGCATCACCAATTCACCCTTTTTTTCTTTATGGGAAATCTGGGTGGAGCGGCAGGGAGTGTCAGACTTTTACTGACTAAAACCCATGCTCCTCTTAGTGCCTTTTACGTTCTAGGGCCGCGGTAACTCTTTGGCTTTTCTCTCTGGCAGGCTCTGACCCTAACGGGCCCCTACTCCTATGCTGACATCTCTTTGAGGCGCGCGTGTAACACAACGCGCCGTCGGCCTGGACCTGGCTTTGATCCGACAGCGAGCCACCCAACGCTCGCCGTCCGCAGACCCGCGCCTACGGTAGCCGGGAATCGCCCAGTGACTCCCGACGCCCGGTGCGGCTCCCTATGTTGCGGCGGCTGGGGCGTGAGGGTTGTCTCTCCCTCACGCGGCCCGCTTCCTCCTTCACTAGCAATACTACTTCGCAGAAGGGGGTGACGGCTTAGCAAGTCACCCTCCGGCTCTGCCCAGAGCGGGAAAAGTAATTTGATGATTTCACATCCAAAGGAAACGGTTTCAAAAGCTTGTTGTCTCGTACAGTGATTATGACGTACTTCCATGCAAATGTCATACCCAATTTCACCATCATAGGACAAGAGTTCTGTTACAATATAAAAATGACCCAATTTCATTGTTACGTTGTTTAGGGCCTCTGTAGATTGATCACTCGAGAAGGAAGTGATTTTATAAAATCAGACAATTTTGAAACAATTAAAAGCCAATACACAGGAAAATCTATCCAAATGGGGACCTGAATACACATGTTCGGAAAAGCTACCAATATGAGGACTTTTATACTTACACACTGCGTGGAAAAACTTCCATCCGAGGACATATTGTGTGAAAAACAACACATGTCCCCGCGAGGTAGGTACTTAAAATATGACTTAAATGTACATGTATGTCACGATTTACTTACCTACTTCATTCATAAATATTTAAGGCTGTTAAATAATCTATCCACCAAATCATCTATGATGCAAAAAGAATATTAAATTATGAACAAACGGATTCCGTATGGTGTCGGACGTAAAAGAATAGCACTATCCCATCACTTCCCGTGGGTGTAAGAGGCGACTAAGGGACTCACCAGAGAATGGGCAGCAGCATTCTCTGTAGGTACATTGCTACAGCTACACTGCGATCGCAACCCGCCTGCCAAGCGTGGCGATTATGGCGAACCCCCCCCCATTTGGGGGAGGCCTATGTCCAGCAGTTTTTTTTTTTTTTTTTTTTTTATTAATAATAAATTGTTTATTGGACCAAAAATGTTGTACAATCAATCACTTACGAACAACTATTATGCAGTAGGAACAAAAACATATAGAGAGTAACAATTGTGTCAGTAGTATTTGTATTGAATTCTGGTACCCAAGGAAAGATTTAACTTGTGTTATGGGTACCAGGATTCTCACGCTAGTTTATTACATAAATAGTTACATCAGAAGGTCAAAAGTTGAACTAGTGATAATTTTAGAAAAAGCCCTTTTATGTGTTGTGAATGAGGAGTTGTGTCTTAGTGAGGTTGTGTTGGTCGCGTATTAGAGAAATGACAACCTTAGGAGTTTTTCTGTTTCATCATAGCTCTGCATCTGTAACCAGCCATACACCGTTTTTTTACATTTTCGAAAAGTTGTGGAATAAATGGAGCAATGCTTGTTAGTTTCATTGTATAAGTGACTTCCAATACCATAATAATGTCTCCGAGCAAGTGCAGTCCTACAGCTTTGAGTGGGGCAGACCCTAAAGCGTTGGCGCTTATTTCGAGAACTGGCATCATACTTCAGCGAAATATGCTTACGCATAACCACATGGAGCACAAAGAGCTGCCTAACAGAAAGAACACAACAATCTCTAAATAAATTGACTGTGGGATATCTAAAGGGTTTGAAGGACATGACTTTCAGGACAGCCCTCTGTGCCCGCTCAAGATGAATAAGGTGAGTCTTGGGTGCACCTCCCCACACAGTGATACAATATGTCAGCAGTGACTGGCATAGTGCGTAATAAACTGTTTTTAGGGTAGTTTGGTCAGCTGAATTTCTTAATTTTTTGAAAATATAAATTAATTTTCGAACCCGGGAAGTGATTCCATCAACATGCAATTTCCAATTTAATAGGCTATCAATTTGTATCCCAAGATATTTAATGGTAGCTGATCTCGCCAACGGAGGGCAGGAACACTGTGTGATGTGTGACTTTGGAAAACAAGAATGAGCTTTTAGAACAATTTCATTTGTGGAGGGCAATGCAACGGACTGCGAGGAAAAAGGTAAAAAATTAGTTTTTGAGACGTTAATGGTGAGAAGGTTATCATACAGCCAGCTCATCACTGACGCCAGGGCATTCTCGGCATGAGTCGTTACCTCGGTCCAGCTATCACCGTGCACAAGTAAAGCCGTGTCATCTGCATAAGCAAATATTGAGCAGTTCTTCAGGGAAAGTTTGCACAAGTTGTTGACGTAAACTAGAAAGAGGGTCGGTCCCAGGATGGAGCCCTGTGGCACACCGAAACTAATAGCTTTGCTGTCGCTAACCATCCCATCAATCCTGACACACTGCTCACGGTCATTGAGGTAATCTTGAAAAATTTTTAGGGTATCACCCCGCACCCCAATTGCTTCGAGTTTCGAAAGGAGGTGTGGAACAGACACAGTGTCAAAAGCCTTGGAAAGGTCCAGAAAGATACCCCTGCACTTCTTCCTGGAATCAAGCTTAGCGATCGTACAGTCTATAAAGGAACTAACAGCGTCTTCAGTCGATTTGCATCTTCTGAAGCCATACTGGTTATTAGCTAAGAGATGGTGTGATTCCAGAAAGTTGGTTAATCTATTGTTGAGAATTTTCTCCAAAACTTTGGATAGGGCAGGTAAAACAGATATAGGTCTGTAATTGGTAACACTGTGTCTGTCCCCACTCTTGAAGATTGGATGCACAACGGCTTTTTTAAAAGCTTTGGGGAAGCAGCCCGACCTGATAGCGCAGTTGCAAATATGAGTAATAGCAAGGACAAGAGCATGTGAGCAGGACTTCAAGAGGCGTGACGATATTCCATCCCAACCCATTGCGGCATCCGAACGCAGACCATTGATAATGCTGTCAACCTCTGCTTCGTCAGTCGGTAACAGAACGAAGGAGTTGACAGGTGTGTCGCATACGAATCCTCCGGTAGGTAACCTAGGAGTAAACCTTTCAGCAAGATTTTTGCCTATATTTGCGAAAAAATCGTTAACATTATTGATTGCAATTTTTGTATCTGAGTTAGCATTAAGTAACTCGGCAGGAGATGATTCAGTTCTATGTTTGTTTGTAATGTTCTTAATCACTTTCCATGTAGCTTTAGGATCATTTTTAGCTTTTTGAAATTCAGTGGACGTCTATCGGTTGATATGATGATGATGATGATGATGAACAAGCGGACACCGCAATTTCTTTTGACGCGCGGTTTTATCTAAATATATATAATAACTTATGTTTATATATGTCGGAAACACGTTAGTCGATTGAACAATCGAGACGCAAACGCCATCTAGTGGCGTTCGACGGAGTCTAGAACGTCGTGCTCGATCGAAGCTGAGTTTGCAACGTGGCGATCGAGCAGTGGACATGTCTAGGAACCGCCGCGCGTTTCGTAAGCTGGAGCTGTGTACCTATTGCGGAATTATTGAGTGAGTTAGAATATTGTTGTAGTGAGTTCGAGAGTGAATTATAATTTGATTTAAAAGCAAACAGTATTTCTATTGAGCAGTAACCAACACTTCCCATAGTACGCCCACTGTAGTTCCAATATCATGGCTGATGTTACCTAGGGAGATGTACCATTTCCTACATCAGAAGTGGCATGTAACTCATATGGCCCACATGGAAATTCCTGACAATGCTAGTGAAATACGTGGCGGTTGCGTTTTAAAAAAAAAACAGTTGGTGACATTGAAAGTGACAATCATTGCGGGTCGTTTTTGAAATGTATGCGCTTATACATACTCTAAAAGTGCCGTGAATTTTGACTCGATAAGCCCAAGTTCGACACGCAATCAAAGTGCATCACCGCGGTGGTATGTTTGGTCGAGGATGCAGTGTTGGCGTGTTGGCGACGAAGAGCTGTGCTCCCACATGCCGGTCGTACCTAGATAACCTATCTGGGTTCAACGTGGGACCAATTCAAGGAAAATTCCGAGGTCAAGATTTCTTCTTGGCGAGTTTTATGCGACTACCTTCATCAACCTGAAAAATGAAAAACCAGTCCAGAACGGAGGCGAACAGCTTCATAACAGTCAAGGAGAAGTGCCTGAATGTCCGTGAGGATCTTTTCGTCAATCTGGTGAGCCATTTTCGTTTTGTTATTGCTGTGAAGCAGATGTGCTTGTTGGTTAACATTTTTCTATTTTGTTTACGAGTGAACATTTTAATGCTGTGGAGACTAACTTACAAAGGGCTACGGTCTCATGAATGGCGATTATCGACGTTTGATAATTGACTTGTCGCTTTAATGCTCTATGCTAAAGTGAGGTTGTTATTTTCATGTTGACTATCGCTTTACTGTAAACAGTGTAGTAGTAGTTCAGGCGCTATAGCTTTAATGTTGCTGGTTAAGCAATGGCGTTTTAAATAATGCTAATGAAGCGGTAATATTCTGCTGTCGCAGGTTGAGTAATGAAGTGCAGTGCCAGTTCAGAGCTATTGTTGTTTGGATATAAGAGCGATATTAATTAATAGTCACAACATTACACCGTATCCACTTTATTGAAAATGAAGATAATTGCAAAAGCAATATTTTGATTTATGATCTCCAACCATAGCCAGACTTTGCCCACTGCTGGGCATAGGACTCTTTCTTGTATCAATGTTCTGATTAGTTTTAGATTTTGATTGACTTTGACAATGTGGTACTACGCTAACCTGAAACCATTATTTCCACCACAGCTTTGATTGGACTTGTACTCTCGCAGTGTTTCTCAGTTTCAGATATCGTATATCGGTGGATGAAGCCAGCAGGAGGCTAGCGGTCCGCATGCCGCTATAACTGCTGTGCAGCTGCAACTCCTGAGCAATTCTGAGCGTGGCAAGCAGGTCGACAAGCAGTTTTCAGGCTGCAATAGCCGAGCATCATGTCAACATCTGTGGGGACAAAAGCGTTCAAGGCCGACTGGATTATAGAGTGAGTCTCTTCCATTCATTTTGATTGTGACTTTCAAAGCTTGAAAGTTGTTTACATCAATTCAGTGATTGAATTGATAGTGCTTGGTAATTTTTTACATACTTGGTACAAAGCGAGTACCTAAAGAGTTTTACCATTGGCAGATATTGCATGGCAAGGTTGCCACAACGTCATGTTCCGACTTTAGACGTTTTTAGTGAAAAATTGAACCTAGGCTTTTGTGTTAACGTGTCGGGTAAAGTTTTCCTTATTATAACAACAGTTAGTTTTGATTAAAACAATGTGAAAATAGGTACGTAAGTTAATGCGGATGAGATTAAAATAAGATTGATTGATTCAGTGCAGCATTGACCGTGATGTTAAGTTGTAATGTAGAGTAATTCGTGAACGTGGTTTATTAAAATGGGCTATTAGACGCCGGCTATTATTCCTCTTTTTGCAAGCACCGTTGTGCATACCTATCTGGTCGGTATATTTTAAAATCTATTTTTTGGGAAGATGCCCAAGGCAAAGTTCCTTGCAGTCACTTTTGAACTGTCAGAAGGCTAACTGACCGACTAGTCAGTAGAGTGAAGATGTAAAATAACTTTGTTTGGTTAAATTGTGTAGAGAATTGCCGTAGAGGTTAACGATAGCAAATCGTAGCGGAACACAGTAGGTGAAGTAGACTTGTTCACACAGGTGTGAGTTAGAGCTTTCAATACAATGCATAAAAAATTGCTTGGTGTGTAGCTGTAGAGCTTTTAATTCGGGAAATTGCGAGACTGCAACCGTTATTATTGTAGTGACACAGATGCTAAAGTAACTATTGAATTAAATGACGTGTGATTTACCGAAATGTGATACTGAAGGCGTTTCAGAACCTTCACCTGACATTGCTGCAGGTACTCTTGATAATCAGTTAAATTAATGTTGGTTTTGTGTGCGATGGTCACAGGGATGACTGTCTGATTGATTAGTCACAGGGATGACAATCATTGAGGTCACAGGGTTGACCGACTGTTAATTTGGAGTCACAGGGATGACTACCATTGAACACTTTTAGTCACAGGGATGACTTAAGTGTGTGTTTCATTTCATGGTCACAGGGATGACTGTCGTCGATTGTTTGTTATTGTCACAGGGATGACAATCTTTGTAAGATTACCCGATGGTCACAGGGATGACTGTCTGATTGATTAGTCACAGGGATGACTGAATCATTGAGGTCACAGGGTTGACCGACTGTTAATTTGGAGTCACAGGGATGACTACCATTGAACACTTGTAGTCACAGGGATGACTTAAGTGTGTGTCTCATTTCATGGTCACAGGGATGACTGTCTGCGATTGTTTGTTATTGTCACAGGGATGACAATATTTGTAAGATTACCCGGCGGCCACAGGGATGACTGTCTGATTGATTAGTCACAGGGTTGACTGAATCATTAAGCTGGCATGGTCACAGGGTTGACTGACTGATAATTTGGGGTCACAGGGATGACTACCATAACAATAATTGTCGTCACAGGGATGACTTTGTTACTGTTACATGAGTTGTACATGAAGATCTTGCAGCAATGGTCAGCCACTTAATTTCTAATTGTGTAGTTTCAATAGTGTTACAGAATTTTGTATTTTAGAATAAAAATGTTCAAAGACATGAGACTTTTATAGAGTAGGAGTAAGTTAAGTCAGATAATAACAGAGAACATTAAACGATGTGGAGAATAATGTGTAAGCTCGATTTAATAATAAGTTTACTACTGGCGATTACAATTAGAAAACGAATATCGTAATCAGACTTAGTAAGATGGAAGTTAAGTTGTTAACTCTGTAAGTTCTGAACTATTTTGGGTGAGCTCATGGAAGGGTGAAAAAAAAAAAGAGAGATGCCAAAGTCATGTACCAGTCAAAATAGATGGTAAAAGTGAGATGTCACAGTGGTGACGAGCAAGCCGAGGCGGGGAACACGCGAGTAGGATTCTCTGTTGTGACAGTAGTAGTTGTGGTCCACATGTGTGTGGAGGCACGTTTTTCGAGAGCGATGGTGTGATCGCGACTCGAGGCCAATGGTGGCCATAGTGGGTGAAAACCCCACAGTGCTCCACAAACATGGAGGATGCACGTATTGGAGAGCAATGTGATTGCTGCTCGTGGTCTGTAGTGACCGTGGATCGGCTATGAGAGCCGTGGTGTGAGTTGTTTACTTGTGTGAGTGGTTCCCCAAGGCTTTGTTGTGATTAAGGTGATTGTTGTTGTGGATAACGATGGTACATGGCTATGGGTGACGATTTAAATGTTTTACAAGATTTTAAAAGTTTTGTGTGTCGTGTTAAGTGGAACACAATATTTTGAGAAAACAAAATGATTGAGGATAAAGATTTAGTTCTGAGCCTTGTTGTGGTCAGGATTGACCGAGTCGAACAGGCACTGTTGTTGAGTTTTGGTTGCAAGTTAACACACGAGGACGTGTGCTAGTCAGGATGGCCGTGTCGGAAACACGTTAGTCGATTGAACAATCGAGACGCAAACGCCATCTAGTGGCGTTCGACGGAGTCTAGAACGTCGTGCTCGATCGAAGCTGAGTTTGCAACGGCAGTCTACTGGTGGCGATCGAGCAGTGGACATGTCTAGGAACCGCCGCGCGTTTCGTAAGCTGGAGCTGTGTACCTATTGCGGAATTATTGAGTGAGTTAGAATATTGTTGTAGTGAGTTCGAGAGTGAATTATAATTTGATTTAAAAGCAAACAGTATTTCTATTGAGCAGTAACCAACACTTCCCATAGTACGCCCACTGTAGTGCCAATATCATGGCTGATGTTACCTAGGGAGATGTACCATTTCCTACATATATATAATGTATAAATATAAATTATAAATAAATATATATAACTCAAAGGTGACTGACTGACTGACATAGTGATCTATCAACGCACAGCCCAAACCACTGGACCGATCTGGCTGAAATTTGGCATGCAGGTAGATGTTATGACGTACGCATCCGCTAAGAAAGGATTTTGATCAATTCTACCCCCAAGGGGATAAAATAGGGGATGAAAGTTTGTATAAATCTTCTTTGATTTTCGAAAGATTGGAGCTACTATGATGAAGACGTCCGCTTAAATAGGATTTTGATAAATTCAACCCCCATGGGGATAAAATAAGGGATGATGGAGGATGTAAATGTATTAGTTTGAACCTATCAGTACCTAATGGAACGAAATAATTTTTAGTTCTAAATATTGACAATAGATGACGTTAGTAGTATGTTAAAACGCGCTATCGTTGTGTTTTCACTGAGTTACATATACCCTATGATGAGTGGCTGCCGTATCTGATAGTACATACCTAAATATTTCTAGCGGATTATATTTGACGATTTTGGCTGTTCTTTTCTTGGCATATTTTGGATTGCATTTGCTTTGTTTCGGTTTAGTAGTTTTGGTTATAGACTCTGCTTTGTATTTGGCATTTGTTTTGTTTTCGTTTGGTTTAAAGTATAGGTTTTGTGGATATGGAAATTGTCAGATATGTGGTTAATGACTGGAACAAGTTTTCAATTATGACCCACGACAGGAAGGGTGATAACTACGTAACACCTGACGAATATTTTGCTGATATGATGAAAAATGCTACTTATGGCGGATTTTGTGAGTTAATAGCAGCAGGATTAATATTCCCATTTAAGTTTGAAGTTTATAGAAACGGTATCATATATATACGGAATCTGGATCTAACGACTATCCGGTAAGGCGATTACGATTCAGCCAAGATTTGTCCAGTGGGCATTTTGATGCCTATCTTCCCATAGCCACTTACGCGTCACAACCGCGCGAGCGATGCTCGCGAAACACGTCTACGCATTAAATTTCACTTTCTTTTTTACGACCGCGCGAGCCCCCTTCAAGAAAAACAATTCCTACAAAAAAACTACTAAAGCTACATTCAAATAAAAAATACTTAAAACTTTCCCCTAAAAGTCTGCTTTGCCATGACAATAAACAAGTCTCAGGGGCAAACTCTCAAATTTGCGGGTATTGACTTGAGAGAACATTGCTTCTCTCATGGACAGTTTTATGTTACTTGCTCACGAGTAAGTTCACCCAATAGCTTGATAGTTTTAGCGCCTAATTACAGATTAGTTAAGAATATTGTGTACAAAGAAGTTTTGTAGGCTAGTTTTTGCGGCTTTACTTTTGTATAGCGTGTGTTGTGTATTTTTTACACACGCTATACAAAAGTAAAGCCGCAAAAACTATACCTAATTAACAATAATACTTCTTAACGCGAGCGAAGCCGCGGGCAAAAGCTAGTATCTACACATATAATAAAACAGTAACGAAAAAAAAACTCCTACATTGAGAATTTTCGAGAAAAAATAAGTGGCTTTTGTTAGAAAAACGTAACTGGTGACAAAAAGTGTTTGTCTGTTTGTATGTGTGTATGGTACGGCTTCACGCCAAAACTACTGGATAGATTGAATTGAAATTCAGCAACATTGTTCTTTGTAAACCAAGGAAGGCTTTTTTTTTTTTTTTTTTTTTTGTCGAGGATGGGAAATCATCAAATGACCCCTCCCGCTCTGGGTGGAGCGGCAGGAAGTGTCAGACTTTTACTGACTAAAACCCACCCTTTAGTCCTCCTAGTGCCTTTCTTCCCAGGGCCGCGGTAACTCTTTCGAACAAATCCGCAACCCTGGTAGGCTCTGGCCCTAACGGGCCCCGACCCATGCTGACGACTGCTGGCTTGGCGCGCGTAGAACACAGCGCGCCGTCAACCCGGGCCTGTTCTGATCAGACGGCGAGCTACCCATTGCTCGCCGTCCACAGGCATCAGTCACTGCGCCATGCTCAGGAGCATCAGTTCCTGGGCGGCGCAGTGGCTGACGTTCAACAGGAGGGGGTGAAATGGGGCCATTACTGGCACTCCATTTCAGCCCCCTCCGAAGCCCGTTGTAGGGGCTCTACTGCGGCTGTTGCAGTAGCAGCAGCCGCAGTGGAACCGGCTTTGGCGGCGGAGGAAGCGGCGGCGGTGGCGGCGGTCGCGGCAGAGACGGCGGTGGCGGAGGGCTTTCTCCGATTTCCGGCTTTGGCTTTGGCGGGTGGGGCGCAGGCCCTACCCCCAGCCCAGTGGTCGGCCGGCTTGCCAGCTGCCGCACAGACAACGCAGTGCGGCGCGGCGACGCAAGAACCGGCCCTGTGACCGGGCTGACCGCAGCGGAAACAAAGACCGCTGCGGTCCACCTCCGAGGTGCATTGAGCTCCTGCATGGTGGCCCACCTGGCACCGGAAGCACCTCAGAGGTCGGGTTCCAGCAGTTTGACCTGCGCGGAAACCCAACCCACCAAAAACCTACGGCCCTCCGAGATGGTCTTGGCCGCCGACACGGGACAGCTCACCACAATGGTGCGCATGCCCGTGTTGTCAGGAAGTAGGGTGCCCGCCTTCACCTCCTCTGCTGAGCACCCCCCCGTCCTAACGACGGCGGCCACCACCTCCGCCTCCGTGACGGAGTCGTCCAGGCCCAAGATGCGCATGTCGATGCGCTTGGTGGGCCTGGACACTCGGGCATCGTCCGCGCTTAGGGACGCCCTAAGCCTTTCGGCTAGAGCGTCCGCGGTTGGGCCACTGGCTGCCCCGGGGATCTCCAGCATCCGGGCCCCAGTCATGGTGACCCGGAGCCGAAGGCCCCCCACGATGCCTAGCTCACCAAGGTTTATCGCCTCCTTCGCCTTGGTGAGCACGTCCGCGTACGTCACGCCCCTCTTCGCCGCGTCCGGCTGTAGTGTAAGCACTACAGCCGCGGTTTTCGGGGGGCGGAGCGCAGCCGCGACGCTTCGCGCCTTCTGCCGCCGCTTCCTCTCCCGCCTCTTGGCCGCCCTGGCTGCCTTTCCCGCCTTCCTCTTCTCCCCGGCCACTTGCCATTCGGCTTGAGCCGGGGGAGGAGCTGAAGGCGAGGAAGCCGGGGGGAGCTGCTGCTCAGACGGCGCAGGAGCCTTCGCCGTCCGCGCAGCAACCCCACCCCTCCTCTTCTTTCCCGGGGCCGGGTCCGGTTTTCCCGGCACCGGCTTCGCGGGTGCCGGCCCGGACCCTTTGTCCAGGCCGGACGACCCCGGTGTGGCAGCCGCGGCGGCCGCATAAGACGCCGCCTTTTTCCGGCCTGGGGGGGCCTTCCCACTCGCCGCACTCGCTAGCGGGGGGCGCAAGACGATGCCCTCCAGGACGGAGAACCTCGCCTGGAAGGCAGCCATCTCTTGCCGCACCAGGTCCAGCACCTGGCTCCCCTGCGGCACGGGAGGGCTGTCCTCTCTGCGCCCCCTTTGAGGCGCCCCCTGTGGGCCGGCTCCCCGGAGCCTGGCCAGGTCTGCGCGGAGCCCTTCGTTCTCCTTCAGGAGACGCTCCGTGGCGGCAGCCAAGCGGGCGACCTCCGCCCGCAGCTTGGACATCTCGTCCCGCGGAGGCCGCCCTGGGTTAGCCTCCGCTGCCGCCAGAATGGAGGCCATCGCTTCGCTTATGGCCTTGTTCTTTGAGGAAAGCTTCCTCTTCAAGGCCACATCGCGAAGCGCGGCCTCCACCACCTCCGCAAACCCGGCCCTCCGGTCATCCGGCTCACCGCCGGAGGACTCCGAACCAGAAGCCCCGCGACCATCCTCTCCGGGGGGTCGTCCGTCAGCGACGAGCTCCACGGCTCGCTGACCAGCCACCTTGGAGGCGGGCAATCTCCCCTTGCCTCCCTCTCGGCCCTTGCCCCGCCTACTGGTGGGGATTTTCCGAGCCGAGGCCACCTCCTCGCTGCAGGACGACCCCCGGTCGTCTTCCGGTCTGGGTCGCTTGCGGAAGGATCTGGGGTCCTCCGCAGCGACCCCCGCCTCCTCGGGTCCAGAGCTCGCCGAGCTCACGGTCACCAGGTCGTCGGAGTCCAACTCGGACTCCGACTCTGCACCCGCGCGACGCTCAGGCGAGCCCTTCTCCCAATATAGCGCTCTTCTACCCGCGCTCCGCTCGGCCGACACTTTGTCGGGCGAGCTAAAATCGAAACCGATCAATTCCGCGAAGGATGTTCCGGATCGGGGGCCTCCTCGGCCCTTGTTGCCATCGGCAATCGGATGGTGGACAGCCCTGTTGCCCCCCCCAGAATACGAGGGGCTTGACGCACGAGGCGTGGCGGATTCCCGGACCGCTGTGCAGTCCGGACCGCCCTGGGGTAGTATTTCTTTGGCAGGCCTATCCATAATTTCCTTTTTGAGGGTGCGGTCCCTATCTCCCTTCCCCTCCCCCTCTCTCTCAGTGCTTGCTCGCTGCCCTCACAGTCACGTCTGATGATCAGACGCGTACCAGAGAGCAGCGAGCAAGCCAATGAGACGCACACCGTCCGAGGACCCGAACACTGCTCAAGTCTCCGAACGGTGTGCCCCTCTTGTGTCTCTCTTGGTCTGGTCTCTCACTTGGGACCTTCCGGCATGAGTGGCTCTACCGGCAAAGCCCCCAAGATCATTGAGACACGCAAGCCCCACCACGACGGCAACGTGGAGACACGGTTGGTGGGGACCAAGGAAGGCTTTAGGCTGCATATTATCACGCCGTATGTTATGGGAGGTAAGCAATATTGATTTTAAAAGGTTTTTGTTCGTAATTGAATGCACAAAATAATTGAATGCACAAAATGACATGTTAGTTAGTTACAAAACCATTTAGATAATTTACACATAGACCTGATAGGAATTGTAGCAATCTAGAAGGAATCAACTTATTATCTACGTAATTCAGATACCCGTAATGCCATCTGTTGACCGAAAAAGTACTAACTCGAAATCAAAAGCATGAGAATTACACCAAAATATATTTTTTAGTTACTAATGGTACTTATAAAACATACCGTTATGCATTTGATGCATAACATAAAAAAAAGGTTTGGTCTGATTGCTCCACTGACGTTATTTTAATTTTTGTTTTGAACGGTTAAATCTCTCCACTCAACCTGTTAAGCACCCTGGTTGCTTCTGTACACTTGGATGGAGCTAGGCCGGCAAACTTAGACAGGACACCTACGCACAACGGAGTCCCTACTCTACTCTATCCGTGGCGGGGTTTTTTTTTATGGATGGGAAATCATCAAAATGTCTTCTTCCGCTCTGGGTAGACTGGAAGGGAGTGTTAGAATCTTACTGACTAAAACCCATCTGTGTTTCTCCTTATGATCTTTGCGTTCCAGGGTCACGGTGACTCTTTCGAACAAATTCCGCAACCCTACAGGCTCTGGTCCTAACGGGCCCCGTCTACTTAGCTGACATCTCTTGGAGGCGCGCATGGAACACAACGCTTCGTCGACCAGGACCAGCGGCGCTATATAGGGTGTATAGCTCCATCCCTCCTTCTCGCTCGAACGACTCACGTTTTAACACGTCATGGTAGGGCCGCTGGTTGTTATCGGGCCGTGAGCCACCCAACGCTCGCCGTCCGCAGCCGTGCCTACGGTGGCCTAGAATCGCCCTGCGACTCCTGACGCCCGGGGCGTCTTCTTCTGTTTCGGCGGCTAAGGCGTGACGTTTGCCTGTCCTTCACGCGGCCCGCCCCTTCCTTTACTAGCATTACTGTTTCGCAAAAAGAGGTGACGGCTTCCCACGCCTCCGCGCTCTGGACCATGGAGTGAACCAGAGCCGGTAGCGAGAGGTCGCCGTCGCTGATCGCCTCGACGAGGACACGGTGGTGCACCGCCCAAGCAGGGCAGACCTTCACCGTATGCTCTGCCGTGTCCTCTGCGGGGGTTGACTTCTCTTCTGGTTGGTTTTCCCATGGACAACTTTATGTAGCTCTATCGCGTGTTAACAACCTTAGCAAGTTTCATCAACATCGTGTATCATCATCATTATCCACAGTCCAACTTCGCTCACTGCTGAGCGTAGGCCTATCTTTTCGTGTGCCAATCCCCACGTTCCTGTGCCAGCCTCATCCAGGTTCTACCCACGCTGGAAACAATATCGTCCGCCCATCTCGCCGCCGGTCGACCAATACTTTTTCTTCCAGTCCTCGGACGCCACTCAGTCACTGCCTTACTCCACCTGTCATCACCGCGCCTTGCCAAGTGTCCTGCCCAGCTCCACTTTAGTTCTACAATTTCCGATGTTGAAAACCTTCGTACGTCTTCGGATCTTGACGACGTACCTCTAACAAGCATGGAAGACTCCATGGCTCTCTGTGCAACTATCAGTCTGTACACAGCCTCCTGCGTGAGCGTCCATGTAAGTAAGTAAGTCGTGATGGGAAAAGCACACTGGCTATAAAGGCGGGAATTCAGACATTGCGGAATTTTGGCAGGCTTCAGAATGTCATCCATTTTGATAAAAGCGGCCCATCCAAGGTGTGTTCCTCTCGAAACCTCCGTTTGTTGATTTTCTTTGCCAATTGAAAGGATATGACCAAGATAAACATATCGGTTAATCATCTCCAACAATTAATTTCCATATTTGAATCGCTGGAGGTGTTTGCCATAACCTTCGTCTTGGTCATATTCATCCCAAGACCCAACTTAAAAGAAGCATCTTAAAGATTTTGAAGCATTTTCGGAGGGTCATCGGAGTTCTCAGTGAAAACCACAAAGACATCTGCAAATCTTAAGTGAGACAGTTGGGCAGAAAATTTACGTTAATACTGCTATAGTCCCAATCTATACCCACATTTTTAACGACATCTTCTAGGACTGCTGTGAATAGTTTCGATGAAATGGAAGAAGCATTATCATTAGGGTAGTTCTTCAAAAAGTATTCTCCGCGTATCTTTCGTGGCGAATTCTTTTTTTTAAAGTAATCGTCTTTTAAATGGACACACATTTAAGACGCTCTAAAAATAATATGGGTCAATATCAACAAAGTGCATTTTTCTTCAATTTAGGTGGCAAAATTTTTTCTTTACTTTTCGTGAAAAATGAGGACCTGGTATAAGAATAGCAAGTCCAAGCTAGCAGGATCTTCAAAACGTCTGAGAATATCTCGATAACTTTCTGAGATATTTCAGTTCAATGTCTAGTGTGGCCACCAAAATTGAAAATCGCCCACCAAAATCGAAAGTGCCCACCAAAATTGAAAATCAGTGGCACCATAATTGAATTTCTCTGTCACAATCCTCAATCTCACTAATAAACTGCGTATTTTTTATTCTGAATATTTCTGCTTTTACTCGTGTTTCGCTCTGGTAAGGCAACTATCTCATTTGATTCCATTTCATAATCTTTGTGCTTGTTTCATGTAGCTTGTGTTGTCTCTTTTTAGTCCTGAAATTCTTCGCTGCAATAACTCTATCTCTTTGACTGCACTTTTTTGACTTTGTCTTCGACTGATGCTTCGTCGTACGCGGACGCCGTGATAGATGTGTTGCATCAAGGACTGGAGTGCTACATTCCGTTCTCTGACGTAAGTATGTCTGGCAATGCTCGTCTAGGGTTTGGTGCCGAGTGCAATCGCGCTGATGCGCTTAAACACGCGGCGAACATAGCATGGGTAGACGCTCGTATTCACAAAGCAAATGAAGTGTGCCAGAAGAAGAGAGCCTTCAACAGGGCTGCCAAGTCCTGCAAAAAGGTATTGCGGAGGGCTTAGTTTGACCACATTAATCGAATTGACAAACAAACTTGCTGCATACCCGGCAGGTAGTAAAGTCTTTCGGTCCCTGGCTAAGTCGGTTGAATTAAACTTCTATCGCCCTCCACTACCACCACTGCTGAAACCTGACAGGTCACTGGCCCACTCCGCAGAAGACTCTGTTTGCGGAATCTTCAATCCTGGTAGCGCAAGGCCCCTGCTGCATGAGAGTCGAGTATGTTGAACATTCACATTCATCAGAAGGACGTCCGGGGTACTGCTTAACCGTATACCTGCAATTGAACTGATTGCGTAGACTTGTGCGCCTGATTTCGTGACTTGGGCGTGTCTTTTTTCCGCAAAAAGGAGTCGTTTTGACTAAACTCCTACCTTTCGGGGTGCATCTGTTCCTGTGACTGATCGGCTCGAGCTCCTAAGCATGGAGTTGACATCCAGTCTCAAATTCGGCACCGTCATCGAGTACAAAACCCAAATTGCGGCCAAAAAGCAGGGCATCCTAAATAGGGTGAAGCGATACTTTAGGCCTGGACAGCTTTTAACCCTTTACAAAGCACAAGTCCGATACTGCAAGGAGTATTGTAGCCACCTTTGGGATGGCTCAGCTAAGTATCAGCTTGTCGCGCTTGACTCGGTGGAACGCAGAGCTAAGAGGCTCATCGGTGACGTAAAACTGGTGGATGCCAAGTTACATACCTTGGCTCATTGCCGCCGTAAGGTTGCCTGCTTATCGGTCTTTTACAGATTGTACTTCGGTGAGTGTGCCCAAGAACTCCACGACCTCATCCCACCGGCCCCCTTCTACCATCGGACATCCAGACGCACTGCATCTTACCATCCCTACCTTGTAGCTATTCCTACAATTTGCACTAAGCGTTTCCAAACGTCTTTTATAATGCGCACAGCAAAAGAGTAGAACTCTCTGCCTGCGTCTGTGTTTCCAAAAGCTTACAACCCTAATCTCTTCAAAGTTAGAGTGAACAGGCTCCTTCTGGGTAAGCTCGCTCCATCGTAGACTTTGTCTCTGTCATCTCAAAAAAAAAACTTACGAAATCAGGCGCACAAGTCTGTTTGTGAATTAGCACGACTTGTGGTCAGTTGTGAAGAATTGACGTTGCGAAGTTGTTTGATTGTAACTTTTAGTGCGAGTATCTGGTCTATATACTACAATTACGACAGGTTCGAGGACATAAATTTCTATTTACCGAAGTATGTTGGTGCGTGCTCTCATTATGAAATCCTGAAGATCTCGTCGTGCTGCTTGCAAGAGGGTCGTGTGCATCAACATCTCTACTATTAAGTAAGATGTCTTTGCTGACAACAAAGTGTTTTATTTTTATTTTATTTTATTTATCTTAGGTAAACTTACAACTAAACAGATACAGTAAGTAATAGTTTAAACAAAATATGGCCAATTAAAAGTTTCCACATGCAGTAATATTCTATAAAACAGAAAATAGACACTAAATACACGAAACAAAAACAGAAAAATTACTATTTATGCTCGAAGAAGCTATCAGACAAAATTTTCTTCAATTTAGCAACACTAGTATTAAAAATGTCGATATCAGCTTCCCGGCAGGTTGCGTTGTACATACGACACGCTCTCACCATGTACGAGTTCCGTCTGTACGTAGTGGCTGCCACTGGAGTGTGCAATAAATGAGGTCTACGTAAGAACACAGACGGCACTCGCAGCCCGATTTTATGTAGCAACTCAGTAACACCAGTTGTTCCATTAGCAATTTTAAAAAGAAAGACAAGGTCTGATATTTTACGCCTTTCGTAAAGTGGAAGGATATGAAATTTTTTGCAACGGCAAGTATAATTAATTAAAAACGTTTTAGACCGATATTGAATGTGCCTTAAAAACCTTTTCTGTATGCTCTCAATACGATTTATGTAGACATTATAATTGGGGTTCCAGACTTGAGAGGCATACTCCAAATGGCTACGAACAAAAGAACAGTATAATATTTTAATAGTCTTTATATTTTTGAACTCAGAGGACAACCGGAGAATGAAACCAAGTGCTTTTGATGCTTTCTTAACTACATTGTCAATGTGTGCATCAAAGAGGAGCTTAGCGTCAAAAGTAACTCCCAGATCCCTGATAGCGTTGACCCTGTTTAGTGCTGTATCCAACAGCATATAGTTATGGATGATCGGGATAGGTTTCCGTGTAAAGGAGCAAACATAACACTTGGAGACATTTAAATCCAACTTATTGTTAAAACAATAGCTCTGAAAATTGATAAGGTCTGCCTGCAATAGATGAGCATCTGCCACGGTATTTATTTGCCTCATTATCTTCATGTCGTCAGCATATAGTAACAATTTTGAATGCCGGAAAGAAGAAGAGATATCATTAATAAAAATATTAAATAACAGTGGCCCTAGCAAGGATCCTTGGGGAACCCCCGATGGGAAATTCATAGGTTTAGAACAATATCCATTCAGAACTACAGTCTGACATCTGTTTTCCACATAGGACTTGAACCACCGGTAAAGATCACCCCTTATGCCCACCGATAAAAGCTTACGCAATAGGATCACGTGATCTATCCGATCGAAACATTTACTGTAGTCGGTATATATAACATCGACTTGGGACCTCTGTGACATGCACTCAGAGAGGTAATCACTGTAGACAGCGAGATTAGACGAAGTTGACCGACCCCTTACGAAGCCGTGCTGGCTTTCATTAAAACTGAGCTTGAGGGCCGAATAAACCTGAGCGTGCACAATTTTCTCCAGTATTTTAGCAAACACACACAGCTTCGAAATTGGTCGGTAATTCTCGACCATTGTCCTTGAGCCTTTTTTATATATCGGTGTTATACAGGGTGTCCCAAAACTCAACGTCAAGCCGAAACGGGGTGACAGGATTGATCATAACCATCACGAGAAAAATCTGAAAAAAAATCTATCCCATGCAGTTTGAAAATTATGGGCATTTTAAGAAAAACCTAGAAATTTTATCAAACTGTACCATTTTTCGGTTATTGTGGTTATTGTTTTTTATTTTTGTTCATTTGAACTTTAGAAACGTAATCCTAAATAACATTTCTAGAATCCCAATAAAAAATAATGACACAATTGCCTTAAGTTCCCGAGAATTGAGACTATTTGTTAAACTACGAATTTAAAATTTTCAAGATTCGTCGACTTTGACAGGCCCTCCTATAAAAAAAATGTACTAGAGTGCCTTGGCAAGTAGCATTAAAAGTTGGCGCATTTAATCAGAATTCTAAAATGGTACAATACTTGTTAGTTCCATACAATAGAAAAGAGTAAAAAAATTAAAACCTCAAGTAACCCGATTTTTGCTATCAGATTTTACTCAGTTAAAATGTTTTTAATTCGCACAAGCTCTAGGTAGGTTCTTAATTTTAAGGCAAAATGATGAGAGAGATGGATAATGGGTATGTTTGCCATGAGTGAGCGAGACAGATAGTGACGCCACTTTTACCAAAGTGAAAAAAAGTTAGTAAAATTAGTAAAATAATTAGGTTTGTTGGAATAAAAGTCAGATGATAGAGAAATAACGTTTTTTATTAAAATAAATGTTCAAATTGTTTACCATCAGCCTCAATACAAGCCCTACATCTTCTTAAAAAAGATCTACTTATTAGTCGGGCATATCTTCGAGAGTTGATCGCCTCAGCTGCTTGAGAAATGCGTTCACGCAGGTCGGCTACGTTCTCAATGGGCTTTGACATTTAGGATTACGTTTCCAAAGTTCAAATGAACAAAAATAAAAAAGAATAACCACAATAACCGAAAAATGGTACAGTTTGATCAAATTTCTAGGTTTTTCTTAAAACGCCCATAATTTTTAAACTGCATGGGATAGATTTTTTTTCAGATTTTTCTCGTGATGATGGTTATGATCAATCCTGTCACCCCGTTTCGGCTTGACGTTGAGTTTTGGGACACCCTGTATATGCCGACTTCCATATCTTAGGCACCACGCCAGTAGCAAGTGATTTTTCAAAAAGGATGGAAAGAGGCACAGAAAGATCCTTGGCACAGTTGACGACAAATATGGGCGAAATATCATCCGGACCCGCCGATTTATTTAAGTCCACTTGTTTTAGAAGCTTACATACCTCGCTAAGCCGTATTTCCACTTGACTTATGTCGTGCGTGTTGTCATTGGGTCCTTCGACCATATATTAATCCGAAGATTGACTGCAGGTATTACTAGTATTATCAAGAAAATTGGAACGAAAACAATCACTGAACATATCACAAATTACGTCACCATCGCTGGACGTCACCTGGCCAAATTGCATGACGGAGGGGTAAGAACAGGATTGTTTTTTAGATTTCACGTACCTCCAAAAGGCCCGTGGATTGTCGCGAATGTCAGATTCTATTTTAGTTATGTAATTGTCAAACATATCCACCTCTAGGTCTTTAGCCCGCTGACGGAGTATAATAAAAGATTGATAGTCAGATATGTTCCTGTACTTCTTAAATTTAGTGTAAAATTTAGCTTTTTCCTTGATGATTTTTATCAACGGACTTTTGTACCAGGGAGGGTATTTTGATTTGGGGACAACAGTTTTTATCGGTATGTACGTGGAATGTAGCCTCCTTAGTACTCCATAAAAATATGCTACCGCTTCTTCCATAGACCTACTACTTAACTCAGACTGCCAGTCTACACGATTTAACTCGCCTTTTATATTTTCGTAATCGGCAGACCTATATAAAAATTTTACGTAGGACCGACCTGGTAGTCGATGTAGTTCAACGAATTCCGCGGTAACTCATAAGGCTCTGTGATGAGGGTCTTCAGGCACTAGTGGATCATCACAGCAGCTAGCGATAACTTCATCATTAGATAAAACCAAATCTAGGATTCTACCATTGATGTTCGAGTGACTATTATATTGCATTAAATTGCACGTACTAAAATTATCAATTAGACTAGTCTGAACATTACCTTGAACATTTGTAGGATATAATGATTGAGATGTGTTGGAGTGAAGCATTTGATTCTGCTTCTCTTGCTAGATATCTCTTCCTTTCCCTATTTCGTATTTTCAGCTTGTTCGGGATTGCTCTTTTTTCTTGCTTTTCTTTTTCTTTATGCCATTCTATTTTTAAGCAGCCTCTCTTTGCTGGTCTTTTTTTGGCATTCTTAAAAACAACGAAATAAAATATATGAATAAGAAACTTTATCATTATTATGCCACTCGTATATTAATAGGTCATACTTACTGCCACGTACATAACAATTATTGCTAATCAAATTGTCTTGCAACGTAAAAACTGGCTATAATGGTAAAAAACAATACAAATACAGCACATACTTAAAATTTGGTGGTTCGTTTTCAATTTTGGTGGGGTCAAAAGCCACCAAAATTGAGCCACCAAAATTGGAACTAGGTGTAAAAAAAATCTTTAAAAAAAGGGGTTTTTAGTTACAATTAAATTTATACCACTGATTTATGCGTAACCCAAATCACTACGTTTAACGTGTAGCTTACTATTAAACCACTTTAAAATCAACAGCAAATCGACCCACCAAAAATTGAGAAATTCTTGTCCCCCGTGCTAGCCAGGCTGGTAATTACGTTTTTGACGGGAAGTCTCAGCACTAATCAAACACCTGTTACGCGTAAGTGCAGGAGCACGACTGATAGATGCGAAATAATAAAACGCGATTGATCGCACACGCACGAAACTTCATGTTATAGTGAGTTGAAAAAGTGTCACCAACATTTTGATTTTTGCTTGGACAAACTTTGATCGAGTATCCTGTACTGTTAAATTGGATTTGCTGATATGGTTTAATTGTTTTTAGATAATGTGTCTTATGCATATAATAACTAAATTGTTTATTTTTAATTGTACCTTAAATTGTTACTTTGGTGAATGCAATTATATCAAAAAATGGAGCTGGGACAAGCCACCAAACTTGAATTTTAAGACGGTTTTTTTTTCTGATTATTTATAATATGCATTTATCAAAGAAAATAATATGGCCCTAATTAAACCAAGTTATGTAGTTCACTATAAAAAAAAATAAGAAACATCCTATCATTTAACACCTCGATTCTCAACGTGGACACGTAAAATTTGCCCCGGGGATATTCACCCACATGTACAATTTTTATTATATGTAAATCGGTGCATAAACTGCAGAGATATTCTATTTTGAACCACGAAAGTTACGAAAGACGCCACGCAAGTTACAGACGTATTTTCTAGAAGTAAAATATGGTTTCAAATCCTTATTTTTTTCACAAATTTCCTGTGGTTTGAGGTTTATAAAATGAAAGACCAATTATGAACAGAATAGGTTTGATCTCGGTAATTAATACTGTAAAATTTACAACATAAATTTATGAAACTACTTCAGAAGAACATGAAGCTTCGATGTGTTTTTATACTGTCTAGTAACCCGTCTTGAATGCAGTCGATTTTTTGAGATTCAGGAGATGATGCTGGTACTAGTTGAGGAGTTGGTGATTTAGAAGAACACAGTGGATCATCAACTAAATTTAGGGCACTCGATCATATTTTCTTGATGCGCCTGGTTCTGTCATTCTTTCACGAAAAAGTCTGCTTTTTATGCGGTTTTGTTCTGTCATGGCTCTTTACCTTCTACTACTCATTTCACTTTCTGGTATGACTTTCCCTTCTACTTTTCTTCTGTAATTTTACTGCATTGTGTAACTGTATCTATATTTTTTATATTCTTGCTCTTCTTTTATCTTTGCCAGACGCTTTTTCTCCCGTCGCTCCTTTGCACCTTGAGTTGGCATATTTCCAGTTTGAATGAAATCTGAAAATAATTTTTACCAAAAAAATTAACATAACTGATGTGAGTAATTAAAGAAGATAAAGTACAAGACAGTCAGAAAGTATGAAGTTGATATTTTTTAAGCAAGAGGGATACAATTGGCACAACAGCCCAGTTTGGGGTGGGATAAGCTGTTAAATTGGCTACGAGAAAACATACAGAAACACATTTTACGAGTCATTACAAAAAAAAATGAAACACGAATGCATAAAAATACATATACAAATACAAAAAACCTTACTTTTGAGCTTCGCGAAAATCGAGTAAATGCATCTGCAGCGTTACAAAAAATCTATAGTTATTATACAATGGAGATATTAACTTTCGTGGTGCTCTGGCTACCTTTCGTGGACAAATAACCACGAAAGTTGTGCCACGAAAGTTACGAAAATTTCACATTTTTGAGAAATGCGATAAAAATTATAGGTAAATTAACGAACAAAGTACTTAAGAATAATCTCGAAGATCTATCTTATTCCTTAATTCAAAATGATTTGGAAAGTTATAAACATTATCCTTCAAAATGTGGGCATGAAAGTTTCTTGACCAAGGCTACTTGAAAATTTTCAAAGATTAACTTACCTCAGTATTTTTTTGTTTAGAAGCGAAGAACGTACATGTCTCCCCCACTAGCGCCGGAGCTCCCGTGCAGCTAAAACTTGTTGCGAGAAGTTGGCGCTCTTGGAAGATAGGTGCAGTTTTGTTGCGCTTTCGCAAAACTATCAAAATCGTGTGACAGAGACATAATGCCTATTAAGTATTGTAAATTAAGAGATAAAATTAACTTTCTTTAGTGATTATGAAGTATAGTTAAATACGGTTAATTTGATATATTACATTATATGCTTATGCATTGAATACAAAAGTTATCAAAGTTTTCCGTGAGCGCGAACAGAGTGTGACGCGCGAAGAACACCGATTTTGCTCCCGTTTTCGACATGAGATATTTTTTTTTGTGAAAATTATAAACAAATTAAAATGTTTAATGTTGAAATTCTATACATATATAAATAAAGAGTAACCTGCATTAGGTCCTAAGACTGAATGTTTAATAGTTTAGGAATAAGGACCGTGTGACCGAGTTTTAAGGGACCTCGAAGAACAACCCATTACAATGTTTCTCACGAAAAGTTATTTGAACAGAACAGCAGTGCGATTCTGTAAACATGTCGAAGTGAACACTTGGACAGGGTGCACGACGGGCGAGTTGTCAAACCATACAAATAATATGGAATGACAGCTGTATTGTCGTTCACTCCGCCTAGATGAACACCGTGAGATGTCGACAGAATCGACCGGCAGGTGATACTCGACGGCGCGTTGTGTTCCACGCGCGTCACAAAAAGATGTCAGCATAAAGACGAGGCCCGCTAGGGCCAGTGCCTGCCAGGGTTGCGGAATTTGTTCGAAAGAGTCACCGCGGCCCTGGAACGCAAAGGGCATTAGGAGGAACACAGATGGGTTTTAGTCAGTAAGAGTCTGACACTCTCTTCCATTCCGCCCAGAGCGAAAGGAGTCATTTGATGTTTTCCCATACATAAAAAAGGAAGCAAGCAATGATAGATATTGACTGTTCGTCTACACTAATATTATAAAGAGGAAAGGCTTTTTTTGTTTCTTTGTTTGTTTGTTTGAAATGAATAGGCTCCGAAACTACTGGACCGATTTGAAAAATTCTTTCACCAGTAGAATTATACATTATCAGTGATGGACATAGGCTATAGAATATTTTCAAAAAAGATAGGGATCCGTATGAAACTTCGATACCCAAGGTGTGAGAAAAAATCCTTATATCGCGTACGCTGCGGAATGTATTGACAATAGAGCAAAGTGATGTACTACAGTTTTATAGAGGTCATCAATATCTACAAAAAAGTCCGCAATACCATATGTCTAACTATTATGGATAAGTCACCATGACCGCTTTTTGATAATATTATTCAAGCAAAGCCAATGGTCAAATAAAAAATGGTGATTTTAGTATCATGATATTAATCCTTATCCATTTAAATGGTTTGATAATTAAGGTTGATTATGTCCGTATAAATTACACTTTAAATTATTCAAATCGGACATTTCGTTCAAAAGTCGACGGTAATAAACATGCTCGGAGTAAGAAAAATGTCGCGGCTTGAGCGAACTGGGGAGAATCGTATCAATGCTTGGTCCGATGAAATTGGAACACCACGGCATTTAAATGTTTTCGATAAAACAATAAGAATAACAAATGTTTGGATTTTTCGAAAATAAATTACATACATAATAAGGAGTGAAGCAGGGGTGATTAAGATTTTAGGGGAGGACATAATTGCTTGCTTCAATTTACGTCGGAATGCTATGAACAAACTAAAAGCGGGATAAACGCAACTGTTCACCCCGTTCAAACCCTGACGGGTTGAACGGGGTGAACAGTTGCGCTGAACCTGGGCTCGAGACAAGTGAGATTCTGTCAACGGTGGCGTGGCGTACGAAAATCGCTGTGCTTAATTTCCCAAAACTAACCTTTTAAAGGGGGCGTTGAAGTTTGTGGAGTACCTACTAAATCCGCGCGGACGAAGTCGCGGGCGAAGTGCTAGTATTAGATATACGAACACATCGATCTTACCTAGCCACATCATTTTACAATACATACACGCGAACGAAGTCGCGGGCAACAGCTAGTATTATATATTCCTAAATCCCTACCTTTCACCTACCACATGAACCGCGAGCGCATTCATTCCGCGACAGCCGCTAGTCACACTCAATCGGCTAACGAGGAACCACGCGTACTAAGTTTTCTGAACAGTACCTACCTCTGCTCCTCGTACTCCATATAAATTTTATTCTAGTACCACCTAGTAACTTTAGTATTTAGTAATTAGAAAGTGCCTAGTGTTCTTCCCGTACTGGGTAAGTTGTACAATTTGAATCATTGCGTAACTTTATTCATAATCTGGTTAAATAAGTGTATAGCCGCCGCTGCTTTCTGTGTTTTATATTTAAGGAAAAACTATCTGGGCCGTTTGTAACAGTTAAATTTTAAATGATATCCTTAGGATACCTTCATCTGTAAAAATAATAACTGATGATGTATACTATCGCTGACACCAATCCTTTGGCCTTAATTCTACTTTCTCATAATCAGTGCTTACTATAAATTAGTAATTAGTCGCTAGTTTTAGTTGAGTCTTTTATTTAAGTGTGTGTATATAGTTATAGTTGCAATAAAGAATTCGTCGCTTAAATACTTAGTTTTTTCTTGTTATTGTCTACTGAACCTAGACTAGCCTTCTAGTAGATGCCAATCTCTTCCTGTAAGGTGAGGGCTTGCAATCGAGGCTTAACGAGATAAGGTGCTAATGCCATTTTGGAACGGGATTCCAGGAACTTCTGATCTGATCTGAGCTGAGCCGTATGGCTCAGCTCAGATCAGCGTAACTGGCCGACTGGACGGCACCCTTAAACCGGCACCCGGCACCGTTGGACCACCTGCTGGATGGACTCTGAAGCCATCACCGACGTCACCGGCCGGCACCAAGCAGGAGAGTGCGGTATTGACGGCCTCCTACGTAGTCCGACCTTTGACCGGCCTTACCTTCTACCGTCTCGTTTTTTTATTTTTCCTAAAATCTTAAAATATACTGGCTTTTGGTTATAACATAATCGTTTTCTTTTAAATCCAGTATTTTTTGATAAAAGGAACGTGACATGTAGTGTGTTATTTTTTTTTTTAATTATTATTTTCTTATTATTGATCTAGGCAAGCGCTTGACCACTATCTCACCAGATGGTAAGCGACGATGTGGTCGAAGATGGAGCACGCTTGCCTAGAAGTAACCTATTCACTCTTGACTTAAAGACTCCCAGGTTGCAGCTATCAGGAAACACAGACCCCGGCAGGGAATTCCACTCCTTAGCCGTACGCACAATGAATGTATGTATTCCCAAAACGTTTTGTGCGTGTGGGTGGGATGTCCACCATGTACCGGTGGCGCATCGCCGTACGTCTTGTGGTCCGATGATGGAACGGGCTAGGCGGAATCAAACTATGCAATTCCGTTGCACACTCTCCAAAATGCAACCGATAGAAAACCAACAGGCTTGCAACTCGGCGTCGATGCTCGAGGCTTTGGAGCTTCGACTCGACGAGCCTATTATTGTCGATGATCCTCTTTGCTCGTTTCTCTATTGACTCAAGGGCATCAAGCTGGTATCTGGCAGATCCATCCCAAAGATGCGAGCAGTACTCCATACACGATCGAACTTGCGCTTGATAAAGTTTGAGCAGCTGTTCCGGCGTGAAGTACCGACGCACCTTTGCTAGGATTCCCAACTTTTTGGCAGCCACTTGAGCCTTTGCCTCTATAAATGTGCCAAAATTGAGGGTAGATGTCAACGTAACACCAAGAAGGTCAAGTTGGTCGGTTATCGGCACGGTTACACCTCGGAAAGATGGAGCTGGATGGAATTGGCTCCTTTTAGCGGAAAAAAGACACGCCTGGGTGAGAGAGTGGGGCGATGCCAATCTAGTCAAGTTCAATGCTGCTAAGAAGCAGCATTGAACTTGACAAGATTGGCATCGCCCCACTCTGAGACAGCCTGTAAGGACAAGTTCAAGCACTCAACCATAGCCTCTCGGAGAGACCGGATCTGCGACCCACCACCTCGTGCATTGGACACGTATGTCTCAGCAACAGTACTGTCGTCTGCATACCCAAAGGTACCGGGTTTTAGCAGATCATTAATATGCAGCAAAAACAATGTTGCCGAGAGCACCGACCCCTGAGGAACCCCGGCATTAATATCCAGCAGTCCAGATGAACAGCCATCTATGACCACTCGGATAGACCGATCCCTCAGGAAATCTGCAATCCAATCACACAATCCGGCGGGTAGACCGAAGGAAGGAAGCTTACCAATAAGGCTTTCGTGCCAGACCCTATCGAAGGCTTTCGAGATGTCAAAGAGACCGCAAGTGCTTCCCCGTGTTTCTCGATGGCCTCACTCCAGATGTGAATGGCATACGCTAGAAGGTCCCCAGTGGACCGATTTCGGCGGAAGCCGTATTGTCGGTCACTAAGGATATCGTTAGCTTCTAGGTATGCCAGGAGCTTACCATTCAGCACGCGTTCCATACTCTTACAGAGTATGGAAGTTATCAGTAACTTCCGTAAGCGAATTATAGACCCATCTCAGGATGGGTCTATAATTCGCTGGGTCAGCTCGACTACCCTTCTTGGGCACGGGCTGCACGTTAGCTTGCTTCCAAGCCATCGGCACGTCTTACCAGTCTCAAACGAAAGGCAATATAGGCGTGTCAAGATCGGAAACAACTCAGGCGCGCAGGTCCTCAGTAAAATTGCCGGCATCCCGTCGGGGCCACTAGCCTTATTCACGACTAGGTTACGCAATACCCTACGAACGTCCTTCTGATGAATGCGAATGTTCGACATACTCGACTCGCATCCAACAGGAGAAGCAGGGGGCGTCGCGCCACCAGGATCAAGACGCGAATTTTCCGCAAACAGAGAAGCAAACAGGTTCGCTTTTTCCTCAGCGGAATGGGCCAGCAACCCATCAGGTCTCAGCAGTGGTGGTAGTGAGGGGCGGCAGAAGTTTGATTCAACCGACTTAGCCAGGGACCAAAACGCCATGCCTGCTGGGTATGAAGCAAGTTTGTTCCCAATTCGGCTAATGTGGTCAAACCGAGCCCTCCGCAACATCTTCTTGCAGGACTTGGCAGCCCTGTTGAAGGCCCTCTTCTTCTGACTCACGTCACCCGCTTTGCACGTACGAGCGTCGACCCATGCTAGGTACGCCGCATGTTTGAGCGTATCAGCGCGATTGCACTCGGCACCAAACCATGGACTAGCCACGCCAGATATTGCTACGTCAGAGAACGGAATGAAATACTCCATTCCCTGCCGCAACACATCCGTCACGGCGTTCGCGCACGACGAAGCGTCAGTCGAAGAAAAGCAAGTAGGCTGCCAAGGATAACATGCGAAGAAAGATCACATGGCATCCCAATCTGCTGACCTGTATCGCCAAAGCCGTGTGGTGCCTCTAGGGCTAGGATCGGGCGGGGAGTAGACGGACACAGATTTCCCCAGACAGTGGTCGGAACTTCTTAGTGGTGAAGAAATCGACACCGAGTAGCGGTCTGGATCTGTTGTCAGCAGAAGGTCCAAGTCCAAGCAATTGGCTGTGTGCGAATCAACATCCGGCACCCTCGTTGCCCCCTGGACCAGCTGGGTGAGATTTAACGCTAGCGCTAGCTTTCGCGTCTCTCGTCCAGCATGGTCTATGCACTGGTATGAGAAGAGCCACTCCTGATGGTGGGCGTTGAAGTCCCCCAGGAATACCAATTGGGCAGAAGGGTATCGCTGTTGAGCCGCATCCGCCGCCTCACTGAGGTGTGGTGTGAGCCCAGTTGTCTCCAGATCCCCGCTGTGCGACCGATAGACACAGGCATAGATTATTTTATCTAAGCCAGTGTCCACCAGAACCCAAAGCGTTGAGAACCTGGAGTCCTCAAGGTTGCGGAGACGCCGATAGCAGATGTCGTCCCGGGCGTACATACATACACTGCTCCAGGGTAAACCCTGGGTAAGTGAGGTACGACACGTCTGACGGACATCCGATCTGCGTCTCCGAAAGGAACAGGAGCGCTGGTTTCTCAGTCTCCAGGTGGTGATGGACTGCGGCGGGATTAGAGTGCAGACCTCGTATATTACACAGGTGCACTTTGTGGGAGAGGGAGTGCTGCCGCTGTACAGCCTTTTTAATTTTGTTCCTTAAATTCATTTTGAGTGAAGGAGGTAGAGGAGAAGGAAGTGAAATGAGGTTCCATGCTGCTAACCTTCAGGCACGCTCTGACAGGACGGCATCATTGGGGGACTAGTCTGGAGACTGCGGGGACGCCCGAGCCCCCCCGGGAATGTCCATCGGGCCCTCTCGTCTGGTCGCCAACCAGCACGATGGTGCATTCCGGGATTTTTCGACAGTTGGCGGGGCAGCCTTTCGTGTGTGGCTAGCACACTACTTGGGCCCCCAACTACCTGCGGCCAGCGGCGCACCGCGCCTCGGATCCCGCTACCCTCCGCGACTAGTCTCCCGAAACGCCCAAATCAGCGCGAGCCTGGTTGGTCTGCCTGCATAGGAACAACTATTTCGACCCAACTCCTCTGGATTGGCTACACTGAGCATCGTACCGGAACACGGCTAGGCCGCTTTGCCCACAAGGGTGGTCACAAGCCATCGGCCGAAACCAACCACCAGTTAGTGTCAACCGATTAGCACCACCCGGGGACCACGTGTGGGGACACTATGGGTATTCTCCTACGGACACGGGTGACTCGGCCCCCATCATTTAAGAGAGCTCACACACGTTCGGAATGTGAACATGAATTTTCGCGATCAAACTGAGGTCCACTGAGATTAACATAAAAGGCTCAAAATTATTATATTAAAATTCCTATTTCTGTGTGGTTTAAAAAAAATATCCGAGTCGGTGTGCCCAATGACCGGCTAAACGTAGCTTAATGTTCACACCCACCTTTAGCCGTAACATATACATACCTACATACCCTTCTTTTTGGCTTTGCCGTAGTCGGGTAAAAAATACGACGAGAAACACCGACTTCCACAATTAAAATTATTTTGTAGTGGTTTTGGAAGTCGGTTGTATTTTTTTGTGATAAAGATTTTTTATTTAGCGATCCGTTTGCGAAATATTAAGTTTAAAGTGGAAAATTTTGTTAGACTCTGTTAGAGTCATATGGGGTCAGTCAGTCAGTGGGGTCCTCTATCAACAAAACCGTTAGTTTTGGGTATGTGAAAGTATTCACGATGTTAGTATATACCTATGACGAAGATAAAATAAAAATTATCACCGCTAACTAGGCTAAACAAGTTAATGACTTAATAATTCTTGGAATTTTTTAAATAAAGTACCTATTTTTAATTATTTGTTAACAGCAGTGGAGGTCACTGCTCACTGCACTGGTCACTGGTCTAAATAAAAACAATAAAATGAATGGTTTGGTGGAATTCTCGCAATTACACATTTGAAACAGTACACATGATGTGTTTTACCTTTATATTCCGGTTTCTTGCATCTTGTCGCTGCGTTTTTTTTATCGTATTCAGGTAAATAATGTACAGTACCATATTGTATTTCAATCGCAGGTCTCATTTCAGCAACGCTGCGAAGACGTCGTTTTGGTATAGGTACTGGTTGGGGTATTGGACTGCTAGGACCAGAGGAGTCCTTTCTCTGGTCCTAGTAGTCTGATAAATCTCGTTTTCTAGCAATTAGTGTTCCATTTTTATAAGTGCCTCGGCAACTAGCTGTCTGAAGTGCAACAGGTCTGGAACATCCTTTTTTGGAATGTTGCATGTTTGCAATCTTCTTGATATTCCAGTGCCAAGTCGATGCCATGGAATATCATCAGTAATATCCACTTTTTGGATCTGATGAAGACGCGACGCACTAACTAATCCACGCTCCTCTATTCATTATTGTAAAGATGCACGAGCTCACGAGCTCATGGCCGAGGAATGTAAAGTATTCTTTAGAAAATTTATTCCATTTTCTTGATCTATTTCAGAAAAATTCGAAGCAAGTACTATCCTACCTTTATTGTCCATCGACTTTGTGACAACTACATCTTTGATACTGTTTGTTATTTTATCAGTACACCCTCTTTCTTTTTTGGCTCCGTCCCTGTCTTTTATCAGCGGAAGTTTTCCAAATCTATTTATTCTGTTCGTTCCACCAGCATATATATGTATACATATTTGTATTAACTTCTTCAGTTTTTGAAAAAAATAAACCTATAGCAAAACTTATATTCACATAAATGTCATTCAAAGTCTTTCATAACACAGTATAGCTTGTTGACATCTAAGACCTGATAAGACCTGATGTCCATTGACATGTAGGTACATAATCTTTAATTGCATGTTTGAATTACAATATTGCATTGAATTTTGTTTACGTACAAAATGTTGTCCATAATCATTGCATATTCTATGAGAAGAAAAATATTGGGCAGAAATATATGCCTAATTTGAAGAAACAACTAAAACAAAACTAAAGGCCCACCTGCCTCTCGCTGAACCACCAATACCACCATGCTGACCATGGCGAATGTCATCACTAGACTAGATATACACAAAGACCGATTGTGTTTTGTTTGAAATAACAAGTTTAATGTGACATAAATTATAAAAGTATGTCCATTGAGATTGAGATGGACGTTCAGGGCAGGCGTTGTCATCGCGATCAAGGAGATCTAACATTTCAGATGATTTTATGAAATTAGTCTTGTTACGTCGACCACGAATTAAGTGATGCGAAGGCAGCCGTGGTTTCCAAGACTGAGCATGGAGAGCCACCCTAAATAGGGCTGCTCTGTCACTCCAGGTGCTGCCGAGTCCTCTCTGTCACCCCAAATGCAGAGTGAAAGCGACCACGATGCTCTTAGAACACCCCTGGGGCCGCCCATGTGCAGGCCTCAGACAAAGCCTGGTTTGCATCAAGCCAGACCTCTCTACCTCAACCCATCGCCATGGGACTTTACGTCACTCGGAGTCCAAAATTCGGACCTGCGCAGGTATATTTTTAGTGGACAAACGGGCGCGCTACCGCAGATCCCTCGTCTTTACCCTCCGTAACCCAGTGGAACGGGAACCGCTACAACTGGCGGGGGTTTGGATGCAGTATCTGGCCATGAACATTGCTGTGCCAACTCGCCGGATCCGCCAGCTTCCGGTCTTTTCAGTATGGACTGCCTTCACCGCCGAGCTAGACTTTGTGTCGAGTGCAGGAGGTATCCACACAAGAAACTTGACTGCCGAAGCTTTCAGGTTTGCTGCTGACCAACTTAGACGCTTTCCCTTCGCTCCCGGGTCAGCTGGGAGACAAACAAAACACAAAATGTCAATGAGTTCAAGAAACTTAATAAATATGGCAATATTACAGAATAAATAAAA
Organism: Melanchra persicariae; assembly: GCA_947386135.1. NCBI lineage: Eukaryota > Metazoa > Arthropoda > Insecta > Lepidoptera > Noctuidae > Melanchra > Melanchra persicariae. The sequence goes on along the minus strand of OX376659.1, from coordinate 20,721,145 downwards.
CCCGCAGAAGCAAAGCCAAGTCCAACTGAAGCTATCGTTGTTCAGCTTGGCTCACCTGTTGCATCTCGACAATATTAGCGGTAAGTACCTACTTCGCAAACAATAAAACAAAATATTACATTAACTGATTTATTTATTCGTTGACTCCTCGGCAAACTTAATTGGTCCACCTTTATTGCTTCTAACTAGATGCGCGCAGAACGCCGCGGAGCGCGGGCGCGGGCGCTTGCGCGGGCCCCAGGGCGCAGGCCCCAGGGCGCGGGCCCCGGGGGCGGGGCGCGGGCGCGGGTCGGTGGACCAGCGAAGTGGCCGCGGCGGTGCGCGCCGCTCCTACTCTCACACTTAACCTAGCTATGTACAAAATTAGTACCCGTTTAAATGAATGTATATCGAGTCTATTTACACGTGGGGAGGGTGCGGATGACGTCACTGCGCCGAAAGTACCGGCGCGGATGAAGCAGCGGGTGCCGCGGGTGCGTCCGGCGCGGGCGGCCCAGTGATCGAGGGCGGCCCGGAGGTCGCAGGGACCCCGGGCATCTCGGTGGCCCCGGGGGTCACTGGCGGCCCAGGGGCCGGGGGAGCGCCGGGCGTGGCGGGTGCGCCTGGCGTGGCGGGCACGCTGGGCGTAGCTGGCACGCCGGGCGTAGCTGGCACGCCGGCGCTGGCGGGTGCAGCGCCCGGCGGCTCGGCGCTGGACAGGCGCGCCAGCGTCTTGTATAGCGGCGAGTTGACGAAGCGTGGGTACGAGTCGCGGTGCATGAGCGTGTAGATCTGCAGCTGCGCCTCGTCGAAGGTGTGTGGTGTGGGCTCCACCATGTTGCGGTTCACCACCTCGCGCACGCGCGAGTCCAGCGACACCTGCAAGCGGCGGCACCCGATTAGACACAGTGTGACGCGTGGGGTGCGGGGTGCAGGCCGCGACGCGCGGGCGGGTACTCGCCTCCTTGGGCGACAAGATGGAGATGTAGTCCTCGTAGATGAAGCGCGCCTTCTCCTCGACGGCGTCGGGGTCGGTCTCTCGCTTCAGCTCCTCGCACGCCAGCCAGAACATTATATTCTCCTCAGAGTATTCGCCGCGAAGGAAGTCTCGGAATACTTTCCGTCCGGCTGAAACACGTAAGAAAAATCATTTATACATTTGTCTATTGTTGAGCACAAGGCAATATCAAAATCAAGACATCAATCGCAGCGCGGCCGTCGGTGTCGCTGACTGCTGCGTCAGTATAGGGGGCGCGTGTGATGTACGTACCGGCGCTGCGCATAAGACGGTCGAACGACTGCCCCCAGCTCTGGATCTCGTCCAGCGTGGGCCTGCAACACAACACACGTCTCAGTGCTTGACCGCGCGAGCTACACACTACTCACTGTATTGTCATCATAATAATGAAATAATGCTTAAAGGGTTTTTAAACATGCTCGCCCCGGTTTTGCACGGGAAAATTAAATACACAAACCTTCCTCGTATACCTACAGCTCGTTCTATTAGTTGTGTCGTATAGCAATGTCGTCGTAGCGGAGAAACAACCGAGGATTCGTTTGTTTCATTCAGAGAAGAGATGATGATGATTAGATCTTCTTCTTTTCGAGGCGATGGTTAACTCCTTAGAATTATTGTGCCCATGCGCAGTAGGTGGCCACGGCGATTGCGCCATTGCATTTTTAATGATGTTTACATTTGAGAAGATATGTTTTAAAATTCAAACAATGTTGTGTTGCAGTCAACTAGCTTAATCAGCAGTTTAATTGGTGACCTAACCTTCTCATTGAACGACGCCGCACGCACCGTTTAGTCAGCTGCCTAAGTCATCCCAGCATTTAATTGAACAGCTTGGCGAATAACTTGGTTCAATGTCGTTTAATGCCTAGCCAAGTAGCGGAGCTTAGGCGATTAACACACTGCCACGCACCACGCAGCGTAGCGCGTGAATGCGTGTTCTAACGTTGCTTGTAAGCAGAGTTGGGCGTAATCAACTACTTTTGTAATCGGATTAATAATCTGATTGAAAGTAATCATGAATACATTAATCATGATTACTTTTAATCTTGATTACTTTCAATCATGACTACATTTGTAATCATTAGTTTTGATTACAATAGTCAGTAATCTTAATTACATGGGTAGATTTGATTAATTTTTTAAGCATATTTTTAATAAATGCGGTTTTATATTCAATCAGTATGTATCTTGTATGTCTGCGTTTTTCTAAAAACGCCAAGTGTGTTAACTTGCTAGTGGTCATACCTAAAAAAAAAAAAAAATAAAAAAAAAAAAAAAAAAAAAAACTTAAATTCATTCACGAGTCTAAACCGTGACGTATTGGCCTATGTGTTTTGGTGTTTAAACATTATTATTGTAAAATCAGTATTTATTGTAAAATGGCGTCAAGTTCTTTTTTTCGATTCCTAAATGTAGTTAGTATGCATCAATCAAAAAAGTAATCAAAATAACGATTACAAACTAATAATCATTAATCACCGATATGATTACTTTCTTGATTAATTTCCGTAATCTGTAATCTTGATTGATGATTACAAAATGTAATCGTAATCCTTAATCATTAATCTGATTACAATTTGCCCAACTCTGCTTGTAAGTATCTCCGTTTGTACAGAAAACAAGCACAGTCCAACACACAGAAAATGCATCCACGCGCGTTCATTGTTGACGTTGACACGCAACATGCAGCGGGATGCCCGGCAGTGTGAAAATCGCCTTAGGGTGCCCCGACACGGTTAGGTCCAAACGGCCTGCCGGGAACTAGAGTTAGCGAGCAAAGCGAGCGAATTTAGCTCCAGTTATGCAATAGACAGAATTAGGAGCCGTCGTCGTCGAGGTTAAATGTATAAATTGAATGTTGATTGAATTTAGAATGTTTTCGTCACACGGTGACCCTATACTATAATCGGCCTAAGCATCTGCCAACCCGTTCATTAAACTTATCTAACTTCACAAATTCAATTCCTTTGCTCTGCCCACAGTAAAAATCTTCGCTCTACTAATAATCGTCTTCTACGTTGTCCCTCACACCGCTTTATCCGCTCCTCGTTTTTTGTTCAGAGGATCTTCCTTTGGAATGCGCTCTCTCTGAACATCTGGATGGCAACCAGTCGGCACGTGAGCACATTCGCAAGAAGCTGGTAAAATCATCACAGCGTTAATTTGTTGGATTCGTTTTTTCTTAATAACTTTGTTTATGTGTATGTATGTATCTATGATTGTATTTTTTTTCCTCTATGTGTTTCCTTTAAGTTGCACCTGCCATGTTTTCTCAGCACCACCCTAAGGTCGACTGGTAGAAAATGCCTATGGCATTAAGTCCGCCTTTGTACACAGTGTTTTTCACTAGTGCATAAAGTTTTAATAAATAAAATAAAAATAGATAGATGTTCTACAAATCTTCTCTGCTAATAATTTAGTATCAAATGGAAGACAAACGAAGTGTATCAGATTTGCTTTACCTAATGTCAAAAGTAATTATTGCGACATAGTATTGAACAAAGAGAAACTTGAATTCGTCGAAAACGCGGTTTTCCTGGGGATCACGCTCGACTCAAGGCTGCAATGGGGTCCTCATTTAACGTCTCTTGCGGGACGGCTAAATTCAGCAGCATATGCAGTCAGAAAAATCCGTCAATTTACAGATACAGATACCGCGAAGCTGATCTTTTAGTTACATTCATAGTATCATGTATTACGGTATATATTATTATGGGGACGAGCTGCAGACATCGAATCTATATGTATTCTGCAGAAAAGAGCCATCACAGCCATGTATAATCTGGGTCGGCGCGATTCCCTTAGGGAACTGTTTAAGGATATTAACATCATGACGGTACCTTGTCAATACATTTCCGAAAACATTATGTATGTTCGGAAAAATCTTCATTTTTTTTTAAGATTAGTGAAATAGGAACAAATTAGATCAATCCCAATTCAGATTGGCTAAAGTACATACTTCTTTTATGGGGTACTGTGTTAAATATAATAAAAAACCACTTGAAATTCTCGAACTGAATGAGAGATTTCAAACATGCATAAAATGCACACTATGTGGACAAGCTTAAATATAATAAAATGGAAGATTATATTGTTGATGAAAATGCTTGGCTAAATGCCGGTCCTGCTCCACATCCTAAGCCGCTTGGTTCCACTAGTTAGGATTTTATATTTGGAAGAGATGCTCACCCTTTATTATGTCTAATAATTATAATATTCCACATTCTTATATTTATAATGTTTGAAATAAACTTTTATCTTTCTGTCCTTACAAATTGATATTCATAGTTTTATGTAGAGTTGAATTATTTTTTATTTTCAAATCCTCTAAATCAGTACCAGACTTATGGAAAGTTGCTGAAGTAATAATGATAGCAAAGCCTGGGAAACCGGCTCACGAAACGACATCATTAAGACCGATTTCTCTGCTACCAATTATGTCAAAGCTGTTTGAAAAGCTGCTACTCAAACGGCTTAAACCAATAATAGAAAACAGGAACATTATTCCAGAGCACCAGTTTGGTTTTCGAGAACAACACGCAACGACCGATCAAGTGCACAGAATCAAAAACGAAATAGAAAACGAAAAAGTTTGTTCTACTGTTTTTTCTAGACGTAGCTGAAGCGTTTGACAAAGTATGGCATGAAGGCCTTACACATAAACTGAAGAGACTTCTACCGAAACAGTTTGCACATATATTAGAATCCTACATTCTAAACAGAGTATTTAGAATAAGACTAAAAAGACGCTTATTCAGAACTAAAACAAATAAAAGCTGGCGTACCGCAAGGAAGTGTGTTAGGTTCGGTCCTGTACCCACTATATACTTTCGATATTCCTGAATCAGAACACAATACCATTGGGACCTTTGGAAACAACCACGAAGAAGCAGTAGAAAAGGTTTAAATGGCTGTTAATCAAGTTTGTGACTGGACCAAAAAATGGAGAATTAAATTAAATGAATCCAAATCTGTACACATAGACTTGACAAACAAAAAGCAACAACATTTTCCAGTTTATATACTGCTCAAGCACTGGCAACACCCCGGGGTGCGCCGAATTAATCGCGAATTTAATGTTTATTACATATAAGGCTTTTTTTTTTGGGAATTTTCACATGTCGGGGCTGGAGCGGTTAATGGCAAACAAATCCCTTACGAGAACACAGCCGTCTCGGTATGACCCTTGATGCAAAGCTACGATGGAAAGCCCACGTCAAGAAGAATAAAGATAAACTCGACCTACGGTTCAAAAAAATGTATTGGCTGCTTGGAAGAAACTCCGTGCTGTCCGTGCAAAACAAATTATTGTTATATAGACAAGTCCTGATGCCAGTTTGGACTTAAGGTATTCAGTTGTGGGGCTGCACCAAACAGACCAATGTATTAATCATTCAACGATTCCAGAACAAAGTACTACGGGAAATTGTAAATACACTCTGGTACATACGAAATGATGACCTCCCTCGGGACCTAAAAGTTGAGTTCATCGAAAAAGTGATACTAAAATTTGCAGAAGCTCACGAACAGAGACTTCATCAGCATGTGAACGTCGAGGTGATCCAGCTTCTCGACCACACGGACATGTGAGAAGACTAAAAAGAACAAAACCGTTCGAGTTAGTGTTTAGTGTTAGTGAAAGTAAATAGTGTTATGTAGCACAAGTGTTACCAAATAAACACAAGAACGAAGTGTATTCGCCTTAATAGAGACAATAAGAAAAGTGCCATTGGACACATTCTTAGTAAAGACAATAACAATAACAGTTTAGATTTTAAATTAAATTACTTATTAGTCTATATACAAGGCTAGATTGTAATAAGATTAGGGTCCATCCTTTTGAGGAACTCTAGGATAAGAGAAAAAAAATTCCTCTATATGGGAGGGCCATGGAGCCTATTATGTTAATAAATGGTTTCCTTGTATGACACATGTATTAGCAGGGGCAGTTGAGGGTGTGTCATGCTCACTCGAATGTCTCGCTGATGGTGGCGCGTGTATCAGATCATTCAGCCGGTCTATTCTGTCGACATGTCACCGTGTACACTTAAGTGGAGTGAACGACAAGTGAGCTGTCATTCCATCTTGTTTGTATGGTTTGACACCTAATTGACCGGCAGTTGTCGTTCAATTCACCTAAGTGTTCACTTCGAAATGTTTACAGCAGCAGTGCGATTCTGTAAGCATGTCGAAGTGAACACTTGGGCGGGGCGCACGACGGGTGAGTTGTCAAATCATACAAATAAGACGGAATGACAGCGCTCTTGTCGTTCACTCCGCCTAGGTGAACACCGTGAGATGTCGACAGAATCGACCGGCAGCAGAATCGCACTGCAGTTCCCTTTAAAATGGTTGAGCTGAATGGTGCTGATGCACGCGTCATGTTCGTGAACGGGCGCCATCAGTGGAGACAGGTCATCTTTTAGCTGTCACTAGCTTATTTCAATATTTAATACTTATTTGATACTTAGATTTTTTTTTTCTTTCTTTACATTGTTCAGAAGCAACAATGATAATATAACTAGGTTTTTTGTAAACCATAAAATGGTTTAAAAGAGTGTCCGTGGAGTTTCTTGCACGTTCTTCTCCATAGAGATCTACGCTTTGGATCGTGTAGCTTCATGTTTTTGACTGACTGACTCTGACAATTCAAAAGTACCTGTAAATGGTTTATTTGAAATAAATGCTTTGACTTTGATTTTGACTTTGGCTAGGCGGCTGATTAAGCCAGTTGGCTGCGACATATGCATAACGAACAAAGACATCATAGGTGCGTAATGTAATCTGTATTGTAATGTAAGAATAGTTCCTCAGAACACCAATTCCGGTCCCATCCTGCATTCACTCTGTGGGGTGTGCAGACAAGAGGAGGTATCGACAAAGGACATTCATAACATTTGTGCAGTTGAATGTTTAGCGTAGTGGAGTGGCGGTGTGGAGGTAGTAGCGAGTACTCACGGCGCGTCTCCGTCGCTGAGCAGCGGCTCCTGCGGGCCGAACTCGCCCGGCTTCTTGCCCGGCCCGCCCTCCGAGCCGCGCACCGCCAGGCTGCACAGGACACTACATTTTATTCTAGCGCTAACACATCTACTCGGCTCGCACGCACTTATACTGCGAGCTCTACTGTGAGCCGCCACCGGCCACCCGCCCGCGCCACCGCGTACCCACAGATGTATGCACAAGTGAGGCAACACTCATTAGTATGCCATCAAGATTTGGAGGCAGTCATGCCACGTGCAGGCCCGTCGGCTCGAGCTCGACGCGAGCCTCAGTGCGCACGGTCGCGCGCGTCGCCGCGGGGGTTTAGTTGTAGTGCCGCTATCAACTGCGACCATACAAATATAAGCGACGCACTGTACAGAGCTAACAATCAGTGCCCGGGCGCGCACTACACCGACACTGGTCAACATGGTCGATCCCTGTACTGATCATCGACCTTGTGGAACAAGGCCGTCCTAACTTAACGCACCTGTTGATCTCGTTCCCTCTCACTAAAATAGTCGGAGCGATGTTACACCCTGTATTAACATCGACTTCATCTAGCATTCATTTCCGAGTTTAAGTTTGGTATTACCTTACTCCGAGTTTATAATAAGGGGACAAATGACTTTTGCAAATATCGACCGCGACTGGTCGCCTGTGTTGCGGCAAGTCGTGGTGTGAGCTGGTGTGGCCGAGGTCGCGAGAGGTGCTTGCTCACCAGGGTCGCGTGTCCGCGCGTCGGCAGTGAGCGCCGCGGCTCGCAAGATATTTGTCTCCGTGCTCAGTGCTCAGTGGTAAAACTTAAGTGATGAAGTCAACTTTTTGCCATGATCGGCATTCACTACTAAACAAAGTCCTGTCCTATTTTGCATGAACTTTCCTGTCTTATGCCAATGACAACCGATTGGCAAGCTAGTTACATTCATTGCAGACGCATAGCTGGGTGGGCCTGTGTCTCGGTTCTGGTTTCATTAGGGCTCTCAGGGGCTCCGTGTAGGTGTACGACACAGGGCACGGGGAGCTCGGCGGGCGGCGGGCGGGCGGGCGTGTGCTGCATGAGCGGCGGTGACGGCGGCGGCGGCGGGCTGGTGACGCGGGGGACCTACGCGGCTACGTCTACACGGAGGGGGGAGGGGGGAGGGAGCATCACTTCTCTGCACTCACCATTTAGCCCTGGAATAGAACAAACATAAAAGTCACCAACAATAAATGATTTACCTATTATGGTTGGTTTTTGATATTAGGAACCTACTATTGTATACAGTCAATCAATCAATCAATTTATTTGTGAAACATAAGTGTTTACATAAATAGGGCGTGCGTTATGTTTTGTCATAATTAAGACACAAATTTATAAGTGACACATTAGGTGTCATGAGTTATGTTATGTGACTTAGAAAAAATAATATTTTAACAGTTAAAAAAAACATCAAATAAGTACCTACAATAAATTCAATAAAAAGTCATAGTAGGTTCTTATTATTAGGTTCTAGTCATAGTAGGTTCTTATTATCAAAAGGTAAAAAAAAAATCGAAGTGGATACTTAAACTTTCCGTGTTGTGTTTAAAACTCAATGAAATATTACAACTGACAGCAATCTGGCCGTAACCAATTGTACTCGATAAATGTACCTACCTAGGTACGTCGACGAGGGACGAACTCAAGAGTACAATCTAGCTATACCTACTTCTGTACTTACTATAATAATATAATATAATATATGATAGTATTATAAAGCTGAAGAGTTTGTTTGTTTGAACGCACTAATCTCTGGAACCAGTCGGATTTGGAAAATTGTATATGGTAGCCACATTCACGAGGAAGGCTATAGGCTATCTAGCATTACGCTAACTCTTGATGAGCCTTAAATATTGATATCTGTAAAGTAAGTCGGAAGAAAAAGCGCAATCGACCTGCTTCATCCGCGTGCGCTGCGGTAATGGCTAATTATACTACGTACCATGTACTACAAAGATATTGATATTATTACTTTTAGTAGATCTACAAAAAAGTCCGCGACACTATATTCTATCTATTATAAGAAAGTCGCATTAAGGCATTTTAAACAAATAATTTATTGAAAAAATTAAAGGGGACTTTTAATAGTAGATTATGCACCCAGGGGATAAAGCAGTGTCTTATGTCACGGGCGTCATATTGAATCTCGAACGCAATGAAGGATTCGGGAGTTACCTCCCGAGCGCAGCGAGGGAGTTTAGAGTGACTGACGGAGTTAATACATGAATATTGAATGCAGCGAGGGATTCAAGCTAGCCCAAGGCAAAGACACGTTTATCCCCGAGGAGGATACTCTACTTTTCACACCTCCTGTGAGAAAATAAAAAGCCACAATACGAAAAACAAAGAATTTTTTTACAAACACTAAGTAGAGATATGTATTTAGAACTATACTATATACTTAAAAAAAGTTAGTTTAATACCATACGGATTTGCAATATCCGCGCCTTTTTTGCGTTCCACTCGGTATACCTACCACATAGCAGCCACGACCAACTCGATTTTCGTTTTTTTTTACCTTTCTGTGGGTTTTTAATATATATGCATGTGCCTATTGTTAGCAACCTAATACAATTGAAATTCGTGTACACAAAGCTTTATACAGAGCTTTATATAGGCTGGTAGGCTGGGTTCGGACGCTTGGCTGTATGCAATTTGAATTTAGAACGTCATAGGAGATGCTCGAGAAAATAGTTTTAAATTAATAAATCGACTATAAATGGGTTTTAAGTGTTATTCTTATCCTTTTATACAATAATAATCCGTGCATAACCAATTATTCTCATAATATTGTCTTCAATCCTGGTCAATCCTTATGGTTCTGTAGAAATTCGAGAATATTATCCCTAAGTAGTAAGAGTATTGAGAATACCTATCTTTTCTCTTTCTGGAACAGAAAGAGAGAGACAGAGATAGAGGGCGTTGTAAGTACCTAATATACCGCCAATTTAGCAGACAGATGAGGTTCCAAATTTAAATCACATTATTGACCGGCGGGTTATAATGAAATCCAGTAAAACATTATTGCCCGGCTGTGCCACCGGCCAAAAATTACTCACTTTAGGTTAGGTTGGCATTACATAATTTGACGTTTCCGATCAGGTGGTGTGAAAACACTATTATTAGGCAGGCATATTTATCGTTAGGTACCACTGGTACCAGCCAAAATTACTTCATCATCAAAATAATTTTATGTGCAGCGTGCAGCGTGCAGCGTGTAGCTGCCGCGGCCCTGTTCTAAAGCAGACGTAAGCTCGCATACATTCTGCGTCGAGATGTGATAACTGTATCAGGAGGCCAGATTGAATGTGGCGTGCGCCGGTGGAGCGAGTGAGCGAGCGTACTGACCAGGAGCACGAACAACAGCAGCACCAGCACAGGCAGCAGGGCTTGGCGGCGGCGGCGGCGGGCCGGCAGCCGCGCGCCAGCGCTGCCAGGCTGCACATCTGCAACACAACACCGCACGTCATGCACCGCACAACACCGAACCTATGCCGAACGTGCACAACCTCGTATTAATACGTATTGCTGTTTCATCTAAAATTATGTAAACAGATCCGAATTTATCATTAAAAAATAATTATGATTACAAGTGAATACGAGGCAGTGCAATAATGCCGAAATGCAGTGCAGTGCGTCGCATGAGTCTGACAGTGACGAGGTACAGCTGTCATTGAGCTCGGCTGCAGACCAGCTACTGCACGGAGCATGCGCCGGCCGGCGCGGCGGCGGGGCGCGCCGGTGTCGTCGCAGAGCGGCAGGAGCGTCATGAGCGACGAGCGACGAGCGTCGTGTGTCGTGTCATCGTGTGCCACATCAACAGTTGGGATATGAGCGGCCGAAACTTACTCTCATTAGAGTAACGTTAGTGGACAAAGTTAAAACAGACAGAAAAATAAGTTTGTATAGTTATTTGATACTTTCGAAGCGTCTCAAATAAAAAAAGGTCACGTACTTAAAACATGGGATTGTAGCAGCCGAGAGGAGATGCGCAAACTATGGGATACTCGAAGCTCCGCGAATAGCAAGAAAAATAAATGAGTAAGTTAGGGGTAGTGTGAAGGTGGCACCGCGCCCACTACAACACTGCGAGGTGGTCGGTTGTCATGGTACTTATGTGTGCAGGTATGTAGGTATGTACCTATGTGGTGCAGAAGTAGGAGGAGAATATCGAACGGAAACTTTTGTGATTGTGAACAGCTATAACAGTAGGGAAAGATGGAAGACCAAAGAACATTGAGCCTTGAACATCGAAGATACCACACAAGATACTCCTCAAATTAAAATCAATGAAATCGTTATAGGAAACGTAAAGTGATTGAGATTTTAGGTCTATGTCAATCCCAAAGCAAAGTAGGTAATTAACTCAGTAGCATACGCTGGCCAGTCGAGCGTGGACTGCGCAGCCCGTAGATATAATAAACAAGGCGCAGCCACACCACGGAACCCCGCGACTGTACACAGAAAAATCGCGGTATCAAAGTTTTCCGTGCGATTTGTGTACAAGAGTCCGAATTTCATAGTGGATATCATTTCTCATCACCTTTCTATATGACAAAGATAGTGGAATTCCCTCCAGTTTCTGTGTTTCCTGATAGGTACAACCTAGGAGTCTTTAAGTCAAGAGTGAATAGGTTAGGCTTCTAGGCAAGCGTGCTGAATCTTCGGCCATATCATCGCTTACCATCAAGTGAGTGCCTATTAATAATAAAAAAAAACTTACTAAAAATGTTTTTTTATAACTCCGGTACCTATACATGCAAGCAACATCCAACGGACCCGCATGCTCCTCATGTAACTGTGACTGTGAGGAGCAGGTCGCGGCCGGTAGATCGCTGTATTGTTAACATCCAACGGACCCGCATGCTCCTCATGTAACTGTGACTGTGAGGAGCAGGTCGCGGCCGGTAGATCGCTGTAATGTTAACATCCAACGGACCCGCATGCTCCTCATGTAACTGTGACTGTGAGGAGCAGGTCGCGGCCGGTAGATCGCTGTATTGTTAACATCCAACGGACCCGCATGCTCCTCATGTAACTGTGACTGTGAGGAGCAGGTCGCGGCCGGTAGATGGTATTTACAAAATCAATACCATTTTTCATTTAACCAATCGCAGTATGAAGAGCATTGTCAGGTGTTTCTCATTGCTACAACTGCTATAATAACAAATCATCTGCCTAGCCTTTTCCCAACTATATTGGGGTCGGCTCCCAGTCAAACCGGATTCAGCTGAATACCAGTATTTTACGTGGTGCGGCTGCCTACCAGACCTCCACAACCCATTAACTGGGTAACACGGTACTTCTTAGCAAGACTGGTGTCACATTTTATGGCTTCTGACAATCCGTAACGACTGCCAAAGATCTACTTGCAAACGTCAGCTGGGACTTTCCGAGGTAAGGAGGAGACTTGATATGTTAATATGGTCACCCATCCACAGGACCAACCTCGGCAAGCGTTGCTTGACCTTGAAGATTGGTCCGTGTGGCTGTTATAATTTAGCCACGAGCTATAAAAACAATTTTAAAAATAAAAGCGGCCGCTTATTTTTATTCTATAATATACAAGAAATGTTGTTTTCGGCGGTTTTGCGTATTTTTGTATGTTCTCTATCCTAAATATGGAAATACATTAAAACATCAAACTTTGTATGCACACAATGCAACAAACTGACCACACAGCAAGCGGTCACCATGCCACCTACGGGGTTCACAAACTGACCACACAGCTAGCGGTCACCATGCCACCTACGGGGTTCACAAACTGACCACACAGCTAGCGGTCACCATGCCACCTACGGGGTTCACAAACTGACCACACAGCTAGCGGTCACCATGCCACCTACGGGGTTCACAAACTGACCACACAGCTAGTGGTCACCATGCCACCATGGGGCATGTACGGGGGTCACATACTCGCACAACCTGTGTCCACCTTGATCATAAACGTTCGCAAGAAGCAAGCCGCAAGGTAATGCTATAAAACTCTTCGTAGGCCCGACTCGCACTGGGACGGTTTACATAAACATTCTTAGTACTTGACTGAACCAGCAATGAAACGAACTCAATATATAAACATTCCGGATACTACCAAAACACTATCCGGATAATCCAAATGATTCGGATATCATCGTAAAAAGTAAATAAAACGAATATTATCAATCAATATTTTTTCTTTAAATTTCAATTATTAATATTACGAATAAATTCATATGATTGTGACAATGTTTTCATGAAATAGTTTATGAAAACATTATTTATCAAGGATATGAATGCAATGAATTGTTGGATATTAAAACGTAAGAAAATAAAATGTTCAAGCATGTTATTATTTTGATTTTGAACAATCGTGGGACCCTGGGGGGAAGGTCCTTTGGTAGGCGTACGAGGGAAGGAAGTATATAATAACTATGGGTTTGGGTGGTTTAGTGGACTGATTATCGTATTCTATGGGAAAACTATTGACCCCTGCCTGACTACTAACAAGAACATGTTATTAATATTATTGTGATAATTATAGTTTGCTTTTGTATGTGTGTATTACTAACATAGTTCTAGTTTCAGTGTACTACTAAACACTCTGTTAGTCTGAAATAAATTGAATTATTTTTCCGTTAATTCATTTTTCTTAACTTATTTAATACATTTTAAAATATTTCTTAAAAACACACAAAAAAAAACATTTAAAATATTAAAAATAGTAGTCCACCGGTATCAGGAACAGGGTCCAAGCTACCGGCGGTCAGGACTCCTGAGAGAGGAACCTCCTTACAATGCGAGCCGTGTCCAGAATTACTGCTTTCTGAATCAAGCCCTTGATCCAGCTGCCTAAACAGAGCCTCCTGAGGTGTTGGTCGAGGCTCATGGCTATTATGCCGTTGGCTGACACGACTAAATTGTTATTATTATTAGGTTGATGGGGGACTGGGACTGGCTACACCTACATTCGGTATAGCCAGCAGCCAGCGTGTAGGCGCTACTACCAATGGTTCTTGCCCCATATGCCTAGGTGCATTAGCCTGATGGCAGCTAGTGCTGCCTCCTGCTGAATGTATAAGTGAAGGGAAGTTATTTGCATTCTCAAGCAGCCCTTGGCATGATCGCGGCTGCGTGGCCACAATACAACGTAATCTTTGAGAAAGACACCATGTTTTGCATAACATTTGATGCATTGTTAAAGTACGATTGTGTTGTTATTTGTTGTAGTCAACATGTCTTCTCCAGAGCAATTTGCTACCAAGGACCACTCCCAAGTACTTAGGACTAAGTATCCGGATATCATGTATACTACTATCCGGATACCTAATTAATTTGATGAACATCCGGATAATTCGGATATCCAGATAGCATGCCCTAACCGCAATAAACACTGTCCTGATTTTTTGGGGTAAACCCCAAACATGTTCGAGATCACTTCGTTCGCTCTTGCATTCTTGGGTCTGCGGCCGCGACAGGCCTACAATTTTTTTTTGATCGTGATCAAGATCGACTGTGATGTAGGTGTGGGCGTCGCATCACTCGCATCCCAAGATGGGGCCCTCAAGAGAGGCTTCCTGGAATAAAATCCTAGATACGCCAACGCTGGCAAGGTTAATCTTTGTAAAAAACAGTCAGCTGAACTGAAGTTACCGATTTGGCCATCCACGCACACTTTAAAAATTCACCCTGTATATGAGTAACGAGTAACAATAGCTTACAGTGTAAAAAATTGAAAATATGTTATAACCTACGTTGATGTCACAAGTACCATCATGAATATATGTTGCTACCCTTCGCTACAACCTCGCTCCACTCGAGCCGGGCGCCTCCGACCTGGCCGTGTGGGACGGGCTGGTGCTGACGATGTCAACTCTACTGCGACTCCACCAGGTCTCGTGTTTCGGACATTCGTTTTGTTTATCATAGACCGCTTAAACTTAGGTGATCGTTCTTCTTCTTCGTCGTGTGGGTAGTAAGGTCTAACGACCCCACACACCCTAGTGTCAGAGTTTCTAAACCGCCTCAAGGGCCTCTGACATGGTTTGACGACCGTCTTTTGGCGGCCGAGACCACCGGCTTATACGTGCCTTCCGAAGCACGGAATCATCTTTTTATAAGACAATCAGGTGATTCAAGCCTGCAGTGTCCTAGCCAAACTGGAAACAACTTTACAAAGTATGCTTCCCGTGGGAATCGAACCCACGACCACCGGCTCACAAATCAAATCGCGAAATAAGAATCATCTGTACCTTTTATGTTCACAGAAACTCTTATTAAAGTACCCAGTAGCATATAAAGCTTCTGGGAATGTGAATGAGTGAACCAAGGATGTATGTATTCTATGGTAAGTAGAATAGGTCGACGTAATGATGTGGCTACTGAACGAGGCGGCGGCGGCGGCGGCGGCGAGCACTTGTTGAGCGCCGAGCGGGGCCGCACTACTCACACTCCACTACGCACTCGTCTACTCCCGCCATGTTTCGAGTTTGACGAACACTGAACTGAACGGTACAAATGCAAAATATGTTGTACTATATCTGTTTCTACAGTTGTGTGTTGGCTGGCAGGCCACCCCGGCGCCACAGACGCGCCTCACTCGCGCTACACGCGCGCCACACTCGCACCACAGTCGGCCGCGAGGGTAACACGCCCTGCCCTGCTGAGTGCGGTATGTTGTTATTTGTGTTTGTGTAATGGGACTGATGGGGACCTCTGTGCACTATCAAGAGATATTTTGTTATAACGATTCTATCTAGTTCAACTTGGAACTCCCATTAATCTCTATCAATTTAGAGTAAGAACGTTGTTGGTAAGTAGTTTTAATTTGTTAATTAGTTCTGAACTATAAATTGCAACTTGAAACATTAAACACTAACATTGGCCTCCGTGTGCGTCAACATGGAAGTCAAGCATACAGTATGAACCAGAGGGAGTTGGCTCATGCTAAACTGCTTGGAGTGGGCGCAGTGGTACGTCTGTTATCAATGACTAGTGGGGCTGATGGACGAGGCGGGCGAGGGGGCGCGCGGGGGACGCGCGGGACGCGGTCATCAGCTACGACGCGAAAATAAACAGCGTTTGGAGGGTAGTAGGTGAGGGTCGGCGCGGCGCGGCGCGGGCGCGGGCGCAGTATTTATAGCGCGTCCTCATTGAGGCGCGCGCGGCGTGTTTACTGCGCCACGCTATATTGGTGCGCCGCCGCCCGCGCCGCCCGCGCCGCGCATGTAAACAATCGCCGCGCCACCGCCGCCACGCAAGCTTACTGGGGCGCGCGCACCGCCCGACACATTTAGATCACTCAACACTCGATATCGATCAGCATCATGCTGCGATACGTTCTGCTCATACGTTCTGAACACTTGACACTTGGGACGGCCTGCAACTGCGACGACACCTGCGCGAGAGGCGCTCCGGCCCGCGCGGTGCCTCCGCACTGTACACTACACACTAGCACTTCGGGCTCAGCGCGGCCCGCCACCGGTCAATATCGGCTGCATAATTCGAAGATAGGCGTCGGGCCAGCGGGCGCAGGCCGCGCAGCACGTGAGCGCCACACATGCGCAGAGCGGCGATCGATGGCTGGGCGTGCGGCGCCGCGCAGTGTGGCGGCTCGCGTGCTGCTGCTCGTGCTGCTCGTGCTGGGCGCTCACCTGCCCGGGGCCCGGGCGGAGCGGCGGGCGGCTGGCCGGCCACGCCGCTAGCGGGCGCGCGGGCGCGGGCGCGGCATGCGGCGAGCGCGCGGCCGGCGACAGGCGGGGCGGCGGCGAGGGCTGCACGGGGACGGGCCGCGGTCGGGGCGCGACTGACGCCAGCCGCGCCGCGCCCGGCCCCGCGCCCTCCGCGCCCTCCGCGCCCTCCGCGCCTGCGCGCTCCCCCCACACGAATGCGGTCACCGGCGCCCGGCCGCGCTCCGCTCCGCTCGCTCGCCGCTCCGCTCGCTCAGCAGGACGTGACCGGCGCTGTTCCTGTTCTGGCGTGTGAATGAATGACGATGGCGGAAGCATGAATCGAATTGATTACACGAAAAACATGAGCTCATTGAGTGAGATTAGACTAACAAACGTGAGCACGCGAGCGTGCGAGCTGGGAGAGCGCCGAGCGCTGAGCGCTGAGCCACACAGCACGCTATGTCATCAAGTCAAAACGTTCATGAGTGTGATGTTGTCATGACGTGCATACGGCACGTACGACGTACGTGACAATGTTAACATTAGTACGATGGCAGCAGTAAACAGTTCCGGGCGGCTCCGTTCGAGCATTCCTTATGACTAGCTTCTCCTCGCGGCTTCACTATAACAAGAAGCCTATCGATCTCACGGTAATGACGCTATCTGTCAATGAAAGAAGGTTCTGATCCCAAGAGACTTATCTTAGTATGTAATAAAAAATGAATCGCCCAAATGTATGTACGATGTACGCGCATAACTTGAGCGCGACTTGAACGGTTTACATAATTACGTTTAAAGATTCTTTAAACCTAATTCTTTTTTTGTTGTGTTTGTAATTATTATTGTCAGGGCGACGTTTGTATGAAAGAAAATTGTGAAAAAAAAACACCCGGGCGAAGCCGGGGCGGACCACTAGTATTTTATAAAGAAACAATGTTACCTGTTTAATGTTCAAGACATTAGTTTAAGATGAACACATCAGTTGTCGCGCCCGGGGCGGACCACTCGCCGCATTATATGTCGCGCCCGGGGCGGACCACTCGCCGCGTTATATGTCGCGCCCGGGGCGGACCACTCGCCGCATTATATGTCGCGCCCGGGGCGGACCACTCGCCGCGTTATATGTCGCGCCCGGGGCGGACCACTCGCCGCATTATATGTCGCGCCCGGGGCGGACCACTCGCCGCGTTATATGTCGCGCCCGGGGCGGACCACTCGCCGCATTATATGTCGCGCCCGGGGCGGACCACTCGCCGCGTTATATGTCGCGCCCGGGGCGGACCACTCGCCGCATTATATGTCGCGCCCGGGGCGGACCACTCGCCGCGTTATATGTCGCGCCCGGGGCGGACCACTCGCCGCGTTATATGTCGCGCCCGGGGCGGACCACTCGCCGCGTTATATGTCGCGCCCGGGGCGGACCACTCGCCGCGTTATATGTCGCGCCCGGGGCGGACCACTCGCCGCGTTATATTTTTGTTTTAAACAAGTCATTGAAATAAACCTTCGGGAAGAAACGATGGGCACGGGATTGGGAACGGAAAACCGTTTCAAAATCGGTTGAGGGGTGAAGAGAGGGGGTGAACTCACATGTCAACATGTTTACTAAATATATAACAGTACTGGTATTCAGTTGAACCCGGTTTGACTGGAAGCCGAGCTCGATGTAGTCGGGAGAAGGTAGGCAGAGGATGTATGGGAACGATGCTGATGGATGTATAGCAGCGACACAACATACTGATAGTGACGAGTCTCGCGAGTCGCGGGTTCTGTTGGCAAGTAGGTGTTTAGGTACATCGGCGGTGCAGCGTGACGTGTCCAGCTCTTAGTAATAACTAAACTAGGTTGAAGACCCTGGTGACTGACACTCGATGTGCTCGATACACACGATGAGCCGCGGCGACGGCTTACTGAGCAGGGAACCGCTTGCTGACGCCTCGAGCGACCTCGGCCGACCAATCATTCGGAAGGGCTGGATGTAACTGATTATGAACTGTATCATTTACCAGAAATACAGTTTATTCTGCAAACAAATAAGCATTTCCGTATTGACTTTCAGGCTGCTGACAAGCAACGGCTATAAATAAGATGTCGTGCGTCGTGTCATAGAATGTTCAGCTACGGCGCCCCGTAGCAGGTGCCGCTACGCGCTACGCCGCCGCGCCGGCCGCTACGCGCTCCACGCGCTACACGCGCTACGCCGCGCCGCCCCCGCTACGAGGGTGGCTACGAGGCAGCGCGGCTACGAGGCTACGACTCGGTCACCTCGACGCCGCCGGTGCTCGCTACGATCGACACACGATCATACGAGATGACGCGATCACGAGACTCACACGACTTCCTACGTCGTAACACTTCCGTTATGTGCGACGCATTACGACATGAAACTCTTTAAAGCTAAATTCCCTAATTATTCATTTATAGAGAAATAGTATTTATATTTCACTTCCGTATTTTAAAATTGCTAGAACTAGGTACGATTCTTTGTTTCAAATGGGATGTTCTAGAGCTAACGTACGACGATCACAAGCCTTGCTTACTTGGAGCCCTAATAGGGTTGTGATGTACCCATGTTGTACCTAAGTTTTTTTTAACTTTCTACAACTGCTTATTGCAGGGAGTGTAGTGTGAAAGACTTATGTGTGTGAGCTTATGTATTCTAATGTTAGGAACAATATATATGAACGATTGCACTCGATGATTGAGCAGTAATAAATAATAAACGAGACACCAAGAGGCACTTGTTCAACCCGTCACCCCGGACGACACACGCGGTCCTCACCCCGGACGACACACGCGGTCCTCACCCCGGACGACACACGCGGTCCTCACCCCGGACGACACACGCGGTCCTCACCCCGGACGACACACGCGGTCCTCACTCGGCGACCACCTGACGGTGCCGAGGTCGGTCGCGTGACTTCATTATGGGACAATGGCGTTAGTACAGAGTGGTATACTTAAGTGATTTTCTTTTGACTGTAAAAGTCTTGTTTTTACTAAAAATGTGCCGGTCAAATAAAGTTCTGGTACGAGAACCAACTCAACGAGGTGAGGTGGGCAGGCTCATACTCAGAGTGCGGGGTGAGGCAAGGGGCAAGGGGGTCTGACCTCGCCCAACTTGTTTAACATCTATGTAAATAAGCTGATCGAGGAAGTCAGCAGCACTGGCATCGGAACATCAGTTATGCTGACAATATGGTGCTGCTGAGTCCGTCGATCAGTGCTCTTAGGAAGCTGTTAAATATATGTGAGTGCTATGCTGGAGCTCATGGACTAAGGTATAATGCCAAGAAAAGCGAGCTGTTAGTTTTTAGGGCACAAAACAAGACTTATGAAGTGGTACCACCAGTCTCGCTATGTGGTGCCACTCTAAACAGAGTCAAACAGTTCAAATACCTTGGTCACTGGGTTACAGAGGATGGCACTGATAACTGTGATATTGAGAGGGAGCGTAGGGCGTTGGCCGTAAGATGCAACATGCTCGCCCGCAGATTTGCAAAGTGCGACAGCAATGTCAAGATAACTCTGTTTAGGGCTTATTGCCAGACCTTTTATACATGCAGTCTGTGGACCAGATACACGCAGAAGACGTTTAATGCCCTGCGTGTGCAATACAACAATGCGTTTAGGATATTGCTGGCGCTACCTCGTTTCTGTAGCGCATCAGGGATGTTCGCAGCAGCGCGTACAGATGACTTCTTTGCGATTATTCGTAAAAGATCCGCTTCACTGCTGCGTCGGATGCGGGCTGGCGACAGCAGTCTCCTGAGCATTGTTGCTGGTAAGACTGAGGGCCGCCTCATGGGGCACCTGTGCGCAGTGCATGTACTGTTACCAGGTGTAGCCGTGAGGTGGCGAAATTGAGTATTATTAGTTGTGTGTTAAAGATAGACTTTAACACACAACTGATACTAACATAGGTTAAGGAATACTAACAAATTTATGGGTTCTACCTGAGTTAAAGATAAATAAATAAATAAATAAATAAATAAATAAATAAAAAGAGGAAGTTTTTATATCGCAAAGTGCAGGTTTCTATGCAGGAGTACCACTTATCAAACATTAGTATCATGGTGTTTATTATTTACACAAATTACTAGGAATCGCCGGACTTTACGAAGTGTATAAACTGAACCGCAATTGTCACCATTCGTGGATAAGGAATGAGGTTTTCGCACAAAACCTATCACGCTCGTTTCGTCGACCGAATCAGGAGACTCGTGGTAATGGCAAATGACCTTGGATTGTTACATATGACCAATTAAAAAATATAGAGCATAATTTGAAAAAACTAAGTTGTCCTAAAAGGACAGAAACTGCTCTAAAACAAAAGTTACAGGAAGCATTCTTGTTAAAATGACAATTTGATGGATTATAAAAACCTTAACGATACAGATAGAAAAGAAACAATTTAGTACAACGGACACGGAGTGCTGCTTCATGTCCGAGTCAGAGCATCGGACAAAACTACGTCTACGAGTAGTGCGCTCTTGATCCAACGTTTCCATTGTTGTGTGTATTATATTATTTGGTACAACGGACACGGAGTGCTGCTTCATGTCCGAGTCAGAGCATCGGACAAAACTACGTCTACGAGTAGTGCGCTCTTGATCCAACGTTTCCATTGTTGTGTGTATTATATTATTTGGTACAACGGACACGGAGTGCTGCTTCATGTCCGAGTCAGAGCATCGGACAAAACTACGTCTACGAGTAGTGCGCTCTTGATCCAACGTTTCCATTGTTGTGTGTAAATCGCACACATCAGTAGAAGAGTTGGGGTTCTCTGATCATTGTAGTACAACTATTCACTTGACTGTACTCCAACGTACTAAACAAATTATCTGGTATGTTAAAAACGGCTGTTTAATAGTAAAAACACACAACAGTTCAAATCCAAATTGAAAGAACTAAACTGGAACGACATAATCAAATCTGATAAAGATATAAATGAAAACTACGAATTATTTAATAATACACTTGCTGACTTGCTAAACCAATGTATACCAAAAACAAAACTAAAGATAAAAACAAATTACAAAAAATATTGGCTTACTAAAGGAATCAAAACTTCGTGCAAAAATAAGAGGCTAGAAAAAATACTTGCAACTAAAACAAATAACCCATTAATTAAACAAAATTATAAAATTTATGAAAAGACTTTAAAAAAATCGTAACAAACCAAAAAACTGCAGTATATAAATATATTAATAAAATCTAATAATAAAGTGAAGACTATGTGGAAAATAATAAATGAAAGAACGAACAAAAATGTTAAAAAAAGTCAAAAGCAACATAACACTGCAAATTAATAATAAAGTTGTCACGGAACCTAAACAAATTGCAAATATATTTAACAACTTCTTTGCATCTATCGGAGCGGGCCATACCCAACCCCCCGACAAAGAGCCGCGCGGCACCTCGGTACTCCACCCCACAGAAAACACCATATTCCTAAGCCCAGTAGATCCTGGTGAAATAAATGTATTGTTAGAAAGCCTCAAAAACAAAAACAGCTACGGAATAGATGAACTACCACCCACCTTAGTAAAACAGTGTGCTAATGAACTTACCCTGCCATTTTACTTGCTTGTCAATCAGTCTTTTGAAGAGGGAAGGTTTCCAAACTACCTAAAGAAAGCTACAATAAAACCAGTTCACAAAAAAGACACTAAAACTGATCCCACTAACTACCGTCCCATAGCTCTTTTACCTACCGCATCGAAGATTTTTGAGAAAGCGATGTGTAATCGTGTCTATTCTTTTTGTGAAAAATACAACATTTTTAATGAATCTCAAAACGGTTTCCGGAAAAACCGCTCTACAGTTCTAGCAGTATTTGAATTTATCCAGGAAGCTATTAATATAATTCATAAAAAAAAGTACGCTGTGGGTGTACTGTTAGATATGACAAAGGCCTACGATAAAGTGCAATACAATATCTTACTTAATAAGTTACACGGAATAGGGATCCGCGGAAAAACCCATGAGTGGTTTAAATCATACTTGGAAAATAGGGAACACCAAGTTGAAGTCGAATACTATAATGTCAATACTAACCAAATACAACACATTCGATCGGACAGCAATAAAATTAATGCCCCAATCCCCCAAGGGAATGTAATTGGATGCCTTTTATTTATAATTTATATAAACGACCTCCCAAGAATCATAAATGAGTCATGTGTTCTGTTTGCTGACGATATCTCAGTACTAACTTCATGTCAAAACAATAGCAGCCTAACTGAAACACTTACAAACACACTCAACAAAATAATAACATGGATGACAGAACACAACCTCGAGATTAATTTTAATAAAACTAAAATCATGTCCTTCCACCCACGACAAAACACACCTCTAGATATAAATTTTATTTACAATGACATAAAAATAGATACAGTGCAAGAATCCACCCTACTCGGTATATCCATAGATACAAATTTAAATTGGAAATCACACTTAAAAATAATCCGTTCAAAATTATCTAAATTTGCTTATTCCGCGAAATTAAAAAACCACAAACCTCCAGACAGCCCTGGTTACGTATTATGCCTATGCATACGCATGGTTAAGCTATGGCGTAATATTATGGGGAAACAGTACACATGCACCTACACTTTTTACACTACAAAAACGACTAATCAGTAAACATAGAAGACACAGACAGCTGCAAACCACATTTCCCAGAACACAAACTTTTAACACTTCCCTGTATACACATCCTAGAAATTTGTAATTTTTTTAGAAACAACCAACAACTATTCACTACACGAGAAAACATACAAACTAAATATACACTCCGACACAAAAATAGGCTAAACCTACCTGGTGGCTCTAAGCTGAAAATGCACTCAACAAGCACTTTGGTAATGTCAGTTAAGATATATAACAAATTACCAGAAGCAATTAAAAATGAACAATAATTTAACATATTTATAAATAAACTAAAACATTACCTAATCCATAAATGCTATTATAATATTAATGAATATTTTAATGATAAATTAAATGAATAATTATTAAAAATTAATGCCAAAAATAATAAATTAAATCAAAGTCGAAGTGAGTAGTAGAAAAACAATTTATATTTTACTCTTTTCAAATATTAATAATAAGATTAAGAATTATGCATATGTTGTAATGTACCCTACCACCTAAGTTTACATTGTGGAATGCTAATAAAATATTGAGTATTGAGAATTTCATACATTTTTACATGCGCGAACTTCCCCCACCACGAAATATCTTGCCAACTTACGTGCCAGTAACTGTACATCTGTTTCAATTATCCCGCTTTTAGTTTGTTCATAGCATTCCGACGTAAATTGAAGCAAGCAATTATGTCCTCCCCTAAAATCACCCCTGCTTTTTTTTTTTTTTGGATGGGAAATCATCAAATGACCCCTCCCGCTCTGGGTGGAGCGGCAGGGAGTGTCAGACTTCTACTGACTAAAACCCACCCATGCTCCTCTTAGTGCCTTTTACGTTCCAGGGCCGCGGTAACTCTTTCGAACAAATCCGCAACCCTGGTAGGCTCTGGCCCTAATGGGCCCCGACCCATGCTGACGTCTGCTTGTTTGGCGCTCGTAGAACACAGCGCGCCGTCAACCCGGGCCTGTTCTGATCGGACGGCGAGCTACCCATTGCTCGCCGTCCACAGGCATCAGTCACTGCGCCATGCTCAGGAGCATCAGTTCCTGGGCGGCGCAGTGGCTGACGTTCAACAGGAGGGGGTGAAATAGGGCCATTATTGGCACTCCATTTCCGCCCCTTCCGGAGCCCTTTGTGGGGGCTCTACCGCGGCTGTTGCATTAGCAGCAGCCGCGGTGGATCCGGCGATAGCGGCAGAAGCGGCTGCAGTGGCGGCGGCCGCGGCAGAGACGGCGGTGGCGGAGGACTTCCTCCTGCTTCCGGCTTTAGCAGGTGGAGCACAGGCCCTACCCCCAGCCCAGTGGTCGGCCGGCTTGCCAGCTGCCGCACAGACTACGCAGCGCGGCGCGGCGTTGCAGAAGCCGGCCCTG
Source organism: Melanchra persicariae (assembly GCA_947386135.1). Classification (NCBI taxonomy): domain Eukaryota; kingdom Metazoa; phylum Arthropoda; class Insecta; order Lepidoptera; family Noctuidae; genus Melanchra; species Melanchra persicariae. The sequence goes on along the minus strand of OX376659.1, from coordinate 20,696,473 downwards.
TGACCGGGCTGACCACAGCGGAAACAGAGACCGCTGCGATCCACCTCCGAGGTGCACAGAGCTCCTACACGGTGGCCCACTTGGCACCGGAAGCACCTCAGAGGTCTGGGTTCCAGCAGTTTGACCTGCGCAGAAACCCAACCCACCAATAGCCTTCGGCCCTCCGAGATGGTCTTGGCCGCCGACACGGGGCAGCTCACCACAATGGTTCGCATGCCCGTGTTGTCAGGACGTAGGGTGCCCGCCTTCACCTCCTCTGCTGAGCCTAACGACGGCGGCCACCACCTCCGCCTCCGTGACGGAATCGTCCAGGCCCAAGATGCGCATGTCAATGCACTTGGTGGGCCTGGACACTCGGGCATCGTCCGCGCTTAGGGACGCCCTGAGCCTTTCGGCTAGAGCGTCCGCGGTTGGGCCGCTGGCTGCCCCAGGGATCTCCAACATCCGGGCCCCAGTCATGGTGACCCTTAGCCGGAGGCCCCCGACGATGCCTAGCTCACCAAGGTTCACCGCCTCCTTCGCCTTGGTGAGCATGTTCACATACGTCACGCCCCTCTTCACCGCATCCGGCTGTAGCGTTAAAACTACAGCTGCGGTCTTCGAAAAATCAGATATTTTTTATTTACGTAAACGTATACAATAATTATTAAATAAATTAGTCTTAATAAAGACTAATTTTAATTCGTAGACAGATTCTAAGCTAATTTTATATTAGCTGCGATTGCCTTCAAAAATCACATTTTGTATATTTAGGACATAAGACTAAATAGGCATACAAAATGTGATTTTTGAAGGCATAAAACAGACATAAAACCGTTTTCAATAAAAGTTATATTTATATATAACTTTTATTGAAAACGGTTTTATGACAAACGGGTTTATGACATATTATATTTAGGGATTTAAATTTTATGACATGTGATATTATGTGATATTAAGTTCGGGTAAGTTATCATATCATTCAAACAAATGATGATTCGGGCAAAAAAAAGTTATGGCACATTAAATTATGGATAAAAAAGTTAGGTGACACAATAGAGAACCCTGGCTGAGAACGAACGTGCTAAACTTTGACAACAAACTCAACTGAACACTTGTAACCTCTTAAAGGTTCCAAGTTTGCACGAGTTTTTTTAGAGAAAACAGTAGGTAGTGACGTTTTCGGACACTTGTTGTGCCGAATTAGCTGGACTCACCATTCATTAGCCAAACCATTACCTACTCAACGTTATTTTGTTAATTTAACTAAAATTAAATAATCTTCTTTTTTGAACTTGGTACCTTCCGACATAATCCATAGAATAAGGGCTCCGGGCTCGCGCGGTCGCCGCACTCGAGGGCCGAGCACCGAGCACTCAGCGCCAGCACGCAGTGAGCTGTCCCTTAGGGTAACATTGGGCTGGTGCCGGATCTGACACGCTCAATACAACCCTTTGACAATCCCGAGAAAATTCATTATAGCCAATGCTGTAAAATAAAGTCTTATTCAGGAACAAGTCACGCAAGCGTAACCTTCTCGAATGCTTTCCAAAAGACGTAAATGAGATGTAGGTGCACTAGTTTGTGAGTGTTGTGGCGTGAGGGATGGTTTAGCTCAACCTGGGTATCATCACAGTATATATTTATACTGTGGTATCATGTTGGGTATGAATTAGATCAACCACCATTTTATACATTAGCTAAAGTCACACAGGCACACATCATCATTAAATGTTACAACAAAATACCTTGTGACATAATGAATGAAATGAAAGAAAATTTAAAACGTATGTAAAAAGCACACTTTGTAAACAAGCATATGACAAGTTGGAGGATTACATTCAAGATAACAATGGTTGGAAACATGCTGGTCCTGCTCCATAGGACAATCAAGGGTGTAGTGTAGGCAAAATCAAACTGGTCAATAATTTAAGTATTAACTTTATAGATGTACTCTTTCTTTTTTTGAGTTTTTATTTTTCTGTTAACTCACACACTGTTTTATTAATGGTTCCAATATTTGTAAATATGTGAGTACCATGTACTTATTAAGAAAATCAAAAAGTTTACCTCTGCTAGTAGTACTTTGATCCTATAAATAGTACCTATACTCTAGTTGCATCGACCTCACATTTATTAAAGTTAATTTTTGTATTCCAAATATTGTAAAACTTTTATTTGAAAAGAGTATTTATGGAGTTGCTTGTCCGTTCTACTCCTTAAGAATCTACCTTTGCGAACGGACAGTCTACAGTCACTTTATTACTTATATAGTAAGTGCCGTTTAATGGCCTAACTGAAATAAACATTTTGACTTTGACTTTGACATGTAGGTATCACAGCTAGAAACACACTAGGTAGGTACCTACTCGTACTTAAGCGTCCCTACATAGTGTCTTTACTAATAAAAACCGAATTCTTGGTTTAATTTTAAGTTTGTTAGCAGCTACAGGATATTGTGCTACCCGTCATCACAACAGCATTGCAGAGCAGCTCCGGAACAAACTTCTACGAACGGATACCAAATGAAAATAACAAAAGGAGATTGGATCTTACAGCGTAGCAACTAATGCTTTGGTATACCTGCTTGTACAAATCAGTTTTTTTTTTTTTTTCGATATGACCACTAGCAAGTTAACACGCAAGGGCTATCAACTGCTTAACCGGGTTCAAATCTGAATGAAATGGTACCATGTTTGACTTTCCTGTCACTTATTATAAGTGTGTACATGTACAAAGAATATTCTATCCAGAGAGCCAGAGAATTAGAATATCCACTTTGGTATCATCGCTACAGAGGATCGTAGGTCCCTAAGGATTATGTTTTAAATAATTCAATGTCACGTAAGTGGGCCAGTGTTCAGTGTTCAGTTTGTTCACTAGCCTTTAGTAGCTCTGAGACGTGACCGAGTCCGCGCTGATCTGTTTAGTGTTAACATACGAGAGTGCGCGGCGCGGACACGCATCGATTAGTGTGCGGCGCGCTCGAGCTGCACGAGATGACGAGACGCGCTGCTCGGAAAACTGGTCCAGCGAGCTGCGCCGCCGAGCAGCGAGGAGGAGAGCCTGCTGGAGAGCTGCAGCACCAGCAGCATCGGCCGCGCCGAGCAGCGGGCGCGCGCGGGGCGAGCGGCCGCGTGGGCGGCGGACACTAAGCGGCGAGGCGCGGAGACAGCGCGCGCCGCCGGGTCAATACCGGCCGTGAATGAGCGGGGGCGGCGGGAGGCGCAGGGGGAGGCCGATCGATGGGCGGGCGGCGGGTGGCTCAGTCGCGGCCGGCGCGCCGCGCGGTGCTGAGGTGTCGCCCCCGCGCCGACCGCCGCCGACCGCCGCCGACCGCGAGCCGCAGGTGAGCACCCGGCCCCCCCACGCGCTCGATACCGCCCCACGCCGCGCCGCACCGTGCCGCGCCTCGACGGCGTCTATCGCGGACATCGACAACAGGGCACGCGATCGATAACTCCAAACATGCATGCAGTTGCTCCAACAGACCGAACTTACCTACCGGTTTCAATGATCCTTAATTCCGAACTAATCAGCTGTTTATAGTTTTTCATACGATTAAGTAGCTCCAAAATTATTAATTGATCAGATCTTGCCGGCAAGTTCACGTCAAGACTCCATAATGAGCTTCATAGAGCAGCGCGAGGCACGTCGCGTCTTCGTCAGAAGGCTCGATGCTCAGTGTTCCGGAGCCACATGTACCTGGTACCTGTGGCGCCGGGCGCCAGGCGCGGGTCTCGGGGACCGCCCCCCCCCTCGCTGCACCTCCCGGCACAAGCGCCCCCGCCCCCTCTCACACCTCCGCGCCCCACGACGTACTGCTTGTATGCACATCGAGTATTAGATTTTCAGTTAGGTTCTGTAGCTCAGTAGTTTCACTCCTCAACTATTTGGAGCTGACTATGACACATGTGTTGGAAGTTGGAAGGCGAGTGTTAGTGAAGTATTGCAGGCAGGTGGCTCCGGTGGCTCGAGTGGCGAGTGGCGTCAGTGGCGTGTGTTGTGTGGCGTGTGAGGTGTAGCAGACGGGGGGCGAGGGCGCGGGGCGGCGGGGGGTGTCGCGGGGCGCGGCGCGGGGCAGTGAGGTGCAGCTGCAGGGAGGGGGCCAGCACATCATAGCAAGCATTCCATAGTGTGCGATTGATATCACTTGCAGCCCTACACTCCCTTTGCAAATAGCCTCACTATTTTAATTCCCTTGTGCTCATTTACGTTGTACAGGCCAGCTTGTAAAGTCGGACGGCCCCTGACGCCATTGTACACCCATAACTATGAATAATCTAATAAACATATATTATGTACGAGTACAAATCATTGCTATGCCTAGGATCCTGCCTGCCTTTTCCGCTGCGCCAGTTCAAGGGCCCGAGCGGGCGGCGCTTATCCATTAACGTTGCTAAGCAACGAAGACATTTTCGACAATATCACTTAATTGTAAACTTCAATACCGATGGAAATCGTATTTTTGTAATGTTTCTGTTTCATTCACCTTCTTGACATGTCCCAGTCTTTGTACCTAGTCAGCTTATTCAAAAAGTACGTGTTGTGCATAACGTGTGTACAGTACCTACAATCTACATACGAAAATAGCGTACACATGGTTCTGACTGACACGTATACTATCGGCATGTACCGTACATCAACGGACACTAGTCACCGTAGTCTAATCAAAATACATCCCTCATCAGAATAATCTCCGAGCAGTCAGGAGTCCCCTGCACATATAAATAGTTAGGCATTCTCCACAGAGCCAGCGTGTAATAAGTAGGTACAAATGTAATATCTGCAAATGTGTTTCAGGTGTACCTATAACGTGCTGGGCAGAGCATCGCGGACTTCACAAGTAGAAGGTCAGTAGACGACGGCACCGTACGAGTAGCAACTGCTTCAGTCTGCTTCTGCCCGACGATCGCGATGGGATCCCAGGTCATCCCGGGGAAAAAGTTTGTTCAGCGATATTTTCGCCAATTGTCTACCGATTTGGAAGGTTTTTTTTTTTTGAAAGAGTACCTGGTACCTGGACTGGTCCCATTTCAATTTGGTGAAGATTGGGTGAGGAACTTCGGAGGTAGGCAACGGAACTCTTCAATAAATGATAACAAATGTGGTTAGAGAGATCATTTATTCTCATTAAGAATTACAATTCACTTAGGTAGGTACATAGAATAACATTTTTAACAAGACAAATTGCAAAAAAAAATGTTGGACGTAGGTATTACAAAAAACTGGGCATCGATAAACGGGTCATTTAGATACCTACTCAGAAAAAGTGTAGGTACATCCATTTGTTATTTCTCTTGTCCCGTTAAATAAATATCTAATAATGTGATATAATTATATTATAGGTTACCTACCTATAATATAACTGGGATTATATTAATTTATCTATTAATGTGAAGATTGTTTTGACATTTTAACTTTAATTTTCATTTAAAGAGTAGGTAGGTACTTATATTTTTTTAGTGTCCCAAAACCATATTTTCAGAGATGAATTGTTACGAATATTCATCGCTTTACTTAACATTTATTGTGGATATATTATTTTTGATAAATCATGTACCTAACTAAATAACACCAATTTCATTCACGGTAAGTAAATCATTTACCTATAGAAAAAAATGATGAAGTTTCGTACTTAAGTACCTACTTAAATATTTTTTTCTATTCTGTCAAAACTCTTACTGTCAAAACACTGTCGCGGCAACCATTACGTTTTCGTCGTAGTCGTGAAGCTTATTTGCCTGAACTAGGTTTAACCTGTGTTTCAGGCTAGATTGAGCTTTTAAGAACTTAAAATAATAAATTAACAGTAATGGATCAATTTTATTGCCTATACTTAAAACCTAAAATTAATGGACACATCATGTTTTATTTACAGACAAATAATAAAAAAGAAGATCTTCTGTCTCTTTGTAAGAGATGCTTAGTAAATATTGCACAATTGTCTTTTTACAGCTATAATAATTTAACTTATAGATACTTAGTTTTCTATTTAACCTATTGTACAGAAATGGACCTAAAAATGTAAAAAATCATTTTATAATAGTAGTTTATGCAACGACCATATAAAAAGGGTTATTAAAACACGAGTGTGGGTTTATCACACGAGGCGTAGCCGAGTGTGATAATAGCATCGCACGAGTGTTTTAATACCTAATTATATGCCGTTGCATACACTATTTTATCTTCACTCATACAGTTGAAATAAAATAAGTCGAAAAATAGTTAATTCCAATATGGCGGATATTCTCATTGCGTATTCGAATGACTGCGCAGCGCGCTCAAACATAGACAAAGATAAAAGCTGGCTCATTGACTTAAGTCAATGAGCCCGCGCCAAAAATTAAAAAGAAAAAGTGTGCTATAAAAATTAAAAAGTTATTTTATGATGCAGTTGTTTAAAAATCGAAGGAAAATGTTGAATCGTAATGGTTTTTTTTTTAAATTTTACCTATCCACGAAAAAAAAGTATGTATTTATGCATTCGTTTTTGAACTCATATTTGGAACATTACGTTGTGAGTGTAGATAAAAACATATTTTGAATCGCATACAATATCATTCCGTCGCTTATTAGTATTTTCGGTGTTGTACGAAAGCATGGTGTGCTGTTTTATGCCAAGTGCATAATGAAAAGCTGGCGAACAGGTAGTACGTTACATGATTTGTATAGCAGAACTGTGGGATAAAGAAAGGGATGGAAATTGGCTACTTTTAAAATGGCTCTCTGAGCTCTTTCAAGAGGGAGTAAGTGAGTTTTGAGTGCTCCACCCCATGAAGTGATAGTTACAGTACTGGATTACAGATTGACCTAGGGCCAAATAAAATTGTTTGATTAATTTTGAATTCGCAATAGCTCGCAGTTTTTTAAAAACGTAGATTAATTTCTATTGGTCTGGAATGGAATCAGATGAGGATTAGCTATGTTAAATTTAGGCTTACGCATGGAGAAGTGAATACATTTTGTCTTGTCAGCATTTAATGTTAGTAAATTACTTTGAAGCCAATTAGTAATAGTGTTGAAACCTAATTGAGCGTATTCGTACAATTCGTTACTGGTTTTAGCGGTAAATATTAAGGCCGTGTCGTCAGCATATGAAACAATGTTGCCTTGTTTAATGTTTAAATTGCACAAATCGTTAATATAAACCAGGAAGAGGGTTGGGCCCAGCACGCTTCCTTGAGGAACACCAAAACCAGTATTTTTTTGCTCATCGCTCGTAATATTGTCTATTCTAACACATTGATATCTGTCGTTTAGGTAATCAGTAAAAAGTTTCAGCGGCGTTCCCCTTATTCCCATAGCCTCTAATTTGTTCAGAAGCATAGAAACAGATACTGTGTCAAAGGCCTTCGCTTTATCAAGGAAGACCCCCAGAGTCTGGTCTCTTTTGCCAAGTTCCTCTGAGACATAATCGGTCAGGTGGTGCACCGCATCGGCTGTGGATAAATTGGCTCTAAAACCAAATTGCGCTGGTGATAATAAATTATTTTTTTCTAAATAGTTAACTAGCCTACTGTTTACAATTCAAAGTCAAAGTCAAAGTCAAAACGTTCATTTCAATTAGGCCATTAAACGGCACTATTTTCTCTAGTATTTTAGATATTGAGGGGAGTAACGATATTGGCCTATAATTATTAACTAAGTCTTTCTTCCCGGATTTAAAAATAGGGATTACGATTGCTTTTTTAAGGCATTTAGGAAAAATACCTTCGGAAAAACAGATACGAAAAATATGTGTTAAGGGTGGTACCAGGATGTGCTTGAATTGTTTCAGAATCTTATTGCTAATATTATCCCAAGCCACTGCACAGTCATCTTTTAGTCCACTAATAATGCGAATTATTTTGTCTTCGTCAGTGTCCAGCAAGCCAAAAGATTGTAGTGTGCGCTTACTATTCAATTCTTGGGAAAGTGGTTGAACACAGTGATTCATAGAATCTGTTCGGCAAGAGTTTTCCCAACATTCACGAAAAAATTATTGACAAGGTTGGCTGATAGAAGCGATGAACGATTAGTAGGCAATAAACTCGAATTTGATTCACGTTGTTTTGACATACAAGTGACGTTTTTAATATGTTTCCAAAGTTGTTTACTATTGTTTCCTGCTTTATGTAATTTATTTTCATCGTAATTTCTTTTTAAGCTCTTTAAGAGATTATTACAAAAAATCCTGTATCTGGTATATGTGGTTTTAATGATAGTGTCATCTGGGCTCCTCCTACATGTCTGATGAAGTTTATCTCTGTGTCTTATACACCGAATCAGGCCAGGAGTGATCCAAGGTTTAATATTATAAAGTTTCTTGTTTGCTGTAATAACAGTAGTATTACATAATATTGCTAATTGAACATGTTTTATTACGTACGATAAAGCAAAATTTGCATCAGCAGTATTGTAAACTGGGCTAAAGTCAAGTTTGCATAAATCATATTCGAGTTAGTTTATGTTTAATTGCGTTTTTGTCTGGGGACGATTTAGCTTAGGCAGCATTAAGTTAAGGGCAAGTAGAACAGCGTGATGATCAGTAATTGTTGAGTTAGTAACAAGCGTTACATACGATAAACTGGATTTGATGATCATATGATCGAGGCAGGAACCGCTATGATGTGTAGGCAAAGTGCGCAGGTAGAAAACCACGGAATGAGCAGGCATTAAGATACTCATGGGTCCCTGCATCACAGTTTTCAGTTGTTTATGTTTATATTTATGTCACCTGTTAGTATAACATTCTTGAATGAGCTTAGGTCTTGAAAAATCTGGTTTAATGAAGCGTTAAAAGAATCCAAGTTTCTCTCGGAGGGGGATCTGTACATAGCGATTATTGCTGTGGTTGTACCAATTTTGATGATCAAACAATTACACATACAGTCTTTTAGAGTAGGTTCTTCCACTGAGAAAATTACTACCTTAGAATAGACTACAACACCATCATTTTGGTTATTGTTTTGTTTGGTATACAATAAATTGTACCCTGGCATTACTGGGAGGTTATCCTGGCGATTTGAAAGCCAGCACTCGGTTAGTATCATTATATCACAATCAAAGTTAAGTCTATGAAGAAAAATATTGAAGCTATCTATCTATCATATTTTTATATACTACGAATGTTTTGGGTTAGTACCCAAAACATTCGTAGTATTTATAGAATGGTTAGAGACTTTTTATATTTGAATTTATAAATAATCTGTCCTGTGTGATAAGAGCCTTCCGAATAATGGCTGGAACTTCTATAATATAGTTACAGTTCTCTACATCTTTTCTGCCAGATTTATGGCTTAGCTTGATTGAGGTCAAAAATGTATCTCTGGAGATAGTGGGCAGTTTGTCGGCCAAATTTTATTCATAAATACATTTATAAACCTCATTTTCAGCCATAGATGCAGGGACCCCTATTACTATTATGAGGTTCATCGAAGGTGAGAGCTGACGAAGCGAGTTGGACTGTTTCCTTGAGCTTTTCCAGGTCTTCCTTAGTCTCCGTGCTGATTATAAGTCCTCCTTTTCCTATTTTGCGTACTCCTCTGACTTTCAGTTTCATTTCACCAGGGCATATGATTTTTTGGACTATGTTCTTGGTGTCCTCACTGGTCTTAGAATTATCGCAAGGAAAAATCGCCACGGAGCTAAAAGTATTGGGACGAACAAAGCTGTTGGTCCCCTTCTTCACCATATCTGCAAAAGATGTTGTTCCTGTTTCCTGCCTTGCACAGGACTCCTTAATGGTCCGGTTCATCTCCATTACGTAGTCCTTAAGGTTGCGGTCTTCTGTCAATTTGTTCAGGGAGTTGTGGTTCTTATAGGCCTTAAGCGACTGGTAGGTAATGAACAGCCATTTGCGAAACTCCATGTCCAACTTTACGGCAAAGATTGCTTATTTTTAGCTTCTGCTCAGAGTTTAATTTCCCATCAGAAGCAATCGTACCTCATTCAAACACTGCTCAATAGAGATCATCCAGCTCTGAATCTTGGAAGTCGAAACTGTCTCCATTTCCTCTTTTTCTATGGCTTGGTCTCGTCTTGGTTGTTGGGGCTGTACCGGTGTAGGTGTTGGTGGAGGGCTGCGTCGCGTCAACCCACTCCGGTTAAAGGGGCTGCCTTCCATGTTTCAGATTATAATAATCAAATCAGTCGATTTTTGACTAAACAGCACTTGCATTAAAATTGTAAGTAAGTATTCGTCAAAATACGCTAGTAGGTAAACTAAATAGTAGGTCACTATTTATGCAAATGTTAATTTATTATATTTAATATGCATTGATGAGCACATCTGTATGCGTTGAAAGCAAAATCAACTCTCCCTCAATCTCTCAATCAACCCTCCCAAATAAAAAACTTTTTTACAAAAAAAATAAACCGACTTCCAAAAAACACTACAAAGTTCAAAATAACTTTAATTTCGGAATTCGGTGTCAAATAACGAAGAACCATCCAAAAACAGTTTTTGTGAAAAGGTTTTTTATTTTTCACTTTTTAGTGGTACCCCACACCTAACAACACCACTGGAAAGTCACAGGAAAGCAAAAATACGCAATTTCGTATACATGGATGATTATTTTTTCCACATATTTTTTCCAGCTATTTGGATTTAAGAAAAACCAAACTACTGAACCGATTTTGATAAAATTTAAATGGAACCATTTGGGAAGTATACCTACCCTTTCCAACAAAAAAATAATTTTTCAAATCGGTTGGCAAGCGACGGAGTTATGCGCGAACTCAATTTTCTTTCTTTTTCTTTTCTTCTTTTTCTTTCAAAAAAAAGAATACAAACATCCGAATTGAGAACCTCCTCCTTTTTTAGAAGTCGGTTAAAAACTGGCTCCAAGTAAAGCCAGCGAAGCTCAAACTTAGTAGAACTCGTTTTTTGGCGTTACGGAATGAGTCGTAATTGCCAAACTAAAAAATTGATGGTTTGCAGGACAATGGAAGGTGGCGCGGGCGTGGGCAGCGTGGCGTCGCTGACGTTGGACTGCGAGGACATGTTCAAAGAGATTACCAAGAAGCTGTACGGCGAGGAGACCAGCGTGGGCGTGGTGGGCGTGGAGTTCCCGGCGGCCGAGCGCGACCTAGACGATGAGCTGCGCCCTGAGGAGCACATCACAGCCTGGGGGCTGGCGGCGCTCATGCAGAACGGCTTCCCGCCGCCCGGTATCCTGCAGGCCAACTTCGCGCCGCGCCTCGACCCCGATGCCGAGGACCGCTGGACGGCGGCCGACGAGCCGTTGGCCTGGGCGCACTCGCGCATCGCCTCCTACAACCCGGCGCAGCGGCTGTTCAAGTGCGCCGACTGCGAGTGCGTGGGCTTCCTGGCGCGCGTGGCCGAGCACTGGCTGGGAACGCATTCGCAGGCGCGCGCCTTCCAGTGCCCGCTGGCGGGCTGCGGCTTCGCGTCGGGCTGGGCGCGCGGCGTGCGCTCGCACTTGGCCCGCGACCACCACTCCGACCCCGCCGCCGCCGACCACTTGCTGCGCGACAACCCGGCGCTGGACGACCTCACGCGCTACCTGCAGCGCCTCAAGCACAAGGTCGCCGCCGCCGCCGCCGCCGCGGCCGCCGCGCCGAGCCCGCCCGAGCCCGACGACTTTCACAGCGTCTGTTGTCAGCAGGTGGAAGCCATGCGCAACGAGCGCCGCTCGGGCGCGGGCGAGGCGCCGGCGGGCGAGGCGGCGGGCGGCGAGGCGGCGGGCTCGGACGCGGGCAAGCGCTACGTGTGCGCCGCCTGCCCCTACGCCACGGACCGGCGCGACCTGTTCACGCGCCACGAGAACATCCACCGCGACGAGAAGCCCTTCCACTGCTACCTGTGCCAGAAGCAGTTCAACCGCGCCGACCACGTCAAGAAACACTTCTTGCGCATGCATCGCGATCAACCCTACGATTTGAATCGCATTCGGCGCTCGGCGTCGATCGTGAAGCCCAGCACGGCGCCGCCAGCGCTGCATTACTACAGCAAGCCGGCGGGTGAGCCCCCGCCCGCGTCGGCTCCGGCGCCGGCGCCCGCAGCCCCGCCGCCGGTTCCGGCGCCGCAGCCGGAGTACCGCGCGCCGCCCGTCGTGAAGTTGGAGCGCGTGCCGCTGGGCAAGTCGGAACCGGCGGTAGCAGTGATGCACAAGCCGGTGCCGTCGCCCGCCGCCGCCGCCGCTGCCGCCATCCGCCGCAAGGTAGTAGTACCAGCACTTACGCTACCGAACGCCAATTTTTGGCAATTCCACCCATAAAGACGTTAGATAGAGAGTCAAAGTTTGCGTTATTAATAAACTACTTACCTACTCAAGTTTGAATTTTTACATCTTTTTAGGGTTCCGTACCCAAAGGGTAAAACGGAATCCTATTACTAAGACTTCGCTGTCCGTCCGTCCGACCGTCCGTCCGTCTGTCACCAGGCTGTATCTCATGAACCGTGATAGTTAGACAGTTGAAATTTTCACAGATGATGTATATTCTGTTGCCGCTATAACAATAAATAGGTACTAAAAAGCAGAATAAAATACAACAAACGTGATTTTTTTGCCGTTTTTTATAGATAATGGTACGGAACCCTTCGTGCGAGTGTCCGACTCGCACTTGGCCGGTTTTTTTTATTCTGATCAAACTACTTAGTAGTATCTATACCTAGTGAAAAATTTCTACATAATTATGTTCGGTGTAGAAATGTCGGAGAAATGAAGTTCGCTTACACACCACAGCCTCCGCTGTCAGTGCTCCGCTGTCACATGCATTAACTTGCTACTGCACACCGACTCGCGTCGAGTAGTGTACCTAGGGGAAAATACGAAATCCAAGGTAACATAAGTTCGGTCAGTGAGTGGAGACATGTGTCGCAGGGCGAGCGGCGCTACGCGTGCTGCTACTGCGCCTGGTCGGGCGTCGACAACTGGTGCCTCAAGCGCCACCTCAACACGCACCTCAAGCCCTTCGCTTGCGCGCTGTGCGAGTACAAGGCGGCGCGCGCCGAGCGCCTGGCCACGCACGTGCACAAGGTGCACAACAAGAAGGCGTGCGCCAAGTGCCCCTTCCTGGCCGACGACCAGCCGGCGCTGGCGCTGCACCTGCGCGACGCGCACCACATCGAGAGCCGCAACCTCAAGGTGCCGGCGGGCGGAGCGCGCGCGCCCCCGCCCGGCGCCTTCGGGCAGGGCGCGGCGCCGGCGCCGGCGCCCGAGCCGGGCCCTGCGGGGGGCGCGGGGGGCGCGGGGGGCGCGGGGCGGCGGCGCGAGGTGCGCGCGGCGGGCGCGGCGCGGCTGTTCGGCTACCTGGAGGCGTCGGACGGCTCGGGCGACGAGTACGAGGCGCCGGCGCTGGCGGCGCAGTTCGTGCCGGTGAGTGCGGCGCCGCCCGCCGCGCCTCACTACGCGCGCGACAAGGAGAACGCGGCGCCGCTGTCGCACGCGCACGCGCTGCACGACCACTGCCTGCGCTACTAGCCGCCGGCGCCGGGCGGGGCCGCGCCCGCCGCCGACGACGAGTCCTGGCTCCGAAGATTACTCACAACCTAGGTTAGGCTTTCGATTACCTACATTTTAGGTGAGTGTACGCATCTTAAGTAAAGAAACCAACCATGGCGTGTCGGGCCACGTGCAGTGTAGGGTTCCGTAGTTGCACGACTGCACGTGACAATTACTGACTTAGAAAGGTGCTTTGTTTTTTAATAATAATATTAATAAATATTTATTCAAGTTATGTGGTAAAACAGTAAATACATTTTTGCTTAAATCTATGTCAAGTTCACAAGTGACAATGTGCCTGAACTAGGAAATCCTGTGTTTCAGGCGAGATGAGGTAGGTAAACATTATAGACCGGGAGATGGTGACACAAATTGCTTGGTCATTTGTACCAGTATGGCGGTTCTTCAGGGGCCTAACCACCAACTCTTAAAGCAGTATTACTTCAATATTACTTCGAGTGGGAAGAGACGGAGCTATACAGAACGTATAGCTCCGTCTCTTTCACACTGGAAGTAATATTGTAGTAATACTGCTATAAGAGTTGGTGGTTAGGCCCCAGGTGTCTAATTACGTACCTAATGACAAAAAGAAAAATGATGGTCATAGCGCCGGTACCGGCGGCCCAATCACGTGGGCGTTAGTCGAACGTGTTGGATAAATTAGGTACGAGTGTCGAACGATTTGTTCCCCAAAAATTCTAATATTTTCCGATAGTCCATAAAAAATGAAGTAGGCGGTAGCATATACCTGCGTTGCCATACATTGTGTCTTACAACACGATGAGCCGAGACCTCTACAATTCAAGGAATGGTTCGAGCGGTGGTAGCCGTATCTACAATATTATACAACATAACATCTGGTTACAAGACAAGATTGCCGCGACCGAGGTGTTTGAAATTTTGCATTTTATATTCGTTTAAACCTCAAACTCACAAATAGTTGAATTGTTTTTTTTTAATTAATGTGTTCGTGTCGGTATGGCGGGCTGTAAGACACACCGGAGAAGTATGGCATTACGCTACCGCCTACTTCTTTTTTATGGACTATCGGAAAATATTAGAATTTTTGTGGAACAAATCGTTCGACACTTGTAATTTATCCGACACGTTCGACTAACGCCCCTGCGATTGGGCTGCCGCCGCCGGTACCGGCGCTATGACCATCATTTTTATTTTTGTCATTACGTAATTAGACACAAACCGCCATACAGGTACAAATGACCAAGCAATTTGTGTCACCATCTCCCGGTCTATTATGAAATAATCACGGTAATTATACAAACAAAAATAAAATAGTCATCATAAAGTTATGTAAGAAAAGGTGTAAATAGTAAAAAAATAATAAAAACTAAACATACTTCTAAAATCTTAGTAAGTATAGGTAGGTACTAACTTAGTTAACTTATTAAAATAAGTATAACACAATGTACAGGTAAGGTACTATCTTTATTTCAATACAGCTAACATCTGCTCTGTATCTTCATAGACCAACTTTAAAGAGCGACCTTGAGAGTTTTCTTACAATTTCTAAAATTTAGCAAATAGATGCTTGCTTTTGCATTTAATCTGTTATAATTTATAAAGTAGTGGTCCGAGGAAAACGTAAAATTTGGCTGTGAAAGCATGTTTTGTACTTTTTGTGGGGCAAACTGTCTTGTTCGTCTCTTTATTTTAAATTCAGTGCTGTAGCGAAGAGCTGCGTGTTGTTTTAGTACAATGCTCATTATGAATAATTGTCGAACTGTTAATACTTTACAAGATTTATATACCTACCTAGCTGGTTAGTGGGAAAGAGGAAAAGGCGGCAAATAGACACCTTCAGAATCGCTCTTAGAGCTCTTTCGATGGGTACCTACCTAGTAATAAAGTTTTACCTGCACCACCCCACGAGGTAATGCAGTACGTCAAAATTGACTGACATAGAGCAAAGTATACTTGACTAATTATAATCGGGTCGGCAATATATCGTAGCTTTTTGAACACGAATATCAGCTTACCAATTCTGTTATTTAATGCTTCCATATGTGGTTTGAAGGTTAGTGTTTCATCAATTATAAGTTTATAACACCCAAATATTTTATTTTGTTGGTCTTAGCTCTTATTAATATTGAGACTCACAAACGGGCAATCTGCAGGGACTGTACAACAATGACCATACAACGTTGAAGGAATATAAGAAGTTTGTTTGCGCACTAAAAACTTTATATAATGTGTCTTAAGTGCATTTAGAGTTAGTGAGTTATGCTGAAGACATTTATTTACAACTGAAGCCGTCTTGCGCAAACTTGTAGACTTCGTTCCGATTCAGCCGAAAAAAGAAGAGCAGTAATCAGCGTAAGTATTGTGCCATGCTTTAGTTTTAGGTTGCAAAGGTCATTTATGTAAATCAGAAATAAAGTGAGCCCTAAAATACTTCCTTGAGGAACACCAAAAGACGTGTTTTTTGGTCTGCGCTGAGGACACTGCCAATCTTTACGCACTGGGTACGGTCTTCTAAGTAGTTTGAATAGTTTTAGCTGAATGCCTCTTATGACCACTGTCTCAAGTTTGTGCAACAGAATAGGAATGGAAACTGTGTCAAAAGCCTTAGCGAGGTCCAGGAAAATTCATACTGTATGGTTACCCTTGTCAAGTTCTTGAGCCAGATAGTCAGTCAGATGATGGACGGCATCGGCAGTTGAAAGTTTAGGTCTAAAACCAAATTGTATTTCTGACAAAATAGATTTGTCCTCCAGATATTTAAACAACCCTTTGTTTATATTTTTTTCCAATATTTTAGACATAGACGGCAGTAAAGAAATAGGTCTGTAATTGGTTACTTGATTATTAGTGCCTGATTTAGGTATATATAGGGACAACAACAGCTTTTTTGAGGCACTCCGGAAAAATACCCAGAAATAAACACATGCGAAAAATATAAACCAGTGGTGGTACCAAGATATTCCTGAACTGTTTAATAATTTTATTTGTTAAGTTATCCCAACCAACTGCACAGTCGTCTTTCAAAATCATGATTATAATTTCTACTTCAGACTCAATACTTTATTTGCTTTCCACAATGTGTACTTAGGTGTTAAGTTAAAAAAAATGTGACTCGTCAGTATATAGCAGTGCAAAGTGGAGCTGCTCATAATAGGACTGCTCGTTAGATAGGGCGATTGACACCGATTTCTTTCTGCCAAACACTGTCCAACATTAACAAAGAAATTATTTGCTATATTAGCAGATTCCAGCTGTGACGAGTGCGCTTGTAATAAACCTGAAAATGACTAATTTTGTTTCGAGGCATTTTGTATGACAGTTGCAACATAACATTATCCGGGTGAGATTTATCTTTCATGTGCAGTTTATCTCTATGCAGCTTCATACAGCGGATAAGACCTGTCGTGATCCAAGGTTTTATGTTGCAATGTTTGTTGCTCAAATGCGATGTAACCGTATTTTTCTGACTTGCTTGTCGTACATTTTCTACTACATACAACATACAAAACTGCGGGTCAGCGGAATTATAGACTGGGTCAAAGTTGATGACGCGCAAATCTTCTTCAAGTTTATTTATATTCAATTGAGTAATAATTGTGCGAGTGTTTTGCTTAGGCATGTTACAATCTAGAGTTAGTAGGGCAGCATTGTGATCGGTTATTGTCGAGTTAACAACAAGTGCAAGTGGGGGGTAATTTGATTTTAGCATGACATGATCCAAGCAGGAGCCACTATGATGTGTAGGAAAGCTGTGTGCGGGAAGTAGGCCATGATATGCACATAGGTTGAGGTAGTCCTGAGCTGATGTATCAGTACTTCCTGGGAGAATATTGATATTAATATCTCCAATTACAATCGTGTTTTTGATGGCTGACAGGTTCAGTGATTCAGTAAAATTGCTAATACTTATAAAGGAGGGGTCTATATAATGCTAATAATGCAAAGTTTGATCCAATCTTCATTACCAAACTGTTGCAGTCTTGCATATTAGGTACCTTCAGATGATTTCTTACATAAACTATCACCCCATCATTTTGATTGTAATTGCTATTACTTTTGTACATATTATAACCCGGTATTAGTGGTATGTTATATTGTTTGGAAAGCCAGCATTCGGTTAAAACAATACCGTCACAATTTATGTTTAACCGTTGTTGAAAGGTGCAAAAACTATCAAAATTCTTAAAAATACTGCGAATATTTTGAGTTAGTACGGTCAAAGGAGTTTTGTAGCCGGAAAGATATTGTTGGCAATTTTCAGCTTCACAAACTTTTGACTCGGATACAGAGAAATCATCTAATTCGTTAAGTATGTTGTTTATCATACTATGGTACTAAAATACAAATATGAAATAGAAAAAGCATTTTGGCTCATTTGCCTTCTTTGGACATTCTTTGATTGAGTGACCTTGTTCGCCACAGTGACCGCAGGAATAGGACGTCTGCCGACAAAACTTGGCAGCATGACCATACTGCTGACACTTATAGCATCGTGTGACCAATGTAAAGTCTCTCACAGGGCATGATGACCAATTCAAAAATACTCGTTCTTTTGACATCAGGGCTTTGCGTATGACTGCAGATACTTCCACTACGTAGTTGCAGTTCTCAGCGTCTTTTTTACCTGATTTATGACTTAGCCTAATTGAGGTCAAGAACGTCTCGAAGCTGCAGTCCTGTAGTTTCTCAGCAAGATTTTGGTGGTACAAACACGCGAAAACCTCATTTTCTGACATGGATGACGGCACTCCTATGATTACAACTCTTGGCTTCCTTTTATAAGGCTCGTCGACAGTTAGGCCTGACTTTGTTAGCTGCTCCGATTTTCTCAGCTTCTCGATGTCGTCTTTCGTCTCGTTGCTGATAATAACACCACCATTTTTGGTCTTGCGCAGGTCTCTAACATGAAGCATCATCTGTTCTGGGTAGATAATTTTTTGGACGAGAGACTTCGTCTCATCACTGGTCCTCAATTTGTCTTGCGGATATATATGGCCACAGAACTTACGTTTGACAGCTGGATATAATTGTTGGCACCTTTTTTCACGATATCAGAAAAGGAAGTTCCCAGGGCAGGCTTTAATGAGTCTCCGACTTTCATCTTGAGCTCCTTTAGTTGCTGCGAAAGGTCGAGTTGGCTTTCAAGAGCTTTCACAGCATTGTGAGATTGAAGGGCTTTAGATTTGATGGACTGGTACTGTAGGTACGGCCATTTGCGATTTTCCATGTCTAACCTTCATAAGGCATATTGAAGCGCATTTTCTGGCCCGAGTTTAGCTTGCCTTCTGCTGCAATAGCACATTATCTCCTTGAAGGCTCTGTTCAATGGTCGTCATCCAGTTTTGGAACTCTGGAGTTGGTATTCCTTATAAGCCATCTTGCATTTGGCTCGGTGTTTGAGGGGCAGGAGCGGGTACGGCTACGCGTGCGGGTGTAGGCAGCGGGGAGCGAGCACACCTACTTCTCGGGCTGAAGGGACTATCCTCCATTGTGTTACAGGTTATTCATTTGTTAATCACTGATCATCTTCGTAAAACCACCTTACGTAAAACAAAAGGATGAGTCAGTTTGCGTTACTACCGGCTACTTACAAAAACTAGGTCACAATTTCGCAAGTGATTATTTGTTTATATTCTTAAAATAAAAGGTAACTTATCCATTGTGCAGATAAAGTTATTTGCACATTGCATTCAGCCATAAAGTGCAGTAGGTACTTCCTGTAGGTAGCGTACGACGAAGGTTGTTGGCGGATTATTTATAAAAGTTTTCAGCGTACCGCACTTGATTAGCTTCCTAGTTCCTTGCTTAATACAATGATATTTACGGGTACGTATTTGAATATCGAAGATTAAAATACCTACGCTTAAAATACCAATGTTCAAAACATCGAAAAAAATATCGATTGTATCAAAATGTCGAAAATTGTTATACCTACGCTTAAAACGTCGAAGATTGAAATGCCGAGTGATTAAAATTTCGAATGATTCTAAATATCGAATGACAATATGCCTAAGTTCAAAATATCAACATTTAATACATCTAAGTTCATTATATCTACGTTAAAATACCTACTAGTTAAAACACCGAAAAAAAATATATAGGCAGTAGTTATGAGTGTATTCATAAATGTAGGTAGATGTGAAATTGTCACACCCTGCAAACCCGTTGCTATTAAGTAGTCAAAAGCTAAATACGGCGCGATAGTGTCAATAATGGAGGTACAAACCTTTACAGACATACCCCAAAGATCTTCGGTCAATTTGATCTTGATTTGCTTTAATGCTTTTATTATTGCAATGGGGGTTATGTGCTTAAAGTTAAATTCAATCGGACAAGCTGAAACGTTCGCCTTTAATAATTCAATAGAAAGCGAGGGCGAGGAGTTTAAGGTTTCAGTAGTTTTGATTGGGATACTAGTAAAGAAATTTACAAATTCTTCAGTGACTTCTTTACTACCGCTTATGAGTCCACGTGAAGTCCGCAGTGTATAATCATTATTATGTTTTTTGTTCCTGTTTGTTTCATTCTATTGATAATTTTCCAAATAGTTTTAATTTTGTTATCTGCGGATTTAACCTTGTTGCTACTGTATAAGGCCTTTGCTGCCTTACAAGTATTCTTAAAGATTTTTGAGTAACAAGCAATATACTTATTAAAAGTTTCCGTGTTAATAAAGGGCTTAAGGCCATACAGCTCGTAAAGTTATCCTCTACTTTTCCTGACTCCTTTAGTTGCCCAGTCACTAAATAAAACTTAGGACAGATAGTTCTAGACCGCTGCTTAAAAGTGACATTGAATTCGGTTTGTACTAATGAAAAGAATTCTTTATACAAAATATTACCATTGTTCATTGTGAAACCCTGGTCACTTAACTTACTGGTTAAAGTGCTGTTAAATTTATTTAATTTGCCGATTGTAATTTGCCTGGATTGTATCTGCACTTGTTTTATTGGCATGTTGGACTCAAAAGATAACAGTATCTTTTGAGTCCACTGTGATCAGAAGGCAGGTAATTTACGACTGTTTTGTCTAAGTAGTCACAGCAACAAAAAACATTATCAATACCTACATGTAGCAGTATTTGTAGTAATTCGGGTTGGTTCTTTGAACACGTTTGACAAATGAAATGATTTAAAAAGATTTAATAATCGACTGCTATTTGAATTATTTTCTAAAATATTTATAAGACTATCACTTGTTTATTATTAGTTGCAAGTTTTGCCAAAACATCTTCCATTACTGACTCAAATATAGAGTAGTTTTGATAATCAGGGGGTCTGTAAACGAACACTATGATATGCCTATCCAGCTCAATCTCTCAATCCAGTTTAATCTTCGATATTCAAATACGTACAGTAAGGCCGCAAAAGTCCATAAGAACGCTAAAGATTATTTTGCTACGAACCGAGCGAGCGCGATACTTCCGTGCGTATGTGTGCGCGTGTATGAGTATCCACATTCAACAGATAACACACACTAAGGAACTGTCGTCACACTGAGCTTAAAAACATCATTATTATTTTTCTGTGCCATTGAATACGCATCACACAGTCACAGAGGCGACTTGTTCTTACCATTGTATTGATAAAATTCGCGCAAATTTGTCATGTGCTGGTAGCCGTATGAACTAAGTGTTGGATTCGCAATTAACGTAGCCCGAGTTCAAATCATGGTCGGTCCGTTGCGGTTATTTCTTACTTTGAAAATTCCCAATCTGTTTTTTATATTTCTATGAAAAATACTATTGCATTTTTTGCACTAAATTGTTGCAAATTACGAATATGATCTATTAACTACAAGAAGAATCACATTCGTTGTTTACATTATTTAGTTGTTTACATCTTATCGATATTGTAAGGTGGAAATAAAAAGACGTGTTTAATAAAAATGTTTATTCTTTTTATTTACAAATTAAACATTTATGAGAATAATTGTGACGTCGAATTGTTACCTAGACAAAAAAGTTATCTTGTAACCGTTATCTATGTTACGTGTAAGATTGTTTGTTGGAAGTATACCCACTTAGACCATTCATAATATGAATAACGTAACAATGAAAGGATATTAAAATTTTAATAAAATAAAATATAATTGTTTATATCCAGTTATTTATTGAAAAGTGATATATGATTTAGACTTTGTAAACATTTTATTTTTATGTAACGTCACAATGAATGTTTTGAGGTCATAGCTTAATTGTTCATTTTCTTGACGAAAAGAAGATTGAAACTAAACCTCAATTTCTGTTAAAAGAACTTTAGTTCTCACAAGATAATCGTCAATTAGATGAGAAAAATAAATTGAACTATTATGTTAGAACAGTGCGGGTAGAAGAATAAAAAACAAAATAGAATCATGATTATTGTCAACAAAATTGATAGCGAGTTCACTGCATTCTTAAGATAAGGCGATGGCACAAGTTAAAAGATATAGCTATTTTAAACGAAAGTAAACACAATATAATGTCATCTATATCTAGGAATAAATATGATGAAAATGCCATTATCACCATACTTATAGGTAATAGTTCTAATGTTACAAAAGATGACATCACTGACAGTGTCAATGAGCTATTAAAAATGAATTGTAAGAAGGTAATACTGTGTGCTTTTCCCTACTTTGAGCATTTATCAAATAGGAAAAATATGTATATACATAGGCTAAATAATCAAATGCATTTTTTAGCCAGTCACCATAGTGACAAACTTTTATTTTTTGACATCAACAATTTTGTTGATAAACTTAGATCGACTAGGGATACTGCGTATCTGCCCATTAGTTTTAGACGTCAAATAGCGAGGCTATTAGCTTTTAATATTAACTCAGACATAATTAGTATGTCGAAGTACTCTGTTATTAGCACCAAAATTAGTAGTACTACTAATGTTATGGTTGCTGACTCGAATAATTTAAACTAGAGAATAAGACAACAGTAGGTACTATTAGCAACTTAGCTCAACTCAACAACAATAAGGTATCTTCTAGCACTCAAAAAAAAGGGGCTAAGCAGAAATCGTTTAACTTATTCCTACAAAACATTCAAGGCTTTGCATCAAAACAGTTGGAAATAGAATTATTTTTAGAAAAAACAATGTACGATATTATTTGTATAACTGAACATTGGTTAAAGGATTCAGAAATGTTAATTAATTATGACAATTATAGTATGGGCAGTTGTTTTAGTCGAAAATCAATGCTGCGTGGTGGTTCATTAATATTGATTAAAAGCTGTATTAAATTTAAAACACGTAAAGACATTGTTGAACTGTCGGTGGAACATAACATAGAACTGTCTTGTGTTGAGCTGGATAGGCATATCATAGTGTGCGTTTACAGACCCCCTAATTATCAAAACTACTCTATATTTGAGTCAGTAATGGAAGATGTTTTGGCAAAACTTGCAACTAATAATAAACAAGTGATAGTCTGTGGTGACTTTAATATTAATATTTTAGAAAATAATTCAAATAACAGTCGATTATTAAATCTTTTAAAATCATTTCATTTGTCAAACGTGTTCAAAGAACCAACCCCAATTACTACAAATACTGCTACATGTATTGATAATGTTTTTTGTTGCTGTGACTACTTAGACAAAACAGTCGTAAATTACCTGCCTTCTGATCACAGTGGACTCAAAAGATACTGTTATCTTTTGAGTCCAACATGCCAATAAAACAAGTGCAGATACAATCCAGGCAAATTACAATCGGCAAATTAAATAAATTTAACAGCACTTTGAGCAGTAAGTTAAGTGACCAGGGCTTCACAATGAACAATGGTAATATTTTGTATAAAGAATTCTTTTCATTAGTACAAACCGAATTCAATGTCACTTTTAAGCAGCGGTCTAGAACTATCTGTCCTAAGTTTTTATTTAGTGACTGGGCAACTAAAGGAGTCAGGAAAAGTAGAGAAAAGCTTTACGAGCTGTATGGCCTTAAGCCCTTTATTAACACGGAAACTTTTAATAAGTATGTTGCTTGTTACTCAAAAATCTTTAAGAATACTTGTAAGGCAGTAAAGGCCTTATACATTAGCAACAAGGTTAAATCGGCAGATAACAAAATTAAAACGGTTTGGAAAATTATCAATAATGAAACAAACAGGAACAAAAAACATAATAATGATTATACACTGCGGACTTCACGTGGACTCATAAGCGATGGTAAAGAAGTCGCTGAAGAATTTGTAAATTTCTTTACTAGTATCCCAATCAAAACTACTGAAACCTTAAACTCCTCACCCTCGCTTTCTATTGAATTATTAAAGGCGAACGTTTCAGCTTGTCCGATTGAATTTAACTTTAAGCACATAACCCCCATTGCAATAATAAAAGCATTTAAGCAAATCAAGATCAAATTGACCGAAGATCTTTGGGGTATGTCTGTAAAGGTTTGTACCTCCATTATTGACACTATCGCGCCGTATTTAGCTTTTATATTCAATCTGTGTGTGGATCAAGGGGTTTTCCCGGACCTTATGAAATACAGTAAAGTAATTCCTTTATTCAAATCCGGGGACAGTAAAGATACCAACAACTATAGACCCGTATCAGTGTTGCCAGTTTTCAGCAAGGTGTTTGAAAAGGTAATGCTTAATCAAATGCTCAGTCACTTTAACGCGAATAACATCTTACACGATAAACAATACGGTTTCACCAGGGGACGTTGTACAACTGACGCTGGTGTTACGTTACTAAAACATATCTATAATGCGTGGGAAGAGGCGCAAGATGCCATAGGTATCTTCTGCGACCTGTCGAAGGCGTTTGATTGTGTGTGCCATGAAACATTACTCCTAAAACTGGAGCATTACGGACTAGGCAAAACAGCCTTGAACTTAGTAAAGTCGTATTTGAATGATAGACAGCAGCTAGTTCATATAAACGGCAACAATTCAACAGGATTAAACGTGAAAATGGGGGTACCTCAGAGCTCAATTTTGGGTCCTTTTTTGTTTCTAGTTTATATAAATGATTTGCCCTATATTTTACAAAATAAACTTAATATGGTGTTATTTGCTGATGACACATCTTTAATTTTTAGAATAAATAGACATGCTAATAATCTTGACGATATAAATAACGCCCTACTGCAGGTACATGATTGGTTCACTGCTAATAATTTAGTATTAAATGGAAAAAAAACGAAGTGCATTCGATTTACTTTACCAAATGTCAAACGTAGTGATTGTGACATAGTATTAAACAGGGAGAAACTAGAATTCGTCGATGAAACAGTTTTCCTGGGGATTACGCTTGACTCAAGGCTACAATGGGGTCCCCATTTAACATCTCTTGCAGGAAGGCTAAGTTCAGCAGCATATGCTGTTAGGAAAATCCGCCAGTATACAGATGTTGATACCGCGAGACTAGTCTATTTTAGTTACTTTCATAGTATAATGTCTTACGGTATCTTACTATGGGGACGGGCTGCTGATATCGAGTCTATTTTTATTCTACAGAAAAGAGCCATCAGAGCCATTTACAATCTTCGCCGGCGCGATTCTCTAAGAGAACTGTTTAAAGAAATTAACATCATGACGGTGCCTTGTCAATATATCTATGAAAATATCATGTACGTTAGAAAGAATCTACATCTTTTTAGTAAACGAGGTGACAGACATAACTATGTCACTAGAAATAGGAACCAATTAGTTCAACCAGGTTTCAGACTTGCTAAAGTAGCAACATCTTTCATGGGGTACTGTTTAAAATGTTACAATAAAATACCTCCCCATATAGTAGAATTAAATGAGACAAAATTTAAATCTTGTATTAAACGCACACTATGCAGGCAAGCATATTATAAGTTAGGGGAGTATATTGAAGATAAAAATGCTTGGCTCAATGCTGGTCCTGCTCCACAACGCCACTAGGTAGCCACTAAGGGCTCAAAGTAATCTGTTAGCATTTCGTAATATTGTTGGACCGGCTGAAGATTGTAAGAATGCAAATCTTTTTCATTATATAGATGCAACTTATTTAACATTGTATAATTTCATGCACATGTGTGAGTACTGTGTAGCTTTAAACTATAATGATCATTTTGGGTACCCTGGCGATTGGGGATGTCATGCTCACTCAAGTCTGGCTGATGGTGGCGCATGCGTTGGATCATTTGGCTCCCTAAAAAATGGTTGAGCCGAATGGTGCTAGCGTATGCGTCATGTTCGTGAACGGGCGCCGTCAGCTGAGACTGGTCATCTCTCGGCTGCCATGGTTTATTTTAATTTTTTCTTTGAATTGTTTCTTTTTTTACTCCGGACTCTTTTATCCTGCACGTCTTTTACATCGTTCTCACATATATGTATAATTTCAATATGAATGATGTAACCATAATTTTGTAACAAAATATCATTTTTAAACGAGTGTCCGTGGAGTTTCTTGCACGTTCTTCTCCATAGAGATCTACGCTTTGGAACGTGCAAATAGCTTCATCTTTTTGACCGACCGACCTTGACAATTCAAAAGTGCCTGTAAATGGTCTAATTGAAATAAATGCTTTGACTTTGACTTTGACTTTGACTTTGAATACAGTGTTTGTTAACGAATAATCACGGATATGTTACAATAAAATGGCCTACTGATTTTACTAAAACTTAATATTTTGTATAACCCCCATTATTTTCGATACAGTCAAGTAGACGTTTGCGCATGGACCCAACAATATTACTGCATACTTCGCTCCCTCTAAAACTTTCCCACACCTCCATGCAATGGGTTTTTAATTGTTCCGTAGACCTCTCATTCCGCGAGTCCCACCTTTGCACCATCAAACCCCATAGATTTTCTATGGGGTTGAAGTCGGGTGATCGCGCTGGCCATGGAATAACAATTACTTCCGGGTGATTGTGAAACCACTCACGCACAGTACTCGCTCGGTGAATAGGACAATTGTCCTGGACAAACGGAAATTCTGCTAACTCATCAGCTGGGTAAATGTTGCGCACAGTAGGTAGCATAATTGAGTCTAACACTTCCACATAAGTTGAACTGTTTGCGCGTGGAGGAATGAAAGCCAGTTCTCCTGGTCCTGCTGCACTCATTCATCCCCACATATTAATTGTGATTCGACCTGATTCGGTGTTAGGAATGACGTTGTTATCACACCAGCGAGTGTTATTCTTGCGCCATAAGTGAAGCCTGCCCTTTTGACTGGATTTAAATGTTTTTTCATCTGAAAATACCGCAGTATTCCAGTCAAAATCTAAATAATTACGTGCGAAACGTAATCGTTCTTGTTTGTGCCTCTCTGTCAAGTACGGCTTTTTAGCTGGTTTTCTGTGATGCACGCCTTCAGCGTGAAGTGCACGGCGAACAGTATCCATCGAGGTGTCATATAATTCCGCAAAATGTCTCGTTGGTGCGAAACCATTCGTTTCGTATATGTCCACCATATGTCGTCGCTGCGCCTCGCTAATAAGCTTCGGTCTCCCACTTCTCTTTCGACTAGCAAGGCTACCTTCTTCCTCATATCTTTTTATCCAAAGACTTACAGTATTTTTCTAAAACAAAAAAATATATATATTAGGCAGCTATACCTACTTGACTTCATTTTCATTATATAAAATGTTAATAATCATAATTATTGAATATAATTTTAAAATAAAACTGCATTTATAAATCCAATAACCAACCCAATAAACCCAAGGATTTATGTATTTCTCTTCTAAACCTCATAAAGATACGATGGATGGATTCATAAATGGCATACATTTTAATTAGAAGATTAATTTATAATAAAGTTACAATTCATTAATAGCTATTATACTCACATTCAGTCCGGTTTCTTCAGATATTTGTGTTTTATTAAGACCACTTTTATGCAGCCCAATGATAGTCGCCCTCACTTCAATACTAATATTAGCCTGCATTTTGCGAATATTACAATATTGTTAACCACACGTCACTAACCAACAACTACAACCAAACGACAGTTCATTTCGGTCAAGTTAAAACTCATGTCTACCTCGCAGAAATCTAATTCTTTATTTAGTTTTTTTGTGATCTACCTTTCTAACTCTAAGAAATGTGTGAACAAGTTAAAGAATAATTTAATATAATAATATGTAATGCTAATCCATACTTCTTATCTTCCAATCGGGAAGAACTTACAAAAAGTCAACAATTGCGTGGGATTTGAACTTGCGGCACACTGATTTGCGCTTCAATCTGTGTGCTCTATACCACTGGGCCATCTTGACTTATGCTAAGTTGATGAAATTGAGGATTACAATCAATTGTTGGCGATAACTTGAAAATAGAAGGTCGTAAGTCAAACTAAACGTCAAACTAATACGCTGTGAGAATTCTTATCGACTTTTGCTAGTGACCGTACCTACCCATATTTACACTGTGGCTTGACTAACTGATTGTATTGTGAACGCGCAGGTCGGCCGGGCCCGCCGCACCGCTCAGCTCAGCTCAGCGCCGCTCAGCTCCGCGTCGGGCGCCGCCCGTGCACCGTGCTGCCGCTACGTCTACACTTGTTTGTTGCGTATAGATAAATTGGCATATTTGATCAAATTAGTAGCTAACTGTTAAATGTAAATTTATGCTTGTTCGATGATAATATGTACAAAGTATTAATAAAGTTACGAACCCCACCGATTACTTGATTCTGAGTCAATATCATCATCATCATTCATCACCATCAGACGTGTCAGACGTGTCGCACGACACGGGAAAAAATACCTATTATACTGAAAGCGACGGTTAGACCAAAATGTTGGTATTGTAAGTTTTTTGGCCATACAGTAATTGACGATTCGCGTAATAAACAGAAGGACAGTAAGGCCATTGACCCTTCCGATAATCCCAGTAAAAACACCAAATTACGTTGATAAGGTCAGCTGGCAGTGGTACCTACATTCAGCATATTGTGATATTTCCAAAGACACGTCGACTACCTACCAGTAAATTGGAGTTTTGTATCGCCCAGATATGCGATAGTGACGACCCCGCAACCGCTGGTAGAGATTTAGGTTGCAGACTGCAAAGGGGTAGCCATGTTAGACACGGGGGCAACGAACCTGTTGCATCGCGGGCTACCTAAGCTAGATTTGCAATTTACTCAAATTGCAAATCTAGCGTTGGTAGTTTAACATAGGGAGACGCGCGTCGGGAGTCGAATGGCGATTCCCGGCCACCGTAGGCGCGGGTCTGCACGGACAGCGAGCGTTGGTTGGCTCGCCGTCCGATCAAAGCCAGGCCCGGGTCGACGGCGCGTTGTGTTCCACGCGCGCCTCAAAGAGATGTCAGCATAGTAGACGGGGCCCGTTAGGACCAGAGCCTGCCAGGGTTGCGGATTTTGTGCGAAGTTACCGCATCCCTGGAAAGCAAAGGGCACTAGGAGGAGCACGGGTTTTAGTCAGAAAGAGTCTGACACTCCCTTCCGCTCCGCCCAGAGCGGGAGGAGTCATTTGATTTCCCATCCATAAAGAAAGCGCAGATACTTTAAAATAAATGTGAAGAAAATTCATTTTATCATACAATAATCCGTATGCAACGCCATCTCTGATACATGACAGAACAAAACACGGCAAAAATGAATTCTGAGGCGATACGAAGTTCTGGGACAGCAAAATTAAGACACACGTTGCAAGAGTAACTCTGTATCATGTAATTTACATTCTGTAGCCATTTTATTAACTCTTTTTTACATTCATGTTTTTTTATAATAAAATGTATATTAGTTTATTAATTTTAATAGATATGAAGGCTGAGCGTTTTTTTAAATTGTCTCTTGGCAAATTCTGTTTTAGTAATGGGAACGTTTACAATGCAGTGTTTATTTATTTTTTCTAGTATCATAGGATCATACGGTATCTCTTTGTGCGTTTTGAGGATGATAAGAATAATATACAATTTTCTCACTGACAGCAGATTAGAAAGAAAGAAAGAAAAAAAGAAAGAATAATATGTATTTAGCACATACATGAAACACGCACAGTACACAGAAATAACACAAAAAAAAATATATACTTAGGTATGCCAAAACCTTAGCGTGTCTCAAGGCTGCACTAAAAGGGTCCATTTCAGCGTTATGTTAGACAGATCTGCTAAAACCCGGTACCTTTGGGTATGCAGACGACAGTACTGTTGCTGAGAGATACGTGTCCAACGCACGAGCTGGTGGGTCGCAGATCCAGTCTCTCCGAGAGGCTATGGTTGAGCGCTTGAACTTGTCCCTACAGGCTGTCTCAGAGTGGGGCGATGCCAATCTGGTCAAGTTCAATGCTGCTAAGACTCAGGCGTGTCTTTTTTCCGCTAAAAGAAGCCAATGCCACCCAGCTCCATCTTTCCGAGGTGTAACCGTGCCGATAACCGACCAACTTGACCTTCTTGGTGTTACGTTGACATCTACTCTCAATTTTGGCACATTTATAGAGGCAAAGGCTCAAGTGGCTGCCAAAAAGTTGGGAATCCTAGCAAAGGTGCGACGGTACTTCACGCCGGAACAGCTGCTCAAACTTCATCAAGCGCAAGTTCGATCGTGTATGGAGTACTGCTCGCATCTTTGGGACGGAT
Organism: Melanchra persicariae; assembly: GCA_947386135.1. Classification (NCBI taxonomy): domain Eukaryota; kingdom Metazoa; phylum Arthropoda; class Insecta; order Lepidoptera; family Noctuidae; genus Melanchra; species Melanchra persicariae. The sequence goes on along the minus strand of OX376659.1, from coordinate 20,666,527 downwards.
CTGCCAGATACCAGCTTGATGCCCTTGAGTCAAAAAGAAACGAGCCAAGAGGATCATCGGCAATGATAGGCTCGTCGAGTCGAAGCTCCAAAGTCTCGAGCATCGACGCCGAGTTGCTAGCCTGTCGGTTTTCCATCGGTTGCATTTTGGAGAGTGTGCAACGGAATTGCATAGTTTGATTCCGCCTAGCCCGTTCCATCATCGGACCACAAGACGTATGGCGATGCGCCACCGGTACATGGTGGACATCCCACCCACACGCACAAAGTGTTTTGGGAATACATTTATTGTGCGTACAGCTAAGGAGTGGAATTCCCTGCCGGAGTCTGTGTTTCCTGATAGCTACAACCTTGGAGTCTTTAAGTTAAAAGTGAATACGTTACTTCTAGGCAAGCGTGCTCCATCTTCGACCACATCGTCGCTTACCATCAGGTGAGATAGTGGTCAGTGCGTGCCTATCAATAATAATAATTTAAAAAAAAAACTGATGCTGTCTGATGCTGGTTTTCTAATGAACTTTTTATAGGACGAGTGGCGGCTCATTTGCTTAAACATAATATTATATAAACAATATAAATAAAATATTCATCTTAAATAAAGTAAGTAAATAAAATTATAAACAGAAATAATTAAAAGTGGAATAAAAAAATAAATAAAAAGGAAACAGGTAAGGTAAGTAGGTACCTACGTGGAATGTGTTAATTATGTTAAAATGTAAAGTACTCAGTAATTGACCACTGTTGGAAACAGAAACATTACATAATTCATAAAGCTGGTCAGTGGAAAATATTCTTTTTTTGAAGTACATCACCAGTATCGCTCGTAGTGCGCGTTCTAACTCTAGAAAACGTGATTTCGCTGCTCCACCCCAGGCATTTATGCAATACACTAAAACAGACTGGACCAAAGATAGGTACATAACTTAAAGGAGAATGCCAGGGTTTCCTACAAGACTCGGCCAGAACCGACAAAGATGAACTATATTTCATAAAAAAGGAAAATAATTATAGAATTTAATAGTATAATCAGTTTTCCATTAAAGGTACAACAAAAAAAGATATAGTTCTTTGAAGGTGACCACTTAATAACTAGATTTAAAGCATAACATGAAATAAACTATGACTAATTGAATTATACTTTTAGCATACTACCGTCGCATATATATGTTTTTATTGTAAAATATACATTTATAACATACCTACATTATTTTAGAAAATATGAAAAAAAACACATTTATACTTTTTAACATCATCATTTCATTAATAAAACGTCCAAAAACTGGGCTGGAGGAGTTATATTTGTTAGATATCTTGCCCAACCGAGGTACCGCATTGTTGTCATAGTATGTGCACAGCAATCTACGGTTCTTCGCCAACTATGCAATTACAACAGTATAGCTCAACGTTCTCTCTCCCACTTTCATTGTTATGAATTATGTTTCTTTTCATTGATACTAGTTAATTACGAGTACCTAATACAGGTTCAGGTTCAGTTTCAACAGCCAAGGAAAAAAATCAGAGTCCGAACACAACAATAATCAACGCAAAACTTAAAAAAACGGAAACACTTCGTCGCTGTTGATATCAAGAAGGTGAAGGGTACAGCCGGTCGATTCTGTCGACATCTCACGGTGTTCACCGAGCGGAGTGAACGACAAGAGCGCTGTGATTCCATCTTATTTTTATGGTTTGACAACTCACCCGTCGCGCGTCCCGCCCAAGTGTTCACCTCGACATGCTTACAGCCGGTCGATTCTGTCGACATCTCACGGTGTTCACCTAGCGGAGTGAACGACAAGAGCGCTGTGATTACATCTTATTTTTATGGTTTGACAACTCACCCGTCGCGCGTCCCGCCCAAGTGTTCACCTCGACATGCTTACAGCCGGTCGATTCTGTCGACATCTCACGGTGTTCACCTTGGCGGAGTGAACGACAATAGAGCTGTCATTCCATCTTATTTGTATGGTTTGACAACTCACCTGTCGTGCGCCCTGCCCAAGTGTTCACTTCGACATGTTTATAGAATCGCACTGCTGTTACATACGCTTTGTAGGGTAGGGAAGGGTAGTCAAACTTTTTGTGTCCGTTTCGAAGGCGCGGCCACGACGTTTTTTTTTTAAAAAAATTATGCCACGATTTTGTAAAAAATTGTAAAAGTAGACTCCTGAAACCATAAATTTGTCAAAGTTATGGTTAAAAAGTTACAAGGGTTTGACGTTTCAATGACGTGGCCGCGCCATTGAAACGCTCCGAACCGCGCGGCCACGGAGATCTTTAAAACTAAGCATTGCAGAGACCTGAAATTTTGGTAAGTAACAGATTGAATTTGTAAAAAAAAATTAAAAATATAGAAAAAAATCCTGGGCTGATATTTTAGGAGCTGTGAAACTAATACGCCATGGCCGCGCCATTGAAACGGTGAAAAACACATTTTCGCCGATATCTCGCTGAAAAAGCAACGCAGACGTCTGAAGTATTTTGTAAAACCCAGATTTGAATTTGTCAAAACTAGTAAAAATAAAACAAAAAATCCTAGGTTTATATTTCAGCAGTTATAAGACTAACGGCCGCTTTCTGTAATATATCTCAATCCCAATCTTGATCCCGATCCTTGTCTGTAACCAATCAAAGGTGAGGATTGAGTGGTGAAGGACACAAACTCGGCCGTTGATTGGTTACAGACAAGGATCGGGATCAAGATTGGGATTGAGATATATTATAGAAAGCGGCCGTAATACGCCATGGCCGCGCCATTGAAACGGTGAAAAACACATTTTCGCCGATATCACGCTGAAAAAGCAACGCAGAAGTCTGAAGTTTTTTGTAAAACCTGGATTTGAATTTGTCAAAACTAGTAAAAATAAAACAAAAAAATCCTAGGTTTATATTTCAGGAGCTATAAGACTAATACGCCATGGCCGCGCCATTGAAACAGTGAAAAAATACGCAATCGCCGATATCTCGCTGAAAAAGCATCACAGAGGTCTGAAGTTTTTTGTAAAACCTAGATCTGAATTTGTCAAAACAGGTAAAAATGCACAATAAAACCCATTTACATTTCAGGAGCTGTAGAACGGAACCTTTAATAAGTTTTGAATATGACGATAGGGTGACCATGGCTTATTGTTTACAGAAAACTTTTCAACTATTTTACTAGAAATTGTATCAAAAGGTTTCTAAATGAAATAAAAGTGAAACGTTAGTATGCAAAACCATGTTTAATTGTTTATAAATAGTTGTTTACTAGCTGAAAAACTGGTTTTGAGTAGACGTGCGAAAACCATAACAGATAACTTTGCATAGCGTTCGTAATGACTAATGAGTATAATCATCATATTCCTGCCCTTATCCCATGTTACTTGGGGTCGGCGCAACACGTTTTTTTCTTCCATTCTGTCCTATCAGCCGTCACACTATCACTAACTCCCTTCTCATATCGCTCCTCACACAATCCATCCATCTTTTCTTCGGCCTTCCTCTTTCTCTCCATCCATCCACATTTATATTCATAACCCTTTTAGTTACATGCGTTTCAACCCTCCTCTTCACATGACCATACCAGGACAAGCGGTTACCTTTCAACATTTCCGTCACTGGCGCCACTTTTAAACTACCTCTAATGTACTCACTTTATCTATTCCCGTTACTCCACACATCCATCTCAACATTCTCATCTCCGCTACATGCAATCTATTTTCATTAGTTTTTTTCGTAGCCCAACATTCTGATCCATACAGTACGACAGGTCTTATCACGGACTTATAGATTTTCCCCTTTAACTTGAGGGGCATCCGTGGGTCACAAGTTGTTCCAGTGACCTGTCGCCATTTCATTCATCCTGAGTTGATTCAGTGCGTTACGTCTCGGTCTATATTGCCATCGCCCTGGACAAGCGACCCGAGGTACTGTAATGACTAAATTAAATTCTGCCAGAAATAATCCCCGTAATTAAGTCATGTATTCTAACATTGAATAGCAGGAGCAAAGGAGCGAACGAAACGCGCGGGTGCAGCGCGGGAGATGGAGACGAAGGCTGGCTGTCTAACTAATGTAGTGTATAATCTATGTTCTTAGTTTGCATATATCTATTTATGTAAGTCGTGTACTTAAATACCAATCCTTATTAATAAATGAGTGAGTTATCAACGAGCACTCAGAGCTTTTTACTCTTCTCCAATACCCAACCTTACATGGCGACCCTGCCATGTTTGGTGATGGCGTGATGGGGTGTCGGGACGCAATGCAGGCGCACGGTGCGTGAGGTACAGACTCTCGTTCTCCGTAGTTCGTAGCCGTCCAAAAAAAAGAGATGTCCCGCCGTCACATCCCGTCTTCCGCTGCCAAAAGCTTTTTCTCGATTAGTCGACGTTTTACCTTCAGTTAATTCGTACATGGTACTTGTTGTACCGTGTTGTCTATGCTGTGTTCGGTTGTCGGGTCTGTCTTTGGTGTGAACAGAGTACAGAACACATAGATTATACAAAAGAGTCGTGGCTAATGCCCGGTCCTCACATGCCTGATAGTGAAATTTGTTTTAGTTTTTTTTAGATAGTTTTAAAATTTGTGCTTATTTTTCTTTTTGTGCGTCTTTTCGGGGAGAATAAAATTGTTTTCTTTCTTCTTTCTTTTTTTTTGGTGTTTATATTTTTGGCATTCATTTTTATTTCCTTAAAGATACAATATCTAATAAAATAGGTGAAAAGTTTTCTGTAAACAATAAGTCATGGTCACCCTACTCCATCGACCGTGTCAAACACGACACACAGACACGCAAGCCCCACCACGACGGCAACGTGGAGCGTTGCCGTCGTGGTGGGGCTTGCGTGTCTCAATGATCTTCGGGGCTTTGCCGGTAGAGCCACTCATGCCGGAAGGTCCCAAGTGAGAGACCAGACCAAGAGAGACACAAGAGGGGCACACCGTTCAGAGACTTGAGCAGTGTTCGGGTCCTCGGACGGTGTGCGTCTCATTGGCTTGCTCGCTGCTCTCTGGTACGCGTCTGATCATCAGACGTGACTGTGAGGGCATCGAGCAAGCAGTGAAAGAGGGAGAGAGAAGGGGAGACAGGGACCGCACCCTTTAAAAGGAAAAATATGGACAGTTCTGAAAGAGACACTATACCCCAGGGCGGTCCGGACTGCACAGCAGCCCGGGAATCCGCCACGCCTCGTGCGTCAAGCCCCTCGTATTCTGGGGGGGGCAACAGGGCTGTCCACAATCCAATTGCCAAGAGCAACAGTGGCCGAGGAGGCCCCCGATCCAAGCCGTCCTTTCAAGACTTGATCGGGTTTAATTTTAGTTCGCCCGACAAAGCGCCGGTCGGACGGAGCGCGGGCAGAGGCGCGCTATATTGGTAGGAGAGCTCGCTTGAGCGTCGCGCGGGTGCAGAGTCGGAGTCCGAGTTGGACTCCGACGACCTGACTCTAGGTAGGCAAGCGGCCTAGACCGGAGGACGACCGGGGGTCGTCCTGCAGCGAGGAGGTGGCATCGGCTCGCAAAATCCCCACCAGCAGGCGGGGTAAGGGCCGAGAGGGAGGCAAGAGCAGATTTCTTGCCCCCAAGGAGGCTGGCCAGCGAGCCGAGGAGCTCGCCGATGCTGGACGACCCCCCGGAGATGGCGGTCGCGGGGCTCCTGGTTCGGAGTCCTCCGGCGGTGAGCCGGATGACTCCGGACAGGAGCGGGTTCGGAGGGCCGGGTTTGCGGAGGTGGTGGAGGCCGCGATCCGCGATGTGGCCTTGAAGAGGAAACTTTCCTCTAAAAACAAGGCCATTAGCGCGGCGCTGGCCTCCATCCTGGAGGCAGCGGAGGCTAACCGAGGTGGGCCTCCGGCGGACGAGCTGGCCGCTGTCGTTAGGATGGGGGGGTGCTCAGCAGAGGAGGTGAAGGCGGGCACCCTACGTCCTGACAACACGGGCATGCGAACCATTGTGGTGAGCTGCCCCGTGTCGGCGGCCAAAACCATCTCGGAGGGACGAAGGTTTTTGGTGGGTTGGGTTTCCGCGCAGGTCAAACTGCTGGAACCCCGACCTCTGAGGTGCTTCCGGTGCCAGGTGGGCCACCATGTGGGAGCTCAATGCACCTCGGAGGTGGACCGCAGCGGTCTATGTTTCCGCTGCGGTCAGCCCGGTCACAGGGCCGGCTCCTGCGACGCCGCACCGCACTGCGTAGTCTGTGCGGCAGCTGGCAAGCCGGCCGACCACTGGGCTGGGGGTAGGGCCTGTGCCCCACCCGCCAAAGCCGGAAACAGGAGGAAGCCCTTCGCCACCGCCGTCTCTGCCGCGACCGCCGCCACTGCCGCCGCTTCTTCTGCCGCCATTGCCGGTTCCACTGCGGCTGCTGCTACTGCAACAGCCGCAGTAGAGCCCCTACAACGGGCTCCGGAGGGGGCTGAAATGGAGTGCCAGTAATGGCCCCATTTCACCCCCTCCTGTTGAACGTCAGCCACTGCGCCGCCCAGGAACTGATGCTCCTGAGCATGGCGCAGTGACTGATGCCTGTGGACGGCGAGCAATGGGTAGCTCGCCGTCCGATCAGAACAGGCCCGGGTTGACGGCGCGCTGTGTTCTACGAGCGCCAAACCTCCAGTCGTCAGCATGGGTCGGGGCCCGTTAAGGCCAGAGCCTGCCAGGGTTGCGGAATATGTTCGAAAGAGTTACCGCGGCCCTGGAAGGAAAGGCACTAGGAGGACAAAGGGTGGGTTTTAGTCAGTAAAAGTCTGACACTCCCTGCCGCTCCACCCAGAGCGGGAGGGGTCATTTGACGATTTCCAATACTCAAAAAAAAAAAAAATGGTCACCCTATCGTCATATTCAAAACGTATTTAAGATTCCGTTCTACAGCTCCTGAAATGTAAATGGTTTTTTTTGTGCATTTTTACCTGTTTTGACAAATTCAGATCTAGGTTTTACAAAAAACTTCAGACCTCTGCGATGCTTTTTCGGCGAGATATCGGCGATTACGTATTTTTTCACCGTTTCAATGGCGCGGCCATGGCGTATTAGTCTTATAGCTCCTGGGCCTAAACCACCAACTCTTAAAGCAGTATTACTTTAATATTACTTCCAGTGGGAAAGAGACGGAGCTATACGTCCTACATAGCTCCGTCTCTTTCCCACTGGAAGTAATATTGAAGTAATACTGCTTTAAGAGTTGGTGGTTAGGCCCCTGAAATATAAACCCAGGATTTTTTGTTTTATTTTTACTAGTTTTGACAAATTCAAATCCAGGTTTTACAAAAAACTTCAGACGTCTGCGTTGCTTTTTCAGCGAGATATCGGCGAAAATGTGTTTTTCACCGTTTCAATGGCGCGGCCATGGCGTATTAGTCTTATAGCTGCTGAAATATAAACCTAGGATTTTTGTTTTATTTTTACTAGTTTTGACAAATTCAAATCTGGGTTTTACAAAATACTTCAGACGTCTGCGTTGCTTTTTCAGCGAGATATCGGCGAAAATGTGTTTTTCACCGTTTCAATGGCGTGGCCATGGCGTATTAGTCTCACAGCTCCTAAAATATAAGCCCAGGATTTTTTTCTATACTTTTACAAATTTTTTACAAATTCAATCTGTTACTTACCAAAATTTCAGGTCTCTGCAATGCTTAGTTATAAAGATCTCCGTGGCCGCGCGGTTCGGAGCGTTTCAATGGCGCGGCCACGTTCAAACCCTTATAACTTTTTAACCATAACTTTGACAAATTTACGGTTTTAGGAGTCTACTTTTACAATTTTTTACAAAATCGTGGCATATTTTTTTAAAAAAAAAACGTCGTGCCGCGCCATCAAAACGGACACAAACTTTTTGGTAATGACAACTGAACAGACAAAATACAAGTTTAAGTTTTAGATCAAGAGTTGCCAGCACTATGATAACATTATTATGAATAAACTATTCTAAACGGTATCGATAATCGAATTAAATTATTTTTAATTATTACCTTTCTATAAAACGACGATATCTCGGAAGTTAAGATAGTTAGCCCTCTACCAGTTAAATCATTGGAATCGTGATTAAATTACTTAACTAGTTATTTATGGATTGAATAAATTGCTTTTAACATTGTTTTAATAAAAAATAGTAATTGTAAAGTGAAATAAAATATCTCTTACTCTCTTAGACTCTGTGCAAGTTAGAACGCAGTTTAATATTGATATTATTGTAATCGATTTGCAAGTGCAATTTCGTATCGATATTATTTTTATTTTGGTAATGTATGGATATTATTTTGTTTTGGTAATACGCAATAAATGTAGTTTAATATTGATATTGCTGTAATCGATTTTCAAGTGCAATTTCGTATCGATTTTTTTTATTTTGATAATAGCAACATTGCATCTAGGAATTGTGTTGGTAAATTGTTAAAGTTGAATAACTATTTAATATGACTTTTTTACGGTGTACTTCTACAGATTAGATTTATAATGTAAAATTATTACTGTTTTTTATTATGAATTATCATTATTGTAGAAAGTCTGTCGGACGCTATACGATTTGAGCCTATTTCTGTCATTTTCCTTTCATTTATTTATTAGGGTGAGTTGCACCAAGTTACTATAACGATAACCAATGCGTAACCAGCCAGCCGTCAAATCTCCGGTTAAGCGAAATACGGGTTGCACCATTGTAACAATGGTTAAAATGACGTCATAAATAACGATAACATTAACCGCTCAACTTCGGGCGGTTAAGGGCTATAGTTACGGTTAGTGCCATTATGTGTGTGTCAACTGTCAATATTGTATTGATAAATTTAATTCTATTTTACGTGAAAAACGAATGATTATGTCTTTACTCCGCGACATACTGTGGGAATCTAGGTCTTCTAGTGATGATAGTGACACTAATTATATTTCGTCGCTTCATTCTTCAGATATTTTTTAACCATGTAGTCCCCTTTCCTTGCGCTAGCAACTACGCACGTCTGTTTAGTTTTTTTTTTTTTTTTTTTAAACTGGTAACATCGTACCCCACCTCGCCGTGTCGGTCAGTTGTAACCGTCATTCTTTTTTCGTGCGCAGCAACGAACGGACGTCTTCAAAACTAAATAAGTAGTAGGTAAGTTTAAAAGTATATTTACCAAGTATAAGAGAAAATTGAATTCAAATTCAAAATATTTATTTGTCATATAAAATGTTGACCATTGGTGGAGTAATTTATAATTAAGTGTTTCACTATGTGCTGCCTTGCTAGGCATACAAATATTGTACAAACGGTTTGTACAAACAGGTGTAATACTCAAAAAACAACAAGTTAAATCCTTACACATAAAATATAAAACATAAATTGACAGCGGCTTAACAGTACACATGTAAAATTATGCATTACTAGAATAAAATACGAAGGTTAGAAAACAAGGCTTATCGTCGTCGAATAAGAGGTTTTTCGTCATCAGATTCGGAACAAACTTCAAGTAAGTACATAATATATTTCTCATTGTTGGTGTTTGAAAAGTGATAATAAAAAGTTAAAATACTGCTTGGAGCCTGGAGGTTGCCCGAGATGGTAACAAAATGGCTTAATACATAAGTTACTTTACTAAGTAACCCAATAATACCGGGAGGTTGTCCGCGATGGCAACACGAATGTTTAATGATACCGGGAGGTTATCCGAGATAACACGATGGCTATAAATAGAACAAACATGTTTTGTATGAACTAGAATCACGTGTGAAACTGTTCTTATGTACTCACGAATTCTTTGCCGAGTAAAGTTGTGACTACCCTCATAACTTACGAAAAATGTTAACAGGTCCAAGAGACCCCCCTGAACGGATTACGAAATAAATGTGTGCAATACAGCGTCTATAAGTCTGTCTGGAGGGTAACCGCGAGTTATACACGATGGCTAGACATGACGCAAACAATCTAAGCCTGGAGGTTGACCGAGAGTCATACACGAAAGAAAAATAAATGTGTGCAATACAGCGTCTATAAGTCTGCCTGGAGGGTAACTGCGAGTTATACACGATGGCTAGACATGACGCAAACAATCTAAGCCTGGAGGTTGACCGAGAGTCATACACGAAGGAAAAATACATATACCTACCTATGTAGATACATTGTGAGCATTTAAAGAATTTAAAAACTCTGTCCCTGAAAATGTGGACACTGGTGGACTTCGAACCAGATTCATCACCACCAGAACCACCAGCGAGCGAAGTGGTTCCTACCCCAGAAGTTGTGACCAGTCCACCCAAATATTTTGGCGGCATTAGGCGAAATCACAGACGAGACACCGGAATTTGGCGAGAAAATTCATAAAAATCTCGCAACAATACTTACCATTTATTTTATTAAATATAAGTACCTTTGCTAAAAAAGGGTACTTATGACAAAAGAAAATAGGGAGATTCTTTTGAGAAATTACCTCATACTCAAAAACTGCCTGTTACTTCAAGCACCAACGCTTAACCATATGGTTTCTGCAGCCATACCGGAATCTGTTAGATTTCGGGAAAAGAAAATGGCCGAATTTTATCCGACTTGCAACGATTACCTTTCAGAAAAAATTAAAGCCTCTAAGGCTATTGTAAACCAGGGGGGGGGGCGAGGGGGGTCACAAACGGTCCAACTACCGAGTCTCCCCCTGCATTCAGCCAGTCGAAGATCAACTACAAACAACTTGCTCCAACACGACGTCATTGACTCAGGTACATGCAGTCAGAGTTAAGTTTTATTATGATTGCTGGGCAAAAATCACCGATAATATGACAGTTCTTACATGGATTAGTCAAGGTGTCGATATCCCTTTATCAGATGGAGTACTACAACCCCATAATACAACCAAAACATTTTGGTCTAAACAAGAGAAATGTGATATGGCGATCGCCATTAACAAAATCATAGACCTAGGCGCGGTTAACGTTTGTGAACCTATAAAACACCAGTTTATATCTCACATATTTTTATCACATAAGCCAGACAGTGAAAAACGATTCATCTTAAATCTAAAATCATTTAATGAGTTCTTCAAAAACTGTCACTTCAAAATGGAAGATCATAGGACCGCCTCTAAACTTATTCCAAAAAATGGTTTCCATGCAACAATAGATCTTAAAGAAGCCTTTTTTAGTTCCAATAATAAAATCATTTAGAAAATACTTGCGTTTTAAATTCGAAAATGAAAAACCGGAAACCATAACATACGAATTCAACACCATGCCATACGGTCTTTCCATTGCTACTAGTGTTTACACAAATTATGAAGGAGGTTAACCTACCTTAAGGGACATAAATCGGTCATATACTTAGATGACATCTTATGTATCGGAAAAACCTACACTGAGTGTCTCAGTAATGTTATCGAAATTTTACGTGTTAACTTGTCTCGGTTTTGTGATAAATTATAAAAAGAGCTCATTTATAATACCTCAACAAGAGTGCAAATTCTTAGGTTTCATCTACTAATATATAATACGACAACCCTTTCGGTTTCCTTACCTAAGGATAAACGTCGTAATATCGCACAGCTTGTTAAAAAGTTTATTGGTTTACCTCCCTTTACCATAAGAGAATTCGTTCAGTTAGGTAATCGGCGTTCTCACAGCAGCGTGCCCTGCTGTCAAATACGGGTGGCTATATACCAAAACCCTAGAGCACCAAAAATACATTTTAGTGAATAGATTTCATAACGATTATAATTCTAAAATAAGCCTGGAACGACACATACTTAACGAATTAAATTGGTGGTCACAAATATATTTACATGTTCAAACTTCGTCGACACCCCGATTTTGAATTGGAAATATTTTCCGATGCTTCGAATACAGGGTGGGGAGCATTTTTTGATGGTAATCGCGCTCATGAATCATGGAAGGAAAGAGAATATAATATAAATTACTTAGAGTTATTAATAATAATAATCATTTATTTCGGAATAAAGACATCCATATTTTGTTAGTACAATTGCGAGCTTACAACTAGGTTTCAACTGGGTTTCTTAACACTAAAAAACTTCGCGAAGGAACGACCAAATTGTTCCATATTGTTACGAGTTGACAGCGTTGAGTTATATTAATAGAATTGGAGGAGTACAATATCCTCACTAAAACGATCTTGCTTATTAAATTTGGCAATGGTGCGAGAACCGGAATATATGGATATTAACATCGAAGCTGATATTGAATCAAGAAAAATTAACCCCTGTATAGAATGGGGCTTATCAGATCAACCATTTAAAACTATCATTCGTAAACTAGGTCAACTTGTAATTGATTTGTTCGCTTCTCGCATTAATGAAAATGTGATTTGTACGCATCCTGGTTTCCTGACCCAGACGCGTCGTTTGTCAATGCATTTACAATTAATTGGAAACACAATTTTTTCTACGCTTTTCCCCATTATCTTTAATTCTTAAAAGCCTTCCGACGTAATATCCCCGTAGAAGCAATAGACCTCATGTTAGCGTCGCTTTCTGATAACACTAAAAAATAATATAGCGTCTCATACAAACTCTGGTGGCAGTTCTGCAAAATTACCAAAATTGATACTTTGAGAGCACGGTAGCAAAGGTATCTCTTTTTTGACAACAGAGTTCAATAAAGGCGCCTCGTATGGATCTTTGAATTCCCACAGATCCGCACTCTTGTTACTATTGGGCAACAACGTCGGTTCTGATGAATGCATCAAGCGGTTGTTAAAAGGAGCCTATAAACTTAAACCTAGCAGGCCAAAATATACATACACACCTGGGATCCGCAATTAATTTTAATCTCGTTTCTAAATGGTACTCGAACCGAAATTTAGACCTAAGTCAAGTGACCAAAAGATTCGTTATTTTACTGGCTTTATGTACGGAACAGCGAGTCCAAACTCTTAACCTAATAAAACTGGAGAATATCAATATCTCGTCAAATGGAGTAAAAAGTAGTGATAACAGACGCTATCAAGGCTTCTGCTCCAGGAAGAAAAAACCCGTACTTTTTCTGCCCTACTTTTAGAAAATAAAAATATTTGCCCTGCTGCCGGGTACTCACAGATTACATATTTATTACAAAAAATCTTAAGAGCTAAAAATATAAACAACTTAACCGGTCAGGCCCAACATGTGAAAATTCCCTAATATAAAATAAATCTTATGTAATAGGTAAATAAACATTAAATTCGCGATTAATTCGCGACACACCGGTGTGTCGCCGGGGCCGGACAGGCAATTAAAAAACCTAATAAAGCGGCCACAGCTCAAACCGTAAGTCCATGGATAAAATTGGTATTATCAAAAGTGGGGTCAATACATCAATATTCAGTGCACACAGTACACGACACGCCTCAACTTCTTCTGCAAGCTCGACAGGTGTGTGCATTGACACAATACGTAGAAACGCGGGATAGACCAGTCGTTCTCAAACGTTTGTCAAGTTTTGTAAAGTTAATAAAGTTAATGAAGCCGAATTTGCAGAATCAGTATGCTTATAATTGTAACTAGTTGTAAGGAATTGATTGTAAATCAAACGCATAATTATTATCATAACTTAAAAGAACATTCTTTATTTATTCAATAGGTACCTATGTACTTAAAAGTAAATAATTAATCATTTGAAAAATCCTTGCAATTTATTCAAATGAACCAGCAAATCTCATTATCTCTTAACATCTACATGGTTAAAAAATATCTGAAGAATGAAGCGACGAAATATAATATATGATCAAACGAACTTCCAAGTGAAGTTCGATCATTATTCTATGAGTCGCTTCATTCGAAGATATAATTTCCCGACCCACCCTAAAGAACCCTGAAGAGATTTGCAAAAATCATAACTACAATCATCTCTAAAATAATGACGGTTACAACTGACCGACACCGTGTCGGTCAGTTGTAACCTCGTAACCTCGCCGTGTCGGCGACACGGCGAGGTGGGGTACGATGTTACCAGTTTAAAAAAAAAAAAAAAAACTAAACAGACGTGCGTAGTTGCTAGCGCAAGGAAAGGGGACTACATGGTTAAAAAATATCTTCGAATGAAGCGACTCATATAATAATGATCGAACTTCACTTGGAAGTTCGTTTGATCATATATAATAGTGAATTCAATTTGCGAGTTAGGATGCAAAAAGTTTATCGCCCTCGGATTGATCGATTTCGCGTGTTATTTAAAAATTTTAAACAATTGTAAAAATCCCACCGACTATGTTTAAACTATTGACAACAACTTGATTGTCATAGATATTTGACAGCGTGATGGCAGCCAGCTCGAAGTATTGCCATTAAAAAAAATATTACCCACATAAATTTTGGGGTGATAAGACGTTTTGTCACTTGTCACCCTTTTAACTTTAACATTGACGTTTTACATGATGGTGCAACCGTCAGTAGTTAAATTCCATGGTCAATGTTATTGTTACCGTTAAAATTAACTATGACGGAAACAATAACGTAGCTCTTGGTGCAACTCACTCTTAGATTTCTTTGGTTATCATTTTTTTACATAATTTATTCTCCTTGGCACAACATATCTCAGCTCTTTGAATATCCATATGTTTTCGTACTCTACGCATGACTTGTTCTAGTTGAGGATACCAAGAAAGACGCTGGTCAATAATCACTCCCAGATATTTTGTTTGGGTAATTTGTTGGATAGTAGGGCATTTGCAGCAAGTTCTATATGTAGTAATATCGCACGTGTGGATTCTTTAATTAAATTCTTGATCTGCTTGAAATTGATTATAAATATTAAAACGAATGAAATTGGTTTTGGTCGTGCTCAGGGTGAGCAGATTTTTTTTAACTAAGTTGTAGTAAGAGCAAGCCCTACTTCTGCACTATTTTTAACATCAACCCATGTTTTCCCTGTGAAGACGACAACTGTATCATCGGCGTAAGAAAATACTTTGGCATTATAAATCCTCATGTTGCTGAGGTCATTAATGTAAATTAAAAACAGCGCTGGTCCTAGTACACATCCTTGTGGTACGCCGTTTGATACATCTGCGTCCCCACCAAAAATTTGTTCAAGTTTCACTTTTTGTGTTGTACCAGAAAGATATTCTTTGAAAAGTGCCAGTGGTATTCCACGAACTCCAATAGCCTAAAAAAATGCGTAAAAAATGGGAGTAGAGACGGTGACAAAGGCTTTTATCGGATCTAGAAGGGCTGCCATACATTAGTTTCCTTTGTCGAGTTGTTCGATTACTAGAGAACTTAGTGCTATACAGCATCTTCAGTTGACTTTTTTGTCTAAATCCAAATTGAGAAGATAACAATATCAAATCTATTTAGATACTGCAAGAGGCGTGTATTTATCAATTATTCTATATTTTTTGAAATTGCAGTAAAACGGAAATAGGACGATAATTGTTGACATCGTCTCTATCACCACCTAGCATACATAGGTGTTATGATGGATTTTTTTAATGGGGCTGGAAAAGCACCTTTTTGAAGACATAGATTGGCAAGTTGCGTGATAATTGGTACAACTTCGTTTTTAGCAAGTTCAAAGAAGCAAATGGGTATATTGTCCCATCCGGGGGCACTGTCAGATCGTAGATTCATAAGCGTAGTACAAACTTCGGATTGATCAGTTTCAAGAAGTACCATTAAGCTTATGTGCGATGACGTTTTATTTAGGAGTTTGCTAAATGAGTTAGTACCAGATGCTATGTTTTGGGCCAGATCTACTTGCAAAATTTTTATAAAGTTAGCGGATCGTATGGGAGATGATTTAACCTACAACAATTCTAAGTTCTGTTTGTGATTTATTAGTATAAGTGATATTTTTTGTATTTTTTCTGCAATTTTATTGTGAGGATCATTCCGTGTCTTTTTCTGTAACGCGATAACGCGATAACGATTCCGGATACATCTCAGAATACCCTGAGTAATCCAGGATTTTAACAAACGTTTACTGCTTGGCACGGTAATAGTGCGTATATTAGCAGTCAAAGATTCAGTTATTTTTTCTAATTATAAGATTGTAACTACAATTGGGTCATCAATAAATAGAAGTTCAGTTAAATTTGTATTCCGCAAATATAGAAGAGCACTGTTAAAATGTATGGTTGTTTTAATTTTATCTGGAGTATTTTTTTTTAATGGTAGTGCGTATTAAGATAGCTACAAATGCAAATATTTTTGTCGGATTATTTTTTAGCATAAAATGACCAAGACAATTCATTTCTCTAGTGCACCTATAAGCATTCTTTCGTTGGACGAAAATAGATCAAGCAAAAAACGAAAAGTTACTGGACCTGATGAAAGTTACGGTCGGCTAGAATTAGAGCCTGCTATTCCTTCAAACATATTTAAAGAAAACAAAAAAAATCTTTCTGAATTACACCAATTAAAAACGAGAGTTCAAGAGCTTGAACGCAGTACAATTGGCCACATTGAGAATTAATTGTGGGCAGTAGAAAGACGCAAGCGCATAACGGCGTCAAATTTTGGCAAAGTTTGCAAGCTGCGGAAAAAAACCTTAGTTGCCGGCAGGAATATTAAAACCACTTTTGTACTCGCAATTCAAAGGCACTCTTGCAACTAATTATGGTAAAGATTCTAGAAGACGAAGCAATAAAGCAATTTTCAGAAGAATCTGGACTGTCCGTTGTCAAATGTGGGTTATTTGTCGACAAAAGTAAGTTTTTTAGCTGCAAGTCCTGATGGACTTGTAAATGATGATGATGATGATGATCATGTCTTATAGTATTTTACTAGAGGGACAGGCTGCAGACATCGAGTCTATTTTTACTCTGCAGAAAAGAGCTATAAGAGCGACATACAATCTCCGCCGACGTGATTCTCTATGGGAACTGTTTAAGGATATTAACATAATGACGGTACCTTGTCAATATATATATGAAAACATTATGTACGTTAGAAAGAATCTCCATCTTTTTAGTAGACGAGGCGACAGACATAATTATGTTACTAGAAATAGGGATCAACTAGTTCAACCAAGTTTCAGACTAGCTAAAGTAGCCTCATCTTTCATGAAAGATGAGACTACTTAAACAGTACCCCATGGGGTACTGTTTAAAATGTTATAATAAAATATACCTCCTAAAATATTAGAACTGAATGAACCAAAATTTAAATCTTGTATCAAACGCACACTATGCAAGAAAGCATATTATAAGTTGGGGGATTATATTGATGATAAAAATGCTTGGCTCAATGCTGGTCCTGCTCCGCAGTTACACAAACTAATCTTTTAGCATTTACAAACATTGTTGGACCCGCTGAAGACTGTAAAACATTATATTTTCATTTTATAGACTCAATGTGATTAGCATTACTACATATCTTCATTAATTAACGGCACATGTGTGAGTACTGTGAACCTTATACCAATTTTATTTATTTTTTATTTGACTTGACTGCCCTGGCGGTTGGAATTGTCATGCTCAATCAAAAGTCTACCTGATGGTGGCGCATGTGTTGGGTCATTTTTTCCCTTAAATATGATTGAGCCGAATTGTGCTAGCGCGTGCGTCATGATTGTGAACGGACGCCGTCAGTTTGGACTGGTCATCTCTCAGCTGCCACGGTTTATTTAATGATTTGTTAATGAAATTGTTGTTTATTTTATTTTTTTTACTCCGGATGCTTTTACGTGCGTTTCTTTCTACATCGTTCTCACATATATGTTTGTATAATTTCAACAGGAATGATGTAACCCTTAGAATAATAACGCCTAGAAGGAAAGTCTCATACACACTCCCTACTAAAAAATGAAGCAACTTTAGTACTTATGTGTGAGTGAGCAGTATGTAATTACAGCCACAGACACGCACACAGACGTAAAAAAATGTTGCTAGGAATGAATACTTTCCCTAAAATCGGGAAAAATGGACTAATCATAGATCAACATAAAAAAATGTTACGTACGTAACTTGTCGGTACGTCCTTATAGTAATAAGCCATGGTTTCTGGGGTCGCTAAAACCGATTATAGGGTCAAAATCTGGAATTTGAGCGTGAAACTGCGCCTGTGATGTCCGGACGGACTCGACGCGCCGAATCGTTTGCTATTGTATTGGCCAATATGATGCAGTATGTGAGGACTTGAGGGTTTCGTTAGGTAAGGAAACAACACCATGTGTGTGTAATACTGGTTTATTGAGTACAAGGTTATCATAAGGTATAGATACAGCACATTCGACAGAGTACAATGTATAATGCGCCGCGGATGAACGCCGCAGCGGCCGGCGCCGAGGCCGCGCGTCTGTTGTTCCTGTTTCAGGACGTGCGAGCCGTGCCATGGCGTCTGACACGCTACACACGCTACACACGACTGACACCGCGACGCGCGAGCGCTCTGCACTACATGCACCTACAAAATGTTAGCCTCATTTGACGGCTTAAAATTACTTCAAAAAATACGTTCCTACTCACTAGCTAATTCTACAGCTCATCAATAAATGCGTTTCAATGAAACACTGACAGCGGCTTACGTGTTCCTCCGCGGCGCGTATAAAAAATAATGACATAGAGAGTTTCCGTTCTTCTCACAAAGGTATCGCCTCCTCTAGTATACATCGTGCGCCGCCCGAGCGCCGCCAGCCCGGCTGGCCTCGAGCCTTAACGTCGTCGTCGAAAGAGATTCATCGGCTAAGCGTCGGGCTCAGGCGCGGGGGGCGCGAGGGGCGCGAGGGGCGCGGGGGGCGCGGGGGGCGCGGCGCGCGGGGGCTGCGGGTGCGGTGTGGGGCGGCGCAGCAGCGCGGGCTTGGCGGCCAGCGCGGGCTTGAGCGAGCCGCCCGTGAGCGTGAGGTCCGCGAACTTGGCGGCCACGCGCGCCGTGTTGCGCGCCGGCACGGGGCTGGCCGCCGGCGCCGGCTCGGCTGCGGGCGCCGGCGCCGGCTCGTCGGCACGGCGCGGCCGCTTCTTGAGCGTGTCGCGGTTGTGCACGAACGTGTCGGCGGCGTCGGAGGGCGGCGCCGCGCGCGCAGGCAGGTCCAGCACCAGGTCCGGCGTGCTCTCGGCCAGGCGCCTGCGCAGGGGAGGCGGTGAGCGGGGCGGGAGGGCGGAGGGCCGCGGGGGAGGTCCCCGGAGTGCGTGTTACCTGGGGGTCGCAGAGGTAGAGGGAGCAGCGCCTGACGGCTCCTCCGCGGGCGCCTGCTCGTGCTCGTCCGAGTGTCCAGTCTACATGTTACACATCATTTCTGTATTAGTATTTCCTCTAAGTGATGGTAATGACACAACATAATAATGGTATCCCGCCCTATTAATGCGCATTAATCTTCTGCGAGATGAAAGTCGACGTAAAGATAAAAATAATAGATAACCAACAATATTTCAACGTAGGCATCTAAAAACATTCAAGAAATTTGGAAAAGCTAGTTAGCAATTTTAAACAAAATGAGATGCATGAGCGCACAGTGCGGCGTAACGTCCCAGCGCACAGTATGGCGCGCGCGTGCTCTGCGGCGCAGCGCGCTGACGCGGTTAAAACAAAATCAAACACACCATGCAAGTGAACAACTTTATTTACACATACAGGCACTGCCCACCGCATAGCATAATACTTAAACTTATTTGAAACTTATCATAATTAGCACCTATATGTAAAACTTGGCAACCGTATGTTAAAGGGCGGAATCAGACTTGTAACACGCCACGCCACCTGACCTCAATGACACGGCTTACTGCTCATTGCGCACATTTCACCTGGTGAAGCTACTTTTCGTCATTGGATTTTCGATGAGTAATAGTTAATTGTGTTCCCAAAAAACACAGCATTGCTTGAAGAAGCATTCAATACATTAAGCCTAGAATCGCGAAATTACAATCTTATTCCAGATCTTTTTTGGGGGTTTGTTTCAATCCTTACCTTGCTTTATTTCATCCATATTATCATAATTATTTTTTATAAGCTGTCTGTTTCACCCTTAATTGTCTTCAATCTGAAGCGCAACTGTCAATTTCAACTCATGGCGTTCATTTATTTTGTCGCTCTATACTCGCAAAATTATTTCATCGCGAAAACTAGACGATTAATAATAACGGTAAGGACAATGAAGAACCTGGTAGTTCGGTTGTTGTTCCTCCGGATGGAAAACAACAACCTTTTTTAAATCGTAATCAAAGTAAGCCCCAGTAAGGGAACTGAGCGCAGAATTTTTAGTTAACCCATCTGGCACAAAGTTTACTGTAGGTGAACTAAGCACCGATTTTGATGAGTCAGTGGGTCGTCTTAGGGGTGGTGTTGTAGGAGTTGGAATAGGATATGCTTAGGGGCATTGGGTCCAGGGGCGGCGGACTTGGGGATGTCCGTTGCCCCCCATTCATCCGGACCCGAGGTGGCGGCGCGTGGTGTTCCCGTGCGCCCCTGTGACGTCGCGGGGGTGTTAAACACCTCACTCCCCCCGCATACGAGATGTGGCCCGCAGAGGCGGGCCGGCACCAGCCGGGGATTACGGAAGTCGCATATGTTCCCGCGATCCCCGGCGTAGGTGGAAGATGGAACACCGGGGTGGTTTTAAAAAAAAAAAAGGATATGCTTAGGGGCACTATGAGCAGAGAAACAAAAACAAACTTCTTGGGTAAAAAAAATTGTTCTCACTCAATCATGATTAAACAAACCAGATTAAATTAAAGAACGAAGAGCAAACCGAAATTCACAATGACACCAGATTTGATGACAAGCAGATTAAACATGAGAGCAGTCAAGCTCCACAAAAGCGTTAAAACTTTCGTAAAAACCACATCAAAGAGAGGAATTCTGATCAAACTCAAAACAAAAGTGACTATTTACAGAACCGCCAAGCCTTCCCTGGAAGGTGCTAAAGGCACCATGCACAAGCGTGGAAGGAGCCTGGAGCAAATCAGTTTATTATAAATAAGTATTGCTACAAGGGGCCGCTTACCTTCAAAATAAAGCCACCACTTCACTATTGAGAACACTCAACTCAAAAACTTTCCCGCAGATGACAGCTGTAACAAACGACTTTCAAGAGAAAGGAGTTTTGGAAGTGCCCACAGTTTTAAATTCTGCTTTCCTTTTCAAGATGTTTCAACCGAACTCTCGTGGCTTATATCAGGAACGAGGGGGGACAAGATACATAGCCTACTCGAGCTGCCGACCAAACTATTAGAACTGACCCAGCACTTGAAAGTCACGCAATCGGCGGCGTACCTCCCGGAGAGGTACAACGGCATAGCCAACCGCCTGTCCAGGAATATCGATCAGTGCCGGAATGGCTCTTGTTGCCCCCGGCCTTGGAGGCAGTATTCAGAATGTGGGGCTTACCAGACGTCGACATATTCGCATCGCAAAGCTCTAAAACATAGAACTCCAGAGATGGGTCAATTTTTTGCGACGCTTTCAGTCGACCTTGGAACTTTGTGTTGGCTTGGGTATTCCCACCACCAAATCTAATCCCACAAGTGCTATGACGCCTGAACACGGCAATCGGGACTTATGTCGTGATAGCGCCATATTGGAGAAAATGCTTTTGGCTAGCAGACCTCAAGGCGTGAGCTCTATCGGAACCAGTACCAATATGGGAGCTACAGATCAACCTGATAGACTTGACAACAGGCAGGAGCCCTCCTAGGTCCAAAAGCTGGAACTTCTAGCATGAAAAGTTGGGAGTGGGCCAATCAAGTAGCTCACTGGTCTCTAGAAGAACAGATCTCTTACAGAAGAGCTGGAGAAGCTCAACATTATCGACTTACAGAGCCCCCCTATAAAGCGTTGGATTGCATGGTGTATACAAAACAACATTAACCTGAACTTGTAGAACAATGATGTTGCTCGGTTTTTGGCCAAGTTTTATATTGATGACAAACTTGCATATAGGACTATATCCACACTAATATTATAAAGAGGAAAGATTTGTTTGTTTGTTTGTTTGAAATTAATAGGCTCCCGAAACTACTGGACCGATTTGAAAAATTATTTCACCAATAGAATCCTACATTATCCGTGATGGTCATAGGCTATAGAATATTTTCAAAAAAGTTAGGGATCTGTATGAAAACTTCGATAATGTAACCCAAGGTGTGAAAAAATCCTTATATCGCGTAGGCTGCAGATTCTATTGGCAATAGAGCAAAGTGATGTACTACAGTTTTATAGAGATCATCAATGCCTACAAAAAAGAAAGTCCGCGATACCATAATTATGTACTATTATGGTTAAGTCACCATGACCGCTTTTTGTTCAAATTATTCAAGCAAATCGCTGGTGACATGAAAAAATGGTGATTTCGGTATCATGATATTAATCCTTATCCATTTAAATGGGTTAATAATTAAGGTTGATTATGTCCGTGTAAATTACACTTTAAATTATTCAAATCGGACCTTTCGTTCAAAAATACGACGGTAATAAACATGCTCGAAGTAAGAAAAATGTCGCGGCTTGAGCGAACTGGGGAGAATCGTATCAATGCTTGGTCCGATGAAGTTGAAAATGATTTCGATAAAACAATAAGAATAACAAATGTTTGGATTTTTCTAAAATAAACTAGGTACATACATAATAAGGGGTGAAGCAGGGGTGATTAAGTTTTTTGGGGAGGACATTATTGCTTGCTTCAATTTACGTCGGAATTCTATGAACAAACTAAAAGTGGGATAATTGAAACAGATGTACCTAACAATTTTTGCTTATTCAACCCCTGACGGGCTGAACGGGTTGAACAGTCTTACGTCCTTTCTGTGTGTCCAGCACCTTAGGGTTGTCAAGAGATAAGCTTGATATAGATCATGTCAGGCGAGAAGTCACATTATGGCCAAGATTTGGATCCAAGACGGAAAACGCAGACAAAAGAAACAACGTGCCCAGTCAGACATTTCATAAAATTAATTAAGGCCAAAAAAAAAGCATTCTAAAGACAGTAGCTTGGTTAGCCTGTTTTAATCAACCACAGGTGAAATTAAACCAGCCACTCGTACACTTATTGCTAGTTGGATAAAGAATGTCTTCAAACAAACAGGAATTGATGCATCACCAGGCAGTGTGAGATGCCAGGGTTGCGGATTTTGTTCGAAAGAGCTACCGCGGCCCTGGAAAGCAAAGAGCACAGGGGGAGCACGGATGGGTTTTAGTCAGTAAGAGTCTGACACTCCCTTCCACTCCGCCCAGAGTGGGAGGAGTCATAAGGCAGTGTGAGATCAGCGGTAGCTACAAAAAGCTTTATGGAGAACAAGTCAGTGAAAGTGGCAACACATTGAGGAAATTAACTGTCACTGTAAAGAAATCACTGTAAAGGTAGAATTCCGTACATCGCGATCGATCGCGGCCGCTCGCGACAATAGTCGAATTATGAAAATGTATGGCACCGCTGCCGAGGCCCGCGACAGACACGCGCGACAGTGTCTTGAAATTAGTAGATGTTGTTCGTCAGTTCCCTCTAGACGTGTGTCTACCGAAGTCAAAATCATGATCGAAGTGCTAATTGACATCCTTGAAGAAGAAAAGGAGGATGACGAGCTGCTGTTGCTATATTATGAAAATAGAGTACCAATCTAGTATGAATTTTTGTAATCTGCATGCCTCATGTCATATATGATTGGAGTTTCAGACACAATTTTTTTTAATATTTCGTCTTCCTCGACCGAAAAGTTTTCTCCTGCGTTCCTAGACCTGTTTGCGCCAGGATATCCACGATATTACTAAGCGCTAGAACATGTTAAGACGCGTACGGCCGCGCGCGGCTCACGACATTCGTCGGCCGCGCGCGTCTGTCGCGGGCCTCGGCAGCGGTGCCATACATTTTCATAATTCGACTATTGTCGCGAGCGATCGACGACAGTCGTAGGCCGCGCGTCTGTCGCGGGCCTCGGCAGCGGTGCCATACATTTTCATAATTCGACTATTGTCGCGAGCGATCGACGACAGTCGTAGGCCGCGCGCGTCTGTCGCGGGCCTCGGCAGCGGTGCCATACATTTTCATAATTCGACTATTGTCGCGAGCGATCGACGACAGTCGTAGGCCGCGCGTCTGTCGCGGGCCTCGGCAGCGGTGCCATACATTTTCATAATTCGACTATTGTCGCGAGCGATCGACGACAGTCGTAGGCCGCGCGCGTCTGTCGCGGGCCTCGGCAGCGGTGCCATACATTTTCATAATTCGACTATTGTCGCGAGCGATCGACGACAGTCGTAGGCCGCGCGCGTCTGTCGCGGGCCTCGGCAGCGGTGCCATACATTTTCATAATTCGACTATTGTCGCGAGCGATCGACGACAGTCGTAGGCCGCGCGCGTCTGTCGCGGGCCTCGGCAGCGGTGCCATACATTTTCATAATTCGACTATTGTCGCGAGCGATCGACGAGTCGTAGGCCGCGCGCGTCTGTCGCGGGCCTCGGCAGCAGTGCCATACATTTTCATAATTCGACTATTGTCGCGAGCGATCGACGACAGTCGTAGGCCGCGCGCGTCTGTCGCGGGCCTCGGCAGCGGTGCCTTACATTTTCATAATTCGACTATTGTCGCGAGCGATCGACGACAGTCGTAGGCCGCGCGCGTCTGTCGCGGGCCTCGGCAGCGGTGCCATACATTTTCATAATTCGACTATTGTCGCGAGCGATCGACGACAGTCGTAGGCCGCGCGCGTCTGTCGCGGGCCTCGGCAGCGGTGCCATACATTTTCATAATTCGACTATTGTCGCGAGCGATCGACGACAGTCGTAGGCCGCGCGCGTCTGTCGCGGGCCTCGGCAGCGGTGCCATACATTTTCATAATTCGACTATTGTCGCGAGCGATCGACGACAGTCGTAGGCCGCGCGCGTCTGTCGCGGGCCTCGGCAGCGGTGCCATACATTTTCATAATTCGACTATTGTCGCGAGCGATCGACGACAGTCGTAGGCCGCGCGCGTCTGTCGCGGGCCTCGGCAGCGGTGCCATACATTTTCATAATTCGACTATTGTCGCGAGCGATCGACGACAGTCGTAGGCCGCGCGCGTCTGTCGCGGGCCTCGGCAGCGGTGCCATACATTTTCATAATTCGACTATTGTCGCGAGCGATCGACGACAGTCGTAGGTCGCGCGCGGCCGCGATCGATCGCGATGCACGGAATTCTACCTTAATGAGGGCTAAACTTGAAGTGGTCTTAAGTGTTCCATACGTTATTATTTTACTCGACTGCGTCAGAAGGAGGGTAATGTTTTTCGAGCGTATGTGTGTTTGTATGTATGTCCATTTCTTTGGCACGCCCTACAGCCCAAATAGCTGGACGGAATTTGACATTATGAGGTGTCGTTGAATTCGTCAGAATTGTGATTGTGGCAATAGGCTATATATAAATTTTCAAATTGGCGCCCGCAAATAAAAAAAAAATTAACAATGTAGGAAATAAAAAAAAATCTGTCAACAAAACCCGACCGCTAAAAACGACTAAAAAGTTCCAAACAAGTCGCTTTTCAAGCAGTCTGATGCAGGTCAATCTCAGATCTGAGGCCACAAACTGCATCACACTGCTTGAAAAGCGACTTGTGGAACTTTTTAGTCATTTTTAGCGGTCAGGTTTGAGTCATTTATTTTTTATTATTTAACGAATGTAAATAACTAGGGTACCTGTACTTAAGTTATTAATTTTCACTTTTTAATTTTGTTGATCTCATAGGACCAAATATTATTTTTATACTATTCATAAATATTTAACTGGACTAATGGATTTATTTATTCTCACATAGCGTTCATAATACCTACACACTTGTACAGGTTATTTCACCAGCAGATATCGAACAGGTCCACAAGCTACGCTGTGTGCGCTGTGTTTTGTAACCACATACAATATGACTGGTTTGCATTAAAACAAAACAGTTATGATGTGTGTGGAAACCGTTTGGCGCACACTCAGCAAGGCAGCGAGGTGCTGGTGGCCGGTGGTTATGGAACACTATTCTATGAGGCGATATTGACAGTTGCGCTCCAATTCAAGAAAATTGCCGCCAGGTGACATGACACACCTATAACACGAAAAATCTGGAAAAAGATAATTTCACGATTCTACGCTAAATTTATTGCTTCTTCAACAATGCTGTGTGTTTGTCCACACACATAAAGTTTTGTTTTAATGCAAAACAGTCCTTTTACTAGTGATCGAAGCATTGAACCAAAGCACGCGTGGAATGGCGTCGGGTGTTACAAGTGTGCTGCGGCTTTAAGACTTGCTCTACTCTACTACAAAGATCAGTCCACCACTCCACCACTCCACTACCTACTAGTATGTAAAAAACACTCTCGAATTTTACAAATTACAATAAGCACGGCTGTTAAAGTAACTCATTTGATTGTCTTTGATTACCATCCAGTATGAATATTGATTTATTTTGATTGATGAAGCAGTTTTAGTTTCGGCCCGCGACTCCTTTCGGTATTTACTGCTATTCTTCAGTTTCGGATTCGGCCATTCACGCCCACTTGAAAAATTCACCCTGTATTTGATATACAGATGTGGTGGTGTTAATTCCTTTGGTAAAACCCACAAAACATTTCTCAAGTACCTAAGTTTAAATTGACTAGTTATTTGAAGGTGCTCTCTCACTAGGGGGCATTCGCTTATAATGTAACATTTCAGATTCGACTTTGAGCATTACATTACAATACTGCATCCCTGACTGACGAGTATTTGCTTGTAATGTAACAACAATTCAAATTCAATTTTGAGCAGTTTTCACAATGTCAAACGAATTGGTCGTTGTGCTGAGCGTGACGTTAATTTGATTTTGAACCGTCTTCCAAAAAGGAGGAGGTTCTCAATTTGGTTGGTACTTTTTGTATGTATGTACACCGATTACTTCGAAGTTTCTGATCCGATTTCTGTGATTCGTTTTAGTTCGATGCGGTATACAAGCCATTTGGTCCCGTCAAAATTTATATCAGTTTAGCTCAGTAGTTTTTATTTTATGACCATATTTGCTTACTTGGCTGATGTAATTTCTGCATACTCGTTTATGTATGTTCTCCGATTACTCAAAGCCTGGACCGATTTAGAAAATTATTTTTTTGTTTGAAAGGGTATACTTCCTAGGTGGTCCCATGGTCATCAGCCGGTCGATTCTGTCGACATGTCACGCTGGCCACCTCGCGGAGTGAACGAGCAGTGAGCCGTCACTCCATCTCGTGAGTATGGTCTGACGCGTCAGCCGGCGTGCAGCCACTCGAGTGTTCACATACACATAGAGACAGAAATCGCGGAGTGAACGAGCAGTGAGCCGTCACTCCATCTCGTGAGTATGGTCTGACGCGTCAGCCGGCGTGCAGCCACTCGAGTGTTCACATACACATGGAGACAGAACTCGCGGAGTGAACGAGCAGTGAGCCGTCACTCCATCTCGTGAGTATGGTCTGACGCGTCAGCCGGCGTGCAGCCACTCGAGTGTTCACATACACATGGAGACAGAACTCGCGGAGTGAACGAGCAGTGAGCCGTCACTCCATCTCGTGAGTATGGTCTGACGCGTCAGCCGGCGTGCAGCCACTCGAGTGTTCACATACACATGGAGACAGAACTCGCGGAGTGAACGAGCAGTGAGCCGTCACTCCATCTCGTGAGTATGGTCTGACGCGTCAGCCGGCGTGCAGCCACTCGAGTGTTCACATACACATGGAGACAGAACTCGCGGAGTGAACGAGCAGTGAGCCGTCACTCCATCTCGTGAGTATGGTCTGACGCGTCAGCCGGCGTGCAGCCACTCGAGTGTTCACATACACATGGAGACAGAACTCGCGGAGTGAACGAGCAGTGAGCCGTCACTCCATCTCGTGAGTATGGTCTGACGCGTCAGCCGGCGTGCAGCCACTCGAGTGTTCACATACACATGGAGACAGAACTCGCGGAGTGAACGAGCAGTGAGCCGTCACTCCATCTCGTGAGTATGGTCTGACGCGTCAGCCGGCGTGCAGCCACTCGAGTGTTCACATACACATGGAGACAGAACTCGCGGAGTGAACGAGCAGTGAGCCGTCACTCCATCTCGTGAGTATGGTCTGACGCGTCAGCCGGCGTGCAGCCACTCGAGTGTTCACATACACATAGAGACAGAACTCGCGGAGTGAACGAGCAGTGAGCCGTCACTCCATCTCGTGAGTATGGTCTGACGCGTCAGCCGGCGTGCAGCCACTCGAGTGTTCACATACACATGGAGACAGAACTCGCGGAGTGAACGAGCAGTGAGCCGTCACTCCATCTCGTGAGTATGGTCTGACGCGTCAGCCGGCGTGCAGCCACTCGAGTGTTCACATACACATGGAGACAGAACTCGCGGAGTGAACGAGCAGTGAGCCGTCACTCCATCTCGTGAGTATGGTCTGACGCGTCAGCCGGCGTGCAGCCACTCGAGTGTTCACATACACATGGAGACAGAACTCGCGGAGTGAACGAGCAGTGAGCCGTCACTCCATCTCGTGAGTATGGTCTGACGCGTCAGCCGGCGTGCAGCCACTCGAGTGTTCACATACACATGGAGACAGAACTCGCGGAGTGAACGAGCAGTGAGCCGTCACTCCATCTCGTGAGTATGGTCTGACGCGTCAGCCGGCGTGCAGCCACTCGAGTGTTCACATACACATGGAGACAGAACTCGCGGAGTGAACGAGCAGTGAGCCGTCACTCCATCTCGTGAGTATGGTCTGACGCGTCAGCCGGCGTGCAGCCACTCGAGTGTTCACATACACATGGAGACAGAACTCGCGGAGTGAACGAGCAGTGAGCCGTCACTCCATCTCGTGAGTATGGTCTGACGCGTCAGCCGGCGTGCAGCCACTCGAGTGTTCACATACACATGGAGACAGAACTCGCGGAGTGAACGAGCAGTGAGCCGTCACTCCATCTCGTGAGTATGGTCTGACGCGTCAGCCGGCGTGCAGCCACTCGAGTGTTCACATACACATGGAGACAGAACTCGCGGAGTGAACGAGCAGTGAGCCGTCACTCCATCTCGTGAGTATGGTCTGACGCGTCAGCCGGCGTGCAGCCACTCGAGTGTTCACATACACATGGAGACAGAACTCGCGGAGTGAACGAGCAGTGAGCCGTCACTCCATCTCGTGAGTATGGTCTGACGCGTCAGCCGGCGTGCAGCCACTCGAGTGTTCACATACACATGGAGACAGAACTCGCGGAGTGAACGAGCAGTGAGCCGTCACTCCATCTCGTGAGTATGGTCTGACGCGTCAGCCGGCGTGCAGCCACTCGAGTGTTCACATACACATGGAGACAGAACTCGCGGAGTGAACGAGCAGTGAGCCGTCACTCCATCTCGTGAGTATGGTCTGACGCGTCAGCCGGCGTGCAGCCACTCGAGTGTTCACATACACATGGAGACAGAACTCGCGGAGTGAACGAGCAGTGAGCCGTCACTCCATCTCGTGAGTATGGTCTGACGCGTCAGCCGGCGTGCAGCCACTCGAGTGTTCACATACACATGGAGACAGAACTCGCGGAGTGAACGAGCAGTGAGCCGTCACTCCATCTCGTGAGTATGGTCTGACGCGTCAGCCGGCGTGCAGCCACTCGAGTGTTCACATACACATGGAGACAGAACTCGCGGAGTGAACGAGCAGTGAGCCGTCACTCCATCTCGTGAGTATGGTCTGACGCGTCAGCCGGCGTGCAGCCACTCGAGTGTTCACATACACATGGAGACAGAACTCGCGGAGTGAACGAGCAGTGAGCCGTCACTCCATCTCGTGAGTATGGTCTGACGCGTCAGCCGGCGTGCAGCCACTCGAGTGTTCACATACACATGGAGACAGAACTCGCGGAGTGAACGAGCAGTGAGCCGTCACTCCATCTCGTGAGTATGGTCTGACGCGTCAGCCGGCGTGCAGCCACTCGAGTGTTCACATACACATGGAGACAGAACTCGCGGAGTGAACGAGCAGTGAGCCGTCACTCCATCTCGTGAGTATGGTCTGACGCGTCAGCCGGCGTGCAGCCACTCGAGTGTTCACATACACATGGAGACAGAACTCGCGGAGTGAACGAGCAGTGAGCCGTCACTCCATCTCGTGAGTATGGTCTGACGCGTCAGCCGGCGTGCAGCCACTCGAGTGTTCACATACACATGGAGACAGAACTCGCGGAGTGAACGAGCAGTGAGCCGTCACTCCATCTCGTGAGTATGGTCTGACGCGTCAGCCGGCGTGCAGCCACTCGAGTGTTCACATACACATGGAGACAGAACTCGCGGAGTGAACGAGCAGTGAGCCGTCACTCCATCTCGTGAGTATGGTCTGACGCGTCAGCCGGCGTGCAGCCACTCGAGTGTTCACATACACATGGAGACAGAACTCGCGGAGTGAACGAGCAGTGAGCCGTCACTCCATCTCGTGAGTATGGTCTGACGCGTCAGCCGGCGTGCAGCCACTCGAGTGTTCACATACACATGGAGACAGAATCGCACTGCTGGTCTCCTGACCTGATGACCATGATGATGGAATCCTGGACAAATAGAGAGAAATCTCAAATTTTATAGGCACTATAATCTGGATTGGATTTGGTTTTCGCCAGCACTAAAAGTGAAAAATAAAAACTTTTTACAAAAAAAAAATACAACCGACTTCCAAAACAACGGAAACCTGTGATTTTGGTTATTTCTTCGTTTTTAAGGTTCCGTACCCAAAGGGTAAAAACGGAACCCTATTACTAAGACTCCGCTGTCCGTCTGTCTATCTGTCCGTCTGTCTGTCTGTCACCAGGTACCTCATGAACATGAACGTGGTAGCTAGACAGTTGAAATTTTCACAGATGATGTATTTCTGTTGCCGCTAAAACAACAAATACTAAAAACAGAATAAAATAAATATTTGACTGGGGCTCCCATACAACAAACGTGATTTTGACGTTTTCTTTATAGATCCATTTACTATAAAAAAAACTGCAAAAAATCACGTTACGGAACCATTCGCGAACGCAACCAAAAGCAACTCGTTTTTTGACCCCAACCTCTATTGCAAGTTTTAATGCAGTCTGTCTGTTACATTTTCACGGATAAACCACTAAATAGATTTTATGGAATGTTGTCTCTTTAAGTTATTTTGTACTTTGTAACTTTGGTTTGAAAGTCGCTTGTATTTTTTTGTTAAAAGGTTTTTATTTTAATTACGTACAAAAAACAGAAGAAACGATATTGGTGACACAAATGATATCAATATGTTATGTTACAAGTTTTATCAAAATGTTACAGAGTGTATCATTGCAGTTGGTTCTCCTCACTTACTGATGAAATGCTCGGCTTTGTAACGTTACATTACAGGCGAATGCTCTCCGGTGAAAAAAAGGAGCACTTTTAAAACCTCTTGTTTATTGCATATCTGTAATAAACTTTACTAAGTAAACTATAATATGTATTGTGTGCACCATTTATATATTTATTTTGCTGTAACATAGAACGGCTAGAGGCTAAGAAGTCTATGGAACTATATAAGCAAAAAACCCTGTACAACAGCGTCACTGTGTGAACTAATAGTCAGTGCACACTGCCAGTGTGCGTAACACGGGTTTTGAGAATATGTAAATAAGACAAAGCGTCATGCAATCACACTACTGCGGCAATACATTATCTTATTGAATCAAGATCCCATCTGGCGCGGTTGCAAAACCTCGCGGCACACACTTCTACCGATATATACACGATACATCGTGTTGTGCATCACACGCAGCAGACATACACACGATACATCGTGTTGTGCATCACACTCGGCAGACATACACACGATACATCGTGTTGTGCATCACACTCGGCAGACATACACACGATACATCGTGTTGTGCATCACACGCGGCAGACATACACACGATACATCGTGTTGTGCATCACACGCGGCAGAAATACACACGATACATCGTGTTGTGCATCACACGCGGCAGACATACACACGATACATCGTGTTGTGCATCACACTCGGCAGACATACACACGATACATCGTGTTGTGCATCACACTCGGCAGACATACACACGATACATCGTGTTGTGCATCACACGCGGCAGACATACACACGATACATCGTGTTGTGCATCACACGCGGCAGACATACACACGATACATCGTGTTGTGCATCACACGCGGCAGACATACACACGATACATCGTGTTGTGCATCACACTCGGCAGACATACACACGATACATCATGTTGTGCATCACACTCGGCAGACATACACACAATACATCGTGTTGTGCATCACACGCGGCAGAAATACACACGATACATCGTGTTGTGCATCACACGCGGCAGACATACACACGATACATCGTGTTGTGCATCACACGCGGCAGACATACACACGATACATCGTGTTGTGCATCACACGCGGCAGACATACACACGATACATCGTGTTGTGCATCACACTCGGCAGACATACACACGATACATCATGTTGTGCATCACACTCGGCAGACATACACACAATACATCGTGTTATGCATCACACGCGGCAGAAATACACACGATACATCGTGTTGTGCATCACACGCGGCTGATGGCATTTCGACTGAACGACATCAAAAGCTTCGCATTGACTTGCGTAAGCGTCGGCCCCGCACACCAAACAAAACAATAATTAATCATAATTTTCTTTAGGACGGTGACATATTTTAGCATGCATTTCATATTCGTTTATTTCTAAGCGATTACAGAGACGTAAAAATCGACTTCGACCTCGAGCACCCCGTCCGACTGTCCGAACGTTTTCGTTAATTAAGGATGTTGTAATATTTTTTTAACGATTTAGTAGCGCTATGCGATATGTATCGGTATCACATCGAAGGCGTGCGAGCGTCGGACAGCAGACGCGGCGCGCGGCGGTGACGTCACACGCGCATGGCGGCGATGACGTCACACGCGCTTGGCGGCGGTGACGTCACACGCGCGACGGCAGCGGTACCTGCGGCGCGGCGCGCTCGGCGCTGCCCGACCTGCAACAACACGTGAGGTCAGCGTCGCTCCCACTCCCACTCCCACTCCCACTCACACACACTCACACACACTCACCTGAAGTCCCCGGAGTCGCGCTCGCCCCAGTCGCCGCTGTCCGCGTCGTCGTCGCTGACGTCATCTGCAAGTGAACCACTCGTGAGTCGATAGCCAGGCGAGACGCGCGGAGTGAGGGAGCGCGGGTTACCGGTGTCGTCGTCGTCGATGTCGTACAGCGACAGGTCGTCGGGCGCGTCGTGCGTCGCGCTGCCAGCGTCGCCGTCGGTGCCGTCGGTGGCTGCGCCGTCCGCGCCGTCTGCGCCGTCTGCGCCGTCTGCGCCGTCTGCGCTGTCCGCGCCGTCCGCGCCGTCCGCGCCGTCGTCTGTGGCGCCCGCGCCGTCTTCGTCGCTGTGCCACAATACATCTTCATTAGCTCAAACTAACGCGAGCGAGTACCAACATCGTGTTCCGACTTTTTTGTGAATAAGCTGAAGTGCCGTAATTTGTTTTATCTACTTCCAAGCTATAAATCCTCCATGAAAGTTTCTGAAACAGTTAGCTTATTGGTAACATTAAAACAACCAGTTTCATAGTAACCATAATAACATCCAAACGAGTGTTGTAATGTTGTACTAAAATTCATTAAGCAAATCCTTCGCTTTTTAAATGGAATCGAAAAAGCAAAGGAATCACCAAACAGCCACATTCTCACTACTCACTCTTTATGAATTTCAAAAAAAGAACATTGTCATACACGCGCGTTTCACTATCACAGTGCCGTAATAAAAAAAAATAGGTTATTCGAATTCACGTCGTGTCCCGCCATTTTTTTGTTCGATATTAGTACTTATTGTAAACAATTATTAGTTTGTTGTTTACAAAAATGAGTAATACAAACTTTGATACAAACTTTGACAACACACCACCAGATATTTCTAATGCAGCAAAGGACTTTTCTATACAATTATTACCAGGAAAGTCGGGAAAACAACATGAAAAGGCGTAAGTCCCAAGATTGCATGAATTAATGGAAAATAACCTTATATTATTATAGAGGATTCATATCACGGGTGTACACACACATGTGATACTATTATCACACTCGACCGACCACTTCTCAGTCATTCATCCGAATCATAACTTGCCCGAACTTTATTTTTTTTTTCTTAACCGACTGACAGACTCGTACCATTACCGTCATGCCAGGTGTTATTTAGTCACATTACATTCGCTTGTGGGTAAATCATTAAACTAAACAAACTACAACAAGTAGTTATAATTTTTCAAGTTATTAATTAAGCCTAATTCGACGATCGAAACAAAGCGGGGTAAACAGAGCCGCTTTACATCCAACACGGGTTCGAAACAGCGGCCGGACAAGGAGACGTGTGACAATGATGGCTTCATCAAGGTGGAGAAGAGAAAGAAGAAGGCTACTTGTCGGAACCAGTGGAGGACCGACATGCTGCTGCGTCCAGCAACACTACGACGCAGCTGTACGTGGCCCATACATCACTCCACGCAGGTTGAGGAGGTCGTGGAGTACATGAGAGTGAAGACCAGCTGGACTTTGAGGATAGAGAAGTTGGAGTCGCGCCACAACACAAACTTCAAGTCGTTTGTGGTGCGGGTTCCAAGCATCAGCTCGAGGTGATCCTCAAAGCAGAGTTGTGGTCGAAGGGTGTCGTGTATGGTCGTTTCCACGCCAGCTGCGCGATCTCAGTCAGCGAAACACGACGCCGTCATTTCGTGTGCAGTAGTTTATAGTTTAATTTTATTGTAATATGTATTATTTTATTTATAGTTATTGTTTTATGTACATGAATTTTATTTTATGGGCCCAGATGCCTGAAATAAAAGATTAAATTTAAAAAAAAATTAAAAGCTAACTTGCAGTCCTCATTATGAGGTAGCGATTGCGCCTTCTAGTAGCGATCTATCTATCTATTGGGTATGATTTCCGCACTTACAGTTCTCGTCAAATAACTTTGCCCCTCTGAAGTTAGCCATTTGCAAAGATCGCGCAGGTGCAGTCACGTACACGGGAGCAAGCGGGACGCAAGCATGCATCGAACGTAAACGAGCGACTGAGACAAAATCGCGCCCCGCCCCCATGTCTCTTACGCATGCGCAGTTGCAGTGTGTTCGTAATTTTGACTACTACGCAGCCACTCGACCCAACTTCAGAGGGGCAAAGCTATTTGACGAGAATTGTAGTCCTGCTGTGGACCATTGTACTTGAGCCATGGTGGCCGTCATTCAACCAGCCAACGTCCCTTCAGAAGCAGATCAGTCCTTTCAGTGTGTTCAGGATATCTTTGAGTGAATAAGGTGTCCCTATTGTTCGCCTCCGTATTTCAGTAACGCCTGTGCACTCAAGGAGCACATGCGATACCGTTTCCTCCTCATACATGCATGCTCTGCACAGAGGACTGTCCGTTATACCTATCGTTTGGAAATGTTTGCTTGTGAGCAGTGTCCGGTGATGGTCCCCACCGCCATTCGCAAGCTGCCCCTATCCAGTTGCAGAAGGCGCCTGGTAAGTTTCCTATATAGGGAGATGGCATAGCCTCCTTGGACTGCCTACAGCCTGGTGCCGAGGCCCACCAGCTTCTGCCTGTGTGTGGGTATATCTTGTAGCCAAGTGCGCAGCTGGGTGAAAGGGAGCGTACTATGGGTTCGGGTCCAACAACCATCACACCAGATCCCCATATGGCAAGCTCATCGGATGCGTCATTTTTTAGTGATCCGCTGTGTCTTTTAATCCACTGCAGCGTCACAGTGTTGCGGTTGGTCACAGTTACGCGTTCTAAGGTCCGGTCGCGGAGCAGGAAGAAATTCGTACAATGACCTCTTATTACCTGTCTCCTTCACTCCCACGTAAGTATAATGCGTCTCGCTCGCACGGACGACCGTCATTGCATCTGAATTTCTTCCTGCTCCGCGACCGGACTTAAGTGCATTGTGGCATTTCATTCTTGTATGAGTTTCGAGGTGATGTAATTCTTTCCTAGGCATTGAAGGACGGGGCGCTGTCGGAGAGTATACGGATCTGGGTATCCGTGACCCTGCTGGCTTCTAGGGCATGGACCGCTTGGATAATGCCCACGCATTCCACCCGGTAGACGGTGTTGAGCTTTCCTAGCGGTCTGGCTAGCTATATCTTGATGTTGAGTTCATTGGAGTAAACTCCAACTTCGTTTCCAGTACTTGTCTTAGATCCGTCGGTGTAGATTCTCAGTCCTTGGGGACCTGATTAGTCTTCCATTTCTTGTGTTAGCACTGTGTTATTGCTTCTGGAAGTACGTATTTTGAGCTTTATCATTGGTTGATAACATCATGGGTTGTCGTACTTATTCTATATTCGTACGTGCTTGATACTGGAATCTGTTCCTAAAGTGATTGCTACGCAGGCAAGTCGTTGCAGCTTTTCAAGATCTTTCTGTGCCGTGCTCAAGTCGGTCCTGGGCCACCAGAATAGAGAGCCATATGTCATATGTGACTATTGGTCTGATAACTGTGGTGTATAGCCAGATCAAATCAAATCAAATCAAATTTATTCGTAAATGTAGGGTTCAATACAATAAGA
The DNA here is from genome assembly GCA_947386135.1 of Melanchra persicariae. Classification (NCBI taxonomy): domain Eukaryota; kingdom Metazoa; phylum Arthropoda; class Insecta; order Lepidoptera; family Noctuidae; genus Melanchra; species Melanchra persicariae. The sequence continues at coordinate 20,630,129 of OX376659.1, read as the reverse complement.
TGTTATACTATGATGGTCAGTTCGCTACATTTTACTCGAGAGCATACAAATAATAACAATTTTGGTGCTGTCGAAACAACAGGCACACATTTAAAATAAGATAAATCACTTACATACTAACAATATATAATTTCCAATGTCACAATAAAAACAATGATATAAATGTGGTTGTAGGTATAATCTAAATGTTAGTTGTGTCTTCCATAAACTCAGTTGTGGAGTAGTAGCATTTATGAATTAGGAATTGTTTCAGTTTCTTTTTAAACATATTATTATTAAGATTCTTTATCTGACGTGGAATTATATTGAAGATAACTGGAGCCATTCGGTAAATACTTTTACGTAGGAGTGCTGTTTTACTGCGATCAACATAAAGACAGTTCGATTCCCTTTTTCTTAACCGTGGATCAGCTGGGGCTCTTATTTTGAAGAGCTGTGGGTTTGTCTTAACAAACACTGCCACCTCAAAGATGTATAATGACGGTAATGTTAGAAGCTTCAAGGATTTAAAACATGGGTAGTATTGGGACGAATGCCCCAGTTTTTACCTAGCATGCGTTTGCATTTCCACATGCATAAACTGGCTTTTGTGGTGGTGTATTCTGTGTGCTTCGCCCAATTAAGCTGCTTGTCCAGATAAATGCCCAGGTAAGTGGTTTAGGGTGGTTCCGAAGACCCGTGGTAATTCTAGTGTCGGCAATTTCCTCTTTTTGGTAAAGCGTACAAGTTCAGTTTTGGTAGGGTTCACTGCTAAAGTCCGGTCGCGGAGCAGGAATAATTTCGTACAATGACCTCTTTGCCTACTGACAGTAGTCATTTTTGTTTTAAGTGCGGTCGCTCAAACGCGCAAGGTGACTTTTGTCACCCATGTTTAGTTAATGCAATTAATTTCCTACTTCGAAATCACAACTAAATGATTTATTATTGATACCAAATTGTTCGTAAATAATCACGTCATTTTAGTATAACTGTGTCCAAAAACTGAGCGATCACCAAGTCATCTCAAGATGGAATGTCGTTCGTGCGTTATTTAAAAATTATTAAATAAGTCAAGCAAGCTGTGACCACATGCAAACAAGAACAAACCTTAGATACGGTAAAAGGTTTACAATCCCTGAGGACAGCCGTCACTGCATCTGTGCGAGCGAGACGCATTATATTTACGTTGGAGTGAAGGAGACAGGTAATAAGAGGTCATTGTACGAAATTCTTCCTGCTCTGCGACCAGACTTTAGCTGATATTCTTTGCACCAATCCTCTACTATATTCAAGGCTTGGCGCATGAGGTAGCATAGCGTGTTTTCGTGTTTACCGTTGATTATTGTGGTTATGTCATTAGCGTAGCCAACGGTAACGTAGGTATACTTTATCGTTGAGTCTTTTAACTAGGTTTTCTGTGACGAGGTTCCATAGCAGTGGCGAGAGGAAGCCCCTTTGGGGGCAGCCTTTCGCCACAATGTCAACTCACAACTCTAGTAGCGATTATTAGAAGTGTCATTAAAAATTACAAAATTACCCAATAGATGGCGCTCAAATCTAATCGATTCAGTACCACCAAATAATCATAAAAACTTAGAAGAGGTTAATAGAATACTTAGAATAGGTTGATCCTCCTCCTCGCGTCGTACTCCTCATAGCTGAGAGTCGAGGGTCCCCCGATGAGCGCTCAGTTTCTGCTTTATAGTGTCTCTCCACCAGTGTCTGTCCTTGGCATCATGGAGCGCATCATTTTGAGACAAAGTGAGTTTTTTAGTGGTAGTCGTAACTTCGTACACAGATGGATCATGCAAGCTTTGCAAGCCATAGCCGCCTTCCAAAGGCTAGCCTGTTCCGCTATCACAGGCTGCATGAGGACAACCCCAACTACAGCAATGGAGATAGCCCTTCAATTAACACTCCCCGTGACTTGTACATACATCAGGAGGCAGCACTAGCAGTCACCCATCAGGCTTATACACTTGGGCATATGGGGCAACAACCATACTAGTCCCCACGCAGACATCTTGGACCGGGCGATCGAGTACCAACCTCTCATCGCTGCCCCGTGTGATACGACACCAAATAAACCTATGTTCAACAAAAACTATAGCATACAAACAACAGAGGAAGAAAGGGATCAGTCAGGAGTCAATGAAGTACGCATTTACACAGATGGCTCAAAAACTCCACAGGGTTCAGGAGCTGGCGTACACTCCATAGACCTCAACATTAACTTTCACTAGGGATACACAACTACGCAATTAGATTCGTATCTCACAGCCTGGCTGTGCTCAAAGCACTAGAGAACAAACAAACCACAAGTACACCTCGCCCCGGAGAGTATAGCTGTCTAACACCCGAATACTGAAACGCCACTCAAATCTTATGATTATCTAAAAGCTACTTAAATATAAGCATCCCTCAAATTTAAATGGTATACACAAACACCACTCAAGCAATTCGAAACCATGATTAGCCAAGCAGTCCTCAATTTTTTACATCATGGCAACATCCTGCTCAAAAATTGTTATCAGCACGTTCTCAGTTACAAAATAATTTAGTAAACGTCTCGTATTCGTTTTATGCAGTCTTCTTTGAACAAATACTTTCTATAATTATTAATCAGCTGCAGTTAACAGCGTAATGTAAGTTAGGTTTGAATTACGATTGAAATTATGTATTTATTTACATAAAGTACATAAATATCAAAAGAAGACGTCATAAGAAAAGAAAATTTCTTTAGATAATTGTCGTAGATTGGAACGTCACACTTGACATTTTACGCGCGATTATTTAACAACAAAATTATTAAAGTAATATAATTAATTGATTCACAATGGAGGAGAAGAAGAAACGTGGATGCAATTATACACCTGCTGAGAAAGATATGCTCTTGGAAGTGCCTGGTGCATGTAATAGTTTGTTAGAATACAATACATGCTTGTAACATACTCGTACATAGCCAGGGGTGGGCAGGGCAACCGTTGTCTGTATCAAGCACTTTCTTAGCCACTGAAACTTGTAACCACTTACCATCTGAAAGGCTCAGAATAAAAACAAGATGTATGTCTATGTACAATTACTTTTATTTCTTCAAGTATAAATACGGCCAGATAATGCACGTTTACACATACTCAGCTGAACATTTCACAGATCCTAAGTTTAAGTTTCGTCTTCAAGCTGCATAATTATCTTGGCTGTTACTTTATAATGCACTATTCGATGCACCGTGGGTATAGTATAGCTATAAGTATTTGGTCCACTGGCTGTATGGCTCGGTTTCTTTTGGTCAAGGGTTTAATATTGCTACCGAATACAGAGTCCAAATATAATACAGTTTCCTTCGAGATGCGGAACCGTGAAACAAAGTCCCTGTCGTCGTACTTTTCAAAAGCGTTCAACTTTTCTTCATTTCTGCGCCTCACAGTTGGCCTTTCGTAATCCGAAAGTGAAGACAAGGACGATCGAGACATTTTTATCACTATTCGAAAAGTTTCAATAGATTTAACATGATTTGAGGGACCTCGCGACCACTCTCAATTCTAAGGGCTGCTCAAATCAGTTTGACAGTTGATTTGACAGATAAATAACGTTGAGTAGCGTTCCTGTATACGACTTTTAAACTGAGTGGTGTTTGAGCACCACTTATTTTAAGCAGCACTTATATTTAACAGATGCTCAAAAATGACGTTTGGGTATACGAAATTATAGTTTAGGGGCTGCTCAAACGTTTAAGCAGCCCTTAAACATTTGAGGGGCGTTTCAGTATTCGGCCGTAACAGTATCACCTTCCAGTGGATCAAGGGGCACAGCGGATCCCCAGGCGATGACGCCGCAGACGAACTTGCGAGGAGATGTTCCGAGATGGCGGTGCTGGGCCCGTGGCCACTCCTTCCTCTACCTTTCTCACAGTTCGCCAGAGATCAACTGAACTCCATAACAACAAATGGTCACAGACTGCAGGCAGTCAAAAATGGCAATGCCAAGTCTACATCCGTGACTAACAAAACGACGAAGAATCAGTCGCACATTCATCCTGAAATGCGAAGCCGTGGCTACCCAACGAGAACAAATCCTCTGAACGGTGAGGTCTCTCCATGAAGCCTGTGAAGCTCCCAGGAAACTTCTGTGCTGCTGCGCGGAACTAGGCTGGCTAACTCAGCCAGGACAGGACACCTACGCACAACGGACCGAATGGGACTCTAAGGTAAAATTGAGTCCCTACTCTACTCTACTCAACAAGTCGCCGGTTGTAAAATACGGTCATCAATATAAAATATATAAAATTGACTGCTCCAAACATTTCTGTGCGCATAACTCGACAAAATGTACTGAACAGCTGATTTCTTTTTCGCGATTTCGTAGTCCCATAGTAAACGTTATTCATAATGATGAGTACAATGACCCCTTAAGAGGTAATGCGTTTATAACGCAAGGCAACTACTTCATGTGTCTGTTTCGGTGCCCAGCTTACGTACAAAAATCGTAAGCAGCCACTTTCGTGCTCAGTCTGCATCAGTGTAACAGTTAGCTGCCACACGCGGCGGCGGCTTCGAATTTCCCATCACTTAATAGTGCTTGTGTGTGACGTCATAGGCAGTCAAAAATGGCACGTTTGGTTTTCATAGAGATCGTGATACTTGCGTTATCTAAATCTAACACCAGTAATTTATATTACTCGTGCAAAGCCGAGGCAGGTTATTTCATTAAAAAAAAATAGGTCGGCGGTAGAACAGTACAGTAGAGTTCGGGGCTCACCTGAACCGGGTCCTGCAGTACAGCGCGTAGGGCGCCAGGTCCTGCGGGAACACCTCGGCGTGGTGCAGGATGATGCGCTTCACCAGCTCGTTGACGAGGTTCTGCGCCGTCACCTGCGCGCCGCCCTCGCCCCAGGCCGCCAGCAGCGTGGGCCCCAGGCAGATGGCCAGGTTCCAGGCGTCCATCATGTTGTGGTCGCTGTGCTCCGCCAGGTGCGCCAGGAACGCGAACAGGTAGCGCAGCACCAGCACGGCCGGCTCGGGCAGCGCCGCCAGCGTGTCGCGCATGCGCCGCACGAAGGCCGCGTCGTCCGGCAGCGCCGCCACGCGCAGCAGGCGCTCCTGCAGCTGCGGCGGCAGCAGCGGCGGCCGCAGCTCGCGCAGGTACAGCTTCAGCAGGCCGCACACGGAGTTGATGTCGGCGGCGTCGCGCACGCGCGCCAGCGGGTCGTCGCCGCGCTCGAAGGCGGCGCGCAGGGCCTGCATCTCCACCTGCGAGCCCGACACGCGGAACACGCCCTGGTGCCGCAGCCCGTAGCTGGCGATGACGCGCACGCACGACGTCAGCACCACGGGCAGGCGCAGGTCCAGCGGCGCCGCGAACTGGCCGCGGCGCAGGCGGGCGGCGGCGCGGCGCGGCGGGCTGGGCGGCGAGCGGGGCCCCGCGCCGGGCCCCCCGGGCGCCCCGGGCCCCCCGGGCCCCTCGCCGGCCAGCAGGCGGCCCCGCACGGCGGCGCTCTTGCTCTCGAGGCGCGCGAGGCGGCCGGCGCACGCGACGTACGACCGGAACTTCTGCAAGGCACGAACCGGACACGTGATGCACTCTACTTCATTCATGGCGAGCGTCTTACATCGAATACCCGAACGAAGCACGTAACGAACGAAGTTCTGATCCGATTACAAAAATTCTTTCACTGGTAGAAAACTAAGTACATTATTTCTGAGTGTTTACGTGACAACGAAAATTGACAAACTCCGTCTAACAAGCTAACAATAACTAAACAATGACACTATTTTTCTACATTTTGTCAATAAGCCTTTAAGCACCAATAAATTAAAAAAAAGTAAGTGTGCTATAAAAATTAAAAAGTTACTTTATGATGCAACTGTTTGAAAATCGAAGGAAAATGTTGAACTATAATGGTTTTTTTGGTTCCCTATCCATTTGCATAAAATTTTAAGACCTAATATAACTTAGCATAATTTTGTTTGGCATAATTATATTTTCGCATAATGAACTACATTATGCGAAAATATAATTATGCCAAACAAAATTCGCGCATAACAGCTTACGCATAATTTTTTAAGCATATTTTTTCTAACCATAATAATTATTAAGCATAATATTCTAAAGCATAAATTTATTAAGCATAAAGTTCTAAAGCATAACTTTTAAAAGCATAATATCCTAAAGCACAAATTTATTTACGCATAATGATATTAAAACATATTTTATAGGTATAATAATTTATTTCGACGATTGGAAAAAAGCCATATCTCCTGAATCAGGTAATATATAGGTAACATATTAATATAATATAACGTATTGAACAATTTTGTAGGTTTTTTTTTTCGCTGTAGGAAGCATGAAGCAAGCAAGCATACAGCATGCAAGCAAGCATACAGAATGCAAGCAAGCATGCAGCATGCAAGCAAGCATGCAGCAAGCAGCATTCAAGCGAGCATGCAACATGCAGCAGGCAGGGTTTCTGTCACGGCTCCGGCGCTGCGGGCCTCCGGCGGCCCCACGCGTGCTAATCGTCGCAGACGGCTTTCGCTCACCAGCGCAGCTTCGGCTTGTTGTCAGCCTCAGCCGCGGCGGCTCGCTCGCATCCGCCTGCTCCTCAGCCCGCGGGCCGCCTCGCCCCTACGCGCCTACGCGATTTTAAATTACACTCTAGGGGTAGGACAAACAAGACTACGTGGAGTCGGTTTTGCAGCAATTCGGTTCTGTCACTAACTTTTGTTGCACAGCATATTACATTCAGTCGATATTAAAGTCATTAGGCCTACTAACGTTATGCTAATAGTAATTAGGCCTACTAACGTTATGCTAATAGTCATTAGGCCTACTAACGTTATGCTAATAGTCATTAGGCCTACTAACGTTATGCGAATCAAATTTATGCCAAAACAAATTAGTCTTTAAGATATGCCAACATAAAATGTATGCCTAAAAAAATTATGCCGAAGTATAATAAATGCCAAAACAAATTGTGCCAAAATCGTTATTTCGAAGTATATTAGGACAAAGAGCATTATGCGAAAAGAAGGGATCCCGGTTTTTTTTTATTTTACCTTTCCACAAAAAAAAGTATGTGTATGCAATAGTTTTTAACTCATATTTGGAACATTACGTCATTTTATGAGTGTAAAATATCATAAGTGGTACAGCCCGCAAGGAGTAAGCTGAGCTTTGCATTTGTGTTAGTGATCACCAAAAGTAGTCAGACAAAAAAACTTATTTAAAAAAAATTGTTTTAGGTAGATATGTCGCAGCCAACTAGCTTCAGCCGTTTAGTGGCTGCCTAGCCGTTTCATTGAACGGCGCCGCTTAGCTAGCTGCCTAAATAACATGCAGCCAACTTGTTTATTACAACATTTAATGAAAGGGCTTGGCAGATGCTTAATCCGTCAAAAAAAACATTTATTTTAAAATTATAACAGTACTTAGATGCGATTACAACACGGATTATACAATAAAATACGGAAACACAAAACACAATACCTACGAACTCTGAGTTTATTTTCAAAATGTTGTCAGAAACATTTGTAAGGGTGTTCTACACCAATATTTTCATTTAACACTGCATTTTACTGAAAAGTATCTACTAACGTTGATTCGAAATTTTGAATTTGAGAGAAACAGCTGAAATGTCACTGCTGGTCAGTGTTACCTGCTCTCAAAAATGTATATTCCCCAATACCAAAGTGAAAACGGGTTGGGCTTAGAATCATGTCCTTTAAATTTGAGGAATCTGTCACTGTGGGGGGGTCAAAGGGGCATACCTCAAGCGCTCCATGCAATTTCAGCTGCCGGAGCCGCGTCGAAATATTTTCTCAAAATATTCGTGACTTGGGGCACCCTGACTCGGACAGGTTAGGTTAGTGGTTAAATAACCACACTTCGTGGTTATTTTTTTTAAAACCACCCAGAAACAGGAGCCCCTCGCAACGGGGCTCCGTCGACTACACTTTAGCATTACTTCGGTGGAGGGAGGACACACCGCCCCCCCCTGCCTCCCTATTAAGGTGATTTTTCTCAGTAATTATTCAATAAAAAATTTAAACTTCAACAAATAATATAAAAACCACGCACCGCCGGCGGCAGGAAAAGGTGGGAGGCTAACCCGATATCCCCTAATAAGGGGACTCGATCCTAAACTTAAACCTTTTTAATTTCCAGTAAGCATGGACAAAGTAACCACAAACGATATCTACACAAATATTATAAAGAGGAAAGATATTTTGTTTGTTTGTTTGAAATGAATAGGCTCTGAAACTACTGGACCGATTTGAAAAATTCTTTCATAATAAATAATTTACATGATTTTTTTTTACGGTTAACTTACTACACTTAGTGATTAAAATAACTATTTTTCGGGATCCCTTCTTTTCGCATAATGTTCTTTGTCCTAATATACTTCGAAATAACGATTTTGGCACAATTTGTTTTGGCATTTATTATACTTCGGCATAATTTTTTTAGGCATACATTTATGTTGGCATATCTTAAAGACTAATTTGTTTTGGCATAAATTTGATTCGCATAACGTTAGTAGGCCTAATGACTATTAGCATAACGTTAGTAGGCCTAATTACTATTAGCATAACGTTAGTAGGCCTAATGACTTTAATATCGACTGAATGTAATATGCTGTGCAACAAAAGTTAGTGACAGAACCGAATTGCTGCAAAACCGACTCCACGTAGTCTTGTTTGTCCTACCCCTAGAGTGTAATTTAAAATCGCGTAGGCGCGTAGGGGCGAGGCGGCCCGCGGGCTGAGGAGCAGGCGGATGCGAGCGAGCCGCCGCGGCTGAGGCTGACAACAAGCCGAAGCTGCGCTGGTGAGCGAAAGCCGTCTGCGACGATTAGCACGCGTGGGGCCGCCGGAGGCCCGCAGCGCCGGAGCCGTGACAGAAACCCTGCCTGCTGCATGTTGCATGCTCGCTTGAATGCTGCTTGCTGCATGCTTGCTTGCATGCTGCATGCTTGCTTGCATGCTGCATGCTTGCTTGCATTCTGTATGCTTGCTTGCATGCTGTATGCTTGCTTGCTTCATGCTTCCTACAGCGAAAAAAAAAACCTACAAAATTGTTTAATACGTTATATTATATTAATATGTTACCTATATATTGCCTGATTCAGGAGATATGGCTTTTTTCCAATCGTCGAAATAAATTGTTATACCTATAAAAATATGTTTTAATATCATTATGCGTAAATAAATTTGTGCTTTAGGATATTATGCTTTTAAAAGTTATGCTTTAGAACTTTATGCTTAATAAATTTATGCTTTAGAATATTATGCTTAATCATTATTATGGTTGGAGAAATTATGCTTAAAAAAATATGCGTAAGCTGTTATGCGTAATTACATTATGCGAAAATATAATTATGCCAAACAAAATTATGCTAAGTTATATTAGGTCTTAAAATTTTATGCAAATGGATAGGGAACCTTATTTTTCTTTATATATCTCCGCGTTCTTAGTCACAAGGAATTATTTTAAATTTGATGTACACTAAATTACACACACAAATTTACACTAAATTTGGGGGAAAACCCCTAAGTTGGGAACCCTGCGGCTGGTCGACGCAATTATGACAGTTGCACCTACAGCGCGCCAAGTGACAGAAAATGGAACTAAATTTCAGTGAACATGGCTAGGCAAACTAATAATTGTTAGTGAGCCAAGTCATAGGCCTAGTCATTCCATTAAATGCCGGGATGTAATTTAGGCCGCTTACTAAATGGCGCAGTATAATGAAACGGCTAGGCAGCCAATACAACGGCTGATTAAGCCAGTTGGGTGAGACAGATACATAAGTGAGAGAGGTATTCTAGTTTAAAAATAAAATATACCTTCAGCGCTCGTTATAGCAGACAAAATAGTAAAACAATGGCGTCATAGCTACCGTCAACTGTGGCATCTTTACTTTCCGTGGGTATCTTTACCTAAGCATACCCTATACTAGTTCAACTTAATTTTTGTTTTGTCTGTGGCAGTTTATGTTATTTTGCACATATTGGTAGATTTTGTAATAAATTGTGGTAACCCAAAAAGTTTATTAAGCTAGCAACTTCGTTAACCGTCAAAATAGAGTGCTTTTTCGCATTTTCGTCAAGATTGGTGATTCCTGCAGTAAATCAAAGTGCAGGTAAGTGGCGTATATTAAATAGTATTTGGTATATTGTCATGAAGGTATATCGCAGTGATTAAATCCTAAGAATCTTCTATATCCTGAGTTATTCGAAAAGGTAATGTTATTTGAGGTTAGGTAAAGTTACCAAACTCAGCATGAAGGCTACTTTACCTATGACTAGGGTTGTCAAATTTAACTTGCATAACTAATCTGGTTTTATGTGGAAAACCCTTTAAAATATCGTTTAGCTGTTCAGAGCACTAACTTTATTATTCGTTCATGAAAAATTGTGATGTGACATAAGTTGATAACAAAATTGGCTGATATCCTATTTCAGATGTTATATTCAAGATGCATCCTCATTTTGGGATGCATGAAGGAGCCTCCTCGTGTAGCGCAATTTGTTCCATCAGCCACTCAAGTGAACCTCTCGCTCGGCGCACCCTGGACAGTCTCACCTAACACCTTATAAGACTGGCCAGTCCTTCCCTCGCGGTGGTAGGCCTGCCTCGCGCCCACCCTCCCCCCTCCCCCCGGCGTCAAGCAGCCTGCTGTGTGTCGTCGACGCGTGGGAGTACCAGTGCCTCAGGGCACGCACTGGGCACGCTCGCTTCATCATGGACCTCATCTAGCGCCTGCCTCGCGACCACCCTCCCCCCTCCCCCCGGCGTCAAGCAGCCTGCTGTGTGTCGTCGACGCGTGGGAGTACCAGTGCCTCAGGGCACGCACTGGGCACGCTCGCTTCATCATGGACCTCATCTAGCGCCTGCCTCGCGCCCACCCTCCCCCCTCCCCCCGGCGTCAAGCAGCCTGCTGTGTGTCGTCGACGCGTGGGAGTACCAGTGCCTCAGGGCACGCACTGGGCACGCTCGCTTCATCATGGACCTCATCTAGCGCCTGCCTCGCGACCACCCTCCCCCCTCCCCCCGGCGTCAAGCAGCCTGCTGTGTGTCGTCGACGCGTGGGAGTACCAGTGCCTCAGGGCACGCACTGGGCACGCTCGCTTCATCATGGACCTCATCTAGCGCCTGCCTCGCGACCACCCTCCCCCCTCCCCCCGGCGTCAAGCAGCCTGCTGTGTGTCGTCGACGCGTGGGAGTACCAGTGCCTCAGGGCACGCACTGGGCACGCTCGCTTCATCATGGACCTCATCTAGCGCCTGCCTCGCGACCACCCTCCCCCCTCCCCCCGGCGTCAAGCAGCCTGCTGTGTGTCGTCGACGCGTGGGAGTACCAGTGCCTCAGGGCACGCACTGGGCACGCTCGCTTCATCATGGACCTCATCTAGCGCCTGCCTCGCGCCCACCCTCCCCCCTCCCCCCGGCGTCAAGCAGCCTGCTGTGTGTCGTCGACGCGTGGAGTACCAGTGCCTCAGGGCACGCACTGGGCACGCTCGCTTCATCATGGACCTCATCTAGCGCCTGCCTCGCGCCCACCCTCCCCCCTCCCCCCGGCGTCAAGCAGCCTGCTGTGTGTCGTCGACGCGTGGGAGTACCAGTGCCTCAGGGCACGCACTGGGCACGCTCGCTTCATCATGGACCTCATCTAGCGCCTGCCTCGCGCCCACCCTCCCCCCTCCCCCCGGCGTCAAGCAGCCTGCTGTGTGTCGTCGACGCGTGGGAGTACCAGTGCCTCAGGGCACGCACTGGGCACGCTCGCTTCATCATGGACCTCATCTAGCGCCTGCCTCGCGCCCACCCTCCCCCCTCCCCCCGGCGTCAAGCAGCCTGCTGTGTGTCGTCGACGCGTGGGAGTACCAGTGCCTCAGGGCACGCACTGGGCACGCTCGCTTCATCATGGACCTCATCTAGCGCCTGCCTCGCGACCACCCTCCCCCCTCCCCCCGGCGTCAAGCAGCCTGCTGTGTGTCGTCGACGCGTGGGAGTACCAGTGCCTCAGGGCACGCACTGGGCACGCTCGCTTCATCATGGACCTCATCTAGCGCCTGCCTCGCGCCCACCCTCCCCCCTCCCCCCGGCGTCAAGCAGCCTGCTGTGTGTCGTCGACGCGTGGGAGTACCAGTGCCTCAGGGCACGCACTGGGCACGCTCGCTTCATCATGGACCTCATCTAGCGCCTGCCTCGCGCCCACCCTCCCCCCTCCCCCCGGCGTCAAGCAGCCTGCTGTGTGTCGTCGACGCGTGGGAGTACCAGTGCCTCAGGGCACGCACTGGGCACGCTCGCTTCATCATGGACCTCATCTAGCGCCTGCCTCGCGACCACCCTCCCCCCTCCCCCCGGCGTCAAGCAGCCTGCTGTGTGTCGTCGACGCGTGGGAGTACCAGTGCCTCAGGGCACGCACTGGGCACGCTCGCTTCATCATGGACCTCATCTAGCGCCTGCCTCGCGCCCACCCTCCCCCCTCCCCCCGGCGTCAAGCAGCCTGCTGTGTGTCGTCGACGCGTGGGAGTACCAGTGCCTCAGGGCACGCACTGGGCACGCTCGCTTCATCATGGACCTCATCTAGCGCCTGCCTCGCGCCCACCCTCCCCCCTCCCCCCGGCGTCAAGCAGCCTGCTGTGTGTCGTCGACGCGTGGGAGTACCAGTGCCTCAGGGCACGCACTGGGCACGCTCGCTTCATCATGGACCTCATCTAGCGCCTGCCTCGCGACCACCCTCCCCCCTCCCCCCGGCGTCAAGCAGCCTGCTGTGTGTCGTCGACGCGTGGGAGTACCAGTGCCTCAGGGCACGCACTGGGCACGCTCGCTTCATCATGGACCTCATCTAGCGCCTGCCTCGCGACCACCCTCCCCCCTCCCCCCGGCGTCAAGCAGCCTGCTGTGTGTCGTCGACGCGTGGGAGTACCAGTGCCTCAGGGCACGCACTGGGCACGCTCGCTTCATCATGGACCTCATCTAGCGCCTGCCTCGCGCCCACCCTCCCCCCTCCCCCCGGCGTCAAGCAGCCTGCTGTGTGTCGTCGACGCGTGGGAGTACCAGTGCCTCAGGGCACGCACTGGGCACGCTCGCTTCATCATGGACCTCATCTAGCGCCTGCCTCGCGACCACCCTCCCCCCTCCCCCCGGCGTCAAGCAGCCTGCTGTGTGTCGTCGACGCGTGGGAGTACCAGTGCCTCAGGGCACGCACTGGGCACGCTCGCTTCATCATGGACCTCATCTAGCGCCTGCCTCGCGCCCACCCTCCCCCCTCCCCCCGGCGTCAAGCAGCCTGCTGTGTGTCGTCGACGCGTGGGAGTACCAGTGCCTCAGGGCACGCACTGGGCACGCTCGCTTCATCATGGACCTCATCTAGCGCCTGCCTCGCGCCCACCCTCCCCCCTCCCCCCGGCGTCAAGCAGCCTGCTGTGTGTCGTCGACGCGTGGGAGTACCAGTGCCTCAGGGCACGCACTGGGCACGCTCGCTTCATCATGGACCTCATCTAGCGCCTGCCTCGCGCCCACCCTCCCCCCTCCCCCCGGCGTCAAGCAGCCTGCTGTGTGTCGTCGACGCGTGGGAGTACCAGTGCCTCAGGGCACGCACTGGGCACGCTCGCTTCATCATGGACCTCATCTAGCGCCTGCCTCGCGCCCACCCTCCCCCCTCCCCCCGGCGTCAAGCAGCCTGCTGTGTGTCGTCGACGCGTGGGAGTACCAGTGCCTCAGGGCACGCACTGGGCACGCTCGCTTCATCATGGACCTCATCTAGCGCCTGCCTCGCGCCCACCCTCCCCCCTCCCCCCGGCGTCAAGCAGCCTGCTGTGTGTCGTCGACGCGTGGGAGTACCAGTGCCTCAAGGCACGCACTGGGCACGCTCGCTTTCATCTTGGACCTCATCTATCGCTTTCCATCAGGCGTGATCGAGGTCAAGAGCTGGCCCATTCATAAATAAAAAAAAAAAAAATCCAAAACGTAGCGTCAAACAAAGAAATAGAAGACGTCTGGGAGCGCGAACTTGCAAAAAGTGATTATTTTATGTACCTACCTAGGTATTTTGATTATTCATTTTGGAGAGAATATTACGATTTATTTTAGGTTTTGAGTTTTTTTTTGCATACCTACTGTTTAAGGAATAGTTTTGATTATAATTACGCTAAGTACTTACTTAATTTTTTGACGCAAAGTAATGCATAAATAAAAGTTTATTATTAAAAAAAAGATTTAATGTGTATTATTTTCAACAACCCTGATGACATACGGCCATTTCTATGATAGTATTGAATTTCTGTTGAAAACTTTACCTATGTATTGGTAGTTGTACGAGAGATACATCGTACATGCGCCTACATGGCACGCGCGCATTTCATATTTACACAAATCATCACTTTTCCGTCGCCTTGCACAAATTATATTGTATCGCGACAGTACGTAATTAGCGTTCATAGTCAGCTGTACTCATTACCGATCATTCACCTTACATTCATATTACATTAGTTACGTGGTAGTTAAAACTATTCAATAAATCAGAAGTTATCCGGCTCGAAGGACCAAACAGGTGTGTGCGACCCATTCAGCAGCGTTTACAGTAGTCGTTACTCAAACGAAGATAACTGCAAAATAAAATACATAGGTAGCTTTTTTATCGCCTAGACCTTTGGCAACTTAACATTGCATGCACTTTGGAACACACATTCAATAAAAACTGTAGGTACGCTTGGTAAAGTTGCCAAATTTGTGTCAATTTTACCTCGCTCATATTCTTGGTTTTTTTAGCGATTCTATGTGAGATTTAGTAGAATTAATAGGTTCAACCATGAAAAAATGTAAAAAATACGGTAAAGTTGCCACAGTTGACGGTAAATTAGGTGTCGCGAAAGTCCAGAGATTAAGCAATAATTGTTAAAATAAAGGACCGCTATGATATGTATGACTGATGACTGATGAGTATGTGTACCTACATTATGTAAGTGTGACTGAGAAGTCAAAGATCAATAAATAAAATTATAGGTAACAATTCTTTTACACCGGACATTGCATCTTCATCATTTTCATGATCAGTCGAAAGGTTTAGTCCGACGTGCAAAGCTCAGCTTACGCCTCGCGGACTACTAATCGCCATAATTGTCTTAGGACGTTTTGTAATTTTGAGGACTACGTAATGGTGGCACTTCACATCGCTATTCGATGTTCGCGTTTTTTTCGTCTTTGTTCGCTATGTTCGTGTTGAATTCCTAATAACACGAATACACCGACTACACATCGCTCATGAACAGCAAATATGCCGAACATTTACGAATATTTTTGCTATAGTTTATGATGGACGTGTTAACTGCAGCAGCGGCTTATTAATATGTGATTATATTATGAGAGGCATGTTGCGGGTCCCATATGCAGGGATGCATTTGATAATATTCCAAAAATCGCATAACAAGGTCATTTGTCCAATCCATTTTGGCGCGAACAAGCTGTAAACTAACTACATAATACTTATACACGTCCGCCGCTGACGCGCACCGCACGCTAGTCACACGAGTCACACGAGTCACACTAGTCACACTAGTCACACTAGTCACACCAGTCACCGTTGCCAAAACCCGACGGCCGGGTGGATACGGGTGTTCGGGTATTTGGCGTATTCGTCTTGTTCGTGAGAATAGGCAAATATAGACGAATAGAGCTACTTCACATCGTCCTATTTGGGCGAATAAGACAAATACGCGAACACGAATAGCGATGTGAAGTGCCACCTTAATATTACCCAAATATCCTTTTTTAGGGTTCTGTACCCAAAGGGTAAAATGAGACCCTATTACTAAGACTCCGCTGTCCGTCCGTCCGTCCGTCCGTCTGTCACCAGGCTGTATCTCATGAACCGTGATAGTTAGACAGTTGAAATTTTCACAGATGATGTATTTCTGTTGTTGCTATAACAACAAATACTAAAAAACAGAATAAAATAAATATTTAAGGGGGCTACAACAAACGTGACTTTTTTGCTCGACATTGATACAAACGTTGCTCCCACACTAGGAATGTCCCCTGTATCGTGGGTGCGTTGACAAACATATAAACTCACATTCACAAACAGCTTCAAATATTCACAGAATATTTAGTTGTATATTCACTATAAAAAAATAATTAAATTAAAATAAAAAAAATACTTAAAGTGGGCTCCCAAAAAACAAACGTGATTTTTTTGCCGTTTTTCATAGATTATGGTACGGTAAAAAATATATTTTATGGCATTCAGTAGTCGTGAATGTCTGAGTACTGACCGCGAGATAGTAGTCCTCCTGGTCCTCGGGCACCGGCGCCGCCACCGCCCACAGCGCGCCGCCCGCGCCGCCGCCCGCCCCGAACAGTGCGCCCACGTCCCACGCAGCGTCGCCGCCCTCCATCTGTGGAGCGTCACTGACGTCAGCGGTGGCGCACAGGGCAGCAGGCACAACCACAGCGCCACAGCACGCACCTGCTTCACGAGCTCGGCCTCGGCGGCGTCCAGCGTCTTGGCGTTCTCGCGGCACTCCGCGCGCAGCGCCCGCGCGCCCGCGTCCAGCGTGCGCAGGCGCGCCGCCAGCTCGGCCTGCACGCGCGCGGCCGCGTCGTCCGGCTGCAGCGCGGCGTCGGCCAGCAGGTCGCGCAGCTCGGCGTCGGCGGCGGCGGGCGCGGCGCCCACGAAGGGCAGCGGCCGCGGCAGCGCGAACGTGGCGGCGTGCGCGTCCAGCAGGCGCTGCCGCTCCGCCAGCGCGTCCAGCGCGCACGCGGCGGCGCGCACGGCTCCGGCGGCGGCCGCCCGCGCGCCTCCGCAGCCGGCCTCGGCGGCGCCCGCGGTGCGCAGCGCGCGCCCCACCACGCCCGAGTAGCCCACCTCCATGCACTGCGACGACGGAACCGGAAATTACCTAATAACTTTACACTTATTTTGAATTTAAAACGAATTACTTTATTAAACCACAATTGTTTATTTACGATAATTATCATTGTACAATTTGATTAATTTACAATGCAAGTCTTATTAGATTTAGCTAATTTTAGTGATTCGTATCAAATAATCACGTGAACCACTTCCGTGCGACATCGGACAAAGTTGTTGTGGAGTGAAAACATCATATTATAAAAGAGCGTGCAAACTGTGTGCCAGTTAGTCTTATCTTAGATTCGACTCAATATACAACTCCTGTTCCCGACAAACTTATCGGTTTACCTGGTACAACACTGCTGTATATTCACATAGCTGTAATAAGCACTGCTGTATATTCACATAGCTATATTCGCTTGCTGATACACTTCGTATTTGAGTGGCTTAGGCCTCTGTACGAACTGTGATTTTAAAGGTCTGTTTGAGTGACTGTAATTCTATTAGTTATTGTTTATATTGTGTGTGTTTTTTTACAGTATAATAAGACTCTGTTATTGATATACTGTCTTGTTTATCCCAACAAATGGACCTGACACTATACCACCCCTACCGCTCGGAGGAACACTCTTCTCTTTTTTCCGACATATTTATATCGGATTACAAAATTATTTATGCAGTTCACCTAGATCCTATCTTAGTAATAAATGAACTCGTTTTTAACCTCCGACCAAAAACGAGAGGTGTTATAAGTTTGACGTGTGTATCGGTGTACCTGCGTGTTTGTCTGTGGCATCGTAGCTCCTAAAACTTCTCATCAAATTTTGCCTCATAAATTCATTATTTGACGTGCGCAATAATGTACTACATGATTAAAGTACTCATTATTCGCTTTTTGTTCAAATCATTCAATCAAAACCGGGTGGAATGGAATAGGAATGATTTTGGTATTATGATCCTTATCCATTTAAATGGTATGATAATTAAGGTTAATTATGTACATGAAAATTAAACTTGTACATAATCAGCCTTAATCAAAGTTACGACGGGTATAAAAATGCTCTAAGAAAGAAAAATGTTACGGTTTGAGCGAACTACCCTACGTTTAGTCTATTAATAAGTAATTTACGTTTCTGTAAACTAATAAATCATATTGAATGAAGAATAATAATGTTTGTAAAGCCACGGGAGCGGGGCAGTAACGGAAAACCCGGGTGAAATAAGCTATTTGTAAAGCTCCACGCGGACGACGTGTGGTTGATGGAGGCGCACGTTGGATCATTTGGCATCCTCATTGGTTGAGCCGAATGGTGCGCAGGCATCATGTTATGCCTGCCTGAGCGAGCGCCGTAAGCTAGCACTGATCATCTCTCAGCTACCACGGTTTATTTTAATTATTTGTGTTCTTTGAATTGTTGCTCTTTACTCCGGACGCTTGATCGTGCAAGTCTTCCTACATTGTTCTCTCTCACATATATGTATGTATAATTTTGACACGAATAACCATTATCATTGAACAACAATATTGATTTGAAAGTGTCCGTGGAGTTTCTTGCATGTTCTTCTCGATAGTCAAGTGCTATACTATAACGCTAATAAAACAATACTTAGTACCTAATACAAAAAAAAACTGAACAAGTGCGCGTCGGACTCGCGCACGAAGGGTTCCGTACTATTTTATTACTATCTATAAAAACGGCAAAAAAATCACATTTTTTGTATGAGAGCCCCCTATATTAATTTTATTTGTGAATATTTCAAGCGTCTACCTGTTGCCGTTATCAATATCGAAAAAAAAACGTTTTTTGTATGGGAGCACCCTTAAATATTTATTTTATTGTTTTTTATTTTATTTCTGTTGCCGCTATAACAACAAATAAAATAAATATTTGAGGCCGGTCCGGTTGCCGGTCCTGCTCCACAGTCTCAGCCGCTTGGTTCCTCTAGTTAAGATATTTGGAAGAGATGCTCACCCTTCTCTGTGCAGACTAATAAAAATTTTCCATTTTTCTTATATTATGTTTTAAATACTACTTTCCTTTTTCCGTTTTTGAAAATAGATATTCATAGTTTTATACAAAGTAGAAGCATTTTTTATTTTAAAATCCTGTAAATGTGAGGACCATGTCTATCATGTTAGTCAAAGTCAAGTCAAAGTCACAGCATTTATTTCAATTAAACCATTTCATTTCATCAGGCACTTTTGAATTGTCAAGGTCGGTCGGTCAAAAAGATGAAGCTATTTGCACGTTCCAAGGCGTAGATCTCTATGGAGAAGAACGTGCAAGAAACTCCACGGACACTCTTTTAAAAAAAATTATATTTTGTTATAAAATTATGGTTACATCATTCATATTAAAATAATACATATGTGAGAACAATGTAAAAGACGTGCAGGATAAAAGAGTCCGGAGTAAAAAGAAACAGTTCAAAGAAATAATTAAAATAAACCATGGCAGCCAAGGGATGACCAGTCTCAGCTGACGGCGCCCGTTCACGAACATGACGCATACGCTAGCACCATTTGGCTCAACCATTTTTAAGGGAGCCAAATGACCCAACGCACGCGCCACCATCAGACAGACTTTTGAGTGAGCATGATATTCCCAATCGCCAGGGTACATTCAAGTCAAAGACCTACTCAAAATGATCATTATAGTTTAAACTAGCTTCTACCAGCGGCTTCGCCCGCGTGAAAATCGGAAAAAGGGAGGTTTCTTGATTTGTATTGTAACTACACCTACTCTACACCTACCTACCTACACCTACCTGCACCTACCTACACCTACCCTACACCTACCCTACACCTACCCTACACCTACGCTACACCTACGCTACACCTACACTACACCTACCCTACACCTACCCTGCACCTACCCTACACCTACCCTACACCTACCCTACACCTATCCTAACCAGCCCAAAAAATACTATGACATGTTTCTGGTTTCCTAGTACTTGATGTTTTTGGTCTCCTGGTACTTGTAAATCTGTAGTACTAAGGCAGCAGCGGTTCTGAATTTCCACTTCCTCCTCAGTCTTCATTGATCCATGCCACTTACCGGGATAAAAAGTAGCATATGTCTCATTCCAGGATATGAACTACATGTGTGCCAAATTTCATCCAAATCCTTTCAGCCGTTTTTGCCTGATTGAAACACAAACATACAAACATACAAACATACAAACATTCACATTTATAATATTAGTAGGATTTAAGGTACATAGTACTCACAAATGTGCCGTTAATGCATGAAATTATACAATCCTACTAATATTATAAAGGTGAAAGTTTGTATGTTTGTATGTTTGTATGTTTGTGTAACAATCAGGCAAAAACGGCTGAAGGGATTTGGATGAAATTTGGCATACATGTAGTTCATATCCTGGAATAAAAAATAGGCTACTTTTTATCCCGGTAAGTAGCATGGATTAATGGAGACTGAGGAGGAAGTGGAAACTCAAAGCCGCTGCTGCCTTAGTACTTCAGATTCACAAGTACCAGGAGACCAGAAACATCAAGTACCAGGAGACCAGAAACATGTCATAGTATTTTTGGGCTGGTATAATTATGTAGGTAGAGTAGGTGTAGGGTAGGTGTAGGTTAGGTGTAGGGTAGGTGTAAGGTAGGTGTAGGGTAGGTGTAGGGTAGTTGTAGGGTAGGTGTAGGGTAGGTGTAGGGTAGGTGTAGGGTAGGTGTAAAGTAGGTGTAGGGTAGGTATAGGGTAGGTGTAGGGTGGGTGTTTCCTGAGTAAAACATTTACAATATAAATCAGGAAACCTTGCTATTTCCGATATTCACGCGGGCGAAGCCGCAGCTGGTAGAAGCTAGTGCTAAATAAATTGAGTCTATACAATGAAAAATATTGCATTCTTACAATCTTCATCCGGTCCAACAATATTTCCAAATGCTAACAGATTACTTTGTGTGCCCTAGTGGCTGTGGAGCAGGACCAGACCAGTTAATAGATGGTTTCCTTGTTTGACATGAGTGAGCAGGGGCAGTTGAGGGTGTGTCATGCTCGCTCGAATGTCTCGCTGATGGTGGCGCGTGTATCGGATCATTCAGTTCCCTTCAAAATGGTTGAGCTGAATGGTGCTGATGCACGCGTCATGTTCGTGAACGGGCGCCGTTAGTGGAGACTGGTCATCTCTTAATACTTACTTATTGGATACTTAGAATTATTTTTTTTCTTTCTGTACATTGTTTCTTACATATAGATGCAACAAGTAATAATGTAACCAGGATTTTTGTAAAACATAAAATGATTTAAAAGAGTGTCCATGGAGTTTCTTGTACGTTCTTCTCCATAGAGATCTACGCTTTGGAACGTGCAAATAGCTTCATGTTTTTGACTGACTGACTTTGACAATTCAAAAGTACCTGTGAATGGTTTATCCTACTATCCTACTAATATTATAAAGGTGAAAGTTTGTATGTTTGTATGTTTGTGTAACAATCAGGCAAAAACGGCTGAAGGGATTTGGATGAAATTTGGCACTCATGTAGTTCATATCCTGGAATGAGACATATGCTACTTTTTATCCCGGTAAGTGGCATGGATCACTGAAGACTGAAGAGGAAGTGGAAATTCAGAGTCGCTGCTGCCTTAGTACTACAGATTTACAAGTACCAGGAGACCAAAAACATCAAGTACCAGGAAACAAGAAACATGTCATAATATTTTTTGGGGTGGTTAGGATAGGTGTAGGGTAGGTGTAGGGTAGGTGTAGGGTAAGTGCAGGGTAGGTGTAGGGTAGGTGTAGGGTAGGTGTAGGGTAAGTGCAGGGTAGGT
Organism: Melanchra persicariae; assembly: GCA_947386135.1. NCBI lineage: Eukaryota > Metazoa > Arthropoda > Insecta > Lepidoptera > Noctuidae > Melanchra > Melanchra persicariae. The sequence goes on along the minus strand of OX376659.1, from coordinate 20,608,497 downwards.
GTAGGGTAGGAGTAGGGTAGGTATAGGGTTGGTGTAGGTAGGTGTAGGGTAGGTGTAGTTACAATACAAATCAAGAAACCTCCCTATTTCCGATTATCACGCAGGCGAAGCCGCTGGTAGAAGCTAGTTTATAATACACTTCTGGACACATCTATTGGCCCACCTTAGAGTTTAGGTTTCGATGGCCCCTACCGAAATATGATTGCTAGATTGAACAAAAACTGTTGATGCAGTTTTAAACCTGATACATTTTACCATCTTTTTCGATCGTGTTGTTTTAAATTTGAATTCAGAATACCATACGACATGGAGCTACGCCTAACAAGTTGGATATGCACCTTGTTAAAGGCAATTGATTTTTGAATAAAAAACATGTTTTATCAAATAAAGGTTTAATTTAATAACGCGTGTTGCCTCCATGGGCATCTACCACAGCTCTCATACGATTAGGCATAGAGTTTATCAACCGCTCTATGAAATTTTGAGGGATCATCTCCCATTCCTCTTCTATGGCAGTTTTCAACTCCTGCATCGTCTGGGCAACTGGCTGACGAGCCCTAACACGTCTTTTTAGCTCGTCCCACAAGTGCTCAATGGGGTTCATGTCTGGGCTTCTGGCTGGCCAGTCCATAACTGTGATGTTCACATCCCGAAGATATTCCCTGACGATGCCGGCCGCATGGGCTCTTGCATTATCATGCATAAAAAGGAAATTTGGGCCCACATAGTCTGCGTATGGTATCACGTGAGGTTCTAAGCACTCACGAATGTACCTTTCAGCATTTAATGTTGGCAGCCGTGGTCCTGTAACAACCTCAAGTTGAGTTTTGCCGCTCGCGGATATACCGCCCCAGACAGTCTATGAGCCACCACCATAAGCAACCCTCTCTTCAAAGCAGCATTGTGCGAAACGCTCTCCCTTACGTCGGTAGACCTTCTTCCTTCCATCATTGCCATGTAACACAATTTTAGACTCATCAGAAAAGAGTACACGGCTCCAATCTTGCTGTGTCCAATTTAAATGACTGCGTGTGAAATGAAGGCGCGCTGTTCGGTGGGCTCGCGTTAGTTTGGGTCCATTAGCTGGCTTGTGTGGTACCATATCGCGTTCTTTTAACCTTCTCCGAACAGTTCGAGCGCTCACAGATACTCCGTGGAAGTCGCGATGTTGGTTTTGTATCTCAATGGAGGTAAGGTGACGATTTCTCAAGCTGGTCGTCACGATGAATCGATCCTGCCTTTCAGTTGTGACCCGAGATCGTGGCCTTCCTTGGCGACGAACAAAGCCGCCAGTCTCTAGGTACCTCCGATAAACATTTCGGACCGCAGATCGACTTAAATTAAGTTGAGCACTCACGTTTCTTTGGCTGTGTCCGGCCTGAATATGTGCCACGGCTTGGGCGGCGACTTCAGGTGAAGTATCCATAGATTATTGATAGAACCTCACCTTAATGTTAAGAATAAGTAATGTTTGTTGCAAAACCAAAGATATCAATCACTTTTTCAAGAATTAAATCCAAGTAAACCAATAAAACCAAGTTTTCTTAGTATTCGATTGTTTGATATCAACAAACAGGCTCCAAATTGTCTTTTGTTTCTTTAAATTCTGTGTTCGAAATTCAAAAAAAGACTATTGAATGAAATTGTGAATGTGCCAGGTTCAAAACTGCATAAAAACTTTTTGCTCGATCTAATATAAAATTTTAGCTAGGACCAAACGAAACTGAAAATACAAGGTGGGCCAATAGATGTGTCCAGAAGTGTATTACTAGCTTCTACCAGCGGCTTCGCCCGCGTGAAAATCGGGAATAGGGAGGTTTCTTGATTTGTATTGTAACTACACCTACTCTACACCTACCTACACCTACCTACACCTACTCTACACCTACCCTACACCTACCCTACACCTACCCTACACCTACCCTACACCTACGCTACACCTACACTACACCTACCCTACACCTACCCTGCACCTACCCTACACCTATCCTAACCACCCCAAAAAATATTATGACATGTTTCTTGTTTCCTGGTACTTGATGTTTTTGGTCTCCTGGTACTTGTAAATCTGTAGTACTAAGGCAGCAGCGGCTCTAAATTTCCACTTCCTCCTCAGTCTTCATTGATCCATGCCACTTACCGGGATAAAAAGTAGCATATGTCTCATTCCAGGATATGAACTACATGTGTGCCAAATTTCATTCCAATCCCTTTAGCCGTTTTTGCCTGATTGAAACACAAACATACAAACATACAAACATACAAACATTCACATCCTACTAATATTATAAACTAGCTTCTACCAGCGGCTTCGCCCTCGTGAAAATCGGAAATAGGAAGGTTTCCTGATTTGTATCGTACATTTTTTACTCAGGAAACACCTACCCTACCCTACCATACCCTATTCTACCCTACCCCACACCTACCCTACACCTACCCTATACCTACCCTACACTACCCTACCCCACACCTACCCTACACCTACCCTATACCTACCCTACACCTACCCTACACCTATCCTAACAGTTACCCTACACCTACCCTACACATACCCTGCACCTACCCTACACCTACCCTACACTTTCCCTACACCTACCTACCGTACACCTACCCTATACCTACCCTATACCTACCCTACACATACCCACCCTATCCAGCCCAAAAGATACTATGACATGTTTCTGGTCTCCTGGTACTTGATGTTTTTGGTTTCCTGGTACTTGTGAATCTGAAGTACTAAGGCAGCAGCGGCTCTGAGTGTCCACTTCCTCCTCAGTCTCCATTAATCCATGCCACTTACCGGGATAAAAAGTAGCCTATTTTTTATTCCAGGGTATGAACTACATGTGTGCCAAATTTCATCCAAATCCCTTCAGCCGTTTTTGCCTGATTGTTACACAAACATACAAACATACAAACATACAAACATACAAACATACAAACATACAAACATACAAACATACAAACATACAAACTTTCACCTTTATAATATTAGTAGGACTAGCTTCTACCAGCGGCTTCGCCTGCGTGAAAATCGGAAATAGGGAGGTTTCTTGATTTGTATTGTAACTACACCTACTCTACACCTACCTACACCTACTCTACACCTACCCTACACCTACCCTACACCTACCCTACACCTACCCTACACCTACGCTACACCTACACTACACCTACCCTACACCTACCCTGCACCTACCCTACACCTACCCTACACCTATCCTAACCAGCCCAAAAAATACTATGACATGTTTCTGGTTTCCTGGTACTTGATGTTTTTGGTCTCCTGGTACTTGTAAATCTGTAGTACTAAGGTAGCAGCGGCTCCGAATTTCCACTTCCTCCTCAGTCTTCATTGATCCATGCCACTTACCGGGATAAAAAGTAGCATATGTCTCATTCCAGGATATGAACTACATGTGTGCCAAATTTCATCCAAATCCCTTAAGCCGTTTTTGCCTGATTGAAACACAAACATACAAACATATAAACATACAAACATTCACATCCTACTAATATTATAAATGTGAATGTTTGTATGTTTGTATGTTTGTATGTTTGTATGTTTGTATGTTTGTATGTTTGTATGTTTGTGTTTCAATCAGGCAAAAACGGCTGAAGGGATTTGGATGAAATTTGGCACAAATGTAGTTCATATCCTGGAATGAGACATATGCTACTTTTTATCCCGGTAAGTGGCATGGATCAATGAAGACTGAGGAGGAAGTGGAAATTCAGAGCCGCTGCTGCCTTAGTACTACAGATTTACAAGTACCAGGAGACCAAAAACATCAAGTACCAGGAAACCAGAAACATGTCACAGTATTTTTTGGGCTGGTTAGGATAGGTGTAGGGTAGGTGTAGGGTAGGTGTAGGGTAGGTGTAGGGTAGGTGTAGGGTAGGTATAGGGTAGGTGTAGGGTAGGTGTAGGGTAGGTGTAGGGTAGGTGTAGTGTAGGTGTAGGGTAGGTGTAGGGTAGGTGTAGGCAGGTGTAGAGTAGGTGTAGTTACAATACAAATAAAAAAACATCCCTATTTCCGATTTTCACGCGGGCGAAGCCGCTGGTAGAAGCTAGTTTATAATATTAGTAGGATGTGAATGTTTGTATGTTTGTATGTTTGTATGTTTGTATGTTTGTGTTTCAATCAGGCAAAAACGGCTGAAGGGATTTGGATGAAATTTGGCACACATGTAGTTCATATCCTGGAATGAAACATATGCTACTTTTTATCCCGGTAACTAGCATGGATCAATGAAGACTGAGGAGGAAGTGGAAATTCAGAGCCGCTGCTGCCTTAGTACTACAAATTTACAAGTACCAGGAGACCAAAAACATCAAGTACCAGGAAACCAGGAACATGTCAGTATTTTTTGGGCTGGTTAGGATAGGTGTAGGGTAGGTGCAGGGTAGTTGTAGGGTAGGTGTAGTGTAGGTGTAGCGTAGGTGTAGGGTAGGTGTAGTGTAGGTGTAGCGTAGGTGTAGGGTAGGTGTAGGGTAGGTGTAGGGTAGGTGTAGAGTAGGTGTAGGTAGGTGTAGGTAGGTGTAGAGTAGGTGTAGTTACAATACAAATCAAGAAACCTTCCTATTTCCGATTTTCACGCGGGCGAAGCCGCTGGTAGAAGCTAGTTTATAATATTAGTAGGATGTGAATGTTTGTATGTTTGTGTTTCAATCAGGCAAAAACGGCTGAAGGGATTTGGATGAAATTTGGCACACATGTAGTTCATATCCTGGAATGAGACATAATGCTACTTTTTATCCCGGTAAGTGGCATGGATCAATGAAGACTGAGGAGGAAGTGGAAATTTAGAGCCGCTGCTTCCTTAGTACTACAGATTTACAAGTACCAGGAGACCAAAACCATCAAGTACCAGGAAACAAGAAACATGTCATAATATTTTTTGGGCTGGTTAGGATAGGTGTCGGGTAGGTGTAGGGTAGGTGTAGGGTAGGTGTAGTGTAGGTGTAGCGTAGGTGTAGCGTAGGTGTAGGGTAGGTGTAGGGTAGGTGTAGGGTAGGTGTAGGGTAGGTGTAGGGTAGGTGTAGGGTAGGTGTAGGGTAGGTGTAGAGTAGGTGTAGGTAGGTGTAGAGTAGATGTAGTTACAATACAAATCAAGAAACCTCCCTATTTCCGATTTTCACGCGGGCGAAGCCGCTGGTAGAAGCTAGTTTGAAATAAATGCTTTGACTTTGACTTTGTAGGGGGTAATATAATTATTTTTTGTTTATTTACACACTAGCACTTCGCCCGCGACTTCGTCCGCGTGGGGATAGTAGGTACTCCACAAACTGCAACGCCCCTATACATATCCCCTTATAAAGGTTAGTTTTGGAAAATTAAGCACAACGATTCTCATTATTGGTTCAGCGCAACTGTTCACCCCGTTCAGCCCGTCAGAGGTTGATTATGCAAAAATTGTTAGGTACATGATCTGTTGCAATTATCCCACTTTTAGTTTATTCATAGAATTCCAACGTAAATTGAAGCAAGCTATAATTTCCTCCCCTAAAAACTTATTCACCCCTGCTTCACCCCTTATTATGTATGTACCTAGTTGATTTTCGAAAAATCCAAACATTTGATATTCTTATTGTTTTATCGAAAACATTTAAATGCCGTGGTGTTTCAACGTCATCGGACCAAGCATTGATACGATTCTCCCCAGTTCGCTCAAGCCGCGACATTTTTCTTACTCCGAGCATGTTTATTACCGTCGTAACTTTTGAACGAAAGGTCCGATTTGAATGATTTAAAGTGTAATTTACACGGACATAATCAACCTTAATTATCAAACCATTTAAATGGATAAGGATTAATATCATGGTACTATAATCACCATTTTTTATTTCACCATGGGATTTGCTTGACTAATATTAACAAAAAGCGGTCATGGTGACTTATCCATAATAGTTAGACATATGGTATCGCGGACTTTTTTGTAGATATTGATGACCTCTATAAAACTGTAGTACATCACTTTGCTCTATTGTCAATAGATTCCGCAGCGTACGCGATATAAGGATTTTTTCTCACACCTTGGGTCACATTATCGAAGTTTTCATACGGATCCCTAACTTTTTTGAAAATATTCTATAGCCTATGTCCATCTCTGATAATGTAGGATTCTACTGGTGAAAGAATTTTTCAAATCGGTCCAGTAGTTTCGGAGCCTATTCATTTCAAACAAACAAACAAACAAACAAACAAACAAACAAACAAACAAACAAACAAACAAACAAATCTTTCCTCTTTATAATATTAGTGTAGATAATTACTTACATTATTATTTTGTTATAAGTAATGGTACGTAACCCTTCGTACGCGAGTCCGACTCGCACTTGGCCGGTTTTTTTTTTCTATAACAACTTCGAAAAGGCAATCGGTCTCTCGAGCGATTTGCCAAAAAAAACTTGGAAAAGGCAATGAAATGATGTGTTTATTAACTACATAATTTAGTTTTCGCGAGCAGCAGGGCGTGTCAGCGTGTGCGTGTTACATTACCAGGATGATATCGGCGATGTCGTCGAGGTAGTAGCGCTGCAGCGTGGCGTTGGCGGCCTCCAGACTCAGCACGTAGTCGGCGCGCGCGCGCAGCGCCCGCACGCGCGCCTCGGAGTGCCGCACGCGCCTCTGCAACACCACACACAAACATTGTGCTTTACTCACACTTTTGAGGGCAATTATCAAAATAGAATCTGAGCCGTGTGATATCTATACATATAATAAAACAGTAGAAAGTTTGTGTCTGTACATTAAACAAATTTACCAAAAATGGGTTGGGGACGATGAAAAAGGAACATACCTACTGTACAAAAAAAGATTTTTCAGATTTTCTTGTCTGTCTGTCTGTCTGTTAACACTAATCTCTGAAAATACTGTACAGATTTACTTGGAGACTGTACAGTTACATGTGGGTTAGCTCTGAGCAACATTTAGTCTTTGTTTCAATTAAATTGGTGGCCAGGAAAAAAGTTACGGGCATTTAAAGTAAAATTTTACGGCATAATTTAAATCGTAGCCATTGGTAACCTCTGTACTGATAGGAACGCAAATTTTGAATTGTTTTAACAAGTGAAAACAGCCGAGGCGATTAATGACCGGACTTACACATAGTGATGCGTGCGTTCGAACCCCGCCGTATGCAGGTGTTTTTGTAGGTTTTGATTTTCTTTTGTGTTTTTGTTTATGTTTAGATTTCCAACATACTTAACATCAATGTTTAGGTAATACATTCGCAAAATTAATATTCAATTTTTCAAATACCTACAGTACACACTAAAGAGGTTATGACCATAAATAAGTTTTTGTTTTTATCTGTAGCATCTCAGCGGCCACTTTCTGTGTAAGCTTTTAATCATGAAGATATGCCAAACGACTTTAAATAAATATTTTTATTTGTAACATTCATAATTATGTAAACACTAGACAAGTAGAAATTATTTGTAACAATATAATATTCTTCAGGACCTAATAGTTGGTCCAATATAAGTCTGTAAATCCACTGTAAATCTTCAGCCATCTTCAGCCATCTTCTGGTTATCGATGAAACAGTGGGCCCAGTAGATAGGTGCAGTACGAAAGATCGCTTGAAACCCACGTAAACCTCACAGAAACTAATCAGCTTTCCATCTCCGCCACGGCCAGCGCCACCAGCGCCGGAGCCAGCTGTCATTCAGCAACCCGTTACCACTCGGTCAGGACGCACTGTTCGATTTAAGATACCTGTAGATGTTTAATTTAGCTTACTTTTTAAGTGTTAGTCTATTACCGGGTCAAAATCGAAATCCAAGATGGCGCCCACGAGATTTGACAACTTTTCATCATGGTTGTCATTTTCATGGTTTCCGGGGTCGCCAATAACGATTACCGGGTCAAAATCGAAATCCAAGATGGCGCCCACGAGATTTGACAACTTTTCATCATGAGTGTCATATTTTCATGGTTTTCGGGGTCGCCAATAACGATTACCGGGTCAAAATCGAAATCCAAGATGGCGCCCACGTGATTTGACAACTTTTCATTTAGTCCGGTTAAGCAGTTGATATCCCAAGTGTGTTAACTTGCTAGTGGTCATACCTAAAAAAAAAAAAAAAATGACAAATTTTCATCATGAGTGTCATATTTTCATGGTTTTCGGGGTCGCCAATAACGATTATCGGGTCAAAATCGAAATCCAAGATGGCGCCCACGAGATTTGACAACTTTTCATCATGGGTGTCATTTTCATGGTTTTCGGGGTCGCCAATAACGATTACCGGGTCAAAATAGAAATCCAAGATGGCGCCCACGAGATTTGACAACTCTTTTTGTCTTAGAAGCTCCGCTGTCACAGGGCTTCGCCACCTGTCCGTGAGTGTTATAATAATAAATGGCCCATCTTAGCGTTACTGTAGCTTATTAAGCTTAGGAAATGTAAAACGCGCGCCTGGTGATAAAGATTGTTATAAATTGTCATTCTTCAAAATCATTCTTCCGCGGAGAATCTTAACACCGCAATTCTTAAAATGAGATCAAATGCACAACGCACATCACATCTATGGAAAATGGAGTTGAACTGTCAAAACACTGGTTTGGATTTCTTTTTTATTGTATTGATAAATTGGTATAATATATTTTATTTAAATTTTTAATTTTTCTTAGATATAAACAATAAGAAAGAAAAAAAGAAAGAAAGAAAAAGAGTTTATTTACGCCAAGCATGACGCACACCATAAAAATAAATGGGTATATATATAAAAGTAAAAAGGGATTTTGAGGAAGATATGCGTCACATCGGCGCAAAACGGCCATCGCTCAGCATAATGCTGGAACTCGTGTGCGAGACAGAGCCACAGCGCTGGTTTTGGTACTGGTTCTGGCTTCTAAAGGTAGTTGAATAAAAAAAATAAATAAGAAAAAATAATATAAATATATATATATAGATATGGACAAATAATAAACTGTTGCGCAGACAATCGCAGGACAAATAGTGACGCACACGACTAAAAATTTTTATTTTATCTATGCGCACGCAAAAACGATGCTAGCCAATTCCGAGTTTACATCTCCCCATAATCACTTTTTTAAGACATTATAAGTTTCACTTAAAACAAAAAAGAAGTGTTTTGATGTAATTTATTAATCAGTTTGTTGTGGCGAAACTTGGGGGAGGCCTATGTCCAGTAGGTAGTGAACGTCTTTCAGCTAATATGATGATGAAACAAACAAAATTACTATTTAGACTTCTTACTCTACAATCTTACTACTATTTATTTATTTATTTTACAACTGCCTGTGATGGAAGACTAATATACACTTCTGGACACATCTATTGGCCCACCTTGTATTTTCAGTTTCGTTAGGTCCTAGCTAAAATTTTATATTAGGTCGAGCAAAAAGTTTTTATGCAGTTTTGAACCTGGCACATTCACAATTTCATTCAATAGTCTTTTTTTGAATTTCGAACACAGAATTTAAAGAAACCAAAGACAATTTGGAGCCTGTTTGTTGATATCAAACAATCGAATACTAAGAAAACTTGGTTTTATTGGTTTACTTGGATTTAATTCTTGAAAAAGTGATTGATATCTTTGGTTTTGCAACAAACATTACTTATTCTTAACATTAAGGTGAGGTTCTATCAATAATCTATGGATACTTCACCGAAGTCGCCGCCCAAGCTGTGGCACTTATTCAGGCCGGACACAGCCAAAGAAACGTGAGTGCTCAACTTAATTTAAGTCGATCTGCGGTCCGAAATGTTTATCGGAGGTACCTAGAGACTGGCGGCATTGTTCGTCGCCAAGGAAGGCCACGATCTCGGGTCACAACTGAAAGGCAGGATCGATTCATCGTGACGACCAGCTTGAGAAATCGTCACCTTACCTCCATTGAGATACAAAACCAACTTCGCGACTTCCACGGAGTATCTGTGAGCGCTCGAACTGTTCGGAGAAGGTTAAAAGAACGCGATATGGTACCACACAAGCCAGCTAATGCAAAACCAACTTCGCGACTTCCACGGAGTATCTGTGAGCGCTCGAACTGTTCGGAGAAGGTTAAAAGAACGCGATATGGTACCACACAAGCCAGCTAATGGGCCCAAACTAACGCGAGCCCACCGAACAGCGCGCCTTCATTTCGCACGCAGTCATTTAAATTGGACACAGCAAGATTGGAGCCGTGTACTCTTTTCTGATGAGTCTAAAATTGTGTTACATGGCAATGATGGAAGGAAGAAGGTCTACCGACGTAAGGGAGAGCGTTTCACACAATGCTGCTTTGAAGAGAGGGTTGCTTATGGCGGTGGCTCATGGACTGTCTGGGGCGGTATATCCGCGAGCGGCAAAACTCAACTTGAGGTTGTTACAGGACCACGGCTGCCTACATTAAATGTAGAAAGGTACATTCGTGAGTGCTTAGAACCTCACGTGATACCATACGCGGACTATGTGGGCCCAAATTTCCTTTTTATGCATGATAATGCAAGAGCCCATGCGGCCGACATCGTCAGGGAATATCTTCGGGATGTGAACATCACAGTTATGGACTGGCCAGCCAGAAGCCCAGACATGAACCCCATTGAGCACTTGTGGGACGAGCTAAAAAGACGTGTTAGGGCTCGTCAGCCAGTTGCCCAGACGATGCAGGAGTTGAAAACTGCCATAGATGGGGAATGGGAGATGATCCCTCAAAATTTCATAGAGCGGTTGATAAACTCTATGCCTTATCGTATGAGAGCTGTGGTAGATGCCCATGGAGGCAACACGCGTTATTAAATTAAACCTTTATTTGATAAAACATGTTTTTTATTCGAAAATCAATTGCCTACCGACGGCGCATATCCGACTTGTTAGGCGTAGCTCCATGTCGTATGGTATTCTGAATTCAAATTTAAAACAATACGATCGAAAAAGATGGTAAAATGTATCAGGTTTAAAACTGCATCAACAGTTTTTGTTCAATTTAGCAATCATATTTCGGTAGGGGCCATCGAAACCTAAACTCTAAGGTGGGCCAATAGATGTGTCCAGAAGTGTATTATAAAAAAAAAGATAAATTAACCAGAATAAAAACAGGATTCCACGCGGACGAAGTCGCGGGTAGCAGCTAGTATCAAATAAAAGGTCTTATATATTTTTTGGTCTCAAACCTACTGCATACGGGATATCAGATATCAGTAACATGTTAAAATAAGGTTCGTTGCGAACCCGACGCGACGCAGCACGCAACTCAAGTCCGGCTCGCACTTGGACGGTTCTTAATGCTCTAATCAGCGCGGAGTCGAAAACTGAACAAAGCAATATAATATTTTTAGGGATGATTGTTAGTGTCAGTGTTACCTTATCGAGTTCCTTGTCGAGCGCCTTGAGCTTCTTGTGGCGCGGCGGGTCGGCGGCCACGACGCGCTGGCGCTGGTCGTAGGCGTGGCGCAGCTTCAGCGCCGCCGCGCGCCACTCGGCCGCCGCCGCCGCGTGCGCCTTGCCCGCGCCGCCCGCCTCCGCCAGCGCCGCGCCCAGCTCCTCGTGGCGCTCCAGCACGATGTCGCGGCACTTGCGGTGCAGGCGCAGCGCGTCGTCGGCGGCGCGCTGCAGCCGCGCGGCCAGCGGCCCGCCGTACAGCTCGGCCAGCGCGCCGTGGTCCTTGGACAGCGCGCGCGTGTTGTCGAGCGCCGCCTGCCAGCACTGGTAGGCGCCCGTGAGCGGCCACTGCTCGCGCTTGTGCTTCTGGTCCTTGTGGCGCTGCGCGGCGGCGCGGGCCAGCTTGTCGAGCGCGCGCGCGTACTCGTGCTCCAGGTCTGCGCGGCGGCGGCAGTAGTCGTGCAGCTCGGCCGCCACTCCCGCGGTGGCTTCGGCGCGCGCCTCCAGCACGCGCGTCTGCTCCGACAGCTGCACGCGGATGTCTGCGCACACGACCGAACATTACCTTACCGACCGACCGATACTCGTTCATACGCTCTTCAACACTGCTAACTCTCATTGACAGAGAATATGAATAGTCATTCGAATAATATATCCTTATAGCAGACCCTTGTGCTAGAATAATGGCATCAGGACGGCTATGGATGTATTTTGTTAATAATGAGTTCTTTCCTTTAGTTTGCCATGCGGATTACTTCACAGAGAGAGAATCCTTACAAGCGATACTTTCAGATGGTGGAATAAGACAGGATATCATTGATGTATTAAAAGAGGGTATTTTTTTTTTTCAAAAATCCAATGATGCAGTTTTAGTGGGCTCGAGACTCCTTTCAGTGTTGTTCGATATTCCTCATAGTTTCGGAATGGACCACCCACGACCCACGCACACTTTCAAAACTCACCCTGTTTAAGACATCGGAAAATTGCAGAATCCGTAAGATTGTAATTGGTAAATCCGCCGTTTCATTAAAAGTCCAGACTTTTCATTGAATTGTGCCATTTGATCAGCGAGATAAGTGACATGGGCAAGTCATTAAATGATATTGAACAAAAGATGTCACTTAGGTCAATGAAAAATTTGGCACATATAAATGAAAAGGCTAGGCAACCAATTAAACAGCTGATTAAGCTAATTGGCTGCGACATCTTACACTAATATTATAAAGATGAAAGATTTGTTTGTTTGTTTGAAATGAATAGGCTCCGAAACTACTGGACCGATTTGAAAAATTGTTTCACCAGTAGAATCCTACATTATCTGTGATGGACATAGGCTATAGAATATTTCAAAAAAGTTAGGCATCCGTATGAAAACTTCGATAATGTAACCCAAGGTGTGAAAAAATACCCAAAAAAATCCTTATATCCTTATACGCTGCGGAATCTATTGACAATAGAGCAAAGTGATGTACTACAGTTTTATAGAGATCATCAAAATCTACAAAAAAGTCCCCAATACCATATGTCTAACTATGATGGTTAAGTCACCATGTCCGCTTTTTGTTCAAATTATTCAAGCAAATCCATAGTGTAATGAAAAAATGGTAATTTTGGTGTCATGATTTAAATCCTTATCCATTTAAATGGTTTGATAATTAAGGTTGATTATGTCTGTAAATTACACTTTTTAAATTATTCAAATAGGACCTTTCGTTCAAAAGTTACGACGGTAATAAACATGCTCGAAGTAAGAAAAATGTCGCGGCTTGAGCGAACTGGGGAGAATCGTATCAATGGTTTGTCCGATGAAGTTGAAACACTGCATTTAAATGTTTTCGATAAAACAATAAGAATAACAAATGTTTGGATTTTTTTTTAAATAAACTACATACTTAGTATGGGGTGAAGCCGGGGTGATTAAGTTTTTAGGGGAGGACATTATTGCTTGCTTCAAATTTACGACGGAATGCTATGAACAAAATAATAGTGGGATAATTGAAACAGATGTAGGTATCTAACAATTTTTGCATAATCAACCCCTGACGGGGTGAACAGTTGCGCTGAACCTGGGCTCGAGAAAAGTGAGATTCTGTCAACGGTAGCGTGGCGAAAGCGATTGTCAATAATTCAAAAATGTATGGGATTGACAGATGCTATCGAAATGTCACGTGATCAAATTCCTACATTTTGGCATTTCGACAGTCGCATTCGCTAATTAAATGGTAGGTACTACATTGTCTCGGGCCTTCTGAGACCATAGAATAAGTAGAAATGGCTAAGTAATTAATAAAAATCGTTGTGCTTAATTTTCCAAAACTAACCTTTATACGGTGTTGAAGTTTGTGGAGTAGAAAAATCAGCTGTTCAGTACATTTTGTCGAGTTATGCGCACAGAATGTATGGAACAGTTGGTTTTTTTTTTTGCGATTTCAGTGTCCACCATGACAGTAAGTTAGTTTTTGATACACACATTGATGAAATTGTCAAAAAAGCTTCTAAACTGCTTGGGTTTATAATACGACTCTCTAAATGTTTTACAGATGCTAAAATACTAAACATATTGTATTGCACTTTTGTAAGAAGTCAGCTAGAGTAGGTATGCGTCTCAGATATGGAATCCAAGTTATTATAAATACATTGACCGTATTGAAAACATCCAAAGACGGTTCATTAAATATCTTTGTTTTCATCAAAAGATTCCATATCAGTCAACCGAGTATCTTGGACTCTGCAAGAAATATCATCTGTTACCACTGATAGATCGACGTAAAATTGCTGACTGTTTGTTCATGTTGAAAATCCTCAATAACCATATTGATAGCCCTGAGTTAATGTCAAAGTTTTATTTTAATGTGCCAAGTAAAACATTTCGTTTTAATCCACCCATACGTGTACCTCATACATCTTCGAATTATAGACGGAACAGTTATATTGTGCGCGCAAGCAAGAATTTCAATGATCTATGCAAAGAACATGATTTGGATCCATTTACAATTGGTGTGAGTTCGGCCAGGAGGTGCTTAAGCCTCAAATTTTTCAAGTAGTGGAAAGTTTTTATTATTTGTTTTACTTTTCTTACTTTCTCTATTATTTCAGACATATTTATTGAAAGCTTGGTATTTATATTGCTTTATTGTAATTTTGTGTAAGTTTTGTTGTGTAAAGCGGTGTGTTTTTGTGCTCACATACTCATAAATATAATTTAAGTATATTCGTGAGGATTTGTAATTGGCTTTCTGGTGACTATGGTTACCTTTTTTGTTTGTTTTTATTAGCTGTAAGTCCTCCATGTACTAAATAAATAATGAGTACAAAGACCCCTTATGAGGTATTGCGGTTATTCTGTTACACTTTGTACAAGCTCTCTGCCCATGCACAATATTTCTCTCTCCAGTCATTCGTTTAGAATTTTCCTGCTGGAGCAACGTTACTCGCTACGAATCGTTCACAAATTTTATATGTCACGCACATTTACAGCAGATTACGCATTAACTATACGTTCAACTCATATCACTTTCCTGCTAGAGTAACGTACACAGGAGAGACGTTATTTTTCTTCGCGATTTCAAGTGTTGTTTGTCCTTTACCTACCAAAGTACCAAACCATCAACCCACTAGGTACTGGGCCGCCAATTTTAAAGTCGTTCGGAACAATGAAGGCAACCATTAGAAGAAAGACCTGACACTTCCAGTACATGACGGACATCAGCAGACGCTAGTGGCCTAGTGTATCTGGAAGCAGAATAACTGCGTAGTGGCAGCTGTAGACATCGGTAGCGATCGTTCTGATTGACAGCGACGCCGACGTGAAACGGCCGAACACGTGAAGATAACTGGTTTATTTATAACTGCGTCGTGTAAACAGTAAACATCGAAGATGGTTTGGAAGCTCTTTTTGCCTTCTCACATATTCTTGAAGGCTCCTTTACAGTTAACTTTGAAGGTATTACTCAGTATTACATGATACAAATAAGTTTCTTTGTGTAGCAAACGCACAAAGGGTCGAAGCGGTTGAGTCGTGTACTCGTGTAACGGTACCTAGTCCCAGTCGACAGTCGTGTGATCGTGTCGCATGATCGCACCACATCGAGCAAGATTTGATATGCGAGTAGGTAGGTGGTACAAGTTCAGAATCAACTGGCAGTCTTGACTTCCCTCGAGGGCGAGCCGTCAGCCGCCGTCAGCCGGCGAATAAAAACAAAAAGCGAGCGTCCGCAAGAGACGTGAGCGAGGGCGAGGGTCCGCGCCGAGGGAGCCGCACGTCGCGCGTCGCCAACAGTGCAATCGAGTGCAGTATTCGACTGCACTGCTTGCAAAACAACACATCAAACCCTCTTTTATACATCAATGCATCAAACACTTTGTATTGAATGGTAATTTAAGTCATTCAATATTAAAAAACTTGTTATGCGCGAACAAACATAAAAAAAAAATACCATCCGAATTGAGAACCTCCTCCTTTTTTTAGAAGTCGGTTAAAAAACGCGTCGTGTGAACACGTGTGCAGTCCTCAAATTATGATAAAGTCCGAAATACCTAATCAAATTTCATTATATTGTTGTGTAGCTACTAGCTACCCGCCTTCTATTCTATTCCTAAAGTGTGTAATCAAATCACACCTGCTATACTTATGCTTTTTACTGTAACGAGATCCGGTTGAACCACAAGATATAATACAAAACATTATCTCGCATCTTTGTGCACTGGGGAGCGCTACTGAGCGTCTCTTATTCTTGAGGCATCGTACAGCGAACCGAACGGTCCGCTCTCACGAGCGACACAATGCAGCGACAACAATAACACAGTTCACATGCGCCAGGAGCACCGCGCGCCGCGCCGAGCTTTTCCTCTCCGGTAAAAACCACAAGTTTAATTCTAGTAAGCACAGTTATAATTAGTTAGGTATAGACATTTAACACGAAGCGTTTCGCAGCCATTAATAGATCCTAACGGAGTTATCGGAGTGGTAGCGGCGCGCAGTCCCGGCGGCGGTGGCCACTCGTACCGGGGAAGGCATTAGCGAGGTCGGGCGGACCCCAGTCATGGCGCGGCTGCACGATACAGTGGAACATCGCAGACGCGGCTCGCGCCCGCCGGCGGTCGACTGGCGGAGCGGCGGCGCGCAGCCTCCGCGCCCCGCGGGATGCGCCCCGGCGCCGCCCCGCGCCCCCGCGCCCCCGCTTGCACCCTCCTACGTCACGCACGACGCGACGTGACCTCCGACGGTTCACACTAACACCCGGCCACATCACATCACGTTACATCATTTTAAAAAAATACATATGTAACTACCTAATTGAAAACTTTTAACATCTTGAGCTTAGAGTTGGTACCGGATGTCGCACCTAGCTCATTGACTGAAGAATCCATTGAATTAAACATATTCTGTCAAAATAAAACCTGAATACACTTGACTGCTCGATAAGCGGCCCTACCATGACGTGTTAAAGCGTGAGTCGTTCGAGCGAGAAAGGGGGATGGAGCTATAAAGGGTGTATAGCTCCATCCCTCCTTCTCGCTCGAACGACTCACGCTTTAACACGTCATGGTAGGGCCGCTGGTCGTCCATAACAACCAAAGACATTATAGTCTTTGGTTGTTATAGATGTACAACAGTACCTACCTTGTAACGAACAACAATCTTGCTGGCGACGAACATCCCCACAGCGTAGGTAGAGTACTATAGGCTGTTATCTGTTACCTATGATAGCTAGTCTCGTAACGAGATGCTGTTCAAATCACGTTTTTTGTATGGGAGCCCCACTTAACATTTATTTTATTCTGTTTTTAGTATATTTTGTTGAAACAGCGGCCACAGAAATACATCATCTGTGAAAATTTCAACTGTTTAGCTATCACGGTTCATGAGATACAGCTTGGTGACAGACAGACGGACGGACAGCGAAGTCTTAGTAATAGGGTCCCGTTTTTACCCTTTGGGTACGGAACCGTAAAAGCTAGGTACTGGGTTTAAATCGAAGAAAAACTGAGCCCCTAACGGCCGCTTTCTATAATATATCTCAATCCCAATCTTGATCCCGATCCTTGTCTGTAATCAATCAAAGGTGAGGATTGTGTGGTGAAGGACACAAACTCGGCCGTTGATTGGTTACAGACAAGGATCGGGATCAAGATTGGGATTGAGATATTTTATAGAAAGCGGCCGTAAGACGACCCACGACGATCTTTTTCCTATAGCTTTTTAGTTTCTTTAGAGATTTCCGCTTAATAGAACTGTGAGTGATTGATTTTACGGATTGATTAACCTTTATGAAGACAACGGTTTTTATATGTATGAGTATAACGTTTAATATACGTGTATGGGTCTTTGTTACCCGAAATAATTGATATACACTTCTGGACACATCTATTGGCCCACCTTGTATTTTCAGTTTCGTTTGGTCCTAGCTAAAATTTTATATTAGGTCGAGCAAAAAGTTTTTATGCAGTTTTGAACCTGGCACATTCACAATTTCATTCAATAGTCTTTTTTTGAATTTCGAACACAGAATTTAAGAGAAACAAAAGACAATTTGGAGCCTGTTTGTTGATATCAAACAATCGAATACTAAGAAAACTTGGTTTTATTGGTTTACTTGGATTTAATTTTTGAAAAAGTGATTGATATCTTTGGTTTTGCAACAAACATTACTTATTCTTAACATTAAGGTGAGGTTCTATCAATAATCTATGGATACTTCACCTGAAGTCGCCGCCCAAGCTGTGGCACTTATTCAGGCCGGACACAGCCAAAGAAACGTGAGTGCTCAACTTAATTTAAGTCGATCTGCGGTCCGAAATGTTTATCGGAGGTACCTAGATACTGGCGGCATTGTTCGTCGCCAAGGAAGGCCACGATCTCGGGTCACAACTGAAAGGCAGGATCGATTCATCGTGACGACCAGCTTGAGAAATCGTCACCTTACCTCCATTGAGATACAAAACCAACTTCGCGACTTCCACGGAGTATCTTTTCTGCTTTTTTGCTGTTTCTTTTGGTGCGCTTGACCACTATCTCACCCGATGGTAAGCGACGATGTGGTCGATGATGGGGCACGCATGCCTAGAAGTAACCTATTCACTCTTGACTTAAAGACTCCCAGGTTGTAGCTATCAGGAAACACAGAAGAGCGCGCGAACTGTTCGGAGAAGGTTAAAAGAACGCGATATGGTACCACACAAGCCAGCTAATGGGCCCAAACTAATGCGAGCCCACCGAACAGCGCGCCTTCATTTCGCACGCAGTCATTTAAATTGGACACAGCAAGATTGGAGCCGTGTACTCTTTTCTGATGAGTCTAAAATTGTGTTACATGGCAATGATGGAAGGAAGAAGGTCTACCGACGTAAGGGAGAGCGTTTCGCACAATGCTGCTTTGAAGAGAAGGTTGCTTATGGCGGTGGCTCATGGACTGTCTGGGGCGGTATATCCGCGAGCGGCAAAACTCAACTTGAGGTTGTTACAGGACCACGGCTGCCAACATTAAATGCTGAAAGGTACATTCGTGAGTGCTTAGAATCTCACGTGATACCATACGCGGACTATGTGGGCCCAAATTTCCTTTTTATGCATGATAATGCAAGAGCCCATGCGGCCGGCATCGTCAGGGAATATCTTCGGGATGTGAACATCACAGTTATGGACTGGCCAGCCAGAAGCCCAGACATGAACCCCATTGAGCACGATGCTTGGGACGAGCTAAAAAGACGTGTTAGGGCTCGTCAGCCAGTTGCCCAGACGATGCAGGAGTTGAAAACTGCCATAGAAGAGGAATGGGAGATGATCCCTCAAAATTTCATAGAGCGGTTGATAAACTCTATGCCTAATCGTATGAGAGCTGTGGTAGATGCCCATGGAGGCAACACGCGTTATTAAATTAAACCTTTATTTGATAAAACATGTTTTTTATTCAAAAATCAATTGCCTTTAACAAGGCGCATATCCGACTTGTTAGGCGTAGCTCCATGTCGTATGGTATTCTGAATTCAAATTTAAAACAATACGATCGAAAAAGATGGTAAAATGTATCAGGTTTAAAACTGCATCAACAGTTTTTGTTCAATCTAGCAATCATATTTCGGTAGGGGCCATAGAAACCTAAACTCTAAGGTGGGCCAATAGATGTGTCCAGAAGTGTATTATTAAATGGGAAATTATAAAACGATCGAATAAAATAATAACGTAGCGACTGATGATGAGATACTGTTTAAATAACTTGAGCGGTATGAATTTGAGTAAGCGAAAAATTAACTAAACTAACGACGAATATTGATTAATAATAAAATCCAGAACGAGCTTACAAAAAGTGGGTTGTGATTAATCCATTTCAGATATTAAAATTCTACCCGTGCGACTAAATTACTAAGTGAGCGACTAGAAATACAGAAAGGGCAACTTCAATATTAAGATAGAGACGATTTTTCCAATTGAGGTTTTAACATTTTGCTCGCATCACTCGCTCTTGCGCACCAAATATGTTATTTGGTGCGCAAGAGCGAGTAATGCGAGCTCGGGATTTGGGGCCCCCGACTTGGACAGGTTAGGTTAGAAGGAGATGGCGGGGTCAAGTGAGCGAGCGAAGCGAGCGAACAGACCCCGCCATCCCTTTCGTGGTTATTTTTTTTTAAACCACCCAGAAATATCATTTGCCAAATATTTAAAACAATGCAGGACGCAACGTTGACACTCAAACAAATATTAGGTCGCTCAAATATTATAAAGCTTCTCATTTATTAATGTTTGTAAGTTGCTGTTCTGTTGATTTCTCGTCACTCGATGTCAGTCGCTCACTTAGTAATACTATAACGTAAATTAATTATTTTTGTCACTTAAAACATTAATTTACAGTCACTCGTTTAAATGCTACCCTTATTAAATTAGTATTATTTATTTAACATATTAAAAAATGTAATTCGCTCAGAACCCTTAGCGTGCCAGCACAACGCGCACTTGGCAGGTCTTTGTATGTTTTGTATATGTGTTCAACATTCATTTGTCAAATGCTGAAAATACAAATTTTGCATTTGAATTGTTTCAATATTCGGTTCAAGCAGCGACCTTTCAATAATGTTTCAATGCAGTTGCAATGGCTTCAAAAAATGTTTTCTTTGTGAGTTCAAATTGGTCACGACAATATTTTAGAGTAACTATTTTCCTTCTTCCCTTCCTTCGACCCTGTATGAAACTGCGAGATATGTTTCGCAAACGACTCTTTTTAAATTTTTTCAAAATGTGGGGCGGATGCGGTACAAATAAATAAAAAGTGTAATGACATGACATTAAAAACGGAAGCGGGGAAGGGGACCGTACAGAAAATGACTAATCTATACATATAATAAAACAGTAGAAAGTTTGTGTCTGTACATTAAACAAATTTACCAAAAATGGGTTGGGGACGATGAAAAAGGAACATACTGCACAAAAAAAGATTTTTCAGATTTTCTTGTCTGTCTGTCCAAACGACTTTAAATTAATATTTTTATTTGTAACATTCATAATTATGTAAACACTAGACAAGTAGAAATTATTTGTAACAATATAATATTCTTCAGGACCTAATAGTTGGTCCAATATAAGTCTGTAAATCCACTGTAAATCTTCAGCCATCTTCAGGTTATCGATGAAACAGTGGGCCCAGTAGATAGGTGCAGTACGAAAGATCGCTTGAAACCCACGTCAACCTCACAGAAACCAATCAGCTTTCCATCTCCGCCACGGCCAGCGACTCTAACATCACCAGCGCCGGAGCCAGCTGTCATTCAGCAACCCGTTACCACTCGGTCAGGACGCACTGTTCGAGTTAAGATACCTGTAGATGTTTAACTTAGCTTACTTTTAAGTGCTAGTCTGTAAGTTTAGAAGATGTTTATTTTATTTTATTAGACGTGATTTGCCTACTTTTCATCCTGGGTGTCATTGTCGTGGTTTTCGGGGTCGCCAATAACGATTACCGGGTCAAAATCGAAATCCAAGATGGCGCCCACGAGATTTGACAACTTTTCATCATGAGTGTCATTTTCATGGTTTCCGGGGTCGCCAATAACGATTACCGGGTCAAAATCGAAATCCAAGATGGCGCCCACGAGATTTGACAACTTTTCATCATGGGTGTCATTTTCATGGTTTTCGGGGTCGCCAATAACGATTACCAGGTCAAAATCGAAATCCAAGATGGCGCCTACGAGATTTGACAACTTTTCATCATGGGTGTCATTTAAATGGTTTTCGGGGTCGCTAACGATCACCGGGTCAAAATCGAAATCCAAGATGGTGCCCATGAGATTTGACAACTCTTTTTGTCTTAGAAGCTCCGCTGTCACAGGGCTTCGCCACCTGTCCGTGAGTGTTATAATAATAAATGGCCCATCTTAGCGTTACTGTAGCTTATTAAGCTTAGGAAATGTAAAACGCGCGCCTGGTGATAATGATTGTAATAAATTGACATTCTTCAAAATCATTCTTAAAATGAGATCAAATGCACAACGCACATCACATCTATGGAAAATGGAGTTGAACTGTCAAAACATTGCTTTGGATTTCTTTTTTATTGTATTGATAAATAGGAATAATATATTTTTTTAAATTTTTCATTTTTCTTAGATATTTAAATAGGTATTCACTTTTTTAAGACATTATAAGTTCCACTTAAAACAAAAAAAAGTGTTTTGATGTAATTTATTAATCAGTTTGTTGTGGCGAAACTTGGGGGAGGCCTATGTCCAGTAGGTAGTGAACGTCTTTCAGCTAATATGATGATGAAACAAACAAAATTACTATTTAGACTTCTTACTCTACAATCTTACTACTATTTATTTATTTATTTTACAACTGCCTGTGATGGAAGACTAATATATTATACCAAAAAAAGAAATTAACCATAATAAAAACAGGATTCCACGCGGACGAAGTCGCGGGTAGCAGCTAGTAACAAATAAAGTAGAAGAAAAGTCAAGAGTTGATTTTTATCATCTTTAGTTCACTCCTTGTCGTTGCGCGCTGACGTGACGTGATGACTGATGAGTTGAGAACATCTGACACTGATAGTTTTAAAATACTAACTCGACTGCGTAACGACTTACGAAATAACAAGCAGCAGAAACTACATTACTCAGTGAAACAGCATAAGAACTGTATAAAATATGTCGCAGCTAACTAGCGTACTCAGCCGTTTCATTAAAAGCTGGCGATAGGTTCCTTTTCATCGAACTGCGCCGTTTCTCCAGCGACAGAAGTGACATGAGCACGATATTGAACCAAAGATGACACTTAGGTCGTTGAAAAATCGGCGCAGTTAAGGGCTGATTAAGCTAGTTGGCTTGGCTGCGACATATACACATTACACAGTCAAAATATCATCATATTTTACAAAGCCTCATGAGTTTTTGCTTACAAAATTGCACATAATTATGCTTAAGGAGAACCGGTGCATAAAACATCTGCCGGGGATCAGTAGCCGCGGCAACACGCTCGCCACACACACCCGTGGACCCGTGGCCCGGCAGCGGCAGCCGCGTGGGAGACGGTCGCGGGCACTCGCGGGGCGCCGCCAACCGGTCGCCCGGCCGCTCTCCCAGACCTATGCCTCGCACAACATACGAAGCTCGCGCAGCCTCCGCGGAACTATACCTAACACAGCTGCGCACATGCAGCGCCAGGTACTTTCCCGACTAATTGTTAGGGCTGGCTTTCTTGCATTTATTAGCTAATCCCCTTAGAAACCAATATTATTGGTCATAGGTATTTTTAATTTGCATTAATAAGTCATATTCCAATTTTCCACTCAGTACTTAAATACAACTAAGCTAAGTTGTATTTAAGTACTGAGTGGAAAATTGGACTAAGTAAAAAGAGTATTCCATACTCTCGAGTACGTTACTCCAACTGGAAAGTGGCTCCTACAGAGATATGAGTGGAACGTAAGTATAATTAGTGCGTAATCTGCTGCAAATGTGCGACACATACAAAACTTGTGCGTCTTGCCGTTTTGAAAAAAAAACAGGACGATTCGTAGTGGAGTAGGTAACGTTGTTCCAGCAGGATCTAAACGAATGATCGGAGAGAGAAATATTGTGCATGGGCAGACAGCTTATATTTGTGCGCCGTAAATATAATTTGTGCGTCTTCAGGTTTTCGAGATATTGCATTTCTTGCTAGAGTAACGTTTTGCAAAATCGTGTTTCTCTAAAACGCTGTACCTATTGTATATGCGCATGTAGAATAAACATACACGAGTAGCGATACGATATGTGCGTATTTGTGACAGAATTACATTTAAGAAAATATTAATAATTTTCATGTTATTTTTCGAAAACCCGAAAAAATATCGCTGCGCCTAAATAAAATGTATACGCTTGCTGAAAACTGAATTCGGTTCTTCTTGACGCTTATAATAACCATAAAAAGTTTCAAAAGTATATGCATGTGTTATATAAATGTAATTATAATGTGTCTAATATTTAAAAATAAGTACAGTGGACCCCCGATAATCCGGCCCCTGTCTAATCCGGCGCCCCCTGTAATCCGACATGACAGAATTATGTTTGATTAATAATTCTTGATTATTTTGGTAGATATGTATGTGCATTTATGCTTAATTTTATAATAAAACGTAAGCTCTCAATTGTTATTTAATTTACTAAATTCGACTTACATAAATTAAGTCTGATTTGTACTTCAAAGTACATACATATGTACGTATAATATATAGACTCTCGTCATTAGATATGTAATTTGTCGGATTACAAGGTACTCTTTCGTAAAAAAATCCGGACTATAGGGGTCTTAGGCAGTGCTCTATAATCCGACAAATTCGATAGTCCGACACTGCCCTGCATAATGTTTGCCGGATTACCGGGGGTCCACTGTACTTGATATACCTATAAATGTGATTATTAACTGTTTAAAATGTTATGATTTTATAACAAACTTATTTCCGTCCGATAATGACTTATGCGTGTGCTGTATTCGCACACGCAAAGCCAAAGCAAATCCACAGGATGCAAGTAATCCAAAACAGATAGCTCCGAAAAGCCACGGGCGCCCCGTGGTATTTACGGAATGAACGACTTCATGTCGACCTCAAAATCCCGACCTTAAAACAGTTTATGAAGCGCCTTACAAAGCGTTTCTTCGAATCCGCTGAAAAGCACCAAAACCCTTTGATTTCAAAGGCAACCCAGTACACTCTCTCTCGGTCTGTCGCGATGACCCATTCAAAACCCTCCCCGACTTTTGCCTAACGAGCCAGCCCGCGCCGCTGAGCCTTTAGCTTTAATAACCCCTAATTAATGAAACGACCCAGCCTGATTGTCCCTTGCTGTCCCTAACTGACGCCGCTAAGCCGAGGTCGTATTCCACAGGGAATGCCCTTAGCGAGCGGTCAGTAGTTTTTAGCTTGTAGCTAGTTTTGTTGCCTTGGCTGGGGGCCTTAAATTAATTTGAGGCCACCCCAGGTAAGTCCGGTTAAGCAGTTGATACCCCATGTGTGTTAACTTGCTAGTGGTAACACATAAAAAAAATAAAATGGAGCTGTTCAGTTATGAGATTATTCTGATTATTTTTGATTTATTGTTGATGATGATATATGTGTATTGTGTATTATAATTCTAATTATGAAAAACTTATGACTTATGAACAATGTAATGTTATGTAATGTTGTCTTATGTAATGTTATGGTCATGTAATTTTGTGCAATGTTATGTAGTGTTATGTTGTTATGATGATTGGTGTATTTTAATTACAGGTTATAATAACTTGTTTTTTCATTATGGTTGGTATATTATAACGTAACGTTGTGTTATATACACTACTACGATAGTTAGTTGTTATATACTAAAAGATAAATATAATGTTATTAAGAATTGAATCCTATTGCTTATATTTTCCCTTTGATACGATTAAATATTTACATATGTGTTAGATATATACCTAGTTATATATCTACACTAGCACTTCGCCCGCGACTTCGTCTGCGTGGATTTAGTAGGGACTCCACAAACTTCAACTAATCACCCCGTTCAACCCGTCAGGGTTTGACTATGCAAAAATTGTTAGGTACATCTGTTTCAATTATCCCGCTTTTAGTTTGTTCATAGCATTCCGACGTAAATTGAAGCAATTATGTCCTCCCCTAAAATCTTAATCACCCCTGCTTCACTCCTTATATGTAGTTTATTTTCGAAAAATCCAAACATTTGTTATTCTTATTGTTTTATCGAAAACATTCAAATTCCGTGGTGTTTCAACTTCATCGGACCAAGCATTGATACGATTATCCCCAGTTCGCTCAAGCCGCGACATTTTTCTTACTCCGAGCATGTTTATTACCGTTGTAACTTTTGAACGAAAGGTCCGATTTGAATAATTTAAAGTATAATTTACACGGACATAATCAACCTTAATTATCAAAGCATTTTAATGGATAAGGATTAATATCATGATACTAAAATCACCATTTTTAATTTCACCATGGGATTTGCTTGAATAATATGAACAAAAAGCGGTCATGGTGACTTATCCATAATAGTTAGACATATGGTATCGTGGACTTTTTTGTAGATATTGATGACCTCCATAAGACTGTAGTACATCACTTTGATCTATTGTCAATAGATTCCGCAGCGTACGCGATATAAGGATTTTTTCTCACACCTGGGGTTACATTATCGAAGTTTTCATACGGATCCCTAACTTTTTTGAAAATATTCTATAGCCTATGTCCATCACCGATAATGTAGGATTCTACTGGTGAAAGAATTTTTCAAATCGGTCCAGTAGTTTCGGAGCCTATTCATTTCAAACAAACAAACAAACAAATCTTTCATCTTTATAATATTATTATTAGTGTAGATATATACATAATATCTAACACATGCGTTCTTCAATAATATTGTTAAAAGTCAAAACGACGGTATCATAACTTTGACGGCAAAATACGAGAAACCGGGTCAACACAAGATGTGTAAGTGCGTAAACTAAAAATTTGTGCGTTTAGTCGAAAATATATAGTGAAAATATTCAGCTTGGAATGTTTTGCATTAAATAGATATAAACAAAAAACAAAACAAGGCGACGGCTGGCTATCCGACCAAATTCAAATGACTACAAAAAGGCGACGGATTCGGATATCGATGACCTTCTTTATTGGACACATGAAACCTAAGCTGTTGTCCGTACAGTCGCGTTCAAACGTTTGTTGGCAATTATATGACCTAAAGAAGAAGTAGCAAAAATGCCCCACTTCCGACAGCTGCGAAAAATATCTCAAAAAATAGATAAAAATGAGTATTAATAAATTGTATACCTCCGATTGTCAACCTTAGAAATTGCTCCAAATATTCTTTCAGGTGCAGTATTACTTGTCTTAAAAATATTTTACTTTCAATCATGGAATACCTACTGTCGCGTTATAATGAGGAAAGAAATGAAATACTCATTACGCTTCGTATACGTATAATTTTGTCAATGAAAAATACTAAATTTGATGATAAAAAAAATTGCAAAATTAGTATATAAAAGTACAGAAAAAATAGGAATTGTGTGTTTTCGTGACCGTTAATCTTATAAAACAAAGATCTATTTTACTATACGAAAATCATTACATTTTTAATTTGAGAAGGTAATAAAATTTTCTTGAACGAATATCGCGGATTTAAAAAATACGGTTGCAACACGTTTTATTTAAACCCGGTAGGCCGGTTCCTAAAGGATAAGTAACTCGTAATGATTGGTTCGCTCACAGGGAAAAAAAGGAAACGTTACGTACGATAAATGTCTTTTCACGCACGAACTGG
Source organism: Melanchra persicariae (assembly GCA_947386135.1). NCBI lineage: Eukaryota > Metazoa > Arthropoda > Insecta > Lepidoptera > Noctuidae > Melanchra > Melanchra persicariae. Next base: position 20,581,364 of record OX376659.1, on the reverse strand, counting down.
AGACAACCGACGTCAACCCAAAATGGGTACTTATCGAAAAAAGAATATTATACTCGGGCGAATATTTTAAAGGAAACCTTCCCGTCGTCCTCCTGACGACGGCTATAGGGCGTCTCTCCCGCAGTATCCTCTGGGGATATAACCTTCCCTGCTACTCGCTTCTCGGGTGGCAGCCTGGGAACCTCGCCCGCTTATTAGCGATTTATATCGCCAGACCATAAAACCGGTGATCCGGCTTCAAGAGTTGTTCATAAGTTGTGCATGGACATATGCACCATGGCTTAAGCTCAACTGGCTAAAAAAACTCACAATAATTTTTATTTATTATTGTTCCGAATAAAAAATCATGACCTCATCTGGCCGTTGACAACACACCTCTAAACAAAAATTCATATATTTTTTCTCATGTCAAAAAATTCGAATGACTTTCAAAAAATCAACTGTACGTGATCTGAAAAAATCATCAAGGAGTTTCGCGTTTCAAACAGAAAAAAATAACAAGACATTTAAAACCTCCACCTATTTCTTGGAGTGATTTGAGGAATTATGTAGTGACCACACTGCAGTAACTGCAGTGTGGTCACTACATAATTGGTCGTAAGAGTAGTAGGTAGAATACCTACCTACTACTCTTACGACCATAAAAAGTGGAATAAAGATGACTTAAAGATTTTTTTTTATTAGCCTTCTTCTCTGTCCCACTGCTGGGCAAAGGCCTGTGACTCGACGCCACAAGTCATAAACTAGGGCCATCAAAAACTAGTTAATCACGACTATTGCAATACACTCATTATAAAAACATTGTAATGATGGTATTATGTCAATCCATTAAAAAAAAAACAAATGACTGACCTTTACGGTCATATAGATAAACAAACATAATATGAACTCATATAAACTGGCATAAGCTAACTACAAAACTAAGTATGTCTTGCGTTCAACACTGCGACCAACTATTATTATGTTCTCAATAATCATTGACTGAATAGAATGCCTTCGAACAAAGGTTAGATTTAACAGGATTTAACTTTAGCTTTAAACGAGTTGAAAGGCAGCTCAAGATAAGAAAGGGGTAACTTATTGTAAGAACGGATACCGAGCCCCACACATGAACCCTGTTCCTTTCGCAGACGGTGGGATGGAGCATGTAATTTGTGCTTGTTTCTAGTGTTAAAGTTATGAATATCACTGGTTTTAGTGTATAAACATATGTGCGTAACATATAATATTGTTACAAGCACCTCTTTGTTTAAGATGATATTCGGTCCTAGATTTCTAACGTTAGGTAAGGCAAACTTGATACATTTCGTTTTCTTGGCATTGAGACTAGGTTATTTATCGTAAACCAATCCGTAACCATGGAGAGAGCACTGTTTACGTTTTCAAAATCTTGTCTATTTCTCTCTCTCTTGTCTATTTGCAGATGACACCTCTCTTATCTACTTTAAAGATAAGAGAGGTGTCATCTGCAAATAGTACTACATCACAGATACCTCTTAGGAAAAATGGTAAATCATTTATGTACACCAGAAAGAATGGATCCAGTATAGAACCTTAAGGCACACCTAAATGAACTGGTAGCCCGGAGCACTTAACACCATATTGATATCTACAAATTGAAACCTATTATTTAAATATGAATCAATTACGTTAAGAGGGCGCCGTGCAAGCGCCGGCCGCGCAGTGGCGCGGTAGTTTTAAATCGTCTAGTTTTATTATAATCACTAAAACGGAAAATAGTGGCAGCTATTATCCGTTTGAGTGATTATAATAAAACTAAATAATTTAAAACTACCGTTTATAATAATATTAACGTATAATCTTGTGGAGCACAACTTACAAGTGCTTATTTTCTGCATTTTCATTCTAAATTAAAAGAAATAAGCAAACAAACGTCATCGTTTCGCCCTCATGGGCGCCACTGCGCGGCAGGCGTTTGCACGGCGCCCTCTTAAGAGCTTTGTTTTGGAGACCATAATGACGTAGATTACGCAAAAGCGTATCATGGTGTACGCAATCAAAGGTTTTGGAGAGATCACAGAAAACTTCAATTGCATTTTGCGAGTTCTTCCATGCGTTAATAATATGTGTTTTAGGAGAGCAATACCCGCATCTGTGGTTGAACGACCTTTTGTAAAGCCATTCTGTTCATTATGGAGGAGGCTATTTTGATTAAAATGTATTAGTAATTGCTTGAGTATTAACTTTTCAAATACTAACTGCAGGTAAGATAGAAATAGGCCTGAAATTTCTTATATCATTTTTATTACCAGATTTGATTTGTTTTTTTTTTTTTTTCTATTTGTCTCTGCATCACCCAAAGGTTGACTGGTAGAAAATGCCTAAGGCATTAAGTCTGCCTCTGTACATTTGTGTGCATGAAGTTTTAAATAATCTAAACTAATATTATAAAGAGGAAAGATTTGTTTGTTTGTTTGTTTGTTATTTATTTATTTATTTATAGGATCGCCAACAGAGGCTACACAAAAAAAAAAAAAATAGGCTCCGAAACTACTGGACCGATTTGAAAAATTCTTTCAACAGTAGAATCGTACATTATCGATGATGGACATAGGCTATAGAATATTTTCAAAAAAGGGATCCGTATGAAAACTTCGATAATGTAACCCAAGGTGTGAGCAAAAAATCCTTATATCGCGTACGCTGCGGAATCTATTGACAAAAGAGCAAAGTGATGTACTAGTTTTATAGAGGTCATCAATGTCTATAAAAAAGTCCGCGATACCATATGTCTAACTATAATGGTTAAGTCACCGTGACCGCTTTTTGTTCAAATTATTCAAGCAAATCCTTGGTGATATGAAAAAATGGTGATTTCGGTATCATGATATTAATCCTTATCCATTTAAATGGTTTGATAATTAAGGTTGATTATGTCCGTGTAAATCACACTTTAAATTATTCAAATCGGACCTTTCGTTCAAAAGTTACGACGGTAATAAACATGCTCGGAGTAAGAAAAATGTCGCGGCTTGAGCGAACTGGGAAGAATCATAACAATGCTTGGTCCGATGAAGTTGAAAATGATTTCGATAAAACAATAAGAATAACAAATGTTTGGATTTTTCGCAAATAAACTACATACATAATAAGGGGTGAAGCAGGGGTTGCAGCAAGTTTTTAGGGGAGGACATTATTGCTTGCTTTAATTTACGTCGGAATGCTATCAACGAACTAAAAATGGGATTATTGAAACAGATGTACCTACTTAAGGCCAGGTTATCCGGAAAAACGTTGTTTTGCATTGTGTAAAATTGTGTTTTATTCGTAAACAACACGGATTTAAATTTTGAAAAAAATATATTACATATTTCACACTTCGATCTAGCTATTTCGGCCGTGCGATACACGATTACTTGCACTTTACTGCATCCAATTAAATCGCAAAGACAAGTCAAAATCAAGATGTAATTATCATTTCATTTGAGTTATATAAGGTTTTGAGTAATAAAACTTATACCACAATAAAGGTCGTAAAAAATGTGATATAAATCGGCCGTCATAATGTGAAATATGAAAATACGTATCCCACTAATTCCAAAATCAAGTGATTTTGTCTTTTCATGCGCGCGACGGGGCGCGCGCATGAAGTGCGTCATTTAGTCCCGAGCGGAACGTGTTGGAGGTCGGACGTGTGCCAATTTTTGCGATCTCGCCACCCCCGCTAAGTTCTGTTACTGGCTAAGCCTAAATTGATTACCGCTCGAGCACTGCCGGCACACCGGTGTGCCGCGAATTTAATGTTTATGTTTATTTACGTAAGATTTATTTTTTATTTTGGAAATTTCACGTGTCGAACGGTTAAATAATAATACTTGTATACAATTTAGTGTTCAAACAGTTGTAATATAAGTAGTTAGTTTTAATTAGATGTAGCTATAATTTTGTAAAAAAAAATGGAGGAAAAAAAAGTTGCCACGGCTCTTCGTTGCAGCGGTGACTACTTTTTTTTTATAAACTTTGGCTGAATAAACAAAAAGGTATATAGGTATATACATAATTTACTTTACTAACTTGGTAAGTACCGACACGAAACAGATAAATTTACACACCGCAAACATGTGTGTAAACAGTTTAATTTAAACCTTATTTCAATACGCATAAAGACGTGCGCTTTAGTGGTTTAGTTTTCGCGCGGAATAGATTTACCAACCGCATCGAGTATGTAAAACAATTGAATTTGAACCCTATTTCAGAGTGCATAAAGCCACCTCGCGCGCACATGATACAATGATTTACTGTTTTCAAATGTCAAATAGGTAGTTCACCCCGCTACGTTAATCTTGATGGTTTCGGAGAGTTTGTATAAGTCTTATAATATTTGTTATTTATTAGAAATGTCCGTTTTCACTTATCTTACTCCTAAACAAATGCCAAAATAATAGCTCGTATTTCCTACATGAGAGTTGAATATCGGTGCAATAATGTTTTGGTGTTCATGTAGAGAAGAAATATAAGTGTAGTTATATGCTAGGTGGGTACCTACTCACAGCCACCACAACACAACAAATAATAATATTTATGGCGTCTGCAACGTTTGTGTAGGTCTCGTCTATGCTAACCAATACGCGCAGCGCACTCGTGAGTCGCGTGCCATAGTGTGAAAGTGTTACAGTATGACCATTTCCTATGAAAATATTATAATAACATACTTTTGGTAACGTTTAGGCTACCGGACCAGCTCATTTATCCATCTTCTTACTAATTACTAACAATGTATCAAGATATGACAAGACATACAAAAAACTATGTGGTCAGTTTGGATAGTTTTTCCAATCCAATGCGTAACTTTATCGGTGTTTATTGGCAAGAGGAAATATGTATAGAAATTATAAATTACATACACTAAACTGTTTTTAATTGACTATTGTATTGTATATTTAATAATATACAATACAACAGTCAATAGTCAATACCGACTTCCAAAAAAGAAGAGGTTCTCAATTCGACTGTTTTTTTTGTTGTATGTTTGCTCAGCGATATTTTCGCCAATTGTCAACCGATTTTGATGATTCTATTTTTTTTTTGGAAGTGTATCTTCCCGGACTGATCCCATTTCAATTTGGTGAAGATCTGATGAAGAACTTCGGAGATAAGTAACGGAACTCTTCATTCCCGTAGGAATTCCCGTTCCCGTATAGCCGTACAGCCTTCCCCATGAATGTAACTATCGTAAATTCATAATCACAATACAAAAAAGAATTTCTCGCACCGCGTCGCACGCAGTCACGCACGCTCGACAAAAAAAGTAATTGGTATTACCAAGTGCAGGGTCAACTTCACGTAACAGAAAGGAACCAATGCATTTTTGGAATATGGTCCGGTGAAAACTAGTAGTAGAAAATATTTCAAGAGATGACGAATTTTGGCGGGTGCATATGGAGAAAAAAATTATAGATTTTTATTTGAAATGTATATTGCCAGAGATTGTGGATCCGCGCCAAAATCGCGGTATGCCAATACGAGACATAATAATGAAAGAAAACAAAGAAAATGTTAATGATAAGCCTGTGCAGCCAGGTCCAAGCAAATCCAAGGACCATATTCCGTGTCAATCTACTCAGCTAGGTCCATGCAAACCGAGACAGCTACAGTTCAACGAATTTTAGCCAGTTGCATTGGTAACTTTTATTATGTTAACTATTTGATTAAAAAATATAAAAACGTTTTTGTTTATTTTTTAATAGCATCTAGGCAAATTCCAAACCATTTATACTTCTAAGCTTTCTTGAATTATAATATTCAAGATTTTTTTTTTTTTTCTTTATTTATTTAGGGACATTTATGATCGCAATGCGTATGTCAGTCCCATATTCAAGAATTGTAACATAATTTTCCTAAAGTAAGTGTGCCTACCTACTACTTGATGTTTACGAAGGTATCGCACCAAAGCCAAATAGCGCGCGACGCGTAGTTTTATATCGTACTCGTATTCATGATTTTCGTGTCAGTCAGATTTTAAATCCACCATAATACTCTAAAATAAATAAGTATTCTTACTGATTTTTAATGATTAGTAATTGGATTCAAGTTTGTACAATACGTACTTAATCTATCTATAACCTTAAAAAATACTAAATAGAAAAATAAAACAAAATAAACTTATACTAATCAAATCAAGTTGGTCTACTGCATTACTTTATCCTGTGACGGAACTTAGTACCTACCCGTGAACTCATGAGCGAGCGGTGCGCTTGGTGCGCGCGTCTCCCGCGCATCGTAACTTATTACGTATTGCTACTCCTTGCGGGGCCTGGGGTAAGCGTTAGATGCCTACGCGCTCAAGTAAGGCTCGCCTTAACAATTTTTGCATAATCAACTCCTGACGGGGTGAACGGGGTGAACAGTTGCGCTGAACCTGAGACCATAGAATAAGTAGAAATGGCTAAGTAATAAATGTAATTAATGAAAATCGTTGTGCTTAATTTTCCAAAACTAACCTTTATAAGGGGGTGTTTGGCAGCAAAGGGGGCTTGCGGGGCTTCTTCAATGAGGCTCAAATATTATTTTACGATTTTTAATTATTGGATTACAATTTCGGTTTTACATTCTTGTTCACTGATTCTAGCTTCTTCTATTAGTTGTCCCATAAAAAACACTAGGGGGCGCACGCACATCAGGAGCACCAATCACGAGAGAGAGGCCTGGTCTCGTCCAATCACAGGCGGCTCCGCTCGCCGTTGGTCAGGCGCAGGCTTTTATATTTGTCACTAGACGGCGCTGCTCGCCGTCCTATCGGATGTGATTCCACCGCCACGCAATAGATGGCGGTGCTTGATATAACAGGGGGTATAGGGGGCGTTGAAGTTTGTGGAGTACCTACTAAATACGCGCGGACGAAGTCGCGGGCGAAGTGCTAGTAAATAAATAAAGACATGACTTTACTACTTTTCATGAGGTCAGTAAAAGTTCCCAAATCCACGCATTTATTAAAAGTAACAGCAAGATAAGGGGCTACGATGCCGATCATGCTACTCAAAAGTTAAATGGAAATGCCCCAGTAATCACCAGTGTTTATTGACTTAAGTGTGTTGGCAATAGGTGTTACGTGCTCGAAACTAAATAATTTACTTAGAATAGAAAACCAAAGTCAAAGCATTTATTTCAAATAAACTGTTCACAGGTACTTTTGAATTGTCAAAGTCAGTCAGTCAAAAACAAAGCTATTTGCACGTTCCAGAGCGTAGATCTCTATGGACAAGAACGTGCAAGAAACTCCACGGACACTCTTTTAAACCATTTTATGTTTTATAAAAATCTTGGTTTCATTGTTACTTGTTGCATCTACATTTATGTGAGAAATTGTTGCTGATTGTGTAGATGCAACAAGTAACAATGAACTTGGTTAAGAAAGAAAAATAATCTAAGTATCCAATAAGTATTAAATATTGAAATAAGCTGTCACTGACAGCTAAGAGATGACCAGTCTGCACCGATGGCGCCCGTTCACGAACATGACGCGTGCATCAGTACCATTCAGCTCAACCATTTTGAAGGGAATTGAATGATCCGATACACACGCCACCATCAGCGAGACATTCGAGCGAACATGACACACCCTCAACTGCCCCTGCTCATTCATGTCAAACAAGGAAACCATGTATTAACATAATAGACTCCATGGTCCTCACATTTACAGGATTTTAAAATTAAAAATGCTTCTACTTTATAAAAAACTATGAATATCAATTTTCAAAAACAGGAAAGAAAAGTAGTAAGTATTCAAAACATAATCCCACCAAAAACATTTCATGTAAAATGTGTGTGTATTCCCAGCGGAAAAAGGTCGATTTTCTTAATTTCAGTTAAGCAGATATTTAGTGTATGACGTCGTGTAAATGTGTATGGTAAGTACGAATTTGTGCATCCAACCATTGGGGAGTTATTCAACAAAAACTGTTTCCGCTGGAACTACGTCATCCCAGCGGCACTTTTTTTTTCCTATGGACGTACAAGAAAAAAAATACATGCAATAATTAGTGTGTGATGAGAGGTAAATGTGTATGTTTAAATGAAATTTGTGTGTCTTAAAACTTCGAAGATATTCAAGTTTCCGCTGCGCTGACGTTTGGCTATTTGATGGAAATCATATAAATCGGTTTAGTGCAGAGTTGATTTTTTTTACGCACGTTGCTATGAATTTGTGTATAATGTTTGTGAAAACAGATTTTGAAAAAAGCATACCGTTTAGGAGATATACACGTAAAGGTGAAATATGATTATTAGGTCTAAGTACTTAAAATAGGAACTTTAGAGCCTAACTTTTAACGTTTATTTGTATCTTGTAAGGGTCTACAACGTCTTGCCAAGTTTCATTTATGTGCGCTTAGTAATTAATGAGCAATGGCATAATTTACTACGAATGGACCACTATATTTTATGACATCCGATTGTAGGACTTTTTAATGGAAAAGCAAAATAAAACATATTCCACTATTTAGTGTATTAATTCAACTATTCATATGTAAAATTTCAGCTCATTACGCTCAATTATTAAAGAGATATAATAAAAATACCAAAACAACCGAATTACATGGATCAACCGACCAAGTTTGAATGGCTACAAAAAAGCGGCCTTGCAGTACATAGAGCTAACGTTCTAAAATTTCCAGTATAGTATCGTTATCGTGTTTAATAGATTCGTACAGGCGCGTACACAATCGTTTCGCAGAAAATAAAACAACTGCATTAACTTTGTACTCTTAAAATTATTTATTAGTTACTGACTATTAAAATTAAAAAACATTATTAACAAAGTAATAATAACATCAAATAAAATCAAATTATTGTTAGATTTATTGTGCCGCTAACAACGCCACCACACATTGATATAAAGAATCAGTCTTTTATAAATAAGAAATACGTTGCTTACTGTAAAAGCTCAAATACTTATGTACCTATAGGTAAATCTTAAGTATTAAGTACCTACTAGTAAATTTTCGGAAGTTGGTCTTCTCGTTCGAGCTTTTACAGCAACAAATAAGTATGTCTTACAATCACAGATCAGTACTAAGTAATTGACTCAATTTAAAGGTAGGTTTATAGTGTAGTGCAGTACTGACCTACTTACCTACGTTCTAGCGCATATTCTTACGGGAACGTGAATACCTACGGGAACGGGAATTCCAACGGGAAAAAACGGGATATGCGCGTACGAAGTCGCGGGCAACAGCTTGTATTATATAAAAATGCGGGCGGGGGCTTGACTGTTGTTCTGTGTTTCGCGCTTGCAATGCCTGACAGGTTAAAAATAAGTAGGTACCTACGTAATATTATTGCGGGATTATACCTATTAATTGTGGTTTGAATAAATGCAAACAAGAACAAACGAAATTCTCGTCTCACACTTCAAAGTACCTACCTAGAAAATAAAAGGTACCTACCTACACATATTATTATTCGAAACAAGTTCGAATAAGAGACTGCAACTTTTGAACAGCTGAACCAACTTTCATCAAATAACTATAGGTATTTACATGGCTGTCATAAACACTGTAGGTATGCACTGGAATCTATACATAGCAGATATAGACAACTTTTAGGCTTTCGGCGTCGTCGAGATGTAAGTAACAACGAGTGTCACTTGAACCTACCTTCCAACAGATAACATTTTCATGAGGTATTTTATTAGGAAGTACTTACCTTGTTTATCTTTTAATCATTCTCACTACTGGCTCAATAAGTATGTCACAGTCACTTACACTATGTCAATAACCGAGTCCAATAGGTACATAATATTACGTTGCGGCAAAATAAACAGCGCATACGTACCTACGTTGTCCTTGGGTGCACACTAGTACCTATACTATTGTAGTCTTTGTTTGTAACTACTACCCGTACGCGTTAACTTGGCACCTGGCTCGACACATTTCGAATGACGTTTTAATTAAAATTGAACAATTCAATTTCGATGTACCTAAATAATATAATCGCAATGGTAACAGTGATGCCAAGTAAAGCGTTTCGAAACGTATCCGTAGCCAGGTCAAGAATATTGTGTTCCGACCTGTACTAGTCCAATAATGGTAAAACACTGGAAATTTTAGAACGTTAGCTCTATGTACTGCAAGGCCGCTTTTTTGTAGCCATTCAAACTTGGTCGGTTTATCCATGTAATTCGGTTGTTTTGGTATTTTTATTATATCTCTTTAATAATTGAGCGTAATGAGCTGAAATTTTACATATGAATAGTTGAATTAATACACTAAATAGTGGAATATGTTTTATTTTGCTTTTCCATTAAAAAGTCCTACAATCGGATGTCATAAAATATAGTGGTCCATTCGTAGTAAATTATGCCATTGCTCATTAATTACTAAGCGCACATAAATGAAACTTGGCAAGACGTTGTAAACCCTTACAAGATACAAATAAACGTTAAAAGTTAGGCTCTAAAGTTCCTATTTTAAGTACTAAGACCTAATAACCATATTTCACCTTTTTTTTTTTTTTTTTTTATAGGATGGGAAATCATCAAATGACCCCTCCCGCTCTGGGTGGAGCGGCAGGGAGTGTCAGACTTTTACTGACTAAAACCCACCCTTAGTCCTCCTAGTGCCTTTCATCCCAGGGCCGCGGTAACTCTTTCGAACAATTCCGCAACCCTGGCAGGCTCTGGCCCTGGCGGGCCCCGTCTCCGTCGCTGACTGCTCGTTGCTGACGGCGCGTTTGGAGTGAACGCGCCGTCGACTCTGGCCTGACCTGATCGGACAGCGAGCTACCCATTGCTCGCTGTCCGCAGGCGTCAGTCACTGCGCCTTGCCCAGGAGCGTCAGTTCCTGAGAGGCGCAGCGACTGATGTTCGTCTGGAGGAGGCGAAATGGGGCCATTACTGGCACTCCATTTCGGCCCCCTCCCGAGCAGTGGCAGCGGCGGCGACGGTGGCGGCGGCTGCGGCGGAAGCGACGGCGGCGGCGGCGGCGGTGGAGGAGGGTTTTCTCCTCGACCCGGCCCTGGCGGGTGGACCGCAGGCTTTGCCCCCAGCCCAGTGATCGGCCGGCTTGCCAGCTGCCGCACATGCGAAGCAGTGCGGCGCGGCGTCACACGAGCCGGCCCTGTGACCGGGCTGACCACAGCGGAAGCAGTGGTCACTGCGGTCCACCTCCGAGGTGCAGCGTACTCCCACGTGGTTGCCAACTTGGCAACGGAAGCACCTCAGAGGTCTGGGCTCCAGCAGTTTTACCTGCGCGGAGACCCAGCCCACCAAAAGCCTTCGGCCCTCCGAGACTTTCTTGGCCGCCGACACGGGGCAGCTCACCACTACGGTTCGCATGCCCGTGTTGTCAGGACGGATGGTGCCCGCCTTCACCTCCTCTGCAGAGCACCCCCCCGTCCTGACGACGGCGGCCAACACCTCCTCCTCCGTGACGGAGTCGTCCAGGCCCAAGATGCGCATATCTATGCACTTCGTGGGCCTGGACACTCGGACGTCATCCGCGCCCAAGGACGCCCTAAGCCTTTCGGCTAGAGCGTCCGCGGCCGGACCGCTGCCTGCTCCAGGGATCTCGAGCATCCTGGCCCCGGTCATGGTGACCCTGAGCCGGAGACCCCCGACGATGCCAAGCTCACCGAGGTTGATGGCCTCCTTGGCCTTGGTGAGCGTATTGGCATACGTCACGCCCCTCTTCACCGCGTCCGGCTGCAGCGTTAAGACTACAGCCGCGGTCTTCGGGGCGCGGAGCGCAGCCGCGACGCCTCGCGCTCGCTGCCGCCGCCTTCTTTCCCGCCTCTTTGCCGCCCTGGCTGCCTTTCCCGCCTTCTTCTTCTCCCCAGCAACTTGCCATTCGGCTTGAGCCGGGGGAGGAGCTGAAGGCGAGGAAGCCGGGGGGAGCTGCTGCTCAGACGGCGCAGGAGCCTTCGCCGTCCGCGCAGCAACCCCACCCTTCCTCTTCCTTCCCGGGGCCGGGTCCGGTTTTCCCGACACCGGCTTCGCGGGTGCCGGCCCGGACCCTTTGTCCTGGCCGGACGACCCCGGTGTGGCAGCCACGGCGGCTGCGTACGACGCCGCCTTCCGGCCTGGAGCCTTCCCACTTGCCGCTAACGGGGGGCGCAGGACGATGCCCTCCAGGACGGAGAACCGCGCCTGGAAGGCAGCCATCTCCTGCCGCACAAGGTCCAGCACCTGCCCCTCCTGCGGCACGGGCTGGCTGTCCTCCTTGCGCCCCCCTTGCGGCGCCCCCTGTGGGCCGGCTCCCCGGAGCCTGGCCAGGTCTGCGCGGAGCCCCTCGTTCTCCTTTCGGAGACGCTCCGTGGCGGCAGCTAAGCGGGCGACCTCCGCCCGCAGCTCGGACATCTCGTCCGGCGGAGGCCCACCCCTGGTAACCTCCGCTGCCGCCAGAATGGAGGCCATCGCCTCGCTTATGGCCTTGTTCTTAGAGGAAAGCTTCCTCTTCAAGGCCACATCGCGAAGCGCGGCCTCCACCACCTCCGCAAACCCGGCCCTCCGGTCATCCGGCTCGCCGCCGGAGGACTCCGAGCCATGAGCCCCACGACCGCCATCTTCGGTGGGTCGTCCAGCATCCTTGGAGGCAAGGACTCTGCCCTTGCCTCCCTCTCGGCCCTTACCCCGCCTGCTGGTGGGGATCTTACGGGCCGAGGCCACCTCCTCGCTACAAGACGACCCCCGGTCGTCTTCCGGCCTAGGCCGCTTGCGGAAGGACCTCGAGTCCTCCGCTGCAGTCCCTGCCCCCTCGGGTTCAGAGCTCGCCGAGCCAACTGTCACCAGGTCGTCGGAGTCCAACTCGGACTCCGACTCTGCACCCAGGTGACGCTCAGGCGAGCCCCTCCTCCAATACAGCGCGCCTCTTGCCGCGCTCCGCCCGACCGACACTCTGTCGGGCGAGCCAAAACTATAACCGATCGGGTCCTCCTCGGATGGTTCGGATCGGGGGCCTCCTCGGCCCTTGTTGCCATCGGCAAACGGTTGGTGGACAGCCCTGTTGCCCCCCCCAGAATACGAGGGGCTTGACGCACGAGGCGTGGCGGATTCTCGGACCGCTGTGCAGTCCGTACCGCCCTGGGGTAGTTTCTGTTTAGCAGAACTGTCCATTGTTGTCCTTTTAAAGGGTGCGGTCCCTATCTCCCCTCCTCTCTCCCTCTCTCTCACTGCTTGCTCGCCGCCCTCACAGTCACGTCTGATGATCAGACGCGTACCAGAGAGCAGCGAGCAAGCCAATGAGACGCACACCGTCCGAGGACCCGAACACTGCTCAAGTCTCCGAACGGTGTGCCCCTCTTGTGTCTCTCTTGGTCTGGTCTCTCACTTGGGACCTTCCGGCATGAGTGGCTCTACCGGCAAAGCCCCCAAGATCACTGAGACACGCAAGCCCCGCCACGACGGCAACGTGGAGACACGGTTGGTGGGGACCATATTTCACCTTTACGTGTATATCTCCTAAACGGTATGCTTTTTTCAAAATCTGTTTTCACAAACATTATACACAAATTCATAGCAACGTGCGTAAAAAAAATCAACTCTGCACTAAACCGATTTATATGATTTCCATCAAATAGCCAAACGTCAGCGCAGCGGAAACTTGAATATCTTCGAAGTTTTAAGACACACAAATTTCATTTAAACATACACATTTACCTCTCATCACACACTAATTATTGCATGTATTTTTTTTCTTGTACGTCCATAGGAAAAAAAAAGTGCCGCTGGGATGACGTAGTTCCAGCGGAAACAGTTTTTGTTGAATAACTCCCCAATGGTTGGATGCACAAATTCGTACTTACCATACACATTTACACGACGTCATACACTAAATATCTGCTTAACTGAAATTAAGAAAATCGACCTTTTTCCGCTGGGAATACATACACATGTAAAATGTTGCCAAGACGACCACATAAGGTTTGCCCTGTGAAAAAGATATCAGATCTCATGTAGAGCCAAGCTTCTAAATCTACACGGCCTAACTTTACCGACCCTAACTTCACAAATTCTACATATCAGTAAAAATGTATGGCTTCGCCGTTTCGCTACCGTCGTGGAGGTGATGCGAATATTTAGTTTCTGAAGTAAACAGCCAAGCTATAAATTTTTACTGATATGTAGATTTGTAAACTTAGGGTCGGTAGAGTGTTTATTTTTTTCTTCTTTTTTTGGGGTGTATGTCTTGCACATCAGCAATGCCAGTTTTCACAGCCCATTCTCCATTCAAACTTCCACCCCCCCATTTTAGGGGATGGGCGGCGAAAGTTATAAATTTATCTGGGGGCACGGTAGTGTTTTTTTGTACACTGAACCTTGTTTACATACCAAATTTTGGCTTTCTAGCACTTCAGGAAGTACCCTAACATTTTGAAGTCTCATACAAACTTCCACCCCCCCATTTTAGGGGATGGGGGGCGGAAGTTGAAGTTTATGAATTTTTTTGTTGGTTGTATACTAAACTTAAATTACATACCAAATCTCAGCTTTCTAGCACTTCAGGAAGTAGCCAAACATTTTGATGATCATCAGTGTGTCAGTGACGAAATCGGTGTATTTTAGATATCAATAAAATCTAAAGTATTAGAGTTATTCAATTGAGACTTTGTATGTTTAATTAGTCTATTATTGACATCATATCCTGAGAATATGAACTATCTGGTACATCGGAAACCAACTCTATGAGAGTTCAAAAAAACGACGAAACACTTCGAGTAAAGGTAGGTAGTGCCCTTTCGCTTCGCTTGGCTCGTCTTGGCGGAGCCACTACCGTGCCCCTAGATATAAGAAAAGTGGAAAATTATTATTAGACACAAAAAAGGGGGATAGCATCTCTTCCAAATATAAAAACCTAACTAGAGGAACCAAGCGGCTGAGATTGTGGAGCAGGACGTTTAGCCAGGCATTTTTATCAAGGATAATAATTATAATCTTCCAGTTAATAATATGCTTGTCTCAATAGTGTGCGTTTTATGCATGTTTTAAATTTTCTCGCATTCAGTTCTAGAAATGTCAAGTGGTAAGTAGGTATTTTGTTATAAAATTACAGACAGATGCTATCGCATACGCTAATATTGCAATTGGCACATTGTCTAGGGCCTCCTGAGACCACTGAATAAGCAGATATGGCTAGGTAATTAATGAAAATCGTTGTGCTTAATTTTTCAAAATTAACCTTTGAAAGAGGGTAACGCCCCCTGCGTTGAAGTTTGTGGAGTACCTAGTAAACCCGCGCGGACGAAGTCGCGGGCGAAGTGCTAGTACTATTATAAAGGTGAATTGACAAATAAATGCGTTGTCTTCTAGCAGCTGCAGTGTTATATTTAACAGATACACAAACGTCCCTGATCGTGCGCTTACTTAAGACTTACTTATTGCAGGGCGTGGTAAGGTGGTGTTGGATGACTGTGTGCAAAACGTACATTTGCCGCACAGTGAGCACTTGACACTTGTCATATAAAGTTGTGGTGGGAAATCTAAAAGGCCTGAACGTCATAACTTTGAGCACGGATCTTTGGGCCCTTTCAAACCGCAACAAGTACCTTAGTGAAATTTATTTATTTCTGAATGTATTTTAATGAAATTTGGAATGAAGAAGATAGCTTATACCTTGGAAGAGCACTTGAGCTACTTTATATATGTACTTATACTTAATCATGTGCAAAGTCACGGAAACAGCTAGTAGAATACAAATAAAAGTTAATTTTTAGGTTATTTTTAAATGCACATCAAATAACTTTTCACACATCAATTTCTTTTCATCAATTTCAATAGTTTTTTAATCAAATAAATTATCTCATTACAAATAAATCAACTGTTTAACAAAACTTGTACTTCAGATAATTCGAAAATATACATCAACTGTGTATTATCACTTTTCCTTAAATGCGCGTCAAAACATTTTTTTATTGTACAAAAATATTATTTTCATATTATTATCAATAATATACTGACTGCACAGCAAATTTGACCGGGCGTTTATAAATAATACTCGCACTCTTACCAAAATAACTACTCTTGCAACGTTTTTCCTTTTCCTCCAAAAGTGAGTGACAGAAACGAAACGCTGCGAAACCGACTACACGTAGTCTTGTCTGCTTAGAGTGTAATTTAAGCCCGCATAGGCGCGGAGGGGTGAGGCGGCTCGTGAGCTGTTGCAACGCCCGCCGCCGCAGCTGAAGCCGAAGCTGCGGTGGTGAGCGTTGAAACCATCTGCGACGATAAGTTCGCGTGGGATTCCGCTAGAGCCCCGCTGTGCCGGAGCCGTGACAGAAACCGTGCTTGCTTGCATGCTTGCTACATGGTTGCTGCTTTAGATTGTAATGACAAATAAATGGTGTTTTATATATTAAAACTTTATGGACTAGTAAAAATACTGTACAAAGGCGTACTTAATGCCATAGGCATTTTCTACCAGACGACCTTAGGGTGGTGCAGAGGCAACATGGCAGGTGCAACTAAAAGAAAAGCAAACAGATGGAAAAGAATACAATCATAAATACATAGATACATACATACATAAAATTAAACAAAGATGTAAGTAATGGGTTTGTTGGCCACTAGATATTATTAGATATGCGTTCATAAAAAAGATTTCGTTTTAAATAAATAGCGCCACGAACTTAAATTGCTGCCAAAATTAGAATATTTTGAGGTAACTATTTTGCTGTGCATATTAGTATTTCTGATTGTCATATGGATTTTATTTGTATTAAAATTCAAGAAATATGGATTTGCAGTTAATTACCACCCTTATTTTCTACTTCAGTGTACTCAGGCACAAAACGTTTCAACCGGTTCGTGAGTAAAGTTAAGAAGGTCACCGATATGGACGAATCCGACGCTTTTGTGACATCGCCGTCGTTAACATGTTTTGTTTTAAATATCATCTTAATGCGAAACATTCCAAGCTGAATATTTCACTTTATATTTTGGACTAAACGCAATGATTTTTGGTTTACACCTACACATCTTGGGTTTAGCCAGTTCCTTGTATTTTGCCGTCAAAGTTCTGACACCGTCGTTATGACGTTTAGCAATATTATTGAATAACGCAAGCATATCCACTTTTGAAATTTTTTATGGTTATTATAAGTGAAGAAGGACCGAATTTTCAGTTTGCAAGCTTATACGTTTTCTCATTTAGGCGCAGCGATATTTTTCGAGTTCACGTCGAGATAAACAATTCTGCATATGCAATAACTCGAAAACCTGAAGACGCACAAATTATATTTACGGCGCACATTTATGCACAAATATAAGCTCTCTGCCCATGCACAATATTTCTCTCTCCAATCATTCGTTTAGAATTTTCCTGCTGGAACAACTTTACTCCAGCAGAAATCGTTTTTACCAAAACGACAAGACGCACAATTTTTATATGTGGCGCCCATTTACAGCAGATTACACACTAATGATACGTTCCACTCATATCACTATAGGAGTCACTTTCCAGCTGGATTAACGTAGGTACTCCGAAACTTCTAGTAGACAAATCCATTTTTAGCAAAGTATCTTTTTTTAAGCTGAGAAAGGGAAACAAATCAAGTATATTGACTTAGCACACGAGGTTGTCGACGTGTGGAATGTGGACTTGGCTGGTGTCCGTTTCAATGGCGCAGTCATGACAATTGAAAAAAAAAAGCCAAGACTTAGTAAAAATCCATCAATTTGTCAAAGCCATTGTTAAAAAGTTATAAGGGTTTGAACGAGGTCGCGCCATTGAACCATGGTGAACCGCGCGGCCACAGAGATCTTTAAAACTAAGCGTTGCAGAGACCTGCAATTTAGGTAAAATAACAGATTGAATTTGTAAAAAAATTGTAAAAATATAGAAAAAAATCCTGGGTTTATATTTTAGGAGCTGTTAGACTTAAACCCCCATGGCCGCGCCATTGAAATGGTGAAAAACATTAAACGTTATCGCCAATATCTCGCTGAAAAAGCATCGCAGACGTCTGATTTTAATTATTCAAAGCAGCAAACTTTGTTTTAATTGTGGGATTAACGAGTAATATAAAATCAAATTAATTTCTGCAGAATTGTACAAGGTGAATTGTATTCGACATTTCCGTATAAGGTGACTCAACTGTGAAATGAGCACCCTGAGTTGGAAACAAAATTCGTACGCGAATTAGGTAGTTACTGTTACTAACACTTACTAAGTTACCTACTACTAAGCTCTCTGAGACTGAGATACAGAAGCGAAGTCAAAGTGCGTAATAGTGCGTGACAGCGACACTCATGACACTACCAGCAGTGAGCAGTGAGAGGATCGCAGCAGTGCGGGAGTGCTCATTAGCTTGCGTGGCGGCGCGCGCGCCGGAAGCCGCGTCGCGCGCATGCAACGATTGTTTACGCCAGCCGCGTCGCCGAGCCGAGCCCCGGCCGCCCAGCACCTACGACTACTGTATTCATTGAGCATTTCATTTAATTTATACCGAAGATAGTGTGCAATTTATAAGGTCGATCGTCATATTGTTTATGTTTTCCTTAAAACCTTGTCAGCAAGGATTAATTTGTTAGCAGGTTATCTCCAAGACAGTATAGCCAGTCTGTCATTGCTATGAATAGAGGGAAAGACAAAGACTGCTTTGTGCTTGAGAGCCATTCGATTTACCGCACCGGGTTTATGTCTAGTTCCTACGCTATTTCAACCATTAAACTCTGGAATATGCTTCCCCTTGTCATCAAGAAGGCTGCTTAAAAGCCGAGCATTCTTAGTTAGGTCATAATTATTAAGAGTTCTCTTACTCAGAAAGATAATTATTATCAAAAAAAACGTCGACGGATGTCAAATTGACATGTCAAGAAAAATTTTAATGAAAAATTATAAGTAATGAATCAAATCGAAGAAACCCGTCATGCATGTGGACATATAAAGTCGTGATGTCTTTGGGGACCAGTGACATAGTTATAAAAACGAAAACTGTTTAAATAACCCAAGTTTCGTGTGGTCAGATCGTGAAAAGAAAATCGACTGTTGCCCCTACCCCTGATTGTCCGTCCGTGGAGCTACCTACTTGAAGGTAACAAAATTACGCTGAGGACATGATGGTCAGGCTTCTGGCAACCTGGCAACGGTTGCCGGTGCTGCTCCTACAATGTGTGAAATGGGACACAGCACCCCGAGCGCGTTTTCTTTTGTTTGGTTTTGTTTAGAACTTGCCGATTACAAATAAATGTTAAAAGGCATTCAACCTCTGAAATCCCTTTTTGACATTTCCTGTTTTCTGGCGACCATTTGCGTTACTTTTTACCGGTGATCGGAAAAAGGTGAGCTAAAAAACGAGGCGGGTTTTTTACATTTTAAAAAAACAATAATAAGATGGTGGTTACTATTAAGTGTTGACCCTTTTTTTTTTAACGGGGTGAAATCCTCATGGATATGGAGGGGACTCTTACTGACTAAAACCACCCCGGTGTTCCATCTTCCACCTACGCATCCCCGGCGTAGGTGGAAGATGGAACACCGGGGTGGTTTTACCGCGGGAACGTATGCGACTTCCGTAATCCCCGGCTGGTGCCGGCCCGCCTCTGCGGGCCACATCTCGTAAGCGGGGAAAGTGAGGTGTTTAACTCCCCAGCGACGTCAGAGGGGCGCACGGGAACACCACGCGCCGCCACCTCGAGTCCCGAGCACTCGACATCTCCCTCTCCCTTTCCGCAGCATCCTTCTGCGTGATAACAATTTCGCAGAAGGAGACCACCGCGTCCCCACTCCTCACCGCCGACCATAGAAAGGACTAAAGCCGGCAGTGAGAGGTCACTGCCTACCACAGAGACGAGAGCACGGCGCGGTTCCCCCCAAGCGGCACACTCTGCCAGCGTATGCCGCGCAACCATGCCTCGTGAGGACCTGTGTCGCACGAAACGACAGGGAGCCTTGCCTTCTCCCGAGCCAGAGGTCGAGCACTGGCCGGATGGCCTCGATAGTGACGAGGCCGGCGGCAGGGCGTGAGAGCCTGTTCTGCCATTCCGCCACCTGGACCTCGCGCAGCTGCGACCGACGCAGCTCGAAATGTAGATGAGTCAGTCGCTCCCCCCGCGCCCGTGCGTCCTCGCGCCACCGATGCATTGACGCGAGGACTTTTGCCTTTTGCCTCGCCCCGGGGGCTATGAAAAGCTATGGCCTCCGACTTGTTGAGGGCCACCTCCAGGCCAAGGCGCCGTATGCGGCTCACCACCACCTGTAAGACCGCGGCCGTCGCCAGCAACGCTGCCTCCCTGTACGAGCTCCCCCGGGCAGTGACCAGCGTGTCGTCAGCGTAACACGTCAGGTCCACTCCCGGCTGGAGCTCGCCTCCCAGCACCCAGTCGTACCCGATGTTCCACAGGGGCGGGCCCAAGACCAAACCCTGCGGAACACCGCACGAAATGGGGTGCTGGTGTATGCCATCACGTCCCAGATAGGTGACACACCTCTCCGCCAAATAAGCCTCAATGACGCGACGGAGGTAGGGAGGCACTCGATGATAGCGTAGTGCCTCCCGAATACAACTCCAGGGCAGGGTGTTGAAGGCGTTGGAGATGTCCAAGGACACCACCAACATCACCCCGCCCCGGGACACCGCTTCCTTCGCCAGGACTCTCACACGCGATATCGCCGTGATAGTGGAGCGTCTGTGCTGAAACCCGAACTGGCATTCGGCCATGTCCAGCCCCTCTCCGCACAAGTCGCCGACGAGGCGGGCTGCGATTATCCGCTCAAACAGCTTTCCCACCTTGTCAAGCAGCACTATGGGCCGGTATGCTGACGGTGAGTCCGCAGGGCGCCCCGCCTTCCTGAGCAGGACCAGACGTCCAGATTTCCACTGAACGGGAAACTGACCCTGCTCCAGGCACGCTGTGTAGAGTTCTCTCAGATGGGGCTCCAGCTCCTTCAGAGCGAGGGCCAGCACGCAGCCGTGAATCCCATCGGGCCCCGGGGCAGTGGTTTTAGCCCGGAGCCGCATCACGGCCGCCCTCAACTCTGCTTGTGTCACCTCTGGGACGCTGGCGTTCTCTTCAGGCTCTGCGACTGTGGGCAAAGCCATCAGCGGCGGGGTATGCTCCGCTCGTGCCGGGAAGAGGGCTGCGACCACGTCCTCCAGCAGCTCTGGTTGGAGACTCTCCGTAAGTGGGAGCGCCCATGGTCCGAGTTTCCCTCGGACCGATCGATAGGGACGCCCCCACGGATCCCTGTTCAGAGTCGCCAACATCTCCTCCCTGGCTCGCGTCTTCGCCTCGCCGATGGTCAGCCACAGAGCCTCCTTAGCCACGCGGTACACCTCATACAGTGCGGCTTCTTCGTCGTAAGTGGCATAACCGTATTTTTTTAGGGTTCCGTACCCAAAGGGTAAAAACGGGAAACCTTATTACTAAGACTCCACTGTCTGTCACCAGGCTGCTTGTCACCGTGATAGCTAGACAGTTGAAATTTAATTTTTTACAACGTGTTACAGAATAAACGCAATACCTCTTAAGGGGTCATTGTACTCATCATTATGAACAACTTTCACTACGGTACCAACACTGAAAACGCGAAAAAAATAATCGACTGCCCCATACATTTCTGTGCGCATAACTTGACACAACTTTTTTTCGCGATTTCAGCGTTGGCCCCATGGTAAAAGGATAAAGATTAATATCATGATACCAAATCACCTTTTCTCCATTGTGCCCGGGTTTTGATTGAATAATTTGAACAAAAAGCGGTCATGGTGACTTCACCATAGTAGTTAGATATATGGTATCGCGGATTTTTGTAGATATTGATGTCCTCTATAAAACTGTAGTACATCACTTTGCTCTATTGTCAATGGTTTCTGCAGCAAAAGCGATATAATGATTTTTTTTTATATTTTTTTGATATTTTTTTCACACCTTGGGTTGGGTTACTTGAAGTCTTCATACGGATTCCTAACTTTTTGAACATATTCTATGGCCTATATTCATCAGGGATAATGTAAGATTCTAATGTTGAAAGAATTTTTAAATCGGTCTATTAGTTTCGGAGCTTACTCAATTCAAACAAACAAATCTTTCCTCTTTATAATATGATGAAGTGTCTTCTATAAAACTGTAGTACATCTCTTTGCTCTATTTTCAATAGTTTCCGCAGCATACGCGATATTATAAGGATTTTTTTTGGTATTTTTTTCACACCTTGGGTTACATTTTCGAAGTTTTCATACGGATTCCTAACTTTTTTGAAAATATTCTATCGCCTATCAGGGATAATGTAGGATTCTAATAGTAAAAGAATTTTTCAAATCAGTCCACAAGTTTCGGAGCCTATTCAATTCAAACAAACAAACAAAACTTTCCTCTTTTTAACCGACTTCCCAAAAAGGAGGAAGTTCTCAATTCGACTGTATTTTTTATAATATTAGTGTATGATACGGTGGTATAAATAAAAGTTATCATTGCTCGGTTGCGTGTCATAAGCTGCGGATTGGCGGTTAGTTAATTAGGTGGGGGGCGAGTGGCGAGGCCGAGGGTGCGCCGCCGCCACCGCCTTGCCGGAGTCCTGGCTGTCCCGAGTGGCCGCCGCGCCCGAGCAACACACTCGGTGACTCGTCCACCCGTCCACCCACATGCGTGCAGCGGACAGAAATACCACTTGTTAGGCCTAGCGCGCACTGCCTTGCGTTTTTTAAACGCATAATCTGTGAAGTATAAGAGTGTCATAGAAGTGCGTGCAACTGGGGTGAAATAAACGCATGCGGTAGTCACCGTTGTCCATTCGATGAAAATTTGCGGTGAAACTATCGCACATAATTTTGTATCGCAGACCTAAGAAGCGCCGCGCACTGCGGTAAAAAAACGCAGTGATGCCTACTTTAAAGCTAGATCTAGCTATTTATCGGTGTCAGGCGCTATTAGTTTTATTAAATAGTTTTATAAAAGAAACTAGAAACTTTCTAAATTGAAGCTTTTGAAAAGTGATAAATACTTAAGGCTGGGTTATTCGGGCCGGTTGGCATCGAAAACGCTACCTCCGCCTGCGACCCCTCATGTTTAACACGACGATGATAACCGATGTCCGTCCGATGACCGCCGACCTCTTCGCAAAAAGTCTACGCCACAGTATAAAATATTTGCGGTTGATCTACTGACCTGTTTTTCTTTTAGACAATAATTATTCCTGTGGAACATTTTAGCTTAACTGTTTATATCTTTTATGTAACCTAGCGGCCAGTTTTGGCTTTTCCTGGTTGAATTTTTGAATAGAGCCCATGGCCATGTAGACTTTTTCCATCTGTTAAATGATGAAATCATTAGGTACTTACTTAAGTCAACACCGGTAACCACACCCCAGATGGTTAATAAGACAACTCAATGTGACAACTCTGGAATGAAACACTCAATGCGTGAGGAGATCATCGGCAAACGATACCTGACCGGAAAAACATTAAAAAATAAAATGTGTATTATAAGCGCTAACAACAGAAATGGACTTTGCAGCATTATAGAAGATTCTTTTTCAACTAGCTATGACTTCTGCCACTACTCGTATCCAAATGGTAGCATTGAACAACTCCTAGTGGGTATAGAAAATAAGATCAAAAATTATAATAAAACTGACTATTGTGTCATATTAATAGGAGAAAAAGACTTCTTAAGAACTAAAAAGTATCACGATTTAATCTACCATATCAAAGATACCATCGAAAACCTAAGCCATACCAATATCATTATATGTCTCCCAACTTATAGACAATGTGGTGATTACACAATAATATACAACTCACGAATTGAAATTTTCAATAATCTTTTGTATCTGCATAACACAACTTATGAATATGCTTATCTACTGGACTCAAACGCTGACTTATGTTATGATAACACAATGTTTTGGGGTCGTCAAGGTCTCCTAAACGACACAGGTATGGAAAACGTATTTATGAATCTCAAAAAGACTATTTGTGAAATCCAAATGGAAAATAGTAATAATATTGACACGAAGGACACATTTGGAGACATTTCAAACCATTTTTTTCTATAATTATCTGTCAATAATGCATCAAAACATCGCAGGATTAATAAATAAGGCAGACCAATTACTCTTGCACCTACTTGATCTTCAAAACAGCATGGACGTTATCTGTGTGACCGAACACTTCATGGAAACTGGATATGAAGACTTTCTCACTTTACCTAACTATAAATTGGCAGCGTGCTACTCCAGAGATACCAAGAGAGGAGGTGCGTGCATATTAATAAAAAACGGCCATCAATATAGAGAGCTTGAAGATGTCAGGAAACTTTCGATTCAGGGAGTTTTCGAGTGTTGCGCAATCGAATTAACACAGCAAAACATTATCGTTGTATGTATTTACAGAATACCTAAATCAAATAATCTTGATACTTTTTACTCAAAATTAAATATTCTCTTACCCAAGATTTGTTACAAGGCACGCAAGAATGTCATTATATGTGGTGACTTTAACATTAACATTTTGAAAAAAAATAGAACTTCCGTTGAGTTTACCAACTACCTATTAAGCCATAATCTAAAATTGCAAATTAACCAGCCCACTAGGTTACAGAGCAACACATGTATAGACAATTTTGCGCACAATTTTACGCAAAAGTGTGTCCACAAAGTAATTGACCTTGACATGTCAGATCACACAGCCCAAATCTTAAAGATCCCCGTTAAAAGGACTTGTACAATCAACAGTTGGAATATTATAGCGCGTGATTACAGTCACGCTAACCTTATGAAATTTAGATCATGTTTAAATCCTTTGTCGTTTTGTGATGTTTATCAAGCTGATGATCCTAATGTAGCGTACAATAATTTTATGGATGTATTCCAGCTATTTTATGACTTATGTTTCCCTTTGATCAACAAAAAAATAAAGTTAAAAAGGAATCCGAATTGGTTAACACCCGGTATAAGACGCTGTAGCAAAAATAAAAGACAACTTCTTTGGCAACTACGAGCAAAACCTAATAGCAATAACTTAACTAAACTTAAAAATTACTCACGAAAACTTAAGAAAATAATAAAACTAACACAGAAGGCAAAAAATAACCATAAGATAATGACATCAACAAATAAATCAAAAGATACATGGAAAATCATAAATGAAAATAAATATTGCCCTCCCTTTGAACATATAACAGAAATACAGAATAACGGGGTGACAATAACAAACCCCAGTGAAATAGCGAACGCATTTAACGACCACTTCGTGAATCAAGCAGAATTACTTTCGATGGCTTCAAGATCTGCGACCTGTGAGGTACCGAATACATGTTGTGAATCAATATTTTTGGCCCCGACTACACCTAATGAAGTAAATCGAATAATGCAGGATTTAAAAAATAAAGTTAGCGTAGGGTATGATAATATCTCAACTAGAGTATTAAAATTTGTCTCTGATGTGATATCTGGCCCCATTTGCCACATCATTAATGTTAGTATCAGCTCTGGAATTTATCCTGATAAGCTAAAACCAACAATAATTAAGCCCTTATTTAAAAAAAATGACAAAACAGATATTAATAACTATAGACCCATTGCCCTAATACCAGTAATATCAAAAATATTTGAGAAGGCTGTCTATCACCGTATGTTTTCCTTTTTCACGAAACACAACATCTTGGTAAAGGAACAGAAGGGTTTCAGGAAAAACAAATCCATAAATTTGGCTATCTATGATTTTCTCAATACTATAATGACAGATATTGATGAAAGAATTCCTATTAGCGCCATATTTATGGACATGACGAAAGCATTCGATCTGGTTGATCATAAAATACTTCTACAGAAACTTAATGCATGTGGAATAAGGGGCAATGCACTTTCTCTTATACAGTCTTATTTAGACAATAGAACGCAGTGTACAGAAATTAGACGGATTACTAAAAAGGATAGAAAAGAACATAAATATATTTCAGGAAAACGGAAAATCTCTTTTGGCGTCCCACAGGGCAGCGTATTGGGTCCACCGTTGTTTTTAACATACATAAATGACTTCCCAAGACACGTCGCTTTTCCTATGGTTCTTTTTGCTGATGACAGCACAGTAATCGTAAGAAACAATAAAGATGGAAATTATGAACGTGACATCAAAGACGCATTGCAACAATCAATCAACTGGCTTGAACATAATAATTTAAAATTAAATTTGAATAAAACTAAAATTATGCAGTTTCGACAAAGATTGACCACTCCTGACATAAATATATCTTTTGACGATAACAGAATTGAAGAAATAGGACATATAAAATTTCTAGGCTTGACAATTGACTCTAAACTGACTTGGAAACAACATGCATCAATTCTTATAACAAAAATAAGTAGGTTCGCCTTTGCTCTATATAAACTTAAGAAAATAGTCAATCAGGCAGCTGTTGTAGCTGCGTATTATGGCTATGTAGATTCCATATTACGTTACGGAGTAATTTTTTGGGCAAATTCCTGCGAAAAAGAGAACATTTTTAAAGCGCAGAAGAGGTGCATTAGATCAATATGTAGTCTTAAATCAACGGAAACTTGCAAACCACATTTCAAACGTCTTAAAATTTTAACACTACCTTGCGTCTACATTTACGAGACCGCTTTGTTTGTCAAGAAAAATAGCGAACTGTTTAAAAAAGCTTCAGAGCAACGATATAGATCGAGAAGACAAGAATATCGTCACGAATTATGTCTAAGACCCTCAAAGACCGCCCTTATGCACAAAAGCATCCTCTGTATGGCCCCGAAGATATTCAATAAAATACCAAATGACATTAAAGATCTTAACTTGACACAATTTAAACGGAGACTAAATAACTTATTAACTGAAAAATGCTACTATACCATTGACGAA
Source organism: Melanchra persicariae (assembly GCA_947386135.1). Lineage (NCBI taxonomy): Eukaryota > Metazoa > Arthropoda > Insecta > Lepidoptera > Noctuidae > Melanchra > Melanchra persicariae. The sequence goes on along the minus strand of OX376659.1, from coordinate 20,554,598 downwards.
TTCCTTTTTGACAAAATGTAAAAAAACTAAATGATAATTATGTATTTTGCCTGACAATTCAAAACTTGACATTCTATTTGCATTATAATTGTTTATTATAAAACAGATTGTATTCTAATCATTTGAATTTACGCTAATCTGTATATAGTAATGTCGATTTTATATTCTTTAACAATTGCTAAAAAGTGTATGCCCTAATGGGTAGTTTTTTGAGTTACCATAACCTAATTATAAGACCTATTGTATCACCAGAAAACACACTAATAAATACTTTGACTTTGACTTTGACTTACTGCAAGATACCTAAATAGGTACATTTCAAAAGGTATTTGATTTTTTTTCTTCAACATTGATAATTTGAAACACACCGTTTGGTTTTGGAGATTACCCTCAACAATCAACTTTAACACAAACTCACAAAATTCGCACTCTCTATTTTTTCTCGTTATATACCTATATATTTATTGATTATGTCTTTTATTCAATTAAAAAACTTTTTTACAAAAAAATACAACCGACTCCAAAACAAAACTTTCGGCACTTTTCCGGAATCATTAAAAGTATCAATCGTTAAGCCACTTTTTAAAAAAGGGGAAAAATCTGATGTTCACAATTGTCGCCCAATAACATTAATCCCTATTATATCGAAAATTTTTGAAAAGTGTATGTATAAGAGATTGATTGACTACTGTGATAAATTTAACATTATTAAAAAAGAGCAATTTGGCTTCCAAAAAAATAAATCCACAACACTAGCTATCTTCACTCTAATAAAAACCATATTGACTAATATTAACCGAAACCACTTTACTACAGGGTTGTTTTTTGACTTATCTAACGCTTTTGACCTAGTATCTCACGACCTGTTACTACAGAAATTGGAGGCAATTGGCATTAGAGGCATTGCACTTCAATGGATATCGACATATCTTAGTAACAGGCAAAAGCGTGTTGTAATTACAAAAGTGAATAGATATAACGACATGACACCACAGTTCACCACACTCCTCTGAACTCAAATGCAACAAACATGGCGTCCCACAAGGAAGTGTGTTAGGCCCAATTTTATTCATACTGTTTATTAATTCTATCACTAATATAACTAATCATAGATGATGATGATGAACATTATTTGCAGATGACATTTCAATAATTGTGACATCTGATAAAAATAATAATACAATTGACGATCATAAAACTGACATTAATAACACAATTGACATACTCATTAAATGGCTAAATAACAATAATCTATCGCTAAACCTTGCAAAGTCTGTGTATATACAATTTAACCGATCAAATAATTCTAAATATAATATCAAAATGAATATAAATAAAATTAGTGAAGTAACACAAACTAAGTTCCTAGGCGTTACCTTGGATCAAGACATTAACTGGAAAACCCATGTCGATAATGTCTCAAAACGAATAAATAAGTTTGTATATGCGTTAAAAATAATCAGGAATATAACAAACGTCCAAACGGCAATAACATCTTATCATGCATATGTTGAATCCGTGTTACGCTATGGATTGGTTATGTGGGGCAATAGCACAGATCAAAATAGAGCATTTGTTGCACAAAAAAAATGCATTCGAGCAATTTACGGGCTTCAATCCGACGATTCTTGTCGGCCGGTATTTCAAAAACTTGGTTTGTTGCCGCTACCGTCTCTTTATATATATGAGATATGTATGTTTGTGTGGAAACATAAGGAATTATTTACGAAAGCAGACGATGTACATCCTCGAAACCGGCGCGACCCTCACAGGCTCGTACTGGATGTCATGCCAAGGCTGGCTAAATATAATAAAAGCTGTTTATATATGTGCGTAGAGATATTTAATAAGATACCGAGCGACCTTAAAATTCTAAATACCACATTATTTAAAAGTAAATTGCATAACTGGCTATCCACTAATAGTTTTTATAGCATAAAAGAGTTTTTTAACAAAAAAAAATAGATGACTAATTGTAAGTACGACGCACGCTTATAATGTTAAGCAAATCATGCATGCTCTGTATTATAATTTTTGTACCATCTTGTATACCATGTTTTTATGCAAATAAATTTTATTCTATTCTATTCTATTCTATTCTAAAAAACACTACAAAATATAAAATAAGAACTATTATTTCGGAAGACGGTGTTTTTAGTTGTTTCTTCATTTTTTAACACCGACTTCCGAAATTATAGTTATTTTATACTTTGTAGTGTTTTTTGTTTTGGAGGTTGTATTTTTTTGTAAAAAAGTTTTTTAGTTTCTCACTTTTTAGTGGTTAGCTTTAACTAAACCCAACGCAAAAATAATCATCAAGATCGGTTCATAAACAATAAAGTTATGCCCGAATAGAAGACCCCAAAACCATGGTTGACTTGTACACATCTGCGTACCCAAAGTGTACCGGCGTGATGATATATTATGAACTGGTGTAAACAATAAACGGACAAATACGATTTCATCATTTATTGATGAGTTCCGGTATCTATCTTCGAAGTTCTTCATCCGATCTTAACAGATTATATCTGGTCGAAGAAAAGGCGAGCTGCTATTCGAAATTAATTTTGGGTCCGAGATGAGCACTCGGTTCCAAGGAGACTCGCACACTCACACAAATAGCTCAAACATAATTCCCAATACGTTTATTATATTTATGCCGTCCGTGGCGTCACTCCAGCACAACCCGCCATGCTAAGAAGATGGGAAAGCACTGGGGTGTCTACACATGTTGCATCCCACAGTATTCATAAAAAAAACATAGAAAACAACGTAAGTTATGATTAGTGTTTTCAAAACGAATAAAATACCACTAATAATGTAAACAAACACTACTTCAAAAGCAAAGTCACGTTTTTAACCGGGATAGTAACTTTTCTGAAACAAACTGATTACCAAAAGTATACATGACTGATATGGTCTAACTGCTACACTTACACTGTGACCAAATTATTTTTGTTTACATCGTGTCCTGCTCATGAAGATCTGTAAATAGTTGCAGTCATGTCAGAAGAAACAATTACTATACTTTATGGTCAATAGTGTCGTGCTGGCTACACCTAATATGTATCGAATTGACACATTTTCAAAGACAACAAGGTGCTTGAACTTTGTCTATGAAAGGTGACCGAGCCATTCTGCCGGTCGATTCTGTAAACATATCGAAGTGAAAGATTGGGTGAAGGGATCACGAAGTGGGCTGTCATTCCATCTTGTTTATATGGATTGACAGCCCACTTCGTGATCACTTCACCCAAGCCTTAACTTCGACATGTTTACAGAGTCGCACTGCTGAATTTTTAATTAACAACGTATAATTAAACTGCAGTGTATGGATTGAGGACACTAAAGAAAACTGAATATATTTTGAGATAATGGTCACCATAATTATTATCTCAAAACTCTAATATTCCAAATACTTGTGCAACGTGGCATTTTACGTAGTCTTAAATTAAATTTTACAATACGCCGATAGTCAACAAAAAACCCGACTACAAAAACTGAAAAGTTCCAATCAAGCCACTTTTCGAGCAGTCTGATGCAGATGGCGGCATCAAATCTGTGATTGGACTAAAAATGCATTAAATCATCATTTATTTTCTAATTAACATTGTCATCATGGCATTTCATAAATGTTTAGTTCATATACCTAATCATCATTTTTCTATTTCCTATAAGTATTTTTGCAATTGTCTCCTCGATCCCTTTGTGTTGATGCCCAACACAAATAAAATCTAAAAACGATTTTCAAATCCCTATTCAATGAATTTGAGAGGTGTTATTTAATGTATAACTGCATCAAGTGGCGTATTAGCTTCGACTTTTATTATTTTCATTTTCACAATATGGCGTCTGACCCAAATAATAACTGAGTGGCAGGCAGAGCAGTTCCTGGACCAGTGAATATGTAAGGAAATATGCAGTAGAGTGATTAGCATCCATGCAGGTCCTGATCCTGTTTAAACTATGACAATCAAACGGAAGAAATAACATTAATCACACGAGAAGTATTTTTTGGTTGAAATCACGCGCACAACCGCGCAATCAGACTTGTAAATAGGAACCCGTCGTGCACGAGTCCACACTTGGACGGTTTTTCATTTACTATGCAAACAACAGACAAAACCAATTATTTTTATAATCTGCACTAAATTATAATTATGGACAAATTAAAACGATATTGAAACTCCTTGATGGTAGCTACTTTAATTTATCGATAATAATTTCAAATGTGTCTTACCCTATTGTCAGATGTCAATAATGTCGACAAAGCAAATTGAAATATTATCATTTTCAATGAAAATAATGTGTATTAAAACAATAATATATTTACAACATATTTTGCCTGAACCTTCGAATTTTTGTGAGTGTCATCTTCTTCCATTTGTTCCGTGTATTGGCCATTTCTTTTTTTCACAGCTGTGCCGTGATTTTTCCAGAAAAAGTGACACAGGTCTGGTTTCAGACACGTCCCGCAGGACTCTGCGGGGCTCTAAACCCAAGCTATACCACAAATTCGAAGTTTATTCAAAAATATATTGGAAAACTCAAAAATCTAGCGCCACTTGGTCCTCCGAAATGCGATTACCTCTCAGTTCGTGCAATTTTCAAATTGTTTTGTGCTGTAATTAGGATATGAGATCGAAAATGGTTTTTTTAAAACGACCCTTTTCCAAATTTTTTTTTTTACCTACAAAATTATAATATTTCGTGTTTTGATTTTCACTTGCCACTAAAACAAGGATGTATCCCTCACATATATTTTTTTCCGGGCTTAAATTCTTGTACTTGACCGTTTAAAATCGATACCCAAACCGCCAAAATTCGGATAACGCCCCGTTAAGCTACTTCCAGCAACTTTTTTGAGTAAAAAAATATTTTTGCAAACTGTCTAGCTACAGACTAAAAGTAGCAGTTGGCAACATTGGCACTGAGACCCTCAGTTGCTGTTGGTACGCAACACAGATAACGATGGCGGCGCGAGCGTCGATCGCAGATTTAGACATTGAACTTTTAATTAATGCAATTGGAGTCAGACCAGCAATATGAACCAGAGTATTGTACCTACTACTCCCCTGGTCGTATGGAATAAAATTTAAGTACCTGTGGAATTTTCACTGAATCAATGCACATGTTACACTGTGATCACCGCTCACTTTACACTGTAGACATCTTCTTGTTATTTTTGGCTATCCGCTGATTCCCGAGGGCTAGCCAGAAGCTCCGGACGTTGTGGTCAATGTTCACACTCGTAGCACACTAAGTCTCTCAGGATTTGGTCTTCGAATAATTGACCTCCCCCCCTAGACAAAAAACTTTTCTGTAGCGTTAACGTCAGACGCTCACGACAAAATGTATGGGAATAACATTAGGTGATGACGTTTCCTTTCCACACCTAATGTCATTCCCATACATTTTGTCGTCAGCGTCTGACGTTAACGCTACAGAAAAGTTTTTTGTCTAGGCCCCCTCATCAGACTTTGAGTAAAAAATTCGTTTCTGATCCATCCCTGATTGCATTTCTTGTATAACATGTATCTAAACTAATATTATAAAGAGGAAAGGTTTGTTTGTTAGTTTGTTTGTTTAAAATGAATAGACTCGGGAAACTACTGGACCGATTTGAAAAATACTTTCACCAATAAAATTCTACATTATCAGTGATGGACATAGTTTTCAAACGTTAGTTAGGGATCCGTTTGAAAACTTCGATAATGTAACCCAAGGTGTGAAAAAATCCTTACCTATATCGCGTACGCTGCGGAATCTATTGACAATAGAGCAAAGTGATGTACTACAGTTTTATAGAAGTCATCAATGTCTACAAAAAAGTCCGCGATACCATATGTCTAACTATTATGGTTAAGTCACCATGACCGCTTTTTGTTCAAATTATTCAAGCAAATCCTTGGTGATATGAAAAAATGGTGATTTCGGTACTTATCATGATATTAATCCTTATCCATTTAAATGGTTTGATAATCAAGGTTGATTATGTCCATGTAAATCACACTTTAAATTATTCATAGGACTTTTCGTTCAAAAGTTACGACGGTAATAAACATGCTCGAAGTAAGAAAATGTCGCGGCTTCAGCGAACTGGGGAGAATCGTATCAATGCTTGGTCCGATGAAGTTGAAAATGATTTCGATAAAACAATAAGAATAACAAATGTTTGGATTTTTCGAAAATAAACTAGGTGCATACATAGAAGGGGTGAAGCAGGGGTGATTAAGTTTTTAGGGGAGGACATTATTGCTTGCTTCAATTTACGTCGGAATTCTATGAACAAACTAAAAGTGGGATAATTGTTGAAACAGATGCACCTAACAATTTTTGGATAATCAACCCCGGACGGGATGAACGGGGTGAACAGTTGCGCTGAACCTGGGCTCGAGACAAGTGAGATTCTGTCAACTGAGGCGTGGCGTAGGCGATTGTCAATACGTCAAAAATGTATGGGATTGACAGATGTTACGTGATCAAATTCCTACATTTTGGAATTTCGACAGTCGCATTCGCTAATTAAATGGCACATTGTCTAGGGCCTCCTGAGCCCATAGAATAAGTAGAAATGGTTAAGTAAATAATGAATATCGTTGTGCTTAATTTTCCAAAATTTTGCTTAATTTTTTCTTTATAAGGGGGGTAAGGGGGCGTTGAAGTTTGTGGAGTACCTACTAAATTCGCGCGGACGAAGTCGCGGGCGAAGTGCTAGTACTTTATATGGACAAAAATGCCTAATGCGGCAAAACTTAGTAGAGTTCAAATGATCATCACTATGCTCAAATTTAACATTGCATTGAAACTAAGTTTGATCCTCCGTTTTGAGTAATAAACAACTCCTATTTAGATATGCTTGAACGACACATTTTCAGTAATTAAGTCCCAACGAATTCTTAATCAAAGTCTTTTCAAACAATATATTACGTTGCACATGGCCAAGACCCGGCTGGCCGTCTCAAATGGCAGGGTCACCATGTAAGGTGGTGATTTCGGAGAGACGAGAGAAACGCGATACCTACACCATGTTTTTGGTTATTTCTTCGTAATTTAACACTGACTTCCGAAATTAAAGTTATTTTGTACTTTGTAGTTTTCAACACTACTGTAAAGTCACAGGAAAGCAGAATACGCAACTTCGTATAAATGGATTTTTTTTTCACATATTTTTCCAACTATTGGGATTTAAGAACCAAACTGTTGAACTGATTTTGATAAAATTTCAATGGGGTCAATCGAAAAGTACAACGTTCACATACAACGAATTCTTCAAATCGGTTCATATATGACGGAGATATCATATGAGGTAACAGACACAAAAAAAACATTCGCCCGAATTGAGCACGTCCTCCTTTTTTGAAGTCTGTTAAAAACGTGCAGTTTTTTTTAGGACAGTGCGCGGCCCCGTGAATGCGTTTGTTCTACCGTACGGTGGAATAAACGCACCACATTCCACCGCAAGGCAGTGCGCGCTAGACCTTACAACGGCCTCCACACTAATATTTTAAATAGGAAAGATTTGTATTTTTGTATGTACCTAAACTTAAAGAAAAACTAACTGAACTTAAAAATATCTTTTGGCATCTGATGAAAACTTCGATACTGTAACCCAACAATAGTCGCGGACCCAACAATACCAAAAATAGTCGCGGATTTTGTTCGAAAGAGTTACCGCGGCCCTCGAACGCAAAAGGCATTAGGAGGAGCATGGGTGGGTTTTAGTCAGTAAAAGTCTGACACTCCCTGCCGCTCCACCCAGAGCGGAAGGGGTCATTTGATGATTTCCCATCCTCAAAAAAAAAGTCCTTATATCGCGTACGCTAAGGAAACTATTGACAATAGAGCAAAATGATGTACTAGAGTTTTATAGAGGTCATCAATATCTACAAAAAAGTCCACGATACCATATGTCTAACTGTTATGATCAAGTCACCATTATCACTTTTTGTTCAAATTATTCAAGCAATTCCCGGGTGAAATGGAAAAATGGTGATTTTTGTATCATGATATTCATCCTTATCCATTTAAATGGTTTGATAATTAAGGTTGATTATGTCCGTGTAAATTACACTTTAAATTATTCAAATCGGAACTTTTGTTTAAAAGTTACGACGCAGTGTTTCATAAAGCCCGATTTTCGGACATCCCTTTTTTATTGAAAAATCTGACAGAAATGATCATTTAAATTCAAGATTTCGGTATCCCCATTTAGCTACCAAGTCTAGTTTCAGTTATAATTTTTTGAAAATTGACCAAATTCTATTTCGATATTCAGAAAAAAAAAATAATTACATTTAAACTAAGCGTGATAGAAATAACGATGTCAGATACATTGATGGCGCATCTTATGCCGGGTATTTTAGTACATAAATGAACCTCGTAACTTTGCTAGATCCAGATATATACGAGTTTTTCGGTTTCCAGTTTTTCTTAATTTTCTCCAAAATTCCGCCATTTCGGGAAAAGTTATTTGTAGGTACTGAAATGATTTCGATAACTTCTCCAACACACCACAAAAATTTCACATCCCAATTCCATGGAACTTGGAAACCACAACGATTTTAAGTTTTATCCGGATTTTAAGTCGTTAGGGTTGTCAAAATCTTAGATAATTATTTATACCCGGATTTTATATAACTGTGCCAAAATATATACCTACCTTGTAGTAAAATCGGTGGTTTGGATTATCTGACGTGAAGAGGGGCGGATACCAGCTTGGTATCTAAATAAAATATAATTCATCAATATACGTTCAAAGGCATATTCAGGTATTTTGTGTTATTTAAGTATTTTTGTAGTACGTACTAAATACTGCTAAATGACACGCAAAATCCACATGATTATGCAACAGCAATATTAACATAAGCTGGGAGTACCTCCACGCGGTAAAGGCGGTAACAAATAATAATAAGTAAATAAATATTTTTGAAAGGTCTCGGTAGGCTGCCAGTAAACTGGTTCACTTTCTGTTTGTCATTCTGACTACGGAAATTTTACTTCTACGAAAAATTTGATCCACACAATAAGGATAAGAAAATTGACAACCCTAACAAAAATAGTTAAATTGGAATAACTTCAAAGTTCCATGGATTTGGGATGTCATAATTATGTGGTGTATTGGGCTAGTAAACAGAATTATTTCTGTATAGAAAACTTTTCCCGAAACGGCGGAATTTTCGAGAAAAATAAGAAAAGGAAAAACCGAAAAACTCGTATAAATCTCGATCTAACAATGGTGCGAGGTACATTTACAGACTAAAATATTCGGCATAAAATACTCCATCAATGTACCTAACATCATTATTTCGTATCATGCTTAGTTTAAGCGTAATTAATTTTTTTCATAATATCCGGATGGAAAAATTACGATTTTCAAAAAATTACAACTCGGAAACTAGACTTGGTAGCTACATGGGGATACGAAATCTTGCATTTGAATGACCATTTCTGTCAGGTTTTTCAATAAAAAGGGATGTCCGAAAATCGGGCTTCACAAAACACTGTGCGACGTTTATAAACATGCTCTAAGAAAAATGTCGGGCTTGAGCGAACTGGGGAGAATCTTATCATAATAATGCTTGGTCCGATGAAGATGAAACACAGCATTTAAATAAAAAATAAGAATAACAAATGTTTGTGATTTTTAAAATAAACTACATAGTAGGTAAGGGATGAAGGAGGGATGATAAAGTTTTTAGGCTTATTGCTTGCTTCAATTTACGTCGGAATGCTATGAACAAACTTAAAGTGGGATAATTGAAACAGATGTACCTAACAATTTTTGTATAACCCCTGACGGGGTGAACGGGATAAACAGTTGCGCTGAACCTGGGCTCGAGACAAGTGAGATTCTGTCAACGGTAGCGTGGCGAAGGCGATTGTCAAAACGTCAAAAATGTATGGGATTGACAGACTGATGCTATCGTATTCGCTAATTGAATGGTACAATGTTTTGGGCCTCCTGAGACCACAGAATAAGCAGATATGGCTAAGTAATTAATGAAAATCGTTGTGCTTAATTTTCCAAAACTAACCTTTAAAAGAGGGTAGGGCAGGCATTGAAGTTTGTATACCTACTAAATCCGTGCGGACGAAGTTGCGGGCAAAGTGCTAGTACTTCATAAAAGGAGGGTATCAATAATTCGACCCTTATATGGTATGTAATATTGTCAGAATTGCACAATTTTTGTATTTGTTAGTCTATAACCAGCTTCTAAACATGTGTGCCAAAGGAGACGGGGAGAAACCCGTCCAAGTGGCGTCGGTGAATAAGACTATAATATAGGTAATTAATAACTAAAATGGGAGAAATAAAAGTATTATCTGTAATAAAGTCTGCAAGTAAATCGCTAACATTTTTTTGAGGTCCGTGCCATTTCGTGCTAATTCCGGCAGGCCAGATTTACCGATGTAACATTCCTTAAACGACTAACAAGTGATTTTTATTCCAAATTTTAAGGATGGTCTGGCATTTATAAACTTACCTACTTCAGATTTTTTTAAAGATTATGAAACTTTTATTTATCCCTTTTTATTTATTATTAAAATAAACAGTTTCGAAGTCAGATAAATAACTTTTTTATTGTACAATAGTTAGAATGGTAAGTTTAACATGGAAGTTTCGAGAGACGCCGTCTGTATGTCAGTGTCGGCAGTACCGAAACGCAGTGTTCCTGGCTGTGGGCAGAGGGCAGCAGCAGGCGGCTCCGCCGAGACGGCAGGCGGCAGGCGCGCAGGCGGACGAAGTTAAATATAGCGCCGGCGCCGTCCGCCTCTGATTCACACATTGCACGACACCACCGACTGCGCCCGAAGACGATCACAAGGCATTCTGCTTTTATTACAGTGTAAAAAGGACGGTCTGAAGCAGGACTATTGAAAAGCCTTCTTCTAATTCGCAAAATTATCAAATTCATGATTAGAGTTTAATCAGACACGAATAAAAATGCGTGCGTAAGTTTCGCGTCATTGCGTGATATATCGATGAATATGTTACAGCTATGAAGTAGACTGTGCTCAAGCTCGTCGTCAACAGGCGCAGCGAAGTGAACACATGGTTTTAACATAAATATCCTTATTCGAATAGCGTCACTGCAAAATAGCGTGGACAGTCTCTTTAAGTGCTATATATAAGGAAGTCCAGGCGATTAATCATACGACTGGTACTGAAAAGGCGAACAATTTCGGTCAAAAACAATAGCAGTGCGATTTATTCAAATGCTGCACGCTGACGCGCGGCCATTATGGCGTATTGTAATGTCTGTCCTCCGTGTTATGAGGCTACTTATATCAATTCATTTTAACCGAAGTAATTAGCATTCTTACTCACTTATTACTTATTGCTACCTGTATACAATAATAATTTCGTACTTCGTACATGTTATAAGTTTGAATCCTCACAACAATCGACTAGTTAATAAGATGGAGAAGTATTTCGAGGTTGTCGAAGTTGAGCACAAAAGCAATCAGCGAAGATGCTGCTACGTCACGTCACGCGTCATGTGCGTCATGGACGTTTCGCACGTTTTCCCTGAACAGTCACAGAATACTCGCATTAAAATGCAATAAGTACTTATCCAAAATATAATTCCGTATTTATGTTATGGATTCTGTATGCACTATGCACCTACACAATACATAAGCTCTCTGCAAAGTTGATGCAAATGTCAATTTGTAGGTGTCATCTTCAAATTCGAGCAGTAATCAAAGCTAATATATGTATAAGAAATAGTAAGTGCCTCCTTCTCTAAATCAATGAAAGGAGATGGAGAGGAACTGGTCCAAGTGGCGTCGGTGAATGAGACCAGATATTAAAAAAGCGTATTAAAAAGCACATTTTTTTTGTTATTGAGCCAAAAATAAATCCTCTATGGAAAAAAGTTACCGATGACCATTAAAAATCAAAATGTAAACAATAATTGCATTATATTATGGGCATATAATATATGCTTAAATTATTAAGCGTCAGATAATAAAACTGATCTAATTTAAAAGCTTATTATAAGTGTGTTTTTTTAGGGTTCCGTACCCAAAGGGTGAATCGGGACCTTATTACCTACTAAGACTCCGCTGTGCGTCCTTCCGTCTGTCACCAGGCTGTATCTCATGAACCGTGATAGCTGTTGAAATTTTCACAAATGATGTATTTCTGTTGCCGCTCTAACAACAAATACTAAAACAGAATAATTATAAATATTTAAGTGGGGCTCCCATACAACAAACGTGATTTTATTGACGTTTTTTTTGTTTTCGGTACCCAAAGGGTTAAACGGGACCCTAACCCTTACTATGACTTCGCTGTCCATCCGTCCGTCTGTCACCAGGCTGTATCTCATGAACCGTGATAGTTCGACAGTTGAAATTTTCACAGATGATGTATTTGTGTTGCCACTATAACAACAAATTTGTTTGCTCATTTTTGCTTGATATTGACAACGGCAACAGGTAGACGCTTGAAATATCCACAGAATATTTAGTTATTATAATATTCACTTTAAAAATAAACAATTAAATTAAAATAACACAAACATTTAAGGGGGGCTCCCACACAACAAACGTGTAACGTGTACGTAATTATATGTAATATTATGAATATGTATTTATCTGTGTATATATTATATTTAAAGTAATGTCGCACCGATGACAGCCCCATTTGTTGTCCAGACAATTACTGTCCATTGCAGGTTGCCTGGAAAAGATCGCGGAATGCGATAAGGCCGCCCATTGTACATGTGTTTTAGTAAGTGCCTAATGTTCATTTTATGTTATTATCAGTGTACAATAAAGTGTACTTATAATAAATAAATAAACGTAAAAAACAACGTATAAATAACGTTTTGCGCGAATGTGACAAATATTATTTTCCCAACTTGCATAATTTTTATTTATTTTTGGCATGCGTCATGCTTGGCGCAAATTAAGTCTTTTTTTTTCTAAACGTGATTTTTTTGTTGGTTTTTTAATAGATAATGGTACGGAACCCTTCGTGCACAAGTCCGACTCGCACTTGGCCGGTTTTTATGGATAATGGTACGGGACCCCTTCGTGCGCGAGATCCGACTCGCACTTGGCCGGTTTTTATGGATAATGGTACGGGACCCCTTCGTGCGCGAGATCCGACTCGCACTTGGCCGGTTTTTATGGATAATGGTACGGGACCCCTTCGTACGCGAGATCCGACTCGCACTTGGCCGGTTTTTTATTAAAACATAAAAAAATCGGCCTATGGAAAAAATAGTTGCGGCCATAAATGTGTTTTGCGAGAAAAGAAATCATCGAATGCAAGAGTTACAAGGAGCGTCGGTCGGTGAATGAGACGTCATTGTAAAGCTCGTTACATTTGTATTATTTTTCATTATAGACATCAAAAAATTGGCTTAAGTATGGCTAAATTAAATAGAAGCCATAAATGTGTTTTGCCAGAAATACAATCGTCGAATGCCGAGCTACAAGGATAGTCGGTGAATGAAACATACATCATTTTAAAGTGTACGTTACCCCAACAAGAAAGTGTCTCCTAGAGTTATATGAGTAGAACGTATTATTGGTGCCTTATCTGTTGTAAATGTGCCCCCACATAAAAAATGTGTGCCCCCTGTCGTTTTGGAAAAAAACGGAAAAAACGATTCTTGCTGGGGTAACGTTTTTCTAGCAGGAAAATTCTAAACGAATGATCGGAGAGAGAAAAATTGTGCATAGCCAGAGAGCTTATATGTGTGCCAAAATGTGCCCCCAAAAATAAAATCTGTGCCCCTTCAGGTTTTCGAGATATTGCATTTCCTGCTGGAGTAACGTTTTGATGAATCGTATATCTCTAAAACCATTGCATGTGCCCCTGTAGAATAAACATACACGAGTAGCTCTTAATGTGTGCCCCTTTGTGCCCCAATTAGATTTAAGAAAATATTTATAGTTTTCAAGTTATCGCGGTTTTATGAAAACCCGAAAAAACATCGCAGCGCCTAAATGAGACAAGGCATAACTTCGCTGAAAACTGTATTCGGTTCTTCTTGACGCTAATAATAACCATACAAAGTTTCAAAACTGTTCATGCATGCGTTTTTGAATAATCATGCTAAAAGTAAAAACGATGGTGTCATAACTTTGACGGCAAAATACAAGGAACTGGCACAATCCCAGATGTGTAGGTGTAAACCAAAATCTTGTGCCTTTAGTCAAAAACATATGGTGAAAATATTGAGCTTCAAATGTTACGCATTAAGTAAATATAAACAAAAAACCAAAATATGTAAACAACGGCTGGTTATCCGACCAAATCTGAATGACTACTAAAAAGCGACGGATTCATACATATCGATGACCTTCTTTACTTTACTCACTAACCGGTTCACACGTGTTGTGCCTGAGTACACTGAAGTAGAAAAGTAATATCTAATAAAATAAAGTTGTTATTGGATTATATTTTAATAGCTGTTTCTATGACCTTACACATGATTAAGTACATTTATAAGAGCCATTTTCAAATAAAATGTACATGTGACTAACATGCTCAAAATCGTGACCAAACTGTTTTGTGACATACCTTTATTTTTATACTAATGTAAGTCACATTTATTGTAAAGCAGAGTTTACATGTAACTATGTCCTACTGCTCAAATTGAGCAGGGTCCGGCAGGGAGCTAAAATGCAGGTTTAATGATCAAATTCAGCATTTATTCGAAACCTCCAAATTATTATTATAAAAAATTACACTAAAACTCTTTTATATCTATTTTCCATAAATGTCAGATTTATTTATTAGTGAAACGTTTTGTATGGAGATAACCGGACGCCGCCGGCATATAATTTGTTAAAATTTTCAGCCGCAGTGTAAACATGTTTTAACTTTACACGTAGATGTGAGTTACGTCATATGAGTGACGAAATGTGACTCATATGTGTAGCATTTTCGTGAGAAACAACCTCAATTAGCCACAATATCAGAATAACTTGTAATATATAGATAAAGACGATACATACATGAATTGTATTAATAGGCTAATGCTATGAAAATAATAGGTACTCGCTTCTTTATTTGGAAATGCACTGTTATTCACACGTATTTTTTTTTTGTACAAATTGGAGCGACGTTTCGTGACAACAAATAAACTGACACTAAATATGTTCGTACTATACAAAGGCGTAGGAAAAAAGAAAAATTATATATTATATATATATAATATTGATCGATATATGATCTGTGATGCAACAACGTGTTTCCATTTTGTATTACGTACCTATGAGGGATTTATAATTATTAACCAACGATTATATTAATGCTGATTATGTAGTGTCACATAATTTTGATTTGATGGCGTTTTAGATATCTAACTGTCATTCCACAGTCATGTGATAATGTTGTTACGTTTATGGGATAAATATGTTTATTTATAGCCAAATACCATCAGTTAATTTGTGCACATTCGATGTTTACAGTTATATCTTTATGCGGTTTACTATGCTAACACACTTTATCTGAATCTATGTATATGCAAGTTACTCGTAAGAATATTATTTATCTGTGATTTCAAATTTTATATTTTTTTACACAATATTATTCTTATACTTAATATTGATCTGTGATTTTTTGTGATGCAAATTTACTAATTATAATTATGTTAGGCTATGAAAAACTGATCTGTGATTTAAATAATAATGACTACACAACGTGCAAATAATTTCTAATATTTATAGGTAGGAAATTTGATGTGTGATTTGATGCAATAATTACTTTAAGAATTAAAATTAAGGGAATAAAAATAATAATTTCCACATCAACAAGCTGTTTCATTTATGTAGTCACAAGGTGCATTTAATATATTTTTTAATTAGCCCTCAAAACTTTTGAACGCGACTGTACGGACAACAGCTTAGGTATAATACGTCCAATAAAGAAGGTCATCGATATGTATGAATCCGTCGCTTTTTAGTAGTCATTCAGATTTGGTCGGATAACCAGCCGTTGTTTACATATTTTGGTTTTTTGTTTATATTTACTTAATGCGTAACATTTGAAGCTCAATATTTTCACCATATGTTTTTGACTAAAGGCACAAGATTTTGGTTTACACCTACACATCTGGGATTGTGCCAGTTCCTTGTATTTTGCCGTCAAAGTTATGACACCATCGTTTTTACTTTTAGCATGATTATTCAAAAACGCATGCATGAACAGTTTTGAAACTTTGTATGGTTATTATTAGCGTCAAGAAGAACCGAATACAGTTTTCAGCGAAGTTATGCCTTGTCTCATTTAGGCGCTGCGATGTTTTTTCGGGTTTTCATAAAACCGCGATAACTTGAAAACTATAAATATTTTCTTAAATCTAATTGGGGCACAAAGGGGCACACATTAAGAGCTACTCGTGTATGTTTATTCTACAGGGGCACATGCAATGGTTTTAGAGGTATACGATTCATCAAAACGTTACTCCAGCAGGAAATGCAATATCTCGAAAACCTGAAGGGGCACAGATTTTATTTTTGGGGGCACATTTTGGCACACATATAAGCTCTCTGGCTATGCACAATTTTTCTCTCTCCAATCATTCGTTTAGAATTTTCCTGCTAGAAAAACGTTACCCCAGCAAGAATCGTTTTTTCCGTTTTTTTCCAAAACGACAGGGGGCACACATTTTTTATGTACATTTACAACAGATAAGGCACCAATAATACGTTCTACTCATATAACTCTAGGAGACACTTTCTTGTTGGGGTAACGTACACCATTTTAAAGCGCGTTAAAATGTGACTTTTTTATAATGGACCCAATAAAATCGGCCTATGGAGTAAAAAGATAACGCCATAACAACACCCGTTAACACCCTTTGGTCCTGTCCTGGTGTACATGCACAGATTATAATAATAAACGTTTATTTTCTCACCACAATTACATTATACATATTAAGTACGTGGTATCAGAATCAGACAACATTTTTAATAGTAATAGTAGTAATAGTATTTCAGGAAACCAGGGCCCCAAGTCTGCTAATTTTTATAAATTCGTCATTCCAACACGATCCCATTGTCATTTTGCTAAAAGCTCGTAATCTGCTAAATTCATAATGGTCGATCATTGGTCGGTCAATGGTCTCGTAATAGAATCGTGGTTCTAAATATTCAATGTTTTTGGAAAGCAATGACTGCACAATATCGTTCTAATGGTAGGTCACTGATCGAAGGAACTGTCAAAATTTTAGCAGATTAATGCATACATCTGTAATTCATTTGTCATTATGTACAAGATTACCATTCTATGCCACTTCTTTCAATCGAGGGTCAGTAGTTGACCATTGGAAAATCATAATGACGCTTTTTTATTAGTAGATTACCAAACTTGTCAAAATCAACAATTACGAAATCAATGATAGACCATTCTGACACTATTGTAATAGCAGACTTGAGGCCCATGTCTCCGCTCTTTTACAAAATGATACATTTTATTTTGTTATTATGTACTTGTACATAATAACTAATTATATATATATTAGATTACGTACATGTCTGTATACTTTTTTAAGGATTATAGTCGTGAAGGTTTCGTGTGACAAGAACTTAGCGAACCCTTGGCTTTCATCTCATAAAGACTATTGCAACCAACTGAACGTTATCCTACAATGGGAACCGATCACTTTTCCTAATTGTTTTTTTCGAATTTAAAACTATTGACCGACGTCTTTTTTGCTATAAGTACGCAATATTTGACCATTTTTTAGATCATCGAAGTATCATGTAGTCATCATGATTTTATTTCACCGAACTATATTTCATCGAATTACAAAACAACTTTTTGCTATTCAGTGACGTTTGACGTCTGTATCGGTGCTCTCTGTCCCAAATTTTTTCTAATAAAAAATATAAATAAAAGTCAAAGTGCATCAGAATTCGTATAATAGTGATCATAGTGGCAATCAGCTTAACCTACATTAAAGTGAGCAATAAATAGTGCGTATTATGGTCCATAAATCATATTTAACATTATAGACAAAATAAAGAAATTGTGTGGTTACCCGCCATTATCAACACAATATTCGGTAACATCGCCTTGACAACAGAGCCATCTGTCTTGCTACTTCGGCTAAAATGTTATTTCGGCTAATTTTAATTCCTGAAAAAAGATTTTCGACCAAATAAAACGTCGGAGTAACGAAAAAAATTGAATTGATAATAGGTCAACTGACACAGTGGCAGACGTGACTTCGATGAAGTAAAATAAAACGAAACGAAAATAGTTGAAAAGTTTTAGGTGAAATGAAATCCGGTCAAATATTTTTCGAATTTATGATAGGTAACCTCCTGCAATAGTACATGTCTGAATACCCCTTTAAGCATTATAGTAGTGATAGTTCCGTGTGACAAGAACTTTATCGACTAATCAACTAATGCAACCAAAGTGAACTTTGGCATAAAAGAGCACATGCTAACTACACTCGCGAGCAAAAGTATGGAATCACTTACTTGGACTTGATTCCGCGCGATCTTGAGTACTTAATAACTAGTTAAGAATAATAAAAATTATACCATTTTAAAGGTTTAACTGTTAACTTTAAATTAATACCAAATTCATCCACATCACGCCATTATTTAAGAAGCTATCCCGGAATACGTGAAGAAGTAAGGAAAAAGATATGTTTCAATTGTTTGATACGCCGCGAGTGTGTATGTATTCCCAGCGGAAAAAGGTTGATTTTCTTAATTTCAGTTAAGCAGATATTTAGTGTATGACGTCGTGTAAATGTGTATGGTAAGTACGAATTTGTGCATCCAACCATTGGGGAGTTATTCAACAAAAACTGTTTCCGCTGGAACTACGTCATCCCAGCGGCACTTTTTTTTTCTTATGGACGTACAAGAAAAAAAATACATGCAATAATTAGTGTTTGATGAGAGGTAAATGTGTATGTTTAAATGAAATTTGTGTGTCTTAAAACTTCGAAGATATTTAAGTTTCCGCTGCGCTGACGTTTGGCTATTTGATGGAAATCATATAAATCGGTTTAGTGCAGAGTTGATTTTTTTTACGCACGTTGCTCTGAATTTGTGTATAATGTTTGTGAAAACAGATTTTGAAAAAAGCGTTTAGCTTAAAAAGCGAACGTTAGCTCTATGTACTACACGGCCGCTTTTTTGTAGCCATTCAAACTTGGTCGGTTTATCCATGTAATTCGGTTGTTTTGGTATTTTTATTATATCTCTTTAATAATTGAGCGTAATGAGCTGAAATTTTACATATGAATAGTTGAATTAATACACTAAATAGTGGAATATGTTTTATTTTGCTTTTCCATTAAAAAGTCCTACAATCGGATGTCATAAAATATAGTGGTCCATTCGTAGTAAATTATGCCAGTGCTCATTAATTACTAAGCGCACATAAATGAAACTTGGCAAGACGTTGTAGACCCTTACAAGATACAAATAAACGTTAAAAGTTAGGCTCTAAAGTTCCTATTTTAAGTACTAAGACCTAATAACCATATTTCACCTTTACGTGTATATCTCCTAAACGGTAGGCTTTTTTCAAAATCTGTTTTCACAAACATTATACACAAATTCATAGCAACGTGCGTAAAAAAAATCAACTCTGCACTAAACCGATTTATATGATTTCCATCAAATAGCCAAACGTCAGCGCAGCGGAAACTTTAATATCTTCGAAGTTTTAAGACACACAAATTTCATTTAAACATACACATTTACCTCTCATCACACACTAATTATTGCATGTATTTTTTTTCTTGTACGTCCATAGGAAAAAAAAAGTGCCGCTGGGATGACGTAGTTCCAGCGGAAACAGTTTTTGTTGAATAACTCCCCAATGGTTGGATGCACAAATTCGTACTTACCATACACATTTACACGACGTCATACACTAAATATCTGCTTAACTGAAATTAAGAAAATCGACCTTTTTCCGCTGGGAATACATACACAATGCAAGCAACCATCCTAGCAAAAAAAGCTATGCTGTAAAGAAGTACGTATGCAAGCCGCAAGCAAGCATGTCCGTGATGTAAACCAACCGGGCAACCTCCGAGCCGGATCTACTGCAGAAGGAAGAGTGATGAACTGATGGCAGTAGCATGCAAGCACTCGTGCAAGCAAGCGTAGAAACAAGCATGCAAATGTTCGTGTTTGTGTTAAGGGATCAAACCTATCGAAGTCGGATACTCGGATCCGTCTAAGTAGAACATTATTTTTAAATAAAAGGATGAAATAAGATCATACTGTTAGTAGGTTTACTAAATACTATTTATTTTATAAGAACTTTAATACAAAATCACATTTATAAGTAGGTAGATTTTAATTAACGTTTTAGAGTAATATTATACAAGCTGAATGTTTTGTTATATGAAAATGAGGTGTATTTGGAAAAAAGTATATTTATAAAACAGTTTATTTATGACTAGCTGTTGCCCGCGACATCGTTCGCGTGTATGTATTGTAAAATGATGTGGCTAGGTAAGATCAATAAGATATACGAACAGTCAATATCTATCATTGCTTGCCTCCTTTTTTATGTATGGGAAAACATCAAATGACTCCTTTCGCTCTGGGCGGAATGTTAGGGAGTGTCAGACTCTTACTGACTAAAACCCATCTGTGTTCCTCCTAATGCCCTTTGCGTTCCAGGGCCGCGGTGACTCTTTCGAACAAATACCGCAACCCTGGCAGGCACTGGCCCTAGCGGGCCTCGTCTTCATGCTGACATCTTTTTGTGACGCACGTGGAACACAACGCGCCGTCGAGTATCACCTCTTCTGTTCAAATAATTTTTCGTGAGAAACGTTGTAATGATAATGCTTCTTTCATTTCATCGAAACTATTCACAGCAGTCCTAGAAGATGTCGTTAAAAATGTGGGTATAGATTGGGACTATAGCGGTATTAACCGCTCCAGCCCCGACATGTGAAAATTCCCAAAAAAAAATTAAACCTGATATAATTGGTAATAAACTTTAAATTCGGGATTAATTCGGCGCACACCGGTGTGTTGCCGGTTCGTCAATTTTCTGCCCAACTGTCTCACTTAAGATTTGCAGATGACTTTGTGGTTTGACTTTGTGGTCTTGGGATGAATATAACCAAGACGAAGGTTATGGCAAACACCTTCAGCGATTCAAATCTGGAAATGAATTGTTAGAGATGATTAACCGATATGCTTATCTTGGCCATATCCTTTCAATTGGCAAAGAAAATCAACAAACGGAGGTGTCGAGAGGAACACACCTTGGACGACATTCTGAAGCCTGCCAAAATTCCACAATGTCTGAATTCCCGCCTTTATAACCAGTGTGCTTTTCCCACCATGACTTACTTACTTACATGGACGCTCACGCAGGAGGCTGTTTACAGACTGATAGTTGCACAGAGAGCCATGAAGCGTTCCATGCTTGGTAGAGGTACGTCGTCGAGATCCGAAGACGTACGAAGGTTTTCAACATCGGAAAACGAATTGTAGAACTAAAGTGGAGCTGGGCAGGACACTTGGCAAGGCGCGGTGATTTATTTATTTATTTAATTACAACGGTTAAAAACCAATTACAGTAACTACAAAAATATTATTAATAAGAAAACGGACAAAAACTAAGAAAAACACAAATATACATATACAAACAGACTCAGATGAAATCAAAACAGAGAAGAATAAAAATAAAAAAAGTTAACAACTCTTTCATGCATCCCTCTCACAGTACTTCTGAAATGCCAATAAAATCTTCGTCCATTCATCCGCAAACAGATCGCTTGTTGGATTAGAACCCAAGTGATGATAGGTTCAGTAAGGCAGTGACTGAGTGGCGTCCGAGGACTGGAAGAAAAAGTATTGGTCGACCGGCGGCGAGATGGGCGGATGATATTGTTGCCATCGTGGGTAGAACCTGGATGAGGCTGGCACAGGAACGTGGGGATTGGCACACGAAAAGAGAGGCCTATGCTCAGCAGTGAGCGAAGTTGGACTGTGCATAATGATTTGCTAAGTTTGTTAACACGCGATAGAGCTACATAAAGTTGTCCATGGGAAAACCAACCAGAAGAGAAGTCAACCCCCGCAGAGGACACGGCGTAGCATACGGTGAAGGTCTGCCCTGCTTGGGTGGAGCACTGCCGTGTCCTCATCGAGGCGATCACCTCTCGCTACCGGCTCTGGTTCACTCCATGGTCCAGAGCGCGGAGGCGTGGGAAGCCGTCACCTCCTTTTGCGAAACAGTAATGCTAGTAAAGGAAGGGGCGGGCCGCGTGAAGGAGAGGCAAACGTCACGCCTTAGCCGCCGAAACAGAAGAAGACGCCCCGGGCGTTAGGAGTCGCAGGGCGATTCTCGGCCACCGTAGGCACGGGACGCGGACGGCGAGCGTTGGGTGGCTCGCGGCCCGATAACAACCAGCGGCCCTACCATGACGTTCCTTTTTTTTTTTTTTTTTTTTTTTTATTAAATGCGTTACAAATTTAGATCTTCAAATAACATCTGCCAAACTGCAAAGCAGTTTGTCGGCAGTAAGCTCTCGTGGATTTCGCACGAGGTCATACTAACAATACAAAATAATGAATATAAAGCAAAATCTAAGTTTGATTTAAAACGGCTAAATTAAACTAGGGCTAACTATACTAAGGCATAAGGCTAGATGGCTGTTCAAGCAACCACTTCGTACGTGGATACAGAGTAGTTGCCCACACAGCCACAGCTTACAAATACAACATAAGTACACAATACAACTATGGACACTAGACAGGTAGTGTTTCATCAACATATTTTTAAGGTGTCAAAGCGTCAGTCGTTCGAGCGAGAAGGAGGGATGGAGCTATACACCCTATATAGCGCGACTTGTCCGGGTCGACGAAGCGTTTTGTTCCATACGCACCTCCAAGAGATGTCAGCTAAGTAGACGGGGCCCGATAGGGCCAGAGCCTGCTTGGGTTGCGGAATTTGTTCGAAAGAGTCACCGTGACCCTGGAACGCAAAGATCATAAGGAGAAACACAGATGGGTTTTAGTCAGTAAGAGTCTGACACCTTCCAGTCTACCCAGAGCGGAAGAAGTCATTTTGATGATTTCCCATCCATAAAAAAACCCGCAACGAATAGAGTAGAGTAGGGACTCCGTTGTGCGTAGGTGTCCCGGCTAAGTTTGCCGGCCTAGCTTCGTCCAAGTGTACAGAAGCAACCAGGGTGCTATACAGGTTGAGTGGAGAGAATTAACCGTTCAAAAAATAATTAAAATAACGTCAGTGGAGCAATCAGACCAAATCTATTTTTTATGTTATACATCAAATGCATAACGGTAAGTTTTGTATCAAAAGAATCACTGTTTATGACGTTTTAAAAGTACCATTAGTAACTAAAAAATATATTTTGGTGTAATTCTCATGCTTTTGATAGTTAGTACTTTTTTCGGTCAACAGATGGCATTACGGGTATCTGAATTATGCAGATAATAAGTTGATTTCTTCTAGATTGCTACAATTCCTATCAGGTCTATGTGTAAAAATTATCTAAATGGTTTTGTAACTAACTAACGTGTCATTTTGTGCATTCAATTATTTTGTGCATTTAATTACGAACAAAAACCTTTTAAAATCAATATTGCTTACCTCCCGTAACATACGGCGTGATAATATGTAGCCTAAAGTATTCCTTGGTTTACAAAGAACATTTTTGCTGAATTTCAATTCAATCTATCCAGTAGTTTTGGCGTGAAGCCGTACGTATACACACATACAAACAGACAAAAATTCTAAAAAGTCACTTTTTGTCATCAGTTACGTTTTTCTAACAAAAGCCACTTATTTTTTCTCGAAAATTCTCAATGTACAGTTTTTCTTTCGTTGCTGTTTTATTATATGTATAGATAATGCTCTATTATAAATTATGTAAAAGGTACCATCGGAACAGTTACAACAAAATTTTGTTTACGTCATTACTGTAACACTTTTGCTTCTATTATTAGTGAAGGAAAATAGATAAAACAATGCACTTTAACCAGAACGAGCCCAACTATCAGTAAACAATGTGTTAGACATTGATGACGCTTCAGATACACTGCTATTACCTACTAGTTACCCTGTCCTGCGTTCGTAAAAAAAACATTAGCCATTTTTTTAATTTTTATAAATGGATTGGTGTGTGCATGCAGCATGGTGGGAGCCAGCCGGAGGGTTCTCCGCCACACCTCGCTGATTAATAAATATTGATTTACCTCGTGCGCACGGGCACAGCCAGCCACTAATTACTTATGCGTAGTGTCGTTTAAATGCATGCGTCACCGATTATATCGTGTACCTACGTGTGAGCGATCACGCCGATCACTGTGCAACACGACGCAACTCGTACAGGTGCACGCCTTGTGCTGACTGCTGTGCCTCCCTGCGGCAGCGGTTGAGAGCGTCTTTGTGCTATCATCGGCTTCTTTCATAACGGTTAATACATAACATTGGTGCTGTAGTTCTTAATTAAATTGAGCATGTAAGCACGGGATTGCCAGTCGAACAACTCACAATTAATAACAAGTTGAATGACCCACGATACGAGTTGCCAACCGGAAACAAGCTCTTTGTGATCTAATATTGTGTCAAAGGTCTTTGTCTCTACGGTGTACGTCTACAAAAACATTTTCTTCGATTTACATAATTAATATTGTAGTTATTACTAGCATAATAAAGTTATAAGGAGTATGTGCCTGTACGTAATGAATGCGCGACAGTTATGTAGTACCTTCTCTATTTTTCCGTTTCAGGCTCAGCTGCTGGAAACTTGGATTTCAGATAGTTCAGAAAAGGTGTCGCATAGCAAGTCAATCGCTAACCCATTGGTCCAACCGAACCATCAATGTTAGAGATGACCATTTCGAAGTCTACCTGATGATATAATTCTCGATATAGGTCCCATTGAAATTTTATCATAATCGGTTTTGTAGTTTGATTTTTAAATCCAAATAGCTGGAAAAAACATGAGGAAATCATCCACATAATTACGAAATTTCATATTCTGGTTCCTTCTTTCTTGGTGTTGTGAGGTGTGAGGTACCATGAAAAATAAAACGCATTTTCACAAAAAAAAACCGGCTTCCAAAAAAAACTACATTGTACAAAAAAACTTTAAATTTGGAAGTCGGTGTTTTTCAAAGATTTTTTCTTTGTAAGTAGTTTTTTTGGAAGTCGGTTTTTTAGTGAAATAGTTCGGAAGTCGGTTTTCAACAAAAGAAATTATACTTTTTTTTTTAATTACAATTCCAAACGGAGGTAAAATAGAGGTGGGAAAGGGTTTTATGGAATAATCCAGAAAAACGCGGACGAAATCGTGGAAAACATATACTTAAGAGCGCGTATTAGATTCGCAAGTCGCTGGGAGGGCCCGGTACGAACTAATCGACAAACGATTGCGCGCGGGGATTTATAGTGTTATTTTTAAAATAATCGTGTAAAATAAATGAGTACATAAAAAAGACTGATAAAAAATCCAGGATATTTACTATTTAGCAATACCTTCATTTTCTTGAAATTATTATAATATTTATGTTTATAGGTTTATCCCGTTTCTGATCGGCTCGAGCTCCTGGGCATGGAGTTGACATCCAGTCTCAACTTCGGCGCCACCATCGAGTACAAAGCCCAAATTGCGGCCAAAAAGCTCAGCATCCTAAATAGGGTGAAGCGGTACTTCAGGCCTGGACAGCTTTTAACCCTTTACAAAGCACAAGTCCGATCCTGCATGGAGTATTGTAGCCACCTTTGGGATGGCTCAGCTAAGTATCAGCTTGCCGCGCTTGACTCGGTGGAACGCAGAGCTAAGAGGCTCATCGGTGACGCAAAACTGGTGGATGCCAAGCTACATAGCTTGGCTCATCGCCGTAAGGTTGCCTGCTTATCGGTCTTCTACAGATTGTACTTCGGTGAGTGTGCCCAAGAACTCCACGACCTCATCCCACCGGCCCCCTTCTACCATCGGACATCCAGACGCACTGCATCTTACCATCCCTACCTTGTAGCTATTCCACCAATTCGCACTAAGCGTTTCCAAACGTCTTTTATAATGCGCACAGCAAAGGAGTGGAACTCTCTGCCTGCTTCTGTGTTTCCAAAAGCTTACAGCCCTAATCTCTTCAAAGTTAGAGTGAACAGGCTCCTTCTGGGTAAGCTCGCTCCATCGTAGACTTTGTCTCTGTCATATCTGACATTGACTAGAGTCAAGAGCAAACCCATCACCAATAAAAAAAAAAAAAAAAAAAATAGTAAAACATTGGTAAAAAAAATTGTTAAAGTTAACCGATTTTCTATTTTTTTTTTAAATAAGTACTTATTAGCCATACTGTCGTAATTGAGCTATGTAGTGCGCTTTTCTGTTGGATAAATGTATAATATAAAATATTATAGCACATTACAATGGTTGTATTCGTCCTGAAAGATAACTATGACGTCTATTTTTGTAAAACGCTATCAGGGGATTGCCTTCTTTTAAAAAAAGTGTCAATAAAAATTATCTTTTTACAGAGTAGTGTAGTAAATTAAGACTTAATCTTTCTAAAACCGGAATATTCTTTGAAATAATCTGCTCACATCATTACGATTTTGATCTCGAAAAACTAAAAAACACTAAGTTTTCGTTGCGAATCTAATACACGCTTGTTTAACCTGAAGACAACCATCTTTTAAAAGGAATTCATTTAATCCATCGATTTATTAGCAAAAGTAACAAAACAACAAGCGACGTGTCTGAGTCAATTAAAGTGGCAATGATCTGACATTCCAAATGCTTTGTTGGATGGTTTTAGCCGCATACCGGACTGCAGAGTGCAGCCACCTCGTGGAGAGGTGACTACTCTTCATGGATTGACCAGCGCCAAACCAAAACGCGGTGGGCTGGCAGTGGTTGGCAATAACGATGCCATTTATGAGTTAGATTAAGCAGCTTTTAGTTGTGCCAGAGGAACTTGTTGTTTGAGAGCAAGGTGAAGCCAGCAGTAGTTGCGTGGGCGCCGGCGACTGCCACCGCCCGCTGCCCGGAGGAAGTCGCCAATAAGCCAGGCACTCGCGTGATGACACAGCACTAATGCGCCGCATTACATCATTACACTAACCGCTGCGGAGGAAATGCTCCTCACGACGGAAACATAAGGCTGCCTCTTGAGACAATGGCCCGCTCACGTACTCACACGACATCGTCATTTACTCCTCATTCTCTCTTGTATTTTGACCGACTCTGTGTTGTTATTAAACATCAACTGCTTGGCTTTTTCCTACACCAGAATGTTGTGATTGGTGTCCAGTCTATTGGGCCGATTTCCTATCTGAGCACCACCAGCTCTTGTCCGTCACTGTTTGACAGACTGGGGATTCAGGGGCCTAACCACCAACTCTTAAAGCAGTATTACTTCAATATTACTTCCAGTGGGAAAGAGACGGAGCTATACAGGACGTAAAGCTCCGTCTCTTTCCCACCGGAAGTAATGTTAAAGTAATACTGCTTTAAGAGTTGGTGGTTTAGGCCCTGAATGTCTTAATGAGTCAATTTTATTGTCAAATATGCACGAGTGACGCCGGAACTAACAACTTACTGTGCTTATCGAGACACGCGAGACTTAAAGGATGGCGATGAATAGGATCAATTCAATAATATTTGGCGTGCGAGGGGGGGCGGCGCTTAAACTAATCTTTGATGATCGATTGGCCAAACATTCGCCGTAAACACCGGGTCAGCTGCAAAATATCATTCTAACGAGTGACGCGTATGATACCGAGCTCAACCGCATGTGGAGTAGGGGATAGGAGTGTGACGAATATATTGATATGTATTAGTTACGGTCACGTATTAATAATGCGACGAATATATGCTAATATTTAATATTCACATAATCCACAGATTACTAACATATTAGTACCTACTTATTTTTTATCATAATCTGGGATTCCATTCACTTGGAACGGATCGGCGGGATCGGATTCACTCAATCACTCTGACATTCGTGAAGTAATTCGACGGACTGGTATTATGTCAATAATTAATATTCACATAATCCACAGATTACTAATATGTACAATATTCTACATAATCTGGGATTCCATTAATTTGGCACGGACGAAAAAGTATTTTTAATTTTTCACTTTTTAGTGGTTAGCTTTAACTAACACAAAAAGAATCATCAAAATCGGTTCATAAACAATAAAGTAATGCCCGAATAGATAACCCCAAAACCGTGGTTGACTTGTATGCATCTGCGTACCCCTTCACAGCGTACCGGCGTGATGTGATTTTATGAACTGATGTAAACAATAAACAGCAATCCCGGAAGGTTTGCTATAATTTATTGAATACTTCCGTTGCCTATATCCGAAGTTCTCCATCAGATCTTCACCAAATTGACATAGGGCCTGGCCGGGAAGATACTCTTCCAAACAAAAAAAGAATCATCAAAATCGGTTGACTATTGGCGAAAATATCGCTGAACAAACGTACAAAAAAAAATCAGGTGATTTAAGAACCTTCTCCTTTTTTGGAAGTCGGTTAAAAACAGAACAAAGGCTCCCACGGAACAAACGTGATTTTTTTGCTGTTTTTAGGTTTCCGTACCCGAAGGGTAAAAACAGGACTATAGATGGGCAATCCCGATAAACACTCCGGAAGCACTCATAAACACCCAGAAAATTGGGTGTTTACTTGATTTGACGAAATTACATTAGTGATGTTAAAAAATTTACAGTGAACAGTAGTTAGTGAAGATGTGCTGATTGCAAGGGATATTAAAAATCTAATTTTGAATGACGATTTCTGGAGGAAGACCGATGAATGTTAAGTATTTTGGAACCTATTACTGAAAGCATATTTAACTTAGAGAGAGATCAGTTCGGTATCCACAAAGTATACATTAAATTTAACGATATACTGTCGAAAATACGTTTCGCATTGCCTTATATTTCAATGTTGAACGAAGAAGGCAAACAGCAAATTCTGACAGTAGCCGCTGAAAGGCGCAAAATGTCTATTTGACCAATTAATTTGACAGCGTATATGCTGGACCCTTCAGCTCAAGGTGTTGAACTTACTCAAGATGAAGAACTTCAGGCTATGGAGTTCATCCACGATTTAGGCCAGCAACGAAGTTTACAAAATGTAATGGCCGAACTGGCTTGTTACAAAGCTAATGAAAACTTTTGGGCCAGACAATTTATATGGAATTCAGTGTGTATCATTGAGCCCATTGTGTGGTGGAAAGGAATCTATAGTTCGACTGAGCTAAGCAAAGTAGCAGTACGTATCCTGTCAGCTCCGTGTACATCAGCAGCAACCGAGCTTCCCTTCAGTTTTCAAGTATGTCCTTGAATAGAGGGAGAGATAGAGTGATTTTAAGTTTTCTATAGAAATTGAAAAATCACTATCTTCCCTCTTGAACTCTTTTTCGAAAATGTTTTCAACTAAATTTTTAGACCTGGTTGGATGGCATATGCATACTAAGTTTCAATAAAATTGGTTCATTCATTTAAAAAAATAAGGACTTCAAAGTTTGTACGAAAAGCCGTATGGCATAAACGCTCTTAACTGTCTGCAGACCCAGGTTGGTCGCTGTAAAAATAATCTGGCCAAATGGGGCATTCTTCACCCATCCCAAACACAGTGCCAGTGTGGAGCCCCTTCACAGGACATGAATTACCTTCTTAATTGCCCATCGTGCATAACCACCTGCACCAACCAAGATTTGAACGAGGCCAATAATAGAGCTGTACAAGTTGCTCAACACTGGTCAGACAAAATTTGACATGAGTCATCGACACGAAAAGAAGAAGAAGAACAAGAGATCTGGTGTCCCACAGAACCCTATTCTGGGTCAAGATCTGTTTGCATTGTTCCAATTTTACTATTATCACATGAGTAAGCTTCATCTAAGCATTCCAAAAATTCCATTCCATAAAATCACAAAAATTGTTTTTACCTATGTCCGTTAAATATAATTTGAAACCGTCCAACTGATGTGCTCCAAACCAGTTTCATTAGAAAAGCAATAAAGCAAAGATGGATTTAGGCCACTAAAATGGGATGTCCCCATATAAAGTCGTGCCCGTGTAGCTTGTTATTATATTTTAATTATTTATCTTATTATTTTTATAATATTTTTGTGTTTTTTTTTATCAAATAATTTTACTCCTTAGGGCCAATAGACCCTACATTATTAGCTGCACATAGACAAGTTATAAAAACCCTTCCAGCCATTTCATATTTCACAATGTGCATCCAGTATTTTGGTATCTTTCTCATCTCTTATTGCTATCCACAAAATAAAACCTTAGTAACTAAATAAAAGTGAAAGCAACAAAAAGCTGTTATGGTCAATATTAACAAAATGTTATCAGGTTATAGTTCCACCTACCTATATGATCTACTACTACTAACTGTTACATTAATGTGCACACATGTGCACTCAAGATACCTACAAAAAATAAGTAGATAACTTAATCTTAATAAACAATAGGAAAAGTAGAGCTTTGAGTGTAGACTTGGCATGACAAAAACACGTTTTGTGGGTGAAAACTTAAATCTGTAGTACTTTTCTCAGGCAACTATGTTGTTAATTTCACATAACAAAGAATATTGTTTTTGTTTGATAATTTCATACAATTATTTTTAAAATGTAATTTAGGTATTGTATTTTAAATGAATGAAGGCTATAAGGAAAATCAGTAAATGTCTGGCTAAATTAAATAATAATAATAATATCTTGGGACAATCAACACACCGCCATCTGATCCCAAACTAGGCAGAGCCTGTACTATGTAAATAGTATGTTTATAATTTTAACATTGCCCTCATCGAGAAACCATGGGTAATCATCAAACTTGTGCGGGTCCGTCGCCCGTCGGTACTCACTGTTGAAGGCGGCCAGCTTCCTGGTGGAGCCGAGGCGCTTCATGGGCGTGCGCGGCTCCACGTCGCGGTCGTCCAGCGCCGCCGGCGCCTCCGTAGCCGTCGGCGTCGTTGCACCCGACATCGTCGCTGCTGAATCACGCAGCCCTCGTAAACATCATTACAATATCCATTGGACTTCTATATCACGCTTTCAAACTTTCTTTTTACGATTCTTTATTTTTACTGAATAATTTACTAGAATCTAGTTGAAATTCAGCAGCCAAAACCGAATGCCGTATTTGATTACGTCCGGCATCAACGATCTACCGAAACAAAAATAACGTTCGTTCACTACAGCACTCGGCTTGAGATTTTGAGAGTTCACAGATTCATTACAATAATTTACATTCTGGATATTTATTTTTAAGTACAGTCAAGTAATACGAATAAATCTATTTCGGTTAGAGGAAACCAACAAAGCAATCGGAGGATGAATATTGTTATTTCGTAATTATTATTAGAGAAACCACTTTCCGCCGTCAGTTAGTCAGATGCTTACACACACAACTAAATTGATTCATCCATCCAACAACACCAAACCAACACACACTATTTACAGTTTAAACCTTGTCTTTGTCTCATTGTGGTGTGTCTCGTCGGGTTGCGGGTTGCCAGGTATAATTTATAATTTCCTTTAATTGAAATTATTTTTCTCCAAAACAATGTAATTTTCATTTTAACTGAAGTAAAAAAACTTTCTGTTTTCAAACCATTAATCATGACGGTGTCTAACAGATGAGATCAGTGGCCTTAGTGCGAGTTTTTAACGTTTTCGATCGCGTTAGTGTAATCGTCAATTTGTATTGAAACTGAATAAGCGCCGTCTGGTGACACTCACGGACAACCTGTTTTTTTCTATACAATTTGACATAAGCGAACGTTTACGTTAACGCGATCGAGAACGTTAACCCTCAGAGTAGATTTTACTGATGGTCAACATTTTAATTATGGTACCCTACATCAATCTTTTATGTATAAAGTTTTACGAAGCATATCACTTGCAATAGATCACAAATGCTTTCGCCTGTATCGAGTTGATAACTTCTACTTATTTTAAACCCAGTTTCATACTTCGCTGTCAATAAAGTGGTCTAGAGGGATAATTAAATTGTAATTTGTAACCACAAATCTTAATTTAGTATCATTGAACGAAAGTGAGTTTGTTTCTTTCCTCTTCAAGTCTTAACGGATTTGGATAAAAATTGGCATGCAAGTAGACCATGTCCTGGAATAGGAAATAGGTAACTTTTTTATTTCGGCAGTATAAACCCTTCAACCTAAGCAAACATTGTTAATATTGAGAGAAATCTCGTTCACTCTGGATAGTAATCAGATATTTTGCTCAAAGTTGATGAACGAATGAATCTCTCGGACAATAATTTATAAAAAAACGCCATTCATTTGGAAATCAAGCGTCGTAAAGTAATTCTCTTGATAAATTATATAATACTCTATTAACAAGAGTTCGAGTACTCGAAAAAAACCTTTATTTAGGCTTCAAGTTATCAGGGTCAAAATCGTTGAAAATTAGCTCTAGAGCATCCCATTTGGAGGGATGCACTTAATTACCAATCATCCTATATAATTATATATGTGTAAGTGAATAATATAATCCTCCTCGACAGTTTCGGCTAATGTGGCCAAACTCAACGGAGGTTAACCAAGTACACAGGAGATATTATAGTGCTCAACTGTGTAGCAGTAAGCACAAGCAGTCTCTGCTTCTAAACTATTCGGATGGGACGGCAAGCCATCTGGCGCCACTAGGCACCTGCATAGTTTACCTTATGTTTGTTGGACCGGATGAAGATTGTAAGAATGCAATATTTTTCATTGTATAGACTCAATTTATTTAGCATTGTATAATTTCATGCATTAACGGCACATGTGTGAGTACTATGTAGGTACCTTAAATTTAAACTATAATGATCATTTTGGGTAGGTCTTTGACTTGAATGTACCCTGGCGATTGGGGATGTCATGCTCACTCAAAAGTCTGGCTGATGGTGGCGCATGCAATGGATCATTTGGCTCCCATAAAAATGGTTGAGCCGAATGGTGCTAGCGTATGCCTCATGTTCGTGAACGGGCGCCGTCAGCTGAGACTGGTCATCTTTCGGCTGCTGTTTCTTTTTTACTCCGGACTCTTTTATCCTGCACGTCTTTTACATCGTTCTCACATATTATGTATAATTTCAATATGAATGATGTAACCATAATTTTGTAACAAAATATTATTTTTAAAAGAGTGTCCGTCCGTGGAGTTTCTTGCACGTTCTTCTCCATAGAGATCTACGCTTTGGAACGTGCAATTAGCTTCATCTTTTTCACCGACCGACCTTGACAATTCAAAAGTGCCTGTAAATGGTCTAATTGAAATAAATGCTTTGAATTTGCATGATAATTCACCTCTGTAAACATATACTTAAAAGACGTTTTATAACGAGGTTTTATCCTCAACCCTAGGGACGGTCATTTTCGTTCATTTGGTACGTACCTACAGACGCCAGCACATCAAGCTACCCGAAACTGTAAAATTTCCCAATTAACCTTAAACCTTAATGCTTTAGAGATTAAGTTGAAAATTTATTTAAAGAAATTTGACAGATTGTTGCAGCTTGATCTTTCCCCAAAAAAATATTACATTTCTCTCATGCTCCAGATCCATCAGATCATCAATTCATCATCATTATTCAGATCCCATGCTTCAAATTTTTGCACAGAATTGCGAAAAGAATACCTGATCTGGCAGCCCTACTGGCTTTGTCAAAATAAGAGTTTTTGGCGGGATTTTAAAGAGTGAACTTTAGCGGCCAGCGGCTGTTTTTAATTATTTGAAAATTGATTCTTATTTCCTAGTGGATATTGAGGTGTAAAATTGGTGTAGTTTTATTTTTATGTCTCAAGTGTCTACGCAACTGGCCAACTGAGAAATCATTGAAACAGACGCGATCTCGGTAAAGTGGAGCTGTGTGTGAATTTTATTGTAGTATGAACTAGCTGTTGCCCGCGACATCGTTGGCGTGCATGTCGGAAAGTAAAATGATGTGGCTAGGTAAGATCAATAAGATATACAAACAGTCAATATCTACCATTGCTTGCCTCCTTTTTATGTATGGGAAAACATCAAAATCAAATGACTCCTTCCGCTGAGTCATTTGATTTTGATGTTTTCCCATACATAAAAAAGGAGGCAAGCAAATGGTAGCCTGGGCGGAATGGAAGGGAGTGTCAGACTCATACTCATAATGACTAAAACCCGGGTACGTACAATATTTGAATATCCTAGATTAAAATACCTACGCTTAAAATACCAATGTTCAAAACATCAAAAATTTAAATATCGATTGTATCAAAATGTCGAAAATTGTTACGCTGAAAACATCGAAGATTGAAATGCCGAGTGACTAAAATTTCGAATGATTCAGAATATCGAATGACATAATGCCTAAGTTCAAAATATCAACATTTAATACATCTAAGTTATTGTCTATTTTTTGATAAACTAGAGTTTCTATTGCAGAAACTGACTGAAAAGAAAAACAATAAAATTGTAGGTATTGGTTGGCGATCTAAATATAAATACTCTCACCACAAATAAAAATGCTACCATATTGAATGATATTCTTGTTAACTATAACTTAACTTTAAAAATAAATACTCCTACCCGGCAAATCTCTTGCATAGACCACATTATTACCAATATACCGGACTCTTCTGGTGAAACTTGTGAACTACATCTCTCGAACCATAATACTGCCCAGATATTAACATTCCCATCAAAAAAGTCATCAAATAAACCTGCTCCATCGCATTGTTTTATATATAGGAGGAATTATAGCCAAGAATACATTGAAAAATTTAAAGAGTGTCTCTTGAGCCTAACATTTCAGGAGATTTATGACGAAACTGATCCAAACATAGCTTTTAATCATTTTTATGAAATATTTAGTCTATTTTACAGGTTAAATTTTCCGTTACAAAAAATTAAAGTAAATTATCAGAAACCTCCTTTAAAATGGCTAACTAAAGGCATAAAAAAATCGTGTCTCTCTAAAAGATACCTGAAATTCAACTATCATA
Source organism: Melanchra persicariae (assembly GCA_947386135.1). Classification (NCBI taxonomy): domain Eukaryota; kingdom Metazoa; phylum Arthropoda; class Insecta; order Lepidoptera; family Noctuidae; genus Melanchra; species Melanchra persicariae. The sequence continues at coordinate 20,519,628 of OX376659.1, read as the reverse complement.
AAAATAAATCATAAGAAAATAAATTGAAGTATAATACATATATGCTAAACTCGCTAAACTGTTAAAAAATGCATTAATGTGTCCAGAAAACAAACATCTGGTAGCTTTATTTTGAAAGCAAAAAACAAATGTAGCGCAACATGGAAATTGATTAAAAATAAACCTAAACATAGAGACTCGCAATATATAGAAGCAATTAAACTAGACGGTACTTTGATAGAAGATCCTGAACAGATAGCGGAGGCTTTTAATAATCATTTTATTGATTCTACAAACGTTGACATAACTAATAACAGTAAAAATAGACCCATGCATAATGAATGTAATCCTACTAATATTATAAATGTGAATGTTTGTATGTTTGTATGTTTGTGTTTCAATCAGGCAAAAACGGCTGAAGGGATTTGGATGAAATTTGGCACACATGTAGTTCATATCCTGGAATGAGACATATGCTACTTTTTATCCCGCTAAGTGGCATGGATCAATGAAGACTTAGGAGGAAGTGGAAATTCAGAGCCGCTGCGGCCTTAGTACTACAGATTTACAAGTACCAGGAGACCAAAAACATCAAGTACCAGGAGACCAAAAACATCAAGAACCAGGAGACCAAAAACATAAAGTACCAGGAAACCAGAAACATGTCAAAGTATTTTTTGGGCTGGTTATAGGATAGGTGTAGGGTAGGTGTAGGGTAGGTGCAGGGTAGGTGTAGGGTAGGTGTAGTGTAGGTGTAGCGTAGGTGTAGCGTAGGTGTAGGGTAGGTGTAGGGTAGGTGGAGAGTAGGTGTAGGTAGGTGTAGAGTAGGTGTAGTTACAATACAAATCAAGAAACCTCCCTATTTCCGATTTTCACGCGGGCGAAGCCGCTGGTAGAAGCTAGTCCCACTAATATTATAAAGGTGAAAGTTTGTATGTTGGTATGTTTGTATGTTTGTGTTTCAATCAGGCAAAAACGGCTGAAGGGATTTGGATGAAATTTGGCACACATGTAGTTCATATCCTGGAATGAGACATATGCTACTTTTTATCCCGGTAAGTGGCATGGATCAATGAAGACTTAGGAGGAAGTGGAAATTCAGAGCCGCTGCGGCCTTAGTACTACAGATTTACAAGTACCAGGAGACCAAAAACATCAAGTACCAGGAGACCAAAAACATCAAGTACCAGGAGACCAAAAACATCAAGTACCAGGAAACCAGAAACATGTCAAAGTATTTTTTGGGCTGGTTAGGATAGGTGTAGGGTAGGTGTAGGGTAGGTGCAGGGTAGGTGTAGGGTAGGTGTAGTGTAGGTGTAGCGTAGGTGTAGCGTAGGTGTAGGGTAGGTGTAGGGTAGGTGTAGGGTAGGTGTAGAGTAGGTGTAGGTAGGTGTAGAGTAGGTGTAGTTACAATACAAATCAAGAAACCTCCCTATTTCCGATTTTCACGCGGGCGAAGCCGCTGGTAGAAGCTAGTCCCACTAATATTATAAAGGTGAAAGTTTGTATGTTGGTATGTTTGTATGTTTGTGTTTCAATCAGGCAAAAACGGCTGAAGGGATTTGGATGAAATTTGGCACACATGTAGTTCATATCCTGGAATGAGACATATGCTACTTTTTATCCCGGTAAGTGGCATGGATCAATGAAGACTGAGAAGGAAGTGGAAATTCAGAGCCGCTGCTGCCTTAGTACTACAGATTTAGAAGTACCAGGAGACCAAAAACATCAAGTACCAGGAAACCAGAAACATGTCATAGTATTTTTTGGGCTGGTTAGGATAGGTGTAGGGTAGGTGTAGGGTAGGTGTAGGGTAGGTGTAGGGTAGGTGTAGGTAGGTGTAGGTAGGTGTAGAGTAGGTGTAGTTACAATACAAATCAAGAAACCTCCCCATTTCCGATTTTCACGCGGGCGAAGCCGCTGGTAGAAGCTAGTAGTATATAATTGTAGAACCCTGCACGCCAAATGAAATAAGCAAAATAATTGCATCTTTAAATAACACCAACGCTGTGGGATATGATGAGATTTCGACAGAAGTTATAAAATCATGTGCTAATATACTTTCACCCATTTTGGCTCATCTCATTAATTTAAGTTTCTTTGAAGAAAAGTTTCCTGACAAATTAAAACTTTCAGTAATAAAGCCTTTATATAAGAAAAATGATAAACATGACTTAAATAACTACAGTCCAGTAACCCTAATTCCTATAATTTCAAAGATATATGAAAAAGCAATGTACAATAGAATTGTATCATTTATAAGTAAGCACAGTGCAATAAGTCCGGAACAAAATGGTTTTCAGAAAGGAAAATCGACCACACTAGCTTGCTTTCAACCTATTAAATCGATAACCGAGAACATAGATAAAAAATACCAGTCACTGCTATATTTTTTGATATGAGTAAAGCTTTTGACTCTGTAAAACATGACATACTATTGAAAAAATGTGAAAATTACGGAATAAGAGGAAAAGCGTTAAACTGGCTTAAGGATTACCTAAGTAATCGAAAACAATGCGTTGAAGTTATAGGAGTAAATAAAGACAGAGAGGTGTTAAATTATAAATCTCAGTTCAGGGCCAACACATATGGCGTGCCTCAAGGTAGCATTTTGGGACCATTGCTCTTTCTTCTATATATAAACGATTTGCCTAAAGTAACTCAGAATAAGTGCGTGTTATTTGCAGATGACATTTCACTTGTAATAAATAACGAAAACAAAAATGAACAGCACGAGGAAAAAATAAATACTGCCGTGGAAGCCATACTAGAATGGTTTGAACAAAATAATTTATGTGTAAACATTTCCAAAACCTAATATATTAATTTTTGCAATTACAAGATGACAAATAAAACAATGAAAATTATTTTTAGACGTGATAATAAAATTGACGAAGTTGACAATACAACATTTTTGGGCATAGAAATTGATAAAAATTGCAATTGGAAAAAACATATTGAGAATGTATGTAACAGGCTAAACAGCTTTGCATTTGCACTGAGAAATCTAAGAAAAACCGTAGGAAGAAATGCCGCCTTGTTAGCTTATCATGGATATGTCGCATCTGTGTTAAGGTACGGTTTGATAATATGGGGCAATTCTACGGACAGTAACAGGGCCTTTATTGTTCAAAAAAAGTGCTTAAGAGCTGTGTTCGGTATTGGTCCATTAGAATCGTGCAGACCCATTTTTAAAGAGAATAAGTTGTTAACACTTTCATGCTTATACTTACTAGAGATGGGTGTATTTGTAAAAAAACATCCTGCTCTGTTTAGTAAGGCAGATAGCGAAAATGTTTATAAGATAGGCAAAAAGTCTAGGGATCCAACTAAATTAGCAATGCCTAGGTGTGGGACAGCATTTTTCCACAAAAACGCAAGTCGTGTGGCAATTTAAATATTTAATAGGATACCTAAGCAAATTAGAGAATTGCCAACGAATCTTTTCCTAAAAGAACTAAAAACGTGGCTCATGGGCAAATGTTTCTATACGGTAAATGAATTTATAAATTATAATATGAATAAAAACCCAACAACCTTGTAATTGGATTAAATTGAACATTTTGTATTGATTTAGTTTTTGACATTTTGTATATTTTTTAGTTTTTGACATTTTTTTATTTTTAGTTTTTGACATTTAGTACCTTTTAGTTTTTGACATCTAGTATCTTTTAGTTTTTGACGTTGTATTTTTATTTGTTTTTTATTTTGACATTCTATTTTTATATCAATTTATTTTTTTTAATGACATTTGTAAGCTAATTTATTGACATTTAAGTAATTTTATTTGTTCACGTATTAATTTGATTTATTATTATTTTTCAACTTTATACCATATTATAAATAGAATTTTGTGAATAATTGAGAGTCATGCCCATTTATAATAAATTTGCATACTGAATGTGAGGCGGAATATGAAGAAACATAATTATATTTTAAGACCTGTACCTGTAACCATATTTCAAGCAAATAAATGATATTATTATTATTATTTTGTTTTTTTTTTATTTACTTTTCTCAGGTAAGTACCTGGTATTTGCTAGAATCTCACGGGTGTGAACCAAGGTGAGATCCTAGTTATTATTATCATTATTTGATGGTATATTATTCTGTACTGCAGTCAAATTGTTGCCTAAATCAAGTTGTAAAAATTTCCTAACGATCCGGCAAGTATTTAATATGGCAGCTTTTTGTAGTGTACCCTACACTACAAAAAGCTGCCATATTAAATACTTGTGTATTTAGATAGGTTGAGTGCATTAAAACTGTTGAATATTTGTTTTGGAATAACACCTGTTGTTGATACTACTATTGGGACTATGGTGACTCTATTAATTTTCCAAACTCTGGTAATTTCTTCTTGTAGCTCTGTGTACTTCCTGATTTTTTCTGAAATGGTTTTCTGTATGTTATTAGTGTTTGGGACTGCTATATCTGTTATGTATGTGTGTTTGTTTTCTTTATCAACCAGTGTAATATCTGGTCTATTGTTATATATTGTGTGGTCTGTCATTATGGTACGGTCATAGTATACTTTGTAAAATTGGTTTTCTAAAACCGCTCTTGGTGAATATTTGTAATACGGCGTGTATGGGTCCTGCATGAGTTTAAGTTTAGTTGCGAGTTTTTGGTGGATGATGTTAACTAGTTGATTATGTCGGTGAGTGTAGTCGTTTTGAGTCAGTGTCATACAAGCTCCTGTGATATGTTGTATTGTTTCGGGTTTGCTGTGACATTTTCTACGTAAATCGTTCCTAACTGTACTATCTTTTAGTATGTATTTTTTATAATTGCTTTGTATTTATGACTTGGTCTTGAATGGCTAGCATAAATCCTTCTGTTTCAGGAAACAGGCCACTTAATTCAAGCCATTTGTTGGAAGCTTCCTTATCTATGTGTGTTTGGTATAAATCATTAGGATGTCTACCGTGTAGTTCTTTCTGTCTCCATTTTTTATCTATCTCTATTATTGTTTTGTGTAATTGGTTGCTATTCTTCTTCCTATTAAAAAATTGTCTTAGGTTTATTATCTGTCTTTTGTGTAAATGTGATATTTCAATCAATCCTCTGCCCCCTTCCTTTCTGGACATAATTACTCTTTCGATTGCTGATTTGGGGTGGTGATATCTATGTTGTGTAAGGATTGTTCTAGTTTTAATTTCGAGTGCATGTAATTCTGTTTTTGACCATTTTATGACGCCGAAAGAATAAGTTAGTATAGGTATAGCATAAGTATTTAAAGATTTAAACAAATTTTTACTAGCTAGGTACATTTTACATAATGAATGAATTCTTCTAAAATACTCTTGTTTTAGTTTATCTTTAATAGCATTATGTTCTAACAGTCGCGCTTGGTTGTACCCTAAGTATTTATAAAGTTCTTCATTTTTCATTGCTTCTATTACTTCTTCCGAATCTGTTGTGTAATTACCTTCTACAATCTTACCCTTTTCTATATTAAGTTTCCGGCATTTGTCTAGTCCAAAATCCATTCTAATGTCTTTCGAGAATTCTGATGTTATATCTAATAAACCGTGTAAATCTGCATTTTTATTAGCGTATAATTTTAAGTCATCCATGTAAAGTAAATGTGTTATTTGATGTAATAGTGATCTATTGTTCCTGATGTCAAATCCTAGACTAGATTCAGTTAACGCGCGAGAGAGTGGATTTAGGGCTAGACAAAACCATAGAGGGCTTAGTGAGTCCCCTTGAAATATACCCTTTTTAATTGCTATTCCATCTATGATTAAGTTTGTGGTTTGTGTTAGTAGTTTAAGTGTAGTTTGCCAGGATCCCATGGTATTCTTAAGGAAGTTTATAAGTAGGTAGTGGATTGATTTTGTAGATTTCTAAAACTTGAACTAACCATGAGTGCGGTACGCTGTCAAATGCTTTTTTGTAGTCTATGTATGCTATGTATAAGTTTTTTCTTGCTTTTTGAACGTGTTTTAACAGAGTAGAATCAATAGTTAATTGTTCCTTGCAACCCATATGCCCCCGTCTGCAGCCTTTCTGTTCTTCAGTTAGAATATTATATTTCTCGGTGTGTTTAACAATTTTAATTGTAATGCAAGACGTGATGATTTTGTACATAGATTGGGAGGCAAGTTATCTACACTAATATTATAAAGAGGAAAGATTTGTTTGTTTGTTTGTTTGTTTGAAATGAATAGGCTCCGAAAGTACTGGACCGATTTGAAAAATTCTTTCACCAGTAGAATTGTACCTACATTATCGATGATGGACATAGGCTATAGAATATTTTTTAAAAAGTTAGGGATCCGTTTGAAAACTTCGATAATGTAACCCAAGGTGTGAGAAAAAATCCTTATATCGCATACGCTGCGGAATCTATTGACAATAGAGCAAAGTGATGTACTACAGTTTTATAGAGGTCATCAATGTCTACAAAAAAGTCCGCGATACCATATGTCTAACTATTATGGTTAAGTCACCATGACCGCTTTTTGTTCAAATTATTCAAGCAAATCCTTGGTGATTTGAAAAAATGGTGATTTCGGTATCATGATATCAATCCTTATCCATTTAAATGGTTTGATAATTAAGGTTGATTATTTCCGTGTAAATTACACTTTAAATTATTCAAATCGGACCTTTCGTTCAAAAGTTACGACGGTAATAAACATGCTCGGTCGGAGTAAGAAAAATGTCGCGGCTTGAGCGAACTGGGAAGAATCATATCAATGCTTGGTCCGATGAAGTTGAAAATGATTTCGATAAAACAATAAGAATAACAAATGTTTGGATTTTTCGCAAATAAACTACATACCTACATAATAAGGGGTGAAGCAGGGGTAGGTGTAATTTAACATATTTGTTTTTAGTTCATTATTTTATGTCACTATTAAAGCATGGTCAAATTCTGTTTGTGATTCTATAAATGCAAAATTATCTGTGGTTGATTGAGTAATGAGTGGTGTGTTGTTGGCTAGTTAGTCATCTAAATATTCATTCCCTGTATTGGTTTCGTATTGTAAGGAAAGATCACAAGGTGTGAGTGATTGAGTTATCTGCAAGGTTTTCATTTGTTGCGTAGAATGCATACTTTCTTCTTCTTCTTGTTGAATTTGTTCTGTTATTTCAGCTTTAATTCTATTTAATTTATCATCTGATAATAGCTTATTTCTGATAATAACACGTCTGTGGTCTGCTATTCTCTGTTCTGTTACTATCATATCGCATTTCCTCTGAAAAACTGTCATAAGACGCTGAAAGCTAGTTTTAAGAAAAAAACGATTTAAATAATTTTTCGATAAATTAATGCTATTGTGACTTTTAGGTTACAAATGTTTACCTGTTTACTGTTTTAACTACAATTGTGGCGGTTTCATTGATCGATAGAGAATGAAAAACTTAATAAAACTGTATTTAAATCTGTGTCTACTTTTTCTTATGTTACGACAGTTTTTTAGAGGAAAGTCGATATCTGGGTATTGTAATTTAAACTTGTCGAATAGTTGTGTGCAGTACATTGTTTTGTCCTTTTCAAGTTTTGTTATATAGAAGCATGTGCGCATGATGAATATGTTTATATCTTCAGTCCATTTCATGCGCACTCTGGGTTTTCCCGCCTTGGTGGTCGCAGGCTGAGTAGCTGACGCCGCCTGCGAAACATCCTCGGCAGATGTAACTGCTCTACTATCGTCCCTAATGTCTAGTCTGTCTGTCAGTTCGGCTGTAGTATTTTATCGGGAAGAACCCGCCTGCTCAGTCCCCCACCGCCGATGGGTCGTATGCTGTGACACCCAGCATCGGCCCCAGGTGCGCCCCGACGATTGCCTTCGGGTAGCGGTCCTATTCGTATTTTCTTCGATCTCGTCTCCATGTTAAATGGGTGTCCAGAGCCACGTTAGCGACGCCAGTAATCTTTCAGTCGTGTGTCCGCCCCCCACGTGATAAGATGGTCAATCAGGACGTGTGGTTGTTTAGGGGGCTTATTATTATTATTATCTTTATTCATTTTTTTACACATATATTTTATATTTTCAAATATTTCAATAACAAAAAAATAAAAAAAAACATTTAAAAATATAAAAATAGTAGTCCGCCGGTGTCGGGAGCTGGGTCCAAGCTACCGGTGGTTAGGGCTCCAGAGAAAGGAACCTGCTCACAACCTCACAATACGAGCCGTATCGAGGAGTACTGCCTTCTGTATCAGGCCCTTTACCCAACTGCGTAACGCCAGCTTCGACAGGTGGTCGTCGAAGCTTTTGGCTATCAAGCCATTGGCTGTAACGACGATCGGCACAATGACAGCCGAGTCCACATTCCACATGTCGACAACCTCGTGCGCTAAGTCAAGATACTTGATTTGTTTCTCTTTCTCAGCTTTCACGAGGTTAACTTTATTTTATTTTATTATTTATGTACACACAGAAATATAATAAAAGATAACATTATAGTTTAAAAGAAGTACAAAGGAACTGCTTATTTCTAACGAAATTTCTTCCAGCAGACCTGCGAAAGGAGAAATGAATAAGAAATGTAGATAATAGTGTGTAAGAACAACAGAAGAAGAAACGTGAAGCCTTAAACTAAAGAATCAAATAAAATACGAAAATATACTTGTATAATATAATTATGCCCAATACTATACTTTATATACTTAAATAGATATGATAAATATATATTAAATATAAATAAGTACATATATATAACTATCACAGTTGAGAGGATAGGTAGTGCTCTTTTACTCGAATTTTAAAAATTGAAATTGTTTTTAAGTCTCGAATGCTAGGCGGAAGTGAATTCCACAATCTAACTGCATGGACAGAGAAAGAGTAGGAATAGTAGCTGGATTTATGAGGATGGGTTTTAAGGAGGGATCTAAGGTGTGATCTGCACGGGGCGTCACCAGGGCGAGCGTAAGAAATACGTTCACGCAGGTAAGAGGGGTAAGACGGATTGTGAAGGATGTTAAAAAGGAGACATAGAATCCGAGTGTTCCTGCGAAGACGGATAGGGAGCCACTTGAGTTCCTTGCGAAGGTGAGAAACGTGGTCAAACTTGCGTAGACCAAACACAAATCGAATGCATAAGTTTTGCAGGCGCTCAAGCTTGTTTAAAAGCTCATCGCCGTAAGGTTGCCTGCTTATCGTCGTCAGTGGAGCAATTAGACCAAATCTTTTTTTTAACCGACTTCTAAAAAAGGAGGAGGTTTTTTTATATTTGTTCGGGCATAACTCCGTCGCTTGCCAACCGATTTGAAAAATTCTTTTTATTGGAAAGGGTATACTTCCCAAATGGTCCCATTGCATACCTTGCATGTCTGATTAGTCAGTTTATGTAAACGCGTGTTTGACAAATAAATATTCTTATTCTTATTCTTATTGAAATTTTATCAAAATCAGTTCAGTAGTTTGGTTTTTTAACTCCAAATAGCTGGAAAAAATATGTGGAAAAATCATCCATGTGTACGAAATTGCACTAAAAAAGTGAAAAATAAAAAACTTTTTCACAAAAAAAAAGAAACCGACTTCCAAAAAACACTACAAAATTCAAAATAACTTTAATTTCGGTAGTCGGTGTCAAATAACGAAGAAGCAACCAAAAACACACCGAAATTAAAGTTATTTTGAATTTTGTAGTGTTTTTTGGAAGTCGGTTTTTTTTTTGTGAAAAAGTTTTTTAATTTTTTTTTATGTTATGCATCAAATGACAGACAATGTTTGACGTACTCATTGAAATGGGCGTTCCTCCGCATCTAACTTTTCTGATCCAGAATCTGTATCTTGATGCCACCAGCTTTGTGAAACTGGAAAACATGAAATCACAAGTTTTTCATACGGAACGTGGAGTGCGTCAAGGTTGTATTCTGTCGCCAAAGCTATTCAACCTCTACGGGGAGTACATTATGAGGAGAGCCCTTGATGGTTGGTGCGGCCGAATCTGTATAGGCGGTGAAAGACTCACTAACCTGAGGTATGCGGACGATACCACTATACTTGCGTCGAGTGAAGAAGAGATGGCGGATCTACTGAAGCGTATCTCTATACGCTTCAGTAGAGTGGAGAGCGCTAAGCTCGGGCTAAAGGTCAACCATGCCAAGACCAAAGTAATGGTGGTAGACCGTGCTAAAGTTCTCCCGAGCTCCAATTCTCTTGACGGTTATGAGAATCGAGTATCTTGGATCCTTGATCACGAGTGAGGGCAGCTGCCTTGAAGAAATCCGCCGTCGGACTGGTATGGCCAAAAGTGCAATGACCAATCTGGGAAAAAATTGGAAAAACCGTGGCATCCGAAGGAACACCAAAATACGATTGGTCCATGCTCTGGTATTCTCTATTTTTTTGTATGGAGCAGAGACATGGTGCATAAAACGTCGCGAAAGCAGAAAGATCGACGCTTTTGAAATGTGGGTTTGGCGAAGACTTCGTATACCATGGACCGCCATGAGAACAAATGAGTCCATACTGGCAGAACTCAAAATCACCAAACGGCTTTCTGGAATATGCCAGGAGCGTGCCCTCAGCCTTTTCGGACATATTATGCGTTCATCCAAGCATAATCTGGAAAGGCTCATAATATTGGGCCGGGTCGAAGGAAGACGCGCTCAAGGTAGAACACCCGCAAGATGGTCCGACGCCATAAAGAAGGCTGCTGGAGGCAGCATGTACAGAGCGGTCCACATTGCAGAAGACCGCATGATTTGGAGACGCGTCGTATGTGGTCGCGATCCTCAGCAGTGAGGGAACGACGAAGAAGAAGAAGAATGCATCAAATGCATAACGGTAAGTCTTGTATCAAAAGAATCACTTTTTATGACGTTTTAAAAGTACCATTAGTAGTGTGTGTATTCCCAGCGGAAAAAGGTCGATTTTCTTAATTTCAGTTAAGCAGATATTTAGTGTATGACGTCGTGTAAATGTGTATGGTAAGTACGAATTTGTGCATCCAACCATTGGGGAGTTATTCAACAAAAACTTTCCGCTGGAACTACGTCATCCCAGCGGCACTTTTTTTTTCCTATGGACGTACAAGAAAAAAAATACATGCAATAATTAGTGTGTGATGAGAGGTAAATGTGTATGTTTAAATGAAATTTGTGTGTCTTAAAACTTCGAAGATATTCAAGTTTCCGCTGCGCTGACGTTTGGCTATTTGATGGAAATCAAATAAATCGGTTTAGTGTAGAGTTGATTTTTTTTACGCACGTTGCTATGAATTTGTGTATAATGTTTGTGAAAACAGATTTTGAAAAAAGCATACCGTTTAGGAGATATACACGTAAAGGTGAAATATGGTTATTAGGTCTTAGTACTTAAAATAGGAACTTTAGAGCCTAACTTTTAACGTTTATTTGTATCTTGTAAGGGTCTACAACTTCTTGCCAAGTTTCATTTATGTGCGCTTAGTAATTAATGAGCAATGGCATAATTTACTACGAATGGACCACTATATTTTATGACATCCGATTGTAGGACTTTTTAATGGAAAAGCAAAATAAAACATATTCCACTATTTAGTGTATTAATTCAACTATTCATATGTAAAATTTCAGCTCATTACGCTCAATTATTAAAGAGATATAATAAAAATACCAAAACAACCGAATTACATGGATAAACCGACCAAGTTTGAATGGCTACAAAAAAGCGGCCCTGCAGTACATAGAGCTAACGTTCTAGAATTTCCAGTATAGTATCGTTATCGTGTTTAATAGATTCGTACAGGCGCGTACACAATCGTTTCGCAGAAAATAAAACAACTGCATTAACTTTGTACTCTTAAAATTATTTATTAGTTACTGACTATTAAAATTAAAAAAACATTATTAACAAAGTAATAATAACATCAAATAAAATCAAATTATTGTTAGATTTATTGTGCCGCTAACAACGCCACCAAACATTGATATAAAGAATCAGTCTTTTATAAATAAGAAATACGTTGCCTACTGTAAAAGCTCAAATACTTATGTATAGGTAAATCTTAGGTATTAAGTACCTACTAGTAAATTTTCGGAAGTTGGTCTTCTCGTTCGAGCTTTTACAGCAACAAAAAAGTACGTCTTACAATCACAGAATCACAGATCAGTACCAAGTAATTGACTCAATTTGAAGGTAGGTTTATTGTGTAGTGCAGTACCGACCTACTTACCTACGTTCTAGCGCATATTCTTACGGGAACGTGAATACCTACGGGAACGGGAATTCCAACGGGAAAAAAAGGGATATGCGCGTACGAAGTCGCGGGCAACAGCTTTTATTATATAAAAATGCGGGCGGGGGCTTGACTGTTGTTCTGTGTTTCGCGCTTGCAATGCCTGACAGGTTAAAAATAAGTAGGTACCTACGTAATATTATTGCGGGATTATACCTATTAATTGTGGTTTGAATAAATGCAAACAAGAACAAACGAAATTCTCGTCTCACACTTCAAAGTACCTACCTATAAAATAAAACGTACCTACCTACACATATTATTATTCGAAACAAGTTCGAATAAGAGACTGCAACTTTTGAACAGCTGAACCAACTTTCATCAAATAACTATAGGTATTTACATGGCTGTCATAAACACTGTAGGTATGCACTGGAATCTATACATAGCAGATATAGAAAACTTTTAGGCTTTCGGCGTCGTCGAGATGTAAGTAACAACGAGTGTCACTTGAACCTACCTTCCAACAGATAACATTTTCATGAGGAAGTATTTTATTAGGAAGTACTTACCTTGTTTATCTTTTAATCATTCTCACTACTGGCTCAATAAGTATGTCACAGTCACTTACACTATGTCAATAACCGAGTCCAATAGGTACATAATATTACGTTGCGGCAAAATAAACAGCGCATACGCACGTTGTCCTTGGGTGCACATTAGTATACTATTGTAGTCTTTGTCTGTAACTACTACCCGTACGCGTTAACTTGGCACCTGGCTCGACACATGTCGAATGACGTTTTAATTAAAATTGAACAATTCAATTTCGATGTACCTAAATAATATAATCGCAATGATAACAGTGATGCCAAGTAAAGCGTTTCGAAACGTATCGAGCCAGGTCAAGAATTGTGTTCCGACCTGTACTAGTCCAATAATGGTAAAACACTGGAAATTTTAGAACGTTAGCTCTATGTACTGCACGGCCGCTTTTTTGTAGCCATTCAAACTTGGTCGGTTTATCCATGTAATTCATATTCCACTAAATAGTGGAATATGTTTTAATTTTGCTTTTCCATTAAAAAGTCCTGCAATCGGATGTCATAAAATATAGTGGTCCATTCGTAGTAAATTATGCCATTGCTCATTAATTACTAAGCGCACATAAATTAAACTTGGCAACACGTTCTAGACGTGTACGTTACCCCAACAAGAAAGTGTCTCCTAGAGTTATATGAGTAGAACGTATTATTGGTGCCTTATCTGTTGTAAATGTGCCCCCACATAAAAAATGTGTGCCCCCTGTCGTTTTGGAAAAAAACGGAAAAAACGATTCTTGCTGGGGTAACGTTTTTCTAGCAGGAAAATTCTAAACGAATGATCGGTGAGAGAAAAAATGTGCATAGCCAGACAGCTTATATGTGTGCCAAAATGTGCCCCCAAAAATAAAATCTGTGCCCCTTCAGGTTTTCGAGATATTGCATTTCCTGCTGGAGTAACGTTTTGATGAATCGTATATCTCTAAAACCATTGCATGTGCCCCTGCAGAATAAACATACACGAGTAGCTCTTAATGTGTGCCCCTTTGTGCCCCAATTAGATTTAAGAAAATATTTATAGTTTTCAAGTTATCGCGGTTTTATGAAAACCCGAAAAAACATCGCAGCGCCTAAATGAGACAAGGCATAACTTCGCTGAAAACTGTATTCGGTTCTTCTTGACGCTAATAATAACCATACAAAGTTTCAAAACTGTTCATGCATGCGTTTTTGAATAATCATGCTAAAAGTAAAAACGATGGTGTCATAACTTTGACGGCAAAATACAAGGAACTGGCACAATCCCAGATGTGTAGGTGTAAACCAAAATCTTGTGCCTTTAGTCAAAAATATATGGTGAAAATATTGAGCTTCAAATGTTACGCATTAAGTAAATATAAACAAAAAACCAAAATATGTAAACAACGGCTGGTTATCCGACCAAATCTGAATGACTACTAAAAAGCGACGGATTCATACATATCGATGACTTTCTTTACTTTACTCACTAACCGGTTCACACGTGTTGTGCCTGAGTACACTGAAGTAGAAAAGTAATATCTAATAAAATAAAGTTATTATTGGATTATATTTTAATAGCTGTTTCTATGACCTTACACATGATTAAGTACATTTATAAGAGCCATTTTCAAATAAAATGTACATGTGACTAACATGCTCAAAATCGTGACCAAACTGTTTTGTGACATACCTGTATTTTTATACTAATGTAAGTCACATTTATTGTAAAGCAGAGTTTACATGTAACTATGTCCTACTGCTCAAATTGAGCAGGGTCCGGCAGGGAGCTAAAATGCAGGTTTAATGATCAAATTCAGCATTTATTCGAAACCTCCAAATTATTATTTTAAAAAATTACACTAAAACTCTTTTATATCTATTTTCCGTAAATGTCAGATTTATTTATTAGTGAAACGTTTTGTATGGAGATAACACCGGACGCCGCCGGCATATAATTTGTTAAAATTTTCAGCCGCAGTGTAAACATGTTTTAACTTTACACGTAGATGTGAGTTACGTCATATGAGTGACGAAATGTGACTCATATGTGTAGCATTTTCGTGAGAAACAACCTCAATTAGCCACAATATCAGAATAACTTGTAATATATAGATAAAGACGATACATACATGAATTGTATTAATAGGCTAATGCTATGAAAATAATACTCGCTTCTTTATTTGGAAATGCACTGTTATTCACACGTATTTTTTTTGTACAAATTGCAGCGACGTTTCGTGACAACAAATAAACTGACACTAAATATGTTCGTACTAAATAAAGGCGTAGGAAAAAAGAAAAACTCATTCATCTTTATGAACTTAGAGCATTGTATTGATGATTATAATTTTGTATCTACATATGTCTTACAGCCGCGAATAATATTTTAATCAACATACAACCAAGCACTGGCCTGCAAATTGCAAAAAAACTTAGGAAAATTCGAATTTCGCAGGCTGGTGGGAGCATTTACCTTAATAGAAGATTCCCTTTATTCGCCTCCCCACACCGCTACATACATCTCTGGCCCCGCGGCGTCCGCTGACGTCGTCACGCAAGGAATCGCTTTGTCTAGCTTAGAGAAAGTGAGACAGCTAGTACGCGTACGGTGTTAGTGTGACAGAGACAGTTACGTGTAACGTCGCTCTATTATGAATAATGGGTACAAAGTGTTTATTGACTAGGAAGTGCGTTTGGATTATTACTTGGTATTGGTAAACAGTTGCAGTTATGTTATGACGCCAAGGACACTGTTACGTTGAGTCACGCAGTTGCACTGATACTGTTTGTTTACTTTTTTTTAAGTTGGTTGAAAGTGGCGTATAAGCATTTTATAACAATTATGTGGTTGAAGGGGTGGTGAATTTTATGGCACGATCTGCGGTGGTAAGTATTTAATGGCATTGTTTTGACTTATTTAAAAATACTTGTACCTTATCAAGCACTTGGATTTTTTTTTCATTACTTTACCTATTTATTTATTTTTTAACTAATATGTTCTAAATCATGTTTGTTTTGTTTTAATCTGAAAGGATATACATACTTTCCGATTGGTCCAATAGAA
Organism: Melanchra persicariae; assembly: GCA_947386135.1. Taxonomy (NCBI): domain Eukaryota; kingdom Metazoa; phylum Arthropoda; class Insecta; order Lepidoptera; family Noctuidae; genus Melanchra; species Melanchra persicariae. The sequence continues at coordinate 20,503,896 of OX376659.1, read as the reverse complement.
ATTTCGTCAAAAGCGATTCAGTAATTTGTTTACTTTTTTTGTATAATACGTATTTAATTCTCTTCTTGTGCTAGGTTGATGACATATAATCCCTTAATAACTTCTAGTTACTATGTAAAAAAATAATTCATGACAAGAATTCATGTCTCCAAAACTAAGACTTGACCACAATCCGTCAACACTCAACATGTCACAGTCACATAATTGATTTGATTTTTACAGAATGTTCTATGGCAGCCATAACAACACATATAGTCACAAGGTGCATTTAATATATTTTTTAATTAGCCCTCAAAACTTTTGAACGCGACTGTACGGACAACAGCTTAGGTATAATACGTCCAATAAAGAAGGTCATCGATATGTATGAATCCGTCGCTTTTTAGTAGTCATTCAGATTTGGTCGGATAACCAGCCGTTGTTTACATATTTTGGTTTTTTGTTTATATTTACTTAATGCGTAACATTTGAAGCTCAATATTTTCACCATATATTTTTGACTAAAGGCACAAGATTTTGGTTTACACCTACACATCTGGGATTGTGCCAGTTCCTTGTATTTTGCCGTCAAAGTTATGACACCATCGTTTTTACTTTTAGCATGATTATTCAAAAACGCATGCATGAACAGTTTTGAAACTTTGTATGGTTATTATTAGCGTCAAGAAGAACCGAATACAGTTTTCAGCGAAGTTATGCCTTGTCTCATTTAGGCGCTGCGATGTTTTTTCGGGTTTTCATAAAACCGCGATAACTTGAAAACTATAAATATTTTCTTAAATCTAATTGGGGCACAAAGGGGCACACATTAAGAGCTACTTGTGTATGTTTATTCTACAGGGGCACATGCAATGGTTTTAGAGATATACGATTCATCAAAACGTTACTCCAGCAGGAAATGCAATATCTCGAAAACCTGAAGGGGCACAGATTTTATTTTTGGGGGCACATTTTGGCACACATATAAGCTCTCTGGCTATGCACAATTTTTCTCTCTCCGATCATTCGTTTAGAATTTTCCTGCTAGAAAAACGTTACCCCAGCAAGAATCGTTTTTTCCGTTTTTTTCCAAAACGACAGGGGGCACACATTTTTTATGTGGGGGCACATTTACAACAGATAAGGCACCAATAATACGTTCTACTCATATAACTCTAGGAGACACTTTCTTGTTGGGGTAACGTACACGTTCTAGACCCTTACAAGATACAAATAAACGTTAAAAGTTAGGCTCTAAAGTTACTATTTTAAGTACTAAGACCTACTAACCATATTTCACCTTTACGTGTATATCTCCTAAACGGTATGCTTTTTTCAAAATCTGTTTTCACAAACATTATACACAAATTCATAGCAACGTGCGTAAAAAAAATCAACTCTGCACTAAACCGATTTATTTGATTTCCATCAAATAGCCAAACGTCAGCGCAGCGGAAACTTGAATATCTTCGAAGTTTTAAGACACACAAATTTCATTTAAACATGCACATTTACCTCTCATCACACACTAATTATTGCATGTATTTTTTTTCTTGTACAGTCAGGCCGCAAAAGTCCATAGGAACGCTAAAGATTATTTTGCTACGAACCGAGCGAGCGCGATACTTCCGTGCGTATGTGTGCCCGTGTATGAGTATCCACATTCAACAGATAACACACACTAAGGAACTGTCGTCACACTGAGCTTAAAAACATCATTATTATTTTTCTGTGCCATTGAATACGCATCACACAGTCACAGAGGCGACTTGTTCTTACCATTGTATTGATAAAATTCGCGCAAATATGTCATGTGCTGGTAGCCGTATGAACTAAGTGTTGGATTCGCAAATAACGTAGCCCGAGTTCAAATCATGGTCGGGCCGTTGCGGTTATTTCTTACTTTGAAAATTCTCAATCTATATTAATATTGTTGTTTTTTATATTTCTATGAAAAATACTATTGCATTTTTTGCACTAAATTGTTGCAAATTACGAATATGATCTATTAACTACAACAAGAAGAATCACATTCGTTGTTTACATTATTTAGTTGTTTACATCTTATCGATGTTGTAAGGTGGAAATAAAAAGACGTGTTTAATAAAAATGTTTATTCTTTTTATTTACAAATTAAACATTTATGAGAATTGTGACGTCGAATTGTTACCTAGACAAAAAAGTTATCTTGTAACCGTTATCTATGTTACGTGTAAGATTGTTTGTTATGAGTATACCCACTTAGACCATTCATAATATGAATAACGTAACAATGAAAGGATATTAAAATTTTAATAAAATAAAATATAATTGTTTATATCCAGTTATTTATTGAAAAGTCATATATGATTTAGACTTTGTAAACATTTTATTTTTATGTAACGTCACAATGAATGTTTTGAGGTCATAGCTTAATTGTTCATTTTCTTGACGAAAAGAAGATTGAAACTAAACCTCAATTTCTGTTAAAAGAACTTTAGTTCTCACAAGATAATCGTCAATTAGATGAGAAAAATAAATTGAACTATTATGTTAGAACAGTGCGGGTAGAAGAATAAAAAACAAAATAGAATCATGATTATTGTCAACAAAATTGATAGCGAGTTCACTGCATTCTTAAGATAAGGCGATGGCACAAGTTAAAAGATATAGCTATTTTAAACGAAAGTAAACACAATATAATACAGTGTTTGTTAACGAATAATCACGGATATGTTAAAATAAAATGGCCTACTGATTTTACTAAAACTTAATATTTTGTATAACCCCCATTATTTTCGATACAGTCAAGTAGACGTTTGCGCATGGACCCAACAATATTACTGCATACTTCGCTCCCTCTAAAACTTTCCCACACCTCCATGCAATGGGTTTTTAATTGTTCCGTAGACCTCTCATTCCGCGAGTCCCACCTTTGCACCATCAAACCCCATAGATTTTCTATGGGGTTGAAGTCGGGTGATCGCGCTGGCCATGGAATAACAATTACTTCCGGGTGATTGTGAAACCACTCACGCACAGTACTCGCTCGGTGAATAGGACAATTGTCCTGGACAAACGGAAATTCTGCTAACTCATCAGCTGGGTAAATGTTGCGCACAGTAGGTAGCATAATTGAGTCTAACACTTCCACATAAGTTGAACTGTTTGCGCGTGGAGGAATGAAAGCCAGTTCTCCTGGTCCTGCTGCACTCATCCATCCCCACATATTAATTGTGATTCGACCTGATTCGGTGTTAGGAATGACGTTGTTATCACACCAGCGAGTGTTATTCTTGCGCCATAAGTGAAGCCTGCCCTTTTGACTGGATTTAAATGTTTTTTCATCTGAAAATACCGCAGTATTCCAGTCAAAATCTAAATAATTACGTGCGAAACGTAATCGTTCTTGTTTGTGCCTCTCTGTCAAGTACGGCTTTTTAGCTGGTTTTCTGTGATGCACGCCTTCAGCGTGAAGTGCACGGCGAACAGTATCCATCGAGGTGTCATATAATTCCGCAAAATGTCTCGTTGGTGCGAAACCATTCGTTTCGTATATGTCCACCATATGTCGGCGCTGTGCCTCGCTAATAAGCTTCGGTCTCCCACTTCTCTTTCGACTAGCAAGGCTACCTTCTTCCTCATATCTTTTTATCCAAAGACTTACAGTATTTTTCTAAAACAAAAAAAATATATATATTAGGCAGCTATACCTTCTTGACTTCATTTTCATTATATAAAATGTTAATAATCATTATTGAATATAATTTTAAAATAAAACTGCATTTATAAATCCAATAACCAACCCAATAATCCCAAGGATTTATGTTCTCTTCTAAACCTCATAAAGATACGATGGATGGATTCATAAATGGCATACATTTTAATTAGAAGATTAATTTATAATAAAGTTACAATTCATTAATAGCTATTATACTCACATTCAGTCCGGTTTCTTCAGGTATTTGTGTTTTATTAAGACCACTTTTATGCAGCCCAATGATAGTCGCCCTCACTTCAATACTAATATTAGCCTGCATTTTGCGAATATTACAATATTGTTAACCACACGTCACTAACCAACAACTACAACCAAACGACAGTTCATTTCGGTCAAGTTAAAACTCATGTCTACCTCGCAGAAATCTAATTCTTTATTTAGTTTTTTTGTGATCTACCTTTTAACTCTAAGAAATGTGTGAACAAGTTAAAGAATAATTTAATATAATAATATGTAATGCTAATCCATAACTTCCAATCGGGTAAGAACTTACAAAAAGTCAACAATTGCGTGGGATTTGAACTTGCGGCACACTGATTTGCGCTTCAATCTGTGTGCTCTATACCACTGGGCCATCTTGACTTATGCTAAGTTGATGAAATTGAGGATTACAATCAATTGTTGGCGATAACTTGAAAATTGAAGGTCGTAAGTCAAACTAAACGTCAAACTAATACGTTGTGAGAATTCTTATCGACTTTTGCTGGTGGAAAAAAAATGTGCCGCTGGGATGACGTAGTTCCAGCGGAAACAGTTTTTGTTGAATAACTCCCCAATGGTTGGATGCACAAATTCGTACTTACCATACACATTTACACGACGTCACACACTAAATATCTGCTTAACTGAAATTAAGAAAAGCGACCTTTTTCCGCTGGGAATACATACACCCATTAGTAACTATTGACGACACGGTTGGCGCAGTGGTGGAGCGATCGGCTGCTGCGCTGCGTGTCGCGGGTTCGACTCCCGCACGGAACAAATATTTGTATGGCCTACAGATAGTTGTTCCGGGTCTGGCTGTTTGTGTATGTGAATTTGTATGTTTGTAAACGCACCCACGATACAGGAGAAATTCCTAGTGTGGGGCAACGTTTTTTTTTAAAAAAAAAAAACCTAAAAATATATTTTGGTGTAATTCTCATGCTGTTGATAGTAAGTACTTTTTCGGTCAACAGATGGCATTACGGTTATTTTGATTTCTTCTAGATTGCCACAATTCTTATCAGGTTTATGTGTAAAAATTATCTACAATGGATTTGTACTATTTTAACGTGATGCGAACAAAACAGAATACAGAGGGCTAAGCAGTAGTGCAATTGTGATTTATAATTAGTGAGTTTAAAGTTGTAATTAGTGTTGATTATATTAAAGTGTCATTTTGTTATTTAATCGGCAGTATCCTTTATCGTTGAGTCTTTTAACACTGCTATGGAACCTCGTCGCGAGACGCCCCCTTAGGGGCAACCTTTCGCCAAAATGGCATTTGTTGTGATGTTCATGGTAACTTGTACAGCTTCTTGCTTAAGCATGTTTGTGATCCAGCCGCTCACGTGCCTTCCGAGGCCTGTGCTAATACTCTGAAACCTTGTTTTGTCAAAGGCGCTCTCGATGGCTATGAAGACAGCTAGTGAGGAGCAGGGTTTATTGGTTTATATGCTTTGAGTTGTGTCTAGTCTGTTCTTTCCGGTTTGGGAATGACAATGACTTACCTTGTTGACTACGTTAACACGCATTGGACAGTCGCTGGCGGTATTTTGTGCACTAGGCGGTAATATGGAGTAGTTTATGTTGGCGTGCGGAGAAATAAAAGAAGTGGGTAGATGAATATAGTCGTTTATATTTAGCTTATGTATAGAGGCGCAGCGTGGCGTCGGCGCCAGCGGCCAGCAGCCACGGCTGCGTGGGGTGCCAGCGCAGCTCCAGCACGCACAGCTGCTCGGCACGGGCGCCCGCGCGCAGCTGCTTCAGCGGCACCAGCAGCGGGTTCTGCAGCAGGTCGCTGGGGGAGAGGGGGAGGACTTATTTAATCTAGTAAAATCGTATTTGAATGTCTATCATTCAAATACGATTTTACATATAAACGGCAACTAATTTTACATATAAAAGCATGTAATTCATATAAACGGCAACAATTCAACAGGATTGAACGTGAAAATGGGGGTACCTTAGGGCTCAATTTTGGGTAGTGCAGTGTGGTCACTACATAATTCCTCAAATCACTCCAAGAAATAGGTGGAGGTTTTAAATGTCTTGTTATTTTTTCTGTTTGAAACGCGAAACTCCTTGATGATTTTCTTAGATCACGTACAGTTGATTTTTGAAAGTCATTCGAATTTTTTGACATGAAAAAAAATATATGAATTTTTGTTGAGAGGTGTGTTGTCAACGGCCAGATGAGGTCATGATTTTTTATTCGGAACATTAATAAATAAAAATTATTGTGAGTTTTTTAGCCAGTTGAGCTTAAGCCATGGTGCATATTTCCATGCAATATATCAACTAACTCTTGGTAAGTTTCTGTTAAATTGTCTGCAATTTTGTTCCGTGATTTAGGTTTCGTTGACTTTTTGTGAATTGGGTTTTAATTAGTTCATTCTCACCGGTTTCATGGTCTGGCGATATAAATCGCTAATAAGCGGGCGAGGTTCCCAGGCTGCCACCCGAGAAGCGAGTAGCAGGGAAGGTTATATCCCCAGAGGATACTGCGGGAGAGACGCCCTATAGCCGTCGTCAGGAGGACGACGGGAAGGTTTCCTTTAAAATATTCGCCCGAGTATAATATTCTTTTTTCGATACCCATTTTGGGTTGACGTCGGTTGTCTCCAGTTCGTGCGTGAAAAGACATTTATCGTACGCTTTTAAAACTTTATGTAATAAGGTTTCCTTTTTTTCACTCACTTGTAGACCATCCCGTGCGACACCACGATGTTGTCGTCGTCGCCGGCCGACGCGAACAGCGGGTAGCGGCGGTGGAAGGCCACGCTCGGCAGCGGGTCGTGGGGTGTGGGGTGTGGGGCACTCACTTGTAGACCATCCCGTGCGACACCACGATGTTGTCGTCGTCGCCGGCCGACGCGAACAGCGGGTAGCGGCGGTGGAAGGCCACGCTCGGCAGCGGGTCGTGGGGTGTGGGGTGTGGGGCACTCACTTGTAGACCATCCCGTGCGACACCACGATGTTGTCGTCGTCGCCGGCCGACGCGAACAGCGGGTAGCGGCGGTGGAAGGCCACGCTCGGCAGCGGGTCGTGGGGTGTGGGGTGTGGGGCACTCACTTGTAGACCATCCCGTGCGACACCACGATGTTGTCGTCGTCGCCGGCCGACGCGAACAGCGGGTAGCGGCGGTGGAAGGCCACGCTCGGCAGCGGGTCGTGGGGTGTGGGGTGTGGGGCACTCACTTGTAGACCATCCCGTGCGACACCACGATGTTGTCGTCGTCGCCGGCCGACGCGAACAGCGGGTAGCGGCGGTGGAAGGCCACGCTCGGCAGCGGGTCGTGGGGTGTGGGGTGTGGGGCACTCACTTGTAGACCATCCCGTGCGACACCACGATGTTGTCGTCGTCGCCGGCCGACGCGAACAGCGGGTAGCGGCGGTGGAAGGCCACGCTCGGCAGCGGGTCGTGGGGTGTGGGGTGTGGGGCACTCACTTGTAGACCATCCCGTGCGACACCACGATGTTGTCGTCGTCGCCGGCCGACGCGAACAGCGGGTAGCGGCGGTGGAAGGCCACGCTCGGCAGCGGGTCGTGGGGTGTGGGGTGTGGGGCACTCACTTGTAGACCATCCCGTGCGACACCACGATGTTGTCGTCGTCGCCGGCCGACGCGAACAGCGGGTAGCGGCGGTGGAAGGCCACGCTCGGCAGCGGGTCGTGGGGTGTGGGGTGTGGGGCACTCACTTGTAGACCATCCCGTGCGACACCACGATGTTGTCGTCGTCGCCGGCCGACGCGAACAGCGGGTAGCGGCGGTGGAAGGCCACGCTCGGCAGCGGGTCGTGGGGTGTGGGGTGTGGGGCACTCACTTGTAGACCATCCCGTGCGACACCACGATGTTGTCGTCGTCGCCGGCCGACGCGAACAGCGGGTAGCGGCGGTGGAAGGCCACGCTCGGCAGCGGGTCGTGGGGTGTGGGGTGTGGGGCACTCACTTGTAGACCATCCCGTGCGACACCACGATGTTGTCGTCGTCGCCGGCCGACGCGAACAGCGGGTAGCGGCGGTGGAAGGCCACGCTCGGCAGCGGGTCGTGGGGTGTGGGGTGTGGGGCACTCACTTGTAGACCATCCCGTGCGACACCACGATGTTGTCGTCGTCGCCGGCCGACGCGAACAGCGGGTAGCGGCGGTGGAAGGCCACGCTCGGCAGCGGGTCGTGGGGTGTGGGGTGTGGGGCACTCACTTGTAGACCATCCCGTGCGACACCACGATGTTGTCGTCGTCGCCGGCCGACGCGAACAGCGGGTAGCGGCGGTGGAAGGCCACGCTCGGCAGCGGGTCGTGGGGTGTGGGGTGTGGGGCACTCACTTGTAGACCATCCCGTGCGACACCACGATGTTGTCGTCGTCGCCGGCCGACGCGAACAGCGGGTAGCGGCGGTGGAAGGCCACGCTCGGCAGCGGGTCGTGGGGTGTGGGGTGTGGGGCACTCACTTGTAGACCATCCCGTGCGACACCACGATGTTGTCGTCGTCGCCGGCCGACGCGAACAGCGGGTAGCGGCGGTGGAAGGCCACGCTGCGCACCGCGCCGCCGTGCAGCCGCAACGTCTGGTACGGCTTGGATGACAGCTCCAGGTCGAACCTGCCCCACACACAAATTACTAAACGTTCAACTAAACATTCCGCCAATAAACGAACGTATTTTTACATGGTCACGACAGGATTCGCACATAACGTCACGCCTAAACATTTTTTCAGGAATTATGCATAGATGAAGATATTGGTGGATGCGCAGGTAATTATTAAAAATAATTTATTAGCCAATGAAAAGGTAACTAAGAAAATGTATAAGTTATGTTACTTGTAGAGATTTGGTTAGAGTGTGCGATCTACTCACCAGATGAGCTTGCGGTCGTAGGAGGCGACGAGCAGGTTGTCTCCGGCGGGGTGCACTGCCATGTGGCTCACCCACTGCGCGCCCGTCAGCAGCTTGCGCACCAGCTCCTGCTTCACCAGGTCGTACACGCGCACCACGCGCTGCGTCTGTCACCACACGCCACGGTTACAATAAAACTTACAGTATTTTTAGAGATATGCGTTCGCGAATCACGCCATGCATGCGGACTAGCTTCGTTAGCACCATTGCGTCTCGCGTCACATCAGTCGTGCACGACACTCACGGCCACGAAGAGGAGCGGGCGCGAGGGGTGGAACAGCGCGCACTGCACCAGCCCCTTGTTGCGCGAGAAGGGCAGCTGCGAGCGGCGCCGCGACAGCTGGTGCACCACCACGGCGCGCGACGCCGCGTCGGCCAGCGTGGCGCACACGTAGTCGCCGCGCGCGTGCCACGCCACGTGCGTGAGGCGGCGGAAGTGCGCCACGCCCAGCCGCACGCCGCGCGCCCACTGCTCCGGCGACACGCGCTGCCACTCTGCGCACGACGCCGTGCGCGGCTCCACTGGGGTGAACATGTTGTCTTATTATATTTACACTCGAACTACGAAAGCGTAAATTGGGTATAACAAGAGCCAATTGAGATTAGCGTAAATCAATTTAACTTAAGCATGTGAAACATTTATTTTCTCGGTCGGATATCACCACTTACGGCCGCTTTCTATAATATATCTCAATCCCAATCTTGATCCCGATCCTTGTCTGTAAACAATCAACGGCCGAGTTTGTGTCCTTCACCACACAATCCTCACCTTTGATTGGTTACAGAAAAGGATCGGGATCAAGGTTGGGATTGAGATATATTATAGAAAGCGGCCGTTAGCGGGTTAGACGATGCGAGCCGCTCACGCACTCTACTATCAACGTCACTGAGTACCTAGACAATACCTTTCTCGCCGTCCGCGTTAGCAACATGTGTCAGCCTCGTTCAAAGAGTGCACGCTACGCATTGCCGCCAAAGAAAAAAGGATTTATCGACACAATACGAAGTAACAGATTTTCGACCTTAATTTATTCTCTTAGTGTCGGAAATCGGTTACTTCGTTCTGTTTAGATACGTCTTTTTTATGACGGCAGTGTACTTAGGCGGTCTTTAGTTAGTGTGCTGCGTTGACCTTTCGTTTGTACTTCTGCAAAACAGCTGAGCAGATACCTAAATCTAGTTTTGTTTTATTTACATTGTGTTCAAGTTTTAATCGAACACTAAGCGAAAATGCATAATTGCATCGAACGCAAATATGCACATTCGCTCGTCCACCAAAATGTGAGCCAGTTCGCGTTCAGATTTAATTAGAGACACCACGTACTCAAAACCATACCTACCATTACCATTTGTCTTGTAACTAAGTTAGTGTTATAGTGATTTAAAATAAAGCTATTTCCCTTACAATTCGAGACTTTAACTTCTACCATCTAAACCATATCCTATCAATACGAGAAGGGAGTGTTAGGCCACCATAGCGTCAAGCACTACTCTTTACATGGTCCTTCGACCATTAAATTATCAGTGACTACCAAGTGAAACAGTGCCACGCGAGCCAGAAGATCGCTGCAATTTGAAGAACCAAGGATTGCAGGGACGGTCGGTTGGAGCATACAAGGTCAGATCAAACCATTTATTTGTACTAACCATCACTAAATATTATCGAATCAACTTTAAATATGGATTCCGATTCTCTGTTCATCAACCAAACTGAACTTTATGAAATCCTGAACAAGTTTTTAACCAACATAAAGAAAGATGGATCAGAGAGGAAGACCATCGATAATTACAAGCGCAAGGCTAATCTATTGGAAGCATACTGGCGCGATTATCAAGAAAACCATAGGAAAATGTGCGAATTAGCAGATTTTGACCACATTTACTTCATAAAGGAATGTTTCGAAACAGTCCAGGAAGTTTATTTGGAAATTAAAAAGATTATCGACGAAACCATGGATCAATTAGGCGTGACGCAGCTGAAAGATGAAAGCCCCTGTAAAACCGAAGCGGAAGAGGTGCGACTAATACCAGGTAACCGGGCTAGGCAGCAGCTAGGCGCGTACTATCGTCGACAAGAAGATGAGGCGGCGCAGCCACAACCAGGTACGTCGACTCGCTATGAGGAGTCCTCGCAGCGAGAGAATTTACTATATAAAGGTAGAGGCTCCAGCAAACTGAACGGGTTAATAAAGAAGCAGAATATTAATTTCAAAGCGTTTATGAGAACCGTGGGTAATATACAAGTAGATACATTCGAGAATCAATGGCAATTCGAGAACGCTCTACGCTCGCTGGATAGCCGATGGAGTGAAATCGACAAGCTTCATTGGGAAATTGAAGGAGAGGATGAAGGCGAAGATATTACGTACCAAATAGAATTCAAGCACGAAGAAAAGTACAGTGAGTTGACAAATGACATCAACAAAAGAATGTGGGCAGTGAAGCACCGTGAAAAGTCAGCTCCAAAAATGGACATTCCCGTGTTCAATGGGACCTATAACCAATGGGTTCCGTTCAAAGACTTGTTCAGCGAAGCGGTCGACAAAAATCCGTCGATGTCTAATGCACAAAAAATGCAATTTTTGAAGAGTAAGGTGAGTGGAGAAGCAGAGCGTCTGATTCACCATTTACAAATTAGTTCTGACAATTATCTTGTATGTTGGAAGATTTTAAACCACAGGTATAGTAACAAGAAATTAATTTTCACGTCTCATATTAATATACTGCTTGGGCTTCCCAACATACAACAGCAATCGCTAGCCACGATAAAGAAGCTACATGACGTAGCCAAGGAGACGTTACACGCTATACAAAATTTGGGAGTTGATATAACAACTTGGGACCCACTTTTAGTACACCTACTAGCGCAAAAGCTTGATGACGATACCTTCACCGAATATATAGAATCGGTCAAGAATCCAAGAGAGCTACCCGATCTGCAGGAGTTCCTGGAATTCTCGGAAACGAAATTTACAGCGCTAGAAGCGTCTCGTCGCAAGCAGGAACCAACTAACCAAAAAACCACGTCGCATCAATCAAGCAACCACAATAACCAAAACCAGAAGAAAAGTTTTCACCGCAATAATCATCAATCAGGCAACAATGTCAATTCAAAGTCTAACATGAATGCGCTACATGTGTCGCGGTCGATAACCTGTGCATTGTGCAATTCAGAACACGGATTGTGGCGTTGCCCAGATTTTTGCAAATGACGCACGAGCAAAAGGCAAACAAAATTGAGCAATTAAATTACTGCCAAAACTGTCTATGCAGTCATAATAATAAACCATGTCAATCGAGCAAACGATGTCGTAAATGCTTAGGTACACATAACACTACTTCACGAAGCATTTGCAAAACAAAGTCCAACTGCGTCAGCAGACGAAACCTCCAGCAAGAGTGTTGCAACCAAGAAAAGCATATCTAGGTCATCTCACGTGTCTTGGGATGACATGTCTGAAGTACTTTTAGCCACCGCAATTATAAAAGTAAAGGGAGCTGATGGAACACAGCATAAGATGAGAGCTTTGGTTGACCAGGGTTCTCAACTGTCGTTAATCACCGAAAACGCAGCGCAGATATTGGGATTAAAGAGGGATCGTTTTAAAGGCCAAATATACGGTGTTGGCGAAAAAGAAAACAGCACGAAGGGAATGTTACAGGTAACACTACAGTCTGCAAATAGTGAATTTACTTGTGACACGAACGTTATTGTAATGAACAATATGATCAAGCGACTACCAAATACCACGTTTACCAAACCAACAACATGGACCCATATCCAAGGAATACAATTGGCTGATCCGCCCCCCTAGACAAAAAACTTTTCTGTAGCGTTAACGTCAGACGCTCACGACAAAATGTATGGGAATGACATTAGGTGATGACGTTTCCTTTCCACACCTAATGTCATTCCCATACATTTTGTCGTGAGCGTCTGACGTTAACGCTACAGAAAAGTTATTTGTCTAGGCCCCCAGGAGTTCCATAGAAGCAGACTAGTAGACATACTTCTAGGTGCAGACGTTTATTGCAAGATAATGTTGGGAGGGATCTTAAGAGGCGACGCGGACAAGCAACCAATCGCTCAACAGACGCAACTAGGATGGCTACTCTGTGGATCCATGAAACGACACTACCAATGCAACGTAATTCTCAACAATACAGAAGACCTTCTGAAATATTGGGAGAACGAAGACATTAACCAGAAGATAGAGATGTCCAACGACGACCATGAGTGTTTACAGTTCTTTACCAAAACCACTAAGAGACTTGAGGACGGAAGGTATGAAGTCCGATTACCGTTTAAGCCGGAACACAAAGACAAGTTGGCTCAAACCAAACCACAAGCATTAGCTCAATTTAATAACTTAGAAAAGAAATTTGAGAGGAACAGCGAATTGAAATCAGATTACAAAAAATTCATGGACGAATATTTTGCATTAAACCACATGATGCCATGCAGCATTAACCAGGCTCCCGAATGCTACTTACCACACCATGCGGTCATTCGGGCAGAATCTACCACTACCAAACTGAGAGTAGTTTTCAACGCCTCGGCAAAGTCATCGTCAGGATACAGTCTAAATGACGTCATGTAGAGAGGTCCAAACATACAGAAAGATCTTCAAGAACTTATCCTGAAATGGAGACAATTTCAATTTGTATATACTTCCGACATCGAGAAGATGTACAGAATGATCCAAGTGCACCAAGAAGATCAAGCTTACCAAAAAGTACTATGGCGAGAATCAAATAACCATCCCATACAATCGTTTCAACTCGCCACGCTGACATATGGAACCAAACCAGCAGGCTTCTTAGCGATGATGTGCTTAAAGCAACTAGCTTCTGATGAAAGAGAAAAATTTCCTGATGCAGCAAAATAATTGGAAGAAAGTTTCTACATGGATGATTTTTGCGGAGGGCGTCATTCAATGGAAGCAGCAAATAAACTGAAATCCGATCTCATAAAATTATGCCGATTGGGAGGATTTAATCTTAGAAAATGGACCTCGAACAAACCAGACCTATTAACCGATTTGGAGAGAGAGCAATGCGACCAGTCAACATACGAGTTCAAACAGAGTGACTCTACCAAAACATTGGGTCTCCGTTGGAACCCACAGAAAGATAAATTTACCTTCAACCCGAAAATAGAACCTGAATCACCAACAACTATTACCAAAAGAGCACTACTCTCGGACATTTCCAAGTTGTTCGATCCATTAGGGTGGTTAACCCCCTTAAGCACTACCATGAAACTCCTGTTTCAAAATGTCTGGTTGTCTAACATAAAATGGGATGACGCCCTACCAGAGGCAATTAACTCGGAATGGGCTAAATTGAAACAGGAATTTCCAGACATAAACAGCATATAAATCAACAGATGGCTAGGAATGGGAGAAAACCAAAATATAGAATTGTACGGATTCTGCGACGCCTCTAACAAGGCATACGCGTGTGTAATCTATTGCAAGATAATAAACAAAGAAGGTGCAATCATTACATTAGTTGCGGGGAAGGCCAGGTTAGCACCCATAAGCAAGGTCTTATCTATACCGAGACTGGAGTTAATGGGCGCTCATCTGTTAGCTCAGCTAATGCAAAAAGTTCGAAACTGTTTAGCAGATTACCATACGGATGTCTACTGCTGGACTGATTCAACTGCTGTGCTAGGATGGATACAAGGAGATCCAGCCCGATGGAAACCCTTCGTTGCAAATCGGGTAACAACAATCACCAAAACCATACCATCAAAACATTGGAAATACGTGAAGACGACGGATAATCCAGCGGACTGTGCAAGTCGTGGTTTGACTGTCAAGCAACTCAAAGACCACAAGTTATGGTGGCAAGGGCCGTCATGGCTGCCATCATACACAAACCAAGAAAACCATCAGACCGTTTATGAGACGAATTTAGAAGTAAAGCCGTCTATTTTAAAATAAACCAACGCGGTAGTCATTGAACAACAACCAGAATCGCTGACCACCGCAATCATTAAGCATTTGATGAACAAACACAGCTCCATTACAAAAATCATACGAATTCTTGCGAGGATACAAAATCCCATTCGGCATCACCAGCTCATGGGAGATTTACCAGAACCAAGAGTGAATCCAGAACACGCATTTTATCACTGCGGCGTAGATTACACAGGCTTCGTAGAGGTCAAAGCAAATAAAGGACGGGGAATCAAAACAACAAGGGGTATATTGCCGTTTTTGTATGTATGGTCACAAAAGCGGTTCACCTAGAACTCGTGTCAGACCTGAGCAGCTCCGCCTTTTTGGCAGCTCTAACCAGAATGGCAGCCAGAAAAGGGGCGCCACGACATATGTACAGTGACAACGGCACTAACTTCGTGGGAGCAAACAGGATGATACAGGAAGAAATTAACCAGCTTCACAAAGGATTCAGTGAAGGTTTTAAGACTGAGATCGCAGAGATGGGCATAGAATGGCACTTTAACGTACCTAGCTGGCCTAATGCCGGCGGTCTATGGGAGCGAGCAGTTCGCAGTCTAAAACATCATCTCAAGAGGGTTATCGGTCAACAAAGACTAACCTTCGAGGAGTACACCACATTGTTAGCTAGACTAGAAGCGTGCCTCAACTCAAGACCTCTTTGCGCGATATCCGAGGATCCTGACGATGTAAACTTCCTTACACCAGCTCACTTCTTATCAGGAAGACCAGGAACAACTGTAATAGAAACAGAGCAAGATGCTAGAACCAGATGGCATCTAACCAGCAAATTATTCCAAGATCTTTGGAAACGATGGAAGACTGAATACTTAGTACAACTCTCATCAAGAAGTAAATGGATGGAACCACAAAAAAATATCGGAATTGGAGATCTAGTGGTGATTCATGACGACAATCTGCCTCCAGGAAAATGGGCTCTTGGACGTGTGGTCGACACACACCCAGGAAATGACGGCCTCACCAGAGCGGTTTCATTAAAAACCAAAAATGTAGTCATCAAACGCCCTATTGTGAAACTGTCCGTTTTGCCCGTTAATCAGAATAAAGTAACGACACCAAAACCAACAAAACAAATTGACAGAGAGGAAAATAAAACCGAGATCAAAAATCGCAACTGTAACAACTGTTTTACTGAGTTTATTCATGCTGATTCTTCCATCTTACGGGTTATACGATGTCAAACCATTTCCAAACAACCAGTTTGATCCTATTTCAAAGGTACAATTAATCAGGGATAAATGGACATTAGTCATGTACTACGACATGGGGCCCTATTGGACAGGCATAAACACCTATAATAAAATAGCAAATTATCAAGAACAATTGTGCGCAACCATTGAAACACAAAGCCATTGTAATACAATCGTACAGCAAGCCCGACACGATTATCAGGAACTCGAATACTACAATGATACTTTTGCTAACACAGCATTTTGATGTCCGCACCAGACAGCGACGCGCCGCAGGGCAGACGGGCCGACGCCGACGAGGCCTAATCAACGGTATCGGGTATCTAGCGAATGACCTATTCGGTGTGTTGGACTCACGTTTCGCTGACCAGTACGAAAAGGACATTGAAACCATACATCGCAATGAGAAACACCTTTCTAATCTATGGAAAAACCAAACTTCCATAATCGAAGCAGAGTTCAACCTTATGAAGAGAATGGAGATCACTGTAAATAAACAGCACAAATTAATAAACATGAAGCTTTTAAATTTGCAAGAAAACGCAAGCACTCTCCAACGCGAAATACAAAATATTTCATACGTCAATGACTTCACACTGTCAGCGATGTCTGGAAACAGCTTGCTGCAAGGATTAAGAAGACTTCAAGACACGCTCGATGCATTAACAGACATCTACCACGGCCAAATTAGCATACATTTACTGCCACCAACGCAACTTAAACGTGAGCTCCAAACCATATATGGCCAGATTCCAAGCGAACTCACACTACCAATCACCAATTTAGACACTGATCTTCAGTATCTTTACAAACTACTGAAAGTCAAGGCTAGAGCGACTCAAAAATTTGTTATAATTGAAGTTACTTTTCCACTAGTATCCAGAGAAAGTTTCAAGTTATACAAGATAATACCTGTACCGCACCAAACAAACACCATTAAGACCACAATCATTCCAGTCTCCGAATACGTAGCCGTCAACCTAAAGAAAAATTCCTTCTTTAGCATGTCCACACAGGAACTAACGGCATGTCTACACCATGGAACTACTTTCATGTGTCAGCTGCTAAAACCAATAACAGACCTGCAAAATGACGAAGGTTTCTGCGACAAGGACTCGGCAACCAATAGATGTAAAGTAGAAAAAACCAACTGCACCAACGTTTGGCTTGAATTACATTTGACTTCTCAGCACTTCTACTTTTGTTGTGACAACTACACAATAAAAATATTATGTGGCGACGATGTAACAGTTCGTCAGCTGAGCCACGCCGGGGTTATTAGCATAGGCCAAGAGTGCGTCATCAAGGGAAAGGACTTCTCATTATATTCAATACGTCATCAGTCCAACCAAATGAACATTTCACCAACCATTTATATGCCAGAATACGATCAAATAAATCACTTGATCAACATCAAAATCCCAGACGAAAGACAGACTGATGACGGAAATCTAACCACATCCATGACCAATCTGGGGGAGGCGATAGAAAAACTGAAGAAATGCGATTCAGAAATAGACGATATATCGCCGCATGATATCCACCAATACGTAATTTGTTACGTGCTGACGTCGATCGCTCTATGCGTAGCAGCAGTCTGGTTGTGGCAGACCGGGCGATGCCGCCTGTGCCGTAAGGCCGCAACTGTACACCGCGGCTACGGATCCCACCGGCAGCAGACCACGGTGACCCCACCGCCTCCGAGACCACGACGCCACAGCGAGAGTTGCTGCAAACAGGAATTTACAACGGCTTCTCTGACACCAAAACCAGCCAGAAGACAGGAGTCATATAGTGAAGTGCTCAGTGCCAGTGATCTAAAGGATAAAAGTGATGTCGGTTTTCGTTTACACAGTTGTGCCAAACGCTGGCCTAGCGCGAGCTATAGTGCGATCAAACGGGACAAAAATACGAACAAAGGCAATCAAAATATTGCTTTTACTGTGGAGGACTCAATAGTGTAACTAAAATCGGTGTTAAGTTATGATTGTTATGCCTTTATGTTTTGTTTTCACTTTACTTGATCATTATTCTTTATACTTACCAGTTAAAATTACCAACTAGAAATAAATATGTTTAAGCAGTTCAATAATTTGTACGCAATAAGTATCATAGTGTAGTTTTGAGCAATCATCCCGCATTTCTTCTCGCTCTCGGGAATATGTTCAAGTTTTAATCGAACACTAAGCGAAAATGCATAATTGCATCGAACGCAAATATGCACATTCGCTCGTCCACCAAAATGTGAGCCAGTTCGCGTTCAGATCTCATTAGAGACACCACGTACTCAAAACCATACCTACCATTACCATTTGTCTTGTAACTAAGTTAGTGTTATAGTGATTTAAAATAAAGCTATTTCCCTTACAATTCCAGACTTTAACTTCTACCATCTAAACCATATCCTATCAATACGAGAAGGGAGTGTTAGGCCACCATAGCGTCAAGCACTACTCTTTACACATTGCTTTTTTAGGGAATGAATTACTTTTTTATTAAAAATTTCATTGGGTTAGGAAATACTAAAATAAAAAAAACGCCTAAAAAATGAGGAAACACCCGACGAAAAATTCCAATGTGGGGGTGCCCAGGCATGTCATGGACTCATGGTATCCGTTTGTGCGCCGATGTCCCACACGCTGTATATTCTATAAAACATGAACACAACAACCGGTAAGAACCGGGACAGTAAGAGTACCCTGCACGTCGTGCTGCGGCGGCGGCTCCTCCAGCAGCTCGTCGGTGCGCGCGGCCACGCGGTGCGCGCCGATGTCTGCGCCCGGGTTCAGCAGCAGCAGCCGCTCGCCCACCGCGGCCGCCAGCAGGCTCAGGCCGGGCGCCGGGCTCCACAACACGCGCGCCACGGGTCCGCCCAGCGCCACGGTGCGCAGGCAGCGCCCCGACGCGCTCTCCCACACTGTAACACACCGGACCGCGTGACACTCGACGCCTACGTTGTATAGCGGATACTCAGGCCGGGCGCCGGGCTCCACAACACGCGCGCCACGGGTCCGCCCAGCGCCACGGTGCGCAGGCAGCGCCCCGACGCGCTCTCCCACACTGTAACACACCGGACCGCGTGACACTCGACGCCTACGTTGTATAGCGGATACTCAGGCCGGGCGCCGGGCTCCACAACACGCGCGCCACGGGTCCGCCCAGCGCCACGGTGCGCAGGCAGCGCCCCGACGCGCTCTCCCACACTGTAACACACCGGACCGCGTGACACTCGACGCCTACGTTGTATAGCGGATACTCAGGCCGGGCGCCGGGCTCCACAACACGCGCGCCACGGGCCCGCCCAGCGCCACGGTGCGCAGGCAGCGCCCCGACGCGCTCTCCCACACTGTAACACACCGGACCGCGTGACACTCGACGCCTACGTTGTATAGCGGATACTCAGGCCGGGCGCCGGGCTCCACAACACGCGCGCCACGGGCCCGCCCAGCGCCACGGTGCGCAGGCAGCGCCCCGACGCGCTCTCCCACACTGTAACACACCGGACCGCGTGACACTCGACGCCTACGTTGTATAGCGGATACTCAGGCCGGGCGCCGGGCTCCACAACACGCGCGCCACGGGCCCGCCCAGCGCCACGGTGCGCAGGCAGCGCCCCGACGCGCTCTCCCACACTGTAACACACCGGACCGCGTGACACTCGACGCCTACGTTGTATAGCGGATACTCAGGCCGGGCGCCGGGCTCCACAACACGCGCGCCACGGGCCCGCCCAGCGCCACGGTGCGCAGGCAGCGCCCCGACGCGCTCTCCCACACTGTAACACACCGGACCGCGTGACACTCGACGCCTACGTTGTATAGCGGATACTCAGGCCGGGCGCCGGGCTCCACAACACGCGCGCCACGACATTAAGCCAATTCTGGAGTGGATGAAGGACAGTGCTCCTTTTTTTTTATGGGTGCAAATCCTCATGGATGTCCTCCACCCTGGGGCGGGCAAAGGGGTCTGTCAGAGTCTTACTGACTAAAACCACCCCGGTGTTACATCTTCCACCTACACCGGGGATCGCGGGAACGTATGCGACTTCCGTAATCCCCGGCTGGTGCCGGCCCGCCTCCGCGGGCCACATCTCGTAAGAGGTGTTTAACTCCCCCCGCGACGTCACAGGGGCGCACGGGAACACCACGCGCCGCCACCTCGGGTCCGGATGAATGGGGGGCGACGGACGTCCCCAAGTCCGCCACCCCTGGACCCAGTTAGGGGGGCTAGCGTATGCCCTTCTCCGACGCCCGGTGCGCCTGCTGCGGGCCGGGAGAGCACTCGACATCTCCCTCTCCCTTTCCGCAGCCTCCTCTGCGCGGTAATTGTTTCGCAGGAGACCACCGCGTCCCAGGACTCCTCGCCGCCGACCATAGATCGGACTACGGCCGGCAACGAGAGGTCACTGCCTACCACAGAGACGGGCACGGCGCGGCTTCTCCCAAGCGGCACACTCTGCCAGCGTATGCCGCGCCGTGTCCTCCCGACAGTCGACGCAGTGGTGACACCGAGCGTCCGGCTCCCTGCCTATGCGACACAGGAACCTCCCGAAGCAGCCATGCCCCGTGAAGACCTGTGTCGCACGAAACGACAGTGAGCCGTGCCTTCTCCCGAGCCAGAGGTCGAGCACTGGCCGGATGGCCTCCTCTAGTGACGACGCCGGCGGTAGGGCGTGAGAGCCTGTCCCGCCATTCCGCCACCAGGACCTCGCGCAGCTGCGACCGACGCAGCTCGAAATGTCGCTGCGTCAGTCGCTCCCCGCGCGCCCGCACGTTCTCGCGCCACCTATGCATTGACGCGAGGACTTTTGCCTCCAGGTCCCAGGGCGGAGATCCGGCCAGTGCGCAAGCTGCCTCGTAGGAAATCGCGCGATAACCCCTGATGGCTCTGAAGGCCATCACCCTCTGCGGTTTCTGCAGAACAGAAATGGTGCCGGCCGTCAGGTCAGCTGCCCAGATCGGGGCCCCATACAGGGCCATCGATCGCACGATCCCTACGTACAACCGCCTGCAGGCGGTGCTCGGGTCCCCCAGATTGGAAAGCAGCGTTGACAGCGCCCCAGCCGCGCCCAACAACTTGGGCGCCAGCCGTCGGAAGTGGGGGCCGAAATCCCACCGGCTGTCGAGCACCAATCCAAGGTACTTCATGGTGGACTCGACAGCGATACGGGCCCCGCCGATCACGATGTGTGATCCCGGCGGCGGCGGGGGGCATGAAAAACTATGGCCTCTGACTTGTTGAGAGCCATCTCCAGGCCAAGGCGCCGTATGCGGCTCACCACCTCCTGTGAGACCGCGGCCGTCGCCAGCAACGCTGCCTCCCTGTACGAGCTCCCCCGGGCAGTGACCACCGTGTTGTCAGCGTAAAACGTCAGGTCCACTCCCGGCTGGAGCTCGCCCCTCAGCACCCAGTCGTACCCGATGTTCCACAGGGGCGGGCCCAAGACCGAACCCTGCGGAACAACGGACGACATGGGGTGCTGGTGTATGCCGTCACGTCCCAGATAGGTGACACACCTCTCTGCCAAGTAAGCCCCAATGACGCGGCGGAGGTAGGCACTCAATGATAGCGTAGTGCCTCCCGAATACAACTCCAGGGCAGGGTGTTGAAGGCGTTGGAGATGTCCAAGGACACCGCCAACATTACCCCGCCCCGGGACACCGCTTCCTCCGCCAGGACTCTCACACGCGATTTCGCCGAGATAGTGGAGCGCCCGTGCCGAAACCCGAACTGGCATTCGGCCAGGTCCGGCCTCTCTCTGCACAAGTGGCCGACGAGGCGGGCTGCAATTATCCGCTCAAACAGCTTTCCCACCTCGTCAAGCAGCACTATGGGCCGGTACGCGGACGGTGAGTCCGCAAGGCGCCCCGCCTTCCTGAGCAGGACCAGACGACCAGATTTCCACTGAACGGGAAACTGGCCCTGCTCCAGGCACGCTGAGTAGAGTCCTCTCAGTTGGGGCTCCAGCTCCTTCAGAGCGAGGGCCAGCACGCAGCCGTGAATCCCATCGGGCCCCGGGGAAGTGTTCTTCGCCCGGAGCCGCATCACGGCCGCCCTCAACTCTGCTTGTGTCACCTCTGGGAGGCTGGCCTTCTCTTCAGGCTCTGCGGCTGTCTGGCGGATCGTTGGTGGCGGGGAGGATCCGTAACCTGGGATTAAGAGTGGCGCTGAACAAGACCGAGGCCGTGTTCTTTTACGGGCCTCGGCAGCGCTGGCCCCCTGACGCCCACATTGTCGTGGAGGACGCCCGGGTAGGGGTCCAGACCCAGATGAAATATCTGGGTCTGGTGCTGGACAGCAGGTGACGCTTCGGCCCGCACTTCAGCGGGCTGGCGACGAGCCTGCTGAAGGCTGAGGACGCCCTCGTGGCTCCTCCCGAACCTGGGGGGACCCAGTGCGCGATGTCGGCGCCTATATGCCGGCATCCTGCGGAGCATGGCCCTATACGGGGCCCCCATCTGGGCGGACTCCCTCCACAGGAAAGAGAATGCGACAGCATTGCGCAGGCCCCAAAGGGCCATTGCACTGCGGGTGGCGAGGGCCTACCGCTCGGTGGGCTTTTCGGCGGCGTGCGCTCTGGCTGGCACCCCTCCTTGGGAGCTGGAGGCGTGGGTGCTCGCCAGAGTGTACGAGTGGACGGCGCGGCGAAAGGCCCTCGGGGAGCGCCCCGTCGCGGAAGAGCGGGAGGCCGTGCGGCGGGAGGCGAGGGACGCCATCATCGTCCATTGGACGGAGGACCTCGCCTCCGCCACCTTTGGCCGCCGAACCCTGGACGCGCTCGGTCCTGTCCTGCGGGACTGGCTCGAGCGGCCACACGGTTTCCTCTCATTCCGTCTGGTGCAGGTGCTGTCGGGCCACGGCTGTTTCGGCACGCACCTGCACCGGATTGGGAGGGAGGAGACTACGGCGTGCCATGACTGCGGCGCGGCGGAGGACACGGCTCAGCACACCCTCGAGGTGTGCCCGGCTTGGTCTGAGCCGCGCCGCAGTCTGACTGCGGAGATCGGACAGGACCTCTCACTTCCCAGCGTGGTCAACTCCATGCTGGAGAGTGAGGGGGCCTGGGCGGCGGTCGCCTCCTTCTACGAGGACGTCATCCCGCAAAAGGAGGCGGCACGGAGCGCGCGCGGGAGGACGACCCCCTCGCTGCGCCGCTCCGAAGGCGAAGAAGAGGTCGGAGAAGACGTCGTCTTCTCCCTCCTCATGGTGGTGATAGGCGGGCGGCAGGCGCGGGGGCGCCTCCGCCCGCATTGCACTCTACACCACCTCCGCCGGTCATTCCCGGCCCTCCCCCCACGGGGGGGCGTGAAGGGCTCGCCTTGTAGGCGGGCGGACGTCGGAGGAGGACTGGACGCAAAGGCTAAGCCGATCTCCCAGTCCCCCTCCACTCAGACGATGCGGGAATGCCGCTGGGTTGTTTTCGTGGGTATACCGGGTTAGCCCGGGGAGTCCCACATAGCCCCCCATTCCCCCAATAATAAGTAATGGTACGCGTAATGCATTTTTTCCCAGCGCAAACAAAAAAAAAAAAAAAAAAGGCTCTGCGGCTGTGGGCAAAGCCATCGGCGGCGGAGTATGCTCCGCTCGTGTCGGGAAGAGGGCTGCGACCACGTCCTCCAGCAGCTCTGATTGGAGACTCTCCGTAAGTGGGAGCGCCCATGGTCCGAGTTTCCCTCGGACCGATCGATAGGGACGCCCCCACGGATCCCTGTTCAGAGTCGCCAACATCTCCTCCCTGGCTCGCGTCTTCGCCTCGCCGATGGTCAGCCACAGAGCCTCCTTAGCCACGCGGACTCGTGACCGCCCATTCCTCCAACGCCTCGCCCTTGACATCGGTGACTGGAGATCCCCACGCCGCAGACTTGGCGTTGAGATCCCCGAGCAACAGCACCGGGCGAGGGTGGTACCGGTTCACGACGGCACCCAACTCGACAAGGAAGCTTCAGCAGCTTCTTTCTTTCTTTCTTTCTTTCAAGTCGGCGAGGCTCTTGTTGGGCGAGAAATACGCCCCAACAGTGACAATGCCGTCCGCGAGGGCGGCCACAGCCACATGAATCGACCACTCTGCCATGCTCTGGAGTACGAGGTCCTGAGCCCTGGCAGAGTGGTTGAGATTGCCCTGGAGGAAATGGAATTGTGGCATTATCCACAATCCATTCCCTCGGCACCATTCCTAGGCCGGGAGTCGGCCGAAGAGCAACCAGGCTGAGGGGGTGTAAAGAGCCCCCGGCAGCCTGGGTTGCCCCCTTCTTTTTCTTCCCCTTCTCGGGGGCGGGTGCGCCACAGGCCTTTCCGCCCGCATTGTGCCCCGTGGGCCTCCCTGCATCCGTACAGAGACTGCAGTTCGGCGTCGCGGAGCACTGAGCCGCCTTATGGCCGGGCGCAGCGATAACATTGCTCGCTGCGGTCTATTGCGGCGGTGCACCGTGCCCTAACGTGCCCAACGTCAAGGCATCGGTAGCACCGCATAGCCCTGGGTTGCAGCAGCTTCACCCGTGCTGCCCTCCCAAGCGGCACACTCTGCCAGCGTATGCCGCGCCGTGTCCTCCCGACAGTCGACGCAGTGGTGACACCGAGCGTCCGGCTCCCTGCCTATGCGACACAGGAACCTCCCGAAGCAGCCATGCCCAGTGAGGACCTGTGTCGCACGAAACGACAGGGAGCCGTGCCTTCTCCCGAGCCACAGGTCGAGCACTGGCCGGATGGCCTCGATAGTGGCGGTAGGGCGTGAAAGCCGATTCCGCCATTCCGCCACCAGGACCTCGCGCAGCTGCGACCGACGCAGCTCAAAATGTGTGCGTCATCACCCTCACCCAGCTCAAATGCGACCCCAGCGACCGCGTTGGACCTCACCACAGAGAGCGACCGCGTCCGACCCCACCACAGAGGCATGGACGACGGTCGTCAAAAAGGGCCGCAAAAACAAAGGCGGCGCCGCCGGCACCCGTCAGCCCAAGCCCGCGCATAAAACAAAAGGCCAGTGCTCCTAAGCCAACGTGGAGCGACGTCTCAGCGATGACTTCGATCACAAAAAGCTATTGGGCCCAATGGGACAGCTTAGTGATTCAAGATGGGTCATGTGCCGCAAATGGGAAAACGCTCGGGGAGACAGCTGTCATTTGCAAATGGTTGTCCCTAAAGCTAAAGTACCGAATGTTCTAGAGCTGTACCATAATAGTTGTTCAGGAGGCCACATGAGAGTTAAACGGACTCTACTGAAGATACGGGAACGGTTTTACTGGGTTCACTGTCGTGACGATGTCGAGGACTGGTGTCGCAAATGTCCAAGTTGTGCGGCTGTTAAAGGACCGCAGACTCGTAGTAGAGGTGCATTGAAGTTGTACAATGTTGGTGCACCATGGGAAAGGATAGCCCTAGACGTTGCTGGACCATTTCCGGAAAGTGATAGTGGTAACAAGTATTTCATGGTTGTAATGGATTACTTCACTAAGTGCCCGGAAGTCTTCGCCATTCCAAATCAAGAAGCTTCAACAGTTGCAGATAAAATAGTTCATGAAGTCTTCTGTCGTTTTGGAAGGAACTTTGAGTCCCAAATATTCCAGGAAACTTTTCGAGTTATGGGTACTCATAAAACGAGAACAACTTCTTCTTGTACTTCTTCTTCAATCGGATTGAATGGTTGAACTATTTAGCCAGACATTGGAGAGATACCTGGTAAAAGTGGTGGAGAACCGTCAACGGGATTGGGACAAGCATATACAACCGTTTTTGCTGTCATACCGAAGTGCTGTTCACGAAAGCACATCAGTGACACCAGCTTTCGCAAACTTTGATTTGATTGTGACGAAAATCAATGACGTAACCTACCGCATACAGAAAGATACAAGAAGTGCTCCTAAGATCGTTCATGTGGATCGACTGGCGCGTTATTATGGGGCCGATAATGCTCGGGACGAGCATGTCTTAGGAGGGCGCGTAACACTGCCCACGCGCCAGAATAAAAGTAAAATAAAGTAGCGCCATCTAGTATCGAGTAGCAGAACTAGTGGAGTGAAGATCCTTCTAGACATTTCGATGCTAGAACATTCTAGAGTGTTCGATATCTGGTTAGTCGGGACCGGAATGTACTCGAACTTTCTTGATGTTTCTATACTAGAAGGTTCTGGAATTATCTGCCGACCTATATAAGGCCCGCATAGCCTGTGACCGGGTCAGTATTGAATTTGCGATACAAGCGACAACTTCGAGAGCGAACTTCGACTGCGAATTAAAGTGATCAGTGGTGAAATTGTTTTCAATTAGTGAGTTTTAAAGTTGTAATTAGTGTTGATTAATTAAAGTGTCATTTTGGTTATTAAATCGGCTGTTTTTATTGTCACGAACCCTAAGCTCGTAACATTATGTTGTTTAAATTGCTTTATCTACTTCCATGCTATAAATCCTCACTACAATTACTACAACTATAAGATTAATTATGCAAATAATTAGGAAAATCAAAAACTATGCTTGTAAATCACTTTTTTTAATGGGGCAAAGTTCTATAGAGTTCCTGGCATTGTCCTTTCTTCATCAGACGGTTACGTTTTACTTGTGTGTACTTAACCTAATGTGAAATTAAAGATTGAGTAGTCATGCAGATTTCAGTCGGATATAAAATTCAATTTTGCTAAAGACTAAGCACACGCTTGGCAAACCTTTGACGGTGGCGTCGTCTCCGCCGGACACGATGTACTGGCCCGACGGGTCGAAGTCGGCGCTGCGCACCAGGCCGGCATGGCCGCGCAGCTGCAGCGCCTCGCCCGTGGGGAAGGGCTGCAGGTCGCGCGGGGACGGCAGCGCGGGCACCAGGTCGTCCGGCCCGATGGTGAGGCGCATCTTGATGGCTCGCGGTGCCAGGTACAGGTCCAAGCAGCGCAGGAAGCGCTCGCGCGTGAAACGCTCGTACGCCGGCACCGAGCGCAGGCTAGCGTGCCGCGTCGGCAGGAACGTGTACTTGCGCTTCCACGGCGTCTCGCTCAGCTTGTTCCACTCTTTCAGCTGCAACGTCACCGATCATCAGTCGTGCTAGTGCTGCGATGTAATGTAACGTCGAAGTCGTGTGTGCGTACCTCTTTGGCGTCGAGCAGGTACTCGGGCGGCGGGTTGTAGCTCTCAGCGTGCGAGGGCAGCGCGCGGCGCGGCGCGGGGATGTGCTTGTGGATGCCGCGCTGCCGCTCCTCCTCCTCGCTGGTGGCCGAGCCCCACAGGTTGTAGAAGTGCTTCTCCTGCAATGTCATGGCTTAGAGTCGCAGTTCCGCAGCCACCGCGTGGACCCTACGCAGCATGCCACGAACTCACCCGCTTGCCGCGGCGCTCGTCGGCGAGCTGCTTGCGCGTCTTGGTCCAGCCCATCTTGAGTGCGTGCACGATGCGCGCCACCTGCGCCTGCTCGGAGCGGGACGGCAGGAACGAGCGCTTGTGCTCGGGGAAGGCGCGCAGCGGCGTCGCCAGCACCGAGCGCGTGAACCACTCCACCCACGGCTGCGCAAACAACACGGTCGGCACGGTACTCACTACTGTCTATTCCAGATCTGAATTGTTTCTAATCGATATAAGTTCAACTTTGTGAGTGTAAATTAAATTGACAAAAAACATTGAAAAAGTTATACAAAAAAAAAATCGTCAGCAAACTGCTGGCGTAGTCAGGGGCGCTCACCTGGTATTCGTCGTGCGCAGCGTCGGGCACGTGGCCCTCGCGCAGGCGCTGGATGAGCTCCAGGTCCTGCTTGCTGAGCACCACGTCCTGGCCGGTGCTGGGGTCGCGCACGGTGCGCCAGAAGTCCGGGTCCTCGCACTTCTTGAGGAAGTCGTCGATCTGGTCGCGCTGCGGCGGCTTGATGATGCGCCGCGCGTCCGTGTCGTAGCCCACGTGCGGGTACTCGTTGTACCACCACATGGGCACGTCGCCCACCGTGTTGCGCCGGTCCTCTTCGTCCGACGTGTCGCCCGACTCGTACTCGTCTGGAACATGTCTCTGTTAAACTATGTGCTTGCGATAATTTTATACGGAGACCATGCCTGAGAAAACTAACAAGAAATCTAAACTTACCCTTTTGTCCTACAGGTTGTATATTTACACTAGCTTTCTGAATAGTCTCGGCTAGTCTATCAATGCTGGCATCAGTTTCGCTTTTTGTTTTGTCTTGCTTTGGCACTTTTGTTCTGTGTTTTATTTCCTTAATGGGTTTTGTGTCCTTGGTAGCTTTCGGTTTTGTGTCTGTAGAAGGTTTCTGTTTTGCGTCTTTGGAAGCTTTCCGTTGTGTGTCTTTAGTCATTTTCTCTGTTTCCGAGTCACTGGTACCAGACTGTGTGTGAGTAACTCCTGACTCAGCGCCGCTGTCCACACTATCTTCATCATCATCATCACTGTTCTCCAGCTTGTCACTGTCATCGTCATCATCATTCTCTGATTCATCATCAGCTTCAGAATCTGTGAGGTCCTACACAAATAATTTTATTTAATAGCAGCACGCCGCAGTTTCACCCGCGCAGTTCCCATTCCCGTGGGAATACGTGGATAAAATATAGCCTATGTTACTCCTATGTTATATTTAATATAGAAACCTAACATAATTTTACAATCAAACAATTGTTCACATATGAATAAAGGACAATATGCATGAAAAAATATTTGTTATCTACTCAGTTTATCTCAAAATAGACAAAAATGTAATACTAACAGTGAAAATCAAAATTGATCAAAAAACCATTGAGATATAAACTATTGTTACGCGCCAGAATTAATGCCGGGTACATAACGATAAAAGTTACTACTAGTGCCATCTAGTATCGAGTAGCTGAACTAGTAGAGTCAAGATCCTTCTAGACTTTTAAGAACATTCTAGTTTTCGATATCTGGTTAATCCGGACCGGTATGTACTCGAACTTTCTAGATGTTTCTATATAGTAGAAGGTTCTGGAATTATCTACCGACCTATATAAAGCCCGCATTTTAAGTTTGGGAAATCATCAAATGACCCCTTGCGCTCTGGGTGGAGCGGTAGGGAATGTCAGACTTTTACTGAGTAAAACCCATCCATGCTCGTCCTAGTGCCTTTTACGTCCAGGGCCGCGGTAACTCTTTAGAAAAAAATCCGCGACCCTGGCAGGCTCGGGCCCCTACTCCTATGCTGACATCTCTTTGAGGCGCGCGTGGAACAACGCACCGTCGGCCTGGGCATGGCTTAGATCGAAAAAAAAAAAATTGTGTCCAATATTTTATGGGAGAGAATCTGTGAAACTGCTGTCAGAAGTACATACGCTCTTGAAATAGCTTCGCGAGTTTTCGTAAATACTGTGAAATTGTGCCCTAAAAGTGTATAAAACTGTAGCCAAAGTGTTTCAGATTCCGTGTTAATGTTATCTAGTGTTTTGAAAAACTAAAAACAACAAAAACTGGATCTAAAATTAAGCTTCTCCTAGTGAAAAAACATCTACCCACATAAAGTTTAATAATCCAACTTTTCAACTAGAGGTTTGCACCGGAGAATCACCGGTTATTTTCCGGTGAAATTATTCGGTAAAAACACCGAAGAAAAACCGATTGATCACCGGTTTTATTGGAGCAGTATTTTTTAAAGGTGATTTAAATAAAAAGAAGGTTTATTATTCAATATTGTTCTTTATTTTATAATATTTAGTTATTATTTCTTATTTGCTTCTTTTCTACAACAATATTTCGGACATTAACTCAAAGCGTGCGTGTCCATTTTAAGATTCATTTCACTTCCTACTAATTCCCCAAATAACTCGTTGCAATGTGTATGATTATTCCTCATATTTTCGGTTTGAGTTCCTATTTCACTATAAACACACATTGTCACACACAAACATCGTCGTTTGCGGCAATTAATATATTAAAAATGTACATAGAAACGGATTTTTCAGATTTCAATCATAACTGGGATAATGTGGTGGATTTTTATGTTTGAAAACCATTTTTAACAAGCACAGGGCCGGTTGCTGTGGTGACACTTGGGGGAGGCCTATGTCCTGCAGTAGACGTCTTTCGCCTGATATGATGATGATGATGATGATGACCATTTTTAACTAATAAAACTTCAAAAAAAAACTCTATAAAGTAAAACAAAAAAGGTGTTTTTGGTTTTTTTGCAAAAAGTCTTTTATTTTTTACTTTTTAGTGGTACCGCAGACATAACAACAACACTGGAAAGTCACAGGAAAGCAAAAATACACAATTTCGTTTACATGGATGATTTTTCCAAATATTTTGTCCAGCTATTTGGATTTAAAAACCAAACTACTGAACCGATGTTGATAAAATTTGATGGGATCAATCGAGAAGTATATATCCTTTCACATAAAACAAGAATTATTCAAATCGGTTCATAAATGACGGAGATATGAGGTAACAAACACAAAAAAAAAAATCGAATTGAGGACCTCCTCCTTTTTTGAAGTCGGTTAAAAAATGAATGGAAACTGTATTTTTTTTTTAGCAAATCTATTCAGCAAACAATATTCATTTTTGTCATAGGTTTATAATTCCAACGCATCAACCGGAGATCACCGGTAAATCACCGGAGATCGCCCAATCACCGGTGAATTTCACCGGTACTCAAAATTCCGCTCCGGTGCAAACCTCTATTTTCAACTGTCTCTTTTGAAATGTCACTGTCAAAGTGTTAAAATAAACTTCAAGTTAGTGTTGCCACTTAAAAAGTTAAATTATCTCAGTAACAATGGATTGCCAAATTGAAAATCCCAAAAAGAATTATGGTAATTCTTCCAAAAATTTAAGCCAACAAATATTTCACAAAGGCCTATTTATTGGTCGGCCCAGATCAAACTCATGCAGTGGTGCGGTGCCTACTAGCGACACCAGTGAGACGATTAACCTAGTAGACTCTGAAAATGCTTCCGAAGAAAACTGGGTGGAAGTATCTGGTCGCAAAAGACCTTGCAGCCCAGATGTCAAAGTCAAAGTCAAAGTCAAAGCATTTATTTCAATTAAACCATTTACAGGCACTTTTGAATTGTCAAGGTCGGTCGGTCAAAAAGATGAAGCTATTTGCACGTTCCAAGGCGTAGATCTCTATGGAGAAGAACGTGCAAGAAACTCCACGGACACTCTTTTAAAAAAAATAATATTTTGTTACAAAATTATGGTTACATCATTCATATTAAAATAATACATATGTGAGAACAATGTAAAAGACGTGCAGGATAAAAGAGTCCGGAGTAAAAAGAAACAGTTCAAAGAAATAATTAAAATAAACCATGGCAGCCAAGGGATGACCAGTCTCAGCTGACGGCGCCCGTTCACGAACATGACGCATACGCTAGCACCATTCGGCTCAACCATTTTTAAGGGAGCCAAATGATCCAACGCACGCGCCACCATCAGACAGACTTTTGAGTGAGCATGACATTCCCATTCGCCAGGGTACATTCAAGTCAAAGACCTACTCAAAATGATCATTATAGTTTAAATTTAAGGTACATAGTACTCACAAATGTGCCGTTAATGCATGAAATTATACAATGCTAAATAAATTGAGTCTATACAATGAAAAATATTGCATTCTTACAATCTTCATCCGGTCCAACAATATATCCAAATGCTAACAGATTACTTTGTGTGCCCTAGTGGCTGTGGAGCAGGACCAGCACTGAGCCAAGCATTTTTATCTTCAATATACTCCCCTAACTTATAATATGCTTGCCTGCATAGTGTGCGTTTAATACAAGATTTAAATTTAGTCTCATTTAGTTCTAATATATGGAGAGGTATTTTATTGTTACGAGCTTAGGGTTCGTGACAATAAAAACAGCCGATAAAATAACCAAAATGACACTTTAATTAATCAACACTAATTACAACTTAAACTCACTAATTATAAATCACAATTGCACTACTGATCACTTTAATTCGCAGTCGAAGTTCGCTCTCGAAGTTGTCGCTTGTATCGCAAATTCAATACTGACTCGGTCGGAGGCTATGCGGGCCTTATATAGGTCGGCAGATAATTCCAGAACCTTCTAGTATAGAAACATCTAGAAAGTTCGAGTACATACCGGTCCGGACCAACCAGACATAGAAAACTCTAGAATGTTCTAGCATCGAAATGTCTAGAAGGATCTTGACTCTACTAGTTCTGCTACTCGATACTAGATGGCGCTAGTAGTAACTTTCATCGTCATGTACCCGGCATTAATTCTGGCGCGTAACACTGCCCCCTCCTAAGACATGCTCGTCCCGAGCATTATCAGCCCCATAATAACGTGCCAGTCGATCCACATGGACGATCTTAGGAGTACTTCTTGTACCTTTCTGTATGCGGTAGGTTACGTCATTGATTTTCGTCACAATCCGGTACGGCCCGTCCCATTTAGCTTGAAGCTTAGGCGATTTCCCCTTGCTGCGAACTGGATTGTGTAACCACACTTGTGAACCTTCGTCGAATCCTTTATTGTTCATTTTGCGGTCATAACGGGTTTTCATCTTTTCAGACATTTGCTGGCCCGATTGTCTGACGTGCTCATAAATGTCATTCATTTTGTTCCGCAAGTCATTCGCGTAATCGGTTATACTGCGTGGGGCATCAGGTGGTATTCCGGTAATCAGGTCTGCAGGCAGCCGTAATTCTCTACCAAAGTTTGCGAAAGCTGGTGTCACTGATGTGCTTTCGTGAACAGCACTTCGGTATGACAGCAAAAACGGCTGTATGTGCTTGTCCCAATCCCGTTGCCGGTTCTCCACCACTTTTGCCAGGTATCTCTCCAATGTCTGGTTAAATCGTTCCACCATTCCATCCGATTGTGGGTGGTAAGAAGTTGTTCTTTTTTTATGAGTACCCATAACTCGACAAGTTTCCTGGAATATTTGAGACTCAAAATTCCTTCCTTGATCGCTGTGAATCTCCAAGGGTACTCCAAAACGACAGAAGACTTCATGAACTAGCTTATCAGCAACTGTTGAAGCTTCTTGATTTGGAATGGCGAAGACTTCCGGCCACTTAGTGAAGTAATCCATAACAACGATGAAATACTTATTACCACTTTCACTTTCCGGAAACGGTCCCGCAACGTCTAGGGCTATCCTTTCCCATGGTGCACCAACATTGTACAACTTCAATGCACCTCTACTACGAGTCTGTGGTCCTTTTACAGCCGCACAAGTTGTACATTTACGACACCAGTCCTCGACATCGTCACGACAGTGGACCCAGTAAAACCGTTCCCGTATCTTCAGTAGAGTCCGTTTAACTCCCATGTGGCCACCTGAACAACCATTATGGTACAGCTGTAGAACATCCGGTACTTTAGCTTTAGGGACAACCATTTGCAAATGACAGCTGTCTCCCCGAACATTTTCCCATTTACGGCACAGGACTCCATCCTGAATCACTAAGCTGTCCCATTGGGCCCAATAGCTTTTTGTGATCGAACTCATCGCTGAGACGTCGCTCCACATTGGCTTAGGAACACTGGCCTTCATCCACTCCAGAATCGGCTTTATGTTCGAATCTTCCTGCTGTGCAAGTTGTAGGCTTTCCTTCCACTCGTTGCTGAGATCTGTCTTGAGCATTCTCACAGGTAGGACTTCTTTACCCTCTTGCCTAGTACAATGCTTGCAGTCTTCAGGGCAAGGTCTTCTTGACAATGCATCTGCGTTGCCATGAGTTCTTCCGCTACGATGTTCAATCTCAAAGTCATATTCCTGCAGTAGTTCAATCCATCTCGCAACTTGTCCCTCTGGATTTTTAAACTGCAATAGCCATTTAAGTGCAGCATGGTCAGTTCGTATGTGGAATTTCCGCCCCAGCAAATATTTGCTAAAATGCTGCAATGACTTTACTACAGCAAGCAATTCTCGTCTTGTTACACAATAATTCCTTTCCGGTTTCGACAATGTCTTGCTGAAGTACGCTATCACAACTTCTTGATCGCCATTCCGTTGAGATAATACACCGCCAAGTCCTATGTCACTTGCGTCTGTGTCAACTATAAATTCCTTGGCCGTATCAGGATACCCCAAAATAGGTGTTTTGCACAGATTGTCTTTTAGCTCCTGGAACGCGATGTCGCAACTTTCATCCCAGCAGAAATGTCGCTTCTCTTCAGTTAGCTTGTGCAGGGGTTTGGCTATATCTGCAAAGTTCTTGACAAATCGCCGATAATAGGAGCACAAACCCAAAAATGCTCTGACCTGCGTTTTGTCTTTTGGAACTGGCCAATCCTTGACAGCGGCAATTTTCTCTGGATCCGTGCGGATACCTTCTTCCGAAACTACGTATCCCAAAAAACTAACTTGCCGTTTGAAAAGTGAACACTTCTTAGGACTCAACTTGAGGTTGGCACTCTGGATCTTCATGAGCACGCGTTCCAGGTTTAGAAGATGTTCTTCAAACGTACGACCTACGATGATGATGTCATCCAAGTAGACAAGACAGGCATCACCAATTAACCCGGTTAGTACAAGTTCCATCAACCTTTCAAACGTTGCAGGAGCGTTGCACAATCCAAACGGCATAACTTTAAATTGCCACAGACCCTTTCCTGTCGAGAATGCAGTTTTCTCCTTGTCCTTAGGGTCGATTTCAACTTGCCAGTAGCCACTTTTTAGGTCTAGTGTGCTAAACCACTTCACTCCAGTAAGCATGTCCAGCGTGTCGTCAATTCTTGGCAAAGGGTAGCTGTCCTTCTTTGTCACGTCATTCAGACGACGATAGTCAACACAAAACCGCATGCTGCCGTCCTTCTTTCTTACCAGCACTACAGGAGAACACCATGGGCTTGATGAAGGTTCTATGACACCATCCTTCACCATTCCCTCAATCATGGTTTCCACTTCCTTTTCACGTGCTACCGGCAATCTCCTTGGCCGCTGACGGATAGGCAATTCTTCTCCTGTGTTTATTTTGTGTTGAACTAAGCCAGTCTTCCCAATGTCAGCATCGTTTGAAGAGAAAACAACGGCGTACTTGAGTAACATCCTCTTCGCCTTGATCATTTCATTGTGAGACAGAGCGCTGCGACAGTCTTCTAAAAGTGTGGTCACTCTCGTTTGTGCATCCTTTCTGAGGGTCCCGGTCGATATATTTTGGCATCGACGCAACCAATCGACCTCCTCGCAAGTACCAATCAGCGTGCCTTTTTCTATAATCTGTTCCGTATCACAAAGGTTCAGCACGCGTACCCCTGAGATGTCGGTAGCTCTGACCAAAGTTCGTGCCACTTTCCATGGAAGATCATTGTTTACCCTTTCCACGAGTACACAACGATGAGTCTGCCCAGAATTCTGAGGAAGACTAACCGGCACAATTGTTTCCGATCTCGGAGGAAGAACAATCTTCTTCAAGCTGTACACATTTCCTGGTAACGCCCCTTCCATGAAAAGTTCCTCTTGTCCACATTTCAAAACTCCTTGCTTAACGTCGATCTCACAACAATTCTTCCTCATAAAGTCTAGGCCCAGGATGCAATCGTCCATTATATCAGCCACGACAACATTATGCAGGTATGTTCTGTTGCCTAACTTCAACTCCATCTCTTTCTCTCCTCGGACGGGTATGCGCTGACCGGTGGCTGTTACCAAATGTATGCGCTCTCGATTGTATGCGGAGTCCCCAAGGAACCGACTTAGAAGTTGGGAACTGACAACCGTGCGTGAGGCTCCAGTGTCAATAGTTAGCTTACATGGCGTTCCGTTGACCTCGCCCTTGATGATTAGGCTATTCCCATCGTGGGTTTGTGAGATCGAAATCCTTGGGGCTCTTTGAATATCAGCCAGCACCCGCCCCGCAGTCCTGGCTTTTACTCGTTTCCCTGCTGTTGCTGAGCGGTGGTGCTGTTAGCCGCCCTACCCTCTGGAGATCGGTTATCTTCCCTATCTGCAGTTCGCTTAGGGCAACTGGATCGAAGGTGGCCCCTTTCCCCACAGCCATAGCACCTAGGGCTGTATCCTTTAACACGGTCGCGAACTGTAGCCGCTGCAACCTCTCTGACGCGATGGGACCGGTGATCCTGCCGCACAGCTTCCACCTCCAGTGCATGAGCCAAGGCGTCCTTAAGCGTCCCGTGGTGCCCGAGCCTCACAGCAGCTCTAACCTCAAGGTCGCGGATGCCATCAATGAATGCCTGCACCAGGTTCCCTTCAATGAGCGCAGGTACAGACTGGTATGCTTTACGGACCAGCTTTTCCACTTCAAGGGCCCACTGCTGCAGGTTTTCACTGCTACGTTGCACGCGATCCTTAAGCTGCGCACGAAACACGTGTTCCAGATGAGCGTCACCATATCTGGCTTCCAGCGCCTCAAGGAGCTGCTCGTAAGTCACTTCCTTACCGAGAGCTTCCAGAACAGTTAAGGCCTGGTCGCGCAGGCCTAGGGTGAGGGCAGTCATGGCCTGATTTTTATTCCAGCCGTTCGCCTTCATAACAGCCTCAAACTGTATTTTGTAGGCTGACCAGGAAGATGTCCCATCGAAGGGCGGCACTTTAAATCCACGTAGCGAAGGTGTAGTAGCTACGGGAGTTGCAATTCCATCCCCTACTTTAAGGTTGCCCAACTCTTTCTTTACATCAGCAATGACGTCATTAAACTTGCTGATCTGGGTTTCAGCTTCTGACAGGCGGTTGTCATGCTGAGCAACCTTCTCCTTCACCTCCTTCATGTCTTTTCCGAAGGCCGCGCGAAGGTCCTTCATTAGGAGCATCTGTTCTTCCTGGCGGCGCGCCTGTTCCTCCTGTCGGTAGGCCTGTTCCTCCTTGTCACGCTGGAGCTGTTCTTCTAACCGACGGGCCTGTTCCTCTTGACGGCGAGCCTGTTCCTCCTGCCGGCGAGCCTGTTCCTCCTTATCACGCTGGAGCTGTTCTTCCAACCGGCGAGCCTGTTCCTCCTGCCGGCGAGCCTGTTCCTCCTGCCGGCGAGCCTGTTCCTGCAGCATCATCATCAGAGCTCCAAAGTCTGGTGCTGCAGATGCTGGAGCTGCTGTGGATGGGCCGGGCTCCATGGTCGGCAACTGGCCCTCCAACGTCTGCGGCGTTGTACCTCCAAAACGCCTCTGGTCCGTCTCCTGCTGGCGTTGACTTCGGGTACGGATACCCTCCATGTCGTCCTTTGGTAGAATCGGCATAGTTTAAATATCCACTCTTCTGACACCAATTGTTACGAGCTTAGGGTTCGTGACAATAAAAACAGCCGATAAAATAACCAAAATGACACTTTAATTAATCAACACTAATTACAACTTAAACTCACTAATTATAAATCACAATTGCACTACTGATCACTTTAATTCGCAGTCGAAGTTCGCTCTCGAAGTTGTCGCTTGTATCGCAAATTCAATACTGACTCGGTCGGAGGCTATGCGGGCCTTATATAGGTCGGCAGATAATTCCAGAACCTTCTAGTATAGAAACATCTAGAAAGTTCGAGTACATACCGGTCCGGACCAACCAGACATAGAAAACTCTAGAATGTTCTAGCATCGAAATGTCTAGAAGGATCTTGACTCTACTAGTTCTGCTACTCGATACTAGATGGCGCTAGTAGTAACTTTCATCATCATGTACCCGGCATTAATTCTGGCGCGTAACATTATTATAACATTTTAAACAGTACCCCATAAAAGATGAGGATACTTTAGCCAGTCTGAAACCTGGTTGAACTAATTGGTCCCTATTTCGAGTAGCATAATTATGTTTGTCGCCTCTTTTACTAAAAAGGTGTAAATTCTTTCTAACATACATAATGTTTTCGTAAATGTATTGACAAGGTACCGTCATGATGTTAATATTCTTAAACAGTTCCCTTAGAGAATCGCGTCGTCCGAGTTTGTATATGGCTTTAATGGCTCTTTTCTGCAGAATAAAAATAGACTCGATGTCTGCAGCCCGTCCCCATAGTAAAATACCGTAAGACATGATACTGTGAAAGTAACTAAAATAAACCAGTCTCGCGGTATCAACGTCCGTAAATTGGCGGATTTTCCTAACAGCATATGCTGCTGAACTTAGCCGTCCTGCAAGAGATGTTAAATGAGGACCCCATTGTAGCCTTGAGTCAAGCGTAATTCCCAGGAAAACCGTTTTATCGACGAATTCAAGTTTTTCCCCGTTCAATACTATGTCACAATCACTGCCTTTGACATTTGGTAAGGCAAATCTTATGCATTTCGTTTTCTTTTCATTTAGAACTAGATTATTGGCAGTAAACCAATTTTGGACTTGCATTAGGGCGTTATTTATGACGTCAAGATTATTTGTACGTCTATTTATCTTAAAAATTAAAGAGGTGTCGTCGGCAAACAACACCATATTAAGTTTTTGTTGCAATAAATGGGGCAAATCATTTATATATACTAAAAACAAAAAAGGACCTAAAATTGAGCCCTGGGGTACCCCCATTTTCACGTTTAATCCCGACGAATTGACACCGTTTACTTGAACTAACTGCTGTCTATCATTTAAATAAGATTTAACAAGACTTAAAGCTGTTTTGCCCAGCCCGTAATGCCCAAGTTTCAGAAGTAATGTTTCGTGATTTACACAATCAAACGCCTTAGATAGGTCACAAAAGATGCCTATGGCATCCTGTGCCTCTTCCCACGCATTAAAGATGTGCTTCAATAAGGTAACACCAGCGTCAGTCGTACAACGTCCTCTGGTGAAACCATACTGTTTATCATGCAAGATGTTATTGGTGTTAAAATGATAAAGCATCTGATTAAGCATCACTTTTTCAAATACCTTGCTGAACACTGGCAACACGGATACTGGTCTATAATTGTTTGTGTCTTTACTGTCCCCGGATTTGAAAAGTGGTATCACCTTACTGAATTTCATTAAGTCCGGAAAGACACCTTGATCCACACACAAATTAAATATTAAAGCTAAGTAAGGCGCTATAGTCTCAATAATTGAGGTACAAACTTTGATAGACAATCCCCATAAATCCTCGGTCAATTTAACCTTGATTTGTTTGAAAGCTTTCATTACTGTTATGGGGTTTATATGCTTGAAATTAAATTCAGTCGGGCAGGCTGAAACGTTTGCCTGTAACAAATCAAAAGCAAGCGAAGGAGACGAATTCAAGGCTTCAGTAGTTTTAATTGGAATACTGGTAAAGAAATTTACAAATTCTTGAGCAACTTGTTGGTTATCACTAATAAGACCCTGAGTAGTCTCCAATGTGTAATCAGTGTTATGTCTTTTGTTCCTGTTTGTTTCATTATTTATAATTTTCCAAACAGTCTTTATTTTATTGTCTGCTGTTTTCACCTTATTGCTTATGTAAAAAGCCTTAGCTACCTTACAAGTATTTTTATAAATTTTTGAGTAGGTAGCTACATACTTATTAAAAGTTTCAGTGTTAATATAAGGCTTAAGACCATATAGTTCATAAAGTCTATCTCGACTTTTTCTGAGTCCTTTAGTCGCCCAGTCACTAAATAAAAACTTAGGGCAAATAGTTTGTTATCTTTTTAAAAGTGTTATTGAACTCAGTTTGGACAACAGAAAAAAATTCTTTATATAAAATATTACCATTGTTCATTGTGAAGCCCTGACTACTCAACTTGCTGCCTAAAGTGCTGTTAAATTAATTTAATTTAATTTATTTAACTCCCGAATAGCCAAAAACAAAGTAAATTAAACAATTATTGGCTGAGCGCTCCCGTCACTACCTCCAATCGATTTGCTGGCCTTGATGTCACAAATAATGCTGAAATGACTGAAAAACCTATCAAACCACCTCCTTTGTTCATAGATAAAGTAAGCAACATCCAGCCACTCTTTGAAATGTTAAATAACACAGCCACTGATCTGTATGAAATCAAGATCCTCCATGGGGAACAAGTGAAAATTCAGCCAAAAACCACTGAAGCATACACAAAAATTTATAAAAAACTTTAAAAACGAGAAACTGAATTTTACACCTACAAACCCAAAGAACAAAGGAGTTTTAGAGTTGTCCTCAAAAATATCCACCCATCTACCGATACTAATGAAATAAAAATGGCAATTAAAGAATTAGACCACAAGGTCACAAATGTCTGGAATATAAAAGACAGAAAATCCAAAACACCCCTTCAGCTGCATTACATAGATCTAAAACCAAACCAAAACAATAAAACCATTTATAATGTGAAGCGCCTTCTCCATTGCTGCGTTGTATTTGAACCCCCAAGACCTAAAAGAGAAATCCCTCAATGCTCCAACTGCCAGAGATATGGACACACACGTAGGTTCTGTCACCGTCAACCCAGATGCGTTAAGTGCGCTGGGGAGCACGCCACTCATGATTGCACCAGGAAAGAGCGATCAAATAGTGTGCGGTGCATTCTTTGCGAAGGAAATCACCCTGCTAATTATAAGGGCTGTGCGGTATATAAGGAGCTGCAAAAAATTAAGTATCCCACGCTGAGACCCAAAACCAAACACAGCAAAGACACTGAAGATAAAAGTGTGCCTACAATAAAATATAGCACAAATAAAATCACAAAAAAAAAACTTTTGCGGAAATAACAACAGGTATACCTAACTCGCTTAAAAATACCGAATCTACAACTCAGTTGACTCAGCCAAAGCCAAACCAGTCACCAGACATTAAAGAATTCATGCAGTCACTCATGAACCAGATGATGCTTATAACTAAGATGCTGGGAGACCTCATGTCCATGCTTCCAAATTTAATACACTAAAATTGTGCATCTGGAATGCAAATGGCCTGTCACACCACTCAGAGGAGTTCAAACTTTTTCTATATCATCATGAGATTGATATTATATTAATTTCTGAAACTCACTTTACATCGAAAAGCCATATGGATGCTCAGCCATAATAATCACGAGTAAATTAAAACATTATCAATCAATATCATACTGCAAAGCACCAATACAAGCAACAACTGTCATAGTCGAAGATTGGATAAGCCCTGTAACTGTGTCAGCTCTCTACTGTCCACCGAAGCACATAATAAAGCAGGAAGACTTTGGCGAATTCTTCAATTCCCTCGGCGATCGGTTCATAGCTGGCGGGGATTTCAATGCAAAGCATAGCTATTGGGAATCAAGATTGACCCTCCCCAGGGGCCGGGAGGTTTTAAAAACTGTACAAAAACCTAAAAATGGAAATTATTTCAACAGGTGAGCCCACATACTGGCCCACCGACAGAAAAAAAGTACCTGATCTAATAGATTTAGGTAGGTAGGTTTAGGTATATCAAAAAATTACTTTAAGTGCCAGAGTAGCTGTGAGCTATATTCGGATCACTCTCCAGTCTTAGTTACTCTTTTAAGTCGTTTCAAAGAGCATCCACCACACCAAAAAGACAGATTGGAGAGTCTTCAAATCAATGGTCGACCAGGCTTTGTCATCTACAGCCAGTTTAAAAACAGAAGACGATATAGTAGCAGCAATTGAATATTTTAATAATTCACTATAGAACTGAATAACAAAAAGAAATCTACACCACATTATATACTGGATAAAATATCTGAAAAAGAAGACTGAGAAAACAATGGCAACAATATAGATGTCCTGTCGATAAAACTAAATTAAACTGTGCTGTTAGGCAACTCAAAAAGCTCCTAGAAAATGACAGGAATAATAGTGTCCAAGCGTTCCTGAGTAATCTAGATGCTACAGCTGCTACCGACTACTCACTGTGGAAAGCCACGAGAAAACTAAAACGACCTAAAACAGTGTCTCCTCCACTTCGGCAAGCTGACGGGAGCTGGGCCCGAAGTGACGTGGAAAAATGTATAACATTCGCCGAACACTTAGATGGTGTTTTTCAGCCTCACTCTGGAGGCCCCTTGTAGGGACAAGGGGCCTCCAGAGCACAAAGAAAAAGTTCTTCGTCAAATTCAGCTGGATTGTGAGCCATCTATAAGCCCCATCAAAACGTTTACGAAGCAGGAACTAATAAGAGCTATAAAAAACGTAAAACCTAAATAAGCCCCAGGCTATGATTTCATAACTAGAATGATTCTGCGACAACTTCCAGATTCTGAACTGAACTTTTTGTTATCTATGTACAACGCTATGTCAAGATTTCACTTTGTTCCCCCTCAATGGAAGACAGCTAAAATCCTAATGGTTCCGAAGACTGGAAAGCCGCTTGAAGATCCGAAGTCATACCGACCTATTAGTCTAGAATGAAAAAGAAAGAAAGAAAGAAAAAGAGTTTATTTACGCCAAGCATGACGCACACCATAAAAATAAATGAGTATATATATAAAAGTAAAAAGGGATTTTGAGGAAGATATGCGTCACATCGGCGCAAAACGGCCATCGCTCAGTATAATGCTGTCTACTGCAGTCTACTTCCAACAACTTCAAAAATTTTTGAATCGCTCCTTCTATTACGATTACTAGGTACCAATAATCAAAGAAGAATTTGGGTTCCGACAGAGACATGGCACAATAGATCACGTCCACTGGCTTATTACTAAAATTCACAGTACATTTGATGATGAGTCTTGTGCGGCTGCATTCCTTGATATTTATCAAGCATTTGATAGAGTCTGGCACGAGGGCCTCGTTTATAAAATAAAAACTAGTTTCCCAAGCGACATCTTCTTAATCTTGGCATCGTACTTGAGGGACAGACATTTTTTCGTACAAAGTGGCGAAGCTTCTTCAAAACTATATTCTATATCTGCTGGGGTTTCTCAAGGAAGTGTGCTTGGGCCTATTTTATATTTGCTTCATACTGCTGACTTGCCAATATCAATTCTAGCGACTATAGGAACATTCGCAGATGACACAGCTGTTCTGGTGTCTAATAGTGATCATAAAGTAGCAGCAGCTATGCTGCTGACCTGTTTAGACGAAATGGCCTTCTGGCTCAAGAAATGGAGGAAATGAGACCGAGTCAGTGAATGTCACATTCACTAAAAGAATACCTTTCCACCAGTACAACTAAACAATATTTTAGTGCCTCATGCTGAACATGTTAAATACCTTGGTTTATACCTTGACAGGCGCCTTACATGGAAAAAACACATTTTCACGAAACGCAAACAACTTGGAATGACATTGAGAAAGTACTACTGTATGATTGGCCGGAACTCACAGTTACACCTGCAAAATAAAACCCTGTTATACAAAACTGTAATCAAGCCTATTTGGACCTATGGCATTCAGCTATGGGGAACAGCATCACACTCCAACATTGAGATCATACAGCGGTTTCAGAATAAGA
This sequence comes from Melanchra persicariae, assembly GCA_947386135.1. Taxonomy (NCBI): domain Eukaryota; kingdom Metazoa; phylum Arthropoda; class Insecta; order Lepidoptera; family Noctuidae; genus Melanchra; species Melanchra persicariae. The sequence continues at coordinate 20,460,709 of OX376659.1, read as the reverse complement.
TCCTTAGAACAATTACAAATGCGCCATGGTATGTTCCAAACGAGGTTCTACACCATGATCTGATGATTCCCACAGTCAAAGAAGAAGTAAAGAACTACTTCAAGTCATACAAGGAGCGAATTACGCGTCACCCAAACATCCTGGCAAGCCACCTTATGGATGGGACAGGGGCCAGAAGGCTTAAGTACAAAATACCTCAAGACTTCATTGGACAAACATAGCTACATATTATGCTACATAAGTAAATAGGATGTGTTATAGGACACATACCGACCAAGACATCTACACATGCCAGAAAAATTACTTAATGTTCAATACTGAGACAGATTGTAAAAAAAGAAGAGACAAAAAAAAATTTTTATATCTATTTTATGGAAATCTATCTAATAGACTAATTAGATTTTTTCAGGAAATAACCCTATTGTATGCACAATAATGTACATATTTTATGTACATGACAAGAAGAATAAGCACTTACGGATGATTCTTCCGAAGCAGTGTCTGCTTGGTCGTCATCTCCAAAGGTGGAGTCTGCACTGTCATCAAACAGAACTTCCTGTGGGAAATTAACAATTTTCTTTATTGTTTGATAAAGTTTTAGTGTTTTTTTTAATTAATCTGTTGTTGTTTTAAATTACTTTGAAAACATTTGGAATTTCTCAATTCTACTGTTTTTTTGCTAATTGTGATGAAACTGATTTTTTTTTCTTACAATTATGAGTAGTGTCATCACATTTACTATGTTATTTATGGTGAGAATACACCATTTAAAATTAATAACATCTATTGCAACATTACGTCTTGTTCGTGGTCAGAAGCTGTTCCAGCCTCATGTTCATGCTCTGAGTCAGTTGCATCGCCTGCAGTATCTAGCTCTCCAGTCAATAAATCTTCATCTGCTGATCCATCCACAGACTGAAAGCAAAACAATAGCTTTACCTGGTTGAGATAGACAGACATCAAAATAATTATGAATCTCATTTTAGGCCCACTTCAAAATAATACAAAATCGTTAAATTTTGTTACTTCCAACCTTTGTTCACGTTAGTAATATCTATCTGCATTATAAGATTAGTTATAAGTACTAATAATCTTCAAAAAGAGAGAGATCCAAACCTAACCTATTTCTTAGTGTAAGTATATTATATTGAGTACCCCTATGACACTTTATCTAACAGATGTTTTAATAAGTCAATGGGCTGTTAAGGGTTGATTTAAAAGCGTGGTGCAACAATGCGAAATCTTTAGAGTAATAAACGAGACTTACCTCGTCAGAAGCTTTTGGAGGAACATTTTGTTTGGACTCTTCAGAGCCAGCTTTTCTTTTAAGTCCGTTTCTAAATGGGGGCATTTTATATCAAATGCATTTCTATTTTCTTTCATAAAATATAAAACCACACGTGTTTTTTACTTTAACAACAATACACACTGACTGACACAGGAACTCAAAGCAACTGTCATTAAAATAGGGATGTGGATGTGCACAAAATATAGAAATTTTTACATACAAAAATCGATAAATATCGTCAATTTTTTTATCGCGATTATATCGAAATTGGATATTCATTTAAGAGTATCGAATTCGTATCAATTTTGATATATTTTTCACGCAATTCTAGTTTCGTACTTAATGTTACTAGATACTCCTTGCGTGCTCACACTCACGGTGCATCGTTAAAATCCCGCCACAATCTTTATAAAATGCAATATAATTACAGTGAGACTTTTGCTGTATGCACGAAAATACTAACTAATACTATGAAGCCATCAGTATGAGACGTAAATAACCCTGAAGTTAACAGATAATAAAATTTACAGTTTTTTTAACAAATCAATTACAAAAAAAAACTAAAAATATGCACTTTAATTTGGTAATTTTTAGTCTAGTTTGTATATAGTTAGGTTTAGTAGATATAAATAGTTAAGTTAGTTAAATATAACCATGTGCATAAATAAAATAAATTACTAAAAATATGCACATGTAGATAATTAAAAAAAAATATACAAGTCAAATACAATTCTTTCATATATTTTTTTCTTTGTATGATACCATGCGAAAAGTGACGATATTTCGATAAATTGACTTTTTTCACTCGATTTTTATCGAAAGTCTAAAAATGTTGATACTGTTAGAATAACCTCTTTTGTAAGAGTTTGACTCTTTGCTGACAAAAGAAACATACTGTTTTAATATATGATTTGAATATCTGACACCTAACTGTCTCTGTAATAAATTTTTCATTCTTGTCTGTGTTGCATTGCAAACAATATCAGTGGTTTTATTATATATTTCTTCGTGGTTTTATGCTATTCATTTGTGAACCTAAGTGTAGGTTCATCACAGGTTATGGGCGTATAGCACATATACCAAAATATATTGCAGATATCCTAGATGCGAATACTTATACGTATTACAACCAGATGTAAAAATTATTGTGTGTGAAATATTTATATATTATACAAATATGGCGCATGGAATGTCGACGGAAAATGTATCGTCGGAGAATCTATTTTCATCGAATAATAACATAGTTATTAGTACGGGATCGAATATGGTCATCGAAAAATTGGAAGGAGTAAGCAATTATGGTACGTGGAAATTTCAAATGAAATTATTGCTCATTGACCATGGATTATGGAATTTTGCAAATGGAACACTGCCAGCTTCTTCTGACATTTGTAAGGACCAGAAAACGTATGCTAAAATTTGCTTAAATGTGAAGCCGTTATGTTACCCGCATATAAAGGATGCTAATACAGCAGCGGACGCGTGGCAGAAATTAAGAAAAGCTTATGAAAATAGTGGAATAAGTCGAAGACTTAGTTTAAAAAGAAAATTGTATCAAATTAAATACAAAGATTGTGATTCAATGGATCATTATTTAGGAAATATTATTTCTATAACGCAAGAACTAGCTGACATAGACTGTGCCGTTGATGACGAAGAACTAGCAGAATTAATGCTTATTGGATTGCCTGCTGAATTCGACACATTAATCATGGCAATGGAGGCCACAAATACGAAAATATCATCAGAATTTGTGAAATGCCAGCTTATCCAAAGCGAATTCAAGCGAGAATCATCGAATTTGAATGTGGAACAAAATGACAAAATACTTTTGGCAAAAAACAAATTTACGCCAATCTGTCATAATTGTCATCAGAAAGGACATATTAAGCCCAGATGTCCTAAATTGAAAAAGAATTCGAAGAAGATCGATTTACCTTTAAAGAAGGGAAGTACAAATATTTGTAATCTTTTTTCTACAGAGACTGCCTTAATAAGTAGTGTTTGTGATAAAAATAGCTGGATATTAGATTCAGGTTGCACTAGTCATATGACTAATCGGAAGGACTGGATTAATAATTATACTCCTAGTTCACAATCCGAAATTACTACTGCCAACAATAATAAAATATATAGTGTAGGCGTAGGTGATGTCAATTTGCCATTAGATAATAATGTTGTAAAATCTATTAAAGATACTTTATATGTCCCAAATGTAGCAGTTAATCTTTTGTCTGTTAGCAAGGTCGCAGCAAAAGGCTATACATTAGTATTTGATACTAATAAATGTCATATTTACAGGAAGGATAATGTGTCCGTGACTGGTTCCTGTGATCTGACTGCATCCAATGTGGATGGGATTTATAAAATTGATCAAAAGCAGGGATGTTATTCAGCATTCGTGGATAGCCAAGAGCCTAGTATCAGCACTGCAGGTAAAGCTTTTATGTCCAAATTTGTTCCTTTGGAAATATGGCATCGTCGCCTTGGACATCTAAGTTATAAAGGTATGTTAACCCTTCGTGATTCCTTGGCACACGGTATTGCTTTTCCAAATGGGGATTTAACTCCATGTCATTCTTGCATTGAAGGAAAACAAAAAAGCAAATCGTTTCCTCGTGGTCAGGCACATAGAAGCGTGACTAAATTAGATTTGATCCATACGGATTTATGTGGACCAATGTCAGTCAATAGTTGGGGTGGTAGTCGTTATTTTATTACTTTTACTGATGATTTTACGCGAAAAACTTTTATTTATTTTTTAGATCGCAAAGATCAAACAACAGTTTTTAATACGTTTATTGAATTTAAAACATTAGTTGAGAATCAAACCGATCTAAAGATAAAGCGTGTCAGAAGTGATAATGGTACGGAATATTGTAATAAAAGTTTCGGAAATTATTTTACGCAATGCGGTATTATTCACGAAACAACTGTTCCATACTCACCACAACAGAATGGCGTTGCAGAACGTTTAAATAGAACTTTAATTGAAAAAGCGAGAGCCATGTTACAGGATGCAAAGTTGGAGAAGAAATATTGGGCCGAAGCGGTAAATACTGCTTGTTATTTAAAAAATCGTAGTCCAACTGCTGCTTTGAGTAGTGTTACTCCTGAAGAGCTCTGGACTGGATTCAAAGTGAACCTCAGTCATCTTCGAGTCTTCGGTAGTACAGCTTATTCTCTTACTCCACAATCTCAGCGTTCAAAGCTTGATCCCAAATCAAAACCCTACATTATGTTAGGATACTGTAATCATTCCAAAGGATACAGACTTGGTGATCCAGCTGATGGCCAAACATTTATTAAAGCTCGTTCTGTTGAATTTATTGAAAATCTTCGAGGCATTCAATTTAAAAATGCAAAGTCTAATGATTGTACACAAGATTTAATAAATACTGTTGAAGTTTCCCTTAACAATTTGAGCTCTTCTGAACAAAATGTCGATGATCTTGACAATGACGACTATGCTACACCACCAGATGCTTTATCTACCAATTCTGAAGTTCTTGATATTGTTAACGAACCTAATGTTCAAGAAACATATGATGAACAGGAAGAAGCGGAATCTCAGTTGAATGATATTCAACAAGGTACTGAACAGAATGTATCAATTATTGACCATTCTAGGCCTATACGAGACCGGCGTCCTCCAATTTGGTTTAAGGATTATGAAATCAACTATTTAACCCAACAAGCGTTAACAACACAATGTGAACCAAGAACATTTAATGAAGCCATTAAAAGTGATAAAGCAAAATATTGGTTAGAAGCTATGAAAGAAGAATACAATTCACTTTTACAGCATAATGTATGGAAGCTTGTAGATCGACCTATAAATGAAAACATAGTTAAATGCAAATGGGTTTTCAAGGAGAAAATCGATCCAAGCGGTAATTTTGAAAAGTTTAAAGCTCGTCTAGTAGCAAAAGGTTTCACTCAACAATATGGCGTTGATTACGAAGAAACTTTTGCACCTGTTGTCAGACATTGCACTTTAAGAATATTATTTTCAATTGGTATTGAAAACAATATGGATATAGAACATGTTGATGTAAATACAGCATTTCTTAATGGAGATCTCAATGAACGTATTTACATGGAACAACCTACTGGATTTGAAATTGAGGGGCAGAACAAAGTCTGTTTACTCAAGAAGAGTTTATATGGACTCAAACAAGCCAGTAGAGCATGGAATGAGAAAGTACATAAAGTTTTAATCAGTAATGGTTATACTCAGTTAAAGACTGAAAAATGTGTCTTTTACAAGGACAAGATTATAATAGCGCTTTATGTAGACGATTTTTTCGTATTTAGTTCAGATGAACAACAAAAATTGGCGCTATATAAAATGCTCAGTTCTAACTTTAAAATCAAAGTGCTTGGGCCTGTGACACAAGCATTAGGGATGAAAGTCGAAAGGGACAGGGAGCATGGAACTTTAAAGTTAACGCAGTCAGAGTATGTTAAAACTTTATTAATTAAATTTGGCATGCAAGATTGTCATAAGGTGGCGACTCCTATGGAGGTCAACTTCAATCTGCCAAAAGCTGATAAAATCGACCAGCGATTTCCATATCAGGAACTCATTGGAAGTTTAATGTATCTCGCTGTATGCACACGTCCTGATATAGCATTTGCGTGCAGTAAACTTAGCCAGTTTAATACTTGTTATGATGAATCGCATTGGCTTGCAGCTAAACGTGTACTTCGGTATCTATCAGGTACAATTAGCTATGGACTCAATTTTAAGAGGGGTAGTGATATTATTGAAATTTCATCCGACGCAGATTGGGCGGGGGATACGACTGATAGAAAATCTTATTCAGGTTTTATAAGCAAGTTTGGACATTGCTTAATTAATTGGCATAGTCACAAACAACAAAATGTTGCTTGTTCGAGCACAGAGGCTGAATACTACGCTCTTGGTAGTGCTGTAAAGGAGGCAAAATTTATTAAAAACTTTCTTTTAGAGCTTCATAAGAATCGGTCACGACATAAGGAGCCTATTACTATTTTTAATGATAATCGTAGCACTCTCAAGATGGTTGAAAACGAATGTTTCCGTAGAACAAAACACATTGATGTACATCATCATTTCATACAAGAATGTGTTAATCGTAAAGAAATCTGTTTGGCTTATAAGCCCTCATCAGAACTTGAAGCAGATCTTTTTACTAAAGCCTTACCTAGAGTTAAACACAACTTTTTTGTGAACTGTTTAGGTTTAACTTAGTTTAATTTTAACTTAACTTGTTGTTAGTTACTTATACTGTTTATTGTGAACAAAATTTATTTCTTGGTTGATTTTGTACTCTCACAGTGTAATAACATGATTGCTCGAGTAAGGGGCAGTGTTAGAATAACCTCTTTTGTAAGAGTTTGACTCTTTGCTGACAAAAGAAACATACTGTTTTAATATATGATTTGAATATCTGACACCTAACTGTCTCTGTAATAAATTTTTCATTCTTGTCTGTGTTGCATTGCAAACAATATCAGTGGTTTTATTATATATTTCTTCGTGGTTTTATGCTATTCATTTGTGAACCTAAGTGTAGGTTCATCACAGATACAATAAATTTCGATGTATTTTTTTCACTTGCCCATCCCTAATTAAAATCTATTCATTCATAATGTCATGTGACACTAGCTTGACACTTTTTGTTTTGCATTAGATAGTGGGCCCGGGTGCGTGTAATACTATCTCAATGGTGTAATACTATAGGTACATTCCAATGTTTGCTGGAGTATTTGGCAGCAAATGTATCGAGTCAGCTTTCTAGGCAAGCTTCGCTGTGGTAGGTAGTCATAATAGTGTACAATAAATAAAATTCACAGCTCCACTTCAGTTTACCGAGAACGCATCTGTTTCAAATTTTCAATGATTTCACATATTGGCCAGTTGCGTAGACACACATAAAACTACACCAATTTTACATCACAATATCAATGAGGAATCAATTTACGAATGACTAAAAACGCATTCATCAGACCGAAAATTCAACATAGACAATAAAAATCCTTTTTTTATATTTTGACAGTGACTTTGTTTTGTTTATAATTATGAATTTTGATGGCTGATTTGCCGTCTTTGCCGAGTACGGAACGTGTTGCATCATTTATTTTTAGTTTCCTTTTAGGCTATGGATTTGCAAAGATACTTCTGAAATTAGCAGGAAGAAAAGTTTATTGAAACAAAATAGGACAGTTCATAAATTGATCTTTAAAATGTCGTAAACTCATGATAAACGAAATGTATTGCACATAATATTGTTAAATTGTAAAAATATTTTAATTGATCCACCGTTCCACATAAATCATTAGGTAATATTAATAAATAAATAAACTCCAAAATGTTTCGTAACTTGGCTAAGATTTTGGAACCTATCAGAAATCAGCTGGTAAGCGCTTTCGTAATCATTTTCGTACTCGTCAGACGGTTTTCACTATAACCCGTGTTGACTATAGAAACTCTTGTCTGCCGCTGATGTTTGACGTGTGCATGTTGTCAGCCGTGGAAGGCACGCGTAGGCAGCGTGGCGGACGGCGGTGGCAGTGTGGCGGAAGGTGGCGGCAGCGCGTACGAGCGAAACAGTGCGTCCAGAGAGCAGCAGCTCTCGGAGACACTGAAGCGCTCGCTGCCCGGCATCACCTACGTCAGTGTCGAGGACATCTCGGGAGGATGCGGAGCTATGTTTGAGGTATTTCGCCTGCTGTCAGTTTTATAGGAAGCCCAGTAAAGCCATGCGCTACTTATTTATTTAGGAACCAAGTGTGCGGTCAGTGGGTCGTCTTAGGGGAGTTAGACATCACCACTTAGTTCAATAAAGTGCTGTTTATATGACCTTTCATTGATTTATTTAATTATGGCTCTCCAACGACTTATTCACTAATACATTTTTGGAGTACTGTAAAATTTAGCTTAAAATCTAGAGTGAATATGTCACTTACAGGTGTGCACAGCACTTACAGGTTTCAAGTAAAAAAAAAAACAACTACATGTATAGGTACATAATTCAAAATCAAAAAGAAAAGAAATTACTAAATTAATTTTGTTGCTCTAAAGAAAAACACAATCAAATAATAATGTTAATAAGATACCTAGAGATACAGATATTAACTGTGGCTACTGTGGGTCAGTAACAATTTATTGCGAAATTGCGTTAGCTTGTAGGCGAAGATGTCAACGCTATTGGAACATGTATGGAGCTCATTGTACCTCCTGTACATCAACCTGTTCATTGGTGCCGAATGTCTGAGGTTAGTTTTTGAAGGGCATGGAGTGAAAACATCGAGGATTCGTTCAGATCTGGGTGAACTATGGCGAGGGACAGATATATTTATTTCGACTTTCATGCCATCTTATACAACGATTTTCTTATTTTTCAGGTGAATGTGGAAGCTAAGGAATTTATTGGGTTATCGCGAGTCAAACAGCACCGCTTGGTAACTGAAACTCTGAAGAGTGAGATTGCTGAGATGCATGGCATCCGTATACACACTGCAGTACCAGGAACTGCTGACAAATAGTCAATGGATGATATGATATTAATTTTGTAAATTGTAAATACTTACCACAAAACTTAGATGGTTCATAGTGCTGATAAGGCCTTGTTACTATGTTTGCAACATAACAAATAAGCCTTTTTTGTATTAGATTATCAACTGGGTTTAAGCCTTAAGCCTCGTTGTTTTAGTTAACATGATGGGAATTATATGTTTGATTAAAGGACTTTTGTGTATTTTGGAAATTTTATAGTAATAGGTATTAAGTCTATAGAAACTAAAGCTTTAGTGATGCTAATATATTTACCAAGTTACCGGTACATTTTAAAAATGTGCTATGTTTATAAACAGTGTGTAAAGTAACAAGCTAATGTGATGTATCATTAGAATGCTAGTTTTATTAATGAGTTGTAGCTTGTACACCCTAGAAATAGAAAAGTGCAGCAATACTAACTTTTTAATTGATAAACATTTATTTATATATGTACCTACACAGAAAAGAGCACAAAGGTACTGCTTATTTTGCCAGGGTTGCGGAATATGTTCGAAAGAGTTACCGCGGCCCTGGAAGGAAAGGCACTAGGAGAACAAAGAGCGGGTTTTAGTCAGTAAAAGTCTGACACTCCCTGCCGCTCCACCCAAAGCGGGAGGGGTCATTTGATTTCCCATCCTCGAAAAAAAAAAGTACTGCTTATTTCAGAGAAATTTCTTCTAGCAGACCTTAGTGCAAAGTATTAGTTTCGCGGTATTGCAGTATCACCGACGATATCTATAATGTTTAATATACAGAAGATTACACTTTATTAGAGAGATTTGAGTGCTTTTTCGAAGAGAGAAATATTTTAATAGTGTATGTTGTTGTGTATGTTAGATGGGAGTGAGTGCCAAGATCGTACTGCAAGAAAAAGGAGTGGGAATAGGAATGAGTTTTATAAGATGGGAAGTTTAGATGATGTTTGAGGTGAGGTCTACTGTACACAGCGCATGCGCAGGGTGAGTAAATGAGAAACATCGTGCAAGTAGACAGGGTATGCAGGATTAAAAAGGATGTTAGTAATTCAATTTGGCAAATAGTTCAAACGCCTGTTCTGAACTGATGAACAAAATTGGGCTGCATGTTCCATCGACCTCTGTATGTTCCCTCTGTGCAGTACACATATCGACAAAACTTATATTTTAAGAGCTAGCTGGGCATACAACTCGATGTGTCAGAGTGATGATGATCTTGACTTGTTCTCCACCAGTGTTCCTAAACTAAAAAAAAATACTGTGCAAAATCTTCTTTGAAGATCACTGAAACCTTTTTTAATTCTCTCCGAGTGCTTACTAATTCTAACTTTGTCTTGCCTGTCACTGTTTCCTGTGCTACCCTAACATTGTACCTACGTGTAAACTTGTTAAGTACGTTGGCCTTCTCTCACTGTCAACTATCTGTACCCAGTTACCCACCCTAAGCACTTATTCCAAAACGTAAACTCCAACTCAACTCGAACACTAACTCCATCGGAGTTTTTGCATTTGTTGGCTCTCGAGTACGAAAACGTTAATTAGACAAGCTTTTACGGACATTCTCGTACTCCAAATCAACTAACAGCTAAGGCCGCTGTAAGTTTTCTTCACTACATAGTATAAAACAAAGTCGCTGTCGCTGTCTGTCCGTCCCTATGTATGCTTAAATCTTTAAAACTACGCAACGGATTTTGAAGCGGTTTTTTTTAATACATAGAGTGATTCAAGAGGAAGGTTTATATATACCTATAATACATAGGTACATAATATTGTAGGGAAACACTGATAAATTTAGAGGTTTTTAATATGATGTCGTAAATAAACACATTTTATTGCGCTTAAATTGCAAACGCTGGCTGAACCCCACGAGATAAATCAAAATAATGAACTACAGTATTGTACACCTTAAAAAGGTCACAAAAAAGTCCGTGATGGTATATGTCTATCTCTTAAGGATAACCCACAATAACCATTTTTTATCCTTTACATTTTACGGGAAAAAATGGCTTATTTACGAAGTGATTTTAAGCAATACAGCATTAATCCTTATCCAATTAAGTACCTTAAATACATTGTCCATTTAATATAGATTAATATGGCACTTTACAGCATTTAATTTAAATGAATATTTCCGAAGATATACTTAACAGATTTAAAATGCAGGGACATAGCGGTGGGTCGCGGATTTTGTTCGAAAGAGTTACCGCGGCCCTGCTATGCTATTCTCTAAGGATTCAGCCTTGCGTACAGCGCTGCCGCAGCGGTGAAACTCAGTTTGGTATTCACAAGGCTGCGTAAAGCTACACTAGCGCTCAAGGCTATGACGTCTGTGAGTAAGAACTTTACTATTCAACGGCGGGCAAATTGACACTTTTGACAGTTTTTTGTACATTTTGGTAGGTATTCCCAAAGAACTACCAAAAGGTAGGCCACCGGTTAAAAGTAAAATTAATTTTAGTTCCTGGAACATCAGGACGTTCGGCCAACGTAATTTCCATAACTGAGGACCTGAGAGAAACCGTTAATGAATAAAGATTTAGTGACGAGACTGAAACGAATTTTTATTGCTCTATTTTTTTTTTGTGACGGCCCCTTTAAATAGTAAAATGAAAATTTAACATATAACCTCAAAACATTGGGATTATCGATTCCTCCACAAGGAAGAAGCCCAGAGAAACCGTTAATCAATAAAGATTTAGTGACGACACTGAAACAAACTTTTATTGTTTTATTTTTTTTGTGACGGCCCGTTTTAAATAGTAGGTAAATTGAATATTTAACATATAAACCTCCTCAAAACATTGGGATTATAGATTCCTCTGTTTCGTTGGAATACATGGTCACCCTATTTCAGTCGCCATCCGCCATTGTGCATTTTTATAGATTAATCTTGAATCAACAAAAATACTGACACCATTGCACTGAAAACTTATAACACATCAGGGGTTTTACGAGTCTTCTAGGCTTCCTCGTTGTGGAGAAATCGATAATCCCAATGTTTTGAGGTTATATGTTAAAATATTCAATTTACTATTTAAACGGGCCGTCACAAAAAAAAAATAAAACAATAAAAGTTTGTTTCAGTGTCGTCACTAAATCTTTATTGATTAACGGTTTCTCTGGGCTTCTTCCTTGTGGAGGAATCGATAATCCCAATGTTTTGAGGTTATATGTTAAATTTTCATTTTACTATTTAAAGGGGCCGCGGCCGTCACAAAAAAAATAGAGCAATAAAAATTCGTTTCAGTCTCGTCACTAAATCTTTATTCATTAACGGTTTCTCTCAGGTCCTCAGTTATGGAAATTACGTTGGCCGAACGTCCTGATGTTCCAGGAACTAAAATTAATTTTACTTTTAACCGGTGGCATTACGAGTAAAAGTAAAGCAGTGGTTGTTTGTCACCAAATCGTCACTAAATCTTCATTCAGTAACAGTTTCTCTAAGGTCCTCAGTTATGGAGATTCAGGTTGGCCGAACGTTCTGATATCAGGTCGTTCGGCCATAAACAAATGCTTCTAACTTTCGAACTGTTCCGTCACAAATTCTTTGGCTGGCATCTTTATGCGTCACATAATCGTCACTAAAAACTGGAGTAGCAGCCAGTTCCCTATCTCGACTGGCCGAACGTTCTGATATACATGAAAAAACAGTGACGAAGACGCCTACAGGCTCGCCCACAGCCTCGCTTCGAACTGTCAAATGCCAAAGCTACAATAATAGCGCATACGTAGACGTCTAACATTTTTTCTTCATCTTCATACATATTATTTGATAAAATGGCAGCTCGGTTGATTATAAAGCTACATTTATTAGAAGAAGCTAAGAAAAGTGACGATTTGAAAAACACACGCCAGGCGAAACAAATAAAAGAATTTGAAACAATCTTAGATTAATCCCGTGATAGAGAGTTTATCCATATATGTATACTTATAGGGTTTCTGAAGATCTAATTAATATATTATAAAGTATTCCTCGATAAAAGGGCTATCCAACATCATAATATTTTTTTACTTCGAATCAATAGTTCCTGAGATAAGCGCGTTCAAGCAAACACACTCTACTTGTTTTGAGGCTTCGTTTCAGGTCATATGAAATAATATCCCAAGAAAAACATATTTATTTGCGCAAAAAATATACGAAACACAGACTACAATGTAATACGAAAAGCGAATAATATTATTTTACATGACATGACTTGACAGCCGTTGACATTGACCACAGGGCAAACAGAGCGCGCGAGATAAATCGCGGCACGTCATTGGTTACCCTTTAGTCTTGGAGTTGCCTCGCTACAAGGTATATTTATTTATTCTCTTGGTCACAGAAATAAGTTATGTTTCTAGCAATAGCTGCTGAATTGCTGATACAAACACTTGAATTTTCAAACTAAAAATACTAGTGGTTTTGTTAGCGTCGCGTCTGTTGTTGGTTATGGTTTTTGTAACCTATTTGGTCTGTGGTTTTTGTCTACGTTCGTTTTCATCGTCGCGTCTCGTTGCTCAAACTAGGCAAAGGAATCGTCATTCAGTCTTAAAACGGAACAATAATTAAGCATTAAATTCTTATAATTATTATATTTGTGTATGTTTTACTCTAATTCATAAAATACTTATAGAAAGACCTTTATTTTAAATTTTAAACCCCTAAAATTCTCAGTCGAGATTGATCGATTATGATTAAAAGAATTTGTGTCAAATTCTTAACTCGTCAACGAAACAGCGACGAGAGGCTACAGCTTACAGTTCGTCGACGAGCTCAGCCACGCTAGTGAATACCGTTTGGATCAGCGACACACGCTCGATCGATCTCAAGGCTGTCTCGTCGACGAGCTCGTCGCAGCTTACAGCCACGAAATTGTCATTTAGAGAATAGCACTGCTGGAACGCAAAAGGCACTAGGAGGAGCATGGGTGGGTTTTAGTCTGTAAAAGTCTGACACTCCCTGCCGCTCCACCCAGAGCGGAAGGGGTCATTTGATGATTTCCAATCCTTAAAAAAAAAAGGGACAGCGGTGCGGCGGCGGCGGTAGCGGCTCGGCCGGAGCGGGGCGGCGCGTTGTATTGTCTAATGACAAAAAAGCTGTAAACGTTATTTAAACGGACATTCTGTAGTAGGCAGTTATATTAGTAAAAGCATTGCACATTTGCACCCGTGCGAAGCCGGGGCGGGTCGCTAGTCTAAAATATAAGCCAAGGATCTTTTTCTAAATTTTGCAAATTTTCTACAAATTGAATCTGTTATTTACCTTTTTGGGCATCAGCAACGCTTAGTTTTAAAGACCTCCGTGGCCACGCATTACGCCGCGTTTTAATGGCGCGGCCACGTTCAAACCCTTATAACTTTTTATGGTTTTGTAAATTTTCTCGAAAACGACTGAGGTACCTATTTTGTTGTACTACAACAATTTTTATTTTTTTAATCGTTGCCCCTAGGAATTTCTCCTATAACGTTAGTGCGTTTACAAACATATAAACTCACATACACAAACAGCCAGACCCAGAACAACTATCTATAGGCCATACAAATATTTGTTCCGTGCGGGAATCGAACCCGCGACACGCAGCGCAGCAGACAATCGCTCAACCACTGCACTGCTGCCGTGCCGACTAAAAAATGCTAAAAACTAAGTCACTGTGGGGGGTCAAGGGGCTTATTTCAAGCGCCTCCATGCAATTTGAGCTGCCGGAGCCGTGTCGAAATATTTTCTAAAAATATTTGTAAATCACTACGTGACACGGAACTATAAGTTCTATCTGTCAATCAAGAGCGTAAAATAAATGGGGTTGGCAACTGTCAAAGTGGCGCTAGCATAGCTTTAACCAAAATATCTAAGCCAAAATATAAGAATTTTCTATGAACATTTTGTATAACTAATTATTTTCACAATTCCAAAGATCTGTGAAGAACCCTTTTGTAAGGAAATAGGTGCGCATCAGTTTCCTAAAGATTCAGCAATGACAAAAAGTGGCTAAAAGCCATAAGGAGACAAAACTTCAAGCCGGAAAAAAATCGAGGTTATGTCGTAAACATTTTTGGAAACAGATTACCATAAAACTAGTTTTTATACAGGTACGTCACATTAATTGTATTCTAAAAATATTCGGCATCATAATAAAGATGTGCTCTTTATCATTTTTGGTTGTTTCAAGGCATTGAAAACAAGCACCGTTACCTGAAAAAATCAGCAGTCCCAACATTGTTTCCCTGGACTACTAAAACTCTTTCTCAAGAAGCTCAAGCTTGAGAAGAGCAGTTATCAAACCGAAATATTAGAAAAGCTGTGAGTACTGGCCATCTAGTACCAACTGACACTGCATGTCGTTCAAGTTTTTACCTTAGTTACCAATAACTGTTGTGTCAAATAAAAGAATGTAAAAGGTCATGTGTATATTTTAATATTATAATTCCCTCACAAATTGGTAGCAGAGCGTGGTTATATTTTGCAAGTATGAAAAATGGCATCAACTACGAGTTATCGTAATATAGAACCTTTGACAAAAATAAACTATGATACGTGGTGTTTGCAAGCACAAGCGGTCCTGATTAAAAATGATTATTGGGAAATCGTAAGCGGCGAGAAAACGTTACCACCAGCTACGGATGCGGCGGCGAGATCGGCGTTCAACAAAGAGGACTTGAAGGCAAGGGCTGAAATCCTACTTTTACTGTCACCGTCTGAATTAAAACAAATTAAAGTCTGCGCGACATCCAAAGCCGTATGGGACAAGTTAAAAGCTACTTACCAGAGCACTGGGCCTGCAAGGAAAGCTACATTATTAAAACAGTTGGTTCTAAAGCGAATGACCACAGGAGAAGATATACATGACCACATAAATAATTTCATGGATATCGTGGACAAACTCGCAGATATGGATATTAAAGTACCTCCAGAACTGCTTAGCATAATGCTTCTCTACAGTTTGCCAACAACTTTTGAGAACTTTAGAATAGCTATAGAATCTCGAGACACGCTGCCTAATCCTGAAGATCTGAAAGTAAAGATTCTGGAAGAATACCAAGCAAGGAGTGGAAATGTACAACCTGAAAGCTCAGAAGCATATCATATTAAGAAAAACAGGAATAGGTTATATTGCAAGAGCTGTAAAAAGAAAGGCCACACTATCGAGACATGTTGGGGCAAGAAGACAAACTTCAATGTAAAAGACAACGGAAGCAAAATAAGTTACAACGTTTGTCTGAGCATCGCAGATTCAGATGCTGATAAAAATGTTTGGTGTCTAGATAGCGGCTGCTCATCACACGTATGCGGTGACAAATCCATGTTTTCTAACATGACCCCTGAAAACGGCACCCTAAAGTTGGCATCAGAGAAATGTACCAGTAGAATTCAAGGAAAAGGAAGAGTTACAATCAGTGCCAATAAACAAGGCTACGATTTCAATAACACCCTGTTTGTTCCCGACATATCAGTAAACCTTTTATCCGTCGCCAAGATTACGGACAGAGGACATAAGGTTGTTTTTGAAAAAGAGAAAGCCTATGTCGTAGAAAAAACCGGCAAAAAGACACTGACTGCTTGTAAGAGAGATGGGCTTTACTACTTTGAATCTGTACGAAAAGAAACTGCAAACTATACACCAAAAACCGACGGTGACATTATGGAATGGCATCGCAAACTCGGGCACATAAACGAAAGAGACTTAAAGAATATGGCTAAAGATAACCTAATGTACGGTTTAAACTTAAATAACGAAGACATGGAAACATGTGAAACCTGCATCAAAGGCAAATTGTCCAGGTTACCGTTCATAAGACATGATGAACTATACACAACAGATAACCTGGAAATAATCCATAGTGACGTTTGTGGACCTTTTGAATGTGATACACTAGCAGGATCAAAGTACTATGTTACTTTCATAGACGACTATAGTCGTTATTGTCACGTCTATTTTATTAAAAGAAAGAGTGACGTATTCAACGTTTTCAAACAATATAAAAATGAAGTTGAGACGTTCCAAAACAAGAAGATAAAGAACCTGCAGACCGACAATGGCACAGAATACCGCAACAAGGAATTCGATAACTTTCTCAGATTGCATGGCATCCAAAGAAGGTTGACCACAGTTTACACCCCTCAACAAAATGGGATCAGTGAGAGGAAGAACAGATCCTTGCTAGATAAAGCCAGATGTCTGTTAATCGAGGCCAAGGCACCTAAAAAGCTCTGGGCGGAAGCGGTAGCAACCGCAAACTACCTTATAAATCGTAGCCCTTCCAAAGCACTGAATGGCGAAACTCCATTCAAGAAATGGCTAGGCCGAATACCTTGTGGGCATCATCTTTACGTGTATGGCAGAAAAACTTTTGTTTTGAAAAAGAACAAACGACGCAAACTAACCCAGAATGCCAAAGAAGGCGTATTCATGGGGTACTCGATGACCTCAAAGGCTTACAGAGTGTACATACCCGAAGACGATGATATAGTGATAAGCAGGGACATAAAAGTCATAGACAAGATGTACTTCGAAAAAGAAAGTCAGAACTATGATAAACTTATTAACGAAAGGGAACACTCTCAGATACCTGAAAAAGAAAACGAAATTAAAAACAATGATAAAAAGAAAAACAAGGTACAACAAATAGAAATTGAAATAAGTGAGAACGAAAAGAAAAATACGTCACAAAATTTCAACGAGCAAGAAGATGACGTTTCTTCGGTAGAAGAAATAGAGTCTTACGATGACGCATCAGAGGTTATAGAAATACCTGAAAATGGGAGGCCGCAAAGAGAGAGGCGTCTGCCCGCGTGGACCAGAGATTTTATACTGGACCAGACTGAAGAAAGTCACCTACTCTCGGAGGTATCCTATATATCCGATGAGAATGAAGATGTTGAATACTGGCATGATGCTATTAAAGCCGAGATTAGAGCACATGTTAAAAATGGAACCTGGAAAATAGAAAAGAAAAAGAAAGACATGAAAGAAGTGGACCACAAAATGGTTCTAAGAAACAAAATAGGACCCGACAACAGTATCACTAAGAAAGCCAGACTTGTAGCACGGGGTTTCACTCAGCGACCAGGCGTTGACTACAATGAAACATACGCTCCTGTAGCTAAACTGAGTTCTATAAGATCTGTTGTTGGAATAGCCATGGAAGAAGGCTTGAAATTGAACCAGATGGACGTTACAACGGCGTACCTTAATGGTGAATTGGAAGAAAATATAGCTATGAAGTATCCTGAGTATTTAGAGGAATACCTGACTGAAATCATGGTTGAAGAAAGTAAACAAGAAAATTTAACTTTGTACAACAAAACAATGAGCATGCTAAAAGACATAAAAAACAATCCAAAAGGGAAAATTTGTCACCTCATAAAAGCTTTATACGGACTCAAACAGGCAGGGAGGCAATGGTACAAGAAACTCGACACAGAGTTAAAGAACATAGGTTTCAAACATCGGAAGCGGACCCATGTTTATACTTACTAGAGAAAAGAGGAGTTAAAGTCATAATAATTATCTATGTCGACGATTTGTTAATTGCCTATTCGTGTCCTAGAAAGCTCCAAGAAATAAAAATCCTGTTAAATACGAAATTTGAGTTAAAAGACCTAGGTACACCTAAACGGCTAGTAGGGATAGACGTTACTTATAAGGGAGACGAAATCAAACTGAACCAGGAGAAGTTCATAGAAGACACTCTTAAAAAATTCAAAATGGAAGATTGCAAGGCCACGTCTACACCCATTGAACCAGGTCTAAGACTAGAAAAAGCAGGAAGAGATGAAAGGAACGATCTGCCCTACAAACATTTGATCGGCACACTCATGTACTTGGCAGTGGCAACTCGACCCGATATAATGTTTGCCATAAGCTATCTCTCCCAATTTAATGATTGTTACGGAGATGAGCATTTCAAGTGTGCAAAAAGAGTGCTGCGATACTTAAAGGGAACAAAAAGCGTTGGTCTCGTATTCCGAAAAACTCGCCAAGAATTATATGGCATGGCTGACGCAGATTGGGGCTCATGAAAGCTCGACCGGAAATCTTTTTCGGGTTGTTGCTTTAAATTTGCTGGAACGGCCATAAGCTGGATGTCGAAAAAGCAAAAGTCTATGGCACTATCGACTGCCGAAGCGGAATATGTCGCCCTGACAGAAGCTGCGAAAGAGGCTATTCATTTGAAAAGTCTATTCAAAGATCTATTCCCTCACAAAAGCACTCTTTGAAGAGATAAACACATCAGTTGTGCAAACTACCAGTTCAGAAGATTTGACTCTTCCCGATAATGTATATATTTCTACCCAAGATGATGATTGAACGCAGCTCATTGATTAATTTGTGTGATGAAGGTGATATTGTGATGGTGTCATGGCTGATAGAGGATTTAATTTAATGTTCAGGACTTGTTTGCAGTGAAAAATGTGTCAATTAATATACCTGCTTTCTTGAAAGGCAGATCACAGTTGCCAGGTTTTGTATTAAAGTGCGCTTGATCAGAAACTTGCAAGTCAAAGAGTACACATAGAAAGATTTTATAAAATTTTGCAGACACCTTTAATCTCATTTTATGTGGCATCCGAAATATTTTTTATATGATTAATGTTGTGTAATTGTAGAGTAAGGATTGTAAATAATAAAAAGAAATTCAAATAGTTATGTTTATTACTTTTATTTTCACACCCTAATAAAATAACAAATAATACACTAAAGAAAACAAGAACAAAAAAATCTGAAAATCTTATTACAGGTATCCTAACCTACCTACAGCCTATTTATAATTAATATGTTTTTTTAATTAATTAGTTTTAGGTTCTATATTTACTTAAAATAATTGTTAAAGTTATCAACTTAAACTTTTTCTAACATCTCAGAAATAAAGTCCTCATGTCTTGTAGGGCCTTAAATGAATAAACAATCAAATTATAGAATGATCTATTAGTACAGTATAGCTGACCCAGTATTGCTGATGATGTCCTGATACATGCTAGAGTGAGGAGGATCATCGTGCCTTTGAGTTCCTGTGTTTCTAAAGTAAACATTCCGGTCACACAGCTCTAATCTGTAAACAAAACAAGAGTTCAGTCTTGATAGAAAAAACTTAAAAAGCACTAGCTTGAAAGCTTATATTTTCGATAAAACGTTTTGTATCAAAGTACATTAGGTAAACGAGAACCAAGCTGGCAATCACTCTTTCAAAATCATGTAATTAGAAGGGAAAATTTGTGATTTATGGTTATAAGGTTATACCTGTCGACTAGGTTTGCTTTCCTTCCTCGTAAAGATGCACCTCGTTTCTTCAATTCAGCTTTCAACCCACTTATCCGCCATGTCGAATACATGTTTCGTTCACAACAGTTCTTTCAATATTATAAAAAAACGCACTCAACAAGTAAAGCCAAAACACAACACAAACTTGACAGGTGAAAGCTATGCTAGCGCCATCTACCTAAAGCTTTCACCGGCCAACCCCATTGCTAGGTATAATAGATACTACTATTTTGCTGACACTGACAGTGACAGATGTACTCTGTACTGCCGTTTTATTTATTTTATTTCTCACTAGCGACCCGCCCCGGCTTCGCACGGGTCTATTGTAGTCTTTGGCACGGGTGCAAATGTGCAATGCATATACTAATATACCTACCTACTACAGAATGTCCATATAACAACGTTTACAGCTTTTTTGTCATGAGACAATACAACGCGCCGCGCCGGCCGCTATGTCCCTGCATTTTAAATCTGTAATATCTTCGGAAATATTCATTTAAATTAAATGCTGTAAAAGGCCATATTGATCTTTATTAAATGGAAAATGTATTTAAGGTCCTTAATTGGATAAGGATTAATGCTGTATTTCTTAAAATCACTTTGTAAATAAGCCATTTTTTCCCGTAAAATATAAAGGATAAAAAATGGTTATTGTGGGTTATCCTTAAGAGATAGACATATACCATCACGGACTTTTTTGTGACCTTTTTAAGGTGTACAATACTGTAGTTCATTATTTTGATTTATCTCGTGGGGTTCAGCCAGCGTTTGCAATTTAAGTGCAATAAAATGTGTTTATTTACGACATCATATTAAAAACCTCTAAATTTATCAGTGTTTCCCTACAATATTATGTATGTATTATACATATAAACCTTCCTCTTGAATCACTTTATGTATTTAAAAAAACCGCTTCAAAATCCGTTGCGTAGTTTTAAAGATTTAAGCATACATAGGGACGGACAGACAGCGACAGCGACTTTGTTTTATACTATGTAGTGATGATGTAGTGATGATAGTGATAGTGATGATGATGATAGTGATAGTGATTATATCTCAAGGATTCTAAATTAAATTAAAATGAAACGATAAGGCACAAAAAATATGTTTATTTCTTTCAAAATCACATACATAACATTGTTTGCTTATACTAAGATATATATTTCTTTCATTTACAACAAGTACTTCAACAAGTACCGGTAAAGTCTGGTTACTTTGGCCCTTGAGGGTAACTTTGGCAATAACTCGTTAACCAATAGGAACACAGCACACTGTGTTTACTGTAAACCTATTGGTTAAAAGTTTGAGCCAAAGTTGTACTCCAGAGCTAAAGAAACCCGACTTTACGGTACTCCGTACGAATTAACTGAAAGTAAAACGACGACTGATCGAGAAAAAGTTTTTGGCGGGGGAAGACGGGCTGCGGCGCGCGGCGGGATATCTCTTATTGGACTGCTGTGATTGGTTAGACAGCCAGCCTTCGTCTCCTGCACTGCACCTGCGTTCCGTTCACTCCTGTGCTGTGTACTATGCGTCTGTGCCATTCCTTCAGTGCTATTCAATTGTATTGTTATTGGAATGTATGACTTAATTACAGGGGTTATTTCTGGCAGAATTTAGTCTTAGACATACCTAGGTACTTAGTTATGGGTTTGAGTATACAATTATTATTCATCAAATTATACTATCTTACAGAAATTACGAATGCTGTGCAAAGTTATCTGTTATGGTTTCGTACGTGTATTCAAAACTCAGCTATCAAGCAACGATTTTTAAAGAAATAAACGTGGTTATGTGTCTTATCATTTCATTTTTATTTAATTTAGAATCCAACCATCCAACCAACCATGAAACATTCAAGACGTACTAAAATTATGAAATATGAAAAAAAAAATGTTTGCTTAGGTGTTATTTACAAAAAAAGATCTCGCTATCACTGACTTTCATCAGAAAGATAAACACGACTTATTTCTACGCGATACTGCACTACAGCTTCTGAAATGTAAACCTAGGATTTTTTGTAAATGTTTATCTATTTTGACAAATTCAAATCAAGGTTTGACAAAAAGCTTCAGACCTCTGCGAGATGTTGACGATCTAGTATAAATTTAATGTCTTTGACGATAACGTATTTTTCAACATTTCGGATGACCGAGTTGCGCTCGGTTTTTTTTTTTGGAAACACGGATAA
Organism: Melanchra persicariae; assembly: GCA_947386135.1. Classification (NCBI taxonomy): domain Eukaryota; kingdom Metazoa; phylum Arthropoda; class Insecta; order Lepidoptera; family Noctuidae; genus Melanchra; species Melanchra persicariae. The sequence continues at coordinate 20,438,472 of OX376659.1, read as the reverse complement.
AACGACGTTTTCTAAAAATGAAACCTAGCTAGATCGATTTATCGTCCCCTGCATACTTTTCATGAAAATCGTTGCAGCCGTTTCCGAGACTCAGATTATCTACAGTGTGTATAAATATACATATCTATGCTATCATGTGTCTATGTATACAAAAATTGCTCGTCTAAAGGTATTAGATTAGATGAACGGTACCAACTGAATTAAAATGATTGAAAAAAAATATAAAAAAGATGGTCGACCCATCCATTTTTTTTTTTTTTTACGGGGGGAAATCCTCATGGATGTCCTCCGCCCTGGGGCGGGCGGAGGGGTCTGTCAGACTCTTACTGACTAAAACCACCCCGGTGTTCCATCTTCCACCTACGCCGGGGATCGCGGGAACATAGCGACTTCCGTAATCCCCGGCTGGTGCCGGCCCGCCTCTGCGGGCCACATCTCGTATGCGGGGGGAGTGAGGTGTTTAACTCCCCCCGCGACGTCAGAGGGGCGCACGGGAACACCACGCGCCGCCACCTCGGGTCCGGATGAATGGGGGGCAACGGACATCCCCAAGTCCGCCGCCCCTGGGTAATTGGGTAATTAGGGGGGCCGAAGGAGGGCAGCGTACGCCCTCCTCCGACGCCCGGTGCGCCTGCTGCGGGCCGGGAGAGCACTCGACATCTCCCTCTCCCTTTCCGCAGCCTCCTTCTGCGCGATGACAGTTTCGCAGAAGGAGACCACCGCGTCCCAGGACACCTCACCGCCGACCATAGAACGGACTACAGCCGGCAGCGAGAGGTCACTGCCTACCACAGAGACGAGGGCACGGCGTGGCTCCTCCCAAGCGGCACACTCTGCCAGCGTATGCCGCGCCGTGTCCTCCCGACAGTCGACGCAGTGGTGACACCGAGCGTCCGGCTCCCTGCCTATGCGACACAGGAACCTCCCAAAGCAGCCATGCCCCGTGAGGACCTGTGTCGCACGAAACGACAGGGAGCCGTGCCTTCTCCCGAGCCACAGGTCGAGCACTGGCCGGATGGCCTCGATAGTGACGAGGCCGGCGGTAGGGCGTGAAAGCCTGTTCCGCCATTCCGCCACCAGGACCTCGCGCAGCTGCGACCGACGCAGCTCAAAATGTCGCTGCGTCAGTCGCTCCCCGCGCGCCCGCGCGTCCTCGCGCCACCGATGCATTGACGCGAGGACTTTTGCCTCCAGGTCCCAGGGCGGAGATCCGGCCAGTGCGCAAGCCGCCTCGTAGGAGATCGTGCGATAACCCCTGATAACTCTGACGGCCATCACCCTCTGCGGCTTCCGCAGAACAGAGATGGTGCCGGCCGTATGGTCAACCCATCCATGTACCAACCTCGGCAAGCGTCGCTTAACCTTGAAGATCGGCCAGTGGGGCTGTTATAATTTAGCCACGAGCTCTTTGTTTCGTTTTAAAACGCACCTGGTCTATAGTTTAGCGTTCATGTGTAGGTAGCCTGCCTACAGTAAAGTAAGGTACCTACCTACCTAAGGTAGGTACTTTATTGCTAACTAAGCTAACTTTCTTGCTTTCAGAGTCTAGTTTTTGTAGCAGTTTTTCCAGTTCGCTAGCCGATTCGCGAAAAATGGCTAAATCATCTGCGAACCGTTGTGTGTTAATCTTTTGTACGCCTAACCATACCTATTCTATCCATATAGGCACATGAGTAGATAAACGGATATAGGTACCTACCCCGCTCCACTATAATGACTACCTAACCATTTCAACTGTCAAATATCTACAAAACTGGGATCAACAGCTCAATGTAATTTCTGAGGTAGGGGAGGAGTTTACATTTAGTGAATGGTCACCCATCTAGTGCACCGACCTGTGCAAATGCTACTTAACCTCAAAGATCCGACCGTGCGACTCTTAATGAACCACAAGTTCAATTAAAAAAAATCTCCACTTCGAAATAAATACTCCGACTTGCTCTGAGCTAAAATAACATGAAAAAGTGAGCAGTCGCGGGACGCCTAGCAGATGTGAAACATCGTATTTATTTTGTACCTACACCTATTTTAGATAATGTACCCAAAGAAAGGTACCCTTTGAAAACACAATATTATGTCCATGCACATCACAGACTACAATAGAATAGGAAAACATACTGCTCGCAGCACAGCTAAGGCTAACAAGTAACAGCAAAGTCAAAGTCAAAGCATTTATTTCAAATAAGCCATTTACAGGTAGGTAGGTAGGTACTTTTGAACTGTCAGAGTCAGTCAGTTAAAAACATGAAGCTGTTTGCACGTTCCAAAGCGTAGATCTCTATGGAGAAGAACGTGCAAGAAACTCCACGGACACTCTTTTAAATCATTTTATGATTTACAATAATCCTGGTTACATTATCTTTGTTGCTTCTACATGTGAGAACAATGTAAAGAAGGAGAAAAAAAAAGAATTTTAAGTATCAAATAAACTATTGAAATAAGTCAGCGACAGCTAAGAGATGACCAGTCTCCACTGATGGCGCCCGTACACAAACATGACGCGTGCATCAGCACCATTCAGCTCAACCATTTTGAAGGGAACTGAATGATCCGATACACGCGCCACCATCAGCGAGACATTCGAGTAAGCATGACAAACCCTCAACTGCCCCTGCTCATTCATGTCAAAGAAGGAAACCATCTATTAACCATAAAAAGGCTCCTGTCAATGCAAGGTAACGTTATAAATTTTTACCGGTATTAAAAGCCTTGGTTATAGGTACTTTTTCTTCTTTGCACTTTTGTTGACAATTTGACATAAAAGTATATGGAACGTGAACGTCAAAAAAACCTTTACAAAAATCAACATGGCGCTTAACTTAAGTGTCAAGATTCACCCCGTAGTATTATTTCAAATTGTAGATGCTTATGAGCGTAGAAATGCAGATTCGCACAGAGTTATTGGTACCCTGTTGGGTAAGTATTTATTTAAGATCTATTTTGCTAGTTTCAAAAAACAATTTCTGCATGAAATACCTAGCTTTTTACCGACGTCATCTGTCATGTGTTCATTCGTGATACACACCGAGGAACCCTGAGGAGCTGTAATTTTCTGCCTTACGATTTTGAACATTTTTAAATCAGTGTAATTTAGGTATATTGATCATTATATTTCACCGCTAAACGCGGTAAAACTAGTCTTTACATACTTTTGAGGTTATGTTATTGTGATGCATAGGCACCTGCGACAAGGGGATCGTGGAAGTGACGAACTGCTTCTGTGTGCCACACAAGGAACATGCCGACCAGGTGGAGGCCGAGCTCAACTACGCTATGGACGTGTACGAGCTGAACAGACGAGTCAATGCGTCTGAGAACATTGTTGGTATGTTGTAGTTGACTTTTATATTATGATGGTCACTTGTCTAGAATTTGTAGTTTGCACATTCAATTTGATGGTCTGAGGGTGAACTTCACATTCAAACTCATAAGAACAGTGTATGCTCGTAAGTCGTGACTACTGACAGCCCAACCAAAACTGGTAATCTTGATAGAAATATTAATTTTACAGTTATAATTTTTATTAATGAAGATGTCTACTAAGAAATGATTTTCCGAAAATAATCCTTTAAATAAAGGGGGAAACATGGAGACATTGTGTGAATGGTTTTATTGCTTGGGTTTCAATTTAAAATTGGCACAAAGATTTATTATAATTATATAAGTTAGTAAAAAGGTTCAACAAACTTAGTTTAAGTAGGTAAATCAAAACTAGTTGTTGCAAACAAAATGTTGCAGTTTGCGGGTGTACCAGCGAGTTGGTTTCTAGGTTGTTGGGGGTTAGGAGGCTACTCGTCCCACTTAGAAACTGGGACCAGGGACCAATTCCAGATTTTATAATTTAACTAGCTTTTTCCCACAACTTACATGCATAATTATGTTGTCTTTTTCCCACAACTTCGTACATGCATAATTATGTTGTCTTTTTCCCACAACGTCGTACATACATAATTATGTTCTCTTTTTCCCACAACTTCGTACATGCATAATTATGTTGTCTTTTTCCCACAACTTCGTACATGCATAATTATGTTCTCTTTTTCCCACAACTTCGTACATGCATAATTATGTTGTCTTTTTCCCACAACTTCGTACATGCATAATTATACATGTAAGTTGTGGGAAAAAGCTAGTTAAATTATAAAATCTGGAATTGGTCCCTGGTCCCAGTTTCTAAGTGGGACGAGTAGCCTCCTAACCCCCAACAACCTAGAAACCAACTCGCTGGTACACCCGCAAACTGCAACATTTTGTTTGCAACAACTAGTTTTGATTTACCTACTTAAACTAAGTTTGTTGAACCTTTTTACTAACTTATATAATTATAATAAATCTTTGTGCCAATTTTAAATTGAAACCCAAGCAATAAAACGTACATGCATAATTATGTTGTCTTTTTCCCACAACTTCGTACATGCATAATTATGTTGTCTTTTTCCGTTCCCGTGTAGCATATAATATATAGGCCTTTCTTATGAATGTGGCTATCATTATGCAAAAATAATTTTCAAAATCCGACTGGTAGTTACAGAGATTATTACGTTCAAACAAACAAACTCTTGTTTGTTGTGTCTTCAGCTTTATATTATTAGTATAAATAATAGGCAACTGGGCCCACGTCACTTTAAGTATTGGGACAATTGCACTACTGAATATTGTCTAGGAGTCAATAAAGTGATACTGGCTGTAGCAAAGGGTAGTAAAACATAGGCCCAGTTACCTATTATTAAATTAGAAAAGGTGGAATTGGTGCCTGGTCCCAGTTTATAAGTGGGACGAGTTGCCCCCTAACCTGGGTCTGTTTGTCATGTATGATCTTTCCATGTTGTGAATAATAGTTTGTATGAAAGATCTTAACGGATTTATCAGGCAGGTTTGATCCCTCAAATGGTCTTCATCAGTTCTCATTCATCATCATTTTGTTTTTGATAATGGATAAAGCTTGCGTGCGGTCGTTTCCAGGCTGGTGGGCCACGGGCAACGAGGTGACGAACCACTCGTCGGTGATCCACGAGTACTACGCGCGCGAGTGCCGCTCGCCCGTGCACGTGACGCTGGACACGTCGCTGGCAGGCGCGCGCATGGGGCTGCGCGCCTACACGTGCGTGGCGCTGGGCGTGCCGCGCGGCAAGCAGGGCTGCATGTTCACGCCCATCGACGTGGGACTCACGTGCTACGAGCCCGAGGTCAGCTCCACTCTCACTCCCATACAATACAATATAACACAAGCCTCCATTCTGTCACTGCTATTTTCTGTCTATCCAGTTTATATTATTATAGGCGTTCGTGCGTGCTAAAATGTATCTTACGCTGACGCCCGACACTATCTATCTACTACGTTGTCTGCCATGGCTTCGGGCGATCACGTGCGTCATTGAACGCAACGCTACTGCTGCTCTGTCTCTCTGCTAAGAAATGATTACACAAAAGCATAGGTGCCTAAGAAAAACAGAGATTTTATTATTTGCTTTAAAATGAAAACATGTTTGTTTTGTCCAAGTCCAGAATTTTTTCAGTTCGTATGTCAGGTCAGTACAGCTGTGGTTTTTTAGTGCATTTAAACAATAAAATCCTGATTGCTACATAGGTTTTGCATTTTCTGTTGCGAGTTAAGACAGCCGCTTACGCAATATTCACGAGATTTAGCCATTATTAAAGGCGCGGGTGCGGTATGCACTCGAGCAAGCGCGTGGGAACCGACTGGATTTTATTCGGCGTAGGTACGTAAGAGCGTGACCTTGAACGAGTGACGGAGGCCGATTTTCTGTCGATCCAGTTTAGTGTCTTTTTAACCGACTTCAAAATTTATTTTTGTATGTTTGTACAGCGTTATTTTCGGCAATAGTCAGTTTTGGATAGTTTCGGTTACGGATAGATTTTTAGAAATAATAAACAAACATAAGTGACGCGCGCGGCTAGTGTGTCGGTCCGGAGGCATCGCAAGATCAACAGTCATAATATCAACAGTTAAAACATCAACACCGTAAGACCAACGATTCAAAATCTCAACACTTCAGAATCTCAACAGCTTAGTAAGTCAACAGTTCAGAAGATCAAAGTTTAAAATCCCAACTATGAAAGTACCTATTAGGTCAATACTAATTAATGTTATACATGGTTTACTATAAGTAAACATCATGGGGCACCTCGACTCGGACAGGTTAGGTTAGAAGGGGATGGCGGGGTCTAGTGAGCGAGCGAAGCGAGCGAACTGACCCCGCCATACCCTTCGTGGTTATTTTTTTTCAAACCCTTGAGCCCCGCGAAGCGGGGCTCCGACTTGCTAGTATTGACCTAATAGGTACTTTCAAAGTTGGGATTTTAAACTTTGATCTTCTGAACTGTTGACTTACTAAGCTGTTGAGATTCTGAAGTGTTGAGATTTTGAATCGTTGGTCTTACGGTGTTGATGTTTTAACTGTTGATATTATGACTGTTGATCTTGCGTATGTATCCCGTGTCGGTCATCACGTGTCTCATTTAGACTCGGACCCTATCCGAAATTGTCCGAAACTTTATATCGGATTCGGTTACGGTTAAGGCGAGAGCTCCAGGGTAGCCCGCGAAATTCAAATTTTCTTGTTTTTTGCAATTTGCAGGTCAGTATCAGGTTGTATGTTGGTCAAAATATGATTCGCGGCCGTAGCAAGTACGTATTTACAGAACTGTAATAATTAAAATCATCAATACAACTCTCTTAGTTAGAATTGATGCCAAATGTTATGATTTCATGAAATACTACCTACATTTGACATCAATTCTAACTGAAAGAGTTGTTTGTATTGATGATTTTAATGATTATAATTCTTTAAATACAACATTCTTGCTATGGCCGCGAATCAACCGACACAGACCAGACCAAGATACAACCTGACACAGACAAATTGCATAAAACGTAAGAAAATTAGAATGTCGCGGGCTACCCGTGCGCTTTCAGGATACATTTTTATTTCGGATATGTGATAGTCTCGGTTACGGAGCTCCTTAACATCCCTGCTACGAAGGCACACAAAGTAACTTCAGTATTTGGGTCATGAGAGTTTGATTTGATTCCAGATCGTGGGTCTGAACCTGTGCCAGAAGACGACGGGCGGCGGAGGGCGCTCGCGGCAGGTGCAGCCCGTGCCCGACCTCGCGCAGGTGGCCGACGCCGCCGCGCAGCTGTCGGCGCTGCTGGACCAGGTGCGTGTTGCTACCCGCGCCGCCGCACACCTGCACCCTGCCGCACTCTACAGCCGCCTGTTCGCAGGTGCTGTCCTACGTGGAGGAGGTGCTGGCGGAGCGCGCGGAGGTCAACAACGCGGCCGGCCGGCAGCTGCTGGAGCTGGTGAACTCCGTGCCCAACCTGTCTGCCGACACCTTCTCCGCCGCCTTCGCCTCCAGCGTCAAGGACCTGCTCATGGTAACCTAGTCTTCCTTCAGTGCGAAACGACAGCGGCAGACTGGATGCAGTGTACTCAGTGGCGTAGCTATAAGGAAGCGGGGCCAGAGTTCCGGAATTCGTTCGAAAGAGTCACCGCGGCGCTGGAACGCAAAGGGCACAAAGAGGAACACGGATGGGTTTTAGTCAGAAAAACTAAAACCCATCCATGTCTGGGTCTGACACTCCCTTCCGCTCCACCCAGAGCGATGATTTCTCATCCATAAAAAAAAATGGGGAAGCGGGGAATGCGAGCCACAACAAGAATTTTTACACGCTATCGTAAGGTGCAGCGCACACGATCATTCTGTCGGCAGAACTATAGGGACGTCGACGCTATGGAAATGCAGAGATTGCCATGTATTATTTTATACTTGAATTACACAAAAGCAGAAGAAATAGCCTTAGTCCTCTTGTATTAACATCGATACATCGATCTCTAGCCGTCTGCGTCAGCGCGCGTTGAAGCAACGTTCTATTTTCTTCGCGCACTTGTTGTGAGCGCGATCTGCCAGAATGGCACGGATTGTTTGTGCGCCCGACTTTTTGCGCATCGTACGTTATTACTCCATATAATTGCTTAGGTTCTGTTTTCACAGACTAAGAAGTGCCTATATCCTATAAAACACAAACCTTGACAATTTTTCAATAATAAATAGGTTAGGTTTGAGTCTTATTTCATAAGTATGGTATAAAATACGGAAAATAAATTCCAAAACGCAGCTGCACGAAAAAAAAACTTGGCAAAACTTAATCAGTTACATTTTACCCTAAAACTATGAGAGCCATGGCCAGTGCCGAATTGACCATCTGCAGGAGGCTACGGGTACCGAATGACACGTGTGTGCGTAAATAATTAAAAACACATCTAATCATATCAAATCTTAGGCCCGGTTTCCACCAAAGCAGACAGGAGAGATGTGTTGAATAAACCAATCCGATAAGATAAGCAGAGAAGAGATGTGGAATAACGAAATCGGATTGGTTTGTTCAACACATCTCTCCTCTCTGCTTTGCTGGAAATCGGGCCTAACCATTCCCGAAATATCCATACCGACTATGTAGTTCTGCCCCGCGTTTGTGATAATTTCGTTTTCAGTTTACTAGCTATTCCTAATTCTTCTGCTTACACAAATTGACGACGGAACGGTGTTCTGTGTTATTGAATGGCAAGCGCTACAGTATGTGTGTACTGTGTACGCAGGTGGTGACGCTGGCGCAGCTCATCAAGACGCAGCTGCAGCTCAACGAGAAGCTCACGCTGCTGACGTCACAGTGAGACTACACACTCCAAGCGCGAGCGCGTTCCGAACATGTTATCCTTCAATAAATAACTAACCACCATCATCACTCTTTATTTTGAATTCGCCCTTTAAGCTCGCTGTTGCTGTAGTTACGAAAAGATGTTTGTTTGGTTTAAAAAAAGATCCCATTGTTATGTACACATTTTACTGTATGTTCTTCATGTGTGCGGCAGAAGCGCCTGCGCTCGGTGGCAGTCGGCGAGCCACGCGGCCGACACGAGCGTGCCGCGCGACGCGTGCGACCCGGGCGACACGTGCGACCCGGGCGACACGTGCGACCCGGGCGACACGTGCGACCCGGGCGACACGTGCGACCCGGGCGACACGTGCGACCCGGGCGACACTTGCGAACCGGGCGACGCATGCGACCCGGGCGACATACGCTCGGCCACTCGGCCGCGCACGATGTAGTCCACCTCGCTGCCCTCCTCCATCTCCGACATCTACAACACCGTGCATTATGTACTATTTGTTACTTTTCTGAGCGCGCCAGTGAATTGCATTTAGTGTTGTCTTTGGAATGGCAATCTTACTTTAGTGTTGGTACTTGGTGATCATAGTTCTTACCGAGAGCACGAGGCCGCCGTACGCGCGCACGTAGCGCGCCATGAGCCGCGCGGCCGGTTCCGCCGCCTCGATAGCGAACGTCAGCCCGTCGAAGAAGTCGGGCAGCGCGCGGCCCGGGGGGCCCGCGGGGCCCGCGGGGACCGGCGCCGGGGGCCCGGGGGCCTCCTCGTCCGTCTGCACCTCGTCCTCGGCGTCGCGGGGCGGTGGCTCGTCATTAGTGATCGCTGCGGGACCGGCGTCACGTTTGTGGGCGTCATCGTTCGTCTTCGACTCGGTGAGCCGTCGTTTCTTTTGAGCTTGCATCACTTTTTCTATTTCGTCGTCTGTGTCGCCGTCTGCAATGTGTATTTTGAACCTTAAATATAAATATCGTATGCAATCATTGTAACGAAGGTGATCAGAATACTTGCCAGAATCAGGCGTGTCTAAATCGCGGCTGGCGCGGGCGCCGGGTAGGTCGGTCAGGCGGGGCAGGTCGGGCAGGCGGGGCAGGTCGGGCAGGCGGGGCAGGTCGGGCAGGCGGGGCAGGTCGGGCAGGCGGGGCAGGTCGGGCGGCGGGCGCAGGCGCCGGTGCGGCTCGGTGGCGTACCACTGCCAGGGCAGCAGGCGGCGCTGCTCGCTCACGTGCTCGAGCCAGTCGGCGCGCGCGACGGGCACGTGCGCGCCGGCGGCCGCACGCACCGCGCGCAGCTTTGGCGTGTTGGGAAATGCGCAACTGAGAACATTACATTATCCTTATGGGTACACTCTTCGATATTTTGTCCATACAAATTTCGGGGACCCTTACTCGACTGTTTGACATTATACATTCAAAGTTAAGCATGGTATCGTTTTATCTCATTATTAATTTTGTCTGTACGGAAACAGAATAGTAAAATAAAAAGCCATTAAAAAGTTATAAGCCAGCAAGATTCGTTTTTTTTTTTGCCAATTTTAACGCAACTTCGGCGTAAAGAAGTGTAAAATCTCAAAAACAAAGTCGGCACCGACAAACCTCAATGGTAGAAAAGTTCAATAAACTTTATTTGCAATGGATTTATGCAGTGGTTTTTTCATAAAACTCAACCTTCCAATAGACTTTTCGTGCATCGTCTAACGTTGTTTTCGTTCGGAACGGTGTTTTGAGCGTGGAAACTAGACATTGTGCGTTTAGACTAGCATCTAAGTGCTCATCACTGATACTGTCTCTGTCGGGCACGATGCCCGGTGAGACAGTGTGCTTTTTGGCCACGCTTACCAGCGAGTTCGAGCCCGCGACTAGGTCAACCTTAAGGGCTACTTTCAGCACAGGAATTCTAGGGAATATGCATTTATTTTTTTTTATTTACAGAATAAAATACTTATTTAGCTTTAGAAAGCACTTATGAAATAATTGTTCAAGTAACTTATAATTTTATAAAGCTTCAAAGTTGACAATTAGAAAGAGATGTCCGATATGGACTTTGACGACGTCTAAGTCCATGACGCATATACACATAGAAATACACTTCTGGACACATCTATTGGCCCACCTTGTATTTTCAGTTTCGTTTGGTCCTAGCTAAAATTTTATATTAGGTCGAGCAAAAAGTTTTTATGCAGTTTTGAACCTGGCACATTCACAATTTCATTCAATAGTCTTTTTTTGAATTTCGAACACAGAATTTAAAAAAACAAAAGACAATTTGGAGCCTGTTTGTTGATATCAAACAATCGAATACTAAGAAAACTTGGTTTTATTGGTTTACTTGGATTTAATTCTTGAAAAAGTGATTGATATCTTTGGTTTTGCAACAAACATTACTTATTCTTAACATTAAGGTGAGGTTCTATCAATAATCTACGGATACTTCATCTGAAGTCGCCGCCCAAGCTGTGGCACTTATTCAGGCCGGACACAGCCAGAGAAACGTGAGTGCTCAACTTAATTTAAGTCGATCTGCGGTCCGAAATGTTTATCGGAGGTACCTAGAGACTGGCGGCTTTGTTCGTCGCCAAGGAAGGCCACGATCTCGGGTCACAACTGAAAGGCAGGATCGATTCATCGTGACGACCAGCTTGAGAAATCGTCATCTTACCTCCATTGAGATACAAAACCAACTTCGCGACTTCCACGGAGTATCTGTGAGCGCTCGAACTGTTCGGAGAAGGTTAAAAGAACGCGATATGGTACCACACAAGCCAGCTAATGGGCCCAAACTAACGCGAGCCCACCGAACAGCGCGCCTTCATTTCGCACGCAGTCATTTAAATTGGACACAGCAAGATTGGAGCCGTGTACTCTTTTCTGATGAGTCTAAAATTGTGTTACATGGCAATGATGGAAGGAAGAAGGTCTATCGACGTAAGGGAGAGCGTTTCGCACAATGCTGCTTTGAAGAGAGGGTTGCTTATGGCGGTGGCTCATGGACTGTCTGGGGCGGTATATCCGCGAGCGGCAAAACTCAACTTGAGGTTGTTACAGGACCACGGCTGCCAACATTAAATGCTGAAAGGTATATTCGTGAGTGCTTAGAACCTCACGTGATACCATACGCGGACTATGTGGGCCCAAATTTCCTTTTTATGCATGATAATGCAAGAGCCCATGCGGCCGGCATCGTCAGGGAATATCTTCGGGATGTGAACATCACAGTTATGGACTGGCCAGCCAGAAGCCCAGACATGAACCCCATTGAGCACATGTGGGACGAGCTAAAAAGACGTGTTAGGGCTCGTCAGCCAGTTGCCCAGACGATGCAGGAGTTGAAAACTGCCATAGAAGAGGAATGGGAGATGATCCCTCAAAATTTCATAGAGCGGTTGATAAACTCTATGCCTAATCGTATGAGAGCTGTGGTAGATGCCCAAGGAGGCAACATGCGTTAGTAAATTAAACCTTTATCTGATAAAACATGTTTTTTATTCAAAAATCAATTGCCTTTAACAAGGCGCATATCCGACTTGTTAGGCGTAGCTCCATGTAGTATGGTATTCTGAATTCAAATTTAAAACAATACGATCGAAAAAGATGGTAAAATGTATCAGGTTTAAAACTGCATCAACAGTTTTTGTTCAATCTAGCAATCATATTTCGGTAGGGGCCATCGAAACCTAAACTCTAAGGTGGGCCAATAGATGTGTCCAGAAGTGTATAAAGAACAGGAGAAATGGCAAGGGGGCGTGACGGTTGTTTGTGAAAACAGATTTTGAAAAAAGCATACCGTAAGCGTTTAGGAGATATACACGTAAAGGTAAAATATGGTTATTAGGTCCAAGTTCTTAAAATAGGAAGCCTAACTTTTATTTGTATTTTGTAAGGGTCTACAACGTCTTGCCAAGTTTCATTTATGTGCGCTTAGTAATTAATGAGCTATGACATAATTTACTACGAATATAATTTATGACATCAATAAAAAATAATTATATTTTATGACATCCGATTGTAGAACTTTTTATGAAAAAGCAAAATGAAATATATTCCAATATTTAGTGTATTAATTCAACTATTCACATGTAAAGTTTCAGCTCATTATATTACATAATTAAAGAGATATTCCTAATAAAAAACCAGAACAACCGAATTACATGGATAAACCGACCAAGTTTGAATAGCTATAAAAAAGCGACCGTGCAGTATAAAGAGCTGACGTTCTAGAATTTCCAGGGTTTTACCATTATTGGACTAGTACAGGTGGGCACACAACTGATTACTGTTGTCTGCTGTTGCAGTAGGTACCTAATTATTATTGTCTACACTAATATTATAAAGAGGAAAGATTTGTTTGTTTGTTTGTCTGTTTGAAATGAATAGGCTCCGAAACTACTAGACCGATTTGAAAAATTCTTTCATCAATAGAATTCTACATTATCGGTGATGGACATAGGCTATAGAATATTTTCAAAAAAGTTAGGGATCCGTATGAAAACTTCGATAATGTAACCCCAGGTGTGAGAAAAAATCCTTATATCGCGTACGCTGCGGAATCTATTGACAAAAGAGCAAAGTGATGTACTACAGTTTTATGGAGGTCATCAATATCTACAAAAAAGCTTGCGGTACCATATGTCTAACTATTATGGATAAGTCACCATGACCGCTTTTTGTTCATATTATTCAAGCAAATCCCATGGTGAAATTAAAAATGGTGATTTTAGTATCATGATATTAATCCTTATCCATTAAAATGGTTTGATAATTAAGGTTGATTATGTCCGTGTAAATTATACTTTAAATTATTCAAATAAACATGTTTGGAGTAAGAAAAATGTCGCGGCTTGAGCGAACTGGGGATAATCGTATCAATGCTTGGTCCGATGAAGTTGAAACACCACGGAATTTGAATGTTTTCGATAAAACAATAAGAATAACAAATGTTTGGATTTTTCGAAAATAAACTACATATAACAAAAAGAGTGAAGCAGGGGTGATTAAGATTTTAGGGAAAGACATAATTGCTTGCTTCAATTTACGTCGGAATGCTATGAACAAACTAAAAGCGGGATAATTGAAACAGATTTACCTAACATTGCATAATCAAACCCTGACGGGTTGAACGGGGTGATTAGTTGAAGTTTATGGGAGTACCTACTAAATCCGCGCGGACGAAGTCGCGGGCGAAGTGCTAGTCCTTAATATTCTGCTGCTTCAAGCGTACTAATATTTTGATGTTACACGGTACAATTGAATGAAATGGAAATACTAATAATAATTAGAAAAAAACATTAACACCAGTAGTCATTTCAAATGTCGAATTAAGTTAACGGTGTAGTAGGGAATCATTTAAGTATGTCTTTTTAGCGCGCGCTTCCTGTTCTGTTTTGTTTTTCAGTCACAAATGTGCACCCAAAGACAACGTGCGTATGCGCTGTTTATTTTGCCATCAACGTAATATTGTGTACCTATTGGACTCTGTAATTGACATAGTGTAAGTGACTGTGACATACTTAGTGAGCCAGTAGTGAGAATGATTAGAAGATAAACAAGGTAAGATCATAAATTACATACTTCCTACTAAAATACCTCATGAAAATGTTATCTGTTGGAAGGTATATAGGTTCAAGTGAGGACTGTATTTTGTTACTTATCTCTCGTCGACGCCGAAAACCTAAAAGTTGCCTATATCTGCTGATTCCAGTGCCTAGTTTTTATGACAGCCATATGTAAATACCTATATTGGATGAAAGTCGGTCCAGCTGTTTAAAAGTTGCAGTCTCTTTTTCGAACTTGTTTCGAATATGTGTACTTGTTTCGAATATGTGTACTTGTACCTTTTATTTTCTAGGTACTTTGGTAGATACTTTGAAGTGAGAGACGGGTATTTCTTTTGTTCTTGTTTGCATTTATTCAAACCACAATCAATATAATCCCGCAATAATATTACGTAGGTACCTACCTACTTATTTTTAAGAGTACAAAGTTAATGCAGTTGTTTTATTTTCTGCGAAACTATTGTGTACGCGCTTGTACGAAACTATTAAACACGATAACGATACTATACTGGAAATTTTAGAATGTCAGCTCTTTATACTGCAGCGTCGCTTTTTTGTAGCCAATCAAAATTGGTCAGTTTATCCATGTAATTCGGTTGTTCTGGTATTTTTATTATATCTCTTTAATTGAGTACGGCCTTCAATATATTTTTAAAAGGTCGGAGAATCAAGAAACTATGAAACATATTTTTGAGGATATGTTTACATATTATTAATCTGTAGCATTTGTGTTTTCTACTCTTGTTAGGTAGATTGCACGCCAGATAAGTCTGCGCGTGGCTAATATCGGAACTAATCATGGTCTACCACTTAGGCTGCATACCTATTTACTAATTTGAACATTATGTGTACTTCAACCTTTTGTTTAGGTACCTACTTGTCAAAAATAGGGAGGGGCGTAATCGATCGACTTACGAGTGTCGATTTTTTTATGTAAAATCATTTAGTTTCTTATTTAAATCATGGCTTTATTGAAACAATTTACCTCGAAGTAACATTAAATTCTGTTAGTGGCTAAGCTTAATATAATAATTAACGTGAGTTTATACGGTTGACATTGCCTGGGATTTAATTTCGTTTAAAAAATAAAATCATTACTTTAGAAAAAGTATGGACATCTCTAGTAACGTTAGAAATTACGGATGCGTTCGAAATTAGGTATTTTTTATGTTTAAAAAAAAAGATTATCTATAATACCCTAGCTTTAAGAAAAAAAAGGAAGGGATCCAATAATTACATTAACAATGCGCTACATATTGGTGATAGTTTCATCTCGGTGCCAATTTCTGTTTTTTCCCTAGTATGTTTTGCCAATAAGACGTATGACAAGTCGCTCAACTCGGATATAAGATTAATTGTGACATTGATCGAATTTTTAGACAATATTTGTATGCTAAATATTTTCTTCTTACATAATAAAGGTGAGATAAATAAATCCGACTCCATCACGTGAATAGAGGAGCTTTTAATGTAACCCCCTATTATTCGTAGGGCCTGATTTTGCAGCTTGTCCAGTTTCGATAATTGTATTTTAGCACTACAGCCATAGAGAAATGAACCATAATCCAATCGACTTCTAATTAAGGAAATGTACAGTTTACGTATGTGTTTTGAATGTATACCCCAAGAGCTATGACCCTAGTAGATTACCACGGTCCCATACCTACAAAATTGTTCGGACAACCTTCGCGCAAAACGAACCTGGGTAACAACTCTCTTCTTGTAAGGGCCACCAAACTGTACAACGCTATATGCCGCAAAGCTTAGATAGGTTTAAAGAGCTTTATTTCTCATAAGAACATAGTTCACTTAAAATGAGATTGACAAATTATCTAAGTACTTAATATAAATACAGCTTTAGCTTAGTGCGTTTCATATTATTATTCTAAAGTTTAATTTCACAAACTGTTCAGCAGCATTGCATAAAAGTTGAAAATTGAAAAAAATTACAACAACCATACATAAAGGTGTTAACTGAATTAGCATGATATTTTACGTTTATTTCGTTTCCCAGCTCTGAACCTATTGAGGAAAAGAAATTATTAAATGCTTCATAGACATAAATCATGAGCATGACACTATTAACTCCTTTAAAAGAAAACTGTACATAATGTTAATGGTAATTTTCATATTTGGTAAAGTTTTATCTTTTCGTAACACTCGTTGGTGATCCTTAAATAAATAAATAATTAGCGACAGCGCTTTTTCTTTCGTCTTAGGGGGTTTGACGCATTTGGTGCACATCTCAACTTGTACACCATGCTCAAATGAGAAGTGCACCAGTTGCTAAGTTCACCATTTGAGCATGGTGTACAAGTTGAGATGTGCACCAAATACGTCAAATCCGTCTTAGGTACCTACTTTACAAATATAAATATTTAAGGCTAACCAATTTATAATTGCCTATTATTTAATAGGCAATGTGTGCGTTTACTTGTTTTGTTTTTTGTATACAACGTGTCCCAGAAATCAACGTCAAGCCGAAAACGGTCAATAGGCCAAGTCGTGACAGTTATTAGAAAAATATATTGTATTATTATATATACTTTTTTTTTAATTATTGATAGGCAAGCGCTTGACCACTATCTCACCTGATGGTAAGCGACGATGTGGTCGAAGATGGAGCACGCTTGCCTAGAAGTAACCTATTCACTCTTGACTTAAAGACTCCCAGGTTGTAGCTATCAGGAAACACAGACCCCGGCAGGAAATTCCACTCCTTAGCTGTACGCACAATGAATGTATTCCCAAAACGCTTTGTGCGTGTGGGTGGGATGTCCACCATGTACCGGTGGCGCATCGCCGTACGTCTTGTGGTCCGATGATGGAACGGGCTAGGCGGAATCAATCTACGCGTGTGGTGTAAAAAAATTGTACTATAAGTAGTTGTTTAAATCTTAAATCTATTTCTGTCACAAATACGCACAAATTAAGAGCTACTCGTGTATGTTTATTCTTCTTGCGCACATACAGTGGTTTTAGAGATACACGATTTTGCAAAACGTTACTCCAGCAGGAAATGCGATATCTCGAAATCCTGAAGATGGACAAATTATGTTTTTGGCGCACATTTACCTATGCACAAATATAAGCTCTCTACTCATGCACAATATTTCTCTCTCCGATCATTCGTCTCAATGTTCCAGCTGGAACGCGCAACGTTACGGAAGGAAGTGCTTTCCCCTTTTATTACAAAACGACAAGACGCGCAATTTTTTTATTTGGCACACATTTACAGCAGATTACGCACTAATTATACGTACAGTACGCGTCACGTAAAAAGAACGCTGTATGAAACTGGAGTGTGTTTGCGCAAGGGTACACTTGCGCACGAAAGTACTAGACCTATTGTTTTATTTTTTAACTAGACTTTCGCACGCGGTGTTCTATATTGGTTATTGGTAGGCAAATTGAAAAAATATGTTAGATAGAATATCATAAAATTGAATTAAAAACATGTTTGATTGAGTGTAGAATGTTTAATTGAATTACAAAAAAAATAAAAATAATGTTGGAACTCCTTCCATTAAGTCGTCGTGGGTGACGTGAAAACCAGATGAGGACGCGGTGTTGTTGCTAGAGGTGTCCATTTCATCGTCTTCGCTATCGGCACTTGAGCTTTCATCATCACTTGAGTCAGAATCATCATCCCCTACGCGAATAATTAATGTTTCTGTCATCATGTCGACCACATGATCGCTTTTACAATACTCGGTTTCTATTTCCTTTACCTTTGTGCATAAATTCTCCCATTCTGTTGCTCCCATTCAATTTACTTTTTCATTAACCAGGTCAGTTATCCGCGTCAGGTTCCAACTCACATTTTTGCTGGCGACATATCCCTTTATTTGAGACTAGGCCATTTCTATAGGATTTAGGTCCGGGTGATCCCCATATCACCCGGGCCTAAATCCTATAGAAATACAGAATGCAAACAAAGTACAGAATGGCCTGCTTCGTTTAGTATGGCATCGATGTTAAATTTCTTAAATTAATCTTTGTATTTTTTTATTAAGTTGTACAACTCCGGCTTTAACATGGTATTCTTCAAATTCAATTCCTTTTTGACGGAGCCAGGTTTGAATTTCTGCTTTCTTTGTATTGGATGTTGGTGCAGCATCGAGTTGTTTGTTGTGGTACGATGCATTATCGACTACCACGACTGAGTTAGGCGGTAAATTCGGCATCAGTTTAGTACGGAGCCACCGGTCGTAATTCTCCGAATTCATGTTGTCGTGGTAGTCACCGCTTTTAGTACCGGCTTTGAACGTCAGCAAAGCATTCGGCACAAAACCTGCTTCACTACCCGCGTGTACCAAGCGCACAGTATAAATATGGACAGTACTGAAACTAAGGCTTAGTTTCAGTACTGTCTATATTTATACTGTGCGCATGTGCGCATATATATTATAGTTGAGAACATAATTACCACGCTCCATTGAAGCAATAGGGTTGTCACTTTTAATGTTTTTGATATTTATTTTTTTTACATTTTTGTTCTGTAGTGATCAATCAATCGAATTTGAATAACTAGCTTAGAAACATAATTTAAATAGGTAATCTCGTGGCGTCGGTTAACCTCAGCAAAAGACGATAGTTTAAACACGGAAATCAATTTAATATTAACACACAAAAACTTGTAGAACTATAGATTTTTAACTTTGTCATTACGGCGGAACCTTTTACAAGTTTTAGCGGGAGCGTACGCGAGCCGCGGTTGCACGAAAAGGTTTCGGGCGCTCGTCGGAGTGCGCGGTAGACGCCGCAGCGCAGGTGGCGCGCGGGCTGGGCTCATGAGCGGCTACGAACCGTACCGCGTTTCAATCCGAAAATGCGTGTGATATCTAGTAATTAAAAACCCATTACATAAAAAAAATACACACCCATGACGAAAAAATTGATACGTTTTGACAGCACTATCGGCTTCAACTAGGCTTGCCAACTTAAAAATACGAATTTGCGGGAAATGAAGATTAAAAATGCGGGATGAAGGTTTAAAAAGCGGGATGGAACGAGAGCCATCTAGTTATCACATATCTCACTATATTTGTTTATTGTAGATTGGTATCAGCAAAAAATTCTTAAGTGTTTGCCGCGGCTATCGGTGACACTTAGTCGTGCGTGCGCCATATTACAACAAAAATCTATGTCGTGCGCAGTCGATGTTTGTGCGTGTGTAGCTTATTCCGAAAAGCGGGATATTTAGCGTTCCGCACACACCATGAGCGGGATGTCTCATTAAGGGTCTCAGAAACGGGACGTCCCGCGTACAGCGGGACGGTTGGCAACCCTAGCTGCAACACCCTCGAAAACCATGAAAACGACACCCATGACGAAAAGAATTGATACCTATTGTAGCCGCCATCTTGGATTCACGTTTTGACAGCACTATCGGCTTCAACACCCTCGAAAACCATGAAAACGACACCCATGACGAAAAAATTGATACCTATTGTAGCCGCCATCTTGGATTCACGTTTTGACAGCACTATCGGCTTCAACACCCTCGAAAACCATGAAAACGACACCTATGACGAAAAAATTGATACCAATTGCAGTCGCCATCTTGGATTCTCATTTTGACACCACTATCGGCTTTAACACCCTCGAAAACCATGAAAACGACACCCATGACGAAAAAAATTATACCTATTGTAGCCGCCATCTTGGATTCACGTTTTGACAGCACTATCGACTTCAACACCCTCAAAAACCATGAAAACGACACCCATGACGAAAATATTGATATTGAATACCTATTGCAGTCGCCATCTTGGATTTACTTATTCTTACCACTATCAGCTTTAAATACCCTCAAAACCGCCGCATTCATGATTTACAAGTAAGTTCACGAATTCATTATGATCGATCACACGGACATATACCTACGTAATTCGATAACGATTAAATAACAATAACTAGAAATCATTCTTACCTTTCAATATCAGCAGGAAGTTTAAAATACGATAGCTCCGGTTTTGATGAAGCCGAGTTCAAACATACGCAATACATTCCTGGCATTTTCAAAACGATCGCGGAGATAAACTGAAACGTGACCACTCGTCTTGACGCGGCACTCACTACTGCGAGTCCTGCGAAGACAGCTTAGGAGTCTCGTCGGTGTGCATGTTTGTGTGAGTGTGCCGTTTCGAGCGTTTGTAGGCAGTTTCCTTACTGTCCATATTTATACTGTGCCAAGCGGCTACCTTTAGATAGAGGTTTTTTAATGCCTTTGGTAGGACCGTCTGTCCAAGAATGGTGAGACGCGTGGGAACTATCGACGTATGATTCATCAGTGTAAATGATAGGTCTTCTTTCCTCTATATTTTTTTATCTTTCTAAGATATTCTATTCTTTGAAATCGAATTTGTGACTGCTCAATTAAAATTTTTCTATTGCTTTCTGTTTTTTTCCACTTAAAACCCAATTTTGTAATATTCGTCTGAGGCTTGCTGCAGATCCTTGAAAATGTAGGTCATCCTGTAACTTTTTTTGCAGCTTGCCTATGGTAGGCAATTCTTTTTCAGTGACGTGAAAATTGTGGATGGTTCTTTTAATAACACCCTGGTCAAAACTGTCAATATCTGCTATTGTTTTTTTTTAAATTCTTTTATTTTTGCCGGGAGTTCGGAAGACAGTAAGAAATTCCGAATCTTTTGAACCTTTTACAATTCTTCTCACTGTAGACTCGGAACATTTTGTTGCCTCTGCGGTCCGTTTCATGCATTGTTTTAAATTGTCAACTGCATTATTATCAGCCTCTCTCTTCATAAAACAATAAACGTCATAAATCATTTTTCTCTCTTTTCTGTGTAAAACCATTTCGAAAAACTTTTGTGCGCGATGGACTTTTGAGAACGACGTCGACGACGTCGACTGACGAACCAATAGCGCTCCGGCGAGCACAGGGCGCGCGACCCGCGCCCCACCTCATACCACCGAATAGATCGATAAATCGCCTAATGTGCAGCTTGACCGCCAGCGTTCTTTTTACATGACGCGACCTGTACCACTCGTATCTCTCTAGGAGTCTCTTTCCAGTTGCAGTAACGTACATACTCGAACAATTACGCTGATACTGGGCTCGGGGCTCAGCTGAGCCGTCCTGACGCGGGGGTAAATGTACCCACGTGGTGGGACGGCACGGACTGCCAGGCATTTCTTCTCATGCAACCGAGCGGGTGGGCGGGTTGCGGATAGCCCAGCTTCGGCCGGGGGACCGCCACCTGACTACTCGGGGTCGATCCCTCGGCCGGAGTGTCTCGAACGAGACTCCGGACAAGAGAAGTTTCCCGAAAGCTAAATCCTTAGGCCTAGGGTTAACCCAGTAACCTATTTCCTTTGTCTTACCCACTCCAACTGCAATCCTTCCGCCTCCCGCACTCCCGTCGATCCAGAGGAGGGGCAACCTCGATTCCAAAAAAGCCCAACAACCAAAAAAACCCTTTTCATGCAGCAGGAAGTCAAAGAATCTACCCAGGTGGGTCCCGGCCAAGCCGAGGAATCCCATGCCGACTTGTCGGTCAGCCCTCATCGTATTCTGGGAGGGGGCAACCAACTGGCTATTGAAAACGCGCTTTCAGCGCGATAGGCCGCTTTTACAGCGCCTTTGATTAAAAGCACAGACTTGGCTGCGGTACTCGCGCCCCAAACGCAGATACTGGCTGCGGAACACGCGCCAATAAACACTGATTCGGCTGCTACTCAAGCGCCAAAACTAACACAGACCAAACTTTCCGCGAGCGCCTGGCAACAGAGCATCGTCCGGAATAGTTTTAGGAACAACCCTGACTATGACCAGAAAGAGACGGGGAAGGCTGCCGGTTCAGGTGGTTCTATCCCGACCCCGAGATGAGGTAAATTAACACTCAACGCAAACAACACGGATTAACCACGAACATGTATTTATACACCTAAAGACGTACCCATTACGCCACTAACTCAATTCCGTTCCAGAGACCTGACAGCGATCAGGCTCCAAAACGACAGACATCCTGCTGCCCACCGAAGGAGATGACTGATTTGGTCCAACACTGCGAGAACGCCAACCTGGACCTGATCATCTGCACGGACTCGAACGCTCATCACCCACTTTGGGGTAGTGAAGTATCAAAGAACAGAGGTGAGGCACTATCGACATATTTATTCTCGACTAACCTTAACATCGTAAACCGTGGCTCTGAACCCACTTGGGTCACTGCCAGGGGACAAACGATCATAGACCTAACGCTGGCCACAGAAAACGCGACAAAAAATATCTCAGATTAGCGAGTATCCGACGAACCCTCCTGCTCTGACCACAGGAGGATCCGCTTTGCGCTAGTAGCCAACACAAAGAAGCCTGCACCCAGGCGTAACCCGCGGCGAACAGACGTACCTAAATTTAAGCGCCTCCTAGCTTCTATGCTAGCTAGAGTAGCTAGGCACCAACTGCTCCAAGCTCCAATTGCAGATCGCACAGAACTAGAAAACACTGTAACAAAACTAACCGACTACATAACCGAAGCATATCATACGTGCTGCAAGCTAAGGGTATCACACACCAGGGGTAAGGGTAACCCCTGGTGCGATGCTGAACTTAGCAAACTCAGAAGTACACTACGCAAACAATTCAACAGAGCAAAAAACACTAGACTCCCAGAAGACTGGGAAATGTACAAAAAAACACAATACACTTTCAAGAAACAAATCAGAACCGCCAGGAAAACCGCCTGGCGGAAATTCTGCGAATCCATAGAAACAAACAACGAAGCTGCCCGAGTAAGGAAGATCCTATCAGCCGATCAGGATCGAACTCTCGGTGCACTGAAAAAACCCGACAACTCATTTACAGAAACAGACCAAGAGACCAGGACCCCAAGTCTGCTAATTTAAGAATGGCTCAATTGAATATTAATTGGATCTCAGTAGCAGTTTTAACTAAATTTGGTATTCCGCTACTAATTTAAGACCAATGGTTTTCCAGTGACATTCCATTGAACTGCTATCGGAATATTTGCTAGTCTGCTCTTCAATCGTGTGACAATTGTGAATCGATTGTGGACTACCGGTGTTCTACACTTATTTGACGTTTGTTTGACATTTATATTGTAGCCACCACTCATCACAGCACGTTTTATGACTATCGTCAAGAAACCAAGAAATAAACAGTTCTCAAAAGAACTCTTTTTCACAGTTCTCAAAAGAACTAGACTTCTGTTAAAGGAATAGGAAACGCTGAAGACACGCCGCCGTCGTATTCTTCGGTCTTTGCTCGCCGCGCACGCGAACAACAGCAGACGTCTTCTCTCTTCAAATGCCGCGCAGAAAAGGATCGCGAACTACGCGGAACCCTTATTTATACACACCTGCGGCGCACGTGCATTCCGCGCACCGCGGTCCGTGACACGAGCGTCTGTAGCGACACCACACGGATTAAATAGGCAACAAGTGCTGTGACGTGATTGGTTGGGAGTTCTTTGTTATTTAGTTAGTAATTTCTTATTGGTTAAGCTCATAATTGTTAATATTCCTAAACTGTATATAAGTGACACATTTTTAATCAATAAATATCTCACCCGCCCTGATAACACCATCGCCTTCGATGACGATGAAAAGGCAGAGTGCCTGGCCGACAGCCTAGAGACTCAATGCTCCCCTAGTACCTACCCGGTTGACCCGGTTCACCTAGCCAAGGTGGACGCTGAGGTCGAGCGTAGGACTTCATTCCCCCCCGTCGAGGACCCCGAGGACCCCCTCCCCCCCATCACTCCAGATGAGGTGAAGGATATAATCGGGAAACTCAAACCCAGGAAAGCCCCTGGGTCAGACGGTATCACCAACAAGGTGTTCCGTTTCCTCCCAGCTTCCCTTATCATGTTGATGACTGCCATTTTCAACGGCGCTCTGTCCAACAACATGTTCCCACAATCGTGGAAAGAGGCTACCGTTATCGGTATTCCTAAACCGGGAAAGCCAAAGTCCTCCCCCACCAGTTACCGTCCCATCAGTCTGCTCAAGGTCCTAGGTAAAATCTATGAGCGACTTATATATAAGAGACTCAGAGGTTATGCCGAGGCAAAGGGCCTCTTACCTAACGAACAGTTTGGCTTTCGAGCTAATCACTCATGTGTCCAACAGGTTTACCGTATCGTTGAACATATCAGCGGCCGCACTCAACGCGGTTTAAAAACGGGAGCCGTGTTCTTTGATATAGCGAAAGCTTTCGACAAAGTCTGGCACAATGGCTTAATTTATAAGCTATATAAACTTGGCGTGCCAGATCGTCTCGTGCTCATCATACGAGACTATTTGTCGAACCGCACTTTTCGGTATCGTATCCAAGGTGCGCTTTCCTCCCCCCACCCTATACGAGCCGGCGTCCCTCAAGGCGGCGTGCTCTCCCCTTTATTTTTCACGCTGTTCACTAGCGACATCCCTAAGAATAATAAGACGCAGCTAGCTCTATTTGCCGATGATACGGCCATCTATTGCTCCGGCAATAGTGAAAACTCAATAGCCAAAAATCTCCAAAAGGCGGCCAGCGACCTAGGCGCTTGGTTCCGTCTCTGGAGATTTGAGGTTAATCCCGAAAAAAGCCAGGCGGTTTTGTTCTACAAACCGCGGGCGAAATTCATTCCCAAACCACCGAGTCCGATCACTATGTTTGGTAAGCAGATCCCTTGGGAAAAGCGAGCCAAATATCTAGGTGTGATATTAGACCATAGACTCACCTTTGCCGAGCACATA
Source organism: Melanchra persicariae (assembly GCA_947386135.1). Taxonomy (NCBI): domain Eukaryota; kingdom Metazoa; phylum Arthropoda; class Insecta; order Lepidoptera; family Noctuidae; genus Melanchra; species Melanchra persicariae. The sequence goes on along the minus strand of OX376659.1, from coordinate 20,413,503 downwards.
AGTGCGGTACGTTCGCGTGCTGCATTCGCTCTGGGTAGACTCCATGCAATGCTGAATGCACGCAGCAAGCTATCACTTAAATGTAAACTGCGCATCTACACTACGTGCATACGACCGATTATGACTTATGCGTGTGCTGTGTTCGCACACACAAAGCCAAAGCAAATCCACAGGATGCAAGTAATCCAAAACAGATTTCTCCGAAAAGCCACGGGCGCCCCGTGGTATGTACGGAACGAACGACTTCATGTCGACCTTAAAATCCCGACCCTAAAACAGTTTATGAAACGCCTTACAAAGCGTTTCTTCGAATCCGCTGAAAAGCACCAAAACCCTTTGATTTCAAAGGCAACCCAGTACACTCCCTCTCGCATTAGTAAGATTCGCCGTCCTCGGCATACACTCGTCGAATCCGACGACGAGATCACAAAGATACAGGAAAGCTGTAGGGAAACCAGCACCCTTAGAATAAACAGATACAGACCGCGTTCCGTATACCGACCTCGCCGCCGAGGTCCGTCGCGACGACCCACTCAAAACCCTCCCCGACTTTTGCAAACGAGCCAGCCCGCGCCGCTGAGCCTTTAGCTTTAATAACCCCTAAATAATAAAACGACCCAGCCTGATTGTCCCTTGCTGTCCCAAACTGACGCCGCTAAGCCGAGGTCGTATTCCACAGGGAATGCCCTTAGTGAGCGGTCAGTAGGTAGTGTTTTTAGCTTGTAGCTAGTTTTGTTGCCTTGGCTGGGGGCTTTAAATTCATTTGAAGCCACCACAGGTTAGTCCGGTTAAGCAGTTAATATCCCACGTGTGTTAACTTGCTAGTGGTCATACCTAAAAAAAAAAAAAAAAAATCAATAAATATTCTTTTTACAACCTTCGTGAAACCTACAACTAGGAGTTTTATTAGTAATCTACCGTAACCCAAACATCACTAAAATATCAATGGACACTCAATTGAATCTTAGTGTCAATTTCACTATTGAAGTAAGCAATTAACGACTAAGCGATTCACTGCAGATAATATAGTTCGTAATTGAATCACAAAAAATTATAAAAACGTATATATAAATCAAACCAATAGTTCATTCACTCATTCAGCTTCTTGGTAGATTTTGAATGGCAACACCTGTAACTGTTCAACTGAGAGTCAATCACACTTACACTACGATTCCATTACGACTCTATTGAGCTTACATACAAGATTTTGCAGAATACCAAATTTGTTCTAATCGTAATGGAGTCGTGATTGACTCTCAATTGAATACCAATAGCATGTGAGTTAAATAAAATTAGCAGACTTGGGGCCCAGTAGGGTCCTTCTAGAAACGCACTTCCCAGACTGTACTCTTCTCGAAGACAGAACGTGGACGGGCGAATCGGGACGGGCTCCTGCTGGTCTACAGCCCGTAACATAGTAACGAAGGATCGAATAGCATGGGCTATAAACCTTCTAACCGTACAAATCTGCAGGACTAGATGGCATCTTCCCAGGCCTACTAGTGGGGAGAGGAAACCCTAACACCGTGGCTGCTAGGTATCTATCAAGCCTGCATAGCACACAGATATGTACCCCTAGCATGGCGAGAAGTGAAGGTCATTTTCATTCCCAAGCCGGGAAAAACAGACTACACACAACCCAAGTATTAATAGGCAGTATTAATAGTGTTTCTGTTTTTTTTTTTTCTTTTCCACATTGCACCTACCACTATTTGTCTCTGCATCACCCAAAGGTTGACTGGTAGAAAATGCCTAAGGCATTAAGTCCGCCTCTGTACATTTGTGTGCATGAAGTTTAAATAAATAAATAAATAAACCCAAAGCGTACAGACCAATAAGCCTAACATCCTTCCTACTGAAAACCTTGGAGAGGCTCTGTGATAGGTACATACGGGATGGACCCCTGCGCCAACACCCACTCCACAGACAACAACACGCCTACTCCGCAGGGAAATCAACAGACTCTGCTCTGCACAGCGTGGTCTCAAAGATCGAATGCGCTATACACCAAAAATGCTCCTCACTGGCTGTCTTCATTGACATCGAGGGTGCCTTTGACAAAACCATGTTTTAGAGTATCAGCACAGCACTTGTTAAGCATGGCGTGGACACTACCCTGAGTGGCTGGATCACAAACATGCTCAAGCATAGAGCTAAACAAGTTACCATGAACAACACAACAAGGGCCATTGTGGCGAAGGGGTGCCCCCAAGGGGGCGTTCTCTCGCCACTACCATGGAACCTGCACGCAGATAACCTAGTTAAAAGACTCAACGATAAAGGATACTTTACCGTTGGCTACGCTGATGACATAACCATAATAATAAACGGCACACAGGAAAATACGCTATGCAACCTCATGCGCCAAGCCTTAAAAATAGTAGAGGACTGGTGCAAAGAATATCAGCTAGCAGTGAACCCTACCAAAACTGAACTTGTCCTCTTTACCAAGAAGAGGAAGTTGCCAGCACTAGAATTACCACAGTTCTTCGGAACCACCCTAAGCCTTTCAACTGAAACCAGGAAAGCCAGTATATGCATGTGGCAATGCAAACGCATGCTGGGTAGGAACTGGGGCATTAGTCCCAATACGACCCACTGGCTATACACCACAGTCATCAGACCAATAGTCACATACGGCTCTCTAGTATGGTGGCCCAGGACCAACTTGAGCACGACACAGAAAGACCTTGAAAAGCTGCAACGACTTGCCTGTGTGGCAATCACTAGCAGAATGAGAACCGCACCTACTGCGGCCCTACAGGCAATGTTGGGACTGCCACCACTACATCTTATAGTACGAGAGGAGGCAGCCCTAGCGGCTTTGAGGCTCAACACGTCTGGCACTTTACGACCAGACTCCAGAATCAAGCACACACGCATCATGGAAGATGCCGTCAAGCGACAACCCATGATGTTATCACCCAATGACAAAGCTCTAAAGACACACCATTTCCAGAAACACTATAACATAGTACTAACACAAGAATTGAATGACCACTCAGGTCCCAAAGAGTTGAGAATATACACTGACGGATCTAAGACAAGCACCGGAACTGGAGTTGGAGTTTACTCCAACGACCTCAACATAAAAATATCCAGGCCGCTAGGAAAGCTCAACACCGTTTATCAGGCGGAATGCGTGGGCATTATCCAGGCGGCCCATGCTCTAGAGGCCAGGAGGGTTACGGATACCCATATTAGTATACTCTCCGACAGTACATCCGTCCTCCAATCCTTAGAAAAGAATTACATCACCTCGAAACTCCTACAAGAATGCCACAATGCACTAGAACGTGTCACGGTGACCAACCGCAACACCGTGACACTGCAGTGGATAAAGGGACACAGCGGATCACTAAGAAATGACGCGGCCGATGAGCTGGCTAGGAGGGGATCTGGTGCTGTGGTTGTTGGACCCGAACCCATAGTATCGCTCCCTTTCACACAGCTGCGAACGTGGCTACAAGAACACACCTACACACAAGCAGAGCGCTGGTGGACCTTAGCACCAGGCTGCAGGCAGTCCAAGGAGGCTATGCCATCCCTAGACAGAAGACTTACCAGGCGCCTCCTGCGACTGGATAGGGGCAGCCTGCGAATGGTGGCGGGACCATCACCGGACACTGCTCACTGAAAAAACACTTCCACACGATAGGTACAACAGACAGTCCTCTATGCAGAGCATGCATGGAGGAGGAGGAAACGGTATCGCATGTGCTCCTTGAGTGCACAGGCTTTACTGAAATACGGAGGCAAACAATAGGGACACCTAATTCACTCAGACACCCTGAATACACTGAGTAGACTGATCTGCTTCTGGAGGGAGGTTGGCTGGTTGGAATGACGGCCGACATGGCTCACGTACAATGGTCCAAAGCAGGACTAAGTGCGGAAACCATACCCGATAGATAGATAGACGGGGCTCGAGACAAGTGACATTCTGTCAACGGTGGCGTGGCGAAGGCGGTTGTCAATACGTCAAAAATGTATGGGATTGATAGATGCTATTGAAATGTCATGTGATCAAATTCCTAGATTTTGGCATTTCGACAGTCGCATTAGCTAATTGAATGGCATATTGTCTAGGGCCTCCTGAGGCCACAGTATAAGCAGAAATGGTTAGGTAATTAATGAAAATTGATGTGCTTAATTTTCCAAAATTAACCTTTAAAAGGGGGGAGGAGGATTGAGGTTTGTGGAGTAGGTACCTACCTACTAAATCCGCGCAGACGAAGTCGCGGGCGATGTGCTAGTGAGATATAAGCAGGAGGATGGCTCTAAAACAAGGAGTTAGTTGCATACGATTAGCACGTCACGGAACGAGTAACGAGTGTCAGATCGACACATGAGATGCGTGGCCGCGGGCCCCCAGTCGCGCAGCACCTGCGCGCCCAGCGCCAGCGTCATGTTGCGCACGGCGGCGCGCCGCGGTTTCTCGTAGTCACTCAGCACAAGCGCGGCGCCGCGCTCACCGGGCCCGGCTGCAGCTCTGCACAGTGCACACCCACTCACACGACTCACATGAGATGCGTGGCCGCGGGCCCCCAGTCGCGCAGCACCTGCGCGCCCAGCGCCAGCGTCATGTTGCGCACGGCGGCGCGCCGCGGGTTCTCGTAGTCACTCAGCACAAGCGCGGCGCCGCGCTCACCGGGCCCGGCTGCAGCTCTGCACAGTGCACACTCACTCACACGACTCACATGAGATGCGTGGCCGCGGGCCCCCAGTCGCGCAGCACCTGCGCGCCCAGCGCCAGCGCCGTGTTGCGCACGGCGGCGCGCCGCGGGTTCTCGTAGTCACTCAGCACAAGCGCGGCGCCGCGCTCACCGGGCCCGGCTGCAGCTCTGCACAGTGCACACTCACTCACACGACTCACATGAGATGCGTGGCCGCGGGCCCCCAGTCGCGCAGCACCTGCGCGCCCAGCGCCAGCGCCGTGTTGCGCACGGCGGCGCGCCGCGGGTTCTCGTAGCCACTCAGCACCAACGCGGCGCCGCGCAGCAGCGTGTGCGGCGCTGCGCTCACCGGGCCCGGCTGCAGCTCTGCACAGTGCACACTCACTCACTTGCTTGCATATTGTTACTTACTTAGTACCTATTGGAAGACTGACCAGTGACCACCGAACGTGATCGTGTAAAAGTGGTAAAATTAGATTAAATTTGTATAAAAGTGAAATTAGGGTGTACCTAATTGTTTGAGAGAATGTAATATAACTCCATAAACACAGGATTATTGTTTTCCTGTAAATCTATACATATAATAAAACAGTAACGAAAGAAAAACTGTACATTGAGAATTTTCGAGAAGAAATAAGTGGCTTTTGTTAGAAAAACGTAACTGATGACAAAAAGTGACTTTTTAGAATTTTTGTCTGTTTGTATGTGTGTATGGTACGGCTTCACGCCAAAAGTACTGGATAGATTGAATTGAAATTCAGCAAAAATGTTCTTTGTAAGCCAAGGAAGGCTTTAGGCTACATATTATCAGGCCGTATGTTATGGGAGGTTAGCAATATTGATTTTAAAAGGTTTTTGTTCGTAATTGAATGCACAAAATGATATATTAGTTAGTTAAAATAAAAATTTAACTCTGGGAACATAATAATCATGCTATTTTTATAAAGGAGCTGGGCAGTAATCTATATTATTGTTTATCTATATCTATACATCTATACTAATATTATAAAGAGGAAAGATTAGTTTGTTTGTTTGTTTGAAATGAATAGGCTCCGAAACTACTGGACCGACTTGAAAAATTCTTTCACCAGTAGAATCCTACATTATCGGTGATGGTCATAGGCTATAGAATATTTTCAAAAAAGTTAGGGATCCGTATGAAAACTTCGATAATGTGACCCAAGGTGTGAGAAAAAATCCTTATATCGCGTACGCTGCGGAATCTATTGAGAATAGAGCAAAGTGATGTACTACAGTTTTATAGAAGTCATCAATATCTACAAAAAAGTCCGCGATACCATACGTCTAACTATTATGGATAAGTCACCATGACCGCTTTTTGTTAATATTAGTCAAGCAAATCCCATGGTGAAATAAAAATGGTGATTATAGTACCATGATATTAATCCTTATCTATTTAAATGGTTTGATAATTAAGGTTGATTATGTCCGTGTAAATTACACTTTAAATCATTCAATTCGGACCTTTCGTTCAAAAGTTACGACGGTAATAAACATGCTCGGAGTAAGAAAAATGTCGCGGCTTGAGCGAACTGGGGAGAATCGTATCAATGCTTGGTCCGATGAAGTTGAAACACCACGGCATTTAAATGTTTTGGATATAACAATAAGAATAACAAATGTTTGGATTTTTCGAAAATCAACTAGGTACATACATAATAAGGGGTGAAGCAGGGGTGAATAAGTTTATAGGGGAGGAAATTATAGCTTGCTTCAATTTACGTCGGAATTCTATGAACAAACTAATAGTAGGATAATTGAAACAGATCATGTAGGTACCTAACAATTTTTGTATAATCAACCCCTGACGGGCTGAACGGGGTGAACAGTTGCGCTGAACCAATAATGAGAATCGTTGTGCTTAATTTTCCAAAACTAACCTTTATAATGGGATATGTATAGGGGCGTTGCAGTTTGTGGAGTACCTACTATCCCCACGCGGACGAAGTCGCGGGCGAAGTGAAAGAAAGAAAGAAAGAAAGAAAATTGCATTTATTGACACAATAAAAAACACCTCACAAATTGAAGAGATAAATTATGTAAAAACAAAAATACAATATTGTGCCAAAAGGGCCTCAGCTCAGCATAATGTCAGGTGGCAACACTAGGTATTACCACCTAACGCTGATTTTCAGCTGCAGCCCACGGGTGCCATACGCTCGAACACGCAGTAGACATATTAAAATAAAAAGAAAATAAGTGTAAACATAATAAATACATAGGTAGCAAAATCAAAGTGAAGTTGTAAATTAATCAAAAATTCTATAACACAATATTATTACATAAAAACAACATGAACATTATAAGCAAAAATAAAATAAAATTGATCACAAAATTACAAAAAAAAAAAAAAACCGTCATTCAAATATAATAATGTCATTATATATTATAAATTGATTCACACTTCTAAAAAAGTAAACATAAAAGAATTTGTATAAAAAGTAAATAAAAACCAAATAAAATTCAATGATGGCTCGCAAACCAGCCTTTCAATAACAGCCTAGCGAGGTGGCAACTATGGATCAAACAGCAGATGTGGTGCCTTGAGTATTCTCATTCTGTCTCTGGTGTTTTAGCAGAAACTCCTTTAGCTTTACCCTAAAAGTTAGTCCACTTCCGCAGTATTTTATGGGTGGGGGAATATTGTTCCAACATTTACTCGCCGCATACCGGAAACTACCTCTAAACGCTGCCGACTTGTGGTGTGGTGTTAAAAGACTCTGGGAACATAGTCTTCCCTGCCGGTTCTTGTGACCTCTTGTCCACTCAAGCTTATTATATAAGTATAATGGTTTCCGAGTTTTTATTACGCCAAATAAAAGATTCGCCAAATGGAGTTTACGCCGTGCATTCATTTTTAAAATGTTATGCTTATTTAGATATGGTGTAACATGACCTCTAAAAGGAATATTAAAACAGAAACGAGCGCAGGCATTCTGAAGTCTCTGAATCATTCTATCAGTTTTGGACAGAAGACGCTCACCATAGACGACATCCGCGTAATTCAGTTTCGATAGCACCAAAGAATCCACCAACATAATTCGCAATTCCTCACTGAGATATGGACGAGCTTTGTACAATACCTTAAGCTTGTAAAAACAATTCCGAATTGATTCAGCTACATGTTTCTCAAAGCGAAGCTCTGAATCCATAATGAGGCCAAGATTCCGTGCTTCGTAAACCCGTTCAATGGGTTCACCCATTACAATTACGTCACCAGTAGGTTTAATCGCCTCTAACTGAGCTTTTGTACCAAAGAGCAAATACTTAGTTTTCGAGGGATTCAGTACTAATGAGTTGCACTCTGACCACTGAACAATGGCTTCCAGATCCTCATTTAAGTCTTTAAGGGCATATTCATAGTCCTGGGGCTTAAATGAAATATAAATTTGAGTGTCATCTGCGTAAATGTGATATTTGCACTTTTTGATCACTTTAATAATGTCGGCGCAATACAGAATGAATAATACTGGACCCAAAATGGATCCTTGTGGAACTCCTCTGCATAGAGAACGATAACTAGAGGTCACCAAAGACCCGTCTGTTCTACGTATCTCAACAAACTGCGTACGCTTATCAAGGTAACTGCGGAACCATTCTATCGTCTGAATGTCAAAACCGTAAAATCCCATCTTTGAGAGCAATAGTGGCACATTAATACAATCGAATGCACGTGAGTAATCTAGCAGCACAAGCAAAGTGCACATGCCAGCATCTTGAGCGGCAAGAATATTGTCAGTAACATCCAAAAGGGCGGTGGCAGTACCCCGAGAGCTCCTGAACCCAGACTGTACATCAGGCAGGATACTGTTATTTTCCAGATACTCGGTTAACTGAGTGCACACTACTTTTTCCAAAACTTTGGACAACACAGGCAGTATGCTGATGGGTCTCAGATCTTTCATTTCCGTAGCGTTCGACTTTTTCGGCAAAGGAAGAACTTTGGCGATTTTCCACGACTCTGGGCAGGTCGATGACTCGATAGACATATTTATAATGGCGGTTATGGCGTCTAATGTCACCGGGAGCGTCATTAGTACCATGCCAATGCTGACACCGTCACAACCTTCAGCCTTCGTTTTTATACGACTTATGATTCTAAGTATTTCACTTTGCGTTGTCGGTTTCAGAGAGAACATGGAGTCGCCAAATCTTTCAGAATCAAAGTATGCTAAACTGGAAGTACAAACTGCGTCATTACCGGGTACATTCATAAAATGGTCACATATTTCATCTGGGTTCTTAAAAAGTGGAGGTAAATCAACGTCATTTTTAGGAGGAATCAATGTAGTTTTTAGATTTTTCCAAAGAGTTTGGGAGTCCTTAAAGTGGCTATTGATTTTATGCTTAAAATAGGCTGCTTTCTCGTAAAACAGTGATCTATTGACTAATGATTTTAACTCTTTATAATAAATGAGTTTGCTCTTATCCTCGCACTTGAGGAACTGGGCATGTGCACGGTTTCTTAGACGCATCATCAACTTAATATTATTAGTTATCCAGGGGTGGGGATGCTCCTTGATAATAAAAGTCTTCTTGGGTGCGTGAAGGTCCATTAACCAAATCAAATTGGAGGCGAAAGCATTGACCATAGCATTTACATCTCGCATAGTCGCAATCTCATTCCAATCGATCAGATTTAAATCAATCTCGAATAGATCCGGCAATATATTCTTAAGCGGTCGGTAAATAATTGATTTTGGCAGAATTTTATTACGCTTAATGTAAAATTGACTTATAATCATAGCGTGCGCACCCAGCTCAGGGATTTGTTCCATATCCATCGAACGGACCTTAACGTTAGAACATATTATATCTATTAATGAGTCACCATGCACTGATTTATGGGTAGGGTGACGCACCAATTGATTTAGGCCCATGCAATTTAAGAACGTTGTTAGTTTGACCGTTTTAGAGTCTGTGACGTGAAGCATATTAATATTGAAATCACCCATGAGTATTGTATATTCACACTGTGTCAGTGAGTTCAATGAGCATGAGACGGCATCTATAAAAAGGTCAACATCTTGCCATGGCGGCCGATAGGCTGTGCCTATTGCCAACTTAGATCCACAGACACTTAGAACCGACCACATTTGCTCCACCGAATTGTGTGACGGATCAACGGGATGCGGATGACTACGGGCATTGACGCCACGCTTAATGTAAAAACCTACCCCGCCTCCCCGGCCTCCCTTAACTGACAGTGAACGTGGAGTGTGTCGCAGCTTGTACCCGGGCACAGAGGGCGCACGACCTTCCTGTCCAGTCCGTAACCACGTCTCATTTACAGCCAACATATCAACGTCATGCCATTGCATTGCCGCCATAAACTCATCATGCTTAGTGCCTAACGAACCTGCATTCCAAAGCCCAACCTTAAGTTGTCTTGCAGCCATCACAGATGTAATAAAATAACTCCACTAAATAAAATAACTCCACTAGTTGGTAAGTACTAGTTGGTTAAGTGCTAGTTACTAAATAATGACATTGTTAGCTTGTTAGTGGAATATTGCATCGTTCTGTCCTGTTGAGCTATATAAGCGTGTACAGACCCTCGAAACTTTATTTGAATCAACAATGGAATATATTATCATTGCGAAACTAGCAGGAGGTAACAAATCTGCGATTATTTGTGAAAAACCTAAAAGCGCTAGATTTTTAAGCCTTTTTAAATCTTCAATTTGTGTAATGTTTTTAAGGAACCTGCTCTAGGGTATCGCCGACTTCTTGAACCTGGATCATAGTGGACACTTGGTAACGTTTAATTTATTTAAGTATAAAGCAGCCTTGCAACAAGTCCAAATACAAGATAGGCCAATTACAACTGACAAACTACCACAAAATAAATTAAATGTTCTAGTCTAGGCTATATTATTGAGGATGCGAATAGGTACATTGTATGATCATTTATTTTCAGTGGTACTAAAGGAATTTAATAAAACTTTATTTATACAGGGTAGTTTTCTTCCCAGTGCGCCAACTTTAAGAACCACTTCTGCACATGTAAATGACCAACTTTCCCCAAGAACGCCATACCTAGTTAATACCTAAAAAGAGATGAGTCTCCCATACAAACTTCTTTTATGGGGTACTATAGGTAGGTTTATTTTTAAATAAAATACCAATTGATAGTCTCGAATTGAATGAGAGAAAATTAGAAACATGCATAAAACGCACTTATGTAGACAAGCATATTATAAACTCGAAGATTATATCCTTGATGAACATGCTTGGCTAAGTGCCCGTCATTGCCGGTCCTGCTCCACTGCCGCAGCCGCTTGGCTCCATTAGTTAGGTTTTTGTATCTAGAAGAGATGCTCACCCTTTTTTGTTTTTGTTCTCTGATATTATAATTTATTTATTATTTCTCCACAAAAATGTCATGTAGTACCTATACGCAATACACCGTCTTTTTTAATTACTTGGTTTATATAACTCACCATTGTTTTGTATAATGTAGAAGCATGTTTTTCAAATCTTGTAAATGTAGCCATTAGCCATGTACATGTAGGTACCATGTACCATGGAGCCCATGGAGTACCATGGAGCCCATGGAGTATCATGGAGCCCATGGAGTACCATGGAGCCATTTACATAATAATATGTGATTATTTATAGACTACAAATGATTGTAATTGGTCGCGCGCCTGCTGCATATGCGTGGACGGTGTTATGCATTATGTGTGAGAGGCTTGCCTGGGGTACGGCAGAACGATCCCACTTAAAGCGGTGGTAGGCTCCGCAAGGAGCCGCCTGGCTCGCGACCACCATCCCGCCGAAGTCCGGCGCCAAGCAGCTTGCTGTGTTCCGTCGGAGTGCGGGAGTGCACGTGCGAAAGGCTGCCCCGCCAACTAGCGAAAAATCCCGGTATGCTCTACCGTGCCAGCTGGCGACTGGATGGGAGGACCCGGTGGCCATATCTGGGGGGGTTCGGGCGTCCCCGCAGTCTCCAAATGAGTTCCCCATAGGTTGGTTTAGCTCTAGTGTTCCACTTGGTTCACTGAGCAGCGCCTCGACAGTTCGACTTTTTCCCCAAACACTCAAAAACTAAAATGACCAAAGCAAAAAGGAATAAGGTTAAACAACGGCTGCACTTCCTCCCACTCAAAGTGCACCTCACCAACATCAGGGGGTTGCACTCCAATCTCGATCCGGTCCATCACCATCTTGAGACCGAGAAGCCGCACCTGTTTTTCCTAACGGAGACGAAGATAACAACTCCGTCGGACGTGGCGTACCTCAACTACCCGGGCTACTCTCTGGAACACAAGTTAAGGAAGCAGGCTGGTGTCTGTGTGTACGTCCGCGATGACATTTGTTGTCGTCGTCTCCGTTGCTTTGAGAAATCGGGTTTCTCTGCCATATGGCTACTTGTGGACACAGGCGTGGAGAAACTTCTCTATATTGGCGTATACCGATCGCACAGCGGTGACCAGGAGACAACAGCGCTGTTTAATTCCCTTGTGGACTCGACGGACGTAGCTCAGCAACGGTACCCAACAGCGAAGCTCATTTTTCTGGGGGACTTTAACGCCCACCATAAAGAGTGGTTGTTCCCTTACCAGAAAACTGACCATGCCGGGTTAGAGGCGCGCAAGTTTGCTGTAACGCTAGATCTAACCCAGCTGGTGAATGTGGCAACGCGGGTACCGGATGTTGACGCCCATACACCCAATTGCTTGGACCTTCTGCTGACAACCGATCCGGGCAGTCATTCAGTATCGGTCTCAGCCCCACTGGGAACGTCTGACCACTGCCTGGTGAAATCCGTGTTGACCTGCTCTCCTCCAGATAAGAGTCCTAGGGGCACGAGACGAGTATGGCGATACGAGTCAGCAGATTGGGATGAGATGCGGCACTTTTTTGCGTCTTATCCTTGGCGGCAAGTGTGCTTCTCCTCGGGTGACCCCTCGTGCTGTGCTGATGTGATTGCGGACGTGATTCGGCAGGGGATGGAGTATTTTATTCCATTCTCCGACATCTCGCTCGGTCACAAGTCCCGGCCTTGGTATAATGCAGAATGCACCCACGCTGAGGCCCGTAAAGAGTCTGCTTACCAAGCCTGGATCAAGGCCCGCGACCGAAAGGCTAAAGCACGTAGGGTTCGCGCGAGGAAAATAGCCTTTAATTCTGCCGCCAAGTTCTGCAAGCGGGTTTTACGTAGGGCACGTTTTGACCATGTCGGACGTATCGGGGCCAAACTAGCATCGCACCCGGGTGTAAGCAGTTTTGGTCCCTGTCGAAAGCGGTTGAAACGAATTTCTGTCGACCCACTTTGCCTCCTATGCTAAAACCTGATGGTTCCCTGGCTCACTCTGCAAGAGAGAAAGCAAATTTATTTGCAACTCTCTTTGCAAGCAATTCGCGTCTGGACGCTGGCTCCAAGCAACCACCAAATTTACCTCGTTGTGACTCTTCGATGCCGGAGATCGCAGTTCACATTAAAGAGGTCCGAAGAGTATTGTGCAGTCTAGACGTGAATAAGGCCAGCGGACCTGACGGCATTCCAACGAGAGTGTTGAGGCAATGTGCACCTGAACTGTCTCCTGTGTTGACACGCCTGTACCGCCTCTCTCTTGAAAAAAGAACGGTGCCGAAATCATGGAAGCTTGAATGTGCAACCAGTGCCCAAAAAGGGAGACCGTGCTGACCCTGCACATTACCGTCCGATCGCCATTACCTCCATCCTATGCAAGGTTATGGAAAGGGTTCTGAACAGTAAGCTGCTGACCAACCTTGAAGACAATGATCTGCTCAGTGACCGTCAATATAGCTTTCGCCGGGGACGGTCAACTGGCGATCTTCTTGTGTATGTCACGCACTGCTGGGGGCGAAGCCATCGAGAGACACGGCGAAGCACTTGCTGTGTCGCTCGATATCTCGAAGGCTTTTGACAGGGTCTGGCACGCAGGTCTACTCAACAAGCTTCCTGCTTATGGCATCCCAGCTGGTTTTTGTAGCTGGATATCAGACTTCCTAAGTGAACGGTCGATCCGAGTAGTCGTTGACGGCTGCTCCTCTGACCTCATGGCTATTGATGCCGGAGTTCCTCAGGGGTCTGGTTCTCTCTGCAACTCTTTTCCTGCTACACATCAATGACCTACTTCAGCCTGGTCTTGTTGGGTACGCAGATGACAGTACGGTTTCAGAGACATACTTGTCCAGCGCAACAACCGGCGGGGATGAAGTCTGTTCCTTGAGAGAGGCCATGGTAGAGCGGACAAATTTGACCTTAAACGTTGTCTCCCAGTGGGGTGATGACAATCTGGTCACTTTTAACGCCACCAAAACACAGGCGTGTCTTTTTACCGCAAAAAGGAGTCGCTTTGACCAAACTCCTACTTTTCGGAGTGCATCTGTTCCTGTTACTGATCGGCTCGAGCTCCTTGGCATGGAGTTGACATCCAGTCTCAACTTCAGCGCGACCATCGAGTACAAAGCCCAAATTGGGGCCAAAAAGCTGGGCATCCTAAATAGGGTGAAGCGATACTTCAGGCCTGGACAGCTTTTAACCCTTTACAAAGCACAAGTCCGATCCTGCATGGAGTATTGTAGCCACCTTTGGGATGGCTCAGCTAAGTATCAGCTTGCCGCGCTTGACTCGGTGGAACGCAGAGCTAAGAGGCTCATTGGTGACGCAAAACTGGTGAATGCCAAGCTACATAGCTTGGCTCATCGCCGTAAGGTTGCCTGCTTATCGGTCTTCTACAGATTGTACTTCGGTGAGTGTGCCCAAGAACTCCACGACCTCATCCCACCGGCCCCCTTCTACCATCGGACATCCAGACGCACTGCATCTTACCATCCCTACCTTGTAGCTATTCCACCAATTCGCACTAAGCGTTTCCAAACGTCTTTTATAATGCGCACAGCAAAGGAGTGGAACTCTTTGCCTGCGTCTGTGTTTCCAAAAGCTTACAGCCCTAATCTCTTCAAAGTTAGAGTGAACAGGCTCCTTCTGGGTAAGCTCGCTCCATCGTAGACTTTGTCTCTGTCATATCTGACATTGACTAGAGTCAAGAGCAAATCCATCACTAATAAAAAAAAAAGAGAGGATAAGAAGTCATAATAAAAGTTATTGTATTTTTGCACTATCCATATTAGTTGGATTAATTATTAGTTGTCATTTAACTAAACCGTTCTTGTGCCAGTTTGCTAGTAGTTGTACGTAATTGTTTATCGCAACAGATTTTAAACAAAGAAGTTGTTATTTACTGTGATGAAATAGGAAAGGATTTAGGCCACTTTTTCACAAATGAGTACAAAGGACACTCAATAATCAACAATTGTATGCCAGGCTGTTCATTATTTGACACTAGCTTCTACCAGCGGCTTCGCCCGCGTGAATATCGGAAATAGGAAGGTTTCCTAATTTGTATTGTAGGTACTCACTTTTTTACTCAGGAAACATCTACCCTACCGCTACCCTACCCTACACCTACTCAACCATACACCCAACCGTACACCTACCCTACACCTACCCTTCACCTACCCTAAACCTACCCTACACCTACCCTACACCTACCCTAGACCTACCCTACACCTACCCTAACCAGCCCAAAAAATACTATGACATGTTTCTGGTTTCCTGGTACTTGATGTTTCTTGTCTCCTGGTACTTGTGAATCTGAAGTACTAAGGCAGCAGCGGCTCTGAGTTTCCACTTCCTCCTCAGTCTTCATTGATCCATGCCACTTACCGGGATAAAAAGTAGCCTATTTTTTATTCCAGGATATGAACTACATGTGTGCCAAATTTCATTCAAATCCCTTGAGCCGTTTTTGCCTGATTGTTACACAAACATACAACTTTGGCAACAAATATTGACATGGATTATAATTTAAATTAGAAATTAGGACAACAGAGATTATCTCTAGCATGAATATACAAGATACTAAAAATAATACGAATAAAGTTTTAAATCAATAAATACTATTAAGCTGGTGCATCAAAATATTCAAGGATTTATGAGCAAGGATTTAGAAGTAGAATTATTCTTTAATTTTAACAGTACTGATATTCTCTGTTTAACAGAACACTGGCCTAAAAGCCATCAGTTTATGTTTAATTATAGTAATCACCAGGTTGGTAGTTCGTTCAGCAGAGAAAATGCTTAACATGGTGGTTCATTGATTTTAATAAATAATCATATTAAATTTAAGGACCGTAAGGATATAGTGAGCCTCTCTGTTGAACGGATTATTGAAATAGCCTGTTTTGAATTGGAGCAGTATATTATTATATTAAGTGTGTACAGACCACCTTCAGGATTGTACGACAGCTTTGAAAAAAAAAAAAATGGAAGAAGTTTTGCACAAAATCTGTAACTCAAGCAAGTCTATCATTATTTGTGGTGACTTTAATGTTAATTTGTTAGAAATGTCTAGTTTAAGCACGAAAATCACAAGGCTGTTTCAGTCATACAATCTAGCAAACCTATTCCTGGAACCTACTAGAATAACTCCCACTAGTGCCACTTGCCTAGAGAATATCTACACAGATATTGTACCTACCCACAAAAAATATTAATTAAATAGATTCAGATCATTGCGGACAGTCAATCTCAATACCAAATAATAAAACAAAAAAGGATATCACTGTAAACCCAAAATCAAAATTCCGCTTAGAAACTTTTAAAACTAAACTTTTAAGTAAAATGCCATCCTTGTCAACTAATGATGACCCTAACCAACATTATAATGATTTTTTCAAAATGTATTGTACAGAGTTTGATAGAACATTATTTTGTTCCCAAAACTATTTCAGTTAATAGTACAACTTCCTTCAGTGACTGGGCCACCATTGGTATTTATAAGAGTAGAGAACGGCTTTATGAATTGTATGTATAACGGCAGAATTTAATTTATATGTTTGTCATATTGCCAAGTCTAGGTACTTAAGTTCAAAAAAAAAATAGTAGTAATGTGATTAAAATGACTTGGAATATTATTAATAGCGAAACGGGAAGTTCTGGCAACCGAACTAGTGATGCAGTAGCGACATTGTATGAAACACCTCGCATAATTATGATCGAACTTCACTTACAGGTAAGTTCGTTTAATCATTAATTATGCTTCTGTGTTTCGTTCTCGAGATTAGATATACACTTGTAGTGGTAGTCACACATATTATACAATGTCGCCACTAATGATTATTAGTGCACTAGTGATTACTAGTTCGGTTGCCTGACCTTCCCGTTTCGCTATTAATAATATCCCACCAAAAACATTTCATGTAAAATGTTGTCAAGACGACCACATAAGGTTTGCCCTGTGAAAAAGATATCAGATCTCATGTAGAGTCAAGCTTCTGAATCTACACGGCCTAACTCTACCGACCCTAACATCACAAATTCTACATATCAGTAAAAAATTATGAACTTTTAGAACACATTTATAATGCATGGGAGGACAAATGCGATGCTTTGGGCATTTTTTGCGATTTGTCCAAGGCGTTTGATTGCGTTCTTCATGAGATATTGATCAGGAAATTGTACTATTACGGAATCCGGGACGCTCTCTGGATCTTCTTACTTCATACTTGAGTAATAGGATTCAGAGAGTTGATGTCAACGGCAAAAGATCTCCTGGATCGGTAGTCAGGATGGCGATCTCCCAGGGGTAAATTTTAGGCCCCTTCCTGTTTCTCATTTATATTAATGACTTGCCATACCTCATAAATAATAAACATAATATAGTGTTGTTTGCAGACGACACGTTGCTTTTATTCAAACTTAAACGTCGACAGATGGTTACTGACGATGTAAATAGTGCCCTTGCGACTGTAGCTAACTGGTTTAATTTTAATAATCTTCTACTTAACGAGAAAAAGACCAAATGCATAAAGTTTACGTTACCTCATGTGAGACAAGTGAACACTGTTATGTCGATAAAGGATGAAGAGTTGAAACCCGAAGATAGCACAGTGTTCTTAGGCATAACCTTAGATGCAAAGCTTCAGTGGGGCCCCCATATAGACAAACTGTCTAAAAAACTTACCTCTGCAGCATATGCTGTTTGAAAAATTCGTGGCTTATCTGATTTAGAGACAGCCCGTCTAGTATAGTTTAGTTATTTTCATAGTGTGATGTCATAAGACATTCTGTTGTGGGGAAATACCGCCGATATACAGACAATATTTGTTTTACAAAAAAGGGCTATTCATGCGATTTATAAATTGCATCACAGACACTCCCATAGAGACAAATTTCAAGCGATTAATATAATGACTGTGCCCTCTCAATATATTTATGAGAATCTGTTGTATGCTAATAAAAATATTAATCTGTTTAAAAAAATCAGTGATATCCATAACATAAATACTAGGAACAAACACAATTTTGTCGTTCTTAAAACCAGGCTCAAGAAAACAGGTGGTTTATTTCGATGCCAATGTATATGTCGCAGCCAACTAGTTAAATCAGCTATTTAATTGGCTGCCTAGCCATTTCATTACACGGCGCCATTTAGTTAGCGGCCTAAATGCCATTCCGGCATTTAAATTAACGGCTAGGGCTATGATTTGGCTCACTAACATTTAATGGTTTGCCTAGCCATTTTCACTGACATTTAGTTCCATTTTCTGACACTTGGCGCGCTTTAGTCGGAACTGTCATAATTGCGTCGACCAGCCGCAGGGTTCCCAGCTTAGGGGTTTTCTCCCAAATTTAGGGGTAAATAAGTTGTATATTTATAAGTTTAATTTATTGACCTAGCGATACGTAATCAATTTTAGAATAATTCCTTGTGACTAAGAATACGGAGTTTAATAAAGAAAAAACAACTATCAGTAGGGTTAACCATAAAAAAAGGATTGATAATTATATCGTCTGTGGTTACTTTGTCTATGCTTACTGGAAATTAAAAAGGTTTAAGTCTAGAATCGAGTCCCCCCCTTATTAGGGGGTTAGCCCCCCACCTTTTCTCGCCGCCGGAGGTGCGTGGTTTTTTATATTAATTGTTGAAGTTTAAATTTTTTATTGAATAATAACTGAGAAAAATCGCCTTAATAGGCAGGGGGAGGCGATGTAACCTCCCTCCACCGAAGTAATACTAAAGTGTAGTTGACGGAGCCCCGCTGAGCGGGGCTCCTATTTCTGGGTGGTTTTAAAACAATAACCACGAAGGGGATGGCGGGCCAAATCATAGCCCGCCATCCCCGTCTAACCTAACCTGTCCGATTCGGGATGTCCCAAGTCCCGAACTGGCTTCGCTCGCTCTTTTACCAAATAAAACACCAAAATGTTAATTACTTATAATCTAATCAGTGTCCAAAGGAGTAGCGAATGTGTCCTAAATAGCAAGCATTCGGTGTCCAGAGGGGTAGCAAAGACAGGAGGCAGATGACAATAATGATAAACTACTATTATGCAACGACCATACGGGTTTTAATACCTAATTATATGCCGTTGCATACACTATTTTATCTTCACTCATACAGTTGAAATAAAATAAGTGGAAAAATAGTTTATTCCAACATGGCGGATATTCTCATTGCGTATTCGAATGACTGCGCAGCACGCGCATCAGACAAAGATAAAAGCTGGCTCATTGACTTAAGTCAATGAGCCCGCGCCAATAAATTACCGCGGCCTACCCAAATGTCCTTTCATTGGCATTTTTCGTCGGTTCCTTGAGCTCCTTTTTGGTTCTAAGTTGAGCTTCTCGACTACTGACCTAAGCTTGCATTGACTAGACAGGTCCACTCAAATGTGTGTGGTTCTTTCCTCAAAAGTCCATTTCAGACACTGATCTGCATGATCCTTATATCGTATTGTGAATGCGGGGAGCATGTAGATCGCTATGATAGGGGTACATTTAGAGTCTAAGTGGCGGATAAGGGTGTCCCTACTCTACTCTCTACTCCAAGGGTACATTTCATGGGTCGCGGATTTTGTTCGAAAGAGTTACCGCGGCCCTGGAACGCAAAAGGCACTAGGAGGTGCATGGGTGGGTTTTAGTCAGTAAAAGTCTGACACTCCCTGCTGCTCCACCCAAAGCGGAAGGGGTCATTTGATGATTTCCCATCCTCAAAAAAAAATACAAAAAAAAACGGGGTACATTTCATGTTAGTCAACAATGTCTGGCAGTTTTTTTTTATGCGACCTACCCAAATGTCCTTACTTTGGTATTGTCAAAACGTTGAACTCCTTAAAGTTCTAAGTTTGAGCTACACGATAATTGACAAATGCTTGCACTGTCTGGACAGGTCCACTCAAATCTGTGTGGTACTTTCCTCAAAAGACCACCTCAGACATCAACCTACATGGTTCTCGTATGATTTGACCAGTACAATTGTATGGACTTCAAAAGAGACTGTGACCTCTGAGTTTGTTTCGGTGTTTCTTCTCAGAGTAGTCACTGTAGTCAGCTAGGAAACACCGGCCTCGTCTAGTTAAAAAAGAAAAGATTGACGTGTAAAAATGTTATTTACAATCTACTTACAAAATAAACATCATATATCATTCAGGGAGACGGCCACTGCGCGATGTGGCAATGAACAAGAGCCATGACGCGTTCTGAGCTGAAAGTGATGCAACCACATCGCGAAGCTTTGACGGAACTTAGGGCAACCCGACCGTTCGTGCCATGTGTGTTAGGTAGGTTCCTTTAAATCCAACACCTCTATCTACCACTATTGTACATAAAGTTTAAATAAATCAATAAAGTCTATGGTGGAGAACAAAGAAAAAACTTATGGTGGAGGTACTTAATAGGATACAAAGTATCCCCTCCATGTTCATCTGCCGCGCTCGAGTAAATCCCAAAAAAAGTCATTGGGCTCCCTTACTATTAAAAGGACTGGATATACGCGGCCAGGGCGCTGTGACGACAATGCATGGCAGTGTCCGCGCGCCCGCGACGCTAAGTATCGTTCTTTTGACGCCATACTTTCATCTTGTCAGCGTCCTGTTCGCTTTGTATATCAAGTCCATTAGATAGTGTAGATAAAAATAAATGTCAGCATGTATGTGACGCTCATGAACTCACCCGCTGCCCCCTGCTCGTGACTGCTGGAGCGCCGACGTTTCCTCACTTCTATGTCTTTGTTGACACTCGTCGGTTTGTCATGATTGCGCTGCGCTCTCGGAGGAGATTCACTTTTGTTTCTTTCAGGCGTCTTCTTGGGTTCGTCTTTTGCTTTATTCTTCATAATATTGGAGTCCTCCTTTGCTTTAGAGCTTTCTTTCGTTTTCTGATTGGTATTGTCGAGTTTGTCTGCGTGGTCGAGCTTGGTTCTGCTCTGGTCGAGCTGCTTGTCTCGCTGGTGGCGGCCGAGCACGCGGTCGATGCGCGCGTGCGGCGCGGCGTCGTCGCGCGAGTACAGCAGAGTGTCGCGCGCGCGCTCGCTGCGCGGCTCGGGCGGCGCGTGAGGCGACTGCGCCGGCGCCGGTTTGCTGATCGGACTCTTCAGGAGCTTTGTCGACGACTGGGCTATATTTTTCAGGGCTTGTGATGTGGCATGTCTTATTTGTGCACCTAAAACCAATTAGTATGCTAAAGTAACTTGTTCGGATCGAAAATAACAAAAAAATTATCTGTAGTAACCTATTCTAATATTATATGTCTTAAACATAAAACATTAAAATTTGTCTTGCGCTCGCGAAAATGTGGTCGATACGCGAACCGATCATGACCGTTGTTTTTAAAAACAGCTTCGCAGCGCTTTAATGACGTGTGTTTCGTGTTTTAATGACTGTAGTGACTATGTGTTTGTAATAATGTGAACGGGTTGGGTTTAGAATCAAGTCCTCTGAATTTGAGGAACGTCACTGTGGGGGGGAGGGAGGTCAAGGGGGCTTATGTAAAGCGCTTCCATGCAACTTTAGATGCCGGAGCCGCGTCGAAATATTTTCTAAAAATATTTGTAAATCACTATTAATACGTGAAACTAATAAAATTACTCTACTACTAACTAATTACTAATATAATTACTCTAAATTCTTACGTTTTTGAAATTCTATCTACTGATATACTCGACATCGCGTCATAAGTGTCATTCCGTTGCTTCCGAGTTTACGTGAATGTGCTCCATATCGTTATCTGTTTTTCGACGACTTCGCTACCCCTCTGGACATCGATTGCTTGCTATTTACGACAACTTCGCTACGTTTTTGGGCACCCCGATTGGATTATAATTAACATTTTGGTGTTTTATTTTGTGCAAGGGCGAGCGAAGCGAACTCGGGCCTTGGGGCACCCCGACTCGGACAGGTTAGGTTAGAAGGCGATGGCGGGGTCAAGTGAGCGAGCGAAGCGAACAAACAGACCCCGCCATCCCCTTCGTGGTTTTTTTTAAACCACCCAGAAATAGGAGTCCCGCATAGCGAGGCTCCGTCGACTACACTTTAGTATTACTTCGGCGAAGGGAGGAAACACGCCCTACCTCCCTATTAAGGCGATTTTTCTTAGAAAATTATCAATAAAATTATCTACTTTGAAAATTAAGTAATATAAAAAAACCACGGACCCCGGCGGCGGAAAAAGGTGGGGGGCTACCTACACACCCCCTCCCCCCACCGCCTAATAAGAGGACTCGATTCTAAACTTTAACCATGTAGATCACAAAAACATATTGATATAAGTTTCTAAAGAGTAATTTTTATTTCAAGCAAGGCTGTCACTGGTAGTGTTACTGACGGTCGCAACACTCGCAAGCAACACAGCGTCACAGTGAGAAGCCTGTAGTTGGATGGAACAGACATGTTAGTGTTCTCATAGGGAGGCTAGGAGTAAATTTCAGCTGTGGGTATGGTGTGGAAAACCAAAGTCGTGCCGTATTGTTGAGGAAATGCAAATTAGTTAAAATGTTTTCAAGTCTCGCTTAAAATGGCGTCAAAATCATAGCAAACAAATAAAAATGGACAATTTGGCATCGCCCCATTCGAAGCATAATTTTAAACACTTGGAAATTCAATAACGAGCCTACCCTCCCTGTGAACATTAACGGTATCAATGATGATAGTTGTATAGCTGATATGTTTAAGGATCACTTCACTATCAAATCACCATTGGGACCATCACAGCTGAGCGATGTTGAGCTGCATAGTCAGGAGATTGGAGCTATTACAACAGCTAAAGATGTAAAACAAGCTATTAAAGCTATATCTCGTGGGAAGTCTCCTGGCCATGAAGGCATCAGCATCACGCAGCACACGCAGGCGCTCACTTGCCTAGAGTGCTCGCGCTGTTCTATACCCTACTACATAATACGAGTAGGTTGGGGAAAAAGTTTCTTCGCATTTTTTAAGAAAATTCAAAACATTTTTTAATATAGTTTCTTTACATTTAACTAAAGTACGTAGGTACCATTTTGTTCGATAACTTCTTGCCATCTTGTAGGTAGGGACATGATCCCATTGCTATAGAAATTTTGGGACTTCTGATCAAAATACCGCGACAAGTGGTTTTGGCAGTACTCTCGTGATGTTACACTGCCTAAAGAATTCTAAACCGAAACAGGTGGAAATCTGAAGGTGCAAAGTCAGAACTATACGGCGGATGCATTAACACCTCCCAGCCAAATTCTCTTAATTTTTGCTGAGTGGCTAAAGATGTGTGAGGTCTAGCGTTATCATGATGAAAAACCACACCCTTTCTGTTAATTAATTCCGGTTGCTTTCTCTCAACTTCTTGCTTTAATCTCATCAGTTGTTCGCAGTAGAGTTCAGAATCGATGGTCCTGCCTGGTGGTAACAGCTCATAATGAATGATGCCCTTCCAATCCCACCACACACAGCATCACTTTGTTGCGAGTTAATCCGGGTTTCGGCACAGTCTGTGAAGCCTGACCGGCCTTTGACCACGACCTTTTTCGCACCTTCTTGTCGTACGTGATCCACTTTTCATCACCAGTTATCAGCTTCTTTAAAAATGGTTCGGTTTCATTACGTCGTAATAAAGAATCACAAATGAGTACACGGTTCATTAGGTTTCTTTCAGTGAACTCGTAAGTTACCCAAATATCGAGCTTTTTTGTGTACCCAGTTTTTTTCAAATGCGTCAAAACTGTTTTGTGGTCAATTCCCAGTTCTTCAGCTACGTCGTATAACTACTGATATGCCGATCTTGCTCCACTTTTTCAAAAATGGCATCCATTTTATCCGTAATAGGGCGACCAGAGCGACGTGCATCTTTGACATCAAAATTTCCGGATTGAAAACGCTTAAACCAAATTTGTGCTACTCTCACAGACACTGCACTAGGTCCATAAACATCGCAATTTTTTTTCGCGGCTTTCGTTTCATTTTTACATTTTTTGTAGTAAAATTTTAAAATGTATCGAATTTCTTCATTAGATTCACTCATCTAGACAGTACGAAAAACAAATGAAAATCACACATTTTCCTAATTTGAATTTGGAATTTTCTTCTTTAAAATTTAAACTTTCAATGATACCAAAACTAGCCAGATACAAATAGTATAGCCAAAGAGATTTTATTACAAGTTCATACATACTATAATGCGAAAAGACTTTTTCCCCAACCTAATATATTAGGTCAAATCTGTTTGGCTATAAGTACTATTTGTACCTGGCTGGTTTTGGTATCATGGAAAGTTTACATTTTAAAGAAGAAAATTACGCTTTCACGCCAAAACGGTTGAACGGATCCTCATGATATATATAGCCTAGGATATGGAGAAGAACACAGGCTTACTACTTTAGGCTACTTTTTAACGCGATAACCGACATCCACGCGGGCGGAGCCTCGGTCAAAAGCTAGTCTATACTATCTATACATATAATAAAATCGTAGATTTGCCGTGTCTGTACATTGAATATTTTCGCATAAAGATAACTGAGAAATGTTAGGAAAAAGGCATAAAACGCAAAAATGCCATTTTTGAAATTTTTGTCTGTTTGTCCAATTGTTTGTGTCAGCATCACGCAAAAACCACTGATTGGATTCGAAAGTTCAGTAATTAAAAATATTAAGTGTTAACCCGAGTAACATTTAGCGTTTATTTCATCAAAATCGACCCACGAAATCAAAAGATATTGAATTTTTAATTTTAGTAAGGAACTTCATACAGCGCTAAGCGTTGCGGTGACCGACTATTAGGCGCCATCTATTGAGAAAGATAAAATGCAGGTAAGCATGAAAATAACATCAAAACAAATTGTTGAGTTATTTGTGAAACTTTTAATAAGTAGTAAAATAAAATTGAACATTTTAGTACCATAACGTTACTTATTGTTATATATGGGCTCCTTATTTACCGTCTCCATTCGGCCAAATATTTTGTCAGTTTACCAAACGGTCGATAGATGGCGTGGCACTGATGACGCGTTCAAAACAAATTGTTGAGTTTTTTGTTTAACTTTTAATAAGTAGTAAAATAAAAGTGAAAATTTTAATATCATAACGTTACTTATTGTTATATATGGGCTCCTTATTTACCGTCTTCATTCGGCCAAATATTTTGTCAGTTTACCAAATGGTCGATAGATGGCGTTACACTAATGTCGCGTTTTTCAGAATCACGGTGTTAAGATTTTCCGTCAGAGTATGACTCTCACACGATTTTCAACAGCATTGTCGTTCGCTAGGGTATTCGGTCACATAAAAGGTCTTTCAAGTCTTTGATAGGGTTTCGAGTCCGAAATCGAAAAAAGAAATCTCTGATTTGTTCGGATTGTTGTTGTCGGACTTGGTCGGTTTTGAACAATTCTGGTTCTTGCGTCGTAACAGTGCTGAACTGGACGGTTCGACTTCGACTGGCGAATCCAGGCCTGTAGGGTTCCGTACCAAAGTGCTAACGGGACTCTACTACTAAGCCTGCGCGATAGATTCAAATTCGAAAGGTCGAACGGTTCGATTTGCGAATAATGGCTATTCTATTACCGATTATTAGGGTACCTACCGTACGCACGGTGACGGGACCCTATTACTAAGCCTCCGCGATCAATTGTGATTCGTGTAAAGTACCTATCGGACGCAAATCGAGTTGTGTCGCCTTGGACGTCGGACTTGGTCGGTCTTGAACAATTCTGGTTCTTGAACAAAACTGGACGGTTCGATTTTGCCATAAACAAAAATAGAATAGAATAGAATGTAACCAGTATTTTTCTAACCGCACGAGCACTCCGCTGTGCCGCGAATTTATCGCGAATTTAATGTTTAATTACATAATTAAGATTTATTTGTTAATTGGGAATTTTCAAATGCAGGGCTCATGATTTAAAAGAATGGTCGTGGAGTTCCTTGCACGTTCTTTTCCATAGAGATCTACGCTTTGGAACGTAGCTTCATGTTTTTGACTAACTGACCTTAACAATTCAAAAGTCTATGTAAACGGTTTATTTGGACAAAATGATTTTCATCTTGAATCTTTCCCAAGGTACTCCCGACTTAAGAAACAGCCTGTGTGCTATGCTGTCCCAGACTACAATCTATCTCTGTGCGAAATTTCATACCGATCCATTCAGCCGTACTAGCGTGATTGAGTAACAAACATCCAACCATTCAAACTTTCGAATTTCAAGAACTAAAATAGTAGGCTAGCATAGATCTAAACCCACGCGGACGACGTCGCGCTAAGCTAGCTAGTCTCCCCACCTACCGTGTCTCCACGTTGCCGTCGTGGTGGGGCTTGCGTGTCTCAATGATCTTGATGCCGGTGAACTTAGCAGATCATGTTCCAGCAGAGCATAAAAAAAAGTGAGTTCCATTCGCATGCAGCATAGTTCTAGAGTTCCTGATACTTTTCGGAAATAGTTCTGGCGTTTTTCCCGGAAAAAAAGTCGAATGAAAATATGATCTGCTAACTTCCGGTAGCAGATCAATTTTTCCAAAACTAAAATTTTAAAAGTGTTTTAGGTCCATAAAGGTATACTATATAGTTCCTGATACATTTCAAAAAAAGTTCTATCAATATAGAATAAAAAAAAAATAACAAACATACTAAACCGACACCAGAAATAAACCGATATTTTTTGTAAAACTGGCGGTAATTGCAAAATATGAACCAAGATATTGATCATTCTCCCCAATTTCAGTAGCCAAGAGGTCAGATAAACAGAAAAAAGTATAATAAATTAACGAATAACTCTCAAGCTCCAACAGAGCACGGTTGAAAACATGGATTAGCCAAAATTTTTAAAAAATTCAGTATTTGATAAAAAAATCCAAAATAAATAATTGAAAATACCAAGGACAAAGAACTGAACATTATAAGAAAGATCTATACTGGAACTATATGTTGTCATGAAAAGTAAACCCAGAACATAGACTCAGGCATCAGCAGAGCATGGTTGAAGACTTAGATTTATCAAATGCATGAAAATTAAAAGTGACCGAGTAAAAAATTATAAAAAAATATCTAGAAAACATCAAGAACCAAGCACTCTTCTATTTGAGATAGATCCATAGTAGCATTATACAATGTACTGCTAAGATAGCCCAGCACTTAGACTCAGGTGTAAGCAGAGCATGGTTAAATACCTAGATTAGCTAAAATTAAAAAAAAAACTTGTGGCTGACTACAAAAATCCAATAAAAAATCTAGAAAATATCTAGGACCAAGCACTTTTCGGTTTAAGATAGACCTATAATAGCACGATGCATTGTAATGCAAAATTAACCTAGAACTCGGACTAAAATATTAGCAGAGCATGTCTGAATATCCAGATTCGCAAAAATTAAGAAAATTTTTGGTGACTGAGTGCAAAATTACAAAAAAATATCTAGAAAATATCTAGGACCGAGCACTCTTCGCTTTACTATAGACCTATAATAGCACTATGCACCATGATGCAAAATTAACCTAGAACTTAGACTAAGATATTAGCAGAGCACGGGTGAAGATAAAGATTAGCCAAAATAATTGAATTTTTAACTGTCTGAGAATAAAAATACAAAAAAAAAATCCAGAAACAACCCAGAAACTAGAACTCTTCGATTTCTGATAATCCTGAATTAGAACTAAAGAAAAGTTTGCAAAGTTTACCCAGAACTCTGACTCAGATATTAGCAGAGCATAGGTGAATATTCAGATTCGCAAAAATAAAAAAAATTTTTGGTGACTGAGTGCAAAATTACAAAAAAAATCTAGAAAATATCTAGGACCAAGCACTCTTCGCTTTAAGATAGATCTATAATAGCACTTTGCATTGTGTTGCAAAATAAACCTAGAACTCAGACTCAGATATTAGAAGAGCATGGGTGAAGATAAAGACTACCCGAAACAATTAAATTGTTAACTGTCCGAGAAAAAAATTACAAAAAAAATCTAGAGTATATCTATGGCCAAGCACTCTTCAGAATAAGATAGACCTACAATAGCAATATGCGTTGTGATGCAAAATAAACCTAGAACTCAGACTCAGATATAAGCAGAGCATGGGTGAAGATAGAGACTACCCAAAATAATTAATTTTTTAACTGTCTAAGAATAAAATTACAAAAAAAGTATCTAGAAACAACACAGGAACTAGAACTCTTCAATTTTTGATAATTCCATGACAGAACTATAAAATAGTTTGCAAAATAAACCCAGAACTCTAACTCAGATATTAGCAGAGCATGATTGAAGATTAGTATTACTTGAAATAATGACATTTTTAACATTCTAAAAAAATTACAAAATAAAATCTAGAAAATATCTATGACCCAGCACTCTCCGTTTTAAGATAAACCTATAATAGCACTATGTATTGTGTTGCAAAACAAACCAAGAACTCTGACTCAGATATAAGCAGAGCATGGGTGAATATCCAGATTCGCAAAAATTAAGAAAATTTTTGGTGACCAAGTGCAAAATTACAAAAAAAAAACTAGAAAATATCTAGGACCAAACAACACTCTTTACTATAAGATAGACCTATAAAAGCACTATGCATTGTGTTGCAAAATTAACCTAGAACTCAGACTCAGATATTAGCAGAGCATGGGTGAAGATAAAGACTACCCGAAATAATTACATTTTTAACTGTCCGAGAAAAAAATTACAAAATAAAATCAAGAGTATATCTAGGACCAAGCACTCTTCGGTTTAAGATAGACCTATAATAGCACTATGCGCTGCGTTGCAAAATAAACCTAGAACTCAGACTAAGACATTAGCAGAGCATGGGTGAAGATAAAGATTAGCCAAAATAATGAAATTTTTAACTGTCTGAGGATAAAAATACAAAAAAAAATCTAGAAACAACCCAGGAACCAGAACTCTTCGATTTCTGATAATGCTATAATAGAACTATATAATAGTTTGCAAAGTTTAACCAGAACTCTGACTCAGATGTTAGCAGAGCATGGGTGAAGATGAAGATTAGCCAAAATAATTGAATTTTTAACTGTTTGAGAAAAAACTTTTTAAAAAAATTCTAGAGTATATCTAGGACTAAGCACTCGTCGGTTTATGATAGACTTATAATAGCACTATGCGTTGTGTTGCAAAATTAACCTAGAACTCAGACTAAGATATTAGCAGAGCATGGGTGAAGATAAAGATTAGCCAAAATAATGAAATTTTTAACTGTCCGAGGATAAAAATACAAAAAAAAATCAAGAAACAACCCAGGAACCAAAACTCTTCGATTTCTGATAATCCAATAATAGAACTATATAATAGTTTGCAAAGTTTAACCAGAACTCTGTTTCAGATGTTAGCAGAGCATGGGTGAAGATGAAGATTAGCCAAAATAATTGAATTTTTAACTGTCCGAGAAAAAAATAAAAAAATAAAATCTAGAGTATATCTAGGACGAGCACTCTTCGGTTTAAGATAGACCTATAATAGCACTATGCGTTGCGTTGCAAAATAAACCTAGAACTCAGACTCAGATATTTGCAGAGCATGGGTGAAGATAAAGATTAGACAAAATAATTGAATTTTTAACTGTTTGAAAATAAAAATACAAAAAAAAATCTAGAAACAACCCAGGAACCAGAACTCTGCGATTTATGATAATCCTATAACAGAACTCCAGAATAACTTGTTAAGTAAACAAAGAACTCTGACTCAGATATTAGCAGAGCTTAGGTGAATATTCAGATTCGCAAAAATTAAGAAAAGTTTTGGTGACCAGTGCAAAATTACGAAAAATAATCTAGAAAGTATCTAGGACCAAACACTCTTCGCTATAAGATAGACCTATAAAAGCACTATGCATTGTGTTGCAAGCAGAGCATGGGTGAAGATAAAGACTACCCGAAATAATTAAATTTTTAACTGTCCGAGAAAAAAATTACAAAAAAAAATCTAGAGTATATCTTAACGAAGCACTCTTCGGTTTGAGATAGACCTATAATAGCACTATGCGTTGTGTTGCAAAATTAACCTAGAACTCAGACTAAGATATTAGCAGAGCATGGGTGAAGATAAAGATTAGCCAAAATAATGAAATTTTTAACTGTCTGAGGATAAAAATACAAAAAAAAATCTAGAAACAACCCAGGAACCAGAACTCTTCGATTTCTGATAATTCTATAATAGAACTATATAATTGTTTACAAAGTTTTACCAGAACTCTGACTCAGATGTTAGCAGAGCATGGGTGAAGATGAAGATTAGATAAAATAATTGAATTTTTAACTGTTTGAGAAAAAACTTCAAAAAAAATTCTAGGGTATATCTAGGACAAAGCACTCTTCGGTTTAAGATAGACGTATAATAGCACAATGCGTTGCGTTGCAAAATAAACCTAAAACTCAGACTCAGATATTTGCACAGCATGGGTGAAGATAAAGATTACTCAAAATAATTGAATTTTTAACTGTTTGAAAATAAAAATACAAAAAAAAATCTAGAAACAACCCAGGAACCAGAACTCTGCGATTTATGATAATCCCATAACAGAACTCCAGAATAACTTGTTAAATAAACCAAGAACTCTTACTAAGATATTAGCAGAGCATAGGTGAATATTCAGATTCGCAAAAATTAAGAAAAGTTTTGGTGACTGAGTGCAAAATTACGAAAAATAATCTAGAAAAAACCTAGGACCAAGCACTCTTCGCTTTAAAATAGATCTATAATAGCATCATATAACATCTGAGTCAGAGTTCTGGGTAAACTTTGAAATCTATTTTATAGTTCTAATATAGGGTTATCAGAAATCGAAGAGTTCTGGTTCCTGGGTTGTTTCTAGATTTTTTTTTGTATTTTTATTTTCAGACAGTTAAAAATTCAATTATTTTTGCTAATCTTTATCTTCACCCATGCTCTGCTAATATTTTAGTCGGAGTTATGGGTTAATTTTGCAACACAACGCATAGTGCTATTATAGGTCTATCTTATAGCGAAGAGTGCTTGGTCCTAGATATACTCTAGATTTTTTTTTGTAATTTTGCACTTAGTCACCAAATATTTTCTTAATTTTTGCGAATATGAATATTCACCTATGCTCTGCTAATATCTGAGTCAGAGTTCTGGGTTTACTTTGCAAACTTTTCTAAAGTTCTGTTATGGGATTACCATTAATCGAAGAGTTCTAGTTCCTGGGTTGTTTCTAGATTTATTTTTGTATTTTTATTTTCAGACAGTTAAAAATTCAATTATTTTGGCTAATCTTTATCTTCACCCATGCTCTGCTAATATCTTAGTCGGAGTTATGGGTTAATTTTGCAACACAACGCATAGAGCTATTATAGGTCTATCTTATAGCGAAGAGTGCTTGGTCCTAGATATACTCTAGATTTTTTTTTGTAATTTTGCACTTAGTCACCAAATATTTTCTTAATTTTTGCGAATATGAAAATTCACCTATGCTCTGCTAATATCTGAGTCAGAGTTCTGGGTTTACTTTGCAAACTTTTCTAAAGTTCTGTTATGGGATTACCATTAATCGAAGAGTTCTAGTTCCTGGGTTGTTTCTAGATTTATTTTTGTATTTTTATTTTCAGACAGTTAAAAATTCAATTATTTTGTCTAATCTTTATCTTCGCCCATGCTCTGCTAATACCTGAGTCTGAGTTCTAGGTTAATTTTGCAACACAATGCATAGTGTTATTATAGGTCTATAGTTAAGCGAAGAGTGCTGGGTCCTAGATATACTCTAGATTTTTTTTTGTAATTTTGCACTCAGTCACCAAAAATTTTCTTAATTTTTGCGAATCTGGATATTCACCCATGCTCTGCTAATATGTTAGGCTGAGTTTTAGGTTAATTTTGCACTACAATGCATTGTGCTATTATAGGTTTATCTTCAATCGAAGAGTGCTGGGTCCTAGATATTTTCTAGATTTTTTTTGTAATTTAGCACTTAGTCACCAAAAATTTTCTTAATTTTTGCGAATCTGGATATTCACCTATGCTCTGCTAATGTCTGAGTCAGAGTTCTAGATAATCTTTGCAAACTATTCTATAGTTCTTATATAGAATTATAAGAAATCGAAGAGTTCTATCTTCTTGGTAGGTTCTAAATTTGTTTTTGTAATTTATCTCGGACAGTTAAAAATTTAATTATTTCGGGTAGTCTTTATCTTCACCCATGCTCTGCTAATATTTGAGTCTGATTTCTAGGTTTATTTTGTAACACAATTCATAGTGCTATTATAGATCTATCTTAAAGCGAAGAGTGCTTGGTCCTAGGTTATTTCTAGATTATTTTTCGTAATTTTGCACTGAGTCACCAAAACTTTTCTTAATTTTTGCGAATCTGAATATTCACCTATGCTCTGCTAATATCTGAGTCAGAGTTCTGGGTTTATTTAACAAGATATTCTGGAGTTCTGTTATGGGATTATTAAAAATCGTAGAGTTCTGGTTCCTGGGTTTTTTCTAGATTTATTTTTGTATTTTTATTCTCAAACAGTTGAAAATTCAATTATTTTGTCTAATCTTTATCTTCACCCGTGCTCTGCTAATATCTGAGTCTGAGTTCTAGGTTAATTTTGTAGTACAACGCATAGTGCTATTATAGTTCTATCTTAAACCGAAGAGTGCTTTGTCCTAGATATACTCTAGATTTTTTTTGTAATTTTTTTTCTCGGACAGTTAAAAATATATTTATTTCGGGTAGTCTTTATCTTCACCCATGCTCTGCTAATATATTAGTCTGAGTTCTAGGTTATTTTTGCAACGCAATGCATACTGCTTTTATAGGATTATCTTATAGCAAAGAGTGCTTGGTCCTAGATAATTTCTAGATTATTTTTCGTAATTTTGCACTGAGTTACTAAAAATTGTCTTAATTTTTGCGAATCTGAATATTCACCTATGCTCTGCTCATATCTGAGTCAGAGCTCTGGGTTTATTTAACAAATTATTCTACAGTTCGGTTATGGGATTATCATAAAACGAAGAGTTCTGGTTCCTGGGTTGTTTATAGATTTATTTTTGTATTTTTGTTCTCAAACAGTTAAAAATCAATTATTTTGGCTCATCTTTATCTTCACCCATGCTCTGGTAACATCTGAGTCAGAGTTCTGGGTTTACTTTGCAAACTATTATATAGTTCTAATATAGGGTTAACAGAAATCGAAGAGTTCTGGTTCCTGGGTTGTTTCTAGATTTTTTTTTGTATTTTTATTTTCAGACAGTTAAAAATTCAATTATTTTGGCTAATCTTTATCTTCACCCGTGCTCTGCTAATATCTTAGTCTAAGTTCTAGGTTAATTTTGCATCATGGTGCATAGTGCTATTATAGGTCTATAGTAAAGCGAAGAGTGCTCGGTCCTAGATATTTTCTAGATTTTTTTTTGTAATTTTGTAGTCAGCCACAAGTTTTTTTTTTAATTTCAGCTTATCTAGGTATTTAACCATGCTCTGCTTACACCTGAGTCTAAGTGCTGGGCTATCTTAGCAGTACATTGTATAGTGCTACTATGGATCTATCTCAAATAGAAGAGTGCTTGGTTCTTGATGTTTTCTAGATATTTTTTTGTAATTTTTTACTTGGTCGCTTTTAATTTTCATGCATTTGATAAATCTAGGTCTTCAACCATGCTCTGCTGATGCCTGAGTCTAAGTTCTGGGTTTACTTTTTATGAAAACATACATTTCTAGTACAGATCTTTCTTATAATGTTCAGTTCTTTGTCCTTGGTATTTTCAATTGTTTATTTTGGATTTTTTTATCAAATACTGAAATTTTTAAAAATTTTGGCTAATCCAAGTTTTCAACCGTGCTCTGTTGGAGCTTGAGAGTTATTCGTTATTTTATTATTCTTTTTCTGTTTATCTGACCTCTTGGCTACTGAAATTAGGGACAATGATCAATATCTTGGTTCAAATTTTGCAATTACCGCCAGTTTTACAAAAAATATCGGTTTATTTCTGGTGTCGGTTTAGTATGTTTGTTATTTTTGTTTTATTCTATATTGGTAGAACTTTTTTTGAAATGTATCAGGAACTATAGAGTATACCTTTATGGACCTAAAACACTTTTAAAATTTTAGTTTTGGAAAAATTGATCTGCTACCGGAAGTTAGCAGATCATATTTTCATTCGACTTTTTTTCCGGGAAAAACGTCAGAACTATTTTCGAAAAGTATCAGGAACTCTAGAACTATGCTGCATGCGAATAGAACTCACTTTTTTTGTGATCTGCTGGAATATGATCTGCCAAGTTCACGCACACATGATCTTGGGGGCTTTGCCGGTAGAGCCACTCATGCCGGAAGGTCCCAAGTGAGAGACCAGACCAAGAGAGACACAAGAGGGGCACACCGTTCGGAGACTTGAGCAGTGTTCGGGTCCTCGGACGGTGTGCGTCTCATTGGCTTGCTCGCTGCTCTCTGGTACGCGTCTGACCATCAGACGTGACTGTGAGGGCAGCGAGCAAGCAGTGAGAGAGGGAGAGAGAAGAGAAGGGGAGACAGGGACCGCACCCTCTAAAAGGAAATCATGAATAGGGACACTGAAAGAGATATTATACCCCAGGGCGGTCCGGACTGCACAGCAGCCCGGGAATCCGCCACGCCTCGTGCGTCAAGCCCCTCGTATTCTGGGGGGGGCAACAGTGCTCTCTGTACTCCGCTTGCCAAGTGCAACAGTGGCCGAGGAGGCCCCCGATCGGACCGTCCTTTGAGGACATGATCGGGTTCGACTTTGGCTCGCCCGACAAAGCGTCGGTCGGGCGGAGCGCGGCAAGAGGCGCGCTATATTGGAGGAGGGGCTCGCCTGAGCGTCACCCGGGTGCAGAGTCGGAGTCCGAGTTGGACTCCGACGACCTGGTGACTATTAGCTCGGCGAGCTCTGGACCCGAGGGGACGGGGGCTGCTGCGGAGGACTCCAGGTCCTTCCGCAAGCAGCCCAGAACAGAGGAAGACCGGGGGTCGTCCGGCAGCGAGGAGGTTGCCTCGGCTCGCAAGATCCCCACCAGCAGGCGGGGCAAGGGGAGATTGCCCGCCTCCAAGGTGGCTGGCCAGCGAGTCGGGGAGCTCGTCGCTGACGGACGACCCCCCGTAGAGGGCGGTCGCGGGGCTCCTGGCGCGGTTCTCCGTCCTGGAGGGCATCGTCCTGCGCCCCCCGTTAGCTGCCAGTGGGAAGGCCCCTTCAGGCCAGAAAAAGGCGTCATATGCGGCCGCCGTGGCTGCCACACCGGGGTCGTCCGGCCAGGACAAAGGGTCCGGGCCGGCACCCGCGAAGCCGGTGCCGGGAAAACCGGACCCGGCCCCGGGAAGGAAGAGGAAGGGTGGGGTTGCTGCGCGGACGGCGAAGGCTCCTGCGCCGTCTGAGCAGCAGCTCCCCCCGGCTTCCTCGCCTTCAGCTCCTCCCCCGGCTCAAGCCGAATGGCAAGTGGCCGGGGAGAAGAGGAAGGCGGGAAAGGCAGCCAGGGCGGCCAAGAGGCGGGAGAGGAAGCGGCGGCAGAAGGCGCGAAGCGTCGCGGCTGCGCTCCGCCCCCCGAAAACCGCGGCTGTAGTGCTCACACTACAGCCGAGAGCCACCAAGGAGCCACCGAGATAGAGGCCCACCAAGCGCATCGACATGCGCATCTTGGGCCTAGACGACTCCGTCACGGAGACGGAGGTGGTGGCCGCCGTCGTTAGGACGGGGGGGTGCTCAGCAGAGGAGGTGAAGGCGGGCACCCTACGTCCTGACAACACGGGCATGCGCACCATTGTGGTGAGCTGCCCCGTGTCGGCGGCCAAGACCATCTCGGAGGGCCGTAGATTTTTGGTGGGTTGGGTTTCCGCGCAGGTCAAACTGCTGGAACCCCGACCTCTGAGGTGCTTCCGGTGCCAGGTGGGCCACCATGTAGGAGCTCAATGCACCTCGGAGGTGGACCGCAGCGGTCTATGTTTCCGCTGCGGTCAGCCCGGTCACAGGGCCGGCTCCTGCGACGCCGCGCCGCACTGCGCAGTCTGTGCGGCAGCTGGCAAGCCGGCCGACCACTGGGCTGGTGGTAGGGCCTGCGCCCCACCCGCCAAAGCCGTAAATAGGAGAAAGCCCTTCGCCACCGCCGCCGCTTCCTCCGCCGCCATAGCCGGTTCCACTGCGGCTGCTGCTACTGCAACAGCCGCAGTAGAGCCCCTACAACGGGCTCCGGAGGGGGCTGAAATGGAGTGCCAGTAATGGCCCCATTTCACCCCCTCCTGTTGAACGTCAGCCACTGCGCCGCCCAGGAACTGATGCTCCTGAGCATGGCGCAGTGACTGATGCCTGTGGACGGCGAGCAATGGGTAGCTCGCCGTCCGATCAGAACAGGCCCGGGTTGACGGCGCGCTGTGTTCTACGCGCGCCAAGCCAGCAGTCGTCAGCATGGGTCGGGGCCCGTTAGGGCCAGAGCCTACCAGGGTTGCGGATTTGTTCGAAAGAGTTACCGTGGCCCTGGAACGTAAAAGGCACTAAGAGGAGCATGGGTGGGTTTTAGTCAGTAGAAGTCTGACACTCCCTGCCGCACCACCCAGAGCGGGAGGGGTCATTTGATGATTTCCCATCCAATAAAAAAAATAAAAAAAAAAAAGCTAGCTAGTCTATACTAATATTATAAAGAGGAAAGATTTGTATGTAAGTATGTTTGTAATGAATAACCTCAAAAAATACTGTGCCGATTTCAAAAATTCTTTCACCAATGGAAAGCTACATTATTCGGGAGTAACATAGGCTATATTTTATCCACGTATTCCCACGGGAACGGGAACTACGCGGGTGAAACTGCGGCGTGCTGCTAGTGTTGTATAAAATGTATGTGTCGCACCAGTGTTACTGCTAGCGCTGGCTGGTAGGTCCCCGCTGGTGGTCTGCAAGTGCTTGGCGAACAGCTCGCCCGGCCTGAAGTCGTCCTCGTCGGAGGACAAGGCGTCGAGCGCGAGCAGGCGCGGCGGCACGGCGCCGCCCGCTGCGCCCTCCGCCTCGTCGATGTGCACGAACGACAGCCCGAACTACACGCCCACAGGATTTAACATGAAACAGCGACAAAAAACAAGAT
Organism: Melanchra persicariae; assembly: GCA_947386135.1. Taxonomy (NCBI): domain Eukaryota; kingdom Metazoa; phylum Arthropoda; class Insecta; order Lepidoptera; family Noctuidae; genus Melanchra; species Melanchra persicariae. The sequence goes on along the minus strand of OX376659.1, from coordinate 20,376,487 downwards.
CCTGATCATCCTGAAAGGGAAGGGAGAGGGACACACTAAACATGTTGTAAATCGGGCTGGTTTCCACAACTCCACGACTAAGCGCGTATTTCGAGGAGGGACACACTATAACGTTAGGTTTGCGGATCGTTGATGGGTGATACGCGTTGTAACATTGCACGTTATTTCTATAATATTAACTTTATAAAATAATCGAGCAACATTCAGCATAAAATAATTACCAGGAATTATAATAGCAACACTGTAAGTGATGACAGCTGCGCGCTGATGGGCCGTGTCGCCCGTGTCTCGCTACGTCGGCGTCGTCGTATTGCGCGAGACATGGTTTTATAGGGGCCGGACGTCATTTCACGAGGACAGATCAGACACATACACACACATAGAGACTTACTTACCTATCTATAAAGCGCATTTCAGACTACGCTATAATATAATAGCATATAGTATAACATAGTTCATACCACAATTAGCACAACAATATCGCATACCGCTCATCATACATTTATTTCACACTTAGCTATAATAAATTATATATTTTTGGCTTGCTCGCTATGAAATTGAGCGATCGCTGCGCTATGCTATGCCCGCCGCTTTCTCCTCCCCGCCCCGCAAATATATGGACGAAACGACACGTCCGGACGTGATCCTGTGGATACGAACAGATCATATTTGGTTGCAATTATAGCGGCTTTCAGACTACGCTATACTATTGTGTTATAATAGTATAGCAAAGAAAGACCTAATGCTATACTAAAGATGTGTGAGGTCCAGCGTTATCATGATGAAAAACCACACCCCTTCTGTTGATTAATTCCGGTTGCTTTCTCTCAACTTCTTGCTTTAATCTCATCAGTTGTTCGCAGTAGAGTTCAGAATCGATGGTCCTGTCATGTCCTGTCCAGGGCGACCAGAGCGACGTGCATCTTTGACATCAAAATTGAGAACGCTTAAACCAAATTTGTGCATCGCAATTTTTTTTTCGCGGCTTGCGTTGCATTTTTACCTTTTTTGTAGTAAAATTTTAAAATGTATCGAATTTCTTCATTAGATCCACTCATCTTGACAGTACGAAAAACAAATGAAAATCACACATTTTCCTAATTAGGAATTATGTTCTTTAAAATTTAAACTTTCAATGATACCAAAACCAGTAAGATACAAATAGTATAGCCAGAGATTTTATTACAAGTTCATACATACTATAATGCGAAAAGACTTTTTCCCCAACCTAATATAATAGCGTAGTCTGAAAGCCGCTTATATCGCGTAATGTGAACGCAATGCTATATAGTACAGCTTTATGGCTTTTGATGCTGTACTATATATATAGCAGAATAGTAAAGCGTAGTCTGAAATGCGCTTATACTTACGGTCAATTCAACCAGTCATCTAGTACTCTCTGAAAGTCTACATTCTTTGGTAGGTATTATATACCTATATACCTTTGAAACTCTAAAAGTTGTATAGTGCAGAACCCCAGACGGGGGCTGTATCGAAAACGTTCTATCGACGGGTTAATGAACCGACAGTACGTTGTATCAACAGTGCACCATATCTATCTATAGTACGTTGTATCGACAGTGCACCATATCTATCGACAGTACGTTGTTTGACAGTGCACCATATCTATCGACAGTACGTTGTATTGACAGTGCACCATATCTATCGACAGTACGTTGTATTGACAGTGCACCATATCTATCGACAGAACGTTGTATTGACAGTGCACCATATCTATCGACAGTACGTTGTATTGACAGTGCACCATATCTATCGACAGCGACAGTACGTTGTATTGACAGTGCACCATATCTATCGACAGAACGTTGTATTGACAGTGCACCATATCCATCGACAGTACCTCGTATTGACAGTGCATCATATCGATAATACGTTGTATCCGTTGTTTCGACAGTACATCATATCGATGATACGCTGCATCGACTGCCCGACCTGCGGCCACTAAGAGACGAATTCGAATTCAAAGCACGAACGACTCACGCTTTAACACGTCATAGTAGGGCCGCAGAGCTAGATTTGAATAAAAAACATATTAATAAGCTTTTTTAAAGTTCTTAATCACAATTTGTTCGCGCGCTCGACATTTTCCCCCCCACCCGGCTCAAGTGACTTTCTAAACTCCAAGTTTTATTATACTGATCTTTTGTAACGTTAACCTAAATATACGTCGTAGATTGATGGCGCTACTGTGCAACGGACAGCGCCATCTGACAAATTGTTTCGAAACCTAATAATCACGTGATCGGAAACGCAAGCGCGTCCTACCGCTTGGATACGATCGTCGGTAGAGGGGATAGCGAGAACTGCCGGGGCTAGAGAGCGGTCGCTCGGGCACTCTCGACTGTTCGCTCAAAACCAACGCACGTGACTATTTCCTGTGTAAACTCTTCTCTTCTCTTCTTCTCTCTCTTTATTATAATTTAAATTATCTTTCGTTCGAGTACCTGCGACAGTGTCCACATGCAACACTATATCAGATTGTGAAGAAGACACGCAGCTTCGCGTCTCGGCCACCCATGACGCGACATATATGTTTTTCAATATATCCACCACTAAACCCACGTTACCGATTGTTACCTGGCAGTGCTTGTTGTGCGGCTGCTCGCACACGAGGCGCACGCGGTCCCAGCGCTGCTCGCGCGCCGGCGCACACAGCGCGGCGGCGCTGAACGAGCGCACGCGCAGCGCGGGCTCGTCGCGGCGGGACTCCTCGCGCGAGAGGAACACGCTGCGGGCCACCAGCACCTGAGGAAACACTTCACTGTCATAGAGATGCGCATTATAACTTGTATTCAATACGGTAGTCGAATATAGCGAAGATATGAGTTTACAAGCAGCTAACTTTGGTCTTTTAGGCAACTTTAAACGTTTTAAATTTATCTTTTGCTTTCATTTTAAAGAATTCATCAATTCATTCATTCTCTACGTAGAGCTCTAAGGAGCCAAGCTATGATGATGGGGAAGTTCATTTGGAACAATACTGATCCTATATCGGTGTCAGTATTGTTTTCTCTATATCTTCTATTGTGTAATAATTATAACCTCTTCGTCCATAGCAAAAAGGCTTACTGTAGATAAAGAAAGAAAGGAAGAATAAAATTTATTTAGCACACACGCAACACGCGCGGTACATAAAAATTACAAAAAATGGTAACATGCCAAACAACTAAGTGCGTGTCTCACGGCTGCACTAAAAAGGTTCATTTCAGCAGATAGGTACCTACCTATGTCAGACAGACTGATGCTGTCTGACGCTGGTTTTCTAATGAACCATTCTAAGGACTAGTGGCGGTTCATTTGGATGAATATAATAGCTGTAAGTCCATGGAGGACTTAGGTCCAAAATAAATAAATTTCATCGAAATAAAGTAAATTAGTGAAAAAGAAAACAGATTTATGTAAGTAATTCAACTTGAAGCAAAAAAAAAACTAAAAAAAAAAATTACTACTACTACTACTATGCCACTTACCGGAATTAAGAGTATCCTATTTTTTATTCCAGAATATGAACTACATGTGTGCCAAATTTCATCCAAATCCCTTCAGCCGTTTTTGCCTGATTGTTACACAAACATACAAACATACAAACTTTCACCTTTATAATATTAGTAGGATTAATATGAGGTGGCTGCATGTTTTGCCATTTTTTGAAATTTGGGCTCAGTTTATTTACTATTACTACTATAAATAATGAAAACTAAGTCTGCCAGGATTTCGGAGGATGCAAAACTATCTCCTAGTGTTTTGAAATATGTTTTATACCTTCATCACTAAATTAAAATTGGCCATTGGACCGAGCTAGCAGATAAAATATGCTTATGCTGAAGTTACACTAACACTACTCTATCCAAATATTTTGTTTCCGAGAAAATAAGTAATGTCTGGGAGCCCTGGGATCTTGGACTAATAATCAACACGAGTGACATCACTAGACGCTAATTGGTGAATAAGAATAAGAAATTAGAATAGAATAAGAATAAGAAATTTATTTGCTCAAACATGTGTTACTATACAGAATTAAAATAATAAATGCATGTAAGATCTTATATAAGAGTGGCTCAAGACATGTCTGCCATTTCTCATGGCGTGCAAAAATCGGTAGTAATTATTATTATTGAAAATGATTTTTAAATTTTACACTATACATTAAATATCAATCATAGTTAAACAAATTTCTTGCATTCAATCATTTACATTATCCAATTATTTTTATTTTCCTTGTAGGTACCTACATTATTACAGATTACAATTATATTATCACAATGAAGATTACATCACTTTAAGCGTTCATAATAACATTTTATATTATAGGCATATTTCTGCTCTACTACATGATTATAATTAACTACTACAATTTTAGTTATATTTATTTATTCATAGTAATCACCATGAGTCGTTTAAAAATTCTGCAATACTATAATATGCTTTTTGAGCCAAAAACAATTTCATTGTTTGCTTTAGTTTAGGTAAAGTTTGCTCTTTCCAACTTTTGGGCAATTTGTTGTAGATAGTTGGTGCCATGCAAAAAACACTCTTGCGCATAAGTGCAGTTTTTGATGTACGTACACATAGTTTGCTATCATCACGTCTATTTCTTGGTTCACTCGTTCTATCTCACGTCTATTGGTTGGTAATTTGTCTGCCATCCGAGGAAACAAATGTGGATTTGTTTTTACGAACATTGCTATTTCCAATATATAAATTGATGGTAACGTTAATATATGATATTTAATGAAATAATTTTTACAACTATTGGTAGTTTTGAGATTAAACATAGATCATCTCAAGCAGCACTTTTGTCTTTTAAAGATGATATCCCTATGGGTTGAGTTACCCCAGAAAATAACACCATATCTAATGACGGATTCAATTAAACCATAGTAGGCCGTTAATAGCGCTTCAATATTTAGTGTACGTGATAATTTTAATAACGCATAAGCACCACTGCTTATTCTTTTGGCTAGAACCTCAATATGCGCTTTCCAATTTAAGTTTCTGTCGATTGTTAGGCCTAAAAATTTTGTTGTATTAGCTGTCTGTATTTTATTATTATTATATTCGATGTCAAGAGTAGAGAATAATGATGATCGTTGGCTCAAGTGCATAATCAAAGTTTTATTTATATTAATTTTTAAATTATTATTATTCAGCCACGTTACCGCTTCAATTAATGTATTTTTTATGTCCGTTTCATATGTATTCTTATTATGGCATGGTATAGTTATTGTACTGTCATCCGCAAACAGTGTCATGGGATGTTTATTGATAAAGGGAAGTCATTAATATATAGTGTAAACAAGGGTGGTCTGAGTACACTTCCTTGTGGAACTCTATGAGGGTTGGTACGCTCACATGACGTGAAAATCTCTTCACGCTTGGTGCTCATATTTATTCTACTAATTTGCGTTACTTGTTTTCTGTCATGTAGGTATGATTGTATTAGATTAAATATGTTTCCTCTTATACCATATGCATCAAGTTTATTTAGTAATATATCATGTTGGACATAATCAAATGCCTGTGTCATGTTGCAGAAAATGGCACAGACTGGTATATTTTTATCCATATTTGTCATAACACCATGCAAGAAGTCGTATATGGCCAAGTTAATTGTTTTTTTTTCCCTAAATCCTTTCTGTTCATAACAAAGTATATGATTTTTTTCAAAATAGTTATTAAGTTCTCTGTAAATATATTTTTCGATAATTTTTGACATTATTGGTATTAATGATATTGGCCTATAAAATTCCATTAGCTCCCTATCCTGTTTCTTAAATAGTGGTTTAATAATAGATTGTTTTAGCGCATTCAGAAATATGCATTCACTGATGCTTAAATTAATAATGTAGCTTATGGGACCACAGATTTCACATGCTACAGTCTTAACAATTTTTGGACATATGCCATCGTATCCTACACTGTTTGTATTTTTTAAGGCCGCAATAATTTTTAATATATCAAATGCTAGACTTGGAGCCATGAACATTGAGTCCTTTCTAGCTAAAATATGCTAAGTTACTGTGGTTCTCGAGCCAGTCATTGGTTTAATTTTATCTATAAAGTAATGTTAAATATATTTGGAATCATTATGGGGTCAGTTACAGTTTCATTATTATATTGAATTTTGTCTATAGTGTTTTTTGGTATGTTTAGTTTTGTTTGGTTTATTATTTCCCAAGTAGTCTTAGATCTATTATTTGATATTTTAATTTTATGTATATTTTGTGCGCGTTGAGTTAAGTTAATTATTTCTTTAAACAATTTTGAATAACTCTTAAAGGAGATTGACCAATCTGGACCAAATGCTGCCCAGGCATGGGAATACTTTTATTTTTTTCCTAACATGAAGAGATATATGTGTAATATATTAATTTAATATTTTTGTTTTGTTATGTTGGTGTATAATCTAATTGGATAGAATTATTAAGATTTGTACAAAGTTGTTTGTTATTGAAATCATTCGTTTTATTTAATTGCCATAAAACTAGTCTTATTATTTAATTGTTAGTGGTGTTATAAATAATTATGAAATTACCTGCCTGAAATGTTTACACTCGCGGGGGGACGCCAAAATGTCACACAAACGGTGGTTGCTGAAAATCAGCGCCGTGGATTGTTGGTTTTATCCAGAGTCGCGGCATTAAGCTGAGCAACGACCGATTCATGCTCGGATGCGACGCACAACTTGAATTTATTTTTATTGTAGAATTATTTGTATTTTGTTATTGTCCACATAAACTACTGTACCTACTCTACAGGGGCTCGAGTCTGCTATTGCAATCGTGTCTCAATGACCGGTCAGTGATCGAATATTTGACAACTTTGACAGTTTTTGTATGGGAAATGTGTCATAAGTTTGACGTTATACGTCAAAAATCGATCATTGACCGGTCATTGAGACACGATTGCAATAGCAGACTCGACCCCCTGGTTATTTGATTATAAGTTGTAATGTCAGTTGTCAACTTGTCACTGTCAGGCGACAGTCGGTGCCGGACGTTATGCCATGGACAAATCTAGAACTATGTTCGGTTTTGTCTATGGCATAACCAGAGACCCGACATAGCTTGGCAGTGAAACGGGTTGTATTTTTAGAAGACTTTCTTTTTAATTTTGTGCGTCATTTCTGGCGGAATAAACTTATTTTCTTTCTTTTCTTTTCTTTTAGATACTTAAAAAATAAAAAATAAAAAAAAAACCATCCACGGGTTTAGTACCTAAAAACTTATGGCTTTTTGATGGTTTAACTTTTGATATACAGCGTGTAAGGGACATAGACGTACAAACGGCAATACTGTCGAGTTCAGGACATGATTCTGGACCCCCCCGCGTTGGAATTTTTCGTCGGCTTTTTCCTCATTTTTCAATTTTTTTCAGCTGTTTTTTACTTTAGGCTGTTCATAATCGTTATTCTTACCTAACCCAATGTGATTTTAATTTAAAAAAAATAATTAATTCACTACTTTCACTAAAAAGATACCTAATATGTAAATAAAACTAGTTAGGCATCTGCTCGAATCTCGAATCCTATCTGTTTAGGGGTGAGTTAGCTAGTTCATTAGTTTATACCTACATCATTACTGGATCTCAATGTACATACTTACTTAAAACCTTTTTTTTATCAATCCTTATCGGAATCGTGATATAAAGAGACTAAGCTCCTCCATTTCTCTTAACTTCTGCATACCTAAACAAGTTCCTACCATCAGTAGGTTAGGTATTTCTGAGTGACCAAAATGAGTTTTTGTGATATACACTTCTGGACACATCTATTGGCCCACCTTGTATTTTCAGTTTCGTTTGATCCTAGCTAAAATTTTATATTAGGTCGAGCAAAAGTTTTTATGCAGTTTTGAACCTGGCACATTCACAATTTCATTCAATAGTCTTTTTTTGAATTTCGAACACAGAATTTAAAGAAACAAAAGACAATTTGGAGCCTGTTTGTTGATATCAAACAATCGAATACTAAGAAAACTTGGTTTTATTGGTTTACTTGGATTTAATTCTTGAAAAAGTGATTGATATCTTTGGTTTGCAACAAACATTACTTATTCTTAACATTAAGGTGAGGTTCTATCAATAATCTATGGATACTTCACCTGAAGTCGCCGCCCAAGCTGTGGCACTTATTCAGGCCGGACACAGCCAAAGAAACGTGAGTGCTCAACTTAATTTAAGTCGATCTGCGGTCCGAAATGTTTATCGGAGGTACCTAGAGACTGGCGGCTTTGTTCGTCGCCAAGGAAGGCCACGATCTCGGGTCAGAACTGAAAGGCAGGATCGATTCGTCGTGACGACCAGCTTGAGAAATCGTCACCTTACCTCCATTGAGATACAAAACCAACTTCGCGACTTCCACGGAGTATCTGTGAGCGCTCGAACTGTTCGGAGAAGGTTACAAGAACGCGATATGGTACCACACAAGCCAGCTAATGGGCCCAAACTAACGCGAGCCCACCGAACAGCGCGCCTTCATTTCGCACGCAGTCATTTAAATTGGACACAGCAAGATTGGAGCCGTGTACTCTTTTCTGATGAGTCTAAAATTGTGTTACATGGCAATGATGGAAGGAAGGAGGTCTACCGACGTAAGGGAGAGCGTTTCGCACAATGCTGCTTTGAAGAGAGGGTTGCTTATGGCGGTGGCTCATGGACTGTCTGGGGCGGTATATCCGCGAGCGGCAAAACTCAACTTGAGGTTGTTACAGGACCACGGCTGCCAACATTAAATGCTGAAAGGTACATTCGTGAGTGCTTAGAACCTCACGTGATACCATACGCGGACTATGTGGGCCCAAATTTCCTTTTTATGCATGATAATGCAAGAGCCCATGCGGCCGGCATCGTCAGGGAATATCTTCGGGATGTGAACATCACAGTTATGGACTGGCCAGCCAGAAGCCCAGACATGAACCCCATTGAGCACATGTGGGACGAGCTAAAAAGACGTGTTAGGGCTCGTCAGCCAGTTGCCCAGACGATGCAGGAGTTGAAAACTGCCATAGAAGAGGAATGGGAGATGATCCCTCAAAATTTCATAGAACGGTTGATAAACTCTATGCCTAATCGTATGAGAGCTGTGGTAGATGCCCATGGAGGCAACACGCGTTATTAAATTAAACCTTTATTTGATAAAACATTTTTTTTATTCAATAATCAATTGCCTTTAACAAGGCGCATATCCGACTTGTTAGGCGTAGCTCCATGTCGTATGGTATTCTGAATTCAAATTTAAAACAATACGATCGAAAAAGATGGTAAAATGTATCAGGTTTAAAACTGCATCAACAGTTTTTGTTCAATCTAGCAATCATATTTCGGAAGGGGCCATCGAAACCTAAACTCTAAGGTGGGCCAATAGATGTGTCCAGAAGTGTATTATTGCCGTCGGCGATATTCGTAGGTACCTACTTACATTAAAGTGCAACGCGGCGCGGCGGCGACTAATGCCTGTGCATATGTGTTTGCAAGTACTACGTTAACCACGTACAGCGCTCTCGCGCGTTTTGATCGTGTTGTTCTAAATACATTGTGGGCTCGAAAATGTCAATTTCTGTAACCGATCATTAGCGAGATTAATGACTTTCACAATTTGGTTAGTGTCATTAGGTGTAGCCTTTTCGCGAAGTTTAGTTACGATGTCCCTGACACCCTGTATATTTTTTTAACGTTTATGTTAAATAATATTATAAAACCTCCCGAGTCCGAACCCGACCTCAAAACGAACATCAACATACAGTGTTCAAAACATAATTCAAGCTCTACCACGTGAGGTAAGTACCTACTTTTTATTTAAGTAGATATATTATTACGCAAAATAAGCCCTTATCTCAACAGTTAAGACAATTATTTACATTACTTAAATCATAACATAACAAATGCGTTCCTAGATATACAGGGTGTCCCAAAACTCAACGTCAAGCCGAAACGGGGTGACAGGATTGATCATAACCATCACGAGAAAAATCTGAAAAAAAATCTATCCCATGCAGTTTAAAAATTATGGGCGTTTTAAGAAAAACCTAGAAATTTGATCAAACTGTACCATTTTTCGGTTATTGTGGTTATTCTTTTTTATTTTTGTTCATTTGAACTTTGGAAACGTAATCCTAAATAACATTTCTAGAATCCCAATAAAAAATAATGACACAATTGCCTCAAGTTTCCGAGAATTGAGACTATTTGTTAAACTACGAATTTAAAATTTTCAAGATTCGTCGACTTTGACAGGCCCTCCTATAAAAAAAATGTACTAGAGTGCCTTGGCAAGTGGCATTAAAAGTTGGCGCATTTAATCAGAATTCTAAAATGGTACAATACTTGTTAGTTCCATACAATAGAAAAGAGTAAAAAAATTAAAACCTCAAGTAACCCGATTTTTGCTATCTCATTTTACTCAGTTAAAATGTTTTTAATTCACACAAGCTCTAGGTAGGTTCTTAATTTTAAGACAAAATGATGAGAGAGATGGATAATGGGTATGTTCGCCATGAGTGAGCGAGACAGATAGTGACGCCACTTTTACCAAAGTGAAAAAAAGTTAGTAAAATTAGTAAAATAATTAGGTTTGTTGGAATAAAAGTCAGATGATAGAGAAATAACGTTTTTTATTAAAATAAATGTTCAAATTGTTTACCATCAGCCTCAATACAAGCCCTACATCTTCTTAAAAAAGATCTACTTATTAGTCGGGCATATCTTCGAGAGTTGATCGCCCATACAACATACCCATTATCCATCTCTCTCATCATTTTGCCTTAAAATTAAGAACCTACCTAGAGCTTGTGCGAATTAAAAACATTTTAACTGAGTAAAATCTGATAGCAAAAATCGGGTTACTTGAGGTTTTAATTTTTTTACTCTTTTCTATTGTATGGAACTAACAAGTATTGTACCATTTTAGAATTCTGATTAAATGCGCCAACTTTTAATGCTACTTGCCAAGGCACTCTAGTACATTTTTTTTATAGGAGGGCCTGTCAAAGTCGACGAATCTTGAAAATTTTAAATTCGTAGTTTAACAAATAGTCTCAATTCTCGGGAACTTAAGGCAATTGTGTCATTATTTTTTATTGGGATTCTAGAAATGTTATTTAGGATTACGTTTCTAAAGTTCAAATTAACAAAAATAAAAAATAATAACCACAATAACCGAAAAATGGTACAGTTTGATCAAATTTCTAGGTTTTTCTTAAAATGCCCATAATTTTCAAACTGCATGGGATAGATTTTTTTTCAGATTTTTCTCGTGATGGTTATGATCAATCCTGTCACCCCGTTTCGGCTTGACGTTGAGTTTTGGGACACCCTGTATACTTAGAAGTTACCTACTATAAAACGGATTCATGTTATGCCGTGGGTATTTGTTTAACATTTTTTCATGGTTTCAGATAACATTCAATAATGAGGAATACCTCTGCCACAACTGTTGGACAAGAGCTCATCGTGGGACGATGTCTGCAATGCCTGCTGTGCAAGATGCACCTGCTGTGGGAAATCCACCTGCTGCGGGTAATCCGCCTGCCGTGGAAAATCTACTAAACATGGAAGATTAGCCCGTGGAAGATGACATTCTAGGACAAAACGTAACATTTCACCTTCCCGGAAATTACTGCCGAGCTCCAAATTGCACATCGATGCCCACCACAATGTGCAACTAATTCGAGCGCACATAAATAGTCGATATACATCGTCAAAAGTGTATCATTTCTATATTTTTCTTGACGAGAACAATCATGCGCTCGATTTCGTTCAACATTATTGCTGCTCATGTTTTACTGGGCGAAGAACGATCGGCAGTTGCGCCCACGTTGTTTGCCTAGTTTGGTTTTTGGGGTGGGCTAGGCACCAAGATGTTGTGAGCCGCCCTGCTTTATTTTTAGATTCAGTAATTATAGACGACAATGAGGATGACGATTGATTAGGTATTTTAATGTTTACATGAGGCCTAACATAGAGGATCATTTAGTATGTTGAAAACCTATGTCATCATATCAGCCGAAAGACACCCACTGCTGGACATAGGCCTCCCCCAAGTGTCGCCACAACAACCGGTCCTGTGCGTCTCGCATCCATCGGTTACCCGCGACCCTCACCAGGTCATCGCTCCACCTTGTGGGAGGCCTTCCAACGCTGCGTCTTCCGGTACGCGGTCGCCACTCCAAAACTTTTCGGTCCCATCGACCATCTGTTCTGCGAGCAATGTGTGCCCACTGCCACTTCGATTTGGCGATCCTTCGGGCTATGTCGGTAACCTTGGTTCTCTTGCGGATATCATAATTCCTGATTCGATCACGCAAGGAAACTCCGAGCATTGCCCTCTCCATTGCCCTTTGGGTGACTTTAAGCCTTCTGATGAGGCCCATTATGAGCGACCACGTTTCGAGTCCATAGGTCATCACTGGCAACACGCACTGGTCATAGACTTTCGTCTTGAGAACCAAAACCTTGAAGACGTCCTCCATTGCGGCCGTGAACAGTTTCGGAGAAATAACGTCTCCCTACCTCACACCCCGCTGCAGGAGGATAAGTTCTGATGTCTGATCCTGAAGTCGGACTGACATAGTGGCGTTTTCATAGAAACACTTCAGCACCTCGATGTACCGATAGTCGATCTGGCACCGTTGGAGAGACTGCAGCACAGCCCAAGTCTCGATCAAATCGAAGGCTTTCTCGTAGTTCACAAACGCTAAGCAGAGGGGCAGATTATACTCTTCGGTCTTCTGTATAACCTGCCGCGGCGTGTGTATGTGGTCTACGGTGCTGAATCCTTTTCGGAATCCGGCTTGTTCGGGAGGCTGGAAGTCGTCAAACCTGCGTGCGAGACGGTTTGTGATGACTCTGGAAAACAGCTTGTAGACATGGCTCAGAAGTGAGATGGGCCTGTAATTCTTAAGCAGGGCATTGTCGCCCTTTTTAAAAAGAGTACCACTACACCTCTGCTCCACGCTTGTGGCGTTTTCCCCTCGAGTATGACGGAATCGAACAGTTTCTGAAGGGCCTTAAGGACTGGTTTTCCACCCGCCTTCAGGAGTTCGGCCGTGATTCCATCCTCACCCGACGCCTTGTTGTTTTTAAGCTGCTTCAGAGCCATCCTAATCTCATACAGGCTGACGTACGGGATGTCTTCGGTATAATGCCGGGTCAATCTAGCTCTTGGGTCGTTCGCTAGATTTGCTGCGGGTTTGGTCATTGACGTGTATAACTGTCCATAAAATGTCTCGATCTCCCTCAGAAGCTCCGATTTGGCGGATATGGTTCTGCCAAAACCTATGTAACGAATAAATAATTGATTGATTGAATGATTATACCTACTTAACTAAGTGTTGTTGTAATAATATAATCCATTGTTTATAATATACAGTCTTTTATTTTCAAAAAAAGCTGTTGGTTATGTTTCTTCGTTAATGTAAAATCTCAACACTCCTCGGATAGATTTTAAAGAGCTTTGGGTTACAGATTAGTATTAGTCTAAGGTACAGTATGCACTATGATTCAATGTTGGGCAGCACTTGGTCCAAGGTCCATATAAAAACGGTCAATCTCCTTTATTTTTATTCATTTCATTAGGTGAATTAAAACACGTCCCTTTTAATTCGTAATTATTGTTGAAAATGAATAGTTACTGGAATAAAAACTTTGCACTGGCCCTTCTTTTAATTTTTTTTTTACATTTTATTTACAAAATATTGATAAATATTATATCTGCATCTTCCCTATTGGGTGAGTGTGCTGAGGATGAGGAGACACATTATGCTCTGACATGCATCAAGTTACTTTACCTTGAGCAAGTTCTACATTAGTTTGGCAACCAAAGAACACTTTTATTTCTGTACTCTAAACCAACAATAATTAATAACATTGATAAGCATAAACTCATGTCTTTATGCTGGGCATCATACTGTGATTATTAAATTAATATGGTAAACGTCTTTTTTTATGGATGGAGGGAAAACATCAAAATAACTCCTTCTGATCTGGGTGGAGCAGGGGGAGTGTCAGATTCTTACTGACTAAAACCCGTCCGTGCTCCTCCTAGTGCCCTTTGCTTTCCAGGGGCGTCTGCCTATATTGTGGCGGCTAGGGCGTCAGGGTTGTCTCTCCCTCACGCGACCTGCCTCCTTCACTAGCATTACTATTTATGTAAACTGCCTATCATCTAAATAATACCTTTGGTCCTTAATGTTGGGTTTGTATGTTATTAAAACATTAGATGAACTACTAATAACTGTAAGTATAACTGATAATACTGTAACCTGGAACTGTTCACTGGACATCTCTGAGCGGCCCACCAGCACCTCCACCAGTGCCGCATGGTGGGCGCCGATGTGTACCCCGGTTATCTGAACAAACAGAATCAGTATGTATATGTCATGATCAGCAAGAATTAATATTATATAAATAAAAAGAATATGTTCATCTGGGCAAAATGACCAACCTTGACAGATCTGGGCAGCTGCAGCACCACGGAGCATGTGGACTCCCCTCTGCGGCACAACCACTTCTTCTTGCTCACCTCCCGAAGCAGTAGGTTGCTGGCAGGGTGCTCCTGTACAAGTGTCACACACCTAAGTAACAATTCACAACTGTGCTAAAACCTGTGAGCACGGATTTCAGGCTCGAATCGAAGATGATACACTGACTGAATTGTGGAATAGAAAGTGGATATTGCACACAATGTAAACACAGCTGTTACAGTTTATTGAAAACTGTACAAATGATCTTATTTTACGACTTCCTTAAAACTATTTTTGGTTTAGTATAAAAAGAAGTGTATTTGTGCTGTTCATCATGTTAAGTGATGTAAACAAAGTCAGAGAGGCTCTTATTGTACGTACAGGATCCTCGCTGCTGAAACTGACGATGTAATCTATTTTCACTCTCGGCATCTTGTGTTACAGTGTGTATGACACAGGCAAGTCTAATCTAAATGATTACTTATTCAACATTTTATTATATGTTCTGCAGTGAATTGCCGCCTTCCTTCACCAGTTCACCCTATTGAGTGACATGTGACTGTAACACTGACAAATAACTTGACCATTTTTTTTTAAATTTCATTTACTCCGAAAAGAAGACTATGGTCTTTTGACCATTTTGCCTAGTCCTTTTTATATTTTCGTTTTGCATTAGAAAGCGGCTGTAATATTAATTCTAATGTTTGCTGGAGTATTTGGCAGCAAGTATTGAATTTGGATGTGGTATTCCGCCGCTTTCGCGGACAAGTGCCACCGGAACGCACAAAGACTTAGTGCAACCAAGTGATACTAACGTAGTTTTAAGTTATTATATACTAACACAATTGTTATTATATGTATAGTAGGTTAAGGTATTTATCTATGGGTCTTTGTAACCTGAAAATAAATGGTTTATTATTTATTATTATTATTATTAAATAGATCGAGTCAGCCTTCTTGGCAAGCTTCGCTGTGGTATACTGCAATAAAATTCACAGCTCCACTTTACCGAGATCGCGTTTATTTCGCCGGTTGGCCGGTGAAAGCCATCCAATGTCCGTCACATTGGATGTCCACCGCCCCCCAATATATAGGACCCAAGGAACTTCTACTACAACCTGGAATGTGCACAGGCTGTCGATACGCGGTCCGAGGGAGATAGCTTCACGAGAGCCCTCTGTCCCTTTCATTAGGGTGACCAACCAATATAATGTAGGTTGAGACTAATATAATAGGATATAATATATTAACCAATAATTTGATTTCATAAGTTAATAATAATTATGCTTTAAGGATGGATTAAAGTAAAACGCATTAAACTATGTTTTATTATATCCTGGGGCCTGAAATGAAGACTGCAAATAACGGAATAATTTTTGATATTTGAATGACTTGGAATGACATCAAGCCATTTTTTCTCCCTGATTCTTCTCCAGGCAGTCTGAAATTATATTTTTTAAATTTATTTCAAATATACGAAGTAACACACCTATAGTCTGTCAAGAAAGTCATGAAAAGAATGTTTTGGGAACTACTATTTTAGCTGATACTGGCAACACTGAATAATTGTCAAGCTGAGTACCTCTACTGTCACTTCGTGGCTTTGTGGTTGATTTTCTATGATTTTTAGTGGTATTTCGAGTTTTTTTAAGCGTGTGACCGTTTCGAGATAAAATGAATCGAAATGTTTATAAAAGCGGTGCGAGACAATTATATTTAAAGTGTTTCAAGAGTGTATGGCCGAATTTTAAGCTGAGACGAGTAAAGACGATGTTTACGGTCGAACAGCAAAGTTAACCGGTACGTAAATATATTTAAATGTTGAACACAGTAAAGGAAATTATAATCTCTTGTCAATCTTCTGTTTTTAAGTAAAATTTGTCTTTTTAATCATTGTTTATATTTCGTTGAGGTTATGATTTTATTTACGATTTATTATACTACCACTTAACGGTGTTGATGCTTTTGTGTTACTTTTAAGAGATGTTTAAGATATTTGTTATTTAACATGTCTTTATTGATTTCAGGTGTTTTTGAAAGCACAATTCGACGCATAGTTGTCGAATAAATAAATGCACCATATCACTCTATTACAACAAACAATTGTGATTTAAACCCAATAGCAATGCAATTGCACAAACAAATGTTTGTGGTCAAAATGTTGCGAAGTTGGCTGAAGAAGCATTTAACTCAGTAACTCCACAAGAATAGAAAAACTGTGTTGACCATGTCATCAAAATCGAAGATGAATATTTTGCCCGTGGATTAACTCTCTATAATGATATAGACAGATTTGTCATATCGGTTAGCGATGATAGTTCGAGTGAATCTGGGGGCCTACCACAACCTCTTAAAACAATATTACTTTAATATTACTTTGCGTTCCGCTCTGTTGGATTTTCAACGCTCGGATCAGCGCCGAGAGTTGAAAATGCAACAACAGAAATTACAAAGTAATATTAAAATAATATTGTTTTAAGAGGTTGTGGTAGGCCTCCTGAAGTCAGAAGAGGATGAATTTAATTATGCAGGAGTTTCAGGCAACATTTCGGGAGTTGAATACCTCGCCAGTGATTATTTGGATTTTGAATAATAAAAAATATTCTATAAATCCTTTTTTTTGTGCAGTTAGAATATTGATATCAGCTCAATTAAGCTGATATCGATATTCTACCAGGCTCATGTTGAGACGGCAGCGCTGCAGCGCAGAGAGGCGAACCATCGAACTTTGTGGTAGATAAATGTTAATAACTGAAAGGGCGAAAACAAGGGTTGGTCAAAATAAATATTCTTATTACACACACATAATTTTATTAAATCCTAATTATGAATGTATGTCATTTGAATGGAAATCAGTTGAAGGAGGAATATTTTTCACCACTACCAATGAATGTCAAAACTCTTTTTTTGCACCTTAAGTGTTGGAAATAAGATAGATGAGTGTCAGATAATCCACATGGCATTAAAGAGACAATAATAATGAATCAGTAATTAATTACTATTTTATAAAAAAAAGTATCAAAACCTTTCAGTCGAAATTTTTTTTTTTTTTTTTTTTTTTTTTTTTTTTTTCTAGGATGGGAAATCATCAAATGACCCCTCCCGCTCTGGGTGGAGCGGCAGGGAGTGTCAGACTTTTACTGACTAAAACCCACCCTTTAGTCCTCCTAGTGCCTTTCTTCCCAGGGCCGCGGTAACTCTTTCGAACAAATCCGCAACCCTGGTAAAATTTATAGGGATACCATGTAAATGATGGTGGCGCCCTCCTTTTTTTTCATGACTTTCTTGACAGACTGTAAATCATAGCGATTAATATGGGAAGTTGAAACTTTTTTGCCATTTCCCTACAATGTTCCTCGGGAAATGTGAAATTTCATGATCACGTCTTTTAAGTATTCGGTACACCATTCCATATAAAGTTTTATTATGCTTACGTTGAAGACTACCTCCTATTTATATGCTGCATTGTGTAAATAATCTTATAATTTCGTTCATTATGGGCACCCTACTTCAAGAATTGCAATATACTTACTTGAAGAAAGAAACACCGCATCCTGCATAGGATTCGCTTTTGCAACCGAACAGCTTTTGAATCGCACACTTTTTAACCATCTTTATTACATCCGAATAAAGAAATTGATTGTTTTACAACAAATAAATATGGCTGGTGAGTTACCAGTCTAACTTATATATTCTACTAATAATCTTTTCTTTTTTAATTACATTTCAATACAGTATCTAAATTATTGCTAAAAAAATGTTCTCAGTCTAACAGATAATTCAAAAATATTAGAAATATATCAGAACGAAAGTTAATGTTTTTTTAATAAGACACGACAATATTATGTTTTCCTACCATTCCTACTAAATTCGGGAACAATCCTCCTGGCAACACTTTAGAAAGGGACACAGGGCTCTCCCAGCGCTTTCTCACTCGGACCGGATTTCTCTTTGACCAAGTGATTGTCTGTAATAGAACTTAACTTCATAAACATAAGGTTTATTTTTATATTGGTGTCAAATTGACAATGCTCATTCCAGGTTGTAGTAGAAGTTCCTTGATAGGACCCAAGTGTGACATTGCAAAATTGTAACTGGAGGCGGCTAGCGACATCTCATAGTTAATGATTTGTCAGTATTGACATATCTCGCATCGCATCTCATTTCTCAACGTAAAACTAAGAGATGGCGTTAGCGTCGTAAGAAATTGAGGAGTAAATAAATTCAACTAATTTCAAGTTTATTATTGAGCCCAATTAAACATAGAATTGATTTTTTAATGTTTCTAAATTAGATTTGTCACAGTGATTGAAATGATGATTTGGTTTTGATCAAGATATGGACTATTTGTCTATGGATTATTAGAGTCTATGGTCAGAAGGTTGAGTTTTCTGCGTAATAGAATCTTCGAGAGGCCTGGAACGGTTGTGCTTCGCGCCGATTTAAGCTCGTGGGAGAAGGAGCTTGATGGTTTCGTTTTGACGAGAAGCCGGCGTATCGCGATCGATGGAGTTGCTGCCTATATTGCCTAATTGGGTTTCGTTCCTGAACGTGCCCAAGATCTGGCTCTTTAACTAGCCTAAATTCCTGAGGACGGACGCTGAGAGACGTGTCGTCTTGTTGTGTGCTGAGGTTAGACCGGACGAGGGTGGATGGTGTGCCGACCCATGTGGTAAGACACATGATCCGACCATCGTCCAAGGAAATCATCAGGTACAGACGACGTTCGTTCTAATTCGTGCCGGGTATCCATCCTTCCCCGCTGGAAATTTCATCGTGTGGACTACCTGTGTTTTGTCACGTGGTACCGATGCCAAGGGGTCTTTGTTCCACTAACTAAATATCTAACGTAAACGCTGACTAAAGGCTATCGAAACGCTGATTTAATGCTAACGTTAAATGCTGCTAAAGCTAAAATGCCCGTATGGTGCCGGGGCGCAAAAGAATAGCACCATCCCATCGCTTCCTGTGGGTGTCGTATGAGGCGACTAAGGGACTCACCAGAGAATGGGCAGCAGCATTCTTTCGGTACATTGCAACAGCTATACTGCGATCGCCAACCCGCCTGCCAAGCGTGGCGATTAGGGCAAACCCCCCCCAAATGATGAGCACAACAAAAAAATGGCCCCTAGTGCCCGGCAGCGCGTCTACCCTTGACTCCGGTAGCGGTCAAGGTTATGACGATGCAAGGGGTGCTAAGAATCCCCGGAGTGGATACGGCTACCGTAAAAAACACCGACGACTGGACCTGGCAACATTAAACACGAGAACACTCCGGACCGACGAGAAGATCACCGAACTTGAGGAGGAATTGAGCAGGTTGCGATGGAGTGTTGTGGGATTGTCTGAAGTCCGAAGAGAGGGGGAGGACACGACAATTCTCAAATCCGGCAACCTGTTCTATTTCCGGGAGGGTGACCAGAAGTCCCAGGGTGGTGTCGGGTTTTTCGTCCACAGGTCCCTCGTGTCCAATGTGGTGAGGATCGAGAGTGTGTCGACCAGGGTGGCGTACCTTATACTCAGAATATCGTCAAGATATTCGTTGAAGGTCGTACAGGTTTACGCCCCAACCTCAACACACCCCGACGACGAAATAGAGACCATGTATGAGGATATATCCAGAGCCATGCATGGTCATAAAACTCATTTCACCGTGGTCATGGGGGACTTCAACGCGAAACTGGGCAAACGTGACGGTGACGAGCTGCGAGTGGGGCAATTTGGATATGGACGTCGGAACCACCGGGGACACCTACTGGCCAGTTTTATGGAGAAGGAGGGCCTCTATATGATGAACTCCTTCTTCAGAAAACGTGAGCACAGGAAGTGGACCTGGCAGAGCCCCGACGGTGCAACTAAAAATGAGATTGACTTCATCATGTCGACGAAGAAGCAGATATTCAATGATGTCTCCGTGATCAACGCGGTGAAAACCGGAAGTGATCACCGCATGGTAAGAGGCACATTGAATCTAAATATCAAGCTGGAAAGGTCTCGACTGATGAAGTCTACGCTCCGTCCAGCACAGATCCAGATCCAAAACTCCGAAAGCTTTCAGCTCGAACTTCAAAATCGTTTCGAGTGCCTAGGGAGCTCCGTGGACGAATACAACGATGGGTTCGTGGAAACTGTTCATACGGTCGGGTCTAAGTTCTTCAAGACTCGCCGTACAGATAAGACCAAGAGGCTCTCTGATCCAACTCTCAAGCTCATGAAGGAGAGGCGGGAGATGATTCTGCAGTCTTCAGACGATGCGTGCAAGTACCGGCAGCTCAATAGACGGATCTCCAAGTCCTTGAAAAGCGACCTCCGCCGCTTAATACTGGAAAGATTAAAGACGCGATAGAGCGGAATAAGAGCTCCAAGGTCTTTGCAAGAGATTTGTCTATTGGGCAGAGCCAGCTCACAAAACTGAAGACCGACGATGGCAGAACCATATCCGCCAAATCGGAGCTTCTGAGGGAGATCGAGACATTCTATGGACAGTTATACACGTCAATGACCAAACCCGCAGCAAATCTAGCGAACGACCCAAGAGCTAGATTGACCCGGCATTATACCGAAGACATCCCGGACGTCAGCCTGTATGAGATTAGGATGGCTCTGAAGCAGCTTAAGAACAACAAGGCGTCGGGTGAGGACGGAATTACGGCCGAACTCCTGAAGGCGGGTGGAAAACCAGTCCTTAAGGCCCTTCAGAACTCACTTCTGAGCCATGTCTACAAGCTGTTTTCCAGAGTCATCACAAACCGTCTCGCACGCAGGTTTGACGACTTCCAGCCTCCCGAACAAGCCGGATTCCGAAAAGGCTTCAACACCGTAGACCACATACACACGCTGCGGCAGGTTATACAGAAGACCGAAGAGTATAATCTGCCCCTCTGCTTAGCGTTTGTGGACTACGAGAAAGCCTTCGACTCGATCGAGACTTGGGCTGTGCTGCAGTCTCTCCAACGGTGCCAGATCGACTATCGGTACATCGAGGTGCTGAAGTGTTTGTATGAAAACGCCACCATGTCAGTCCGACTTCAGGATCAGACATCAGAACCTATCCTCCTGCAGCGGGGTGTGAGGCAGGGAGACGTAATTTCTCCGAAACTGTTCACGGCCGCAATGGAGGACGTCTTCAAGGTTTTGGACTGGAAAAGGCTAGGCATCAATGCAAATGGCGAGTACATCACTCATCTTCGATTTGCCGACGATATAGTCGTCATGGCTGAGACCACGGAGGACCTCAGTACAATGCTCGATGACCTCAGTAGAGCTTCCGAAAGAGTGGGTCTTAAAATGAACATGGACAAAACCAAGGTCATGGTAAATACCCATGTAGCACCCTCTCCTATCAAGATTGGAGGCTCTGCACTCGAAGTTGTTGATGAGTACGTCTACCTGGGACAAACGATCCAGCTAGGTAAAGCTCGGATTCGACGGTTGACCTCCTTCTCGAAGTTAGCCCACTTCGAGAAGGAGGTCAACCGTCGAATCCGACTCGGCTGGGCGGCGTTCGGGAAGTTGCGCGGTATCTTCTCGTCTCACATACCACAGTGTCTCAAGACGAAAGTCTATGATCAGTGCGTGTTGCCAGTGATGACCTATGGACTCGAAACGTGGTCGCTCACAATGGGCCTCATCAGAAGGCTTAAAGTCACCCAAAGGGCAATGGAGAGGGCAATGCTCGGAGTTTCCTTGCGTGATCGAATCAGGAATGATGATATCCGCAAGAGAACCAAGGTTACCGACATAGCCCGAAGGATCGCCAAATTGAAGTGGCAGTGGGCAGGGCACATTGCGCGCAGAACAGATGGTCGATGGGGCCGAAAAGTTTTGGAGTGGCGACCGCGTACCGGAAGACGCAGCGTTGGAAGGCCTCCCACAAGGTGGACCGATGACCTGGTGAGGGTCGCGGGTAACCGCGGATGGATGCGAGACGCACAGGACCGGTTGTTGTGGCGACGCTTGGGGGAGGCCTATGTCCAACAGTGGACGTCTTTCGGCTGATATGATGATGATGATGATGAAAGCTAAAATACTGATCTGATAGTCTGCTAATACTAAATGACCGACTCGCTAATGCTAATAAAAGTTACTTTATGTCAAGTTACATTTTGAGAGAGAGAGAGTGTGAACTTTATGTTCACTTAGGATAGAAATATCTAGTAATTGAATGGTTGCTACTTGCTATGCTTTAAAGCATATTATAACATATAGTTTATTTTCTGCACCGAGCACACCTAGATATATCCATAAATACTTTTTCGGTTGAGCTAGAAGTTGCTAGCGGTTCACCTCACGAATCTACTCAATCGACCCTGAGTTTATTTTTCATGCATATTTTCCCACTCTGGTACACCTCGGTACGGAGACAGGGTGATCCAGAATTGGAATTGTGTTACAGGTAAAGTAAAGTAAAGTAAAGTAAAAGCATTTATTTCAATTAGACCATTTACAGGCACTTTTGAATTGTCAAGGTCGGTCGGTCAAAAAAAAGATGAAGCTATTTGCACGTTCCAAAGCGTAGATCTCTATGGAGAAGAACGTGCAAGAAACTCCACGGACACTCTTTTAATAGTAATATTTTGTTACAAAATTATGGTTACATCATTCATATTGAAATTATACATATATGTGAGAACGATGTAAGAGACGTGCAGGATAAAAGAGTCCGGAGTATAAAAGAAACAATTCAAAGAAATAATTAAAATAGACCATGGCAGCCGAGAGATGACCAGTCTCAGCTGACGGCGCCCGTTCACGAACATGACGCATACGCTAGCACCATTCGGCTCGACCATTTTTAAGGGAGCCAAATGATCCAACGCATACGCCACCATCAGCCAGACTTTTGAGTGAGCATGACATCCCCAATCGCCAGGGTACATTCAAGTCAAAGACCTACCCAAAATGATCATTATAGTTTAAATTTGAGGTACCTACATAGTACTCACACATGTGCCGTTAATGCATGAAATTATACAATGCCGGGTTTAGGGATAAGGTAATAAAGTAATAAATCTGTGTATTTGATGTAAGTACCTGCTTATGGTTTGATATTAATAAACTTTGTATTGTATAGAATGGTACTTGTTTAATTCAACTTATTCCCTAACTTATATATGTCGCAGCCAACTAGCTGAATCCGCCGTTTCATTAAAGTCTAGCATTTTCATGGAACTGTGACTTTTTATCAGCGACATAAGTGACATGGGTTAGTCATTAAACGATATTGAACAAAAGATGTCACTTAGGTCGCTAAAAATTGGCACATTTAAATGAAAAGGCTAGGCAACCAATTAAGTGGCTGATTAAGCTAATTGGCTGCGACATATATAAGTACCCCATAAATTTACTGTAGCACGGTTAGTGAGTTCTCACACCCACGGGTCGGGTGACACAAGGTGGTGGTGCGTATTGTCCCATGCGCCCCTTTTTGATGTCGTGGGGGGAGTTAAACACCTCTCTCCCCCAGTTTGACAAGAGGGGGCCAGCAGGGGTGGGCTAGCCCCAGTCGGGGACTGCGTTGAATATTGCTAAGTGCTCCCGTAGCCCCCGGTGCAAGTGTGTGAGGGAACACGAGGTGGTTTTAGTTAGTAGGAGTCTCAGTAGAGTCAGATCCCATCCATGAAGGATTTCCACACCGTTTCCAAAAAGCGTAGCCAGAGGGGGAAGGGCAGACGAAGAATATAGGTATAGTCTGCGTGATTCTTCACTCTTCTGCTGCGCGCCGGGGGCTCCTTTTTCTAGTATCATGGTTTAAAGGATCCTTACATTAATGGACTAACGGGAGCTAAGTTCGCTTGCTTCACCCGCTCACTCTAGTTTCCGCCATCCCGGGTTGCTCCAAATTCCCTGTGTTCTAAGTTTCCAAATGACTTAGCTAGGCTAAATTTAACAAAGTCATTGCTTAGCTGTTCAGGTAAATGCTGGGATGTCACATAGGCCACTGATTAAACAGCGCCTTTCAATGATTTCGTTGAAAGGCGCTGTTTAATCAGTGGCCTATGTGACATTAGTAGCGGCCCAGGCATTTGCCTAGGCCGCTAATTGAACGGCCGAATAAGCTAGTTAGCTTCGACATATACACTAATGACTTGCCTGTAAACGATTTTTCACTGACCGAATGAGTTTTCGGATAAAATCCTGTGGGATTTCCTACCACTCTTCGACTAAAGCAGTTTTCAGGTCTTCTATTGACGCAAGAGCTGGAAATCGTCCTCGTACCCGCTTTTTCAGCTCACCCCACATAATTATGTTCAATCGGACTCAAGTCAGGACTGAGGCTGGCCAGTCTAGTGTGGGAATCCCGACTTCTTCCAAGTACTGTCTCGTCACTGCTGCGGTGTGGCAGCGGGCATTATGGTGCATTTGCAGGACATTTTCATGGCCTAGCAGAATGTCGTCGATCGGGGGCAGCCCTGATCTCCACCAGTTACGAATATCAGCTCTGTTTTTGCTTCAATATAAATCCCCGCCCACATCCACACAGGACCCCTGTATCCACTGTTTCCGCAAAACAGCATTGTGCGAATCGCTCCCCCAGTCCTCCTATATAGACTCTCTGTCGACAGTCGCTACCATACAGGCACATCCTGGTTTAGTCCGAGAACAGGACTCGGCTCCATTGCTCCATATCCCAATCTAAATGATCGCAAGCAAATTGAAGCCTGGCTTGTCTGTGGGCTGGGGACAATTTGCTGGATTGGGATCACGACTTGAGCGGCTTTTATAGCTGGGGTTTCCATTTTCTTTTAGCTTCAGTGTTCCCAGTGACGTGAAACTTTGGACTGATGACCAAGGTGAATAGAATAATCTTTGCTTACGATATTGCAAGAGATTGAAAGCTTACAAAATTACCTTTCAAATGAAATACCACAATCCATAGTTCATTTTATACAAATTGTAACTTAACGATAGTCTTCGATTGTTATGGATTGTCAATAGGTTCCAATATGCATTAGTATTTGGCTATCTGAGGGCCAATTCCACTATTTTTAAGCAACTTTTGCACTTAACATACATCCTTGTAAGGGGGGGGGGGGTCGGGGGTCAGCTGCCCCACCCTGCTCGTGCCTCGCTACGCCCGCGAAGGCCATAGGTAATCCGTTCCGAAATATAAGTCCAGGGCCTAAACCACCAACTCTTAAAGCAGTATTACTTTAATATTACTTTCAGTGGGAAAGAGACGGAGTTATACGTCCCCGTCACCCCTGATCTGTAAGACTTCTGTAGGAGCCGTAGGAGGTCATACGGTGTTAAATTGCTTTTACCTAGGTAAGCTGGTTCGAGGTTTAAACTAAGGGCTTTTTGTATAGTAGCACAGCACCTTAATATAAGAACTGTATTAACTACCTACCTATGTTACACAAATAAAAAATGATTATGATTATGATTACTGTTTGTGGGGGCTGGTGGCCTCTTGGCCCAAGGGAATTAAAAGAAAGACAAGAACTACCTAGGTATACATTTTATCTGTATTTAAACTGCACTTTCTATGAACTGAGTACTTTACACTGGTGCTTATCTATCTACATTGTGATACCTACAACAAATAAAGCTATATGAACCTTTGGAACAACTGTCGAGCGCTGAAAGAATTAAAGTGATTACAACTAACCACATCTTCCTTTCTTATCAATAATTATATCCATAATCAAGTATTACTGCAGTCAAAGAAAGCACAGAAAAATATCAACACTTATATTGCTAACAACAAAACTTACACTCTACAAAGAATTAGTTTTACAAACGAAACTAAACGTAGCTTAAATCAATAAGGTATAGTTGGTCCATCACAAATAAATAGGTAAGCAGTTAATGATATATTTACACGGCTATTAATATTGGGTAACTAAAGTACTCTACCCGCGCGTCGGCGCGGTCTACCGCTCCTTGCTGATCCGGTACTTGTGCACGCGTATAATGTAGGGCGGTGCGTCGGCGCGGTCTACCGCTCCTTGGTGATCCGGTACTTGTGCACGCGTATGATGTAGGGCGGTGCGTCGACGGCGGGTGCGCGCTTGGCAGGCGCGTGTGGCGCGCTGTGGTACGTGTAGCCGCCGCCCGGCGTGGGCCGCGCGTACAGTATGCTCGGCTCCTCCGCCGTGTTGGACGCCGCCGCGTACAGCTGCGGCGCCTGGTAGTGGCTGGCGTACGACGCGTACTGCGGCACCTCGTATGACGCGTCGTAGTCGTGCGCGGCCGCCGCGTACTCGTCAGCGTAGGGAGTGCGCGCGTACACAGGGTGGTGCGCGGAGGGCGCGCGCGCACGCTCGCGGGCCAGCGGCGCCGGCGACAGCACGCGCAGCACGGGCACGGGCGCGTGCAGCGGGATGGCAGCATACACGTAGGGCGTGGCGTCCAAGTCACGCTCGTGCGTGTACGCCGCGTGCTGCATGTACTGACCCGCGTACGGCGCGTAGCGGCTGTGGCGGCGCAGTGCGTCTCCCAGCGGCTCGCCAAGCGAAGCCCCGCACACGCATAACACCACCAGTTGCGTCTGAAAGTAACCACACCGTCAATAACACACTTATTTGTTACTTTTCAATCAACAGGCTACTGGACCTATAAGGCCTCTCATTATTTAAATCGATGATTCTGAAGTATTCGATTAACTGAAGCGAATGACGACGGTCCCTACAACCAGTTGGGTAGGTTATATCTGACATCCGGTCTCCTAAAAACACTCCATGATATACAACTTTTAGCATTGACATGGCATTGACCCACTTCCTGTTACAGCTACAAAAACTATTTGTATTAGAAAAACGAAAAAAAAAATGTTGTTTGTAATGACTATGAGTGGTGAATCGGCACAGTGCACTAGTTTCAGTAATCAGAAGACTCACGAGCGCGTCCATGTCTGCGGCGAGGTGTGCGCACACTGGCGCGCCGGCGGCGGTGCTCCACACTTCAGCTTCAGCGCAGGGCGCTTGCGCCGAGCGGCCGCGCTGTGGCGGCGCGCGCACTTCCTGTGACAAGCTGCAGCTATGTGTGCAATCTCTGGACAGCTGGCTGCCCGTAGTGGTGAATACTAAGAGTGATCTGAATCGTGTGAGTCTTTCTCAACACTACCAACTCACATTTGTAAGCAAAACGGCGAGCAGGTGTGTCATGTGTGCCACCAAGTATTCATACATACAAATTAACTACAAATTACATCAAGGTCTAACTAAGTTCGTGGCTTGCATTTTATGGTACTTACTCGACTGCTGTGTAACTCTGACGTAAAATACACTTTAACTAGGTACTTTAATTTAAAAATAATAACCTTCAATCTACGATTGCTTGCCTGCCTTAGCTGGTTCCTGGATTTTTAGTAGATATTTTTACTAATACTAGGCACGAGTGGTAGTAGCAGCTCTATATAGTATCGGCGCGAGCGCTTCCTTCCGCGTGGTCGGCGGGTGCGTGCGACACAGGCGTGCAATTATACCGCGCCGATCGATGTGCTAAAAACCACGACTGCGCTTTTTGTATGATACGATGAATTTTATTATTTACTGCGTTTCCTAAATCAAATACCTAATTATAATTTTGATTGGAGGAAAGATGAAGTTTTATTGATCTGCTGTGAGTGGCGTTAGACAGAGCCCTAGTTCACTACCTGCCTACTAAGATAGGATAGTCTTCTTGTCATAGGCACACCTTTATTCTATAACTTGCATTCTGACTCAGACGATTCATTCATTCAAAACGTGCAGTCCACCAATAGCCATAGCCACCAGGTAAGGTACACTTGTAAGCTCCAACTAAATCATTTTAAAAAGTTCGTAAGTTCGATGACGTAAGAGTGTGATCTTGGTCCAGTTGTCCGCCCGCACAGTCGCCCTGGTGGTCACGCCCTCACAGCGCATTACGCATGCGTATGAGATCAGCACTACGAGCATGTGTACGCGACGTGAATCAAGTTAGTAATGTGGCTATTTATTGCCCAAATCTTTGGTTTTCATACAACGCACACGGGCTAGGACTGTATTTGTTAAGTTTCTGTCAGCACAAGCGATTACGTTTTCAACTGGGCCCTAGCTGGAGGTAGTCCATTCTAATATTTAAAATGAAAGAGTAACTCTGTCTGTTTGTTACGTTTTACGTTTCACGCTTTTACCACTGAAGCAATTTTGATGAATTTTGGCATAGAGATAGATTGAAGGCAGACCTTGGAGAAGGAATTTTCATCCCCTTGGGATAATATCCGACATTCAGGTGGGTGAACTCGCTGGCAAAAGCTAGTACCTACCTATACCATGAATAAGCCAGTTGTGTCATGAGTTCATGACTCATAAGTGATGAAAGTGACAGTCGTTTGGTTTTCGGGTTTCCGATATTTTAAATGTTCTTTCGCGGAGCTTTGGCACCAGGTCCGGAAGCAAAGACATCTTCAGCTTATTAAAAAATCGATGACGGGTTCAGTGACGTATTTAAAGATTTGGCACACCGGGCCATTTTATGTATTCCGCCCCAAAATTTCCCAAAAAGCAATAAAGTCTGCCACTGCTGGCCATGACTCTCTTGGCTTTTTAAAATCTTGGCAATTGTAAAGAGTTCGTCTCAATAAAAGGTTGTAAATACGTAACATTAGATTTATTTGTACAAAGTATCCTATGTGTTGGCAGCGGTAGCGGTCACCACCAGCCGGCGGAGTAGGACACGCGCGGCGCCGTGTAGTGCGCCACGCGGGTTACGAGGGGCGCCGAGTAGTGCGCCACGCGGGTCACGTGCGGATACGACACGATCTTCCTCACCGACACCACCTGCAAAATTAAATGTCGATAAACATGAATTAAAAAAATACAGGCTTCTTTAAAGAAGAACGATGGATCTCAGAGAGGCAGTCACCACATGTAAGATACTGGTGGCTTCATCCGGTTAGACTGAAAGCCGACCCGAACATGGTTCGGAGTGTAAGCTGATGATGATGATGGGCAGAAGTGGCCATTATCATCATCAGATTTTGGCCTCACCTCGGGAACACTGACAATCTTCTTGACGGAGACGACGGCGGGCTCGTGTATGATGGCGGCGGGCGCGGAGTACAGCGCGGCGTGGCTGACAAGCGGCGTCTCCAGGCTGTAGGCGCTGAACCCTAGGCTGGCGCCGTGCCCCCAGCCCGAGCGCTTGTCGCGCCGACCCTGCTCCGGCGCCGGCGCCGCCAGTGCGCACGCCACCAACACAGCGATGCAAACCTGAAACACACCAGCCGGTCAATTCTCTAAATATGTTGGGTGAAGTGAACTTTCATTCCACTTGAAGCTAGGGCTCATCAGCTCACTACAGCTTAATTTCTTGGTAAGATTGTTACAGAATACCAAGGCAATATTAATATACCTACGTAATTATGATTGAAATCACTGAAAATCTGTGAAAGAAAGAAAGAAGTAAACTAGTTTATTTGGCACACAGATACACACAATGTAGGAAAACCCCTGAAAAGCAAGTTTTCTTTAAAGATGGTTTATTGTTATGTTTATATTTATTTAAATAGGTAAATGTAAATTAGGAGGTTGTAGGCTATTTGTTTGTTTGTTTGTTTCGCTTCACGCCTATATCGTAGAACAGATTTTGTATGTCGGTACCTACAGAGACGGACCCCGGGGAGTGCGGGGGACGGGACACATGAGCTAAGCAGAAGCTTTTAGCAAATTAAGCAATTTAGGTACTTTTTCTTTTCAGGATTACGACTTCAAATCTTTTAGGATATTTAGCGCATTTACTTTGAAGGCAAATAATGATACTCACGAAATTATTCATGGTGATAGAATGGGTGGTGGAGGAGCAGGCTGAGCACTGGTACCTTTGCCGGGGCTGCGGCGCCGTTATATACGGACGCACTGTGTCAAGTTACAAAATTCCGCAAAACGCTGCCATTGTTGCGAAAACTCATGTTTTATTACAATTAAATAGAGCCATTCGGTCCAGTGAGTGACATCACACTCGACGAGGCGGAATAACTTACGTGGCGGCTGTAGCGGGAGCACTTGCGCACGCGCAGTCTCACGCACTCCTCATTAGTACACCACCGTGGATCATGGACTGCTCTGCGTAATAAGCATCGCCTCCCGAGCTTGTGCCAGTCATCATTGATGAGATTGTTCTGGTTCTACTATCGGTTTGTGCTGCCTCGAACTTTTGAAGGTGTTTTACTTTATCATTATTGTTCATACCATCTGCTCGCAAAAGTCAAATTATATATGCATGTGTAGTTCTAAAGTTATAATAGACTCGATAAATTATAGCTGCAGCAGTACGACACTATTGACAAGAAAGTACGGCAATTTTTTCTTCAAACACAAGATCTTTATCATTAGCATTGGATCTTGAGCTTTTCTTCATTTAGTCACGTTCAGGTGTCACCCCAAAACGGTTTTTTTTTGGGGGGACAGGCTATGAAACCTTTCCGAGGAGGGGCAGGGAGCTCGCGTGGCTCGCACTTGCATTCTGCTCTGTCTTAGTTCTTGAACTTTTCTGCATGAGTCAGCAAAATGACCTCTATTTAAGTATAAATAATAAAAAGAAAATCAAACTTATCCGAGGCAGAGTACAAACATTTTCGAACTCGCTTCGCTTGCTGTCGTATTCTGCCCTCACTTAGTTACATTTTGCTTCAGTCAACAAAGTTACTTTTATTGTATGAGTGATCGAAAGAAAATAAAACCTATCCTAGGCTGGAATGAAAATTTTCGGGCTAACTTCGCTCGGTTTTGCATTCTACCCTTTCTTACCGTTCTTGAGCTAACTTACATTAGTGTGAACAGTTGATGAAATCATTAGAACATCAAGGAGTCCATAAAAGTAGGTACATACGCATACTAAAAATCATTTTTGGGAAAAAGCACAAATAAAACTGGAAAGGTGGTCAGGTGAAGAGTTCCCGATAGAAGCAGGCGTCCGTCAAGGTGACCCTATGTCGCCGAAGTTATTCTCAGCTGTGTTGGAGTTGATCTTTAGGAGACTGGGTTGGGATAAATTCAGACTAAACGTGAACGGAGACAAATTGAGTCATTTGAGATTCGCTGATGATTTAATACTTTTCTCCGAATGCCCGATGACCTTGGAAAAAATGCTGCAGCAATTATCAGACGAAAGTGCAAATGCAGGGCTCACAATGAATCTCACAAAGACAAAAGTAATGAACAATTCCTCACAAAAAAATGCTATTACAATTTATAATCAGCAATTAGAATACATTTATTTAGGGCAATTCACAACAACAACAACATTCCTAAAAAAAAACTGCGGCTCAAATGGAACACCGCGGAAAATGGACGAAAGTCGCAACCCATAATTATTTTAGAGAAGGGCTCCTTTTTTTTTTTTTTTTTTTTTTTTTCGAGGATGGGAAATCATCAAATGACCCCTCCCGCTCTGGGTGGAGCGGCAGGGAGTGTCAGACTTTTACTGACTAAAACCCACCCTTTAGTCCTCCTAGTGCCTTTCTTCCCAGGGCCGCGGTAACTCTTTCGAACAAATCCGCAACCCTGGTAGGCTCTGGCCCTAACGGGCCCCGACCCATGCTGACGACTGCTGGTTTGGCGCGCGTAGAACACAGCGCGCCGTCAACCCAGGCCTGTTCTGATCGAACGGCGAGCTACCCATTGCTCGCCGTCCACAGGCATCAGTCACTGCGCCATGCTCAGGAGCATCAGTTCCTGGGCGGCGCAGTGGCTGACGTTCAACAGGAGGGGGTGAAATGGGGCCATTACTGGCACTCCATTTCAGCCCCCTCCGGAGCCCGTTGTAGGGGCTCCACTGCGGCTGTTGCAGTAGCAGCAGCCGCAGTGGAACCGGCTTTGGCGGCGGAGGAAGCGGCGGCGGTGGCGGCGGTCGCGGCAGAGACGGCGGTGGCGGAGGGCTTTCTCCGATTTCCGGCTTTGGCGGGTGGGGCGCAGGCCCTACCCCCAGCCCAGTGGTCGGCCGGCTTGCCAGCTGCCGCACAGACTACGCAGTGCGGCGCGGCGACGCAAGAGCCGGCCCTGTGACCGGGCTGACCGCAGCGGAAACAAAGACCGCTGCGGTCCACCTCTGAGGTGCATTGAGCTCCTGCATGGTGGCCCACCTGGCACCGGAAGCACCTCAGAGGTCGGGGTTCCAGCAGTTTGACCTGCGCGGAAACCCAACCCACCAAAAACCTACGGCCCTCCGAGATGGTCTTGGCCGCCGACACGGGACAGCTCACCACAATAGTGCGCATGCCCGTGTTGTCAGGACGTAGGGTGCCCGCCTTCACCTCCTCTGCTGAGCACCCCCCCGTCCTAACGACGGCGGCCACCACCTCCGCCTCCGTGACGGAGTCGTCCAGGCCCAAGATGCGCATGTCGATGCGCTTGGTGGGCCTGGACACTCGGGCATCGTCCGCGCTTAGGGACGCCCTGAGCCTTTCGGCTAGAGCGTCCGCGGTTGGGCCGCTGGCTGCCCCGGGGATCTCCAG
Organism: Melanchra persicariae; assembly: GCA_947386135.1. Lineage (NCBI taxonomy): Eukaryota > Metazoa > Arthropoda > Insecta > Lepidoptera > Noctuidae > Melanchra > Melanchra persicariae. The sequence continues at coordinate 20,343,586 of OX376659.1, read as the reverse complement.
CATCCGGGCCCCAGTCATGGTGACCCGGAGCCGAAGGCCCCCCACGATGCCCAGCTCACCAAGGTTCACTGCCTCCTTCGCCTTGGTGAGCACGTCCGCGTACGTCACGCCCCTCTTCGCCGCGTCCGGCTGCAGCGTCAGAACTACAGCCGCGGTTTTCGGGGGGCGCAGCGCAGCTGCGACGCTTCGCGCCTTCTGCCGCCGCTTCCTCTCCCGCCTCTTGGCCGCCCTGGCTGCCTTTCCCGCCTTCCTCTTCTCCCCGGCCACTTGCCATTCGGCTTGAGCCGGGGGAGGAGCTGAAGGCGAGGAAGCTGGGGGGAGCTGCTGCTCAGACGGCGCAGGAGCCTTCGCCGTCCGCGCAGCAACCCCACCCTTCCTCTTCTTTCCCGGGGCCGGGTCCGGTTTTCCCGGCACCGGCTTCGCGGGTGCCGGCCCGGACCCTTTGTCCTGGCCGGACGACCCCGGTGTGGCAGCCACGGCGGCCGCATATGACGCCTTTTTCTGGCCTTGGGGGGCCTTCCCACTCGCCGCTAACGGGGGGCGCAGGACAATGCCCTCCAGGACGGAGAACCGCGCCTGGAAGGCTGCCATCTCCTGCCGCACGAGGTCCAGCACCTGGCTCCCCTGCGGCACGGGCTGGCTGTCCTTCTTGCGCCCCCCTTGCGGCGCCCCCTGTGGGGCGGCTCCCCGGAGCCTGGCCAGGTCTGCGCGGAGCCCCTCGTTCTCCTTTCGGAGACGCTCCGTGGCGGCAGCCAAGCGGGCGACCTCCGCCCGCAGCTCGAACATCTCGTCCGGCGGAGGCCCACCTTTGGTAGCCTCCGCTGCCGCCAGAATGGAGGCCATCGCCTCGCTTATGGCCTTGTTCTTAGAGGACAACTTCCTCTTCAAGGCCACATCGCGAAGCGCGGCCTCCACCACCTCCGCAAACCCGGCCCTCCGAAACCGCTCCTGTCCGGAGTCATCCGGCTCACCGCCGGAGGACTCCGAACCAGGAGCCCTGCGACCGCCCTCTACGGAGGGTCGTCCGTCAGCGACGAGCCCCTCGGCTCGCTGACCAGCCACCTTGGAGGCGGGCAATCTCCCCTTGCCTCCCTCTCGGCCCTTGCCCCGCCTGCTGGTGGGGATCTTGCGAGCCGAGGCAACCTCCTCGCTGCCGGACGACCCCCGGTCTTCCTCTGTTCTGGGCCGCTTGCGGAAGGACCTGGAGTCCTCCGCAGCAGCCCCCGCCCCCTCGGGTCCAGAGCTTGCCGAGCTAACGGTCACCAGGTCGTCGGAGTCCAACTCGGACTCCGACTCTGCACCCGCGTGACGCTCAGGCAAGCCCTCCCTCCAAACTAGCGCGCCTCTACCCGCGCTCCGCCCGACCGACACTTTGTCGGGCGAGCTAAAATTATAGCCGATCAGTTCCACGAAGGATGTTCCGGATCGGGGGCCTCCTCGGCCCTTGTTGCCATCGGCAATCGGAGTGTGGACAGCCTTGTTGCCCCCCCCAGAATACGAGGGGCTTGACGCACGAGGCGTGGCGGATTCCCGGACTGCTGTGCAGTCCGGACCGCCCTGGGGTACATATTCTCTTTCAAGACTGTCCATGATTTCCTTTTTGAGGGTGCGGTCCCTATCTCCCCTCCTCTCCCCCTCTCTCTCAGTGCTCGCTCGCTGCCCTCACAGTCACGTCTGATGATCAGACGCGTACCAGAGAGCAGCGAGCAAGCCAATGAGACGCACACCGTCCGAGGACCCGAACACTGCTCAAGTCTCCGAACGGTGTGCCCCTCTTGTGTCTCTCTTGGTCTGGTCTCTCACTTGGGACCTGCCGGCATGAGTGGCTCTACCGGCAAAGCCCCCAAGATCATTGAGACACGCAAGCCCCACCACGACGGCAACGTGGAGACACGGTTGGTGGGGGAGAAGGGCTCCTTGTGTGAGGTAACACCACATTATCCGCCCCGGGTGTCACCCAAGCTAGCTACACTACTGGTAAGGACCATTGATATGTAGGAGTTTAATAGGAATTGATTAGGTGTGAATTGATAAGAATCAAAGTATTGGTAATGTGAGCGTTTGGTAGCGCTTGCATGTGGATTAATGTGGAAGTAGGAAACGTCGCTTGAGTCATTAATTAGAGCAGCTGCTCACGCGCCGACGCTAACATCCATTGTAGACCCACCTGTGAGAGTGACAGCTCGCCACAAAAACTCCTGCGCATGCGTCCGTCAGACGGATTAATGGCAGCGGGAACTGATACTGAGTGAGTGCTGTTTATTGGTGAGCCGGCCAGTAAATCACTCACGCGGTGCTACTTTATAATCATGTGAAAATAAACGGGAAGCTTACTGCTTACGTCATCTATCTTTTTAAACGCTGATGTCATAAGTCATTAATTTGTTATACTGGGTATTTTTTTTTCCAGTGCGCAAACTTTAAGAACCACTTCTGCCCATGTAAATGAACAACTTTCCCCAAGAAAGCCATAGTCAATTCCTAAAAAAAAAATTGAGTCTCCCATACAAATTGTGGTCAGTTGATGTCAATTTTGTATGGGAAGTTCAAATTTTTTTTAATTTACCTTTGGGTTAAAAAGACTACACTGTGGTAGGTGTACAACCAATAAATAAGATTTAAAATGGAATTTTGTTTTATCAACTTTAGGTTAGTACAAGTAGGCTTATCTCGACAAAATGTATGTTTTGTAATGTTTTTCGCGATTTCGGGGTTAGTCCCATAGTAAAAGTTGTTCATAATGATGAGTACAATGAAAGAGAGAGAAATAAGATTCAAAAGTGCCTGTTATTGGAATAAATGATTCGAATTAATTTGCAACGAATCAGTAGCATAAAATAATATTGGTAAAAAGAAAGTGAAGTCATTCAGTAAGTATGAACGCGTTGAATGTATTTACTACAATAGATACGTATCGTGCAATAATGAATCGTTAACCACAGCAATTAGTGCAAGTGCTCCGTGCCAGCGTGCAGCGGCCGCTGCGAGTCAGTGCCGAGCTGTTCATGTTCAGTGACGGAACTGTTGCGGTCTTGTGTTCCGTCAAGTTCCGTGGCGAGCGTGATCACGTCAAGTGCAACATGCAATTGTGCATATCATATTTGACTTACATACTAATCTAAGTAATTAATATGATCTGTAGTTTAAGAAAAAAAGGAGTGGAACTCTCTGCCTACGTTTGTGTTTCCAAAAGCTTACAGCCCTAATCTCTTCAAAGTTAGAGTGAACAGGCACCTTCTGGGTAAGCTCGCTCCATCGTAGACTTTGTCTCTGTCATATCTGACATTGACTAGAGTCAAAGCAAACTCATCACTAAAAAAAAAAAGAAAAGTCATGGCTTTTTTAGGGTTCCGTAGTCAAATGGCAAAAAACGGAACCTTTATGGATTCGTCATATCTGTCTGTCTGTCCGTCCGTATGTCACAGCCACTTTTCTGAAACTATAAGAACTATTCTGTTGAAACTTGGTAAGTAGATATATTATGTGAACCGCATTAAGATTTTCACACAAAAATAGAAAAAAAAACAGTAAATTTTGGGTTCCCCATACTTAGAACTGAAACTAAATTTTTTTTTTTCATCAAACCCATAGTGTATCTATGGATAAAAAATGATATTGAGGTTTCTATTATCATTTTTTTCTAAACTGAATAGTTTGCGCGAGAGACTTCCAAAATGGTAAAATGTGTGTCTCTCTGTAACCCCCTCTGTAACTTCTAAAATAAGAGAATGATAAAACTAAAAAAATATATGATGTACATTACCATGTAAACTTCCATTGAAAATTGGTTTGAACGAGATCTAGTAAGTAGTTTTTTTTAATAGGTCATAAATCGTAAACCGCAATTTACCTTTCATTCAATCAACTCAAATATAATTTTCACAGATGATTTATTTCTGTTGCCATTATAACAACAAATACTAAAAACAGAATAAAATAAATATTTAAGTGGGGCTCCCATACAACAAACGTGATTTTTTTGCTGTTTTTTATAGATAATTGTACTTAACCCTCCGTGCGGGAGTACGACTCGCACTGGGCCGGTTTTTAGAAGCAGGTAATCTCCGAAATCAAGTACCTTCTGATCTGATTACGGAGTATCCACTGATAACGGCTACGCGCAATATCACTAAGTGCCAAAATGAAGTTGTTTACTTCTGTAAAATTGGTCACGGGGGGAAAAGTTAGCTCTATAAAATGTTCAAAAATGGTCTAATAATTGCACTGTAAATTATTGACTTATGTACTACAAATTACATAGAAGACAAGTTTTCCCGTCCTCTTGCAAGCCACATCCTCCACGTGGCTTGCAAGAAGACAGGTAGGTAAGTATACCTGTATATACAGGGTTATTTGTAAAACACCAGCAACCTTTCAGGGGGTGAAAGTACTCATCATTATACACAACTTTTGCTATGAGACCAACCCTGAAAAATCGAAAAAAATATCCGCTATTTCATACATTTTCATCGGGTGACTATTGCATTTTGTATGAAACAGCTGATTTAAGTTTGATATTTCAGAGTTGGTCTCATAGTAAAAGTTGTTTATAATGTTTAGTACTTTCACCCCCTGAAAGGTTGTTGGTGTTTTACAAATAACCCTGTATATATGAAGCAGGGATTAAAGCTGTGAAATCTCTTCTCAAGAGACACATATTTAACACAAAATTAATCTATGAGTTGTATACTATTCTAGTTCAAATTGAGGGAATACTTAATTCTAGACCATTGTACCCTATTAGGTACTAATTTACTTAATGACTTAACTTGCCTGATACCTGCTCATTTTATTATAGGTACTGATAACTGACTTTCCTAAACCTAATGTACTAGATGTATACCTACAAAATAAACAAAGATCTTGGAAACAATTCTATTTTAGCTATTTATCCGAAATACAAACTGGGATTATGTGGCTACAAGTGCAAATAACTTAAGCATGACTTAGTTCTAATTAAAGATGAAGCTTCACGTCCCCCCACTTCATGGGCTTAAAGGTCGAATTACCTCTGTAAACATTAACAAGACAGATGGCCTATGTAGATCTGTAAGGATTCGAACTGGTACCTAAACGAGAATTTACTAGACCTGTAAATAAAGTAATATTGCTACCGAACAAAGATTGAAACTAATAAGTATCTCTAACATCACGTCCGTGTGTCACTGCGGGGTGCCAACTGAAAACCAGCGCTGGGTGTCCGACGCCCAGCAAATGCTGAGATGGTAACCCTTTCCGCTGGGTACACTCAGCACCATTTTACTGTGTATGTTATGGTATTGTTCTCTTTTTTAATATGTTATTGTACACATTCACGCATAAAAACACAGTCTACCATAGCGTTACTCAGTATCATTGGCGTATTTAGGATTTTTTTCAAGGGAGAGATGCAACGCCCAATATAGGTACAGTCGGGATTGGACTTGCAAACATGGAATTTTAGGCCAGTCACCGTACACAATATACTAAACGCGTAAGGTAAAAAAAAATGCAATTTTCAGATTTTATGGGATGTCGGGATAGATACCAATAGTGTGAAATAAAAAATAAATTTCCAGCTTCGAAAGACCTAATTCGTAGTGCTCCGAAAACATGACTGTACAGTTTTAGCCATTTTTCAGATTTTGCTTTAATTCTTCTATATGGTTCATTTTACGTATTATCAATTAAGAAAATTTAAAAAACGCCAATGAAAACAATCTAAAAAGTAAAAGATAATATGGTTTGATGACACGCTTGGGACAAAATATTCGTAAGTACCTATAACGAGTTAAGGTTGATCCACGCATTGTTGAACTTTTAAAATACTTTAGTAATAAATACTTCAACAATATTAAAGATCGTAGGTACCTACTACTACTACGAGACAACACCTAAAGTGACACTATTATCCACAAGTACCTGCGCTGGTAGCGATATGAATCCTGTATTGCATAATGTGTGAAAACTGGGCTGCGATAATATCGAAAAGAATTAAGTTGACTGCAGCACCATCTGTCGCGTGCCGATTGAACTGCAGACGCTGAATTAAGTAAAATTAACTTTTTTAAACGGAGATACGAACTAGAGGTAGGTAGTTGGAAATAAACTAAGAACCTGAGTAATTATCGTTTTTACCATAAAACCTCAGACTGGTTTGGATGTCCACAGCCCAACGCCGCGCAATGTTCATACATAGCAGCTCCCATGGTTGGGATCCAGATTATTTGGTCGTTGTGTATACCTTATTCCTATAGGTTCTAGTTTTAATCATATTTTTAACACCTGGGCTTGCGGGTTATGAGTCTTTTAAATGAAAAAGTCAGAAACTTGGTCATTTATGGGTAAAGAAAGATTTAAGTATCAAGAAATTTTTCAAACGCACATTTTATATTGCATGATGATATTTAACTATCAAGCTAGAAGAGGCCAGACGGTGTCTTCACGCATCACTCTCAGTCTCAAAATAATAACTATGCTAAACAATGCATATTTTTTCTTAAAATATATGAGCATCAAGTCGTTGCAAAGTTCAGTTCGGTCGGAGTTGTAGAAGGCGCAGCGCAGCGTCCATCGGCGATGACTAGCGTTACATGCATGAATAAATGGCGTCGACGACCGGTATGACATATTCAAAGTCAAAGATGTTTATTGTGAGACAGTGGTTAAAGAGTTGTAATTCAAATTATTTTTGTGTGTTATATATATGTCTCTTAAAGATTCCATCTACTTCCTCTTTCGGAACATACAAGAATTGCACACTTTTTACGTTTTATTTAGAATTGCGAACGGTTCAACTACGCTTCCACAATTGCTGAGCAAAATTGGTCTGCGACTATATTCTTAATTAATATTGCGGTCTGTCCGGACGCCGACATCGATGCTATCAGTAGTACTCGTAGCATTTCAACATTAAAAAGGACTCTTTGTAATTTCTTGTTTGATAACGTAAACTAATTGATAACAATTTACATTTTTACTTATGATACTGTTTTTTTCCTTCTCAAATATTTTTGTCTATAAGCTCTATTCTATCTGTGAACTTTAAATTGGCTTTATGTTTGGTACTCTTAATCGTGCGAGCTGTAAGTTTTACTAAAATTGTAAAAAAATTACACATCCTATGTTTCAGCAAAAAACCTTACCAGTGTCAAGCTGGCAGGCCTGTAACCGAACATACTACTCACTAGCAAACAAGTACGCTTGTTAATACTGTGTGTATTAACAAGTGCAAAAATGTAACATGTGTTTCTTTGAAACTCCTACAAAAATCAGGTGAAACCTATAAAAGTTAGCAACGCGTCGCAATGCTAACTCTTTTAACTGAATACGATCAGGCGCTCAGCACGCAGTCAACAGGCAGTCAACAGGCCTGTCCGCAGTCCAACCTCAGCGAAGTCTCTAATAAGACAGGTTGTTCGGAGTAATGTTAACCAATTCTAGGATTATCCGCTTTGTTTATTTAGAACTAGTTACTGCCAGCGGCTTTGCCTGCGTGAATGTTGTTATCTACCTATCCCAAGGGAACATAATTTCCTGGATATAATATTAGTATGAATTTTTTTAGTCTAAAACGTTTGTGTGTTAAAAGTGTGTTAATAATATGTTATAAGAACACTTTCTTTAACGTTCCTTTAGCCGGTCGAATTAAAATGTAAGGTGCAATTTTTTACACGCCCCTAAATTAAAATTATATAAAATTTTGTTAGAAAAGTAAACGTCATTTGAGCGTTATAGCTTTTGAAAATAGAGCAAATGTTTTTATACTAAGTGAGCGGAACCCGAGAATAGCATAGCTAGCTCAAGCATGTTGACGACAATAAAGTCCTGCTACGGCGTAGTAGCACTGTAGCGTCTGTAGCACTCGAGTACGTAGCGTTCGGGACAATAGTAATAAAAGCGGGGCACGGATTGAACATTGTAGCACCCGTAGCACTCGTCGTCGTAGATCCTACGGTCTACGACTACGAGTGCTACGAGTGAGACTGCTACCTAATTCGTAGCGTTAAGGACGATGGTATACTTTTAACGACTATCTTACGCAGAGAGGCTTTCAGTGAGACCTTATGATTATTATACGTGAGAGGTTGTTCGTAAAGAAAACAAAATGTCTTGTAAAAGAAATATGTATATGACGGCGCTTCGACCTTTTTAGAGTGTCAAGAAACGTCAAGAATGACAGCGGACATTTTGACAAGCGCGGGTTGACGTTTCTTCGCTCTGACGCAACTCCGGGCTCTTTTGCACGCGGCCGTCAGACGAATAAGAATTCGTTTGCATCGCGCTCAAGTAAAACGTGTTCGGTGGAGCGTCGCTGTATTCTAGTTAATTAGAAAGTGCTGATTGCAATAATTCTGTTAATGTTCTGTTAAAATAATAATCGTGCACCGTTAATAATCTTCAACACGTGGTTTTAATTCTCCTCGCCCGCCTACCCACGACAGCTCGGCAGCCGCAATGAACCCAGAATTGACTGATGATGGCTATGTGCCTTTATCAGAAGTGGGATGTGAAGGGCTTACTTCAGAGGGGAATAGTCGCACGAGATCTTCAGCGCCGGCATCAGAACCAAGCCTGTCTCAACAGATGGAGCTGTTTTTATCCCGATTGATGGCTATATCACAGCCGCAACCTACGAGCAGCACGTTTACCCAGTTGATTAAGTTTGATCCGGATGGCAACGAAACGGACATCGAAGGTTGGTGCAACGTGACAGAAATCATAGTCAACAACCGTAAGTAAGAAGGTGCAGAATTGCTTTTGCTACTTACACGTGCACTCAAAGGCCGAGCTGCTACCTATTTAACAAGACTACAGGCATCGCATCTGATATGACCTCAAATAAAAGAAGTATTGCTTGCGAAGTTGGCTAAACCTATGCTGCCATAAGATTACTTCGATGAAATTCTACGTTTTCAAGTTGGTGTTAAAGAAACCGCGAGCGAGGCGGCCATGCGCCTTTGGAACATCATCGAACGCATCCCGCGGATGGAGATGTCCGAAGATGTTACAACGGGATTCGTATCTTCAGTTTTATGCCAAAAGGAAGCCGTGATTCCGCGCGAGCTCCACTCTCATAACCTGACCACTAGATCTCAACTTCTGCGCGTTCTTAACGGCATTTCACTGAAACGAAGGCATGAGGGTAGCGATAACCATGATGCGGATGTGAAAGGGACCCGATTCATTGAATCACGCTTCATGGGAACATGTCACCGCTGCGGTACTTCGGGTCACAAAGCGATAGACTGCCGCAAGCGAAGAGAAGAGCCTGCTACTTCAGAGAAGACGCACGACCAAACATCCAGAGCCGCTGATAAACCAAGACCAATCACCTGCTTCGCGTGTGGACGACCAGGACACTTGGCGTCGGCGTGTCCAGATCGAGCGGGAGGCGGCGGAGCAGCGAGGGTCAAAGAAGTCCACGTGTGTGAACGCAAGGCATCGAGGAGCACCTTGACTACATCATCCGGTGAGCCAGTTTCCTTTCTTTTTGACAGTGGGTCGGCTTGCTCATTAGTCACGTATCACGCCGAGAAGTTCCCAGGTACTGCGCAGAATGATTTAGTTTATCTGACGGGCATTGGTAGGGGGATGTAGAATGTTTTTTCCAGGTAATTAGCCCCATAAATGTTCAAGGCCTTACGCTCTCAGTGTTGTTTCACATAGTACCTGATGGCACCATTGCTGAACCAGTTATAATAGGTAGGGATATATTAGAGAATAACATACACGTGCATATGGATAACGATCAAGTTACTTTTTCTCAGCGTAAAGAAGTCAATTTTTCTGACAAATCTAGTAACATTGATTTCAAGAATATTGATACTGAATCACGAGGTGATGATAAGTTAGCATTGTCTAGAATTTTAGAAAAATATAGTGAGTTCTTCACAAACGATATACCAACGCGACGGGTCACGACAGGCGTTCTCCGCATAGACCTTATTGATCCAAATAAGACCGTGCAAAGGCATCCCTATAGGTTAGCACCCGCGGGAAAGAAACAGTCAATGAGAAAATAGAGTCCTTATTAAAAGCGGGCGTTATTTGGGAAAGCAGTTCTCCTTTTGCTAGCCCCATTTTATTGGTCAAAAAGAAAGACAACACTGATAGGATGAGCGTGGACTATAGGAAACTCAACGCCAACACGCGCCCCGAGCATTATCCGTTGCCCCGTATTGACGAACAAATCGACCGTCTCTATGTCGCGCACTATTTTTTTGTCATTAGATATGACATCTGGTTATCACCAAATATTCGTTGACCCCGATAGCATAGCAAAAACGGCATTTGTGACACCGGATGGACAATTTGAATGTTTGACGATGCCGTTTGGGTTACGGAATGCAGCTTCCGTATATCAGCGGTGCATAACCACAGCTCTAGGTCCCCTAAAAGACAAGGTAGCGCTGGCCTACGTGGATGATGTCATGTGTTATTCAAATGACGTCACTGCAGGGCTAGAACGTCTAGACAGAATAGAACGTTTAACCGGGGTAGAGCAATAGTGAAACCATTTAGTGTAGGCGTTTATCTTTATCAAGGGTAGCAAGCGTAACCAAACCAAACTACAGCGAAAGTTCAAAGGTCCTTTTACAATCGTCAAGGTATTAGATCACGATAGATACGAGTTGAGAGACATTGATGGGTCTAACCGAACCTATGAGTACGCCCATGAAAGCTTGCGCGCAGTACCCAGGGGCTACGGTGGATTGATTGATGTAGCTACTTCATTAGTCAACGAGGTAGAGGAGGCCGAGACGGCGGAAGTTCATAGTCATGAGAATGGAATGGCAACATCTGATGATGATAGTCATACAGTATCGGTATCTAGTTCACACACTTTGACCGCAAGCTCTGGCACCCTCTCTGCTTCAGAACATGATGAGTAGTGAATAGTGAGTTTACAACAATTGTGTAAATGCTGTCCTTTTATCGAGAATCGATCTAGAGCGTAGGGCACTGGATAGGCAGTTGGGAGCGGCGTGGTTGATCAATGGGGCTGGCCTAAACCGGGTCGATGCCTCTGATCAGACTACGTCTTCATACGTGGTATGTAGTGTAGTTGATCGACTGGGCTGGCCTAAACCGGGTCGACGCCCACGATCAGACTACGACTTCTCTGGTGTGAGCTGAATGGCAGGAGATTGAGCTGGGACTGGCCTATGCGGGTCGACGTTCCGGACCAGTTGATTGCAGCAGCTGCGTGTAGCTTTCATCACTGGTGGAAGGGGCGCTGACGGGTTGTCCGGTCCACCGCACCATACGAGTTGGTGGGTGGTCGAAGGGGCGCCTGAGGTCAGTTGTCCGCCCAGTGTGTTTAATTCAGATGTGAGGGGGTGAAGATCGAAATCTTTTCAAACAGGCAGCATAAATGGGTAGCTAGTCAGGGATGGGCGAGCATGCCCATACGTGTACTGCAGATTTGTATTTGGTCTTTGCAGATAACTCGAAGCGTGAGCAGTCGCACGAGGACGTGCGAATGTCAGTCCGGCCGTGACGGCGCTTCGACCTTTTTAGAGTGTCAAGAAACGTCAAGAATGACAGCGGACATTTTGACAAGCGCGGGTTGACGTTTCTTCGCTCTGACGCAACTCCGGGCTCTTTTGCACGCGGCCGTCAGACGAATAAGAATTCGTTTGCATCGCGCTCAAGTAAAACGTGTTCGGTGGAGCGTCGCTGTATTCTAGTTAATTAGAAAGTGCTGATTGCAATAATTCTGTTAATGTTCTGTTAAAATAATAATCGTGCACCGTTAATAATCTTCAACACGTGGTTTTAATTCTCCTCGCCCGCCTACCCACGACAGCTCGGCAGCCGCAATGAACCCAGAATTGACTGATGATGGCTATGTGCCTTTATATATTAAATAAAAACCTAAACAAAACAATCACACTTTGTAAAGCATAGAATTCTGACTCGTATCGTGCTCACCACCAGCCGTGGTGGCCGTGCTGCACGGGCACCACCTTTTTCACCACGATGACCTTGGGCTCGCTGATGACCTTGCGTACGTGCACCACTTGCGGCACGGTGATCTCGCGCGGTACGTGCACGACCTTCTTCACGGCGATGATCTTGGTCTTGGGCTGGGCGTGCCAGCCGGAATCCCAGCCGTTCGACTGGCCGCTCCAGCCACGCGACTGGCCGGCCCAGCCTTGAGACTGGCCAGCCCAGCCACGTGACTGCCCGGCCCAACCTTGAGGCTGGCCAGCCCAGCCATACGACGGCTCGCTCCAGCCGTAGCCGCGCTTCTCGCGCACTGCAGCGCTCGCCGCCAGCGCCACCAGCGCGAATAACACAATCTGGAAATGAATATAAATATATAATCATCATCATCATCATATTCCTCTTTCAGCCGAAAGACTGGTGGACGTGGTCTCCCCGAGTGTCGCCACGCCGACCGGCCCAGCGAATACCGACTATCAATAACATAATAATTTATTCAGAAACTTATGAATTGTTGTCTGAACTAGAACTTCGCGAGTGGTTTTCTCTGATTTGTAATCCGGCAGTAAGTGTTTGTATTGTTATAGATTATTAAGTTTACCTTACTCTGAACCAGGCAGTCACGGCTTAATAGAATAGTACTAAAGTCAACCTCGGCTAGTGACACTGATAATGTCAAGATAGGAAGAATACGCGAATACAGAATTCGAAACTAGTGACAGTCCGTTGACCGAACAAAGTGGTTATATCCCAGTCCGGTGTTGACAGAGTAGACCGGTGTTGACAGAGTAGACCGGCTGAATCCCACCACTATTCTATTTCATCAGAAAACGATATAGTTTTTTTAAGCAAACTAGAGATAATTTATTTATAAATACAAGATTTTTCCTGGATCTTTAACAAATCACACTATGAGGCTTCTGGGGTCTGTCCTAGCATGACATGGCCTGAGATTCGATCGACTTTACTGGTTACGTTATACCTAATCGAGATATAATGCCAACCAATTTCCTAAATGAAGTTAATGTTTCGAAATAGTTATTTATGATATTAGTGCGGTAAGTTGGTTTTTACAAACGAGTAGACGACCATAGTCACGAGTTTGTAAAAACCAAATCCGCACGTGTGTCATACAACGTTTTTCGACACATTTGCGAGAAAACAGTACAATAAGTAATGAAATAAACTTTTTGTCTTTAGAAATCAGTCGGAAAGTCGCAATAATCTTTGACGTTTCTAATATTAAAATGCCGCGAATTTGCAAAGGGCGCCACATGCGCGTGGTGAAAATTAGAACCACGTCTTTCATTTATTTTTATTTATCTTCTCTCATTTTCTCTATAATATTAAAATGAGACAAACGTATACAGCAAAAGCGCTTCCAAGGAGGTTCGATCATTCAGCTTATTTATTCTCGTGATGTGAAACTCCTTGGTGGAATTCTTATTAATTTTTATGGAAATTAAAAAAAAACCGTAAAGAATACGCACGGCGCTATACAACGGAGTTTGCAGTAAAATATGTACTTAGGTGAGAGTACCTACTTTGCCGCACGCTCCATTGTGTGGTGCATAATTTTTAACTTTCGAACAATGCATACAGGCTTCGTAAATGCATTTTTTGAGCAAATGTGTTGAAAATGTATTATATAGCTATTATATTCGTTTAAATCTTCGAAGCAAAACAAATTTCGAAAATTTGGTCAGATTTGAGATGAAAATGTTTACCAATTCATGATAGGAAATTCGTATTTGATTTTATCAGATACGAATTATGTAGTAGATGATATTTTATGATTTTATACTCACAAAGGTTTTCATGGTGAGGTGAGTAGTGGTTGACTGATGGTCAGCTCTGCGCTGACCACCGTTATATAGGACAAGTGACTCATCACACACATGACACACACACTCACATGCCACACCGACACGCCACACCTATGTGCCAGCAGCCTTCAAATAATCTACCAGGATGCATCATCTCTACACGACAGAGGGAGCTGTTTTGATTCATTTTGAATGACATATACATCATTTTTAATATATTAATGTAACTGTTTGTTCAACAAGATGAAACTGATGCAAATTTAATTATAAAGTAGTATGCACATCTGTCAGCTGTCGCAGCTCAGCGGACGCAGCCGCAGCCGCAGCGTGGCGGCGCGGCGGCGGCGCCGGCGCCAAGTGTTCTAGTCGCGGTACTACGCCGCGCCAGTGATCCGAACCTATTTAGCAGACTTCTCTCGACCCATGGTTCAAACCCGCTGCCTTATTGTGTAATACAAAAATGAATGTAATCGGTCGCATATGCTTTCCCTTTCATAAGAAAATATCTGATTTTATGAGTTAGGAATTTAGGATACGTTATTGGGGTGCAGGATTTTACGATAAACGCCGGACCTTGAGCGTCAAGTGTGAAGTGTTCCTTTGGCTTGCATCTTTCATTTCGAGTTTAAATGACCTCCAAAACTTGTTTTGATTGCGTAACAATGCATTTTGGTATTTCCAAAATGATTAAAACTCAAAAGCAGGTGTGAGTGGTGTGACGTTTACTGCCTGCCCGGGGTTCCTTATAGTTGAATATGACGAGCACAACAACACCCGACGCGGTATACAGCAGGCTCCCAGAGCCCCAGACATTTTCTCTGTAACAAAATGTGTAACACGGAGTAGTGTTAGTCTGTACTTTGAACGTACGAAACCAGCAGCTTGGGATTTTTTTTAAAAGGTACTTTTGCTCCCTTCACAATCCTGGCGTCAAACGTCTGGGGGCCATGAGATCATGAATTAGGTAATCTAATAAACAAAACACCCTTATCATTAATTATTTTCATAAAGACGAAATGCGCACTTTTCTCTACAATTCATGTTTCAAAATTGGTACTGGTAATCATTCAATTCATATAACTAGCATTTCTTCAAATTTTCTCCATTAGCTTTTTAATTTCCTCCTAAAAAAATAACCTATTAGGTACATGTATATCCCTGCAGCAATATAGTTATCGTGCTGTTTCGCTTGGAACTTCCGACGTGAATGAGTTTGTGAGAACCGTCGGCAGTACTCGGGTGAGGAACCCTAACGATAAATCAAAAGCTCCTAGCGCTGTTCGGGTGTGGTGGACGTCACCCGTTCATTCCGCGATCACAGCTGTTCTCAACGCCACGTTTTTATTCTTTTGTTTTTGGGTCTTATCACTCAGTGAGCTTTTTTCATATTAACGAACGACTTCCCCGTTGCTTCATCAGTTAGGCTGACGAAGCAAGTATTCACAAAGTAAGTATATTCTTATAGATTTTTTATGAAGCTGTTAATATAGAACGCTTGTCATTCTAAGCAGGTAGCTTGCCAGGATTAATTTACTTTTTCGGCAGTCGACGATTTTGTTGTTGTTGTCACACTCATAAACGATTTGTTACTGAGCTGGGCTGAGCTGAGTGGCTCGCCTATCTTAGCCAAGTGGCATAATGTCTTCATGAATTCATTACTGTAATGTACTTCATTACTGTAAAGTATCATCAAAATTAATTCGGTAGTTTTCGCGAAAGAGTAACAAAATACATTCTTCCATCCATACGTCCACATGGACTTTCGCGTTTTTGATAGAAGTGTATACTGTACTGTCGTTACCAGCCGGTCTACTCTGTCAACATCTCGCAGTGTACACATAGGTGCAGTGAGCGTGGAGTGAGCTGTCATTCCATCTTGTTGTATGGATTGACAGATCACGTCATGTTCACTTCACCTAAGCGTACCTACACGGTGAATGTTTACGTAATCGCACTGCTGTTATCTACGATTTATGACAATTTCTGAGTTCATAGAAAAAAAACCATAGGTATATAAAGCACTTTCAGGATTTCCTTTTTTTATTTTACTATTTCCTGGGAACCTTTTTAACCGCCAACGTAAAAAGAGGGGTTATAAGGTTGACCGCTGTGAGTGTCTGTGGCCGGTGCCACAGACACTAAGAAAAACCGCATAAAAATCGGTTCGATAAAACACGATTATTCCCGATGTGCACCACTTGTCTGGCCACCACTGGGGGACAGCGAGACAACTTTAAAACATTATTCTCGTTGTCCACCACTGGGGGACAGCGTCACAACTTTGTAAATTATTTCCATTCGCCACCACTGGTGGACAGCGACACGGATTTTATAACATTTCCTATGGCCGCCGTTGGGGGACAATGGCACAACTCTTTTGATCCGATTCCCACTGGCCATCAATTTAAATTGTTTAATCTAGAGACCGGTAAAGGATAACCAACCACCACCACCACCACCACCACCACCACCACCACCACCAGAACCACCTTAGACATGTTTTATCAAAATCGGTTCAGCCGTTTGAAGATGATCAGCTCTTTTCTAGTTGATGAAGGGATGTGATAGAATTATTAATGTGATGGTGGTAGCTACTAGGTAAATAAATTATAAAAAGCATAAAATAATAAAAATGAATTAAGAATGTCAACAACCCCCGACAGAAAACCCAGGCAACAATAACATGCTTGAACATATGATTTGGACGGAATCGTTTGCGAGTGCCATGTTGCCTGGTTTTATTAAAATTTTATTTTTATTTATTGTTGTTATAGCGGTGATCATTTCAACTTCTACCTATTACGGTTCATGAGATATAGCCCGTTGACAGACCGACGGACGGACAGCGTTGGCTCAGAACCAAATGAGGTACAATTGGTTACCTTTCGAGTACAGAACCCTTCAAAAGTATCTGCGATCCCGTGGCCATTCAAATGTGCATACTATTCTAACTTTATTGCCTTGCTTTACAACAGGACGGGAGTAGATATGTGTTGACACTTCAGAAGAAGTGGCATGTTCTACATATCTCGTAAGCAGATGTAATTGCTAACAGACCATACTAATAAGCTACATGAAACTATTAAAAAGTAGCTCGTTTAATTTGATTAGCAGTAACACCGATGTTAATGAGAGGCGTGCGCAATGCTCGCTGGTTACTATGATTTATCTTCTAAAAATGTTAATTTTTATGTTTCTGTATTTTTGGTTTGCACTAATTTTGAGGTGCGGTCGAGCAAGGTCGCTATCGAAACCTTGCGAGGAGATTAATCTGTTACATCTTGATGTGTATGAGGTGTTGTGATGCAGATCCAGGGCTAAGACTGAGTCACTCCATGTCTTACACAACAACCGTATTTGGAAGAGTCCCAAAGGTGAAGGAGCTCCTTGTTAATACAGTGACATCCATCCGGCTTGACTGGATGCCGAAATACCGGCCGCTAAGCTATACGCACATAAAGTTGTAGTTCAGTTGTGTGACAGTACATACTTCTTCTTTTTTATTTAATCGTGTCTTATACTGTAATATCTGCGAAGATCAGTCTAAGATGTGAATCTAGTTAAGTATTGCATATTTCCTGGCAGACCGACAAGTCCAAGACTGACATGTAGTCCACGTGTGTGCACTTGTGCACTGAATGTGTACCTTGGTGTTGTAAATACAATAAAAGAGCGGCACTTCTTCAGCGGCCACTTATCGTGAACAAATAAACGGGAGACTTATGATGAAAAAATACATTCGAACAATAGTCGATGCCATGATTACGTGGATCTCGGTATCCTCATTTATTCCAGTTTCTAAGCAATTGAGTGTTGTTGAGGTTTGCTGTCCACTTCTTCTTTTCAGCCAAAACACTGGGAAGTGGTGTCGAGAAGGCGTTTTGGGAGACTGCCTTATTACGTAAAACTGACGTTGAACAAGTGCCAACTCTCAGATTTTAATACTTAAATGATGATTTTTTTTATTTGATTTAATAATATGCTTAATTTAAAACTGATGCACATATTATATTTTAAATACTTTACTAACTATAGACACGAAAAAAAATAAAAACTCCTAACGAAGTAAACCCTAATATATGTATGTCGTCGAAAGATTCGTCCGCATCGCTGTCGACTGCATCGCCATATTGTATGGCAATGCTTGAAACTTGCGTGCAGTTTTTATAAATGTGAGTACCTTACTAGCAAGGCTTGCAAGTTAAACGTGCGTCATTAAACCTTCGTACCACTTTCATGCTGCCAAACTCGGTGGTGACTGGTGGTCGAAGATCGTTCCTAGTTACGTTATTCTCAATGTAAGTAAATATTTTGAAATAATTTATTGACGTAAATAAAGAAAAGTGCTACCGCAACCATTCTGGTCATACCTACAACTTTTTTTATAACATTGATTTCCATAAAATTCTTAATGGTAGGTATAAACAATCTTTTTCGATTTATTTAAATTAATGTTTGGTTGGTTTAAAAAAATATTGCTAATCAGCAATATTTTAACAACCGTGTTCAGAGATCCATTAAGTTAGCCCAAGAGAATAGTGTTTGTTCATAAAAGTAATTTATATTATAGCGAACAGGTGTTGATAGCGATCTAGAGCGATCATGAATAGGTCACTAATCATATCGCGGGGATATTACAACGATCTCATCTCACAACAAAACCACTAATAATCTTAAAAGCTGTCCACTTCATCAGTGTAATGAACAGGAACAATAGCGTTTTAGAAAAATGTGTCGAAACTGACCTCGCAGTGTTTAGATCGGATGGTTGATAACACTAATACATGCTCGGCGACAGTTAGTGCGCAGCCTGCAGCTAATAGGTTGCCAATATATTTTTATATAAAATACAGTAATTCTGATTGAGATCGGAGCAGATATTATTGTTATTTTTAAAATAGAGCTTCTCCTGTCTTTCGATATTTAGAAAAAAAAGTACGATTGCGATTCGCAAAAATACAAAACGTCTCAGTGAAATGATAGGAGTTTCAAAGTCAAATAAAAGTTTGTGTAAGTATTTTAATAAAGTACGTCTGAGTGAAATAGAGTACCCTATTAGAGTACGGTCGGCAACCCTAGTGGCAAGTGTGGCTACCCCTCCCCGCGATCAAACAAATACATGTTGGGGTTAGAATAGCTACTGGTTATCCTACCCTGGTGTGCAATGTGGAGTAATGCACGAGACGTGTCTCGCAACGAAGCTCCTCTTAAATGAAGTAATGTCGTACTCGTGTAGTGTTTCATGAATGCCAGCTTGGTAGTCCGCCGAGTCGAGCGGACGCCCAGCGCGCAGCTGTGTCGAGCTCATCGTGTGACGTCGCGATATCCTCACACTGTACGGCATCGGCAGGGGTGACGCACGTGTGGTTGTGTAGCAACATGATTTTTACCTCATAACTCCGTGATTTATGAACTGATTTGAAATATTCGGGATAAACTTTCCGATTGTTTCCATTGAAATTTCATCAAAATCTGTTCAGTAGTTTAGTTTTTAAATCAACATTACTAAAAAAATATGTCATTCAAGTAAACGAAACTGCGTATTTTGCTTTCCTGTGACTTTCCAGTGGTACTCCACACCTAACAGGTGTGGGGTACCACTAAAAAGTGATAAATAAAAACATTTTTACAAAAAAAATGCAACCGACTTCCAAATAAAAATAATACTACAAAGTATAAAATAACTTTACTTCGGATGTCGGTGTTAAATTCAAAGAAACAAACGAAAACGCCGACTTCCGAAATAAAAGTTTTATACTTGGAAGTCGGTTGCATTTTTTTCAATCGATTTTCCTAACCAGGAAACAAACCGGTTGATTTTGAAAAGAAAAAACACAGCCGTACATTACACCATCCTAAAGTGTCGCTTATAACTCATAAGGATCAATTTCTGGGAAGTAATACCATATGGCAAACTAAAGGAAAGAGCTCATTTTAAAGGGTGTCTTTTTTTAAATTCAACTGGCTTGATTCCTGGCTAGAAAAACCAAATTTTCAAAAAACCTGTGTTGCAGTTTTAGTTTTCGATCGAGACTCCCTTTCAGTGTTTTTAGAAATTTCTTATAGTTTCGGATTTGGCCATCAACGCACACTTTAAGAATTCATCCTTTGCGATATTTTGAGTACGACGATAAGCTGTACAAGTCAAATCAGCTTGTCCGCCTGCCACAGATTGGTTCCGAATCTACTGAATCGATTCAGTTGAATTTTATAAAAGCTTTTATTGTATTTTTGGTATACAAATGAACTATAACTAAATTACGGACGCGTACGGTAACGTAAATAAATACATTCTGAGTATGGGGTCACTTTTAGAGGGTCAATAAATTTAAATAAAGTCTTTCAAACTGTTTCGTTTGGTATTAAGAGAAAGGGCTTCTAGTGACGGTCTCCATTTTTTTTCTTAATTTCATTTTAAATAGTTATGAAGTTTATAACAAATTAGATGACAATTTATAGACCTTTTCCCCTTTTCTTCAAATATAGGTAAGTACTGAACGTTTTGAAAAAAAAATGCTTTTAACTTATAGAATCAGTGGTTCTAAATACAAAAAAAATTGGCTTATAAACGTTTCTATTATGTACTTACTGGGTACATACCATAGAAAACGACCGATTCGAAGCGTGCACTAGCTTCTGTCGTTGTATAAGTGCACATGTTAGCCGTTGTGAAACAGAATATTTTTGAATTTGAATTCAATTTTTGCATATTTTTTGGATAATACGTTCGACTTCAACGACATGCAGTCGGAAGCCAAAGAGATATCATTGTCACTATACGTTTCTAAATACGAGTAGGATATACCTACTCGTATTTACGGCTGGCTACGAGGTACTGTACCACAAAGGGCACCATTTTTATAAGAATTTTATTGGTTTGAGTGTCCTCTACCCTTTATGGCAAATTCATTGTACACCACGACTTTACAAACTGTTGACTGCGCATTTGGTTCAATTCCATTCCATATTCATTAGAATAAAATACTAATAACGAAAATAGTATAAAAATATTTATTGAATAAATAACATTTGCCGCTATCGTTGACTAGAGTGTTCACCACCATCCGCCGCTGGAGTAACCGCCGGAGTGTCCGCCCGAGGACCCGCCGCCGTATCCGCCGCCGTAGCCGCCGCCATAGCCGCCGCCGAATCCACCGCCGGAGACGGGCACGATTTGCTTGACTGTGATGACCTGCGGCACGGAGACCACCTTGCGCACGTTGACGACCTGCGGCACCGTGACCTCGCGCTGCACGTTCACCACCTTCTTGACGGCAACCACCTGCGTGGCGGGCGCGGAGTAGCCGCCGGACGAGCCGCCGGAGTAGCCGGACCAGCCGCCGGACGAGCCGCCGGAGTAGTCACCGGACCAACCGCCGGACGAGCTGCCAGAGTAGCCGCCACTCCAGCCCGAGCCGAGCGAGCCGGTGCCGCTCCAGCCGCTGCTGTAGCCGCGCTTCTCGCGCACCGCGGCGCCCGCTGCCAGCGCCACCAGCGCGCACAGGACGATCTGGAAGAAACACATACGTCGCGTTATACACCGGCTCATTGTTATAAGTTAGCTAGCTCGTAACACTCGGATAACTGTCAAACACTGCGAATGCCGCAAGAGCAGCTTATTGAATGAGCTTTTCGTTATTATCTATTTAAGATATTTGTTTAAAATATAATGGTGAACTCACGAAGGCTTTCATGTTGATGTAGTGGAGGGTAGTAGTTGTGTGCTGCGTGTGGCGCGCCGCCGCGTATATATACGTTGCGCTCGCGAGCTGACGCAACGTGTCCTCCACAGGCGCGCGCTATGAGAGCGACGAGTGCGCGCCGCGGTGCAGTGACACTTCCTTATTGGTGTAAATGTACAGGGTTACTATTACTTAATTGGGAATCTTTCAGGGGCTGAAGTTATTCGACATGCATTTGAATAACTCTTATTTGAATTCTATGTCTTTTTCTTATTTCAGAGTTGGTACTATGAAATACTGGTGCACATTTCTGAGTACTCCCAGAAGTTTGCCAGTTAAATAAACATCACCCAGTATTCGGCACCCATAACACTTCCATGGTCAGTTAACACAAGTATTCTAGGTTGATGAAAAACTGGGATCGATTCGGGATTTCGACAATAATAATAATAATCGCAAAAAGTCGGGGTCACACAAAAACTACACACTTTTTGTTCAGTTTTGAAAAGTTGTTGAACAGTCTCAACATACATTGCCATTATTCATAGCCCATTTTCGTCCCACGGAAGTTAGTGCTTACTCATGTTTCACGCAGCTTTTTGCTGAAGAGTTTGTTACAGACAAACTCTTCAGCTTCATAATATTAGTATAGACTAGCTTTTGCCCGCGACTTCGTACGCGCATATTCCGTTTTTTCTTGTTCCTGTAAGAATTTCCCGTCCCCGTGTAGCATAAAGCCTTCCTCATGAATGTGGCTATAATATACAAAAAGAATTTTCCAAATCAGACTGGTAGTTCCAGAGATTTGTGCGTTCAAACAAACGTTAGTTCAACCAGGTTTCAGACTTGCTAAAGTAGCTACATCTTTCATGGGGTACTGTTTAAAATGTTGCAATGAAATACCTCCCCAATTAGAACTCAATGAAACAAAATTTAAATCATGTGTTAAGCGCACACTATGCAGGCAAGCTTATTATAAATTAGGGGATTACATTGAAGATAAAAATGTACTAGGGCGCACTAAGTATTATGTTAGCATTTGAAAATATTGTTGGACCGGCTGAAGATTGTAAACATGCAATATTTTTCATTGTATAGACTCATTTTATTTAGCATTGTTTAATTTTATTCATTAACGGCACATGTGTCAGTGAGTGAGTGTGTGTGTGTATTGATCATTTTGGGTATGCATTTGACTTTTTTTTATTGGAACGAAGTTCCTTATTTTATTATTGATAGGCACGCGCTTGACCACTATCTCACCTGATGGTAAGCAATGATGTGGTCAAAGATGGAGCACGCTTGCCTAGAAGTAACCTATTCGCTCTTGACTTGAATGTATCCTGGCGATTGGGGATGTCATGCTCACTCAAAAGTCTAGCTGATGGTGGTGCATGTGTTGGATCATTTGGCTCCCTTATAAATAGTTGAGCCAAATAGTGCTAGCGTGTGCGTCATGTTCGTGAACGGGCGCCGTCAGCTGGGTCTGGTCATCTCTCAGCTGCCATGGTTTATTTTAATTATTTTTAGTGCGGGTGCTTTTATCCTGCACGTCTTTTACATCATTCTCACATATATGTATAATTTCAATAATTTATTATTTTTAAAAGAGTGTCCGTCGACTTTCTTGCACGTTCTTCTCCATAGAGATAGTACGCTTTGGAACGTGCAAATAATATAGCTTCATATTTTTTACCGGCCGACCTTCACAATTCATAAGTGCCTGTAAATGGTCTAATTGAAATAAATGCTTTGATTTTTTGAGTTTTTAAACAAACAAACTCTTCAGCTTTATAATATTAATAATAAAGTATAGTTATATAGAAGTACTTAGATTTATTCTAACTACTTTAATGAAAACTATTATTATATTAGTTTGATTTCAGTATTTTTTTAATTTATAGATTTAAAAACGGATTACTAATCATTTTTATTAGCTTGTATGTACCATGTAGGTACATACAAGCTAATAAAAATGATTATATTCCAACTGGATAAAAAGGCGAACAGGGAAGAAATTATTGGACATCGAAAAAATTTACAGTTTGGCAATGGTGATGTTTTGGTCAAAAAGGCTTTTTACCTTAAATTAAAACAAGGTCCAAAAATTTGCTTTTTGTAGAGTGTTTGTTCTATCAATATAAAAATGCCGATTTAGGTACTTACTTACTTTAATAGTACCTAGTGTACCTACGCTTTAAGTATTTTGGAACAATCGTTTAATTTCAGTGTCAATCATAAGTAAAACATTTGATGACCAGCGGGGTGGTCAGTGTTGATACAATCATTTCAATTGTATTTTCGTTTTTTTATCAAAAATAGACTCTTTCCATAGTTCCCACATAAGTTCGTTTCCGGATTTGATGTGGTGAGTAGGAAAGTCGAAAATAAAATGCTAATCTGATTAGTGAAACAGTATAAATATTATTTTATATTATGGACTGTACCGAACTGTATCCATAATATTGCAGTTTAATAATATAGTTTAGTGTCGATGTTGAAAACGGCAAAAAGGTCGCAAAATCACCTAAGTGTTTAAATTGGGTCATAAATTAATTCAACAAAATCTACATGTAAATGGGAACAAAATTATTACAACATAAATTGTTTAAAAAATTTATTGAATAAATAACATTTGCCGCTATCGTTGACTAGAGTGTTCACCACCATCCGCCGCTGGAGTAACCGCCGGAGTGTCCGCCCGAGGACCCGCCGCCGTATCCGCCGCCGTAGCCGCCGCCATAGCCGCCGCCGAATCCACCGCCGGAGACGGGCACGATTTGCTTGACTGTGATGACCTGCGGCACGGAGACCACCTTGCGCACGTTGACGACCTGCGGCACAGTGACCTCGCGCTGCACGTTCACCACCTTCTTGACGGCAACCACCTGAGTGGCGGGCGCGGAGTAGCCGCCGGACGAGCCGCCGGAGTAGCCGGACCAGCCGCCGGGCGAGCCGCCGGAGTAGTCACCGGACCAACCGCCGGACGAGCTGCCAGAGTAGCCGCCGCTCCAGCCCGAGCCGAGCGAGCCGGTGCCGCTCCAGCCGCTGCTGTAGCCGCGCTTCTCGCGCACCGCGGCGCCCGCCGCCAGCGCCACCAGCGCGCACAGGACGATCTGGAATGAACACACTTTAGTAGGTACTTCGGCGAGACTCATCTTTGTAACCTGTTCACTAAACTCGGATAACTGTCAAACTTAAGAGAACACGGCGAATGTTGGAATAGGAGCTTTTATTAGTTATGCAGGATAGCTTTTAAAATATTATGATAGACTCACAAAGGCTTTCATGTTGTTGGTGTGGAGGGCGGTTGTTGTATGATGTGTGTGGCACACCGCCGCATATATATACGACGCACACTCGCGAGCTGACGCAACACGCAACGCGTCCTCCACAGACGCGCGCTGCAGAGAGCGACGAGCGTTCGCCGCAGTTCAATGACACTTCCTTGTGGATGACCGTCGAAGAAAGGTATGCCATTTCCAAGGGCAAGTTGAGTGGGTCATGGTTACTTACTCATGATACATAAGCTATTTTCTAATTTTATAAAAGTGTTCATTTCCCTAGGACATACAATATTGTGAGTTTTATTTCATGGCTGTAGAACAACTACTTGTAAACGTGTATTGGACAACAACCACTCCGATGTCATCGGTCCGCTATTATTACTTTAACATTTCAGCGATTGTTTCGTTTATTAATTTTCTGTTAGTTGATCATTATTGGATACATTTAGCGATATTTACTATTTATTTACATCTTCTGAGATTCTAGTCCAGTCAAATTACGCCGAAAATAAGGAATTCAGTCTTAACTCCGTTTTTTGCCGTTAACGTGAAGTATGTTACAATGTATCCCACGAAAAGTTAACCACAGGAGTTTTTTTTAGTAAAACATTTAATTTCAATAATAAGTCGATGAAAAATATTAACTGGCATGTTTGTTTTGGGCATTTTTAGAAGAGATCGAGTTTTATCAGTAGGTCAGTGGTATTTTGAATCCGTGGAACTATCCTACTTTATTAAAAAAGAGATGTTTTTATTTGAGTTTCTACTTCAAGCTAACTTTCTTTTCATAAAATTACTTAATTAAATATCTTAATTGGCTAATCAACAAAATTGAGCATATTGTTAGTGCAAGTTATTAATATCAGTTTGTTTGCGATAGCGATTTAGGCAAAAATGTAATTGAATTAATTTGGGTTTAATTTTAATTTATAGGCCATATCTGATTTAATAATAAAAAAATAACACATACATTTTTCAAAACTCCGTATTTAATTTTGTAACGACTTTTGTTAGGGCGAAAATATTTTTATCAGTATGACCCGGTTATGGAAAATGATTAAAAAAATATATTAGAAGAGTTATGATCAAAATAATACATCAAGAAAAAAATGAGAGTTAGGAATTGTTGCAGGGTTCAAAACTGATTTGACTGGCCTAAACAGTAACAGTATATGTAGTATGTAGTGTGGACCTGTGAGATGTAATAGTAGTAGAATGCTATGGATTTTGTTTTCTTTGGATTTTTGATCTTTTTGCGAAGAGAAAGGCTTAGTTATCATTATACATTTACTAAGTGTAAACAACAAGATCTTATTCTGATTGTGTACAATCGTAAAGTTAGTTCTTAGTGAATAATTAGTTTCCAGATATCGCTTTCCATCAGGCGTGATCAAGAGCTAGCCCATTAATAAATAAAAAAAATAAAATAATTAGTTTCCAGATAAAAAAAGGAAGTTTTACTTTCGCTGGAAAAAAAGCTACGATGACACTGAAAACCTAATCAGTAATCTAATCTAGCGACATAACATACTTACATCACACACACTTCTCACCATACACACACGCTGCCTCCATTCCACCACATTTTATTTTATTTTACTACTTTTTTTTTCTGTTAAACCTTAAGTTTGTAAATCACTGTAATAGTTGCAGTAGTCACTGTCTTTAAGCTTCCTCATTCTGATCCATGTACCGGATGATGAACCTCAAGCTCTGTCATACAGGCTGTCCTAGCTCAGGGGTCGAGACCACATTGATGTAATGTAATATTGAAGTTTTAGAAAATAAATTATTATTATAAAAATAATACTAAGTTTAATTAAAGCGTGGTGTTAAAATATTACAGTGATATTAATATTTAACTTAACATTTAAAAGACATCCTGGCCGGATCGCCATGTAAGGTGGTCGGTCCGGGATGACGAGTTAAACAAGTGCCTCTTGGTATCTCGTTTATTACTGCTCAATCATCGAGTGCAATCGTTAAATAGGTATTGATTCTTAACATTAGAATACATAAGCTCACATACATAAGTCTTACACACTACAAGTAGTTCCTATAGCGGCCGGTTGGCTGCAGCACGGCTGGTGGGGTGATATCGTTATTCACTCAAATAAAAGCAAAATTAAAAATATTGAAAAAACCCATGACGGTTGAAACGTAATTGAAAAAAGATAAAATAATTTTAAAACCCCAGACTTAAGAATTTATGTAACGAGAGATAATTAACGTAAAAAACTTTTATAAGTAGAGTTGATCTCTTGCGGAGTCGGTCATATAACCAACAGAGTATCAGTTTTCATAGCACTGCCCTACCTATTTGGTTCTCGAAGATGTAGATGTGGCAATAACATATTCAACTACCTATGAACTTAATAAAACCCAAGAAAATCCGTCAGGGGCTGCCGTCACTAGTTTTTTCAAAATATACACTTTAATATGTAATAGCAACAAAATAACTCCAATTATTCAAGTTACTATAAAACTGCAAAACTAGTTCATTTAATGGCAGCCCCATTGTATGTCAGACAGGAGTGGTATAAATGCGTAGCTTAGTGACAGCGCTAAACTTGGATTTTCTATTTAGGATAAGTTTTAACACTTTCAAAGCCTTCAAAGCCTTTCGCGAAGTGCATCAGTCAATATTGTCATTTAGCACTGCACCAAGATAGTTAACCGAGCGACTCTAGGGTTAGAATGTAGGCTCGCCGTCCGATAAGGACCGTCCGGGTCGACGGCGCCGCCGGCGCGTTTTGTTCCAAGCGCGCCTCAAATAGATGTCAGCATAATTGACGGGGCCCGCTAGGGTTGCGGGATTGATCGAAAGAGTTATAGCGGCCCTGGAACGCAAAGGGTCAGTAAGAGTCTGACACTCCCTCCCACTCCACCCAGAGCGGAAGGAGACATTTGATGATTTCCCATTTAAAAAATTAAAGGGTATATATACAATAATTTTTGAAGTTAATGCGCTTGAACGGCAGTGATCGTTTTCGTGAGAAGAGAATGACTTCTGTTTCACAAGAGTTTAGGTATTTTTAGTTTGTGTGTATAAGTTGAAGCCGACCGAGTGCTAAGTCGATATGCTCTGGAAAAGTATACGAGGCAAGGTGCACGTGGTGACATCTAATCTGTCATTGAACTAAAGTAAATGCCAGCAACTGTAACAGACTGCTTGCTCGACAGTCACTTCTTCGGATCTTTTTATACGTTTTCTCTGGTATTTTTTTTGGTTTTGCTATTTTTTCCTTAATGTAGGTATATCAGCTAGCCACCAGCATCACCCTTCAACACGAGCACGCACGTCTGGCACACCCTGTATCAGTGGGTCAGTGCAAGTTGTGTAGGCTTAACGACTTTACATGTTTGGAGAACGACTTATTTCGAATACAACCTCGACAGATATTAAGTCAAAGTTCACAGCTCGCGAAAATAAA
Source organism: Melanchra persicariae (assembly GCA_947386135.1). Taxonomy (NCBI): domain Eukaryota; kingdom Metazoa; phylum Arthropoda; class Insecta; order Lepidoptera; family Noctuidae; genus Melanchra; species Melanchra persicariae. Next base: position 20,315,426 of record OX376659.1, on the reverse strand, counting down.
CAGTATCATTTGTCCTTCTGACATTCAATAATTATGCAGCTTATAGGTAACTGTATCCATAATATTGCAGTTTAACAATATAGTTTAGTGTCATTAGACTCTGGGCTGGCAGACATGTGCGTGCACATGTTCATGTAGCCAATTAATTTAAGTTATTGTTATTTGTTAATTACTAACATAAGTTAAGTGCATACTAACAATTTATGGATCCAGTGGTCTGAAATAAAATTTTTGAATTTGAATAGGTTGCAAGATCACTTATTTATATTGGGTCATAAATTAATTCAATAAAATGACTCTACACTACATGTGAATGGGAATAAAATAATTATAACATAAATTGTGTTAAACATTTATTGAATAAATAACATTTGCCGCTATCGTTGACTAGAGTGTTCACCACCATCCGCCGCTGGAGTAACCGCCGGAGTGTCCGCCCGAGGAGCCGCCGCCGTATCCGCCACCGTATCCGCCGCCGTATCCGCCGCCGTAGCCGCCACCGAATCCACCGCCGGAAACGGGCACGACTTGCTTGACTGTGATGACCTGCGGCACGGAGACCACCTTGCGCACGTTGACGACCTGCGGCACCGTGACCTCGCGCTGCACGTTCACCACCTTCTTGACGGCAACCACCTGCGTGGCGGGCGCGGAGTAGCCGCCGGACGAGCCGCCGGAGTAGCCGGACCAGCCGCCGGACGAGCCGCCGGAGTAGTCACCGGACCAACCGCCGGACGAGCTGCCAGAGTAGCCGCCGCTCCAGCCCGAGCCGAGCGAGCCGGTGCCGCTCCAGCCGCTGCTGTAGCCGCGCTTCTCGCGCACCGCGGCGCCCGCCGCCAGCGCCACCAGCGCGCAAAGGACGATCTGGAACGAACACAAACCAGTTTGTTAGTACACCGGATCAAATCAACCCTTTGGGCGCATAATGCGCCCAAAGGGTTGATTTGATCCGGTGTCCAGGCCAGGCGCATTAAGTTCAGTACAAATAATCTCTGCATATGAAAGAGATTTACGACGATTAAATTACCTACCTTAAACGGATATCTATACCTAATTAACGACTGTAAGTAATTTGAATTAGTCAATTTGCGAACTGGACCATTTGCAAATTGGACAATTTTGCGATTTGGACAATTTGCGAATTGGATAAATTGCGAATTGGACGTTGTGAGAATTGGACATTTTGCGAATTGGACATAATGCGCCCAAAGGGTTGTAACTAGTCCACAACACTCAGCAAACTTTCAAACACTGCGAATGTCGCAAGTGGAGCTTTTATTCCTTTTTGAGGATATTCTTCTAAAATGTAATGCTAGACTCACAAAGGTTTTCATGTTGATGTGGTGGAGGGTGGTAGTCGTGTGCTGCGTGTGGCGCGCCGCCGCGTATATATACGGCGCGTCTGGTGCGCTGACGCAACGCGTCCTCCGCAGACGCGCGCTACAGATCTTAGGCGATTCAATAACACTTCCTTATCTATGTGGAAATTAATAACTGTAACACTTTTTGACTTCGCGTGCGTACAACTTTTCTCTTTTTCATTCGTAGGGATGGGCTCACTATTTGATCGCGGAGTTAGTGTTAACGTCAGATCAAAGAATAGGGTGTTAACGTAACATTTACCGCAGTTTGTACTTTTACTGTATCCGCATTTGTTCAAGAATACAGGGGTGATTTAAAATTGATTATTTACCTATACATTATTGTGCATTTACTACAGGACAACTATGACATGATGATCTACATAAAATAAAATGCTACCTATTTCTTCGTAAACGCGTCAATTTAGATCGACTACCTACTGGCATTTTTTTTAATGTTAGAAAAATCTATAGTATTTTTTACAGAACAACTGAAAAAGAAGTGAAAGTGCTTTTCCGTGGGTATTTTATAAGGACGTTGTCTGTTGGGGCCGCTCGTCAAACATAAATAAAGATTTACTTAAGTATGTAGTACCTATACAACCTGTAACAGAATAAACGCAATAACAATTAAGGGTTTCATTGTACTCATCATTATGAACAACTTTCACTATGGGACCAACGCTGAAATCGCTTTGAACCCTAGTGAAAAAAAAATCCGTGCGCATAACATGACAGCTGATTTTTTTTCGTGATTTCGGGGTCGGACCCATGGTAAAAATAGTAAAAAACCCGTGTTCGCGTATTGCGATAAGTTTATAATACTTGATTACGTAAGATCGATAAAATTATGAAGTAATTAGATGATTGGAGGAGAGTCAAGGGCAAAGAACAAAGTAAGTAATTATTGTGGTTTCTTCGTGTATTCGAATGTTCAACCTTGATTAAATATCCCCTAAAGAGTTGACAACAAGAGATGAACATGTTTTCATTGCCGGCGATATCGTTTGCCCTGTGTGTAAATTACGGCATCATTCGTTGTTTCGATAATGAAGATAGTCTTTATGCACAATTTAGGATTTCTTGGCTAAAGGGTTTAGGATGGGCGTTGACGAGTCAGGCAGTAAATGAGTCAGGACTTTTATTTTTACTGTACAACTAGCTGTTACCAGCGGCTTTTGCTTGCGGAATCAAAATTTATCCATTAAATTTATATATTTATTTATTTACATATTTATATACACACAATAAACTTAAAAAAGAAAATTCCATACAGATAAAAGAGCACAAAGGTACTGCTTATTAATGACTGTGATGAAAAGTACTTTTTTACTAACAAAAGAACGCGTGCAGTAGCAACTGCAAAGAGCGCGAACGATCTGCCTTTCTCTCAGCTTACATGGTCAGTCAGGTCCCGTCTCGAAATATTGAGTCAGGAGCTGGTGAACCGAAAGAGGGAACTAGTTGGCCAAGGAGCCTCGAACTAGAATGAGTGCTCCCGGTCGCCAACTACTATGCGCAAGTCTAATTCAAAGGTAGAGCCCCCAACGATCAGACCTTCGATATTTTATAAAAGCTGAAAGTTTCTCTGTGTATGTCCCCAATACAGGTAAGATCAATCCCCGACTATGAAGTTTGGATCATGGTAGCTTTGGCTGGTGACAGGTAGCAAAGTTGTATAAAATTGCTGTTCAAATTCGTTAAAGTATAAAACTTAGTTTTCGTAAACTATATTTAGAATAATATTAGAAATCACTTCGTTAATTGTTAAACAGTAGTAAGGTTGCAACACTTGCACCCCCTGTCAGACACCCTTCAACTATGGTTAATTGTAGTTAGTAGTTGCAATTGTAACTACAACGAACTTTTTCAAGAAAATAGTGCCAAATGATGTAAGGTAGTAATGACAGATGATGTGAGGATGTAACAACTTGCTTGCTATGCTCTATTGCTGCCTATATTAATAAGTGAGGCAAAAACTTTGTATCCCTTTTTATGAAAATTACGCGGACGGAGGCGTATGAAATTTGCCACAGGCATAAAGCTACAATTTTAAAAATAATGTTTTTTTTTTATTATTATTATTATTAATAGGCACGCGCTTGACCACTATCTCACTTGATGGTAAGCGACGATGTGGTCGAAGATGGAGTACGCTTGCCTAGAAGTAACCTATTCACTCTTGACTTAAAGACTCCCAGGTTGTAGCTCTCAGGAAACACAGACCCCGGCAGGGAATTCCACTCCTTAGCGGTACGCACAATGAATGTATTCCCAAAACGCTTTGTGCGTGTGGGTGGGATGTCCACCATGTACCGGTGGTGCATCGCCGTACGTCTTGTGGTCCGATGATGGAACGGGCTAGGCGGAATCAAACTATGCAATTCCGTTGCACACTCTCCAAAATGCAACCGATAGAAAACCGACAGGCTAGCAACTCGGCGTCGATGTTCGAGACTTTGGAGCTTCGACACGACGAGCCTATCATTGCCGATGATCCTCTTGGCTCGTTTCTCTATTGCTCGTTTATCTATGTTACTGTATACAATTTGCCGACACGGTTGGCGCAGTGGTTGAGCGATTGACTGCTGCGCTGCGTGTCGCGGGTTCGATTCCCGCACGGAACAAATATTTGTATGGCCTACGGATAGTTGTTCCGGGTCTGGCTGTTTGTGTACGTGTATTTATATGTTTGTAAACGCACCCACGATACAGGAGAAATTCCTAGTGTGGGGCAACGTTTTTTTTTTTTAAAAAAAAAAAAACAATAAACAAAAATAAATACTACACAAAATGAATAAAAAATATGGTCGAATTTCGACCACTGGGCGACCACTCTATATGAATATAAAGATGAACCCCCTTCACAGTAGAGCTCTCTCTTAGTCGATCAGATCAGAGCTCTAACTCATAGAATTTATTTATATGTTAAATAGACGCGCTGCCAGGCTATATCAATTGGTAGTAGGTATTTAAGTCTACAAATATGTAAGTACATATAATGATATACTGTGTTGTATTAAAAATAGTTTTATTAAACGAACTTTAAATAAATCACATTTTTCACTGTTGTTGACTAGAGTTTTCACCACCAACCGCCACTGGAGTGACCGCCGGAGTATCCACCCGAGGACCCGCCGCCGTATCCGCCCGAGGACCCGCCGCCGTATCCACCGCCGTATCCGCCGCCGTAGCCGCCGCCGAATCCACCGCCGGAGACGGGCACGATCTGCTTGACTGTGATGACCTGCGGCACGGAGACCACCTTGCGCACGTTGACGACCTGCGGCACGGTGACCTCGCGCTGCACGTTCACCACCTTCTTGACGGCAACCACCTGCGTGGCGGGCGCGGAGTAGCCGCCGGACGAGCCGCCGGAGTAGCCGGACCAGCCGCCGGACGAGCCGCCGGAGTAGTCACCGGACCAACCGCCGGACGAGCTGCCAGAGTAGCCGCCGCTCCAGCCCGAGCCGAGCGAGCCGGTGCCGCTCCAGCCGCTGCTGTAGCCGCGCTTCTCGCGCACCGCGGCGCCCGCCGCCAGCGCCACCAGCGCGCACAGGACGATCTGGAACGAACACATAATATCTATGTTAGCACACTGGCTTGATTCATCCTTGTAACTAATTAACAACAATCGGAAAACTGACAACATTTTCAAACATTGCGAATGTCACCAGAGGAGCTTTTATTAGTAATGAAGGATATTTAAAAAAAATATAATGCTGGACTCACAAAGGCTTTCATGTTGATGTAGTGGAGGGTGGTAGTTGTGTGCTGCGTGTGGCGCGTAGCTGTGTATATATATACGTCGCGTCTGGTGCGCTGACGCAACGCGTCCTTCGCGGACGGCACGCAGGAGGGGTGCTGCGGGTCATCTCTCGCGCCGCGGTTCAATGACATGTCTGTTGTCTCACTGACGCTGCAATTCGTTGAAGAAAAAAGGCATTTCATGTTCAGGGAAAAATAGTGTTGTTTTCTTTGTAGAGCATAAAAATTGTTTTCATGAGCGGCTACAATGATCGGTCGTGAGTTAATTTATAAATTATTTGGTCATGGAAGGTACATTCGTTATTTTGAGATTTGGTGATCACTGATCATGATAGATGCGCTAGCAGGGTGTTGAACATTGAACGGGTGGTGGTGATGTAGATGAATGAGATGGTAAAACAAGATGAGTAAGGAATGCTGCTACCCATCGTCGTTCCTTAAAGAGAGTGAATTGGTAAGTTTGGCGTTATGCAATGTTAGTAAAGCTTGCCTCTCGAAAGTGAAACAAGTGTTAGTGCGAAGTAAGTAAAGTATTACGACATCTGTAACACCAACTGGCCCTCCGATCTACTTATGAGTCATGATCACGGAGCGGTTCAAGCCACTTCAAGCTCATTTCATAACAACTGTCGGACGGAGATCTCTGACGGATCTAATTCAATATTTTACTAAACGTATTTATTAGTCGATCGAGTAGTAAGCGGTGTTGTTTTAAAGACACCGTAATTTAAGATTACAGTATGTCAATCACTTTTTGACAGCTGCCTCAGAACAAACTGTTCCAGAGCACGTGAAAGAAAATGTTAAAATGCGTAGTTCAAGAAATGTGTAAACTGCCAAATCTTTTTAACAATACATACTATTACTTACATACCTACCATTTGAAGTTTGAACTATCGAATCGATAGACATTATGTTACGTTCAACAACAGCAACAACGTAACAAAATGAACCGGTGGACCAAGTAAACTGCAATCAATTAGTCATAAGTATATTTAAATCGGTTCCTGTGGTAGCTGTTAGATTTTGAAAAATATAGATACCTTGTTCACTTAAGCAAACTAACGACCTTTCAGCATAAGATTACACAATTTGTTTTTTAATTGAAACAAACTCGTGCTCCGCAAAACATGCCTCAGCTGCAAGCTGGTTATCAGAATATCAATGATTCCTCCATCGGTGTCGCGACTACAGTGTACTAATTATACAATTAAAAGTGAATTTACTAATCTAGGCTAGTCTCAATTAGCATGCAAGAGTTAGTTTTTGTTTATTAGCAGCTCTAGTGCGGGCGGATGCAGCCGCCGCCGCCGGTTGATCAATAGGAGCGGGCTTACAGATTCTATTGCGACGTCGAGCGCTCGGTGCTCGGTTCTCGGTGCTCGGTGCTCGTGTGTGGTCTCATTTGCAAATAGACCACTCTATTGCATCACACGGAAGGCACCGCCGGCTACTTTTGTATTCAGTTGTGAAATAATTTATTACCAATTAGGTTTTGCTAGCGGCTGCGCCCGTGTGGACATTAGCCCCTGGGTACTTATTCCCGGGATAGTATCCTATGTAAGGACATAGGATACTATCCCGGGAATAAGTACCCAGGGGCTAATGTCTCACGTGTCTCACGTGTTATTGGCTCACGTATGTCTATGTCCTGGATAAGGATCCAGGACATAGACATACGTGAGCCAAGTTGAAGTCTGCTCAGTGCTCACCCACATGTCGTCAAACAGCCAGAAAATATTTATATGGATTTGCAGAATCCTGAAAATTCACACGGAAGGAGGTGAGCCGTTTCCGAATACCAAATAAGTATGCAATGCTATATATAGTTTTGATTTTAATCGAATTGGTATTTTTTGTTTTGATAATAAAATCCAAGTCGCTGCGTTCACACAAGGCTTTCAAATATTTGTATGTCCGTATAATTAAAGTATTGTTTTTTGCTTGATCTCTAAATTTGTCATCTAGGTACTTAATTGAGAAACTGGTCAGTTGACCTAGACCTGAACCAGCGCTAGTGAGTACATAATTATTGCACTTTTGTTCCTCCAGTATAAACATTCACACGACCGACTGTATCGTACATTGTATCACAGTTCACACCCGCTAGAGGGTCAAGTCGACCTGAACCTTGATCTGTGTCTGTTACAACTGAGGTAAGACGTTCGCATGCTAATTCTATTGATTCTAATCTGTATGCCGAGATGTATCAGATAACGGTAAATCAAAAAGATTGTTTCCTTTTTAACATATTAGCCTTCAGTATAGCGAAGTAGTTAAAACCAGAATCAGACCTTAACGGAGAAGTAATGCTTACTAAGTTTGTATTGTGTTCGGAGAATAGACTGGTGCATGCTCCACATTTTCTTTCGAATGACTTTTCTATGTCGATGTCGTGGTGATCTGCGCGAACATGCTTTCTTAGCTTATTCTTATTTCTTCTGGTTAAAGTTATTTGACCAAAAATAATACCGGGGTAGCTACCCTAGCTTTGTACAACTTCAGTTAAATGAGTAAGTAGGTAGAAATGCTAGACATGAAGTTTCGGTTCATTCTTTGTTACAAAAAATACATCCGACTTCGATACAAGTTTTTTTTTTCACTTTTTAGTGGTCAACGCAAAAAGAATCATCAAGATCGGTTCATATCAATAAAATTATTCCCGAATAGATAATCCCGAAACCATGGTTGACTTGTACACATCTGCGTACCCCTTCACAGCGTACCGGCGTGATGTTATGTTATGAAATGGTGTAAACAATAAACAGACATGGAATTTCAGCAATCCCGGGAGATTTGCTATCATTTATTGAAGAGATCCGTTATCTTTCTCTGAAGTTCTTCATCAGATCTTCATCAAATTGAAGTGGGACCAGTCCGGGAAAAAACTCTTCCAAACAAAAAAGAATCATCCAAATTGGTTGTAAATTGCCGAAAACATCGCTGAACAGAAAAAAAAACTGTCGAATTGAGAACCTTCTCATTTTTTTAAAATAGATGCATCGTCATCTATCAGAGTGCCTTAATATACTAAATTTTAAGCAACGTGCGCATTCGCATGTCAGTGGCAATCTGTCAAAAATGTATGGAAATTAAGGTTTTTTTGACAGATTGCAACTGACATGCGAATGCGCACGTTGCTTCAAAATGAGTAGAATCGGCCTTCTAGTCTTTTCCCAACTCTATTGGGGTCGGTTTCCAGTCAAACCGGATTCAGCTGAATACCAGTGCTTTACGTGGAGCGGCTGCCTACCATATGTTAAGATGGTCACCCATCCACAGCCCGAACTCGGCAAGCGTTGCTTTAACTTGAAGATCAACCCGTGCCGCTGTTATTATGCCTTGTTAATGCCTTGTTGCATCAAGTCCGCCCATGTACCACTACTGTACATAAAGTATAAATAAATAAATAAAAATAGATGCATACAAAACAACTAATTAAATTACCAATTCAAGAAGCAAATCTTTATCTTCTGGGAAACAGTTTAGAAATCATCAAATCCATATTAATGCGCAAATTATATTAAGTATTATCCTTCCATTATCTTTTAAGGCCTTATGTTTATTTCATGCACATCTTCATTAAGTAGTTCGACACTGTTTTATTAGTTGATACACACTTACTACGCCATTGTATATTTTGTATAATAATGTTCTATTTGTAAAACTAACCTTGCGAATCAGTGTCAGACAACAAAACCTAGATATTTCGTACGAATTATAATAACACGTCTTTAATAATCATTAGCATTTCAATTAGTGCACATTTTGGTATGTCACGGGGTCAAACGCGAGTTTGACTTAATATAGCTCAAAAGTAGTAAGTACCTAAAAATGGATTATACTAGGCAGCCATAATGTGGACGAGGTCGCGGTAAAACAGTACGATTCCCGGCCACCGTGGGCGCCTGCGCACCTGCGGACGACGAGCGAATGGTTATCCGTCCGATAAGGACCAGGGGGTCTACTCTCTCTAAGCCAGAAGCCCTACTCCGTATTACCTACGGATTTACGATTAGTCCCGAACCCGAACTAAGAACATCTGTCAAATCGTGTTGTCATTCAATCTTAGTTCGGTTCGGGCTCGGGTCATGGTGCGTTGCGCTCCGATTGATATTGTTGTGTCAACATGGTTGACGGGTAGTGCCTGCCAGGGTTGCGGCATTTTGAAGGAACACGTCGGGTGGGTTTTAGACAGTAAAGTAGTATATGTGCTATTCCAGACTATAATCTGTCTCAAATTTTATCCATCCAGCGCAATTTTCTGCACTAGTACGTAATGTATGAACTACATTACGTACTAGTGCAGAAAATTGCGCTGGTCTGCCCCCCTCTATTCAATTGATTGTAGTTATCATACCAGGATTTTTTCCCGTATCGTGGGTGCGTTTACAAACATACAAAGTCACATACACAAACAGCCAGACCCGGAACAACTATCTGTAGGCCATACAAATATTTGTTCCGTGCGGGAATCGAACCCACGACACGCAGTGCAGCAGCCGAGCGCTCAACCACTGCGCCAACCGTGTCGTCAATTGGAATTTTCCGATGGGAGAGTTGATAAAACAGTTTTCTATCCGTGTCATTTGTTAGTGCTTCATAAAATACATGGGACCAAAAGCCGAAGGAGTCATTTGATGATTTCTCATCGTTAAAAAAAGAAAGGGGTTGGACGAGAAGTTCCATCCTACTTGTAAGTAACGTATACTTATACACCGCCTGCGCTCTCACAATGTCGCTGCGCCGTGGTTGTGTTGCCGCAGTGTTGCGCACGAGTTGAAGTTCACGCGCGTGTCCTCACGAGCCGGCGCGTTTTGTGCGGCGGCGGCCGGGGCATGTGCTAAATAGCCTAATATGTGCATTTTAGGCTGTGATCTGGTGTGAATTACTTTTCAGCCATTTCTTTTCAGCATTTTTTTTTTTGAGAAAAGCCAGCCACACATTCCCAAACCACTGCAACTCCTGAAAGCCAGATCATACAGTGGCAACTACCAGAAAAACGCCGAGTTAAATGAAGCTCGACGAGACCCGAAGAAACGATTCAACTGTCTTGGATCCCGCAACGAAATAAATCAGAAAATAACAGCGGAGAAGTAGGAAATAGTTATTTATGATATTAGTGCGGTAAGTTGGTTTTTACAAACGAGTAGACGAATGTAAGCACGAGACGAAGTCGAGGGCTTACCATAGTCACGAGTTTGTAAAAACCAAATCCGCACGTGTGTCATACAACGTTTTTCGACACATTTGCGAGAAAACAGTACAATAAGTAATGAAATGAACTTTTTGTCTTTAGAAATCAGTCGGAAAGTCGCAAAAATCTTTGACGTTTCTAATATGAAAATGGCGCGAATTTGCAAAGGGCGCCACATGTGCGTGGTGAAAATAAGAACTACATCATTCATTTATTTATTTTATTATTCTTTTCTCTTCAGTATTAAAGTGAGACAAACGTATTGAGCAAATGCGCTTCCAAGGAGGTCCGATCATTCAGCTTATTTATTCTAGGATTGTGAAACTCCTTGGTGAAATTCTTATTTATTTTTTTATGGAAATTAAAAGAAAAAACCGTGAAGAATACCTAAGTACATATTTTACCGCACGGCGCTATACAATAGCACCGTGCGGTAATATATGTACTTAGGTGAGAGTACCTATTTTACCGCACATTCCATGGTGTGGTGTGTAAAATTTAACTTTCGAACTATGTGTACAGGCTTCGTAATTGCATTTTTTGAGCAAATGTGTTGAAAAATAATATAAAGTAGTGTATGCAAATATTTGCAACAAAAGAAAAAAAAACAGAACACTATGATTATGATACCTACTGTATGGTAATCTGTGGCAGAAGTGCCAAACTACCTTCCTACATAAAATATTTGAAATTGAAAAATAAAAAAAAATTGTGCGGTGCGTGTCTCCAAGTTGCACCAAATGGTTAATGGAAGCTCAGCATGTGCCAGGCAAATGTACCTGACGCTGGTATTTTACTGGATCCTTATAGTGACATACGGACGTCGAGCAGATCCAGAACAGTTAGAAAACGTGAAAAGTGAAACAGTGAGTAGTGGTTTTGCATTAAGTAATTGTTTGGTGAGTGTATCTACATTTGTGCTATATATGTGTATTGATGGGTCTTAAATTGTGAGCTACTTTTGATTCCAGTAATAGATAAGGCAAAATCGCTTCTACAAGGTCCGTATAGTTAACAATTCCAGATGTAACCTGAATACTACGAGTATCTAACTTATTATAACGTTCAGTTTGCCAAAGAATACACTCCCATAAGATATGATGTGCGGATTGTTCGTATTCAAGCTCAGATGTAGAACATTGACAGAAAAGAGAAGACACAAGCTTAAAGGAATATAATTTACTCTTAAAGTTGCCCTGACCTGTCAGAAATTGGGCAATACAGTGATCCACCTCCAGCCATCTCCTATCCAGCCTCTCACGAACGGATAGAAAGAACTGGTAGAGGTGACGGCCTTGATGGAATTTTCTCAGCTACATTCGGATAAAAGTTCCTCCCAGAAGTCAGTCTGGGGTTTAAGTAATCTAGAGATCTTGCACGATCGTGTTGCGGTAAGAACTCTGGGTCTGTGATCTTTCGAGCGTAGTAGTACATTGCAGCATGTCGCTGCACCTCTAGATCAACTGGGAATACACCTGCCAGAACCGGTAAGGCTTCAGTACTAACCGTCCTATACGCTTTGCACAGGAATATCAAAGCCAAACGCTGGCTTTGAAGCAATTTACGTCGTGCCGCCCCTATGGTGGCCCTATCGGCCCAAACAGGTGCCCCGTAGCACATACAACCAAGGTAAGTAGCCCCAAAAATAGTTTTTAAGGTTTGAAACGACAGACCACAAGTAGCTTTGGATATTCTCGTCAAGGCGTAGAAGTTCTTTTTCGCTTTGTCACCTACTGTTTTTATATGATCATTATATGAAAAGTTCCTTTGTAGTACCATACCGAGGTAGCACATCGATTCTTTTCTTATCACGGACGTTGTTAAACTTGTTGTGTTCTTTTCAACATGCCAATTAATTTTTTAAACGAACGAATTAATTCTTACGAACCAATGAAAAAGTTAGGTTTTGTGTTACCTATGTCAATATCATTCCTAGCCAGATAATAACTACCTAGCCTCTATCAATATGAACACGAGTCTAATAAAAAGGGCAACACTGGCAAGACGCAGAGAGCAGAAGGTGTGTTCTCCACATACTGTTCACAAAAAACTTGTTCAACTTATGTAAACGTTTGTGAATACTTTGTGCCTATACTTAGTACAATTTATTTCGTCTCCACTGGTCTCAAACTGTGAAGGATAACATCATGTCATTCAACCAATAAATCAAACACTTGTGACATCCACCAACCCACACAGGACGTCTGAGTGCCACCATTTCCAACATCTTGGGCTGATCCCCTTAGTTATACACCAGGCTAGGTAATAAAAGAGCAGGCTGCTGGCGACTTCCTTGCGGAAACGGTTTCCGATCAAGGTTTTGACCGTACTGCTATACGAGTATCCTGGTAATGCTAAGTGTCACATTTTCTATGGCATATGAAGCAACCAAGTTTGTAAAGTTTAGAATCATTGATGTCAGAGGGCCAATTCTAGTAGATTGCGACGGAGATTCGAATGCGAACGTTGCTTAAAATATACTAGAACTAATTGGCCCTCTGGTCTGTTTGAATAATAAAACCACCTTAAGAAAATAATCAGTAATTCATCATAAAACAAGCAACTAACATATCGTGACAGATCACATTTAATTATTTAGTAATTAAAACAAAAAACATGAAAAAATAAAAATGTATTATTCAATTAAAATTGTAAATAAATATTTTGACTAGAGAGTGTCATCACCAGCCGCTGGCGTACCCAGCGCCGTATGAGGAGGAGGCGGCGGCGGAGTACAGCGAGCCGAGCGACGAGGACGAGTACGAGCTCTGCACCGGCACCAGCTTCTTCACCACGATGACCTTGGGCTCGCTGATGACCTTGCGCACGTTCACCACCTGCGGAACAGTCACTTCGCGCTGCACGTTCACCACCTTCTTCACGAAGATGACACGAGACGCAGGCGCGGGGGCCGAGTAGCTGACAGCTGGCCCCGAGTAGCTCACAGCTGGGGCCGAGTAACTCACTACTGGTGCCGAGTAGCTGACAGCTGGTGCCGAGTAGCTGACGGCTGGGGCCGAGTAACTGACTGCTGGCGCTGCGTAGCTGCTAGCAGGAGCCGAGTAGGTCACTGCGGGAGCCGAGTAACTACTGATGGCTGGCGCTGAATAGGACACTGCAGGGGCTGAGTAGCTGCTAGCGGGTGCAGAATATGAGTAGCCGATGGATGGCGCTGAGTAGCTCGTGATTGGGGCCGAGTAGGACACTGCCGGAGCAGCATAGCTGTAGGAGCTGCTGCCCGCACCGTGCAGGCCGTGCAGGTAGCCGCGCTTCTCCCGCACGTTGCCGGCGCTGACGGCGCACAGCAGCGCGTACACGCACACCTGCAACATGCAACTGCTCTGTCAATACTGTCACACAACCCCGCAACACTTGCATGCGTCTACACTGCACTCTCGTCATTGCCTCATACTCACCAGAGTCTTCATGCTGCTTGTCATGTTGTTGCTGGACCACGGCTGACTGATGCGTGCTGTCATCTCCACGCACGTTATATACGCACGATGTGTCACCTGTCCTTGTGTGCGTCTTGCCCTACGACACATGTGTCGGAACTAGACCAATATTACAATATTCATAACTTATTAGATTGATTTGCAAAATTTTGTGTGTATATTTTTTTTTGTATATATGACATTTGCATATTTTATCGCTTGATTAGCTAGTGTTTTAGTATAGGGCCTAGGTATAGGCCTTATACTAATAGTAGAGATACACCTAATAGTATGATCAGTACTAATCTCCCTATATTTGACATGCTTAGCTATGGGCAAAGTTTGTTTTGTGAGCCGTCTAAACAGACATGTACCGAGTTTCTGCAATATTTGAGATCTGTTTGAACAATAATCTAAACATGAGTGGCGAAATGTCGATGCCATAATATAAGTACAACTCTAGTCTTTTGCCTAGTCCTTTGAGGAATACAGGCATGACGATGTGCTATGTGTTATATTTTATGCAATAACAATACATACATGCTTTACGGTTACAAAGCAAATTACGGATGGTTTTTGGCAGGTTTTGCTTGTCGTCGCCTTTATATTACAACCCTAAGCAAAGTTTATGTACAGTGTGACTGCTACACCATGTAGACTCTAGACAGAGCAGCGACGTATCGCACTCACTACATTAGTATGTATTTTGTAACCCATGATTGGCGCAGTTTGGCAAACAAATTCATTAACTTTTAACTAATGTATCAATTTTAAACTTGATGAATATTGTAATATTGATCTAGTTCCGACGCCTGTTGTAGGGCAATAGGAAGGACATGGCATTGTCACATCGTTGTATATAATGTGCGTAGAGTAGACAGCAGGCATCAGTCAGCAGTGATCCAGCTACAACATGACAAGCTACATGAAGACTTTGGTGAGTACAGTGTCGTGTGTACAGTGCAGTGACAGGCGAGTGTTACAGGGTGGTATGACAGTGCAGTTGTATGTTACAGGTGTATGGGTGCGCGCTGCTGTGCGCCGTCAGCGCCGGCAACGTGCGGGAGAAGCGCGGCTTCCTGCACGGCCTGCACGGCGCGGGCAGCAGCTCCTACAGCCACGTTGCTCCGGCTGTGTCCTATTCGCCGCCAGTCATCAACAGCTACTCGGCCCCCGCAGTGTCCTACTCGGCGCCAATCACCAGCTACTCAGCCCCCACAGTATCCTACTCGGCACCTGCTAGCAGCTATGCAGCATCCGCTCTGTCCTATTCAGCGCCCGCCATATCCTACTCGGCCCCTGCTGTCAGCTACTCGGCGCCAGCTGTGAGCTACTCGGCGCCAGCTGTGAGCTACTTGGCCCCCGCGCCCGCGACTCGCGTCATCTTCGTGAATAAGGTGGTGAACGTGCAGCGCGAAGTGACCGTGCCGCAAGTGGTGAACGTGCGCAAGGTCATCAGCGAGCCCAAGGTCATCGTGGTGAAGAAGCTGGTGCCATTGCAGAGCGCGTACTCGTCCTCGTCGCTCGGCTCGCTGTACTCCGCCGCCGCCTCCTCTTCATACGGCGCTGGATACGCCAGCGGATGGTGATATGATAACACACTTTAGTCAAAATATTTTTAACTATTTATGTTTTCTATAATAAACATCTTTATTTTTTTTAATACTTGCTGCTTATTTTTCCATTAATAACTCCTTAACATACATACACACCACACGTAAACTCACGTCTTTTTCAACCGACTTGAAAGGAAAGGAGGAGGTTCTCAATTCAACTGAAAGTTTTTTTTGTTTGTTCAGCGATATCTTCGCCAATCATCAACGAATTTTGATATTTTTTTTGGAAGAGTATTTTTTCGGAGTGGCCCCTTTTGAATGTGCTGAAGATCTGACGAAGAACTTCGGAGATAGACAACAGAACTCTTCAATAAATGATAGCAAATGAACTGCTGAAATCGCATGTCTGTTTATTGTTTACACCTTCATAAGCAGATGTGTACCTATAGGTCATCCTGGTAGGTATATTTACCTCATCAATTAGGTTCAATTTCCATGTTATTGGGGTCTATCTATCCATCTATTCGGGCAGAACTTTATTGTTTATGAACCGATTTTGATGATTATATTTTTGAGTTGGGGTTAGTTATAGCTGTATTATTGCATCTTCGAAGATCATCATCTTTGCCCTAACGGTCGATCGGTTAACATACGTGTGAATTTGCTCTTTGATAAAATACAAATAAAAGCTAAATCTGGACTTATCTCACAATTATAATCGTTCCAAGTTATATAGTATTCCATCAACAAGTGTTATTCATACTTAGGGTCATCAAAAAGTGTGTAAATAGAACGATTTGTGGTGTGAACTGTCAAAAAATTTGAATCACGGCTGGTCAACCGGTGAGTGCATGATAAGACTTTTTACGTACAGTACAAGCTACTCTCGCGGTTACGCTGCGCACATAAGTAGCATTTCGGCGTGCGCCCGCGCTCAGTGACTCATGCGAGCGCTCGCACCAAAGACTATCTATCGAAGACGGCGCAACGTTCCCTGCCTACTTTACTCTGCCTCTGGGAGGATAATCAATACTTTTTTAAGTCTGATTTTTTTTTCTCTAAATTACCGTTATGGCCAGTGAAGAGGAGCGATCTAAAATCTTTACTAACGACTCGACCCCTTCTCGTAATGTATCTGCGAATAGAGGAAATAAGAGGCAGGCCAGTGGACCTCCATCTCCGCCATCACCTTTATATAAAAAAGAAGATATTCGGTCTATTATCCAAGAGATAATTAAGGCAGAATTCAGCGATATGTTGACACAATTCAACGAAAATTTGGTCAAGACTATGAACAATGAATTGGAAACTGTTAAGTCAGAAATGAAGGAGATGGTAAAATCTATGCAATTCATGAACGCACAATTTGAAGACTTTGAGCGTAATCAGAAGGTATCAAACGAAACCATAAAGAGGCTAGAATTAGAAAACACGGAACTGAAGACAACTATGGCGAATCTTAGTGTGCGAATTAATAATTTAGAGCAGCAATCACGATCGAGTAATCTAGAGGTGCAGTGCATGCCTGAAACTAAAAACGAGAATGTGTACAATATTGTCACCCAACTCGGGAAAGCTGTCAACTGTGAGATTCAAGAAAAAGACATATTGAATTGTACGCGTGTTGCTAAAACCAACCCATCCAGTACACGTCCCAAATCCATAGTAGTTCAGTTAGCATCACCTAGGCTGCGCGATCAACTTTTAGCATCCGTTATTAAATATAACCAAAATAACCCGCAGAATAAACTTAATTGTGGGCATCTTGGATTTGCCAGCCAGAAAGCACCTGTATATGTCGTTGAACACCTTTCCCCCAGCAACAAAGCTCTTCACGCTGCGGCTCGAATCAAGGCTAAGGAACTGAACCACAAGTATGTTTGGGTCAGAAATGGCAAAATATTTGTGAGAAAAGTAGACGGAGCAGAATACATACTTATCAAAAACATGGATAGTTTAAGTAAAATCAAGTAATTGGTCTCATATTAATGCCATGTCATAGTACCTATCTTTACTTCAAAATTCACAAACTTAACAATCTATTACCAAAATTGTCGAGGTCTGAGAACTAAGACTAACACATTTTATGTAAACCTTTGTTGTATGAAATATGATGTAGTAATTTTAACTGAAACCTGGTTAAATAGTAGTGCACTCAGTAGTGAACTATTTGATGATAGATATGTTGTTTACAGAAGAGATAGGGAGACAACAGGCTTCCATCCTAATAAAGATGGAGGCGGAGTTCTGATTGCTGTCTCAACCAAAATCAGTTCAAAGTGCATTGATAAATGGCACAGTAAATGTGAAGATCTTTGGGTTACCATCGATATTTCGACAGCACACAAATCACGACAGTTGGCTCTCTGCGCAGTCTACCTACCTCCACCTGTATGTCTGTCAACAATTGACCACTTTATAGAACACTGTAATAACGTGTTTGAAACAGCAAATATCCCAATTTGTATAATAGGGGATTTTAACTTGGGCCAAATAAATTGGGCTCCAGATGCGGTTAACAGTTCACTACCTAACACTTGTTTAAGATTATTGGAATTTGTGAACGTTAGTAGACTTTCGCAGTACAATTTCGTACAGAACTGTTCTGCGCGTACTTTGGATCTGGTTCTGTCAACCATATCTACGTGCACTGTGAGTGAAAGCAGTTGCTCTCTAACTCCCGTTGATAAACTACATCCTTCGCTTGAGCTTATTGTATCATTATTGAAAGAATCCAATCTCCCATACAATAGTCTCAATAATCGAAAAAACTTTTATAAGGCAAATTATGAACTCATTAAATCTCATATTAACGAACATGACTGGAATCAACAATTTGCTAATAGTAATGACGCAGATAGTATGTTAAAGGTGTTCTATGAGGTGTTAAATAGTGCAATAGACAAATTTGTCCCAAATTGTAAGCCAGTGACTTGCCGTTACCCTCCATGGTTTAATAAAGCAATTATAAGAACACTCAAAGAGAAAAATAAGTTAAGATTACGCTTTAGGAAGTATAAGAACCCTTTAGATGAATTAGAACTAAAATTGGTCTCAAAACGTTGTCAAAACCTGGCCAAAACTTTGTACAGTACATATATGGAAAACTTAGAGTCAGAAATTAAAGATAATCCTAAACTATTTTGGACTCATATTAAGGCTAAGCGTGGTGGATCTAGTGTATACCCGCCTACAATGACTGACGGCCAAACTACAACATCAAATGGTTCGGATATTTGTGATCTCTTTGGTAATTATTTCGCATCTGTTTACACCCCTGAACATGACGCGAAATTTAGGGTCAACTCAAATCTCCTTGACACATTAGCAACTAATAGCCAGTGCCTGACAGTACCAGAACTTGATAGAGATACTCTTCTCAAAAAGCTGCAATGTGTTAACATCGGGAAGGGAGCAGGTCCTGACGGAATCCCACCATTATTTATTTCTGCTTGTGCAACTGCCCTGGTTACCCCGTTATTAAAAATATATAAGGTGTCGCTAGCCACTGGAATATTCCCATCTGAGTGGAAAAAAGCCAAAGTCGTTCCTGTACACACACAGACAAAAAAGACACAATTTCCAACTACCGTCCTATCGCGATTCTTTCCACGTTTGCCAAGATTTTTGAGTCGATGATCTGTCCTTATATCCAACGCCATTTCAGACTTTACCTCAGTGATCACCAACACGGCTTTGTTGCCTCGAGGTCTACTGCCACAAACTTACTAGCTTTTACGGAGTCCCTTATTGAATCTATCGACTCAAATAAGCAATTTGATGTATTGTACACCGATTTCAGCAAGGCCTTTGATAAAATTCCTCATTCCATACTGATTCATAAACTAGCAACGTATGGTATCACTGGTCCCTTGCTGAAATGGCTAAAATCATATCTATCTAAGCGTGAATTTTATGTTGTTGTTAACGGCTTTCGATCTGCCAGCAATTATTGCATGACTTCCGGTGCTCCACAGGGGTCACACCTTGCTCCTATATTATTCATCATCTTCATTAACGACCTGCCCCACTGCTTTTACTTTTCCGATTGTTTTCTTTACGCTGATGACTTAAAGTTTGCTCGAAGAATCCAATCACTGAGTGATATCGCGCTTCTACAAGAAGATCTGAACAGAGTTGTTGAATGGTGTGAGACTAACAAAATGGAACTTAACTTAAAAAAATGTTTTCATTTATCATTTTCAAGAAAACCTCATCCAATTCACTCGGAGTACTTTATAAGTAATAAAAAAATACAAGAAGTGGATGTAATTAGGGATCTCGGAGTTCTTTTTGATAAAAAACTGACCTTTGTCCCCCACATTGAGAACATTATTAAGAAAGCCTCTAAGATGCTGGGTTTTGTCATAAGAAACACCAGGGGCTTTAAACAGGTTGGTACCAAAAAGATGCTGTACTATAGCTTTGTACAAAGCGTCCTGGAGTACTGCAGTGTTGTATGGAGACCACATTACGCCACACATAAGTTACTTTTGGAAAGAGTTCAAAAACGGTTTTTGTGGCACCTTGCATTTTCTAAAGGAAAAAGTAAACAGCTGCTCTCCTATAATGCCCGTCTCAATTTCTTTAAAATGCGCTCGTTATCAACTCGGAGAGAAATAAATGATGCCTTATTTCTCTATAAGTTGCTTAGAAATAAAATTGACTGCCCAAACCTGCTGGGTCTCCTAAAGTTCCGTGCCCCAGCCCGATATCCGCGCAATCCTATCACGCCATTGTACCCTCCCTTGCGCAGAACAGTTCTGGGTGCCAACTCGCCGATTTCACGGCTGTGTAAAGTCCTAAATAGTTGCAGTGATCTTACTGATATACACCATGACAGCATAGGACAATTTTTCAAAGTAATTATCGAGCACTATTCTCGCAACCAATAGTTTTACCACGGGTGTTAGTTTATTTTTTTATTTTAAGATTGTGTATGTTTAATTTTTAAGATAAAATGCTGTGTATGTATTTGAAATAATTTGAATGTGATTTTTGTTATTATTATTTCAATATTAATTTTAACTCTGACTTTAATTTTGATTTTAATATTATTTGTTACTTAATTTTATTTTTTAATTTTATTTGTTAACTTTTTAATTATTTTTTTTTTTAAATTTATTCATTTGTTTTAAATCTGTTTCTTAATTTAATTGTAATATACTTAATTTTTTGTTATTTTTTGATGCTGTTATTAATGCAAATTACCAAAAAAATCTTGATAAGCTTTAGATTGTTAGTACCTTTTTTAGCTTTATAATATTGTATTATAGATAACCTTTATTGGCGCATGCTGTGTTAGCCTGTAAGTAATTGTTGCACTTATAATGTACTTTTAAGCAAGTAAAATTGTAAAAGTTAGGTGTAAACAATTGTTGGCTAACCTAAATAAATAAATAAAATAAAAGATACGCCAGAGACCTCCTCAATTTAACATCAATAAAACTTAAGAAATTTAAAGGGACATTTTTGTTGTTGTTGAGATATTGTTGGGTTATCCCAAAGCAAAGTAGATATATATTTATGAGCTGGTCTGGACTTGGACTGCGAAGGCACATAAAGTAACTACTAAACGGCATTTAACGGATGTGTATAATTACTAATTACTCATTATGGGCGTAGTAACAATTTAGTTGTGAAGTACTTATCACCGTTACAATGTGAAAAATAAAAACAAAACTTTTTAGCAGGTGGCGTACTGGCTTCTGTGAGTTCTTTCTCACATATTTACTATCAAGAAATAGTCAGCTAGGTATTTATTTATATCAGAGATTGGTGTAGAATCGTAGCCGGTGGCGTACACTACAAACAATACTATTGTAGTCTTTGACTACAAAGTATAAAATAACTTTTATTTCGGAAGTTGGAGTCAAAAAACGAAGAAACAAAACCAAAAACACCTGCTTCCGAAATTAAAATTATTTTACACTTTTAAGTGTTTTTATTTGGAAGTCGGTTGTATTTTTTTGTAAAAAAGATTTTTCGAGGAAAGAAATTACAGCAGCCGGAACCTACGCCACCAGGGGGCCTACCACAACCTCTTAAAACAATATTACTTTAATATTACTTTGCGTTCCGCTCTGTTGTATTTTCAACGCTCGGATCAGCGCCGAGAGTTGAAAATGCAACAACAGAAATTACAAAGTAATATTAAAATAATATTGTTTTAAGAGGTTGTGGTAGGCCTCCTGCTACGATTGTACACCAATATCTGATATAAATAAATACCTAGCTGACTATTTCTTGCTAGTAAATATGTGAGCTCCTATCCGTAATCACCACACCCCAGTCATGCCACACATCCTCATATGTAACGGAGCCTCGCTATGTTCATTGATTTTCGTCGCGGTTTGCGATACAGGACGGAATGATTCGATTCTTTCTGCGTCGAATGTGCGGCGGTCACGCTTACAATATTTAGCAATAAGTAGCATGCATTCGTTCTTCATTAGATGCAGCTGCAACAAATCAACAATCTCTATAAATGATCACCTAATTACTTTAATGAAATAAATCTTAACGTACAATACGATTCTGCTACTTACTACAACTTTTGTTTTAATTAATACCTTTTATTTTCGTACGAAGTCGAGTTATTAATTATGCTTCAATAGTTACAAATTAAGATGCGCGAAATTGGATTATGGATCCTGGCATCAAGTGAGAAAATTAAGTTTAGGATGAGAATGAATTAATACAATAAACGAACGAAACGATTAATACGTGCTTATCATAATAATGTAGGTAATAATACGTATGCTTAACGTGTGAAACGTACCGGATCTGTATTATAGATTCTGGGCAAACATTAACACTTCCAACTCATGACTGTTGGACAGACAAACACAAGTGTAGGATCATGCAAGAACTTTATCTTACACCAGTTATTATTCTGTTTATTTCGTATTAGATTTGGATGGGTTTTGGTACAATTATATTATTGACCTCGCTAATAATAAACGTGCTCGGGAGAAGGATGTATAATCTATTAAGATGCTGGTAGGGATCTTGACCGTACTTCCGGGATTGTCCTGATAGCCGTGTTACCTCTCCACTCCTCTAGTACCTCAGGATAATTATGCCCCCTTGGCGTTACGTCACTTTGTGCTAGCGACCCTTATCGGGGGCCCATTTATTGAGTGTGCGAGTAATCCCCTGCCATTTTAAAGCCGTGTATATTGTCAGTGGTCAGGCAGGGGCCAATAATTCTTCCATAGTATACGGAACTGAAATATTTCTGCACCTACCGGGGATTGTCCTTGGGTATACTTTCATTGTGCATACAGGGATAATCGTCGGCTGGTGCCCCGTCCTATTTGTAATGTCTAACAGAGCATCTGCCTCTTGGCTTCGGCCCCTCGCCTACCAAAAGGCCGGGAGCACAGGGTTCCAAATTGTCAAAAAAAAAACATTCTGAGTGCTGTAGTGTAATAGTTTACCTTTATTTTATGTTCGCTCATACATAAATGTGATTAAGTAGACGATGTTGTCAGACTACTCATATACGGGAGCTTTCCGAGCCTTCACATATCACTAGTCACACTGCCCTTCAAGTTGTTGGGAAGAGAAAACCTAACAGTAAGTTTCAGAAGTCACATTGTAAAGTATCGCTATCACTAGTTGGATCACGTCACCACCAGCCGCTGCTGTCCTCGCTGTTGCTCGAGCTGGCGGCGTTGTAGTCCGCGCCGTATTCCCCGGAGTACGCCCCAGCGTACGCGCCCGAGTACGCCGCGGCGTTGGCACCGGAGTATCCGTACGCGTTAGATCCTGCAGCACCGTACGCGGCCGACTTTGCGGTTCCGTAGCCGGTGGAGCCCCCGCTGCCGTAGCCTGTGTATCCGGTAGACGGCACCACTTGCTTGACGGTGATGACCTTGGGCTCGCTGATGACCTTGCGAACGTTCACGACCTGCGGCACGGTGACCTCGCGCTGCACGTTCACGACTTTACTGACGGAGACCACGCGCGTGGCGGGCTCGGCGTAGCTGGACGAGGCGGCGTATGACGAGGCGGGGTACACGGCGGGAGACGCGTATGACGCCGGGTACGAGTTAGCTGTCGACGTGGGGACGGTGTAGGCCACGGCGACGGGCGCCGTGTTGCTGTAGTAGCCGGCACCGGCGCCGCCGCCGTACGCGTTGCTGCTCGCGACGCCGTACCCGCTCTGGCCGGTGCCGTAGCCGTAGTTCCTCCTGTAGCCGCTGTAGCTGTTCCCGAGCCCGCTGCCGTAGCCGGTGTAGCCGCCACCGCCAAGCCAGTCCAAGCCCAGCCCTTTGAAGAAGCTTCGCTTGACGCGCTTCTCTGTGGCAGATGTCAGCGCCACTAGGGCACACAGTAGCAGCTGAAAAATTACAAAAACGTTAAAGTCCCGACTTCTTTCATAATAACAGGAGTTTTAGAGCAGAGAACACCGCGTTATGAATTTGAGATATTTTGTTTAGTTAACTAAAAGTTATTACGCGAAAAACTCGTAGTATAAATGTTATATGTATGCAACCGAAGTTTATAATAAATCGCGAGAGATTGTTAACTCTTTCTTCTCGATAAAACATGAATAGGAGTATATTATTGTTATGCTGTCAGAATACGAGACGACCTGGACGCCTACTGCGAGGGTTGGTCCGAGGTGGCTCGGGACTAAACTATCTGGAACGAGTTAGGGGAGGCCTGTGCCCAGCAGTGGAACAGTATAGGCTGATTAAAAAGGAGTATATTGTAAACTATCGAATTTCAATGGTATTGACAGTATTTGAAAGCAACTATTCACAGTATATCCAGAGTTTATTATCTGGCAAGATTTATTACAACCTTACGGTGTTTGTAATAATTCGCTGACATTAACAAACATAAACCATTAGTTTAAGCCTTTGTTTATTTAAAGGATATTCTCGGTATATTCTTGACATTCAACACACAAAAGCCGTTAAAAGAGTTGATCTAGATTCATTTAGGTACTTAAATGATGATCTGATTATTATTATAAACCTACTTGACATGTCGTGTAGAGATGTAAGGCGCGAGTAACGTGAGGTGTAATAAGTAGGCAGTACTTACGAAGGCTCTCATGTCGACGCGTGCTGAGTGATGCGCGGTCGAGGTCGCGGCGACATATATAGCGCGGACGAGTGACGCCACGGCGCGGCGCAGGCGACGCCCTACGCACCCCAAACTAAACAACGGAGAAATTAAGACAAAAGCGACGAATTGTTTAAGTAAAAACTATGAACATCACCTGACAGATGCACGGACACACGTCACGTCTCGATTGTGATCAGTTTCACACAAAACCTCCTTGACTCTTGACTTTTGTAAAGTCTAGCGGTGTCACAGATTCGACTAACTCATAAGAATCTAACATTAAAATGATGATATTGAGGGATCTGCAAAAGTTATTACTGTTCCAAAGATGTGCTTGGGAGGACAACATGCATAGTATTACGAATTGGTATCTCAAGGAGTACATA
Source organism: Melanchra persicariae (assembly GCA_947386135.1). Classification (NCBI taxonomy): domain Eukaryota; kingdom Metazoa; phylum Arthropoda; class Insecta; order Lepidoptera; family Noctuidae; genus Melanchra; species Melanchra persicariae. The sequence continues at coordinate 20,290,640 of OX376659.1, read as the reverse complement.
CCTTTGTGTCTCGGGTGTGAAGAAGCTTTCTCCATCAGTAGAAGTAGGTAGATGTTATACGGCAGAGTCTCGGAGTACGACTAAGCTATAATATTGTGTTCACCTTGGTGAATAGGTTACAAAATATTCACGCAATTAGTACATCCCACTGTTTACCAATTGTGTTTAAATTGTGTAAATACTGCGTTTTATAATGTTGGTGCTTGCTGCTTCTAGAGCGACCTTCCAACGAACAGTTTCACCTTCTAGGGACTGTTTTCCAAGATTTAATTACTTCTTCATTAGATCTTCCTTATTTCTTCACGTCTTCTCTTTCTGGTAGATCTTTGTCGCTTGTTTGTTTCTCTTAATTCCTCGTAGTAACTGATAGGTTATTTATGTACTGGTGTCCACTTTGAAATTCAAAATTCCTTTTCTAAACACAGAGTACAGAACACACAATATTTTCGCGATTTCGTGTAGATGCGCTTGAATTCGTCCACTGTAGTGTGGAATCTATAGCTAGACCACTGCGGGACCGGTTTGCATCCGAAAGCAGTTTGTATTGTTGCTAGCCGAAGTTTTATTTTATTGTTTTCGTGGTCAGCATTAAAAAGGAAAAATGCTGTTCTGTGAAGCGTGTAAACCTCGCTTACTCAGTAGCTATGTAGGTACATTGTGGAAGCTTCTGGGAGGCATAGCTTAACAAAGCTAGCTTTAAGGTAATCCCGTGTTGAGGCTAGCGGCTAGCCTACCCTCTGTAGGCAAAGTTCAATATGAACTACCTCCGGAGCAAATCCTATAATCAACCTGTCTAAAGCTGCAATAAAGAATAGTATTGTGCTACATCCGTGTTTTATTTGTTTTTAAATTGCGATTCAAGTCTTGCGCAGGACATGTAGGCATTTAAGCACAATGGATTCACGGTTTAGCAGCAGGCTTTATTACTAAATTAGTTAGAGAACATAAATGTTTATTACAACTTGTTTGAAACGCCACGAAGGTACAGTCTTCAAATATTGTATTGATACTTTAGAATACTTACGGCTTCTTTGATTGTGTGGTGTATTCATGACGGGAATTAATTATAATTATTATAAACATGTAGTCATCTATCCTCAGTTAACCTAGACTGTGTTTCAGCTGTGGTTACATCTAGTAGCTTAGTGCCTGTGCCTGTGGCTTCACTCAATTATTGTCAAAATGGGATATCTCGTGAATTATAAATTTATTAGAAAGGCTTAGATCATGAAGTGTAAAAAGCAACCCATTGAAAAATGACAGTCAATCATAGCCATTTAGAAAACTTACAAAATTACCTACGAGAGTTGTGCTTTGAATGATGCGAACATCATTGATAAGATATCTTTATAACGTAATTCATCATCATCATCATCATCATATCAGCCGAAAGACGTCCACTGCTGGACATAGGCCTCCCCCAAGTGTCGCCACAACAACCGGTCCTATGCGTCTCGCATCCATCGGCTACCCGCGACCCTCACCAGGTCATCGGTCCACCTTGTGGGAGGCCTTCCAACGCTGCGTCTTCCGGACTTGAAACGTGGTCGCTCACAATGGGCCTCATCAGAAGGCTTAACCCAAAGGGCAATGGAGAGGGCAATGCTCGGAGTTTCCTTGCGTGATCGAATCAGGAATGACGATATCCGCAAGAGAACCAAGGTTACCGACATAGCCCGAAGGATCGCCAAATTGAAGTGGCAGTGGGCAGGGCACATTGCTCGTAGAACAGATGGTCGATGGGGCCGATAAGTTTTGGAGTGGCGACCGCATAACGTAATTAGCGGACCACTAATTATAATTAACATGAGTCGTACTATTTGCGTTGTGTGTGGAAGTACCGAGATGCTCGCCCGCGGTCGGTCAATATGGACGGCTCGTTAAGCCGAGTTACTTCTGTTTGCTAAAGGCGACACCCTCCTTTATTGCCAAGTTCGGAGCGCCTCTGAGACGATATTTGATCTGTGTTTACGTCACCAAGGTGTAGAAAGACTGAGAGTATTTATCACCCGTCAATTAACTTCCGTCATACCATTAATGTTAGGTTCCTTTAAAAACCCCCAGACAGAAATAGGAGCCCTGCCGCGCGGGGCTCCGTCGCCCAAGTTAGGTTTGAATTTGTCATTTCATGATGTGGCCAGTCATTTCATGTAATGACAAAACGTGGATTGATATACCATCAAATGTTGACGTTTAAACGATATTGTCAGGTTTGGCTGGCCATTTCATGAAATGATTATAAAGTTTATTGTGCGCTAGTTGTTATTAGATATGCGACATGCGTTCATTGTTGCTAAAATAATAATAACTTGAGGTCACATTTTTGTTGTGTAATCAATATTTTAGATTAGGATTGGAATTTTTATTTGTGAAAAGGAAGATTGTTTTATTTACAGTTAAATACTAGCCATTTTAAAAGGCAGGGCATCACGTGTTGATGAAATAATCTGTGCTGGACCAAGTCTACAGCGCATCGCTCCGGACGACTGGCCGTCCCTGTCGCTAAGAAGCATTGCTATAATCTAGTTTGAAAGGCATGGCAAGGAAAAAAAAATCGTTCAAAATACATGAAAGAAAACTTTTTCCAAAAAGTGTTTATTAAACTAGCCAACCCGATACAAGTCGGTGTCTACGTGTCTACAGAGACGGGACGTCGGCCACTTCCCACCAGACGGGATGTGCTGTTTGTCAAGCACACATATACACGTTACCTGACACGTGTCATACATTGTATGTATCCTTCCACGTCGGTCGGTGTTGCGTCCGCGCCGCCGCACGGTGACGCGAATCACAGCTCGTAACATTGTAGCGCACATTGATTGCTAGTCAATTACTCTGATTACTTTGTTAATGTGTTACTTTGTTAAAGCGCACTAACTAGCGTAGAGGATCGATTGTGTTGCTGCTGCAGACATGAAAATGTAGAGAAAACGTGAGAATAGGAGGCAGGTTTTGGTGACAGATATGATTGGAAAGAAGTAATCATGATTGGAGACTCGCTCACCCGACTACCCATCATCCCAGAGATGGTGGGACGAGCCACTCAACAGAGTAGTTCAGAATAACCTTATTACCACATTTGTAACTGCTGCTGAGCGTGCTCGTCTGTTGGCTGTGGGTCAATGGGAGTCGGGACTCTGGCTTCACGCACTACTGTCGTCGAACATAGGCACCTTGTTCGACGACACTACTTTCCGCCTCGCTGCCTGCCTGCGTCTTGGCGCTCCTTGTTGTTCTCCTCATCGCTGCCACTGTCATGTGGCGAAGTTGTCTGCCTCACACCACACCAACAGCCTCGGACACCACGGCCTGTCATGCAGCCGTAGCGCGGGTCGCATTGCGTGGCACGCTAATATTAACGACATCATCCGACGAGCTCTTGTCACCGATTAGAACAAACAAAATAGATTAGAACCCAATGGCCTGGCACGCGACGATGGCAAGAGACCGGACGGCATGTCGTTATTTCCATGAAAGACCCATTTTTTTCAGGCCATTAGTGTGGGATGTTACTTGTGTCGATACTCTTGCGCCATCCCATCCTCCTAGCTCTTCGTGCTGAGCTGGTGCTGCTGCTGCTGCTGCGGAGAACTATAATAACCTCTTTGGTCGAGCAATTTAAATGATATGTCAGAGGACCGATAAAGTAAGTTCTGTCCCTGTAGAAACAATAACTAGAAGACATTGTAACATGCAATGTATTGGCCTGTTCGACACATATAAGTCACTCGATTTTTGCCGCGACTTCGTTCGCGCATATGCCGTTTTTTAACGTTCCCATAGGAGTTTCGGGAAATCCTCTCTTAGTCTCGAAGTATCGGTAAGCCACGATATTGATTGTACGAACATAATAATACCGGTTATCGAAATAACTTCACTATTACCCACCTACTCGCACCTACATTCGGCGCATTGCTGTTCAGTATGCGTCATACCCATCTGCTGTTCGGTAAGGTAATAGTAAGTTCTCGTCGGTATATCTTTTAGTGCGATTACAACATTCTTAAAACAGCTTCCTCCAGTGAAGGTCAGAGTACCGGTACGCCACAGATGACAAGACGCGTACTTACTATGAGAAGTAATAACGCGTCCGTGCGTTCCACAATATAGGGCTAGGCCAGAGCCTATCCCTATATTGTGTAACGCACGGACGCACCGCACCAAATGTACCAGGAGTCCATAGTGTCGTAAGAGTTGACAAAGTCACTCCTCTAATGTTACAAAGCTTGTTTGCTATAGTGGTTGTGGTGTTCTAATTCTTCTTTCCTTGATCGGACTGTTGTACCAAGAGGCTTTAAACAACGTGCCGTTCTGAGAGCTCACGCAACGTGTGCTTTGACAATCGCCTTCACCACTGCTACCGCTACCGTTGATCTATCAACGTCAACATTCTAATGTCACACTTGTCTAGACTTTTTTTTTTATGGATGGCAAATCATCAAATGACTCCTGCCGCTCTGGGTGGAGCGGGAGGAAGTGTCAGACTCTTACTGACTGAAACAACCGTGCTCCTCCTAGTGCTTTTTGCTGCTCAAGGCCGCGGTAACTCTTTCGAACAAAATCCGAAACTCTGGCAGGCTCTGGCCCTAACGGGCCTCGTCTACTACGCTGACATCCCTTTGAAGCGCGCGTGGAACACAACATGCCGTCAACCTGGGCCTGGCTTTGATCGGACAGCGAGCCACCCAACGCTCGTTGTCCGCAGACCCGCGCCTACGGTGGCCGGGAATCGCCCTGCGACTCTCGACGCCCGGTGCGTCTCCATGTTGCGGCGGCTGGGGCGTGAGGGGTGTCTCTCCCTCACGCGGCCCGCCTCCTCCTTCACTAGCATTATTGCTTTGCACAAGGAACTGGCGGCTTCCCATGGCTCCTAGCTCCGCACCATGGATTGAACTAGAGCCGGACGCGAGAGGTCGCCGCCGTCGATCGCCTCGACGAGTTGTCTAGAGACTACAATGTACATATACAATCTTGAATGTTCTTCTTACCAATTCCGGTATCCGTGGAATAAATTAAAATGATTTCAAATTATTTATGAAATTAATTTATTTTCCGAACTTGACACAGAAGATATTATAATGCGTCTCATAATTTAATTAATGGTTTGGCCTAGATGTGAGAGTGATGCGAACCTCAAGGCCGAGGTCGCGCTAGCTTGCCGACTGGCGCGACCAATGGCGGCGATATTGTCCACACATTACATATTCAGAGCCTCACATTAGGACTGCCAATATTTACTCTGTTTACATAATTGTATGCCAATCGAAGAGATTACCAATCGCGTCGCCTCTGAACTGGTTGTAAAGGGTCTTACTCGGCTTTGCGTAATGTTAATTTGACTTTAAATACGAAATGTGGCATTTTGAGCAAGAAGGTTCTTGCAAAAAGGGGTGGATATTGATACTGAAGTTTTGTTTCAAAATACATAATAAGCCTGAAACAATATACGGTTTGTTATTAACATGAAGCTGATCATAATTCATTCACGAGGCACTTGACATTGTTTGCCGCTTGACTGTGTTTAGTTTTGTTCTAATTTGCTACTCATTTCGAATTCAATGGCAGAACTAACAATACTGAAATGAATTAGATGTATCTAGCAGTCTGAGGCCTCAGCATTGACCTGTGGTGGTTGCTACCACCACAGGTCAATGCTGAGGCCTCAGACTCTGGAATGATACTATGGAATTATCATTCATTTTCTGTCAGTGTATTACTACATACTTATCAGATTTATGTTCTTATATAACCACCTTCTATAATATTGAAATTATTCTTAAAAGGATCGATTTAATAAGAAGTTTATTGAATAAAACAATCTTATTTATAATCTACATACTTATCTACTCAAACTTGTGCAAATTTCCTGAACATTCAAATGAAAAGAATAAGTTTATCACGTGGTGACAGAAACCATGTCAACACTTCGCAGCCACTTATCTCTCATTACATTTTATGGACATCATCAATTAATTAAAAACTGACATGAAACAGATTTAGATTTCGACCGCTGAAGTAAGCCTAAAGTGGTATAATTTGTTTAAAGTTCAAATACTTGACCTTTGCGTAGTACCTACGTACTGTGTGCGAGGTATACAGGCAGGTTTATGTAATGTAATCGCTACTGAACGCGTGTGACCCAGTGAGAGGGGCAGCCAGGACCGTTCGACATCGTAAATTACATGACCATGAATGAAATTGTCTTCAGAGAGCATGTGTGCCGCGCGACGGTCTTCACTTTCGTTTTGTAGTGTGGCTCGTCGTTGATATCTCACTGTCAACATTTTAACTACACTTGAGGAGGTTTCAGTAAGCAGATAAAAATATGTAATGATGATGCTTAAAATAATTTATAACAATGTGAAGATGCTTAAAATAGACGATCCTACATAAAGTCCGGCTTTTAATTGGCTGAAACAAATAACACTTCTAACTGTAATTTCGTAAAAAAATGCCACACAATATTTCAACTAGTAATGTATACGTGTGACTAAAACGTAATGAAACATTGTTATAAAAAGTAATTAAAACAATAGAAAGATGCTGTGGACGAGATGGCAGCACAACACCGCGTTACTCTTTTGAGACTGCTCCATAACATTGCGAGTCCGATCGAGATCGAAATCAAGAACGCCTCAATAGGGTGACTGTCGACCTCCAGATATTCATTGGTTTCAATTGGTAGGTAAGTACCTACCAATTAAAACCAATGTATATCTTCTAATTTTACTTAATTTGTAGGTATTCTATTTTTAGAAGCGAGGCTTGCTGTCCTGTAAGTCGAACAAGTGGAGTGACGCTTCACTTCACGCTCACTCCACTCACGTTTCACGGTGACATGATTACAGAATAGACCGGTAGAGGTTTAAATCGTTGAGCTCTAATTTGAGCGACAAATAACAAAATAAGTTAAGATATTTATATGTAAAACATAAATGGTATTAAACTGCTTAACGCGAATAATCCGTTCAATGATTAATGAATAATTGATTAATCGAATCGCCTAATTTACGATGTGAAGTTAACGGCATCACCTAGTACCGATAGCTTAGTACATGGATGCGCACATCGTATCAAGGGCAGTTCGGTTCCGACTGGCTGCAGCCCGAGCCGGGCGACAACCTCCAACTCATGTAACTTGTAAGTGAACGGTGAACGTCTCTCTGTTTACTTATTTGGAACTTCCTTCGAGAACATCAACGTTCTAAAACATTGTAAACTGCTAATTAAATCGATCGTTGCGGAAGCAGGTGGTTATTTTATAATCGTAGCTGATAATGTGTTTAGCGTGACTGATGTGGCAGTTAATTTTGCCCAAAGCATCGCAGGTACAGCCGCCAGCACATCAAGTTACCCGAAATTGTAAAATCCCAATTAACCTTATACCTAATGCTTCGGCGATAAAGTTGAAAAACTATTAAAGTTTGACAAAAAGTTTGGGGACTATACATTTTAGTTCACCTTCCGCTGTAAAAATAATCTGGCCAAATGGGGCATTCTTCACCCATCGCAAACGCAGTGCCAGTGTGGAGCCCCTTCACAGGACATGCATCACCTTCTTAATTGCCCCTCGTGCACAACCACCTGCACCATCCAAGATTTGTACGAAGCCAATAATAGAGCTGTACAAGTTGCTCAACACTGGTCAGACAAAATTTGAAATGAGTCAACCGACACGAAAAGAAGAAGAAGAAGTTCACCTTCCGCAGATTCTTTCATGTTTATTGTTACTCTTACGTTATAAAATATTGCTAGACTTAGTAACACATCAACGACCTGAAACCAGAAAGGAAATATTCTAATTTTCCTCCAAGCCACTGTAACTCTCGAGGGACCAGTGGAAACTGACAGAAAAGACGAGCACAGAAGAAACGATTCCACGGTTTTGCATCCGCTACGAAATTAATCAGAAAGGAACAGCGAAGGAGTAAGAAAAACATAATGGAAATTGTGGAAATTTGAATGCGGCGAACATTCATTGCTACGAATTAAAGCGCAGCGCAGCGCTTCATCAAGTGACTTTCGCTTTCTCCCCCCCCCCTGGCATTACAAGCTCATCGTACGTAGCCATGACCTTGACAGTGAGGCGCGCCGGCGCAGCGGCCGCCCACGCGCATGCGCGAGAACGCCATGCTCTCAGCAGGACTTATGTAATGTTTACATTGTTTACATATGTTAATGTTATGTTGTTTGGTTTAACTTTTAATAGCACTTAGTGAGGATTTGTGAATAAGTAAGTGATTAAATAATAATGCTGACAACTTGACAAGCAGTACTTCAGTGTTCGTGAGATGATATTGTGTTTCAAATGGTCGAGTAACAAGTACAGTTTACCGTTGTGAGGCCCTGGGCGGAAGATATTTTTGAGGCCCCGGGCGGAAACTTTTGCGAAGCCCTTGTTCTTTTTAACCGTTTTCAAAAAAAGAAGGACGTTCTCAATTCGGTTTTTTTATTATTGATAGGCACGCGCTTGACCACTATCTCACCTGATGGTAAGCGATGATGTGGTCGAAGATGGAGCACGCTTGCCACGCTTGCCTTATCTGTATGAATCGAAAGTAGGTGTTCTTGATAGTGTCTAAAACTATGCAAATGTAAGGATTTTTAAACTCGGGTTGCGCGAAGCCTCTGCGAGGCCTCGGGCGGTTGCCCTGCGTGTCATCCCCTAAGCACAGTAATTTTTATACTGTGCCCTAAGGCCGCCACTGACAGTTACAAAGCGATACCTAATAATATTTACGACGTGTGTGTTATCAATTATTGTAACTTTGTTTATTAAAATTAATTAAAAGTCGTTTCTAATATTTTATAGCTGTTCTACGACATAAGTTTATTAATCAATTTATGCATGCATATCAGTTTATAGCTGATTGAAGGATGATACCTAAGATGATAGGCGACAGAATCCATCAGAGCGGTTTAGGTTAGACTATGTCATGTAGTTACCATTCACATTCGACTGTCGATCATCAGAACTTTGCACAGAGTTGGTACCTCCCGGGTCCCTGCCGAACAGAATCCTAGTCCTTGGCGACGAGTAAAATAAACTTTCCATTATGTATCGTTGTATAAAGGTTATCTGAAAGCAAATCATAACATGATTGTGAAAGAAAATGTAAAGCAAATTGATTCTCGAATGTTTTTATCATAGCATCGCAGCAATCAATCTATCAACCGCTCTGAGAACCCACCTCATAACTCAATAATGTCTCCATTTGTTATTATTCTCGTTAAAACGGTGCGTTGACCTCGGCTACTTAATTATGCGTAGTATTATATTATTAATTTATATTAGTATTAATAAGCGACCTCGATACACACCAGCCGACCGCAAACTTATTTATTAATATTGGATACTCAAGTTTTGCATTAAAGTTTGCCGATTTTCTATTTTTTAATTATTCTTTTATAAATAAGTACTCACTATACATGGTTATATTTAACTAACTGAACTATATACAAACTAGACTAAACATTACCAAATTATGTACAAACGTGTATAAAACAAAATAAATCATTGGGCATCAAAAAATTCATCCACATCGCTGTCAATGACAAAAGTGCCCAGAACACTAGCAGCATTGCCGCGTTGAATGGCAATGCTGATTCTTTGGCCAAAGAAAAGCCCAGTCCTCTGGTCACGTGTACAGTCGACAAGTTGTTTGCTGATGTCCCGAAAGACTCGGTGAGCACTCGGACCCCATGGACCTAAAGTTTCAATCCCAAACGGCTCAAATATATAACTCCCAATAAGGTTGTTATATTTGCGCCGTTTGAGATTTTCTGCACCTGCAGCAGCCGCCCCAGCGCAGCCCGCCGAGCTAAGAAGATGGGATGGCGCAAGGGTGTCGACACATGTTGCATCCCACACCAAAGGCCTACCCACCTTCCAAGGCATTATTGTCATCCCATCTGGCCTCTTCCCATCGTCGCGTGCCAAGCCATTAGGTTCTGGAACAGCTGGCACCCCGGCGGTGACAAGAGCCCGACGGATGATGTCATTAATGCTGGCGTGCCGCGCTAACCGACCAGCGCTCCTACTGCAGGACAGGCCATGGTGTCCGAGGCGGTCGACTGCTTCACCGCATTGACAACGATGTGGAGCTCCGCTAGGAGCACCCAGACGCAGACACGTAGCGATCCGGAAAGTACCGTCACTCAGCATGGTACCTATGTTGGGTGACGGTAGGGCCTGTAGCCAAAGACCCAACTCCCATTCACCCACAGCCAACAGGCGGGCACGCTCCGCAGTATTGGTGGACGTATTTATGAGGTTATTCCGTACCAACCTGCAGAGCGGCTTGTCCCATTGTCTTTGGGAAAATGGGTTATCGGGCAACGCCGTATTCGGGCAAGCCACTTTCCAGGCGCTCACAGCATCGGTCAAGCACGGCACTTCACAGTTAACCATGGATGAATTATTTAAAATTCGTTTGGTCAACTTTTCAGTGCTGTGGACCGAAGACAGAAATGCCGGTAGGCTTACACTAGAAATTTTGCGGATGCCGAGCCCACCAAAACGAATGGGCAGTGAGGCTTGCAGCCACGCTCGGTCATCCAAAGCCATATTTTGCATGTATATTTTTATTTCTTATAGTTGCTACGCCAAAGATGGATGAACTATGGTGAACTGTATAAAAATATATAAATCAACAGTTTATACCTTCGGAACGTTAGGCTGAACGATGGACACGCTTTAAGATTTGTTTATACAAAGTTGATTATTTTCATGAGTAGGTCCTTCACTCCCCCTAACATGTCCCTGCTTCAATCTAACCTATTAAATATAATATAGTCTGTTTTCAATTCGTTGCTGAAAATAAGTTTTCCGCTTACAGTATGTACTCAAAGTCGGTTCACACACTCGTTATTATGTTTTTATATTTCATAATCGTTCAAGAATCGCATTTAGAAGAAACTTTTATACCTGTATATAAAAACCAGTGAGGCAATGTTTACTCGTACAGTCTGACTAACCGGGCAAGCTCTCAGGTTTTCCAATACTTCTAGATCCGCGACAATGTCGCAACATTAAAGTAAGGCGGTCATGATGATTAATTATAATTGCCACAGCCTGGCGAAATGTTCCATAGTGTCGAGTTACCGGTGCCACAGAGTAGCAACACTCCACGCTCCTCGGGTATCAGATAAAACAGGTGCGTTTGACGCTGACTGACAAACTGACGGCAACCACATGTTGTAATTGAACGATTGTGACACTGACGCGGGGCTGGGATTGTTGTACAAACGTTAGTTATTATCTATCCCCTACGGCTGTTTAGATAGGGACGTTATTACGTCCTGATTCCGTCGTTAGCGGTGGACTACGGTACAGATACCTACGTAATCAGACAATAACATAAAAAGGTACAACCGTGAGGAATACACACAACACGGTTTAGGAATACATTCATTGCGCGGAGTGAACTTCCTGCCGGAGTCAGTGTTTCCTGATACTTCCTGATAGCTACCTCAGGGTCTTTAAGTGAATAAGTTACTTCGCGGTCTGCGTCGTCGATCACACAATCGCTTTCGACCGTGTGAGCTCGTGGTCAAACGCGCCTTTCTATAATAATAAAAAGATAAAGCCCTATTACCTGGACCATATTCAAGCCTTGAATCTGCTTAGTTTCTTAAATGAACGGTTTACTCGTCCCACCTAGTTATATATCAGCTGTAATGCTTAATGAAATGACAGAATATCAATTAATCTGCATTATAACTCTATTAATAGAAGCTTACTTATTAATACAAACACAACAAACATTAATTCACTGTATAATTAGACAATTACTAACATAATTTGGCATGATTGATGCTGATTACATTTTGGTCTGTTTAGGTAAAATACGGGGTTCTTTGCTTTGCAAATATATGTTAATATTCCAAGGATGTGCGATTCCGAAATGTTATGTTTATGTTCCAAGTTGTGAATATTTCGAGAGTAAAGTTTAATACAATTCTGAGAATGAGTGGATGTCCTTTTGTGGCAGTGTTGGGACATAACTTCCGAGCTGTAGGCGAATGGTAATCGGGTGATAATCCCGCGGTTATTATCCTCGAAGCTCATGTACAGCGAGGATACTGAGTTTGGAAACCATTTCGTAGCTCGATATTGTGATGTTGTGTGTGGCCTTTCCATATTATTTTTAGATTTAACAAAGGAATTAACGGAATCTTTAGCGCTCATTTAGGCAAGTAGGTAATTGTGGGTATTTTGTAATGTTTTGGAAATACTTCCTATCATTATTAGGAATATTGGATACTTACAATACTATTAGTATACTAACAATACTATATCTGGAGGTTAGCACGGTTTTGTGTCAATGATTTTTTACTTTGTTTTAGTGATAGGTAATATTGTTCTTTCAAAACTGTTTTTATAAATAGTAATATAAGCAGGTATACTATTTGTTAGATCGGTGTTTTAACTAGTGCTAGTGTGTTTGAGCAAAATTTTGATGAATTACGATTTTAAAAATATTTTATTTGTTTTGGTCTTTTAATCCCAAAGGTTGACGGGCAGCTAATGCCTTGCTGTATTTAGTCGTCTGCGATGACATGATCTGTGATTCCCAATAATCTGTAATGATTACTGAAATCAAACATCAAACTGTTTAAAAATATATACAAACCATTATAATGTTGGTTCCTACGCGCGAATTTACTACTAATTGCATTCGATCCTCGTAAAAGCGGTCGGCAATATAGTGCAACAGCTCTGATCAAAGTTTAACTATCGTGGGTCCCGCCGTAATCATAATGTCGCTGTTTAATGTTCCTGTCCATGAGGCGGACGTCTGGTGTGCGCAACTGTAAGTAAAAGTGACCAGCGCAGGTTACACAGGCTGCCGATAATTTTAGAAAGTGCTGGTATTAAACCAAAGTGCCAATTATACTTCGGATTCACATCTCAGTCGCAATCAGTAAAAAATGTATGAAAATGAAGACTTTTTCTGGGTTTTTTTTTTGTCTATTACTTAGACGGAAAGAACTCTTGCAATTTATACTAATCTTAATTTAGTGGCGAACTAGCATGGAGCGGATCAAACCAGTAATGGATGCTCCAGTTGATGATGTAGGGTACCTAGCTATCATGTACATCACACGTTATTTAACAATATATTTTCGGTTTTTGTACAGAAACCCTATTGGGGTCTGCAAATTATATACTTGGCCTAAGTAACCTACGAGACAAAGGTACACCTGCAATATTTAACAAACAGGAGAAAGGTAACGCCTTCGTGTGCAAACCTTTTTAGTTGAGAAATGGACGATTCGAATGTAGATTAGACATCTGAGAGCACTCGGTAGTGGCCCACTGACCAGTCCGCTGGCTGGCTGCAGCGGGAGGTACTTCGCAACGTGTCGGCAGCAGGCGCGGTGGTCACGTGACTCATAGCCAATAATAACAGATAGCATCTATCTTCTGTAAATGTTACGAACTGCACTATCGACACGTTTGGTTTGGCACTAATAAAGTAAGAGGGCACAATGGTTTGTTCCTTGTTTGTTAGTTTATATATTTGTAAATGGGTGTTTTATCCGCTTACCACTATTCTTTCACTGTGACGTTTACCTAATATTTTATTGCAACTATAATTATATACACACTTAAATGAAAGAATTAATTAAATCTATGTTTTAACTTTTCATCGCGCGGCCACTGAAGCATGTGGTGGGGAAAAAGTTAGTAGCTAATAGAAAATAAATCTATTTTAGTCAATTTAAGTTATAATATTTAATCATCTATATTGGTAAATCAGTTAATTACTTGTGTTTTATGAGATACTCGGAAATAAGAAAATATATTTCGCCAATTCCACTGATCCCAGTTCCCAATCTAATTCTACTAATGTTTAAGCATCGTCTGCATTCGCATGCCAGTCGCAATCTTGCTGTGACAGTTTGCGACAGACATGCCAATGCGAAAGTTGTTAAAAAAAACTCTTACAAAAAAAAGTAAGCACTACTTTAGTGTTTTTTTTTTATTTGGAAGTCTGTTGTATTTTTTTCATAAAAGAGTTTTTTATTTTTAACTTTTTAGTGGTAGTACCCCACACCTAACAATACCACTGGAAAGTCACAGGAAAACAAAATACGCAATTTCGTTTACTTGGATGACATATTTTTTCCAGCTATTTGGATTTTGAAAACCAAAGTACAGAAAGAATCGATTTTGATGAAACAAGAACTAGGTATATCCTTTCACATAAAAGAAAAAAAATCAAAACTCGATAAGTGGTGTTGCTTAAATATTAAAAGGTCTATGAGTGGAGTTTTTAAAGTAGTAAACAAGAGTTTTTGTTTTGTGTCCGGATAGTAGCAATAGGCTCGTCACCCTTACACACAGACAGCAGCGAGATATACGAGGTAGTGACGACTGGACGAGGTAGAGCACCAAGTACATTGAAACGATACTTGCTGGGTGGGCGTCGTTATGGTTGCCATTATACTTCTTACTACCGATATGAGAATGAATGTAATTTTTAACCGACTTCCAAAAAAGGAGGTGGTTATCAATTCGATTGCTTTTTTTGTGTTTGTTACCTCATATCTCCGTCATTTATGAACCGATTTGAAAAATTATTGTTTTATGTGAAAGGATATACTTCTCGATTGGTCACATTTCAATTTTACCAAAATCGGTTAAGCAGTTTGGTTTTTAAATCCAAATCTGTCAAATAACTAAGTTAAGCAACCAAACACCGACTACCGAAATTAAAGTTATTTTGTAGTGGTTTTTTTGGAAGTCGGTTTTCTTTTGTGAAAAAGTTTTTTATTACTAAAAACGTTTCAAAACTAGTACACCTACTAAGATTACCAATCATGGTGATCATATTAGTAAAAGTTGTTGATATAAAACAAAAATTATTCAAAACGATCTACTTTCATCACTCATTAATTGCTTGTTAATTAGCTACAAATATTCATGTGTTTGTATCAGTTGTTGCGACATTTTGTTATTTTATGAAAGTAATTGACACTTATTTGAGCTAGAAACAGATTTGAGGCTACCGAAGTGGGTAACTAAATGCCAATCACGTCAATGTAGTTTAAAATTAAATTAGTGATTACTATTTCATCATTTACGACTAGCCGTTATTATCTGAAGGGTGCTCGCCAATAACTGAATACCGTTTGGTTTAGAACACATTCGGTTTAATACTCCCAACAAAAATTACAGTTTTTTACAAATTTATATTTACAAGTAAATGAGTATGGGGGAACTTATAGCTATTTAAACATAATCCTGCTTTATATCTTCGATGGTTATCTACCACCATCCCCCAGAGCCGCCAGTCCAGCCCGACTTGCCTTTCCATCCAGAGCCTCCAGTCCAGCCGGAGCCACCAGTCCAGCCAGAGCCTCCAGTCCAGCCGGAGCCTCCAGTCCACCCCGAACCACCGGACCATCCACGGGATCCACCGACCCAGCCAGATCTTCCTTTCCAGCCTCCGTAGCCACCGGACGAGCCCGAGCCGCCGCTCCAGCCGCCGCTCCAGCCGCCGCTCCAGCCGCGGCTGCCCGACCAGCCGCTGTTGCCTTTCCACCCACCACCGCCGCCACCACCGGAGTAGATGACCGACGGACTTGACCAGCCCCGCTTGATGTAGCCCGCTGACGCTACCGCCAGCGCCACCAATACGACCACGATTGAGACCTGGTACCAGACGCAACAATTATAGTCACACACAAACTTGTCTTAATGCTACTGATGGTAAAATAACAATGAAATATGGCAAAACACAAACATTCATTAAACGAAAAATATCGATGTTGTTCGTCTATACAAAAGACATCAACGCGCGCGCTTGAAGTATAATAAACTATAATTATGCTTCCAATGATTGAAAATAAACTGAAAGGAAATATTATATTGTGTTGTTTTTAATATAAATAACACAATATATTTCCTTTTCTGCTGAGGCCCTCAAGCGGCGCAAATTCAAAGGCTCAAAACCTTATTTGTAAACTACAGTTTTGAGCCGTTTGGGCTCGAAACGCTTGGGTCATGTCTTGGCGCATGGTCGTGTCCGAGTGCAAGTCTCCTGTTCAAAGACATATCTCGCCGAAATCGACACTTTGCGTGGCTGGCTCGTTCTTTGCCCAAAGAATTAGCCTTCTGGGCTCGTTTCCGGATGACAGCGATGCGGAGGAATACTTCGACGCCTGAGTGTATTTTGTTTTTGTGTAATATGTAATGTATATAGTTAGGTTTAGTAGATATGAATAGGTAAGTTGGTCGTGTACATTTATTGGTTACCTAAAATAAAAGGTTTTGTTGTTTTAATATAATTAATTTCATATTAGATTATTAGATTCATAGTATATTTAGCTCTATATTTCGTCACAATATCTCACAAACTAACGTGAATGGTTGATGAAATAAAATAGCTGCCACATTTCCAATATTGCTAGGAAGCATAAAGTTCTAATCATAGTTCAGATGTATCCACCCACAAATTATATTCTGCATGTATTTGTAATAATAAGCCATGTTGTATTAGACAGTGCAGCCTGCAGTGTTGCCACACCTCGCAATAGGAGCCACTCGCTGTAAACCTGTATTTTAGCACAATTACTTGGACTCCGTATCACATCATTCATTGCGACACGTACCTCGTAAAACCTCGCGAATTATAAATGTTCTGCATTACTTTTGGCACAAGAGTTACATTAGGTTACATAAGTAGACGTGCACGAAGCAGTTCTGGTGCTCTCGGAAACCTTTTATCTTAAGTAAGCCTTTTACACAGGACAGTTAAAGTTTTTATATCTTCCTTATTGAGAATAATGTTGAATGTGTTTACAATGTAGAAAATTGTGAAGCGAGAATGTTTAGTCAAAAAGTTTCATGTTTTTTCACTTTCGCATTACAATATTAGTCAGGTTACATAACTAGAGCGCTGACGTGGTACTACGTTTTTTTTATTTGGAAGTCACTTTGATTTGAACCCAGGAAATAACTTAAACTCAAAATACACGGAACTTACAACAAACTAAAACATAGCATCAAAAAATTGGTCCTCAACGCTGTCAGCTGGTAATGTGTTAAAGATACTGGCGGCATTGCCACGTTGAATGGCAATACTTAGTCTCCACCCAAAGTAAAAGCCAGCTCTTGAGTCACGGGAAGTGTCAACCAGCCGTTTCGAAATTTCATTGAAAAGTCTATGAGCACAAGGGCCCCACGGCCCAAGGGTTTCAACCCCAAACGGTTCGAAAATATAGTTACCAATGACGTTACTATATTTACGCCGCTTGAGGTTTTCCGCAGCCGCAGCGGCAGCGCCAGCACAACACGATGAACTAGGAAGATGGGATGGCGCAAGAGTATCGACACAGGTTGCGTCCCACACTAACTACCCATCTTCCATGGAAACAAAGACATGCCGTTCGGTCTTTTGCCATCGTCACGTGCCAAGCCATTGGGTTCTAATACGGCTGGAACGCCGACGGTGACGAGAGCTCGTCGAATAATGTCGTTTAAACTAGCGTTTCGGGCAAAACGGCCCGCACTGCGGCTACAAGAAAGGCCGCGGTGCCCGAGGCGGTTGACAACTTCACCACCGTGACAGCGATGAGGAGAACCACATGGGGCTCCTAAACGTAAAGAAGCAGCGAGGTGGAAAGTGGTGTCGTCGTACAAAGACATAAAATCATAAATGATTTCATTATGTTTACCGAAATACTTTGAAATTTCTTCTCAGAGAGTGGTATTGAGTAAACATAACAATATATTGTACTTAAACATGAAAAATGTTCGTTGCAATACACAAGCTTTATCTCACACTTTAATGACATTAATGAGCACTAATAAACTTAACGTGCGAGTGATACAATAACACCTTAATCTACGACACCTGCGTCTGCGCCTGCGCCGCCGGCCGGGCCCGGTGCATCATACGGTTTAAGGCAGCCACACACGGCAGGTATGATGTACAAATGTATGTTATATAGGTAGCTATCCATTAATATATATCTTAGCATATGGGTTATATGCATGCACAGGAGCCGACAGAGATAATGGAGGCAAACTAAGAACAAACTTTCTGAAATGGTTAATACTTTAACATCTATTACTATAAAGTACCGAGCTCTGAGCGTGTGTTAAATAAACATTGTACGTGTGTTAAATTTACGTGTGCGATTGCTTAAGAGCGTTTACGCCGCGACGTCGTACGGTATTTCATACAAACTTTCAAGTACTTATTTTTCGAAATGAATGAACCGATTCTAATTAAACTCTCTACACATACGCGATATACATAGATCTAAAAAGTTTTCAGAGAATACTTTCGAAAAATAGTATTACAGCTAAATTCGACCGATTTTAAATTTTCCATGGAAACAAGTTATCAGCTAAAGCTTTTTATAAATAAGACATTTTGAAAAAAGTTATCTGATATCTTTTTAGGCCTATGTTGTTGCCCTGCTTATGTTGCGTAGAAAGTTTGTATGAAATGCCGTACGTGTCAACGCTCTCAAAGTAATATAAAAATGTACATAACGGGATGATAAATACTTATTAGGGACGTGTGTGACTGCCTTTAGCGCGCCGGTTGCAACCGCCGCGCAACGTGTGCATTGTCGCGGAGCACCGAATGTTGGTCAGTTGTGACACATCACACGAGTTACTGCCTCTGAGTAATGTTAAGAGTATAATCATTGTGAGATGTCGAGGTTTAATGTGATACTTATCATGATCCGGCAAGTTGACGAACTATTTACATTCTAGGCTTTAGTTCGGAATATCCACTGCACACATTACGTATTTATTTATTAAAACTTTATGCACTAGCCAAAAGCTGTACAAAGCAGGAATTGCTTGAGGCATTTTCTGCCGTCAAGCCAAGGGTGGACAGATACAGAACATGGTGTGTGTGACAAACTTAATGGAGAGACAAACAGAAAAAAATACAATAAATAAACAATGTAATTCGTGTTCTTCTTCAGATCTACTTGCATTTACTTTATCTGTAAATTCCTCCTAATAAATTTATTATCTCCTAAAAACGAATATTGGCCGAAATTATTAACACCGCTCTTTCCGGAACCGTTCAGCAGATACAAACTTATTTGCAGTTATTGGACCAAAGGTGTACACACCAAGGATGAACACACCAAGGATGAACACAACAAGGGTGGACACACCAAGGGTGAACACACCAAGGGTGATCTGATGACAAAGAAAACGTAGGTACTTTTTATGTAACAGTCTAAATAGACTTAGGTATCTCACTTGCATGCCATCAAGTCAAAATTAAAAAAGGATGATATTAATGATCGTTTAGCCCTAACAAGATGTGCGGTAAAAGTTATTGCTAAATATAATGAATAGAAGTGGACTTACAAGGAGCTTCATGTTGATAGTACTCGTGTGTGTTGCGACACAGATATGTAGCTGATGTTGCATCCTCATCCTTTTATATCAGAACACACCCATCTCATCACTGAACCGAACCTTCCACAGACTAGCTGACATTGTTCTAAACGCCAGCACAACCAGTTTTTCATATCCTAGGTTTAATCAAAACATTGAGGAATAAATTTACTCTGTGGCGCTTAGCCTAGAGCGAGCCCAGGCCTACTGAATTCGAAAAATAACTAATAATACATCCGAGTTAACATTAAAACCTATAGCGAATTTTGTTAAGGAATATTTTGTGGCTCGCTATTGATAGCCGGCGATGTATAGTGAATATGTGCGATACATCACATGTTAGATTTTTATCTCAATGGATCGTGTGCTTTAATGGTCTCATTGATATTTAGAGGCGAGCAGCTATTGAGCTCATACTCCTGGGTCACTGACTCTCAAACTCACGGTGATAAACAAACACACACATTATGATGCAGATGTATTGTAGTGTGCGGCTTCGGCGACCGGACGCTTTTTTTTTTTTTTTCAATTGTCGATCATAAGTTCATAACACGTAAATATGCATTTAAATGTTGGTATTTCCGATTAATGTCGGTTATAAATTATGTTTCTTTATAATGCAGAATTCCAAACATGCAACAGCTTTCTACATACATTTCCGATAACACACGGCGATCAAAACATTACTTTTGTTTTATTACATTTTTTAAATTAAACATTTTCAACTCTTTTCACGGTTCGTTTAATTACCTATTAAAATATTTCAGGAAAGTACACAGGCTGCCATCAATACCTAAATATCTACAGAATTATTAGCGATACTCTTTTCGTTGCATAATATTAAAACTTAGTTGTTGCTCTTATAGATTGGCTGCCATTATCTGTAGACCAGTAACAAACAGGAAGCAACCAACAAATACTTGGTGCTCCGACAGGCCGAAGTTCGACCCACTTTCAGATATTTCACTACAGTCGACCGCGCCCTGAGTTTTCGTTCAAAGTTCAACAAGAAATCGCTAGTGTGTCGACACCTTTATGTCCAATAATATTGATAAACAATAAAATTATGATCGACGCATAATATCTCTGTTAACCTTACAACATAATGGAGCTGAGGAAGAATAATTCGGATCTATAATATTTTTTGTATGTATGAGAATGGTTCGAGAGGACGCGGCGTCATGTCCGTAATGGATTTATATTGGTTATCGATTAAATAAAAACCCATTCTATAGTTATTACTGTTTTTAATTAAATGTATGAGAGTTTTTTTTTAAATAAAACGTTGCCCCACACTAGGAGTTTCTCCTGTATCGTGGGTGCGTTTACAAACATATAAACTCACATACACAAACAGCCAGACCCGGAACAACTATCTGTAGGCCATACGAATATTTGTGTCGGGCGGGAATCGAACTCGTGATACGCAGTGCAGCAGTCATCGCTCAACCACAGCGCCAACCGTGTCGTCATTAGTAGTTCCGTTTGAGGTTTGTTACACATCTCTAGTGTTTTGGTTAATTATTCCCAAATCGATAACATACTGTTTGTACCAGCAACCATGACGAGCTGCTGCACATAGGTACTATTTAGTATCACATTCATCTTGTAATTTTCAACTGGGGACTGTCAAAAACTAGAATGGCATGTATTCCGAGAGACCTCATCCATAATCTCGACAAATTGTAACAACAGACTGTTGTACTAAAAGCACAAGTAGAATAACAGCCAATCACTTAGGAGTAAGGACCGCTCACTGAAGCCGTTGCTCCATTCATTCTATTTGATTACCGCAAATTAATCTTTAAATGCATCGTAGAGTTTAATTGGTGTCATAAAACATTATATGAACTATGATTCATGATCATTATGTTAATAAATGGCAATAAGTTTGATTTATTGAAATATATATTTGTTCACCGCATAGAATAGACGATCCCTTTCCTTCGGCTTGATTTGTAAGACTGGACTGGACTGTCTGTGTTCTGGTGGTCTACTAGTGGGACTTGTCACATTAGTTAATCCATACTTCATAGAAGTGTCTTGAGTTTTATTCCGAAAAAAGTGCTGTACTGGGTTTTTCCATTAGGATTTTTTCAGTAGCAGCCCGGAGTTTGTGAGCTGGTGGTGTGACATCTCCATGTCCCGGAAAGCACAGTTGTGGGTTGCATGAAGGAGCCTATCCCTTATCAGACTGGCCAATACTTCCTTTGCGGTGGTGGTTCTGCATCTGATCTATTAACCGATAAATAAAGTGATGATTCACTTTGTAACCACACGTCGACACAGTTGTGCTGACCTTGACGGTTGGACCCTCAATCCTCACAGCTCACGGCCGCTGCTTTTGATCTGAGACCAATTATGTACTCACCTCACTTTGAGAGGACCTTGGAGTTTATGCGAAATCGAGATTAAGATTACTGTTATTTAAACTAGTTTGTTTTTTTTTGTTAGTGCTGTGCAGTGGTTGGGAACTCGGTAGCTGAGCTTGAGGTTTCAAGTTCGATTCTTAGTTTGAGCAAGAGAAACCACTGTAGATATTTTTCAAAGGCGAAGTGGTCTCTGTACTGAGAGCCAATTCTACTAATTTTCAAGCAACGATCGCATTCGCATCTCAATCGCAAACTGTCAAAAATGTATGAAAATTAAGGCTTTTTTGACAGTTTGCGACTGACATGCGAGTTTGTTTGTCACGCAGTCACGCCTGAAGAGACGAACCGATATTAATTAATTATTTTGGTACAGAGGTACAGTTCGCGTCAAATAACTTTGCCCCTCTGAAGTTAAAGCGGGACGCAAGCATGCATCGAAAGTAAAAGATCGACATAAAATCGCGCCGCCATAATCCCCGCCCCCATGTATCTTGCGCATGCGCAGTTGCAGTTTTGTTTGTAATTTTGACTACTACGCAGCCACTTGTAGTCAACTTCAGAGGGGCACAGTTATTTGACGCGAGCTGTAGACGGGACCCCAGAGGCGTTTCAAGGCTACGTTAACGCGGGTAAAGCTACTTCTTTGTTTATTTGTTTGCCCGCTGGAATAAAATATGAGACTATGTTACAGCTGGCCCCGTCAGTGCAATTTATCGACACCAATATTCTTAGATTAGTTAAACAACTTGACAAATTGATCGACTTACGAGCCACTACGACTTACAGCATCAAATAACATGCTAACGAAGCTGGCATACCGACATCATTCAACGCTCAGTGCGACATAACAGCTTGTGCCACAGCACTGCATCCCAACATGGAGCCGCGTGACAGCTCATTTGTTGTTACCGACTGATTAAGTACCTAGTGATGGTAGGATGAAGACTTGCATCCGAGCCCCGAGGCTGGTCAGGGACAACATTAGCGCTTAACACATCAGAGTGCCAATTCTACTAATTTGCTAACAACTTTCGCATTCTCAATCGCAATCTGTCAAATGTATGGCAATAGGCATTTTTGACAGATTGCGACTGACATGAGAATGTAAACGTTGTTTAATAATTCGTAGAATTGGCTCTCAGCTTGTTAGAAGATACTTAGCAGAACTGTTGGGTAGATGAGACGTTGCGTTATTACGTTATCGGTAGGACTAATATGTGTTTTATTAGTAAAGTAATTTTGTTGCAACGATACTCAATTGTTTTATTTATAAAGTCAATTCTCAAAACTACGCGTGGAGTAACAGTTGATAGTCTATTTATGGGTAAATACGCGCCGTTAAACTTGAAAAGGGTCAACTGAGGACTTTAATCAGCTGTTTAATGATCACTTTACAATATAAAAGGTCATAAATGCTGCTTTTGGACATCTTCCTGTTGCATATATTGCAGAAAATAAGGTAGCGAATTAAAAGTTCATCATTTTACATTTTTAATCCATAATATCAATGTTGACATTTCAGCTCGCGGTCAGATGTTCGTAAAAAGCCGGAATCAATAATAAGGAAATTACCGAACGGATAATTAATACATTACATGCAAAAGTGTTCGAGTAAGGTCGGCTGGTGGTCTGTGGTTAAACCCGACGCGTCTGAAGAGCTCCGGCACCCATCATGATTTGAACGTAGGCGTTAGGGATAGGTAGGTGTTACTTCAGGCAAAAGATCCACTCCACACTGTTGACACTGTGATAAGATTACCCAAATTCTTCGTTCTACTTTTATCATCGTCCTGAAAAAAAACGCAGGAGAACCAAAAATAGGCACAAGTTTTGAGAATATTGTCACTGTGCGTAAAGCTAAGCTGTGAAATAGTTGAGTCCGTGTTTCCTGACAGCTCCAACGTGAGACTGAAAAGGTTACTTCTAGGGAGGCATGTGTCATCGTCGACCATATTATTATCATCGCTTTCTATTATGTGAGATTGTGTCCAAACGGGAGTCTGTCTACAATAATAAATAAAGATGAGTGACCAAGTGGTTGTTGCGCTTTACATACACCATGATACATATAAAACAACGTATTCGCTTGACGAGAAAGAACAGGGAGAGAAATCATTTAAAAGTGGGAACGGATATACCATAGATACAAATCAATGTGCAAAAAGCTATTACAATATTTTGGTTTATTGCCTACTGGTTCGATCGCCAGACAGTGATGAGCGAATCAATGACAGACGTACATACATTGTGTTTTGTACATAGGGGAATTTGAATCTGGAGACGAATACTCCGAGCGACGTTTGCAAGATAACTTAGCACTTACCCCATCAAGTAAAAGGAAAATGTTGTATTTTCTTTTTCTCCATCAATAGTCAAGAAACCTCATTTTACGACAAATTTTAGTTTAAATTTAATGTTGAACCTTCTGTATGAATGTACTCAGCGCCAGCAATGCACATTTGCGATGAGTTATAGCCGGTAAATGTGATTACCTACGAATGTGCGCTTACATAGCAATTATGTGCTGCTAGGTAGTCATTATTATAGCAATTTACTTTGATGGTCTAGGAAGGTTTCGGATCTAATCATAACGATTTATTCTTACATAGTTTTATTTGTATTGATCGATATCTGTATGAAGGAGGAGGAGGAGGATTTTTCTAAAAAGGAACTTCGATGTATGTTCTTGCGAAACTTAACATTTGTCTTTCTAAACTGGGGAATTCACTCCTGAAATTATGTTTGGTAATTCGTTATTCTTCTAGATTACTAACAAGTTGCCTTGATTGTCAAGCTAATTGCCTCACTGGCTGTACACTCGCTTCTGGCAGTTTTAAAGAACTTTGATTAAGAGCCTATAAACTTTGGTCAAGTAGTCCAATCAGCGCTGACCTAATTACTGAGTGATTGCGTGACGCTTTCATCACTCAGTGATCACACAGTGATCCTTGCGAGCAATCAAGCAGTTGCTAATGCAGCTAATAATACAAAATCGACCAAAACGGAATCTACAGAAGGTTGCTAATCTGCATTAGCAACCTTCTGTAGATTCCGTTTTGGTCGATTTTGTATTATTATAAATTATTAGTGAAGATAAGCCCTACCGAGGTCAAGTGATTCCCAGGTAATGGCAAAAGATTAATTTCGCGGTGGGCTAACGAACTACACTTTTGTATGTACTAATTGATGTCAATTAAGATTTCGAAACCTCAGCCGTTCGGTCGGCAGCCTGAAGTTAAGTGGTTATAAATGTCTTATGACGCGCTCCCTTTCTTAGTACCTACTGTAAAAAAATGTATTGAAGCTAAATTATTTTGCTGGTCTTACAGTCACTCAAACATTCTGAAAGGCGATCTATATTCATCAGTTGTCTTTAGTTGTGGCGTCAGTTTAATTATTTTGTTGGTTTCACAATCACACAAACATTCTGAAAGGAGGTAGTCGTCTGTGCCGCGGCATGACGTCACTCATTAACTCGCACAGCTAAATCTGTCAGTAGGTAATGTACAAATTGATTTATTAATTCATTGATGCAATCTCAGTCTAATTGAGTTTTATGACCACGTTCTGTCGAAGCCGCCGGCTGTGTGGACAAGTATCCTACACCCGAGGAGCCCGCGGCTCGTATGGCCAAATATTGTACTTTTAAGGCAATCGCGTCTCGATAAATATCAAGGCTGTGGATGCTGCTCGTCGTTTCCTGTCGGGTTCGGTGCCTCGTTGCGAGTGTTGCGACACGTCACACGCGGCCTCCATACAACTAGGATTATTTTTAAAACCGAATGTGAGTTTCGGTGAATGACCTTGCGTGCGTGTTGTTGATTTTTGTCAGACGAATTTGGATTTAACCTATGTAGAGCAGTATACAAGTAAGCTCGTGTTTGACAGTTGCAATGAGTTAGAAATTGGCGAAGACGCTTTAATTTAGCTTTTTCTAAATATTCAGTCTTAAAGCTCGTAAACTCGGATTTCAATAAAATAACTTCAGATTATACTAATAAAATTATCTAATAAATAATAATGCAGTTATTTTACACGACGTTTCTGGCAAAAGGTCAATCGGCTGCTATAATGGTAATCATGGTGCACACAACATATTCAAAGGCTAGGCTCGGTCGGTTACACCGCAGAATAATTGGATATACGATACAATATCATCTAACATAATAATATTATCATACATAAGAACAAACAATCATGTTAAATTCTGTCAGAACGTCTCCTGCGCTAAAACGAACATCCTGCAATAAAAAATAAATAATGTGTTTGCTAGGTACCTATTTTATGAAAATTTCCTCAGCGGAAGAGTCAATTGTAAAAGAAAGATAATAATGTGTTCCTCCTAAATAGACGCACATTTCTGATTATAAAAATATACCTACATATGGTAAGTGTATTAAAAGTTCATTTTATTTTTTAATCTAAAAATAAAACAAAGCGAAAGTAATAATAGCTTGCTGAGAAATATACATAATTTACGTGCTTAATTGGTTTGCTTTACGACCTATTTTCGTTCTACTCTACTTAGAGAAATTTAGAGCCAGACACGGTAACATTATTCCCACGCATTTGCTAATATGATTTCCTGAACAGTTATACGTAAAGATCAAGGTCGGAGATCCTTATTCAGCAGTCTTTATGACGTACTCACTGTTATGATGACATGGTAGGTACACGTATATGTAGATGTAGAATCATCATATTTTCCGAAGGGGACGAATGCAGGCAACTTTACATACAGCGTTTCAGAAATGCGTGCTCAGCAGACTGACGCAGTTGCTGGCGTCAAATCTGTGATTGAACTAATTTATGAGCCATTAACTAGGTACAACTTATAAGCAACGTTCGCATTCGCCTATCAGTCGCAATCTGTCAGAAAGGTATGGAAATTGAGGCTTTTTGACAGATTGCTACTGAGATGTGAATGCGTAAGTTGCTTGAAAATTTGTAGAATTGGCCTTCTGTCTGACTGCTTGAAAACCAGTCTATTTCCAGTCCAGTTTGTTTGATGTAAAATATTTTTATTTTTGCAATTTGTTCTTAAATGTGCATCAGATAAAGAACATCACTCTTAAATAAATAGGTACAACGTTCTTCTGGAACCCTGAATACTTCGCCCGTATTTTGCCAGCTATTGTAGAACCTACAACTCTTACTGTATAGTAAGCTGTCTCATCTATATTGGCTACCTGCTCATTTGACCCTTTACAAGTTAACTAGACCATTTGCGTAACATGTGTTAACAAGCGTCGACTGACTCCGCAACCGCCCTCCGTACAAGGTTACTATCTGTCATCGACCCTCTATGGAGTGTTGTCAAAATAAACGTAAATAGTTCGAACGCCAACGTATAAGGATGCAGACGAAACGGTATGCAGAGTGAATATTGTAAGGAGATTCCTTTTGAGATGAAACTAGTTCGGTGTTAACTAACATAGGCTGTTAAGAAATGTATGGACTCCAAAAATCTAGTAAATGTTGAAAATGTTACCAAAGATATTTTGTCTTTTAACTACGTGTAGTGGTTACAAATACACTCTGGGCGACATTTTGCCCCAATTCCACGTGTTTAGTCCTTTCATAACTCTAGTGGTATTAACTTACACCACTTGCGTTCGTAGATGTTTACGGCCATTCATAATGTTTACTGTACATTTGATAGCTAAAATGATTTATTTGTTACATCTGGATATCTCAACGAAAACACAGATACGATTTGTAATAATTTTATTATAATTTATCACTCAGGTCGTCGTTCACACGAATTAAATTTATATCAGGTCACCACCAGCCGGACGCGTACCGCGGAGGAGCCTTCACTACTTTGACGATGACGGGTGCATGGCCGTGATGGCTGCCGTGTCCGTGGTGACCGTGGAGCGACGGCGCGTGGCTCAGCAGCGACGGGGAGTGGCTCGAGTAATGCGGGGATGAGTGACTCGAGTGCAAGGATGAGTAGCTTGAACTCAAAGGAGCTGAGTGACTAGAATAATGAGGAGCAGAGAGGCTAGAACCTAGGGAACACGAAGGACTCAAACATGGGGATGAAGAGTGGCTCAAACTTAGCGGAGAAGATTGAGATGAGTAATGAGGAGCGGAATGACTCAAACTTAAAGACGGTGAGTGGCTCAAACCCAATGGAGTAGAATGACTGGAATAGTGAGGAGCGTGTAAGCTTGAGCTTAACGACGGGGAGTGGCTCAAACTGAGAGACGGTGAGTGGCTCAAACTAAGTGGGGCAGAATGACTAGAATAATGGGGAGCAGAGTGGCTTGAACCTAAGCACGAGGGACTCAAACACGGGGAAGAAGAGTGGCTCAAACTTAAAGGAGCAGAATGACTAGAATATTGAGGAGCGTATGAGCTCGAACTTAAAGAAGGTAAATGGCTCAAACTAAGAGATGGTGAGTGGCTCAAACTTAATGGAGCAGAATGACTAGAATAATGAGGAGCAGAGTGGCTTGAACCTAAGCATGATGGACTCAAACACGGGGAAGAAGAGTGGCTCAAACTTAAAGGAGCAGAATGACTAGAATATTGAGGAGCGTATGAGCTCGAACTTAAAGAAGGTAAATGGCTCAAACTAAGAGATGGTGAGTGGCTCAAACTTAATGGAGCAGAATGACTAGAATAATGAGGAGCAGAGTGGCTTGAACCTAAGCATGATGGACTCAAACACGGGGAAGAAGAGTGGCTTAAACTTAAAGGAGCAGAATGACTAGAATAACTAGGAGCGTAAGAGCTCGAACTTAAAGAAGGTAAATTGCTCAAACTGAGAGACGACGACTGGCTCAAACTATGAGATGGTGAGTGGCTCAAACTAAGAGGGGCAGAATGACTAGAATAATGAGGAGCAGAGTAGCTTAAACCTTGAGAACACGAGGGGCTCAAGCAAGGGGAAGAAGAGTGGCTCAAACTTAGGGGAGCAGAATGACTCGAATAACTAGGAGGGTAAGAGCTCGAACTTAAAGAAGGTAAATTGCTCAAACTAAGAGGAGCAGAGTGCAAGGGGGCTGAGTGCTCCACATGTAATGGTGCTTCTAACAAAGGCGCCGATTGCAACGACGGAGAGTGGTCGTATGAGTCCAAGAGTGGAGCTGAATGTAGAGTAGAGTGGGAAGATAGGGGCTCGGCGTGTGTGTATAGAGACTCTGAATGTAGAGGGGGTGAGCTCAACAAGGGGGCAGAGTGCAGAGGCTCTGAGAGGAGGGAATTAGAGCTAAGCAGAGGTTCAGAGTGGTGCAAATGTTGCGGCTCTGCATGTAACAAATGTGAGCTTAGAAGTGGAGCTTCATGGAGGGAATGGGAGCTATGCAGGGGTCCGGAATAACTATGGAGAGGTTCTGGGTGATGCAACAGCGGTGCAGAGTGTAGTGGTTCCGAGTGTAATGGGGGGCCATATGTCTCCAGAGGTGCTGAATGTAACGAGCTGTGTGAATGCAGAGGAGCTGAGTGTAGCGACCCGTGCGAGTGCGAGGGTCCGTGAGAGCTGTGTGAGTGATGCGATGGTCCATGGGAGCTGTGAGGGTATCCGGAGCTGGAGTGTGAGTGCCCTGAGCTGGAGTGTGAGTGCCCTGAGCTGGAGCCTCCCGACAGCAAGCCCAGCCCGCTGAGCAGGCCACCCAGCTCGCCGAGGTTGCCGCGCTTCTCTCGGGAAGCGGCGGCGCTGGCTATCATCAGCACTGTGCACACCTGAAGAAAAGGAATGAAAAAAAATGCATGACACTATTGTCATTTGATCCTGATTAATTCTGAATAATCCTGATCTAATAGCTTTTGTCTGATAAGCCTGTATGATGCACAAAAATAATAAGAGGATTTCTCATGGTGAGAGATATACAACATCCCTAACCAATATAAAATGAACATTAGAAAATTTTATGAAATATAATACTGATCTAGTTTCTAGATGCAAGGTTATTCGCGAATCATACGTTTGCGATGCCATGTTTTATCATAAATTATAGTAATTTGGCAATAACGGATTTATTCTGAAGTTAATGTTGCTTCACTAATAAATCACAATAATATTCATATGCATTGGGCAATTGGATTATCTGTGTAATGCAATCATGTAATCTACATATTTAGTACCTCATCTAAAAATAAGATAAAGGTCGAAGATGAAATTATTGTTTCAATTATTTTTCATAGGCTCTTGTCTATCTCACCTGATGTAAAGAGATTGTGTGGTCCTCGACCACATCTCTCTGGGAGCAAGTAAATAGCAGTTTTAAGTTTATCTTTGCAAACAGGAAAACGACCTGGATGTTTAACTGATGGGACATGGTTATCGCCGTCTTTAGCATGTAAGTGTACATGGTTTCAACCACCACAGAAAGCGCACCATTTGTTCAGTTTTTTTACACTTTAATGGAAAGATTGACTAAAAAGCTAGTTAGTGGTTCAGATATTTGCATTCTCAGATATTGCAATGAGTTCTGAGATTAGATTAAGTTAATATTTGTTTACATTACTGTGTTCAGTTGTCACTACTATCACGGGCAATGATTTCTTCCTCGCCTATATCACTAATCACTAACTAATTAAATGATCGTTTACTCACAAATAGTTTCATGGTGAGTGCGTGTGCTCACAGTTCCGGCACAGTTTTGACGCCCGGTTGGTGTCACACACAATATATACCGATTTCCGATTAATTTGAATGTTACGAAACTTCCCTGAGCTGCCCTGAGCCCTCCGCCTGACGAAACATCTTCAAAGGTACCATTACGTAAGAGTTATCATTTAAACTCGGCATATATCATTAGTTAATGGCAATAAACTTAGTTATGAATACGTGATAAGCTGATTATACCGGACGCGCGGTTAGTATGCGCATGACCGTGGCGCATCTGCGGCTCCATATTTGGGCATTACTTTTCGATACTTCTGTAAAGGTTACCATAAACATTACTTGTTAGTAATTATCATCGTGGCAGGTCAAAACTTAGGGTAGGCTGCGAAGTGATGAAGACCCCACTTATCTTGGGCGTCCATCAGCAAGAAGACTGCGAGAACAACACGACTGTGTGTGTAGATATGATATCTCAATAACAACCACAACAGTAACGTCTGGTGAAGAACGAGAAAGAGAACCGATCGCAATATGGAATGAGAAAAAGCAAGACACAGTACGGTAGGCGCCAGATAACTTGCAATAAAGTACATTGACCTTTCCCTAATATCCCATCGTAGATACTCGAACAATAAAATAATTATGAACCGTTTTTTATTACTAGAGAACGTGAAGGATCACGAAAAACGTCGATTAAGGACAGCTTTATGTCTTTATTTCTGTTTTTGATATTAAGGAAGTCAATAAATGTATGTGGGTCAATGATCGTTATTGAACATTTATCTGGTGTCTACCATAGTGAAAACTTTGTCAATCCATGTAAAGAAAATTGTTCTCCAAGAAACGAGATTTTTCTAGTTTTAAGGATAGGGGTCTTATCCATTAGTAATTACTGTTAGTCACACCTAGTCACTCGTGTAATAACAATACGAATGTACCTAAAGTTTAATCTTTTTGCTAAATAAATGATATATATAACCTATTTAGGTACAGACAGAGAAAGACCTAAACTTAGGATCACGTTTTATTTATTAATGTTGATTAACATTTCACAACTTAATTAGAAATCTGCATTATTATTTATTGATAATAGAAAAATACTTGTCGATGACCGCAGATAGGATGATAATCAAGTGATGTAACGATTCGGGTAAATAATGCGATGTTGAGTCGCGCACGTGTCGCTCTGGGCCCGATTTCTTTATGCAAGTGTGTCAACAAAGCCATTCCGATCCCTTCCGTTTCCGAAGAAGCGTTATCTCACGAGATTACATCTTATTATGTGATGTTATGTGAGTCAGGGGTCACCGTGAGGTGTACGACTCGGGAGGGCTTGCCTACATCTTGTAGAAAGAGTTTGGCTTAATTAACAGTAGTATTTAGTATTGTGCAATAAGGGCTATTGTCCACTGCTGGACATAGGCCTCCCCCAGATGGGGCTTTTACCATAATCGCCACGCTTTGCAGGCGGGTTGGAGATCGCAGTGTAGCTGAAGCAATGTACCTATAGAGAATGCTGCTGCCCATTCTCTGGTCCCTTAGTCGCCTCTTACGACACCCACGGGAAGTGATGGGATGGTGTTTATTCTTTTACGTCCGACACCATACGGAACGCATGCTTTAATAAAGTTGGAAAAATACAACATCTACACTACAGTTGTCTTTTTGAGAGAGAGAGAGAGAGGTGATTAGTGATAAGGCATTGTGTCACCCTTTGTAGTATAAGTTTATTTTTCTATCTTTTCAGTTACTTATATTATCTGGTATACCTATAATGAAAAGAGTGTTGCATTTCTTTACACTTCAAAAAGATTTCACCCTCATCGATAATGGTCTACTCTCATTCCTGCAATCACTCCCAAATACAAATACCTACTATCTAATTACGAGTAGGTATTTCATGGAAATCTACAATTCTTTCTCTGACATAGGTCAGTATTAATAAAAAATCTTCCGTTATGGTCACTTTATTTACAAAAGGAACTCTTCTGCAATTTCCGATATATTCTAGAGTTTTTTAAAATTCATTCGATAAAAAGGTTAATACGGGGTGATGGGAAGGAACTTCATAAGTTTGATGGGGATTCCCATCAAATAAGTGGCTTGTATGTACGCAATGCATATTTGTAATAGCGCCTACTTATTTCGTTTAGCTCGCGCACTGCTGGCGTCGGAGCCACACTACAAATTAAATAGCAACACGCACGTTAGTGTTTGTGAAGAGCAAAACAACTAAATTCATTTAGGCGTATAATTATAGTCAACAGAGGGCTAAGCACGAGTTTCTGCGTAATTGCATCGACAGCG
This sequence comes from Melanchra persicariae, assembly GCA_947386135.1. Classification (NCBI taxonomy): domain Eukaryota; kingdom Metazoa; phylum Arthropoda; class Insecta; order Lepidoptera; family Noctuidae; genus Melanchra; species Melanchra persicariae. The sequence continues at coordinate 20,257,996 of OX376659.1, read as the reverse complement.
TAAACGTATCGCCTTCGACAAATTTTGTATGCAAAATTGATCAGCGCCGTGTGTGCGTATTTGGAACTAACTAATCGGTAGCACGAAACATTGACAACCACCTTCGTATAGTTTTTACGCATTAACGTTACGTAAATGAACCAAATGTATGGAAATCGATAGCAATCGGTAGCACGAATTGTGTCGTTTCGACTTTCTCGCTAGCTGGGACGCTGTCACGTAAAAAAAAATCTCACTGACATTTTCTTGGTGAGACAGTTTACGTCAAAAAATATTCCGTATTTATTTTGGAACTAATGCAAGAAAATGCAATTTATTCATGAAAACAAGAGGAAGGCATGCTGCCTATTTATCATCCGGTCTCCTGGATACATAAAGAGGCTAGGAGAAGATGTGAAACGAGGTAGGAAACATTTCCATTTTCTTGGTAAACACACGTAATAGTTTCTCATCAAAAAACATTTTTATAAGTGTTATTCATGCAAATCACACTACAGCTCCCTGCGCCACCCGCGCGCCTTGGTGAAGTTCGTTTCTGTGCGTAATTCGCCGCAACTCCGCGTTGTTTTTTGGTGCTCAAACTACCTAATTTATGTTATAACCACGCAGCATCGTGATAGGTGTTACAAATACTGCCCCTAAGACGACCCACTGATCCTGCTATAGGTACCTAATACAATGCACGTGTTTGTACTCGTACCTATGTAGTTTGTTTCAACGGGTCCATACCAACCCAAAATTGGAATGTAATAGAACTTGCAACAAACCTCAGTGAGCAAATGATGTAGGTACTAGGCAACCGTAGCTACTACTACCTTATTCTCGACAATATAAGATTTAACATTTCTTAATGTACCTATAACATCTTCTTCAGCAGGTTTGTGAAAATGGTTGCAGCACCTATTCAAATGGCAAGAACTATACAATAAGCCGCATTCTACAAGTCTATCGATGATGGCTAGAGACCCGTGCTTACCAAGGGAGAAAAGCAGGACGAATATGAAATAGAACACCTTCGCAGCGTGACGATTGGTTTATTGAAAAGACCTGCCATCGTAACCGGCGTCTTATCTACTGTCGGTACCTACACCGTACTGCTAGCGCACTGTGAGAGACTCCTTCGAAAATAGTTTATCAAATCCTAGATCAAATCATCCCGCATGCAAGGCTTGCGTACCGCTACCTTTTGTAATAAATGAAAGGCTTGTTTGTTAAATCAATTTCTATTTTGGATCCGACTATTAATGTAATACATTAAGAAAACCTGAATAAACAGAAATTAGAAGATAAAATTGTTTGTTTTTAAGTTCCTTTGTAAAGGTAGTCTCTGGAAGTCAGGTCCGATCTTCGATCACTATTAAAGGCGATCGAAGGGTCTGATTATGATAATTCTTTTTCTGCTAAAAAGCTACACTAATGTTGCTTTTTTATCACGGAAAACAAACAGTTTTTTTTGGGCTAGCCTCGTCAGCAAAGCAGTGGGGAATGAATGACGAGTACTTGTTGTAAATAATAAATCCAGTAAACGGCCCCGACTAGGCCCGTGATCTGACATAGGTCGATGTTCCAAACCCAAATGCTTGGTGTTATTTATTTTATCATTGCTAATCTCAAAGCAGCTAAGGACGTCGCGTCGTGAGGACACTGTTATATCCTAGAAGAAAAAAATCGAAGACATGTGAAATCCAGCTAACCCTCACTGGGTCCGCGTGATGGATTGTGGCCGACTCGCCCTCACAGAGAAAGCCTGTAGCCTAGCAGTAGTAGGAACTTGGTGTGCTGATTAAGCTTATGCCAGATAAAATTCTAAAAAATCTTTTGCAATTAGAAATTACCATTCACTATGTATATTATAAGCATAATGCATTGATGAAATAAAATATCGATTTACATTTAAACAAAACTTTATATTTAATGTGTCCTAAATAGAGGTACCTACACGGATCTTATTGAATTGGTAAAGCTGTTAGATATCAAACATGTTTGGAGCACCTATGAGCTATGGCTTATAGACCGTGCTCCAAACAACTGAAATGGCAGGAACAGCAGATATTCCAAACATGGTTGACATCTTAGCAGCTTGAAATTAGCACTTTTGAATCATCAGAAGTTACAAAAGATTCCCCCAATCGCTTCGTTGAATGCCCTGTTGTCGTGGTCTTTGAAGAAACTCAGTCACAGACTAGTAGACGCTCGTGTAAGCGATTGGAATGGTTTGCCTGCTCTTGGTCGCAATGCTGGATTATATTGTTGCAATGTGGTGCCGGCAAAGGCTCTTGGCTAGAATCTGAAATAATCTGCTTTTCATCTCCTGTTGATAAAAGAAGTAGTTATAACAAAAATCAAAGATTGTGAAACATGAAAAAGAATTGGTCGTGCAAAGTGTTATTGGTCTTTCTCAGTAACAGCCCTACATGAAGTCTCATTTTGTGTGCTGTGTACGGCAATAGACTCACCTCATACTCCATAGGAACCAGCATAAGCAGGCGCATTTGGCATTGCTGCATGAGTATGAGCAATAAAAGTGTAGATTACAAAATTTTATAAAAATGCTTACTTTTCTTTGACTAAAGCTTGTTCTGGTTGACTTTGTTAATTATAACATCTTGGTACCGTACAGCACACAGTTTTCTTGTATAAGCTGGTGAATTACAATTATTATTTGAAATGACAACAAACAACAATAGACGTTACGCCTTATTAGGGTAAACATACACCGAGACGTAACGTCACCACCACCATTTACAAATGGCGCTATTAAAAATTTCAAAAGTAACCAAATCCTCCAAATTAGGAAGAAATCATTGCAAAGTATATATTTGTGTAATAATATAACTTGTATAATTATTATTTCTATCAAGTGAATGATTATTTGGGAAATTTTGGTTAGTAATAATATAGGTAGTATTCCATCTAACTACCATTACTATGTCCAAAGGAATTAGGTAGGTACTTACTAAGGCCTGGAAAAGTTAAGGTGTGAGCGTGCTGCAAGCGCTTTTATCAATTTTTAAGTTCGCTAGCGTAAGAACTTCACAGCTCCACGCGTTCGCATCAGTGTGCTAACGGTTTTATATTTTTGTCATTTGCAGGAAAACGTCAAACGTGAAATGCAATCTGTCAAATGTCATGTGTTACACCGTTCGAAATCGAACAATTTATCATTAATTTCATCACTATTAAACTGAAATTTTTAATTTTATATGAGAAAAAGAATTTATAAAAATGATAAACTTGTTTTAACATTTATATAATATTAATATTTTTTTTATCTTTAGTATTTTTCAGGCTTTAATTGAATCAAAACAGAGTTATCGGTTTTTTGTCTTCATTTTCAGAACGCACCATTCACTTTAAACCATTCTAATCGCTCTTGGATTCTCGGCCTAAATTAACCATCGTTCAAATAGTATCTTCGAGTTGTCGCAAGGCGTTTTTTGGAGTTCGTGCTACCAATATAACATGTCGCTGTAGCGAGTACGTAATTGTCTGGTATTTATTTACCATATCGATACGATTTCGCAAGAATTTCGTGCTTAGCCCACTGGTCTGGTGTAAAACAGAAACTAATATTTTGCATGTGCTGGCTTACTTGTTAAGAAATAGACAAAGATCTCCCCATTTCAATCCCAAATTTCAAATTTTGCTACTGAACACTTTGTCTTTCATGGAACCTACCCATTTCTTTGATCAATTTTAATATACGATGTAACAGAAATAACACAATAAACCTGAAAAGGGATCACTGTGCGTCTCATTATGAACAACCTTGACTATATGATCAGAGCCAGATATCTCCAAATAATACAGAAGATCAGTTCATTTCACCGCGTTATGCAAACATGTAGTGGGAGAATGGGACAATAGTTGATTTTGTATTCGCGATTTCTGGTTTGGTCCCATAGTGAAGGTAGCATTATAATGATGAACGCAATGGTCCCTTTCAGGTTTTACGTTACTTCCATAAGACAAAGCTGTTCCAGTCAACGCCTGCTCGTTTGGAATGGGCAAAACAGCGTTCGCGTACTAATTAGCTTGTATTGTAGTTAGACGTAAGGAGCTCGTCATAATATACTTCCATTTTTGGTCGTCATCGAGGCAATACATCTTTTGACTAAATATATATCAGCATATTTAGTTTCTTTCAAGTGTCACCTAAAATTCCCCAACAAAGCCGTCTTATCACGGAGGAAGTTAATTTCTTCCTTCCTTTTCAGACCTTAGTGAATCATCTCAAAGCTTAACTCAACCTTTGCCTGGCATTGAAAACATGACCATCTACGTTGTTGACTTAATAAATGATCTACATTGTAATTAATCACGCGAGCTTTGAACTAAATCGAGATGGGTCGAATACCGGGCCGCGCGCCGGCCATCACAGGCAGGCGATATGGCGACCCTTCGGTTTAGCTCACTGCACCAAATGCCAGCGCGACCTTACACTTCGACTCACACTCTAAATTAATTGTAGCGCAATATGGTGTGGTAAACAAACAGCAGGGATAAAAAAAAAGATGATTCCGTGCTTCGGAAGGCACGTATAAGCCGGTGGTCCCGGCCGCCAAATGGCGGTCGTCAAACCATGCCAGAGGCCCTTGAGGCGGTTTAGAAACCCTGAAACTAGGCTGTGTGGGGTCGTTAGACCTTACTACCCACACGAAGAAGAAGCAGGGATCTCCATATAATGTTGTTTGATTAGTAAAGAGGTCGGGTAGCAGTCTGCTGTACCTATGTGTTGCTGCAGCGTTTCATGAAACTCGCTGGCTGTTGATTTTAATTTTATTCCATCGTGTCGTGAGTCGTGACCGATTGGCACTTAGTACCTGCTAATACTTAAGTAGCATATTAGGTAGAAAAATTGTGAAAAAAAAAATCTCTCACGTGTGCATTTAAACAAGAGCTCGATTGCCCCAAGTAGGATCAAAATCGTTGCAAACTTAACTCTAGACATCCCATTGGAAGGAATGTACCTATCCAATTACTAATTAACCTGTATGATAACGACATACCTATATACAGGGTGATCAAACCCGATATACCTATAGAATTTTAAATTATGATACTTATTTTATTAAACCAAAATATTCCGATTTTCTGGGTTCAAACATTTTTGTATCGTTGAGCTGGCATAGCCATTTTGATATTTTTTCAAAATACAGCACGTAATAAAACATGTATATGTCGCAGCCAACTAGCTTATTCAGCCGTTTTATTAAAAGCCTACCCTTTTCATTGAACTGCGACGTTTAGTCAGCGACATAAGTGACATGGGCAAGTCATTAAACGATATTGAAACAGAGATGTCACTTACGTTGAAATATCGGCGCATTTAAATGAAATGGCTAGGCAGCCAATTAAACGGCTGATTAAGCTAGTTTGCCACAACATATATATGGCTTTTTTTTTTTTTTTTTATTGGATGGGAAATCATCAAATGACCCCTCCCGCTCTGGGTGGAGCGGCAGGGAGTGTCAGACTTCTACTGACTAAAACCCACCCATGCTCCTCTTAGTGCCTTTACGTTCCAGGGCACATATATATGGCTAGAGCACACTTTAAAAATAAACATAAAATGTAAGAAGCACGATGTCCTGAAGTGTTACGTTGCCGAGATATTATTATTAGTATAAAAATAAACTAATCACGTGCTTATTATGCATGAGTAGATTGTATCGTAATAAAAGTTTTCAGCTTGATTTACTAATTTGTGTTGTAAATAACATTACCAAATCTCCACCTTTTTGCTGCCTAAAAATGCGAAAGCTTTTCATCTTTCACAAATCTTTTCAGGTATTCCATTTAAAAAGTAACAAATAGGTATTCTACTTTAAGTTTTCAAAATTTACTACAACACAACTTTTTTAAAAGCTCTATACAGGGTGTTTCAGAAAGCTGTGGTCATATTTAAGGGCGATGTTGGGTAGCTGATATACCTCAAAACAAAAAGAATGAGATTTTAATCATAAAATTCGACCCTAAAAAACGACTAAAAAGTTACGAAGAAACGATTTTTCAAGCAGTTTGTTACAGTTGGTGGCATTTACTTTAGTTCAATCACAGATTTGATGTCACCAACTACATCAGACTGCTTGAAAAGTCATGCAAAATTTGGCTAAGGGCGATTTTCACCAAAGAAACTGAACGCGATTAGCGTATAAACCACGTTTATGAACTGTCAGTGTCATTATTTTTCTATGGAATATTGACTAGTCCAATCAACGAGGATATTAGTTGTATGGAGACTTCCGAATAATTCTCCCGCCTATGAAATTTGGCATGTGATGAAATTAGGTGATACAGATTACAGATGTACAATAATCCAACATTTTTTTTTACGAGAAGTTAGGTTATTTTACCTAAACATGAAAATTGCTTATGAGGCTCTGTGAATATTTCCTCAGGCTGAAATACTTTATGTTTACGTATGAATGCACTAGTTAGAATAAGTATGTAAAGGAATCCAACATTTTTTCGACTTCGGTGATACCCCAAATTTAACTTTTAACATTTTGCACTATAACTTCCGCCGGAAAATTGCTCTGCCAATTTTTATGTTTTCATATGTCTTTATGTCCCTAAATACATAGCTTTGTTTAGTTATCCAACAGATTTTCCTTTTTAAACTTGTACTTTTTATTTTTGCTTAATTACGTAATGTGAAAAAATCCTCCGTCCATTTTTATACCTTTATTAGTCATATGATTTTATATTAAAACAGATTTATCAATAATCCAACAAATTTTCCATTAGGAAGAACATTTTTTTTTCATTTTTGCTTTATTAAGTCACGTGAATAATTGCTCAGGTTAATTCAATGAGTGTATTAACTTATGAGTCGCTGTATTTTAATAGATTTTCTAATAAGCCAATGAAAATTCGGCCTAATACTAAAGTTTTTACAATCTCAATAATTGCATTGCCGGCCGTCGGCTAGCAACGACGGCGACGGTCTAAGGTAACGGCGAGTTGTGTGTGTTGGCTGTGTAATAAAAAAAAAGTAATATTATACTGGGGTTTGTTGAAGTGACAAAAAAAAACACAATCGAATTGAGAACCTCTTCCTTTTTTTCAAGTCGGTACAGTTTTCAGTGAGCTTATACGTTTTCTCATAAAGGCGCAGCGATATGTTTTCGGGTTTACGAAAAAGCGCGGTTAATTGAAAATTTTGAATATTTTCTTAAATCTAATACTCTATCACAAATACGCACAAATTAACCCATTTGAACCCAAATACAAACCTAGCAGCAAAATTCTAAATCTGCCAGAGTTGCGGAATATGTTCGAAAGAGTTACCGCGGCCCTGGAAAGAAAGGCACTAGGAGGACTAAGGGTGGGTTTTAGTCAGTAAAAGTCTGACACTCCCTGCCGCTCCACCCAGAGCGGGAGGTCATTTGATGATTTCCCATCCTCAAAAAAAAAAAGCAGCAAAATTCTGTAAAAAAACTTTATTAACGTATCTATTGCAGTCTAGAAAGACATTTTATAAAGAAAAAAAAGAAACACCATACCAACTCAAATAGGGCCAATAAATATAAAGTTTTTACAATCTCAATAATAAAGTAATATGCATAGTATTGTTCAAAACATCCTTTTTCGATGCACAATGTTTTAATGCATTTTTTACATTGCCAACGTGCTTTCGTGTGGCATTCGTTGCATCGTAGCTGGCTTGACAAATTCTGGGGGTAAATTCCACTCATTTGGTAGCGCCAGATGTGCGCTGACCCTTGGTATAGCATATCTTTTGAATTCATTATTATTTCACACGTTTCGGAGATTTTACCAAGAGTTATTATATGTTTAAGTGTATTAGTGTTTTCTACAGCTTAATTAAATTGTATTGGTGGACGCAGATGCTGAAAAAAATTATAAGCTAACTGGTACACCTTTGGACAATACTTTTTTTTCTTAACTCGAAATCTCCTTAACTTTTTGACCATTTTTCTGCATAGTTAACAAAGTCCGTTTATTTTAAATCCAAAAATTCTTTAGAAATAGGTATAAGCGAATGTCTAAACGCCGTTGTGCAGTCAACCGCACATCAGGTTATACGAAACTGTCAAAGGGCAGAAACTATAGAACTTTGCTCCACTATCATCTGCCTAGCCTTTTCCCAACTATATTGGGGTCGGCTCCCAGTCAAACCGGATTCAGCTGAATACCAGAATTTTACGTGGAGCGGCTGCCTACCAGACCTCCACAACCCATTTAACTGGGTAACACGGTATTTCTAGGCAAGACTGGTGTCAGATTTTTCTGGCTTCTGACAATCCGTAACGACTGCCAAAGATCTCCAAATGACAGCCGGGACGAACGGCTTAACGTGCTTTTCCGAGGCACGGAGGAGTCTTGGTATGTTAAGATGGTCACCCATCCACAGACCAACCTCGGCAAGCGTTGCTTATCCTTGAAGATCGGTCCGTGCGGCTGTTATAACTTTGCCCCACTAAAAAAAGTAATTTACAAGCATAAAACATGCAGCATTTTATAAGTAGCACAAAGTCAGCAAGTGAACGAGAATAGATCCGTTGACAAAAGCAAATGTAGGTAGCGAAAAACAATAAAAATACACACTAAAATAAAAGACTTAACTTAAACTAAAAATAATCTAAAACATGGCGTCGAAAAATTCCTCCGCATCGCAGACCACTGGTAATGTACCCAAAAGGCTGGCAGCATTGCCACGTTGTATGGCAATGATTATCCTTTGTCCGAGGTAAAAGCCGACCGTAGGGTCACGCGAAGTGTCAACTAAGCGTCTTGACAGATCTTTAAACAAGTAATGAGCACTCGGACCCCACGATTCATTAAATTGATTTTCATTAATTTACATTTTCTGTAAATTGCTGGGGCGGGATCTGGAATTGTCTTTTCTCCAAATGATTTTAAACTTCATGTTTTTTTAATTTTTCAAGATCAAAATCGTAATGATGTGAGCAGATTATTTCACAGAATATTACGGTTTTAGAAAGATTAAGTTTTAATTTACTACACTACTCGGAAAAATATAATTTTTGTTGACACTTTTAAAAAGAACAGTTAGCGTTTGACAAAAATGGACGTCAGAGTTATCTTTCAAGACGAATACAACCATTGTAATGTGCTAAAATATGTTATATTATACGTTTGTCCAACTGAATATGTAGTCTCAAAGCGCACTATATAGCTCAATTACGAAAATATGGCTAATTAGTATTTTAAAAAAATATAGAAAATCGGTTAACTTTAACAAAAATTTTTAAACAGTGTTTTACTATAACATAAATATTATAGTAATAAATAATAATAAAAATAATAATAAAACTTTTATTGCATTAAAGGTGTTGCAGTAGATACAATAAAGACAGTTGCACTTCACAAATGAACACTGGTATACAACATAAATGGTTGGGGTACTGTCCTCTTAGATAGGCTACATAATAGCCTGTAGTAAAGAGAAACAGTGCCGTATCCCTCAAGAATGGAGAAATCAATTGCTTAGTGTTTAAAAAAAATGATTTTAGTTTTATAACATAAAGTAAAATGATAACAATAAATAAAAAAAAAAAAATAAATAAAAAAATATGGAATATGCCTGAAAGTATTAGAGTCTATATCAGATATGAGTAAGTGTGCTGTGTGGGTGAGTGTGATGGTGTGTGGGTGTATGTGTGTGTGATGGTGTGTTTGTGTGTGTGTATTTGTGTTTTGAAAGTATGAGTGAAGCGTGTATATTATGATACTGTAAAAAAAAAAAAGATTCAGTGTGGAAGAAAAGATTCAGTTTCGTCGTACGTTTTGTCTAGTAGGAAGGAGCGGACTGCTGATTTACATTCTTGAACGGATAAACCGTATACTGAAATATTTGCATTAATTTTATTGTACAAGAAAGGGCCAAGATAAAAGAAAAATTTTTTCGTAAAGGAGTAGCGGGGTTGTGGAAGGGAACAAATTAAATCTTTACGTCGTTTTATTTATAATTATTTTAAGAAAATAAAGGTATTGCTAAATATCCTGGTTTTTTTGTCAGTCCTTTTATGTACTCATTTATTTTACACGATTATTTTAAAAACACTATAAATCCCCGCGCGCAATCGATTACCGATCCTGGGCCACAAGTCTGCTATTTTCATAAATTCGTCATTCCAACACGATCCCATTGTCATTTTGCAATAAGTTCGTAACCTGCTAAATTCATAATGGTCGATCATTGGTCGGTCAATGGTCTCGTAATAGAATCATGGTCCTAAATATTCAATGTCTTTGAAAAGCAATGACTGCACAAGGACGTTCTAATGGTAGGTCCAGTGACCTACCATTAGATTCAAAGGAACTGTCAAAATTTTAGCAGATAACCGCATACGTCTGTCAGTCATTTGTCATTATGTACGAGATTACCATTCTATGACATTTCTTTCAATGGGAGGGTCAGTGGTTGATCATTGGAAAGTCATAATGACGCTTTTATAATAGGTCTTTACCTATGAAATTGCCGTTATGTATGAAAAAAATTAAACGAATTTTTTACATGTATTTTTTATTTGTATTAATCGAAGTAATCACCCATGCAATCAATGCATCTTTGCCAACGCAGTGGCAGTTTATTGATGCCCTTCTTAAAGAAATCAGCTGGACAGGAGGCAACAAATTCTTCAAAGGCATTTTGTACTGCCTCTCGGGTATTGAATTTTTTTCCCGCCAAGAAGTTATCCAAATTCTGGAAAAAGTTGTAGTCTGTAGGCACAAGGTCTGGTGAGTAGGGCGGATGACGGAGAGCTTCCAACCCCAGTTCTTACAACTTGGAGACCGTCTGCTGTGCAGTATGAGGTTGCGCGTTGTCGTGCAGGAGCAGCGGAGACGAGCGATTGACCAATGCTGGTTGGAGATGTGCCAGCTTCTCCATCATTGTGTTCAGTTCTTCACAGTACATATCTGCAGTAATGCTCACCCCGTTTGGTAAGAAGCTGTGATGAATCACACCGGCGCTAGACCACCAAACAGTGACCATCACTTTTCCAGGGGTAAGTTTTCGTTTAGGGCATTGTTTAGGTGCTGAACCAGGATCCAACCAACTTGCTGAGCGCTTGCGGTTATCAAACAGAATCCATTTTTCATCGCAGGTAACAATGCGGTTCAAAATTCCTTCATTTATGTGTCTGTTGAGCAGTGCAAGGCACGTCTCGACGCGTACTTCGCGCTGGCGATCATTGAGTTCGTGGGGCACCCATTTGTCAAGCTTTTTTACCTTGCCAATTTGACGCAAATGGACCAGTATTGTTTTGACGCTAACGTCGAAAGCTGCTGCTAATTCAGCCGTAGATTGTGTATCATCAGCTTCCACAATCGCCTTTAATTCGTCATTGTCGACCAAAGTCTTCGGAAGACCGCGAGGTTCATTTTTCAGGTCGAAATTTCCAGAACGGAAGCGAGCAAACCAATAACAGGTGGTGCGTTGGTTTGTAGTGTTAGCTCCGTAAACGTCGTTGATGTTGCGTGCCGCTTGTGCCGCGTTGCTGCCACGACGGTACTCATAATCCATAATTACTCGAATCTTTAACGTATCCATGATGACGAAAAAGATTGAAATGCGATGAAAATGTAACACTAATCAATAAACAAATGACTACTTTTGGAAAAAAAAACCATGTTTTTAAAATAAAATTAATTTGAAATTAGAATTATTAGCCAAACAAAAATTATTTTGATTTGAAATGGCCAGTACTGCAGAACGGCAATTTCATAGGTAAAGACCTAATTAGTAGATTATCAAACTTGTCAAAATCAACAATTATGAAATCAATGGTAGACCATTCTGACACTATTGTAATAGCAGACTTGAGGGTCGTGCCGGGCCCTCCCAGCGACTCGCGAATCGAATACACACTCTTAAAATGTTGAAGGTTAAGTTCAAAATCAAATGGGAAAATTAGTCAGTTTTTGGTAACTCGATGTGCTGTTGACTGTACACACGTTGTGCATATTTATAGAAAAATATTTGTAATAATATCGGTAGCCATCAAACTCCCCTACATTACTACATTAGTATTTTCAGTCAAGTGATGGCCAACCCTTCGCTCTAGCTTATAACAGTGAAATATCGTAATAAATATTGATCGTCCGAAAATTTGTTGGATAATTGATAAATTTGTTTTAATATAAAATCATGACTAATACAGGTATGTTGAGATTGATTTTATATTATTGAGATTGTAAAAACTTTTGTATTAGGCCGAATTTCCATTGGCCTATTGGATAATCTCATACACGTATTGAATTAACCTGAGCAATTATTCGCGTGACGTAATAAAGTAAAAATGAAAAAAAAATGTTCTTCCTAAAGGAAAATTTGTTGGATTATTGATAAATCTGTTTTAATATAAAATCATATGACTAATAAAGATATAAAAATGGACGGAGGATTTTTTCACATTACGTAATTAAGCAAAAATAAAAAATACAAGTTTAAAAAGGAAAATCTTTTGGATAACTAAACAAAGCTATGTATTTAGGGACATAAAGACATATGAAAACATAAAAATTGGCAGAGCAATTTTCCGGCGGAAGTTATAGTGCAAAATGTTAAAAGTTAAATTTGGGGTATCACCGAAGTCGAAAAAATGTTGGATTCCTTTACATACTTATTCTAACTAGTACATTCATACGTAAACAGAAAGTATTTCAGCTTGTGGAAATATTCACAGAGCCTCATTAGCAATTTTCAAGTTTAGGTAAAATAACCTAACTTCTCGTAAAAAAAAATGTTGGATTATTGTACATCTGTAATCTGTATCACCTAATTTCATAACATGCCAAATTTCATAGGCGGGAGAATTTTTCGGATCATATAAGCCCCGTTGATTGGACTAGACGCTCACAGCTCTTGAACGCAGTTTAGATGTACTGATCGCGTTCAGTTTCATTGGTGAAATCCGCTCTAAGTTGTAGACATCCTGGTTTGTCCACCCTATACATACATAGGTAAGTTTCACTAAGTAAATAGCTTGCAGCTGTCTATCGCGGTTCTGTGACACCTTAATAAGTGCACTGCACGCACTACTACCACATACTTAATACGGGTTTATGGAGCACTAGATTATATCTGTTGGATAGACCGACCACCACCACCAACCATTCGCTTTTGTGTGCAGTCCACACCGTCCGTAACTTATCACACGGATGACTTAGGTAAAAGAACACTCTGGGAGCCGGAACCTACATCCGGCGGATGACCTGCTTAACCATCCCTCTATATTAGCTCCTAGTACTCTATACTATACAGTATCACTTCGACGTGTTACGAGAGAAAACTTACAGACTTTCCAAGACAGGTAAACGCTTTGGAAATCTTCACCAATCTTGTGAAATACGAACATGTGATGATGAGGTCTAATATAGGTAGAGCTGTTACAACTAAAGCAACACTTGCCTATTTTTTGTATGAGGTACATGTAGGTTGGAGCTCGTGGCTATCAGCCGCACGCGGCCATCCTCCGTGCCTAGGATAGCACGTAAAGTTGTTGGTCCCGGCCGTCATTTGTACATCTTTGTCAGAGGTTACGGGTAGTCTTAAGCCAATAAATCTGACAGCAGTCTTGCCTATCTTGGGTATCCTGTTACCCAGTAACTGGGTTGTTGAGGCTCTAGGCATCTGGTTGTATTGGAAGCTGACCCTAGGATACTTGGAAGAAGGCTAGGCAGATTGATTGAGGTACATTTACAGCACATCGGGCTGCGAGTGTCGCGTAGAATATCACATGTGACGTAGTATCTCGCAACCATCAGCGACATGTTCCAAGTTTTTGTACCAGCACCGGCCGTAGCTTTGTGTGCGGTGTGCCCATTCCGAGCAATCCGAGCCGACTGCCGCCTGCCGAGATATGTGACCAGTGACGTGATGACGTCAGGTGACATAACCCTTTATAGGAGAAACGATTAAAATGGTGGCATGGTGTCGCGCAGTTTTTGTCAAAGTACGTAATTGTTAACAATGTTCGGGGTGTTTATTGAATTACCTACCTATGTTGCGACAGCTTTAAAACTTTAAATGCTGTTCTTGGCTTTATTCGTACAGTGAAATAAATTATTGCTTCAATGACGGTTCAGCAGATATAGATATAGTAATTTTTACGACTCACTTTAACGTTCAATGGTACAAAATTTCGGATTTCTCGTTTAATACTTCAAATTGACTCGAACTTAAATATGACACTTACAAGAGCTAAATAGCCTGTGCTACGTGCACGTTTAAGCAGAGCCTGTTCATAATAATTGTATTATTTACTTAGACTCGCCTTTCTAATTTATTAGAGGAGATATACTTACATACATTACGGACGCAAAGACCCACCACTATTATTTTTAAGGGTACATTAAACACAGTTTGTGGTTATACCCTAAAAGGCCCAGTATATACTAAGATGTAGGTGAATTATGAAATGACCAGCTATCATAACCTGACTGTGCGGTATGGAGACCGCGCCCTAGTCAGGGAAACTACAAACAGTCAGAACATGTGTGTCATGCGAGAACCAGATCTATGCGGACTGTGGGAACCAGGAAATGTGGGATTTTTAGAGCAGATTATTTTATTATATGTATTGAACTGAAAACAGAGATAGAAGACAGGAAAGTAATTTACTTACACAGTAAAACAACACTGTACAAAGGAGAGCTTAAAGTCTAACAGTAATAAAATTGATTCGTAAATTGGGGGCAATCGTAACAGTGTTTGTACTTAGATGTAACTTTGAATGCTCGAATCATCTAGAGAGAACTCAAATAAATAAATTGCAGCACTTTTATGATGCTGTCAGACTTAAATACCTACCTTTAGTGCCACCTCTGACTAACATCCGCAGGTTACGGATGCCCGACCCTAGTGCCCTTAATGCATTCACAGTTTGCAATCGATTCACTAAACCACTATCCCTAGATCCAGCCAATGTTGACACAACCACATGTGTCGCAACTTCCGGGCGGCGCCGGCGCAGCTTCCGGTTGCGCCACGCCATCTAGCGGCGAATACATTAATAACTCGTCTGATGAGGGAAGTGCATAATTTGGTGGACATGTGGAATTGGGCACAGCGGGGACAATTAGCGTATGAGTCAACCTAAGTCAGGCTAGGTGTGTATCGAACTGTTAGCGTCTATATCCTCTTGGCCTCGTAGTAAATGTTTCTAGTAAATACTGCGAGTTTCGCAGTATGTGTGTTAAGGCGTAGTGTATGTAGTGTGGGGCCTTGCGTAATGAACTAATGACACTTGATATGGACTGTTATTTCTGGACTAATGAGGGTTTAAAGTATTTTATAGTAACAGCATTCGTTATTCTTGCTCTGGTCGAGGAAAATGCAAAGTAGATATCGGTTCTCGGGAATAAGTTTTATAATTGCAACATTGCTACAAATGATCCACTTTTAAGATTTTAGGTACATTTTGTGAACTGATTGTTAGTTCCTGATATTTATGAATTTCAATGTTACTTATGAAACTTTCCAGCATTTACTGAATTAAACTACAAATTAGACAAAAAAATATTTAATGATAATAATTTTGCATCCAAACAATCACTAACAAAAAACTTAGTAATTTGGCACTAAACGAACACATTCACAGACCGAACTTATACAGAGTGGGCTCAATGCCAGCCATGGCCGAGCCCTAGCAGCGGGGCTCCGTAGTGGCCACCGAGCAGGGGGGCGGAGTACCCGTGCGACACAATGGGGGCGGACGCCACCACGCCATGGCCCAGGCCGAGCCCGTAGCCGTGGCCGAGCCCGCCGTAGCCGCCGAAACCGTACCCGTGGCTGATGATGGGCGCGCTGTGGCTGATGATGGGCGCGCTGTGGCTGATGATGGGCGCGCTGTGCGAGTACAGACCCAGCCCGTGGCCGCCGTAGTAGCCGCCGTGGCCGAAGCCGCCGCCCAGCCCGTAGCCCAGGCCTAGCAGGCCTCTCTTCTCGTTCTTCTTCTCTTCTGCGCCCGATACCAGGGCCACGACCAGGAGGACGACGCACAGCTGGAACAAGAAGCAGTTTGAATTTTTTTTTTTTTTACTTAATAAACTCTACTGAGCTTAAATTCTATCATAAAATCTAGAGCAACAACATTTTAAAACCAATTATTGTCACACTTATTTACATCATCTCTGGAAGTTTACGAAAATTCTGTATGTGATGGAAAAATACAATATCGCAGATTGTCAGAGACTTCTCCGCCAATCTGCGATATAGTATCTTTGATTCAGAGGATACTATTGTGACGGGAAGTGGCGCGGCTCCCTTGTGGTAGCCCGCGGGAGCGAAGACGGAGGAAGAAGTTAGTCTGTTATTAGAGCTGCGTGAAGAGCCCCCTCAGTGTGTCCCTGTATTCTGAACAGTCGGCCAGTGTCCAACCTTACTATCGTTTCCTATCAGTTTCAGTTATTCACGTATAAGCTCGTTCTATGAGACGAGACCTAAGCCACGATGGTAGAGCAAGTACTTAGACACTACTAAACAGCTCATTTAGATGCCAGGATAATGACGGAGGCTTTCAGCCGATACAGGCTCCACGATTAATCGTTGACATTTCCCAATAGAGACAATCGTGTGAACCAGCAGTGTTGCCCGCATCGGCTCCGTCGTGTTGCCATCCATCAGGCATTAGCATAGCATCGTGACTCAGTGACTCACAGTGGTCGTGAGGCGGGCGCGGCGCGGCGTGTCCCGGGTTCGGATCAAACGGCGTGAAGCGCTTAGTTGGTCAACTCGAGCAGTTACCACCAAATTATACGTCAGATAACTGACTTAGCTGAAGGTAATGTTAGTTAGGTATTAACTCACTCTAATTAAAAGTTCTACTTCGTTAAAACATTGACATTAAGCTAATATGAGTGGCTTCCACGAATTAGTTTTATTGACAAGTGCAGTCCAGCTCATATATATTTTGATGTAGTTAAGAGGTTTTTATTTAAGTTTATATAGTAATAGTTAGTTGAGAATTTTAAGTCCGTTGCTTTGCTTTGAGATTGACATGAACCTAACAATATCTCAACTACATTACATTTCTTAGTAAAATGTTATGATTTTAATTTGTGGTGGTGGATCATTTCAGTTGCAATTCATGTCTATTTTACTGTGTATTTTATACTCTTCATCAGACCTTCACCAAAAAACCGATAAAAGGAAATAAAAACATTCAGTTAAATTGAACCTCCACTTTTTTTGAAGTCTGTTTAAATGGTGGGTAAAGTTTAAAACTTTACCTAGATGATAGTAGGTAGAGAGTAAGCTAATTATATTGATTTGATCAATTAAACTTATATTCATTAGATGTGAAACACAAGCCAGGCTTGAATATAAGCAACATGTGGTATTACTTGATATAAATTGGAGCGTTAGGTGGAGTTCGCATTAGCTCCAAAAAATTATTTGATGACGGTGAGCAGTTTTAAGGCACTATTAATATTGATAAGTATCTCAGGGACCTCAGAAGCTGACACAAGTAATTTTCCCAGCAGGTCATTAGTGATACGAAAGAGACTATCACTTACAAAATTAGATCCAAAAATACAATTTGCCGTGTATTAACAATGCTTGTACTCTTGATTTTTTTGTTCGTTTTATGAGCCTCTTTAACAATTACTTGGTTTAAAATATAATAATAAATAAAATAAAATCACTGGTAACTTACAGCAGCCTTCATGTTTTCAATGTGTTGGTTGGACAAGCACTAGTCCTGCGCCGGCGCAGCGCACCTTATAACTCCTGCCCGGCCGCGTACCACGATGCTAAGTACTTAACATTGAGTGTAGCCCCTCGCAGACCCTGTACCATGAGATTGAGTTTTATTAGTTTCAGAGGCATGGATATACGATAGCTTCAGTACCCATTTCATTCATTCATGCTGTTCTAGAGTGAAATACTAAAATAAGACAGAGTTTTCCGTCACCTCTATTTAAAATTTTGAAGCGTCTAGGGTTGCGTGTAGTTTAATGGTTATAAAACTCTGATGTACAAAGCATGCTTTGTAAAGAGAGTGGAATCAATTACTTTCGATTTTTGGCAAATTAAATTTTAGTCAAGTAATACGATTGGCTGTTGGCCTGTTGAGTATCCATTGAACCAATCAGTGCAGCTAATGCGCGTTTGACAATTTGTCATTTTATTGTTGAGACCATTTTCAATCCACAATCCGCCCCTGCTTCATCCAGATCATAATGAAGTTATAAGTAAACGAAAAAAAACATTTTTACAAAAAAATAATTAACTCTGCCTAACTGCAAAGCATCAGTTTGTTGGCAGATGTAGCTCCTTTTCTCTAGCACATACTATTCACACAAAAGTACAAGTGACACGAACGACGTCGTGGACGGAAAATCCTTCATTGCTTACTTTTCGATGTTATCCCTTTTTTCAGTTATCCATTTTCATTTCTTTTTATGAACGTATTATAAATGTACCTACATAATGTATTGACTGAAGTTCCAAGAAGAATATTACCGTAGGAGTTGATTTCAGCAACCCATTCTATCAAACAATTGCATATTCAATTAAAAACTCACTAATGAGATTATCGCAGTTTGCGTGATAGTCCTACTTTTGTTTGAGGTCGTTATGCAAGCTGGACAGACAGTTAATTTTAGTTGGTGAATCGACCGAACCGATCGACCATTTCAGCTTCCCTTTGTGGACACGTCGATCCTCAAGTCTGCATTATTACGATCAGCCCTTGGACTGTCAAGTAATGTGTATCATTTTGACCATAAATATAAAAATAATAGTCGCACGGGTCGATCTCGGTGCAATCAAACATACATCCAGGGGTTCCCTCTTTGCTTCGGAAAGTTACGTTCTATGTGGGTTGGTATCTGAAGATCTTTGACAGTCGTTACGGATAGTCCGAAGCCAGGAAATCTGACACCAGTCTTGCCAGGGGTTCTCGGTTACTCGGTTACTGGGTTGTGGAAGCTAGGTTGGTAGTCGCTACATATAAAAACACTGGTAGTCAGCTAGTCATCCTGATAGACTGGAAGCCCCAATATAGTTTGGAAAAGGCTCGAAGACTGATTGCTTTAGCAGTTAATAAAAGATGGTATAGGGACTTGCCCTAAAGTTCACATACAACGTAAGATTGTGATGGACCCCGAAGAGTTAGGCAGAGTGTACTGTCACACCGGAGGACCTCCCTCTCGGTATTGTTTATTATGCCATCTGACTGAAGGGAGCTAATACATTTCTCCGGTACAAAATCATTTTTACATTGCTTATTTAAATATTACTAGCTGCCTCCCGCGGCTTCGCCCCCGTCATCTGGCTACCTGCCTATCCTCCACCTACCCTACACCTACCCTACACCTACCTAACACCTACCCTACACCTACCCTACACCTACCCTACACATACCCTTCACCTACCCTACACCTACCCTAACCAGCCCAAAAAATACAATAACATGTTTCAGGTCTCCTGGTACTTGTGAATCTGTAGTACTAAGGCAGCAGCGGCTCAGAATTTCCACTTCCTCCTCAATCTTAATTAATGCGTGCCACTTACCGGGATAAAAAGTAGCAAATGTCCCATTCCAAATTCTCATTTTGCCTGATTGTTACACAAACAAACAAACATTCACATCCTACCAACAGTATAAACGTGTATGTTTGTATGTTTGTCTGTTAAAGTCTGTTTGTATGTTTGTATGTTTGTATGTTTGTATGTTTGTATGTTTGTCTGTTAAAGTCTGTTTGTATGTTTGTATGATTGTATGTTTGTATGTTTGTATGTTTGTATGTTTGTATGTCTGTATTTTTGTATGTTTGTATGTTTGTATGTTTGTATGTTTGTATGTTTGTATGTTTGTATGTTTGTATGTTTGTATGTTT
Organism: Melanchra persicariae; assembly: GCA_947386135.1. NCBI lineage: Eukaryota > Metazoa > Arthropoda > Insecta > Lepidoptera > Noctuidae > Melanchra > Melanchra persicariae. The sequence continues at coordinate 20,238,154 of OX376659.1, read as the reverse complement.
GTATGTTTGTATGTTTGTGTAACAATCAGGCAAAAACGGCTGAAGAGATTTGGATGAAATTTGGCACACATGTAGTTCATATCCTGGAATGAGACATGCTACTTTTTATCCCGGTAAGTGGCATGGATCAATGAAGACTGAGGAGGAAGTGGAAATTCAGAGCCGCTGCTGCCTTAGTACTACAGATTCACAAGTACCAGGAGACCAGAAACATCAAGTACCAGGAGACCAGAAACAAGTGAAAGTATTGCCGGGGCTGTATTGGGTAGGTGTTGGGTAGGTGTAGGGTATGTGTTGGGTAGGTGTAGGGTAGATGTAGGGTAGGTGTAGGGTAGATGTAAGGTAGGTGTAGAGTGGGTGTAGGGTAGATATAGGGTGGGTGTAGGGTAGGTGTAGGGTTGGTGAAGGGTAGGTGTAGGGTAGCAGTAGGGTTGGTAAAGGGTAGGTGTAGGGTAGCAGTAGGGTAGGTGTTTCCTGAGTAAAAAAAATACAGTACAAATCAGGAAACCTTCCTATTTCCGATATTCACGCGGGCGAAGCCGCTAGTAGAAGCTAGTTTATAGTATTAGTAGGATTTATATTTCTGCCAGAGCCTTCTAAAGTTCCATCGACTAACTTATCTGCCAGTGACCTGCTCTTAAGGAGGGCACAGTACCTACAGCAGGCTCATATTTACGAGTAACGGGGGCGAGCTGACCCCCATGATCAGCAGTGCTACTACCATTAGTCTAAGGAGGCTGATAAAATACGTAATGATTTGCATTTACAGAAAGTATGGCAAAGTAGGATTCTAGATAAAAGTGTTTCGTGTTTTGCAGTTGATACGACGCCCCTGTTAGAATATAAGGGTTCCGTGGCAAAGACTTAATTAGAATGTACAGCTTTTCTAACTTGTTAGGACTTTTAAGTGTTTTTCCTCGAGTTTGTACTAGTTTTGTCCTTATTGCACTGGAATTACCAATAGATCTGCGTAAGATATGTTTTTACGGGCATAGCCAACACACTGCCGCTGCGACGCGCGGTTGGGCAACTGATAGCCACTTGCAATGAATGCATTCTCCCATTAGCTTTAGGATTAAATCACATTCGCAAAAACTTTACTTGGTTGAGCCTTTCAACCATCAACAATTGTAATACAAACATAATGCTAAGTTAGGGCTTAGTCATACCTACCATTTAATTACGTGTAGTGTAGTTTTCCCACGTAGATACTACTAAAATATTAAGAAGAACTTCTTCCTGAACTCTGCCCAACCCTTCAGGGATTTCGGACGTGCGTGATGTTGTTAGGTAACATGACTTGACTTCGCTTTAACTTCCGGAAAATTTCAACAATTTTAGAAAAATTTAAAGAATACAATTATTGTGTACTTTTACTTGATTTACCTTGCATCTGTACTACCTACAAAAAGTTATTTTAGCTGAAACTGAGTTTCATTTTCGTTGGAGTGCCTCCCACCAGGTGGGCTGATGGCCGAGTAAAAGACACGGCCGCGGCAGTGCGCTGGATGCAAGACGCACAGAACAGGTCGATGTGGTGACACCAGGGTCTTTCGGCAGAAATGATGATGAATGAAAATGGTGAAAATGATATTTCATTTGAGAGTTCTAACTTCATCTTAGTCAGCAAGGGTGTCTTATGTCCGAGTCCTAACTGCTAGGCATAGGTTCTGCGGGTCCCACAGCAGCACACAATGAGTCACTCGTGCGACCGGCCCATTGTTCACGCGGCGCCTTATTGATTGGCCAACCTTACTATTGATACCGGGGAATGAACCTGAGCTGCTATTCTATTGTCCATTAATACCACCTCATTATGTAATCGGGCTTTTTATTAAGTGCATTGTAATAATTACTTACTTTTTAGTTACTTATATACCTATACCTATCACATAACCTCGAGCTTTGTTTATTCGATGGGGATAGGCAAAATTTACAGAGCACCATCTGCTACGATACATACTTCTTTTACTAAGTTGTTTATAGGAATCTTTATTAATTTATTACACACTAGCTTCTACCAGCGGCTTCGCCCGCGTGATAATCGGAAATAGGGAGGTTTTTTTATTTGTATTGTAACTACACCTACCTACACCTAACCTACACCTAACCTACACCTAACCTACACCTACCCTACACCTACCCTACACTTACCCTAACCAGCCCAAAAAATACTATGACATGTTTTTGGTCTCCTGGTATTTGTAAATCTGTAGTACTAAGGCAGCAGCGGCTCTGAACTTCCACTTCCTCCTCAGTCTTCATTGATCCATTCCACTTACCGGGATAAAAAGTAGCATATGTCTCATTCCGGGATATGAACTACATGTGTGCCAAATTTCATCCAAATCCCTTCAGCCGTTTTTGCCTGATTGAAACACAAACATACAAACATACAAACATACAAACATACAAACATACAAACATACAAACATACAAACATACAAACATACAAACATACAAACATACAAACATACAAACATACAAACATTCACATCCTACTAATATTATAAAGGTGAAAGTTTGTATGTTTGTATGTTTGTATGTTTGTATGTTTGTATGTTTGTATGTTTGTATGTTTGTATGTTTGTATGTTTGTGTAACAATCAGGCAAAAACGGCCGAAGAGATTTGGATGAAATTTGGCACACATGTAGTTCATATCCTGGAATAAAAAATAGGCTACTTTTTATCCCGGTAAGTGGCATGGATTAATGGAGGCTGAGGAGGAAGTGGAAACTCAGAGCCGCTGCTGCCTTAGTACTTCAGATTCACAAGTACCAGGAGACCAGAAACATCAAGTACCAGGAGACTAGAAACATGTCATAGTAGTTTTGGGCAGGTATAATAATGTAGGTAGGGTAGGTGTAAGGTAGGTGTAGGGTAGGTGTAGTGTAGGTAGGTGTAGGGTAGGTGTAAGGTAGGTGTAAGGTAGATGTAGGGTAGGTGTAGGGTAGGTGTAGGGTAGGTAGGTGTAGGGTAGGTGTAAGGTAGGTGTAAGGTAGATGTAAGGTAGGTGTAGGGTAGGTGTAGGGTAGGTGTAGGGTAGGTAGGTGTAGGGTAGGTGTAAGGTAGATGTAAGGTAGATGTAGGGTAGGTGTAAGGTAGGTGTAGGGTAGATGTAAGGTAGGTGTAGGGTAGGTGTAGGGTAGGTGTAGGGTAGGTGTAGGGTAGGTGTAGGGTAGGTGTAGGGTAGGTGTAGGGTAGGTGTAGGGTAGGTGTAGGGTAGGCGTAGGGTAAGTGTAGGGCAGGTGTAGGGTTGGTGGAAGGTGGGTGTAGGGTAGGGTACCGGTAGGGTAGATGATTCCTAAGGAAAAAAATTACAATACAAATCAGGAAACCTTCCTATTTCCGATATTCACGCGGGCGAAGCCGCTGGTAGTAGCTAGTTTATAATATTAGTAGGATAGGTTCGTCTTCTTCGCCATAACTCATCGTTTGGGGTCAGGTTCTCTAAACTTTCCTGCGCTAAGTCAAACGATTTTGGTTTATCGTTTCGGCTTTCTTAGGGTTCTTTCAATTGCGCGGATGACGTCCAAGTGTCCAGGCCCACGAAGTGCATCGACATGCGCATCTTGGGCCTGGACGACTCCGTCACGGAGGAGGAGGTGTTGGCCGCCGTCGTCAGGACGGGGGGGTGCTCTGCAGAGGAGGTGAAGGCGGGCACCATCCGTCCTGACAACACGGGCATGCGAACCGTTGTGGTGAGCTGCCCCGTGTCGGCGGCCAATAAAATTTCGGAGGGCCGAAGGCTCTTGGTGGGCTGGGTCTCCGCGCAGGTGAAACTGCTGGAGCCCAGACCTCTAAAGTGCTTCCGTTGCCAAGTTGGCAACCACGTCGGAGCACTCTGCACCTCGCAGTGACCACTGCTTCCGCTGTGGTGTGGTTCCGAGGGGGTTGGAATGGAGTGCCAGTAATGGCCCCATTTCGCCTCCTCCAGACGAATGTTAATCTCTGCGCCTCTCAGGAACTGACGCTCCTGAGCAAGGCGCAGTGATTGACGCCTGCGGACAGCGAGCAATGGGTAGCTCGCTGTCCGATCAGGTCAGGCTAGAGTCGACGGCGCGTTTCACCCCAAACGCGCCGGAAAGAGCAGTCAGCAACGGAGACGGGGCCCGCCAGGGCCAGAGCCTGCCAGGGTTGCGGAATATGTTCGAAAGAGTTACCGCGGCCCTGGAAAGAAAGGCACTAGGAGGACTAAGGGTGGGTTTTAGTCAGTAAAAGTCTGACACTCCCTGCCGCTCCACCCAGAGCGGGAGGGGTCATTTGATGATTTCTAATCTTCAAAAAAAAAAAAGGGTTCTTTCAATTAAACTTCACCAGGTGCATTTATTAAACTTAACTAAGTACCTAATTATATATCGGAAGGTTAACGGTATAACTGCAGGTGTGGTTTTCCATTGATGTGGGCCTACCTTGGATTAGGGCTCCAATAGTTGCCGGACGCTCGGTGTCACCACTGCGTCGACTGTCGGGACGGCGCGGCGTACGCTAGCAGAGTGTGCCGCTTGAGAGGAGCCACGCCGTGCCCTCGTCTCTGTGGTAGGCAGTGACCTCTCGCTGCCGGCTGTAGTCCGTTCTAGGGTCGGCGGTGAGGAGTCCTGGGACGCGGTGGTCTCCTTCGGCTGCGGAAAGGGAGAGGGAGATGTCGAGTGCTCTCCCGGCCCGCAGCAGGCGCAGCTGCCCTCTTTCGGCCCCCCTAACTGGGTCCAGAGGCGGCGGACTTGGGGATGTCCGTTGCCCCCCATTCGTCCGGACCCGAGGTGGCGGCGCGTGGTGTTCCCGTGCGCCCCTCTGACGTCGCGGGGGGAGTTAAACACCTCACGCGTAAGCGGGGGGCCGCTTACGAGATGTGGCCCGCAGAGGCGGGCCGGCACCAGCCGGGGATTACGGAAGTCGCATACGTTCCCGCGATCCCCGGCGTAGGTGGAAGATAGAACACCGGGGTGGTTTTAGTCAGCAAGAGTCTGACAGACCCTTCCGACTGCCCCAGGGCGGCGGACATCCATGAGGATTTTCCCCCGTTAAAAAAAAAAAAGGGCTCCAGTAGTTCTGGCTAGGTCAGTTGGATGCAACGTCATTAGCGTCGCTATATATAACGCAAGGAAGTGGCGACACAAATATCAGCACGAATAATAGAGCAGCAAAACCTGCTCTGAGAAGTACGAGTATTGATGGCAGAATGAAGAGAAAGATTGATGTGACCTATGGCTGGCCTCGGGACCAGCGAAGTCTTCCGACCTGCACTCGTATAATGGGTAGAGCGGCGCCAGGGAGTGCTGACCTTCCGGTTGATACAGTTTAATTTCGGGGCACGGCAGAGAACTGACCTGGTTGCTGAATTGGGGGATGATCTCTCGCTTCCGACCATGACCTTTTAAGTTCAGCCGTGAGACACGCACTTAGTTGTTTGGCATATTACCATTTTTTTTTATTTTTGTGTACCGTGCGTGTTTCGTGTAGGTATGTGCTAAATAAATTTTATTCTTTCTTTCTTTCTTTTAGATAGGGTTTGCAAGCGCAAGCTGTTACTGCCGGGGTGATTGTGGACTGCCCAGCCAAAAGTGGTCAGGAGGCACACCGCGTGGTTTTAGTCAGCCCTCCGTCTACACCAAGACGGAGGGTATATACTCGAATGAGGATTTTAAAGATTATAAAAGAAGGTGTCCTGTAGTATTGAATGAAGCACCTGACTGAATACTTTAGCAATCAGTTTTAACTACACAACTTGTGTATTAGAGTTACAGATGACTCCTACACTAATTTAGGCTCAGAATGTAATGTATGTAGGTACATAATAGCATATTTTCTTCGTATTAGTCAAAACGACTGCATAAAGAATGTTCGTTAGTAAACAGTCGTATAAGGCTTGTTTGCGATAGATACTTAAGGTTGCCACACGTAGTCCTCGTAAATACCTGTATGGGGCGGCTCGGTGCTCGGAGCAGACATTGAGCCAGAGTTATTCGTCACTGCATATTGCTACCTATGTCTTACTAGGGCTAGCTTATTCCAGGTATATAGTAACTTGGTATCCAAGTTACACGAACGATGCGAGCGTAGATTTCTTTGTGATTGACTTACACAATAGGTAGGCGTTTAAGAGCGAAATGTGGTTCTATAGACCCGTCGAATACCGAATGTGGGTGTGGTGCCCCTGTTCAAAGCTTGAGCCACACGTTGAAGTGGCAATACATGATTAATTAAATTTAATTAATCAGGTATTCATTAATGTAGCCACCTACTGGACCCTTACAATCTAAGGTGTAATCCATCGCCCTGAAAAGAAGAAGAGTAGCAGTTCCGAACATTATCTTTTAACAGGCAATGCATCAACAGTATGCCTTGCCTAGGCATTCATACACTTATCCACCACAAATAGCTAAATCCCACAACCATGGAACTGCGTGAAACCCAGAATCAATCATACGAACTGTCAACTCTTTCCTCTCGACGCGACGCTATCAGTCGTATGAGTAATCGCCCAAACGACTTAATTGCGTTGTTTCAGCCTTGTGTTTAATGACACACGGTTCATATCTCAGCAGCGCCAGTGTGTCGTTCCTTTCTAATGTGTATCCTGGCAGGATATCATGCGGCCGCCTGACGTCACTCACAGTACTCCCGAGGGCCTGAGGGTTAGCCTGCATGTTGGTCTATCACGTCCATGTTGTCCATGTTCCAGCTGTTTCGTTGTTTCGGTCGTGTTAATGGTGCGTCACGACTTTGATCGGTAATGTGTAATTACAGTTGTGTAGTAAATTATTTGAATAAGGGACTGTGCTTGCTATAAACTGTTTGCAGGGCCTAAACCACCAACTCTTAAAGCAGTATTACTTTAATATTACTTCCAGTGGGAAAGAGACGGAGCTATACGTCCTGTATAACTCCGTCTCTTTCCCACTGGAAGTAATATTAAAGTAATACTGCTTTAAGAGTTGTTGGTTAAGCCCCAGGTCTGATTATGTCCTGCCAGGGCTGCGGAAATTGTTCGAAAGAGTTACCGCGGCCCTGGGACGCAAAGGGCAACAGGACGAACACGGATGGGTTTCAGTCAGAAGAGTCTGACACTCCCTTCCGCTCCACCCAGAGCGGGAGGCGTCATTCCATGATTTCCCATCCTTAAAAAAAAATGGTCTGATTTTGTGTTAGTGTTTTAAACTTTGTCAGTATCTTTCAGCCCGTTAAGCTGATTAGGCCAGTCAGTTGAAATGGAATCTGTCTTCAATTTAAACAAATGCTGACCATACCAACTAGAGTGAACTAATTCCATCTTATTTTCTTGTCAACTGATTACCTCTTATTTGGTCTCATTCGCATACCATTATATTGTATAAATTCATTGTGACACACATCATACGTACTCGACTTATTAAACAGAATTAGTACCTAGTCGAGTGCGTATCGTAATTTGCTATTAAAACTATAGCTAAGTAAATACCTACATAGGTAGTTACTTAGCTATAGTTTTTAATAGCAAATTATTCACACACATTAGTAAATGTGCATGCTATTGAACGCAAGCGCACGGTAAGCGGCGCGGGCGCAGAACGCATGTCATTCATATGTGGACTACCCCAGGCACCTACCTAGTATAAACTAGTGCTTATAGGCTGCCTGCAGTAGGTAGTAGGTACCTAACACACGTGTGGCCCACTTCAACGCTCACCGCCACATGTCCGTGTCTATTGCCAAATAGTCAGGTCATTCTCCCGGAGTTGTACCGTGCCTACCGACCATGATTTATGGAGGTACCGTGTTGAGGTTTACGTGTCCATAGCAAATTACTTTTCATGAGTTACTTGAGAGGTGGTATAAAACTGATAAAGTGATAACTCAGGATTTGTTTGAAAATCAAAAAAACATGTGAAGTGGCTGCCAAACGTTGATTCATTGATGATAGCGGCGTTTCATTTGGGCACACGCAGCTGGTGTGTTATAACTCCCCGTTTTTAAACGGTTTTATTTAGCTTGCCTTGTTTACATTTCGTGTTTTCATGTAAATTTTGACGTTCAAAAAGTGATGATTTCCAGCCTGACTTTTGAATTTGAATTTACGGTTTATTTTCATTTGTTTTTATTCCCATCAAATTTATTCCCCCTGACGATAGGTTCTTGAAGTTGTTGCAGTTGCATACCTTTCTGTGCGCATAACTCGACAAAATGTACTGAACAGCTCGGGGTTGGTCCCATAGTAAAAGTTGTTCATAATGATGAGTAGGTATCTTCTTAAGAGGTATTGCGTTTTTTATTATGTTACAGTTCCATGTTGCCTATTCTTAAATTAAATTGTCATAAAAAAACATCCAACGACACAAGAATTATGCTCTTTTTAAATCAAACAAGAACACAATGTTCCAAAAATATTTTATTTATAAAAAAATAAATATATCTTTCTTACAACTATGTTAATAACTTACTTAGACTATTTTATGTTATTAGGCAATAAAAGAACATAAAGTTTATCTACACAATATACACAGCGCTCGGGACACAAGCAGTGCAATCTAGCGACAGATCGCAGCTCGATCTCGCAGATCTCATCTAACTACTGACTTGTAAGTAAGTTGTAGCACAATATGCAACATTATTTTTTACTGTTTAGTTACATTCAGTTTGATTTTATTTTACTGAGGTAAGATGAATTAAACACTTGAAACTACTGTTATTGACTTTTAACATTCGTAGACTAACAAATAAACTTGTCGTCTTGTAACAGTATTACCTTATAGTCAGCAGTGCACTCACACCTTCCGTTCACTCGTCGAGGTCACTGATAAATTAAATGCTGATCATAGTCTACAAGCGGTAGACTGAACTACCGGAAATGTTCGAGCGGCCTGTCCAGCGGCGGCTGCAGCATCAGCGGGATGTGGTTGTGGAACTGAGGCTCCTCCTCACCCTCCGCACTGCTGCGCCCTTCAGCGCCCTGGGGGACTCCGTATTCAGCCGCCGGTTGCTGTTGGCTAAAATCCTGACCGACATTCTGGCCATTCTGGCTAAAATCTTGGACGAAATGCTGTCCTTGTTGGTTATAGTCATGCTCCTGCTGACCAAAATTCTGCCCAGGTTGACTGAAATCTTGGCCACCGCTGTGCCCGAAGGCATCTTGCCCAAATTGTGGGACTCCATACTCCTGGTCGGGTTGCTGATGCTGTTGTTGGTTGTTCACATGTAGGTCGTACTGTGCCTGGTCGAGTTGCTGCTGTATGTGATGTTGCAGCTGGTTTTGCAAGTCGTGGTACTGTTGTTCCCCAGCGTGCTGGTCATAACCTTGCGTGCCTTGCTCTTGGGTGAATTGATGGTGGCCGTTTTGTACAAATTGCCCCTCTTGACCAAAATGGCCGCCCTGAGCGAATTGACTGTCTTGACTGAAGTGGGCGCCCTGACCAAATTGACCGTCTTGACCAAAATGGGCGTCCTGACCAAATTGACCATCTTGCCCGAAGTGAACCCCCGGTTGAGCTGCGCCTATATCATGGGGCTGTGTTTGTACAGGATGCCAGCCGTCTTGGTCGAGCGTCGGCTGTGTGGGCTGCAAGTGTACAGTTGCTTGAGTAGGCAGGACTCCTGGCTGCGCCTGCAGCACGCCAGGCTGAGCACCGTGCAGATGCACTTCTGGTTGACCCTGGTGGAGATGAACCTCTGGTTGACCCTGGTGAAGATGAACTTCCGGTTGACCTTGGTGTATATGCACCTCTTGCTGACCTGGTTGCAGATGATACTCTGGTTGACCAGGTTGCAAATGATACTCCGGTTGACCTGCTTGCAGATGAAACTCTGGTTGACCTGGTTGCAAATGAACCTCTGGCTGAGCTTGATGCAGATGAACCTCTCGCTGTCCTGGATGCAGGTGCAATTCAGGTGACAACTGGACACCTGGTTGCACGGGTTGCAGATGAAGACTTGGTTGAGTAGGCTGTAGATGTACAGCGTGTTGCTGGAACCCTCCTTGAGCTTGCAGGAAATTCGGCTCTACGTGAGCACCTGGTTGTTCGAACACCACGCCCTCTTGACCTGCCTGTGGAGCTAGATGAAAGTGAGGCGCTTGAGGGCGTTCAAACAACACCTGACCAACGGTTGGGGAAGCTTGAGCCAACGGGAAAATTGGAGTTTGATAATTCAGGAATGGATACCTCGGGTAATTCGCAAAGAAAGACGTCTGGACTGCATTACCGGGACGCAAAACATACTGAAACTGATTGGCATATTGCAGGAGCGGAGTATAAGGTGCATGAGCGGGTACTGGAGCAGCAGCATGTACTAAAGGCCTTAAGTGGGTATGTTCTTGAGGAATGAAGTGAGGATGTGCTAGGCCTGGGGCTGGGAAGACAGGAGCAGGCGCGTGTAGGGGCACTGGTTGGACCAACACTGGTGGAGATGGAGCTGGCACGGGATGGGCTACAGTCGCCGTAGGCTCGCCTAAAGGTATCACAGAAGGAGCGGGCACAGCCGGCACCACCGGTATCACTGGCTTAGGAGCTACGTGATGATGATGGTGATGGAAATGATGGTCAGGTTTTGGCAATAAGACTGTTTTTGTATGATGATGAACTTGATTGAACTTGAGACCATAATGCGGATGAGGTACAGGGACTTTCTGTCCCACTGGAACAGGGTATCGTGTGCTCAGAGGATGAGCAAGAGGGACCTTCACGTTGGTAACCGCTGCTGCGGGAGGGTACGACACTACGACAGGTTTCACGACGGAATGCGTCACGACTGGGATGTCGTATCCCAGCTTGAAGGGTGGGACGGCGGACAGCACTCCTCGTTTGTGGTGTTTGTCCTTCGAAAATCGTCCAATCAGCTTCGCCTTGGCAGCCTTCAGATGCGCGACATCTCCCACCGCCAAGCACACGCACGCGCACAATACCACCGCGATCTGAAATACACCACGCACCATTTTAATTAGGATCCTCGCTTAGTTAGATCACGACATTCACGATCACTGTCACTGTCACCACATTTCACTGTAACTCCAAAGCGTCGATACTTACGATTGTAAGTCTCATGTCGATGCGGTCGCCCGGCTGGCGCGACTACCACTCAGAAACCGATTGTCATCGGACTCTTCCACCCATACTTATAACTTAAAACATATCAAATTAGTATGTAGCCAGCGCGTGCAGGTTTCACTAGCCAGCCGGACGTGCCAGCAGCGAACTTCGTCCTTACGCGATTATGCTTTCGACCGTTCCTAAACGACTGCAGCTAAATTCTTTTTCCGATTTACTGTTACACAATTTTGAATTCTATGACTTGCTGGCAGGGTCGAATTTGGAAACGATTGAGTATGTTTTAGGCAGTACGTAGGTGGCTGCCGTCATTCCTGTGTAACAAGTGTGCGTACGCGCATACCAATTGATCAAGAAACGTAATCGAGAGAAAATTGTACCAGCCGGCACAGGGACGAACTATTTCAGGTTAGCAGACATTGTCGACCACAATGTGGACAGCCGAATTTTGGCAGTTGTGTAGAAGGTATTGGCTCTATCAAAATATTTAAATTTGCAACAAATGAAACAATGAGACATTCAACCTATTAGGACAAAGTAATTTATTGTAAACATAGACATGCAAACAATGAGCACACTTCATAGTTGTTTAGTGAGGGTGTTTGTTTAGATGTAGGTACCTTTCTAAAATTTTATAGCCCACATTGAAAATGAATAAAAGGAAGGGTAAAAACAGACTAAGATCATTTCAATCATTTATTAAAATAATATCTGTAATAATATTTACATAATATATTTACAGACACATTTTCCCAATTTCGCAGAAAACTTGTAATTGTTAGCGACGAATTATAATTTCATAACTTACTTTTTATTTATTACTAAATTTAATTATTTGGTTTTTTGCCACATAATGCCTGCCACATTGTCAATTTTGGAATGTTCTCTTATTGCAGTCGTTATAGCGTCCACACACCGTTTTGAATTTTACATTTAAATTTTACTGTTCATTTTTTAATTTTAATAATATTCTTAATGTTTTAATCTTAATTCTAGTAATTTAATAATTGTTATTTTGATTTTAATTTTTCTTTAATTTTGACTAATTATGATATTGTTTTTTACTCAATGTTTTGTTATTTGTTTAAAATTATTTTTTCTTTCATCACTACGAGTAGGTAGCTATAAAATCTTGTTAAAATTTATATTTATAAATCTATTTTTATGTAAATGCTGTGGACGCCTGTAAGTGACAAATTCATCATAACACATTCCTATTGTTTTAATTAACTATGTTAATGTTTCCAGTGAGCTTGACGCCTATCGACAGGGTTGGTGGTCTAGCTCAGCGCCGGGAAAAATGGAAGGAAGAAAGGGAGGCCTTTGCCCTGCAGTGGGACGGAATAGGCTAAAAATAAATAAATAATGTTTCCCGTGAATACGTCGTTGGTGTACTTTTCAAATAAACTAGCTTTTACTCGTGACTTCGTACGCGTAGATCCCGTTGTTTCCCGTTCCCGTATAGCGCATAGCCTTCCTCATGAAAGTGGTTTTCATAAACAAAAAGAATTTTCAAAATCGGTTCAGTAGATCCAGAGATTACCCCCTACAACCTCATAAACTCACAAACTTTACCTCTTTATAATATTAGTATAGATAAATAAAAATCTGCCCAGCCCTCCACAACCATGTCGGGGTCGGTCTCCACAACCCAGTTACTTGATACGGGACCACTTGGCAGAATTGTTGTCAGACTTGCTTGCTTCAGGCTAGCTGGCAGCAAATATCAGCCGGGGCCAACGGCTTACCGTGCTTGCATAGGCGCGGAGGAGTCTCGCTATATGTTATGAATAGAGAATACAATCCCGGTATTCGAGATCCGGGGCTCCCACCCATTTTTTGACTCCGAAAATCCCGGTACTGTCTTGGCTAATCTCGGGATTTTCGGGACTCTTATCATATTCTTTCGAAATATTAACGAACGAAAGCTTAACGCCAACTAGGATTTATTTTTCATGTTTTATTCTACAAGCGACATAGTTACGCAGTAATTCACATCATTTAAAAGAAATGAAAAGTCAATTTAATCATCTCAAAAAGTTGTTTTAAACGGCTTTGGACACACGTCGTCAATGTTGTTTTTCGTCACCAACTGCATCAGCTGCATAAAAAGTGATTTTATTGGAACTTTTTAGTCGGATTTTACAGTAGTAGGTAGTAGTTGTTTTTTGAAGTCGCTATTTTTGTTTTGCCCCTTTACCACGCACTTCAAGAAGAACCTGTACCTACCTAAGTACCTATACAAGTTTTATGAAATTTATTGTTTTTTCTTTGAGCTTGATTTTTAACCAAATAGTCCAAATAGAAATTAACCAAATTATAGTCTAATTCCGGGATAGTCCCGGGGTTCGACTATTTGGTTATTATTAGAGAGCATGCTCGGGATTGTATTCTCTAACTATGAAATAATGAATCGTCGTCACCCATTCGCAGATCGACGAATGCGTGTAGACCGACCCGTGCGGCTATTATTACATAGCCACGACCTCCTTTATACTTATACTTATCTGAACCAATATTACCAAGACGTAGAATCGTTTGTTTGTCCATTTGTTTGTAAATCTCTGTAAATTCTCGTCTGAAAACAAAAAAAAATATCTAAAAAAATGCATAGTCCCTGCGGGCCACAGGAACGAAGGGGTGGGAAAAACCTAGTTTACAATCTTAAAAAGCTAGTCAATGATTGTGACGGTCCTGGCTCCGTCCCTGCTCCGTCAGGACATCGATATGCGGGCACACGCCCAGCGGTTACCAAATGTACCGCGATCACTTTCCTTGGCTCTCACCGGGCGGCGGCGCTGGCGGCTTGCGCGCAGCGCAGATCACTCGCCGAAGCCGCCTTCCAGCGACACATACTCTTGCGTAACTTTATATGATACCTACCTACACCATATAGCGTAGTTGTAGAAGTCCAAAAGTAAAGTAGGTTAACTACCCAATCAGAAATAGGTAGTTAGTTCGATACCTATTTCTGATGGGTAGTTACGAACAGTGTTTGTAACAAACAGGTGAAACGAAGCATTGTGTTATTTTATGTAACCTCATGTGTGTGCCAGACAGATTTCGGCATGTGTATTTGTTTTTGAAATTGGCTGATTTATCTGTTTGCCTTCTGTGATATTTCTCTTGTGCTGATGCTTGCCGAGACACAATATTCCGCCTACTGACTGTCGAATGTTTACAAATTTTCAACACGTAGCTAAAGCGGTTTTACCTACTCTCTCGGAATGAAGATCTGACATTTTATTGAATTTTGTAATGTAGACTACATTAGGTAATAGGTAGAATAGGTACCTACTTGCTTTTCATTTCTCGACCTACGTTATTTGGATTAGATTCAAACTCTGGTTAAAGACATTTAATTCTCATAAAGAAATAACATTTCACTTACATGAGAACAAATACACTTGGGAGCAAATAAATCGAGCCACTACCTTTTTTCACGTAAAATGGTAAATATTTTTGGTAATATGGAACGTATCAATTCGAACTATATATCGCCTAAAAGTTTAGTTAATAACCTTTACAATGAGGGTAAATTATTGAATAATAACCTTATTGAATGATAAATTATTGGCTCTGCAAGAAAAATGGTAATTTTGATAGAAAATTTAGTAGGGCTAAAACAGTCCATAAAAACAATAAAAAACAAAATTATTGCAAAAAAAATATTCTTAATAACTGGTATTACCCCCCCGGGCCCTGATACATTCTTGTAGCCTATTAGTCATCGATCTGATCAGCGTTACGATGACATATTGTGGTATGTTCTCCCACTCTTCAAGCACAGCGACTTTAAGCTCGGGAATGGATGAAACAGCGGGAACCCTGGCTCGGACTCTCCGTTTTAGCTCGTCCCATAGGTGTTCGATCGGGTTCAAATCGGGACTTCGTGCTGGCCATACCATTTGTTGAATCCCGATCGCAGACAAGTATTCCGTAACGATCTGCGCGGTATGAGGTCTCGCATTGTCATGCATAAACAAGAAATTTTCTCCGACAAAACCAGCATACGGCATTACGTGGTTTTCAAGAATGTCAGTTATGTATCGGTCAGCTGTTAATCCACGTCTACCACTGCCATCGTTGGCGGGGTCGACGAAGACAAGTTCCGTTTTTCCGTCTAGAGAAATTCCTCCCCACACCATACAAGAACCACCACCAAAACTCACCGTTTCTCGAATGCAACATTGGGCAAATCTTTCACCAGGACGTCTATACACTCGGTTTCTCCCGTCATTGCTAAAAAGACAGACTCTTGACTCGTCAGAAAACAAAACTGACCTCCAGTCTTCTAACGTCCAATTAATGTGTTCTCGAGCAAACTCCAAGCGAGATCGGCGATGAGCTACAGTCAATTTTGGGCCAGTTGCTGGTTTGTGTGATGTTAAATTTCGTTCTTTTAGTCTTCGTCTCACTGTCCACCTACTGATTGCGACTCCTCGAACGTCACGTAACGCTTGCTGTAGCTGAACAGCATTAAGTCCACGGTCGCGCAACGAATTGGTTGCAATAAAGCGGTCGTCACGTTCTGTTGTTGCCCGTGGTCGGCCAGTTCCAGGTCGCCGAACAAAAGCACCAGTCTCCAGATACCTGCGGTATACCCGCTGTACCTTTGAACGACTCAAATGAAGTCTGCGTGCCACTTCACGTTGTCCGTGTCCAACCTCAAGTAAAGCTACAACTTGGGCAGCTTCCGTCGGTGTAGTATCCATTTTATCAGGTTATTTTGATTACACAGACACAGATAAAGACAACAATAACAAGTAATATGGGTATGATTAACAAAAACCTCAAATTTAATCTTTTCTTAACAGAGTACAATAAAAATGTCATAAGCAAATTAAATGCGATAATTTTATTCTACCCTTTAAACTTTAATAAAAATGAAATTTTGACAACTAACTACCCTCATTGTAAAGGTTATTAAATACCCTTTTAGGCGATATATGTTTCGAATCGATGCGTTCCTTAATACCAAAAATAATTACCATAATGCGTGAAAAAGGAAGTGGCTCGATTTATTTGCTCCCAAGTGTAGATAACAAAAAGTAATCATAAATTGTCCTTCGACACTCGGACTTACAATTTATTCTCACAAATATTTTAAAATTCTTGAGTGTACCCACAACCAAATATTATTAACTTACGTTGTTTGGAGACAATGAATAAGGTTTGTGGGTACTCCCAAAAACTAAGTTGCAAAAATACCCTGCTTGACGATTAAGAGTGTGATCCCATTGTCACAGTGCAGATAAATTAGACAGTAGTACAACTGTTGTTTACAGCTGCTGTTTTTAAGTTTTTTTTTTTTTTTTTACTTATTTTCTTTTTTTTTCGTACCTTTTTTTTTTTTTTTTTGGATGGGAAATCATCAAATGACCCCTCCCGCTCTGGGTTGAGCGGCAGGGAGTGTCAGACTTCTACTGACTTAAACCCACCCATGCTCCTCTTAGTGCCTTTTACGTTCCAGGGCCGCGGTAACTCTTTCGAACAAATCCGCAACCCTGGTAGGTTTTTTCGTACCTTGGTTTAACGTTACTAGCAATAATCTTTTATGGTTATTTATATTGATATTTTCAAGAACGTATTTTTTTAGTTGGGTCTTGAAAATATTGATCGAATTCGCACTCTTTATCTCGATTGGTAATTTATTGAAAAGTTGCACTCCCTCATAAACAAGTGATCTTTTACCTTGAGTGGTTCGCACTCGAGGAAGTACGATGTGATCTTTTCTACGACTGCTACGGTTATGTAATTGATGTATTTTGGTGAATGAAATTTGTGTATGTATAGTTTTATTAAGTATTTTTTGAATAAGTATGCAGGTACAGTATACGTGAAGCTGTTTAATATTCATGAGTTTCGTGTCTTTGTATACTTTAATTGTAGGTGTTAGGTAGTCGTAGTGAAAAAGCATTTTAATAATTTTGTTTTGTGCAATTTGTAGGTCTTTTAGGTTTGTTTTAGGTGCATTGCCCCAGATTTCGAGTAGGTACAGTATGTGTGGCTTACTTAAACTTATGGCAGATTGCCATGTTTTCGATATAGGTACCTACCTAGTGTTTTGACTACAGTTGGATGTGAAGACAGTTCTGTTTTAGTTGTTTACTTTACTAGGTACTACTGATGATCATGCTGGTTTTATAAACAGCTGGTCTCACCGTGTAAACTTATAATAGTTGCAGTGAGCGTATAGTGAACTGCGATTCCATCTTGTTTCTATGGGTGGGCAGCTCACATCATGTTCACTTCACCTAAGCATACACGGCGAGTTAACAGCCGGTCGATTCTGTCGACATCTCACGGTGTTCACCTTGGCGGAGTGAACGACAAAAGAGCTGTCATTCCATCTTATTTGTATGGTTTGACAACTCACCCGTCGTGCGCCCCGCCCGGGTGTTCACTTCGACATGTTTACAGAATCGCACTGCAATCGGACTGCTGTGGCTGCTTCTACTCTTATTTCCACACTAAAACAAAACTGAATTACTTTCTGAACGATCTTTCTCAAAAGTGACATATTTTTTGACATTGACAAGCGGATCGGCACATTAATTAAATGTCAATAATTGTCATGTCAGAAACAAAAGTTGTTGTCGTTGTTGATCAAACACAAATATTATGATAAAATAATAATTACTTACTCCTAAAATTTACAAGATAAATTATAAATACTGCATAATGGATAAGTTTAGTGACGAAACAATGTGCAGGATATGTTTTAAGAAACAAGATACAATGTTCTCATTGTTTCGTAAACGAAAAGGTCTGTCTCCTTGCGAGAAACTGTACAGAATTGGTGTAAAGGCCGACGTGAATGACCCAGGACCTTCTTGCATCTGTTGTGACTGTCTAACAGAGTTGGAGACTACAGTTCACTTTTTAGAAAAATGTGAGAAGTCTAACCAAATACTTGCTGAACACTTGGACGATATTTTGAAGGATAGTAATGCTCTTCACTTTGATAGTAGAGTAGTAGACGTTAACCAGGATGAGTGTGAGTTTAACGTGAGACAGGAGTTGAAGAGTGGTGAGTTGGTGCTGGATGAGGAGGCTCATTGTGAGGAGTGCGGGTCTCGCAGACGATGCCGGCACTGGGCGCCGCCCGCCACTCACACCTGCCCCAAGTGCAAGAAAGTGTTCAACAGAAAGTTCAACTTTAAATTACATCTGTGAGTATCAAGATTAGCTTTTAATCAGCAATATTTAGCTGTTTCTTGAAAATCTCCACTAAAGTGGGTATTTTTTGAACAAATTCTTCTACCTTCAATTTGGAAAAAAAACAAACTTATATTTACCACTTTTTAACAGTGGGAGCTACACTTGGCTAGACTCACTCTTCTATTGTCACCGGTACACTTGTATTGTTTGACTGTTTTGCTTGCTGTGTTAAGTTCACAAATATATTCATAAGTTCATATGTTTGTTATTCCGTGCAAGTTATAGAAATGTGGCACTCATACAGAATAATTTAATAACTTACTCCAGCTGGTCTTGACATTGTAACTGTGGTTCAAATATTCTAACAACCTTGAGTGGCAACTGGCAAGGTCCATGTTTAGCACAATATTATTGAAAGAATTTCTTACAGCTTACTTCATAACATAAATAATATAATTATGTAACAGAAAACTAAATTTAATTTTTTTCTTAGTATTTATAAAGTAACAAGAAAATTTACATTATGAAATCACAAAAAACATTACTGACCAATCGGAACATCTATCTATCTATTGGGGTATGGTATCCGCACGTAGTCCTGATGTTGGACCATTTTACCATGCCATGGCGGCCATCATTCCAACCAGCCAACCTCCCTCCAGAAGCAGATCAGTCCTCCTAGTGTGTTCAGGATATCTGTAATTAAGGAGCATGTGCAATACGGTTTCAAAGTTAAACTGGGACATCACATTTGCTTCTGTTTTAATATTTTGATGCTGAAACAACTTGTAAAAACCTAATATAAAATGTTCCAATTCTGAATTGGAATTAGCTATACTCAGTGTTAAGTAGGTATCATTCTGAAAATAATAATTAATAGTTTTTGTTCATCTTCCATTTCAACATACTTAATTCTATTATTCTTTATGGCCCTAAGCCATTCAACTGCACCTAATACATCATGTTTGCCAACAACGCATGCCGCACCAAGGAAATGTATGATTCAACCTCACCAGTCAATGTGAAAGTGAAATTAAGTGTGTAATGTGAATGCTACGTAGGTATCAGTGGGTCTGTGTGTGTTGGGTTCGGTATTCCCAATCATTATAAGGGCCACCCTGTATTTATAGGAAATGAATTTGATTGTCTCAATTTCAGGGGGTTTTAAAAGGTAATTAAAAATTAGTATTCTTCTAAACAATATTGTTTTATAAATTATAAAACTGGCCAGACTGCAGTATTCTTATAAACAATGTTGTTTTATAAATTATATTTGAATACTGAGTGCAGTCTTTGGTTTTTTCCCCAGGACTGGAAGAGTCAGTCTCATCTGCCTTCATCCTAATTCATTTGGGGTTGGTTGACAAAAATGTAATTGACTTGTTCCAGTATGAATATTTGAAACTCGGTACTTACCAGTTATTGGAATGGCACAAGCATTCGGGAGATGCATTATAAATGGACATTTTAAATAAAACTAATATCAGTAGGCCAGTAGGTTACCTTTGAAAATTTAACACAAAATATGAGTGATAATCTATACAATACATACATACCTGTCTCTCTCATCATAAACAGTCGTAATGTTTATTTTATGCTCAGTAAGTGCTCTATATGTAAAATAAAAAAGTTGTGTAATGTAAAATTGAGGCAATCATTCTGGCCCTGCAAGCGAGCTACACATTGATCTATGCTATGTTGCAGGAAGCGCCACAGCCGCGAGCGCTCGTGGTCGTGCGCGCGCTGCGGCGCCGTGGCGGTGTCGCGCTGGCTGGCGGCGCGTCACTGTGCCCCGCGCATGCGCCGCGCCTGCCCCGTGCCCGGCTGCGGGAAGACCTACACCAGCACCACCAACCTCAGCGTGCATCTCAGGGGACATAGCGGTTGGGATACTTTGATCGTTTCGATTTCGACTGACACGTATTTAGTATTTAGAACCCCCACCCTGCCATGTGGCAACCAACAACTAAGAGAGTACGATACTCATGTCTTTCAAATTGTTTCAGGTGAGAGGCCATTTGAGTGCAATCATTGTGGAAAGAAGTTCTCCAGCAAGAATACTCTGCAGAACCACATTAGGATACACACAGGTAACTTTTTTTATAATAGTTTGAACAGATACATTAACTTCTAGTTAAGGCCTGACCTTCAACAATCCATAACATGGCCTTTGGTCCACTGTCAGTTGCCTGCTGTGGTCAAATATGATTGTGGATAAGAAATTTGAAGGGAACTCCTCAAGCTTAGGTATCAAGATGTCTGAGAGTGTTTCAGGACCGCCTAAATAATTTATGAAGGAACTTTCGAACACTAAAAAAGCCCATTAATTTGTCAGGCGCGCTCCCCTACATCTGCCCCATATGCGGCAAGCAGTTCCGCACCAACAAGCTGTCGGCGCACCTGGCCACGCACAGCCAGGCGCGCCACGCCTGCGCGGCGCCGGGCTGCGCCAAGCGCTTCGCGTCGCCAGCCGCGCTGCAGCGCCACGCGCGCGCGCACGCGGGGGGCGGGGGGGGCGCCCGCGCGCCGCCCGCGCACGCCTGCGCGCTGTGCGCCGCCAGGTACTACCACAAGCAGTCCTTGAACAAGCATGTGAGGAAGCAACATGCGCAGGTTGGTACTCAATCTATAAAG
This sequence comes from Melanchra persicariae, assembly GCA_947386135.1. Taxonomy (NCBI): domain Eukaryota; kingdom Metazoa; phylum Arthropoda; class Insecta; order Lepidoptera; family Noctuidae; genus Melanchra; species Melanchra persicariae. The sequence continues at coordinate 20,217,339 of OX376659.1, read as the reverse complement.
TAGATGCTCATGTGGGACGGGGTAGTTAAGATGCTTTTGTAGCAGAGCAGAGGTGCGAGGTACCGAAGCGTATATGTATATATTTTTTTTGAACGTTGCCCCATACTAGGAGTTTCTCCTGTATCGTGGGTGCGTTTATGCGTAAATAATGTTATGCGAAAATAATAATAATAATAAAACTCTTTGCCCCCAGTAATCTGCAACTGATGGAGCTACTGAAGGTAACTGAAACTTTCAGTAGTGTCATCAGGATGGAGTTTGGTGTGGACAAATGTGCGGTCATGCATGTAAAGCGTGGAGAGATTATGGAATCCATGAGATGTCAACTCTCGGATTCTATAAACCTGAGATCCCAGGCATCAATGTTACTGACATGAAGCATTCGTTGAGGGAGCGCTTCTTTGGCTGCCTGAAGAAGGTGTTCAACAGCCTTCTATCGGGCGGAAACAAGGTGCGCGCGTTCAACGGATGGGTCATGCCGGTATTGATGTACTCTTTCGGCGTACTCAAATGGACTCAAACGGAACTTGACGCCCTGGATAGCCGGGTCCGTACTCTGCTGACTGCACATCGAATGCATCACCCACGGTCGTCGGTAATGAGACTATATATCCCGCGAAAGTGTGGAGGTCGAGGCTTTTTAAGTTCTAAGACTCTACAATCGCGAGATATGCAGTCTCAGGGAATATTTCCTAGCTGTCGACGTGGGTATGCATCGAGATGTAGTGGCGATGGACAAGAGACTCACCCCGCTCTCCTTGGCAAATGAGAACTGGCGCAAACCTGCGGTGCTTGACACTAACGATCGCAGGGCGGTATGGCAGAGCAAGGAACTTCACGGACGCTTTTTCCGGGCCCTACACGGGCCCGACGTGGATCAGTTAGCGTCCGTAGCCTGGCTACGTTTTGGTGACCTCTTTGGGGAAACCGAAGGTTTTGTCTGTGCAATTATGGACGAAGTTATCATGACGAAAAACTACCGGAGATTTATTGTGAAGAACGGCACGGTTGACATATGTCGGGCATGTCACCGTCCGGGAGAATCAATTCGCCTCATTATCTCTGGTTGTTCTCGTCTTGCTAACGGAGAGTACTTGCATAAACACAATCTTGTAGCCAGGATTATCCATCAGCAACTTGCTCTGAAATACTCTCTTGTGGAATCGAAGGTGCCGTACTACAGGTATGTGCCCGACTCAGTTCTCGATAATGGCAGTGTCACATTGTACTGGGATCGTTCCATCATCACTGACAGGACTATTGTTGCAAATAAGCCTGATAGTGGACCGAATCGAGAGGCGTGCAATGATTGTAGATACAGGGTGTCCCGTAAATAATGGATCAAACGTAACGGGTAGGTAGCTTACCTCATTTCCAACAACTAATTTGAACAGTAAAAAAAAAACCCATAAGGTAACCAAGATAATTTTTTTTTTCGATTTTTACTATTTTCTGTACCAGCATTCAGTGTTTTTAATGCTGTTGCTGCAAATGGTATCATATTTAGGTGTGATTTTTGTCATACATTTCTGAATAGTTTACTAGTGTTATAAGATACCATTTTTTTAAATAACATTTTATTTGCCTTAGAAAAAAAATCTTGAATTGAAAAGTTTTGTTTTTAAGATGAAAAGACCAGAATTGGAAAAATTCTCCTGTAAAAAAATTGTATGACACCGAAGTGTACCATTATTTTAAAAACTTGTACAATTACTAAGGTTTGCAGATTGGTATAAAACTTACGCCTAGTCTTTGTCGTTACAAAGATATTGCTATGAATCTGACAGAGGTGCAAAATTACGAAATAAAATAAAATTGAAAAAGTGTGCACAATTCAACTATTTTCTTAAAAATGTTTAGGTATCTCAGCGTATGAAAAAACTTAGGAGGTTAAATTAAAAAAAAAATACAAATAAATCGTTTATTTTGTTTTTACAGTAAATGTTCAAACTGACGTCCCCCTACGAGAATGCAAAGTCTGCACCTCCTAATAAAGGAAGCTCTTATCCGACGGACAAAATGGCTGTTGTTTATTTCTGATACAGCAGATTGGATGCGCTGACGTAATTCTTCTTCCGACGTTATTCGTTGTTTGTAAACTTTGTCTTTTAAACATCCCCAATAAAAAAAATCTAAGGGATTTAAATCCGGAGATCGCGGAGGCCACAAAATTGGTCCTAATCGGCCGATCCATCTGTCAGGGTAAGTTTCATTGAGTTGCGCCCTTACTGCCGTCGCATAGTGAGCGGGGCATCCATCATTTTGTAACCACATTGCTTGCCGCACGTCTTCTGGAATATTTTCTAATAACGTTGGCAACTCATTCCTTAAAAAATGCAGATAGTATTCGGCGTTTAGAGTTGCTGGTAGTTCAAAGGGCCCTATTATTTGCCCATTTATTATTCCTGCCCATAAATTTATTTTAAATTGATGTTGGCTCCTGTCCTCTCGCATCAAATGTGGGTTTACCAGCTGCCAACTGTGCAAATTATGCAAATTGAGATATCCATCTCGCCGGCATGAAGACTCGTCACTCCATAAAGTTTTATTAAAAAAACTGTGGGTCCGCCCGTATCATTCTAAGCATCCTTTGGCAAAATGCTACTCTTTGCGGGTAATCACGTGACGTCAGCGTTTGAACACGTTGCACGTGATATGGGTGCAACCGGTGCCTTTTTAGAACTCGATGTACCGTCGATCTTGGAATACCTGTGCGTTGCGCTATGACGCGAATTGAGACCGACGAATCTTCCTCGATTTCTCGAATAATAATTTCGTCATTGACTTGTGACGGTCGCCCTTCACTGGCACCCCCAACTCCGGTGCCAAGAATTCTTCCCTCAAGAAGCGCGTTATGCACTCTAATGAATACGCGATAGTCGGGATGTCGATCCCGGTTCGGGTATCTTTCACGATACAATCTTGCGGCCGCCCTGGCATTACCTCTTGCTTCTCCGTAGATAAAATGCATTTCGGCATACTCCCGTGGCGTGTACTCGTAACGAGGCATCGTACTACTGCACACACGTACAACCACACACAAACGATTGTTTTCGAAGTCCGTAGGATTGCCAAGTCATTCATCCAAAACACAAACAGTTCCAAATCGTTAGGCAAAGCAAAGTCCAAATACACCGCACAAGTTTAATTTTAAGGAACACAACAGTTAGGCACAGCAGGAGCGAAAGTAGTCTGACGTACGTATCAACTCGAAGAGAGATTCGTGTCAACTAAACAAATAAAATCAAGCAACATTACCAAAAATACAAAAGCGGCGCTATCTATCCCTTTCACACTGAGTGAGGTGCAACTCCGCAGGTAGCGGTCCCAAATGCCGAACAGATGACGTCATCGGCTCGGAATTACGTTACACGCTTAACCACATGCTTAGATTACAAGCATAAGCCATTACGAGAAAGAAAAGTTAGATTGTACCATTTTAATTTCTGTTCTGTCTTCTTCATCACATTCATACGAGTAGCAATATCTTTGTAACCGCAAGGACTAGACGTAAGTTTTATACCAATTTGCAAACCTTAGTAATTTTACAAGTTTTTAAAATAATGGTACACTTTGATGTCATACATTTTTTTTACAGGAGAATTTTTCCAATTCTGGTCTTTTCATCGTAAAAACAAAACTTTTCAATTCAAGATTTTTTTTCTAAGGCAAATAAAATGTTATTTAAAAAAATGGTATCTTATAACACTAGTAAACTATTCAGAAATGTATGACAAAAATCACACCTAAATATGATACCATTTGCAGCAACAGCATTAAAAACACTGAATGCTGGTACAGAAAATAGTAAAAATCGAAAAAAAAAATTATCTTGGTTACCTTATGGGTTTTTTTTTTACTGTTCAAATTAGTTGTTGGAAATGAGGTAAGCTACCTACCCGTTACGTTTGATCCATTATTTACGGGACACCCTGTATAACCGTCCCGCATGACGAGAACCTCGTGAAAGCCGAGAATGATAAACAAATAAAATATCTTGACTTGGCTCGCGAGGTTGTCGACATGTGGGATGTGAATTCGGCAATCATTGTACCGATAGTCGTCTCAGTCAACGGCTTAATAGCCAAGAGCCTCGACCAACACCTTAGGAGGCTCTCGTTAGGCAGCTGGATCAAGGGCTTGATTCAGAAAGCAGTACTTCTGGACACGGCTCGTATTGTTAGGAGGTTCCTCTCTTTGGAGCCCTGACTGCCGGTAGCTTGGACCCTGTTTCCGATACCGGTGAGCTACTATTTTTTATATTTTTAAGTGTTTTTTTTTATTTTTTTGTAGAAATATTTAAAAATATAATTAATATGTGTAAAAGTGAATAAAGGAAATAATGCTACATAGTTAACGGATGGCTGCAATCGTACTTCCGACAAATACCATCTGAGCAGGCTGGCTTTGTCAAGAGTCGAGGCACAAGAGAGCAAGTCGTAAACATGAGGCAGATGATAGAGAAGAGCCGGGAATTTAATGTTCCAATGCTCCTGTGCTTTATTGACTACTCCAAGGCGTTTGATTGTGTGCGGTGGGACTGCCTGTGGAGAATCCAGGAAATGGGAGTACCTTCGAACATACAGAATTGATCGCGAACTTATACGAGGATGGAGTGTCGATGGTCAGGGTGAATAATGTGGTTTCAGGACCAGGAGTACCTACGCCAAGGATGTATTCCATCCCATCTTCTATTCAATATCTATGGCGAATACATTATGAGAAGGGCCTTAGAAGAGTGGGAGGGTGGTATCGCAGTAGGTGGCAGTAAGATCAGCAACCTCCGATATGCAGATGACACCACATTGTTTGCGTCTTCAGAGCACGAACTGAGCACTTTGCAAGGATAGAGCATGATAGCGAGATGGTAGGACTATCGATCAACAGGTCAAAGACCAAAGTCATGATCGTCGACCGAGCTGGACACACCGCACCGCACGCACGGGAGAGCTTACTGATTAGGAATTCATGACTGAGTTTGTGTACCTGGGCTCCATGATTAGTGATCAGGGAGGATACGATAAAGAAATTGGGGGGCGTACACAGATGGCCAAAGCTGCCATGAACAAGATGTCGAGAATATGGCAGGACAAAGATCTTTAACAGTACCAAGAAGACTAGTGAGAACTCTGGTATTCTCGATATTTCTGTACGGTTCCGAATCCTAGGCATTTCGCACTGTGGATCGAAAAAGGATTGAGGCTTTCGAAATATGGTGTTGGAGAAGAATGTTGCGCATACCTGGACAAAGGACAAAGCGCACTAATAAGTCCATTCTCAACCAGCTAAACATCAAATACAGACTCTCTGCAATATGCTACCAGCGAGTCCTAAGTTACTTTGGCCATATTGCTCGGAGAAAGCCAGACAACCTCGAAGAACTGATGGTGGTGGGAAAGGTTGATGGTTAAAGACTGCGCGGACGTTCACCTACTCGCTGGTCAGACCAGATAAGGTCACAGGACTCACGGTGACCACTGCCCTAAGAAGAGCCGAAGACAGAGTGGCATGGAAGCAGCTCGTCTGTGACTCCGTCAAAGCATTCCAAGACGGGCACGACCTTCAGAAATGAAGACAACGAATAAGAAGAAGAGACTACCTCACCTTTGAGAGACCACAGGCGTTATGTTATGTTGCTATTTTTACGCTGTTAAACAACAGGCGTTATGTTATGTTGCTATTTTTACGCTGTTAAAGGATGCGTTGTGTGTAAATAAAGATTAGAAAATACTGGACCACTTGCGGCTAAGCCTTCTTATCGCCTTGCCTCATCATGTGGTCATCATTGCGCCTGATCTTAGCAGGAATTAATGTATGTACATATGTTAGTGTGTACATCATACGCGATCCACATGCGAATATGATTGGGTCCGGAGGACTCTCACTGTAAGTGACATCAGCTACTTAATATTCATCGCGCACCAGTTTGTTAACAGCGTTATTTTATAAATTGACGGTAACAATCAGTCGCTTTGAAAGGAGAACTCTTAATAAAATACTAACAATAAAGTGCAAGCACTGCGGGTTAAACCTATTTTTTTATTGGGACAAGCTCGCCACTGTTCCCAACCACAGAGCCAGGATCAACAGTAGCGACCTCCAGAAAAACGGCGAGTCGATGAAGCTCGAAGAGTCCCAGAGAAACAATTCAACTGTCTTGTTTCACTCAACAAAATGAATCTGAGAGCTACACGTCACTCGTGCTTAGTCGGTAGGGTCGCAGCTTAGTGAGTCTTGTCTTGTTACACCTATGATTGTGATAAGAGCGTCGATAGTACCCCTCTATACAGGGTTTTCCAGAAGTTCATATTTAAGGATGATGTTTCCTTACTGTAGGTATACAGTAAGGAAAAAATAGCAATAGGTACTTAAGTACAAAAAAATATACAAACATCCGAAATGAGAACCTCCTTCTTTTTTAGAAGTCGATTAAAAAAAAACTATTTTTCAAAAAAATCGACCAGAAAAAAGGACTAAAAAGTTCCAAAGGAATGACATTACAAGCAATTAGTAACAGTTGGTGGCATTTACTTTAGTTCAATCACTGATTTGATGTCACCAACTGCATCAGACTGCTTGATAACTTCGGAACCTTTTAGTCGTTTATTGAGGTCGTTTTTTGTATATTTTGTATGTTTTGATATTTTGTCCTTAATGTATATCAGCTACCCATCATAACCTTAATATGAGCACGCACTTCTGGAACACCTGTATAACGGACGAAAATTGAACTTATAACCTCCTGTAGAGCTATTCTATCAACATCTCGCGTCCCTCTCTTTACAGAGTAGACCGACTGGTCGCAAGTCAGACGGGTCAGCTATTGAGCTGTGGCTATCCTGCAGTAACTCATAGTAGGTTTTTATTTATGACAACTGATTGTGTTTTGGCAAATGATGACGTCACTCAGAGTGTCTCTTGTTGCAGCACCCCGTGCCGGCGGCAGAAGAAGAAGCCAACGACATCACCAAAGAATAGTCGTCAGTCAAACCAATTTAGTTAGTAAGTCGAACAACACTTCTTGAGATACGTTTTATTAGTGATGGGAATCGATTTATCGTCGGATGACGGATGTCGATATATCGCCATCGCTCGAATAGTGCCAAAGACACACAGGAACGGGGAAATACTTACTCGTAATACTTTTAAATTACGAACTTTAGTTGAATTTAGTCACTATAGTAAATCAAAGACTTGATTAAGTAAAAGTATCATTTTGTTAACTATTTCATAAGGTTTATCTATTTATTTTTAAGTAAGAACTCAGCTGATATTTGTATGTTTTAAGACTAATTCAGCGAGCGTTTTTGTGGTTAAGTGAAACCTGTGCAATGAACCGGCGGTCAAGGTCGCCGCCGGCTCGACGTGATAATAAAACTATTTGTCACAGATTATACTCTTGTTTTCTTTGCGGTTCTATTTATTAGAGCTGTGATAAAAAGATTTAGCAATAGTAATGCTGTTTGCATTATTTCATTAGGTAAGTCTAATTGGAAATGAGATATAGATCTTACGAGAACAGGTGGAGACATTTCTATTCGTAGAATGCACCTGTACATTGTATTATGCGTTTATTAATTGAATGATCTATGACGTAATTGTTACGTAGTGCGGGTGCGGACGCCGCTGCACGGTCGCCGCGCGGTCGGTGCAATGTCGGTTGCAACGCGCGACTAAGGCTGCAGCTTTGCGAAAATCAATTAGGGCAATGCACCTCTCTTGTAACGGCCTCTTCGAGCGGTTTCTAGTCGAGGTGGCACCGGGACCTTCACCCACTTGCTGCGGTCCCCGACCCAACGATTTCACGCCCCAACAATGATTCGGCTCGGTCGCTCAGTAATGAAATCGATTATTTAGAAACAGTTTATTTAGAAACTTATTACAATTCGCTAAAGCTAAGTATAAAAATAACAAGACTATCGACTTCGTCATGTAGGTACATACAACTAGAACATCACAGGCAGCGCTCCTCTGTCGCACTCGCACACAGGGACCCATCGCCGCGGACACAAGCTTGACGTCATCGCACCTCGCGAAGCACACACGTACAACATTTTGCGTGCGCTTCACGAGTAAAATCCTCCCTTGATCTCCACTAAATTCTATTAAGTACATCGAGAGGGTTACAAGTGTGCTACGTCATCGTCATCAAGCATGGTATCCGCTTCGATTATATAATATTTTGTTTACAATCGTCACGAGTCAGCAACTCTTCCAATAAATAATAATTACAATTATGGCGTGTGTGGCGGCCACAGGGTCACGCCTGTGCGGGCCCGGTCTGCGCCCGCGCAGCGGCCGGACGCGGGTCGTCCACCTGCACGTTGGTGGCGCGCACGTAGTTGTTCTGGTAGCCGCTCTCCCGCACGCGCGCGTTGGGGCTCAGCTTGTCGGTGCGCTCCCGTGAGTCAGCGCGGTCCTCCTCGCCAGCCCTCTCTTTGTCCTCCACCGACCTCTCCCTTTCCTCTGCTGAACGCTCCTTATCTTCCACAGAGCGCTCCTTGTCGTCCACTCGCTCCGAGTCATCAGCGCTCCGGTCGTCGTCGCGGATTCGGTGGCTCGGATCTTCTCGTAATCGTTCATGATCTTCCAAGAAGTATCCGCTATCGACTGGCTTCTCGTGCCTCGCGACATCAGCGTCCAGGGTCGGCGGCGGGACTGTTAGCTCCATGTAAAACTGCTCCTCTTTGGAGACGGGCACCTTGTCGCCATAGTAGTCGAAGTCGCCGGCGGTGTAGTACTCCTTGTCGACGGCGCGCGCTTTGCGGCTCTGCTTACGGCGACGTTTGCGCTTGGTGGGCCGCTCGGTCTGCGGCGCCAGCGAACTGTCGTCGCCGTCCGCGTCCTGCTCGTACTCTCTCTCTCGCTCCTGCTCTCGGTTGCTGAATTCTCTGTCTCTGTCTCTTTCTCTGACGTGTTCTTCATGCTCCTCCTCATCCCTGTCGGGATGCTCTGGGCGCTCGCGGTGCAGCTTCCTCGGTCGTTTCTCGCGATATATCGGCGGCACTCGCACTGTCACAGTGTCGATTTGGTTCGGGTTGTGCTCGGTCGGGGGCAACACTCGCGGCTTCAGAGGCTTCCTGGGATCTTCTGTCGTGGTCGTAACTTCGGTGTCTTCATCAGCGTCAGGTTGAGGCAGCGGGATTCTGTTCTGACGTGGTCGCTCGCGTTGAAGACTCTGATGGGACTCTTCGCGGCGACGGACATCGTCGACGAAATCTCGATCGCCGAAATGTACGTTTTGATAATGATTCGCGGGAAGTCTCTGCGCCTTCTGCTGAGCCGGTCGTTTTTGTTGTTTCTTATTTTGCCAGAACTGGTCGACTGCGTTGCCGAACTGTCGCACAGCAGACTCGCGGTCGCGGGACTCCTGCACGTCCTCGTAGTCGTCTTCGTCCAGCTGCTGCTGCGCGTCGTCGTCGTACGCGAGGTAGTCCTCGTCGGCGGCGTTAGCGCGCTGTGCGTCGAATTGCTTGGCGTCAACGGTATCCACTCGGCGTGCTACTCCGTTCCTCACCACGAACGCGTCGACGTACACTCGTGGCTGACGCGGCTCGGTTTGCGGTAACTTTGCCGCACGAGGTTGTATAGCTATCGGCACGAATTGCTCCTGGCTGTCGACTTCGGCTTGTTCGTTCTCAAAGACTGCTTCGGCGGCTGCGGCAGGTGCTTGCGTCGCCGGGGTGACCGGGGCACGGTTAAAGTTGAAGTTTAGCCGGAGGTTGGAGGTGATCCTCTCGAGGTTGTCGGCTTTCGGCGGCGGCGGTGGTGGTGGAGGAGGACCACAAGGTGCGGGGGTGGTGGGATTAGCGCGCGGCTGAGCACATGGTGGTGGTGGCGGCGGCGGAGGCGGGGGTGTCGGTTTGGGTTTGGGTCGTGGTGCAGCCCTCGGTCGCGGGCACGGCGGGACTGCTTTTGGCTGTGGTGGTGGCGGCGGCGGCGGCGGGGGTGGTTTTACAGCTCGGCAGGGCGGCGGGCCGACAGCGCGAGGGGCTCCACACGGCGGCGGCGCAGGAGCGGGAGCTGGCGGCGGAGCGGGCGCGGCGCCGGCTAGCGGCGCGTCTATCCCGGGCACCAGGGCCAGGGGTGGCGGAAAATCAGCCTGCGGAGGCTTGCGCGCCACACTGTACCCGAGCACGTCAGCCAGTCCTCTGAACACTATGTCTCCGAACGTCCGTTTCTTGCGCACCACTTCGTCAGGGTCGCCGTCCAGCTCGATGAGGGTGCCATTGACATCGCGCAGCTCGAGCGTGCCGTTGTGGTTGTCGACGACGATGGTGTCGTTGCTGATGAGCGTGTCGATGGACTCGTCAGCGATGACTTGCGGCGGCTGCGCGGCGGCGGCGGCCAGCAGCAGCAGCAGCAGCAGCGAGGGCGCGCGGCGCATGGCGGGAAGCAAGTGTCGCGCGGGAGGGCGGCGCACGCGGTTTTGTCGCGCCGGGACTTGCTCAAGCGTCGCCACGCTCCGCTGCACACCTACACTCTGTGTCAAACATCTGATTGATATATTTATGAATCACTATACAATAGGTACACAGGCTGGTCTAGGCTCACACTCAGTTAATTAAGCCGAACTTATTATACTTGGATGTCTTTTAACTTTTATCTAATTTTGTAGCAATTAGCCGTATTTTTCAATTGTTCTAAAATCAATTAGATACACAGTAACGCAATCTATCTCAGGTTGTATTTCATTTTATTCGAGTATTTTCTAGGTGCCTACTTTTATTGTTAAATCAAGTCATAACTTTCGCTTAATAAAATACCCATATAGATAATTCATTTCCAGAAAGCCTGAACACCTACTGTGGGTACCTACATAGGTATAAGAAGTCGGATGTAGTGTAAGTACGAGTAGGAATGTCGAGAGCTTAGGCAAGAGATCTATATGGCTTGCTGTTTGTATGAAAAGTAGGAAATGGACTTTATCTACGCTTTGAAATAAGGAAGTACTCCTAGGGGGAAAATTATATTTTGATCGACATGTTTTTTTTTGTCTTCTTGAGTTCTTATTCTCGATAGGTATCTCAAGCCAGCCTCGAGGCAGGCCAAATAAATTCGTCTCTAAAATTATCAACGGAATTGACCTATGTGTCAATGTCAACTTTTATTTCAATGATTTATCCATGACAGTCTTGTAAACAATGTTGAGACATGTTGATTCTATAATAGTGTAGGAACATCCATACCACCGCATACGAACTACAAACAGACCTGACGTCACGCATATCCTACATCGCGCTATCATAGTTCTCCGCGCGATTTGAACATCTACAACAGTCCGACAGCCACCATCGGGAAGTTGCCCATCAGACACTGTTGTGGCACTGGCACTCGGGTGTTCCTGTCTGCTCTGAGGGTCCTCCCTTTTCAATGGAGGTTTGCGGGACTTTTCACCCACATAATATGCGCGCGGCTGAAAGCTATGTGTAGTATGTGTATTATATTATACTCGCACATTAGTGTCTTTCGTTTGCACACCAATGCTTGCAAGTGCGACTGCTGAGCATGGGATCCTGAGCTCCAAGTATAGCAGTGATGATAGGTATATTAAATTCGTGTCATGATTTTCGTATTTCCCAGTACATAGCTGTCTGGATTTTTGTGTCCGGTAGATGGGTTTCATTCCTTAGGACTTAAATATACCGGCGAGATCTGGGTCTCCTATCCTTTCGAAGAATAAAGGCGTGAGCAAATGTGTTATGGCATGTCTTGCGTTTTAGATTTCCAAAAGCATCACATTAATGGTGTCAATAGGGCTTAAGAAGGTCTGCATAACTTCTATCTGCATAACTATAGAATCGAATGCATTTCGCCACATCGCACCTTTGCGGCTAACACGACCAGTAAAAGTAACTTACAACATATTGTTCTATTACGAAAGCCATGGTAAACAGAAACTCAATTAATATAACAAAAACCACATGAAAAAGTGAATGTCAATAATAATGGCGATTGCGGTCAGCTGTTAATTGCTACAGGTACCTACTATTGGGTCAATGAGACGGTGTGATACGGTTCTGATAGATACTAATCGTTATGCAAATGTCTCAGATGTAGGGCCCGTTGGTAGGTGTGCTCGAATAACGCATTACAATTTGATATCATGAAATCAAAATCAAAAGTCATTTATTCAAACTAGGCTGAAAATCAGCACTTTTTGAACGTCAAAATTTACATGAAGACAGTCCCCCAAATCAGCCCGTCACCACTTTCTATTGTTTTAGCTGGGAAGAAGTGGCGCAACAATAACTCCCGAGCAACTCCCCAGCAGAGGTGCGTTTGCGCGGATTGAACGTCCACCTGTGGCTAAATGTAGGTACCTACATGGCTTCGGCTAACTAGTCGGAACCCAGTTGTAATGGATGGATTTAAATGGTCGCGGATTTTTTGAATTTCTTATGCTTAAAAGAAAAAAGTTTATCGATTGAAATCTTTCATTTACTTTTTTTTTGTTTGAATATTTTTATGAAAATGTCATTTTTAGTGAAGTGCAGCATTCTTTGTACCTACATTGCAACAGCTACACTGCGATCGCCAACCCGCCTGCCAAGCGTGGCGATTATGGCAAAACCCCCCATTTGGGGGAGCCCTATATCCAACAGTGAACGTCTTTCGGCTGATATGATAATGAATTGATGATGATTATATTTTCAAAGCTATTTAAACTTATTGAGAATTATTTGGGGGCACCCACCGAGACGAGCCAAATGAAGCGGGGGCTACCTGCCTTTTCTCGAAGAGTTCCGTCGTATTTTCGTACCTACCCAAAGAGTTTCTCTCTGGATAATACCGACTAGAGTGCCCAAATTCTCATCAAAAACATGTCGTTGGAGGACTGACCAAAAGTTGAATTTGTCTAGCTTCAACTTCATTTGGTAGATTTATCAGTAAGTACCTTAAAAATCAATTTTTATTTTGCAATAGATAATTGAACTATCCAGGGTTGCGGATTTTGTTCGAGAGAGTTACCGCGGCCCTGGAAAGCAAAGGGCACTACGAGGAGCATGGATGGGTTTTAGTCAGTAAGAGTCTGACACGCTCTTTCATCTGTTCTGTGAGTCTGACACTCCCTCCCGTTACACCCAGAGCGGCAGGACTCATTTGATGATTTCCCATCCATAAAAAAATAAATAGATGGTACTTAAACTATCAACGACCTAGGCACAAAGTTAACAATTAAAAAATTTGGTACAAAGCTGATAAGATAACCGATCCTGTCGTCGAATTCCTAAAAATTTATAACTTATTATCAGTCACAAATTTTCAGGAATAAATTAATTGCTATAAATAAAAACCGTTTCAAATATAAAGTTTTTGAACTCAGGTTGCGCGAGGCCCCGGGCGGTGCTTCGTGCGCCAACCCCTAATATAAGGCCGCCACTGACCATCCTTAAGGTGGGTACCTATATTAGTAGTTACCTACCCGCGTTTATATAGTAGGGCCTTCGTCACGTGATCGTAAAGAAAGAGAGAGTGATACAATCCAATCTACCGCCACTGAATCTGGTAATCCTACATCTACCACCACTTCGGCATTTTCGTAAACCTACTTAATACCGTAGGTACAAATTCTACGTTCAAATAGGCTTCTCGGTCAAGGCAACGTCCAAGTGACCTATGCAGCTTTGGTCTGTCCGTACACCAGTTTAAAAGGAAGTAAGTAGGTACCTACTAACTGAATCTTACATCAATCTAAAGAAAGATGCAACCGTTTCAGTGAACAGCTTGCTGGACAGAATGACTGGAAAATTGGGTGTTGTCATTGTCTCAGTGATTTACAGCAGTTTATGCAACGCTCTGTAGACCTCAGCAAGCTTTCAGGTTGATTAAATAACGGCAGAAACCTTGCCGCTTAGTTAACAGCTGATATAGTATGAAATATTTTGAGACATTGAGATTTCCGTCTTGTTTTGTTTTTGTTTTGTTCGAGATTGGCGCAGTGGTTGAGCGATTGGTTGCTCTGTGCTGCGTGTCGCGGGTTCGGTTCCCGCACGGAACAAATATTTGTATGGCCTGCAGATAGTTGTTCCGGATCTGGCTGTTTCTGAATGTGAGTTTATATGTTTGTGAACGATCCCACGATACAGGAGACATTCCTAGTGGGGGCAATGTTGAATAAAAAAATTGGCCTATGAAACTGTGTTAAGCATCTACCTAATAGGGAAATACCAAATGATCAATTCATTATAACCAGTTCGGTATTTCTGTTTCTGGAAATTGGAATACAAGTAGAAAACTTAACCATCTTGAGACAATTGTTTTAATTCACTATTAGATAATTATGGACTAGGTATATGATCGATGCTAGACGCCGCATTTTGGCAACCGGGTCAAGGTACACGGTGGCAATACCGACATTAGGTACCTAAGTAAATAAGTGATCGGAAAATTATAAAACACCCGAAGCAATACCACAACACAGCAAACTCATATTCATCATTGAACTTTTCCTGGCCTATTGATGACTTAGATGTAGGACGGCAAAAAAATCACGTTTCTTGTACCTACTATTCTGTTTTTAGTATTTGTTGTTATAGCGGCAACAGAAATACATTATCTGTGAAAATTTCAACGGTCTAGCTATCACGATTCATGAGATACAGCCTGGTGACAGACAGACGGATGGACGGACAGCGGAGCTTTAGAAATAGGGTCCCGTTTTACCCTTTGGGTACGGAACCCTAAAAAAACAGCACCTCGTAGGCGCCTGTACTAACATACACTGCATGTAACGTAGAATAACATAACTGTTAGAATTGTGTCAGGCGTTGGTGTTTTAAAACTGCGAACGTTACCATTGCTTTAATTTTTTTGGTAGGCGTTATTTAATTTTCTAAAAAAACTATTCTAAAGTGTGTTTTATAACAAAAAGTGTGCTTCGTGACACTCAATGTCAGACAAAACCGGTAGATGTCAATAATAATCCTATTAGAGAGGCGCGGACGAGAATTGGATCATTCCCCTCATGATTGACTTTAATTGGGTTAGTGCTAAACCTGTAGTTGTGCCACTGACAGCTTGATAGAGATTAGAGAGTTAATACATACTTAAATGTTAAACCTACTACTAACCTTAATCACTGGCTCAACTAATTACAGCTTAAGCTTCATCTTCGGGAATTTTAAGTTAGATGAGGCCGCTGTTTCCTAGCTGGATACCCTACCTGGATTTCCTACCCTGGATAAGAAACACAGAAACAAATCAGAGGCCAAATTTTAGCTTTCTATGACCAGTACTTTCGGCTGTGCGTTGTCTGTCAGTCACTCAATCATTAAGGGAAGAATTTTATATAATATATTAGGTAGGATTTACACATCATCTCATCAGAGCCTTATTAGTTTAGCCAACGGGTTCCGTGAAAACACATATAAAGTGTCGAATGTTAGAACAGATAAAGTTATCTTCTTGACTGAATTCACCTCCAGCGATTCATTTTATGGCTGTAAATCGCCGGTTTTACAAATGAATGAAAATCTCAACTTCACAAGCTAAACTTAGTAACCTAGTAGTCACACCCAAAAACGCATAATACCTAGGTAGGTACAGTTGTTTGGTCTCATATACCTACCTAGGTTAACAGCAGTTATCGTGATATGGAGCTCGCAGTCCCGCAGTAATTGAATGTGATCGAACACCGAGGAGTCGCGTGCGATCGTCACGCGCCGTAAATTGGATTTTGGCAAGTACCGTCAGCAGACCAGCAATAAACTGCTAGTACCGTTGGCAGATTAACGACCGACTGTCCATTCTCGGTATGATCGAAATGAGGACATATTAATACATAAATATTAATATGTCCGACGAATTTAAAGAGAGGTCCAGTAAAAGTATCTTAAAAGATTCTGAAAAAATTTCAACAATGTCGCTTCGGCGGGCATTCTTGCGTGGATTTGACTCTGTAGAGCCTATCATAAATTATTTTGCCATAACGTGGTCTAGCAGATAGCTGAAAGCAACATGGAGTAGACTTGTACCTACAGAGAGAAGGGCGTTAAAGCTAAGGGAATTTCGTTTACTCCATGACTTTATAGGGAATCATGATTTAAACGATCGATCCCGTATTACGGAGATCCAGACTCGTTGTTCGCCACCCGGTTCTCGAGAACTGCCAAAGACGTACAACGTACCTAATAACGATACCGTTGGTTTTGACAACAGTTTTCTATCCTATCGTGATTTCATTATAAACACTTCCGACTAACTGTTACAATAAAATAGGCGTTGTTAACGGCTATGAACGAGTCTCGGTGCAATCATAGCGATTACGGTAACCAGAAGCACCGCGACAGTTGTTTCCGTAGTACAGCCAGTAACACCACTTGTACGTTAACAGTTTGACATTGATAGCACCTGCGTTTCATTGTAATAGGGAGGGTTTCCAAATCAAATGTCAATTTGACGTGCAGTTGAGTATACGTAGTGGTATCTTATGTACATTTCTATCGCTAGAAGCACCACATGCGTTTGCGCCTGTTTGCACGTTGTCGTTCCTGTCAGTCTGTTGAACTGTTCTGTTCGTCTACCATTGCGTGTGGACCTATATGGTGCCCATGGCTTGCATCCAAGTTGAAAATTATTATCTTGGTAGTAAATAAACCATTAGGTATCAATGACTCAACCACTGTTAGGCCCAATTTCAACAATATACATATTCGATTGGTGGCTTCAGTGTCATCCATCATTGATATGACAAAGACAGCTCCATCAGTCCATCAGGGTCCACATGTCCACATTATGTTCTAAAATTATATATATTTTATAATAGGTACCACCTAAGTTTACATTGCGGAATGCAAATAAATATATTGAGTATTTATATTTAGCAGTAGGTACCTATGAATGATCCTTTAAAAAATGAAAAACGGGCTTTGAGTCTAGACTCAAAGTCCGTTTTACCATTGCAATAGGACAACAGACTGTGGAAACTAGATACAATCACTTTAGAGAATAGAGATGCAGTTATTCACTTGAACAATGCACCTCTAGAGATTGCTCAGACGCCTAACGAGACGTTCAATTAGGTATAGGTACATATCTATTTGTACAGCTACAGACAGCTTCAAAAGGTTTCCTTGGAAACTTAACATTCCGGATGTTCAGCTTGACAGTTATTGCTCAGCTTGTTTTATGTTTAACGTGAATGCAGATTCCTTTTACACAAGATTAGCTTGCAAAGTGTTGAAGAATGAGGATTCGAACTATAATTACATAAAATATGATTTAAAGAAATATTAAATCTTAAATGCGAAATCGTAATCACTTCTTTGCATAATAACCAGTTAAGGAAGCCATAACTCCGAAACATCTGATACATGTGGAGGTCAATGGCACTAACTCCTCGAAAAATATTGAAATTCAGTTCCATCATCAGGTATTCTACTGCTAGAAATGTGCTTTTCCAATGACAAGCTATTTACCACGATCCTCAGTTGGCTCTCAGCCTGCTTGCTACGCTGTGTGAACCTCGTTGATTCACTCCTCCTAACACTGTTGAGACAATACGACACCAATACAGGGGTTCCAGAAGTGCATGGTCATAATTAAGAGTGGTTTTGGGTAGCTCATATACCTACTTAGGAACATTAATAAAAAAATAGCAAAACAAAAAAAAATCGACTTGAAAAAACGACTAAAAAGTTACGAAGAAATTACTTTTCAAGCAGTTTGGAAACAGTTGGTGGCATTTACTTTAGTTCAATCACAGATCTGATGTCACCAACTGCATCAGACTGCTTGAAAAGTTATTTCTTCGGAACTTTTTAGTGGTTTTTTCAAGTCGAACTTAAAAAAAAAATGTTTTCATATTTTTTCCTTAATGTATATCAGCTGCCCTACATCTAGGAAGACTGTCATATCAGTAGATTCTTCAAATTATAACTGCAAAGTGGCACGTGTGTGTCGCAATCCCTCAATAGTGACGATCTCACACATCTCACATTGTGTCGTGGTCGTGGTCGTCTTCCGTGAGAACCAGAGACACTTCCGCGCGTTAATTAAATATCATTAATTTATCGTGTTTATGTAACTCGACGCTGATTGTTATTGTCTTTGTTTGTGGCTAAACATTGCGTTATTATGAGGATTGTTATTACAATCATTCTGAATACGCTTGTTCCGCGGTGGATTCGCGTAATTAATTCGCACGTAGAATACGTAAGTTCTTGACACGAAAAAAAAAAATCTCGTAGTCTTGTCAGTTCCTACTGCTATTATAAATACCTAGTTAAAAAGGCCCTCGTCTTAACATTCGATGGGATGATAAAGCATCGCATAAAGCTTGTTATAGCTACCTCACGTGAAAAAGCCAAAGCTGATCTGGGGGAGTGTAGACATGGTGTAGACTAAGTGATAATGTGGTTATGCCTAGGTATTTCTATTCTATATAATATATAAGGCTCTACACAAAGTGCCATCCTATTGGCGATTGCAATTGTCGGAATACGAAAATGTAAGGGATTGATCAGTATCACGTGACACTTCGACATCGTTTATCTATCCCATTTGTTGACGTTTTGACACTCGTCTTAGCCACGCTACCGCTGACAGAATCTGACTTGGCGGCGAAGCCGATTGTCAAATTTCTGGGACTGACAAACGCTGTCGAAATGTCACGTGATCTGCCTAGCCTTTTCCCAACAATATTGGGGTCGGCTTCCAGTCAAACCGGATTCTGCTGAATACCAGTATTTTACGTGGAGCGGCTGCCTACCAGACCTCGACAACCCATTAACACGGTACTCCTTGGCTAGACTGGAGTCAGATTTTCTGGTTTCTGACAATCGGTAACGACTGCCAAAGATCTACTAATGACAGCCGGGACCAACGGCTTTCCGAGGCACGAAGAACGGCAAGCGTTGCTTAACCTTGAAGATCCCCGTGAAGAGACCCGTGCGGCTGTTATTATTTAGCCACGAGCTCCTCGGAAATGTCACGTGATCAATCCCTTATATTTTGGCATTTCGACTATATAAGGCCCGGTCAGCCCCGGTCTCCACCAAAGCGGAGAGGAGAGGAGATGTGTTGAATAAACCAATCAGATTTCGCTATTTCCACATCTCTTCTCCGCTTAGCCCATCAGATTGGTTTATTCAACACATCTCCTCTCCTCTCCGCTTTGGTGGAAACCGGGCCTTAGCATGGCACTTTGTCCAGAGCTTGTAGACTTCTTACGAGTAGCTACCTACCTAATTCAAGATTAGACTTTCTTTCAATAAAGCAATTTCCTTTCAACGCAATATTACTGTGTAGGTAAGGGTAATTAATACACTTTTATACTAGGATGTAGGTACCTAATTACAACAATATTTAGACAACAGACACACAATAAAAAGTTAATGAATAGGTTGGCAGTTCCTTTATTAGCCCACCTCACAGTTACAGGCTCCATTAAACCGATGCAGTTAATCGTTTAAGTAACTCATTAACCGGAGACAGTTAGACAATAACCATCAATATAGCCGACTAACCCAACTTTATATTAGATTTCCTTCGTCGGTGGCTTTGTGACACACAACTAACCAACTAAAATCCGTTGTGTGGATTATTAGAAGAAAGCTTATACACAGACAGACAGAGGCGGAGGGCGACTTTGTTTTATACTATGTAGTGATAGTGATGATGATATACTGGGTGTTTCAGAATTGCGTGGTGAAGGTGATATTTAAGGGCGGTATTCTGTATCAGATACAGTAAGAAAACAATCTAAGTATCAAATTTATTTTTGAAAACTGAAACCCAACTTATAAGTTCAAAAACAATCAGTATTCCAGCAGTCTGATGTAGTTTGTGGCATCGAATCTGTGATGGAACTAAAATAATCGCCACCGACTGCATCAGACTGCTTGAAAAGTGAATTTCTCTGAACATTTTAGTCGTTTTAGGCGGTCGGGTTTTTTTGTACAAAAAACATTATTTTTTATTTTAATATATTCTTTATTTTATTCTATAGCAGATACATAAACACACCCTGTACAACGACTCCTCCAATAAAACTTAAAAAATCGGTGGCATGGGTTAACAGATAATCCCATCAACAATCGTACTGATTGATTTCCACTGAGTCTGATCATTTATCTCATCCGCAGAGAAAGTAAGATGGATGGTCATTAGTCCGGAGTGATTACAATAAGCGGCGCATGATCATCGTTTGTATGAGACGGCTGGTCGAGGATGATTGCTTCCTGACGTAGATGCACAAGGACGGAAGTTAGTTTTGATGGATTTGATTGATGGATGGCGAGCTAACTAGATCACTTCCAGCTGCGTGTGACTGGTCGATGTGGTAATCGTGAAGAGTCGTCTTGTTGACATATTTCGATCTCGTGCCTTGGAACTCAGAACTCAGCAGATCTGGGTCTTCCCCTTTCTGGCATTTTGTTTTGATATGTCTTGGTCTGTCTCCACTCTCTTCTATTTAAGTGAGTAAATCCTTCGTAGAATTTTAAGCTCTCTGGCAGCCTCTTGTAAACATTTAATTCTTCAATCCCAATATGTTAATGTCCCTGCGCTTGCGTCATATCAATGCAATATTTGGAGTATTATGTGAAGTGAAAGATCACGATAAAGCAGCGCCACGCACCATACACAGTTTATAATATGTATAATCCTGTCGGAGACTGCATAACTTTTAACTTTTTATTTTTAATGCATAATCGCCGAGAAAGTGTTCGATTTTAAGCACCCAACTGTCTTCTTATCTTACCGTTGCATCTTGCACTAACCGACCAAATGCAAGAGATCAGATTTCTCTGATACTTTTCCAGAAACAAGGGGCATTTTCATTTAGCCGTGTACCCTGGCCGAATTCTCCAGCTGCAAATTCCTCTGCCTCCGTTTTACATAACTGTATCGACAAGATTCCGTGATCAGCATTACTTTGGTATAATTCCGCAAGTCGCTGACGTTCCTCCGTAGTCGATCAACATCTCTCTATTATTATTTTATATTAATATGCGTCTGCATTGCATGTTTTAGAGTTAACAAGTTTCCAAATGGGCCCATTGTGTTTCAAAATGCTTTGCAAAATGTTCTGTTGGCAATCTGTTCATTTCAAGCGTTTAATACTTTTATTGTTAGTGATGTGTCCTGTTCTCGGTTTAATTGACCGTTATTGCATTACCTTCTAAAACCTTTAATTTTATTGGATCATTCGTCGAATGGAGGATGTCTAAATGTTGTAGGAGTTGCATCACTCGACCAATGCCCATTGTTAATAAAAACACGTAGGCTGAAGCGCTGAATCTGGAGTACTTGTCGATAATGTTGGAATTTCGAGAGGCTTTCGTCTTTCCTACAAGCATTTACCTTCTTGTCTACAAATCTATACTACACATACCTGCCTATACTTGTTTCCATTTATGAGACTAACTTGATCATGGTCATCACGAATGAATCCTGGTCGACTGTCGAAAATTTCGTAGAACCTTTCTAAATCTCAAAGTCGTTCAGTATCAGACAACAAGGCTGTCAACAGTTACAGCAGCCCAACAGTGTAGGATGTAGCGGTCTATATTTGTGCTATCTACTAGTTAAACGGCCATATTTCCTGGAATCCTCATCATCATAGAAAGTGTTCCCTGCAGCCATGGAGCCTGTGTTAGCGCCGTACGTCTTCAGGTCACTTTCACGACCAACTCAATCAATTACATCGATTTCGCGGAAACTGTCCGACCGACGCCGAAATCTCACTGATTCGCGGAAACCTTAGCTAAACACCGACTGAACTGAACTAGATTGAATAGTGTCGTGATAACAATTGATGTTTATTTTAGAAGTGTGCTAGCTGTGTTAAGACGAGTACCTACAATGTTGGCTAGTCTTGAGTCTCGAATTCGATATTAAAAGTACCTACTTGTTGCAATTCTCAATATAACGTAGGTACCATGAGACTGTAACAGAATTTTACTGCAGCTAGGGTTGGTAAGTACTTGTTACTAGGAATTTCGAGTACCTAGATGTATAAATGTTTGCATGGGCACATATTATGATGTAATGGTACACATGTAGGCTAGTATGGGGAAAATATTAAGAAATGCTTTAGGTACTATTTCAATTCTTACAGTGTTACAGACACTGTAAGAATTGAAATTGCAGTGTTCAAGAAGTTTGACCAAAAACTAACGGGAATAATTTTTCCAAAATTTCAGTATCGACCTAGAAATGACTTAAAAATTTACTTTAAATTCAAGACAAAAGCTAAAATATTAACAAGTTAATTAAGAGTAATGAAATCGGTTAGCGACTGGGCCGACCGTCGCGCGTCGATTAGTGAGAGCCGGTGCGGCTGAGCAGCCGACAGGCCGTGACGCATCTGCTCTTGACACCTCGCAGGTTGCTGGAGTCCTACTACAGGTTAACAGCCAATCATGATGGTTGAAGGATTGTGTAAATGGATTTATCCGTGACCTTAATCATAGATTTTAAAAATATGAAAAAACATACTGGAAGGAGTAGGGTAGGTATGAGCATACAAGAACCAGGTATCTCTTCAAAAGTCAGAATGTCAATTTAATATTGATGTTTTAATAGTAAATAGCCAATAGGTGCAGACTACACATCAAGCTAATCGAAACTGTAAAATTTTCCCAATCAACCTTGAACATAATGATTTAGCGATAAAGTTGAAAATCTACTTAATAAAGAAATTTGACAGATTGTTGTAGCTTGATGTGCTGGCGACTGTACCATGTTTACCGAACCGAAGCAAAGGATGCTAAAGTGTATGACATGCAATTGTTCTTAACTTCCAGCAACATTACATAAAAGTTTTTGGACTTCTTCCAAACTATTCAGCTCAACTGTGAAGATATAAGTAGGCTAGATTATTATGTGGGCTTTCAGTCACCAAAAGCTGCAAAGCTGCTGAAAGCCCATCTTATCCTATGAGGAGTGCTGAGTCAGCGGAGAAAACACAAAACTTAGGTCGTACACTCCAGATTCCTCGTGTAAGAGTCCACGTGGTGTAACATTAAATATACTCGAATAAGGCTAACAGTCCGGCCATGCGCCCGCGCCGGTCACCGTCCAATCCGACGCCCGTCACGGTGTTCAGCGCCGATGGTCACGAGCAGAACACAAACATGGCATTTATGAAGCTCACTCAATTGCTTTACTACAGAGAAAAAATCTACAGCCACACAATACAATGGCACATGCCACGGAGACTGCTGACCATCGCTGGTTTTCTATAGGAGAAGAAGTTTGAGTTGATGGTAAGCTGCCAATGTATTTCATACAAGTCTTGTTATTTTCACCTTACTTTGAATGGTTTTGCTGTTTATTTTGTTCTCTAATGTATTATGTTTGAGAATGGTCAAATAAGACATGGTTTCGAACGCTATTGTTGCAGCAACAAGTAAAAGGCACATTATTTATTTAAAAAAAGAAAACCAACGAAGTTCAAGTTAAAGAAAAGCCCGAACCCAATACAATTCCGCGCGAGATAAGTACGAAAATTATTTAAACCAGTTTTACGATCTAAAGGAAATGAGTGACTACTCCTAGTTATCGAGTGAATGATGTCATCATCTTTGTGTAGGTAGGCAGCCGGCCAGGGTTGCGGAATTTGATCGAGAGAGTCACCGCGGCCCTGGAACGCAAAGGGCATGAGGAGGAACACGGATGGGTTAAAACCATCCAGAGCGGAAGAAGTAATTTTTGATGATTTCCTTTCCATAAAAAAGGATTGTACTCTCGGACGCCTTAGTATTCACCACCCGCACTTTGCCTGATTGCATCTCACAAAACAATTTTAATCTTTCAATGGCTGGGTACGGTTACATGTTACCGTGGTATAAGCCACTCATCTCCTTGTCCTGACCTATCAAAATATGCCACTTATTATATAGTAGCTTTTGCCCGCGCATTTGTACACGCATAACCAGTTTTCTCTCGTTCTCGTTGGAACTTCGGGAAATCCTCTCTTAGTGCTCCCCTACACTCCCCAAGGAACCTACATTTTTAGTTTTATATAAATTGATAACGTCGTTCACCAGGAAAACTAGTAACTGCATAGACATAGATAAGATAACTCGTGGTCATCCACAATGATAACTGCGGGTGGCACGGTATACTGTGACTAGCGCAGTTAATCCCATCAGGCAGTTTTTGCACCACATTTTCCAATTGTACAGTTACCTTTTACAATACGCGATGATCTCACTACTATCTACTCCTTACTACTCTACAGGGTACTTCAAAAGTAATTGCTGACAGGCTCTCAGCAATCACTTGGACACCATAGTTTCTTTGTGTCTATTTAATTTATTTATTTATTTTGTACTCGTAGTAATAATGCACCAAAGCGATGTTACTACATCAAAGATGATGCGGACGAGGCTTAAAGGATTAATATTACAATAAGATAGTCGGTTAAATGTTCCATTTGATTACTTCTTGATTATACTGCGCATTAATTGAGAATAACCAACGCTTACGCTACTGAACACATCCTAGGTACTGTTATGATTAAACAAGTGCACAACTAGGAAATAGCAGCCATTCCTCTGCAGAAAGCTCTGTGACTAAATAGTATAAATAAAGTGAATATACCGAGCGCGAGCATATTGAGAATACCTCGCTCAAGTAAACAATGAGTAATGTCTGTTTGTTTGTTCGCTGACTCACCAACTTGCCAGACATCAGAAATATACACGTGGCTCACACAGAAGATAATTGCAGAAGATCTACTCCTCAGTAAACAAAACATTCCGAAGCAATCGACTTATGTGTAGAAACAAACATAGATATTAGTTGAACAAACATAATCAATGCACAACTAATTAAGCTGAAGTGACGCATTCTTTTTAATATATAAATAGCAAGCAGTCTAGAAAGCACTTATACTTCTGCGTCTGCCTGCGTTGTGTCCACACACAATACAATTAACATGTGTGATGATAATGACTATCATAAAACTATATAAAATTGGACGTGACACAATTGGAGAAAAGCCTTAAAAACAACTCGTTAATGTTTAGCAACGATTCGCAGTAAGTATGTGTGTATATAGGTAAGATAGGTGTATGATACAAAGTATGCACTTTCGATTATTTGGCACGTTCAGGAGAAAGTAGACTTTATGTGGGCCACCTACGTTACAAGACGTGTAACAAAAAAACAATGAAATTTGGAGGAGTAGACAGACAGATTGATTTACTTTTATTTTGATTTCTTTAAAATAAATTGCAAAACTGTACCTTCTAATACGTTCAAAGACATGACTATAACAGTCAAACCTTTGAAAATATTTTCTTTCCCAAATTTGTTGCACCTGAACACTTAACATACCTACATTATCTATAGATTTCAACATTTGTGTCTAAAAATGTGTTATTAGAAGAGTGTGAGTAAGATTTACTTATTTGCCTTTTATTTACACAAGTGTATCAGTGTGGAGTCATCATTGAAGTTAAGCCTGCTTAAGTGAGTTTAACATAATGTTGGGTCTCATAATTTGGCACGGCTAGGTACTACTGGGTCAGTCAGTACTGTAGCCTTACCAACATGGCTGGATAGCTTTATCCAGTATCAGTGATAACTAGAAACTTTCCATTCAACTAGTTATTGTTTTGTATAGTTTTGTCTGCTATCTTTCGATTCTTGGAGATTCTACGTTAAGTTCCCGTCACGAGAAGGGAGACATGTGATCATCCTTTAATCAGCTTATTGCCTTCACATTCTTGGTGCAGTATTGATAAAACTGATGTGCTGATAGCTTATCAATATTGAACATGTATCTAATTAGTACCTGCGTCAGCACTTCATTTAATCTTGTATAAGCAGTAGGTAACCGCTTTGAACAGAGGCGGAATCACGAAGCTTATTCTTAAATATGTATGAAGTTCCTACATGTAAAGCAAGTTTCTTTTCCTCCCAGAACGAAATATATACACAACAGTGATGACATGTTTGACATAACGAGCTGCAGATGTACCAACTATAAATAAAGAGATGAGTCGGTGCGCGCGCGCAGCTTCCACGCGACGCTTAGGTACACGTCGTTAGCGAGAACATCTGATATCGTGGACTTTCTCTTATTTTTGTAATCTTTATTAGTTCCTGATGGCTCGGCCTTCCTGAATGAGGATACTTTCGTGCGTCCGGTGCTCCCAACTACGCCACTACCAAATTCTCTGATTTTCTTGCACTTGCAAAAAGCCATAAATCAGCATCGCTCTAAGCTTAGACTTGACCCTTGCCTTACTTGAAAAAGTTACTTTCAAGTAAGGCAGTACCTGCCAGTACATAGAACTGTTACTCGTTTGGGCAAGCATCAATATACGCGTCAAGTGTATGTATCAAAACATGAATATAGTGCCTTCCGGCCGGTAACATCCCGGATAACGTTAACGACTCAGAAACACTATGTTGTGGAAGTTGATAATTATTTTGGGGAAATATCAATTATGCTCTTGTCAAGAAAGTACGAAGTTGCGACTTTGCCAATTAAACAGTTTGGATTATCTACAGGTGGACTAATATGCAGTGGAAGTCCCCAATATTTTAAATAGGTTTGCGTTTGGCTGTGTTATGATGAGAGCGACGAATTTGTCGATGTATCCATTCCTGACTTAAAGACCCCCAGGTTATAGCTATCAGGAAACAGACTCCGGCGCAGAATTTGTTTTAACTTGATTTCCAAGCAGAAATTTACGTTGATTGTTTTATTCTCAAAGTACCAGTTAAACGTTATAATTATGTAGCTAGTTTCGCGATACTAAATGAGTTCGTTTATTTCCGTCTAGGCAAGTGCATGCTATAACTATGATTGTAATAGTTCTGTTGGAAAGGACTATTATTATAACCATGTCTGCTCGTTCCATCATAATTGGAAGCGTTTCTTCAACATCTATTTGTTGCATGCCTATTATTGTGTCAATTATTGGAATTCGCTTATTAATTGCACATCTATTTCTATAATGCCATTATTCGGAAAAATGTAGGTAACTGTAATCTATCTACCAAAGAACAATGAACATTGTTGGTGTTCTAGTTGAGCTGTGACATGGTTCTTATCTACCAAGTGATATGGAAGGCTATATTGACCGGCAAGATCAGTCAATTCAAACTAATTCTCTACAACTTCTGTAACAATTTGTCAGTTGCCAATTCTTAGACTATCAGAACATCTACACATACAACACAACATAACTTATAGCTACAATATATGTACTTCGGTGTAAGTAGATGTATAGAGATGGTGGCTAAAGATACAGTACTCAGTAATCATACTTATTCATCGTATGTATAACGTGTGGGCGAGTCCATTGACTAGACAACAAGAGCTTTATCTAAGCATCTTTTGCAAAAAATCTATGGCCAAAGAAAAGTTCCTACGCCAATGCGTAGTGTATGCTACAGGGGCTCTAGACAAGTGACATTCTGTCAGCGGTAGCGTGGCGAAGGCGATTGTCAATACGTCAAAAATCATACATTTTTATGGATACGGATTAACAGATGCTATCGAAATGTCACGTGATCAAATTCCTACATTTTGGCATTTCGACAGTCGCATTCGCTAATCGAATGGCACATTGTCTAGGGGCCCTGGTCAACTCTATACAGAGTTTACGTAGTAACTATTCAGTAATCTGTGACAGAGTCGACGAGACGAAGACGATCATTTTTCTTGTCAAGAATCCTTTTATTACCCTCCAACCGGGCGTTCCTACAGGCTTCTATATGTCCTCTTCATCACTTTCTTCTTCCTCTACACATAAGTAACATCGTCCAGACAGGCGGCCAGTACAAAGCCCCGGTAGGTCGATGTTATCAGACGAGCAGTACATGCGTCGCCAGCGCGTGCGCCGCGTCACGGAGCGTTTTTGCTAGTCGACTACATTGCGGTACTTGATAGTCGTTGGTATAGGGTTGGCAAACAATTAAAATGGTTTTCATTACTTGATTGGTTTAAATGTGGCTTTATTTTCAATTGGCTCAAGCCATCGCAGTCCTTTCCTAAGCATAGGCATCTTTCAAATTCTCCACCTTCTGTATCATTTCGGTCTTATCAGTTTGGTTGTATGGTTGTTCTGCAGCATGGAGTTGAAGTTCACTGCTAGATATAATGTCTCTCCCAAACTGCTCCACAACATCCGATACTCCGACTTCTGCATCCAGTTTGTCCCTTCCACCTTTTTAGGTCGTCGATCCACCCCTACGCTTCTTCTCCACTCTAGGATTACTCTATCGGTTTGGTTTTGTAATAAAAATCAAGATGAAGTTCACCCAGTTTGTGATAATAAGAATGTTTGAACGTTAAAGACGTCACAGCCCGTGGTTCCCTGGCTACGGTACTAACGTGATGCGCACGCGGTCAATTTCACGCTCGCGCACGTTTCCAGCGTCCTTATGTTTGGAATATGCTGCGGAGCACTGTCGCTTGAACTTGGCAGCCTTTTTTAAAACGATGCATTATAGTCGAGGAACTTTTATGGTCAAGGTTTTCCATTCTTGCTTCCTTTTCATCCTTTATTCTCTTCTCTTGTCTATGCCTCTTCCACACATCTTTACTAGTCGGCATCTCAATTGCCATTCGCTTTCTTGCCATATCTTTTTTCAAATCACGTACCATTCGTGTTTTTGTCTTTCCGTCGGTACTCTTACATCCAACGTATCCTTTATTTAACGTAAACATTCATACACATAGTTTCTTAGGTTTAGTTCATACACATAGTTTCTTAAGTTAATATTCTTCAGAAGTGGTTTCACAGTTCATTAAGCTATGATTAATGATCTGTGGTAGGTGGCAACGCGATGGAATCTAGAATGTTATTGTTATCAACTTCAGAACTTTCTGATGGGTCTATATCAGAAATCGTTTTGGTACCAGCATGATACAGTTCACGAGAAGCTCCAAGTGTGCCACAACGGCATCTGGTATTGAATCGTGACTCGCTGGGATCATCTTCAATGGATCATTTAATAACTACACTAGAAGTTTTTATTCGAATAACTTGATCGAATTACCTGTACTTAACTACTTACATCGAGAGTATAATTTGAGAAGCCAATCATTCGCTTCGGGAATGTTAATTGTCCATATCTTAGTTAGTTTTTCTCGGAATAATTGTTTTATTTGCAGTTACCATTGTTTCCGTTTGTAGTTCTCACTTCAATAGTTTCAGTTATTAAATTCTTACCATTTTAATTGTCATTTTAAAGTACATGATTGTTTAGTTTCTATCATCGTCGATTTTATAGATACCTTTTTAAAAGCAGGTATTAATTGTTATGTAAGAGAGATAGGCAATGACCAATATAAGAGCTCTTCCAAAAATAAGAGATTAGTGCATGTATTAAAATATTAATGCCGCATAGGCGTATTATCCAAAAACGCTGTTATCATTATCAGCATAAATATTCGGAGAAGCGGCATACCTACATACATTTTAACACAGTACACTACTTACATGTTAATTTTAACACAGTTTACTTTCATGTATCAATTCCTTAAACGCTGTTTTTATCATAGATTTCGCATTTAGGCTGTGGACCTCGGAAACAATTTTTCCATTTAACGATAAAATCAAAGGCAATTTATCTAAATGATTTATTTATTTGCACTTTACGCACATAGATGTACAGAGGCGGACTTAAATGAAGTAGTTTTAGGCTTACTCCTGATTCATCAACCCTACTCCCGCTAAGCTTTAAATTGTAAGGTGATCGTTCGGTCCAGCTGCCTGACCGACCCGCGCTATTGCGAACTGGATCAGTCGGTGCCGATCGTAACAGATTGCTCGGCATCCTCCACTTTGCTAAATTGTATGTTAATGCTAAAGGGGCTGTTTCGCAGCGATGATAAACTTGCATCTAAAGGTGGGCACAAAACTACAGATAGATCAACGCCTGAAAAATTTAATAATTTTGTCAAAAAATAATCTTTCGCTGGCGATGGTTTGACGATTTGGAGTCGTTTCTGACAGATTGTCCGGAGACTACAAACAAAAAAGCTGGAAAAATATGAAGGAGGGCTTTTCCCAGCAGTGGGACATCATATGCTAATAAAATCATCATCTGCCTAGCCTTTTTCCCAAATTATGGGTCGGCCTCCAGTCAAACCGGATAGGCTAATAGAATAACACAAATATTGTATTTCACATTTCTGATTGAGAAATTAATGATCATACAATAATATGGCATGTAGGGCATGCAAACCGGATACCCGGATAACCGAAAAAACCGGATAACCAACTAATTTGAAACTCCGGTTTTTTTGGATACCAAAACCGGATTTTTCGGTTTTTTCGGTTTTTCTCCTATTTGATTTAATAATACAAAAAATATTAAATTTTATCACTGACAAACGTGGACAGGATGGCGAGGCGGCGTTAGTTCCTATTTGCCACGTTAATTTTTATACTTGTCGCACTACTATTGGCATAGTAATAAAATAAAATAAAATTTTATTTTTCGATTAGTCTGTGGCTAGTGAGTGAGTGTGCATAGTGAGTAGTGACTAGTGACACGAGTGCACGTGTTGTGTTAGACGGTGGTTTCATTGCAGATATTATTTTTATCAAAGTAAGTTTAATCACAATCTTTCTCATATATTATACACTAGCTTCTACCAGCTGCGGCTTCGTCTGCGTGAATATCGGAAATAGCAAGGTTTCCTGATTTGTATTGTAAATTTTTTACTCAGGAAACACCCACCCTACACCTACCCTACACCTACCTTACATCTACCCTACACCTACCCTACACCTACCTTACACCTACCCTACACCTACCCTACACCTACCCTACACCTACCTTACACCTACCCTACACCTACCCTACACCTTCCCTACACCTACCCTACCTACATAATTATACCAGCCCAAAAATAATATGACATGTTTCTGGTCTCCTGGTACTTGTGAATCTGAAGTACTAAGGCAGCAGCAGCTCTGAGTTTCCACTTCCTCCGCAGTCTCCATTAATCCATGCCACTTACCGGGATAAAAAGTAGCCTATTTTTTATTCCAGGATATGAACTACATGTGTGCCAAATTTCATCCAAATCCCTTCAGCCGTTTTTGCCTGATTGTTACACAAACATACAAACTTTCACCTTTATAATATTAGTAGGATTGCTAATATTTCATGAAGTGATGACCAAATAATACTGATAATTGTTGTGCCAGCAGAGATAGTTGGCATGTTTAATAGCTTTCATTAATTAGGTTATGCCAGCCGGCACGTTTTTATTTTTATAAATATGTAATGTGCCTATAAACAAGAGCCTATTTTTGTTTGTAGTAGTTTGAGCTGATCAATAAGCACATTGCTACTTTCAAACTTTTTTTTTGTTTAGTAGTAGTTAGTAAGTTTATTCAGTGGTTAATATGGCACAAATGTGCTGTCTTTTGCTTTTGTGTTAAAATAGACTACGTCATGTAAAAGTTCCTTCCAGTTGTCCTTTTTTTATTTTCAAGATTTTGAGAATGAAAGATTGCTACAATGGCTCTTAATATTTACAGCAAGAAACATCATGAAAAGGGCTGGCGATGTAGATGATGCCGATACAGCGAAGACAAAATACGTGGAAAATAAAAAATCTGCTGGTGATAAATCATCAGTATGGTTTTATTTTTTACGTGTCACGGACGGAAGCACTGCAAAATGCAAATAATGCAATAGAATATTAAAATCGACAGGCAGTTCTACATCAAGCTTATGAAACCACTTGCGCAGTAAACACTTAATAGACTTATAAGAAATGCCAAACCTACAGCAGAACCAACACCAAGCACAAGTGCAGTAGACCCATATGTTTTCAAAGATAGTCAAGATACACAAATGGACCCTTCAAAATTACACATTTTTTCACGAACACAACATTCTGTTGAATATGTCGTATCAAAGATGGCTGCTTTGGATGGCCTGCCCTTCAAAACATTTAGTTCTTCCGAGGAGCTTACTGTGATATGTACTGTGATTTTAGATCTTTGTATACCTACCAAATGTTCCTATTTTTATTTTTTTATTTATTATTTTCCTAGTAATAAGCTTTATTCTATGTCAAAAAATATTTTAGTGTAAGTGGTAAACTGGTATATTATTTTAAAAATAAGTCAGATAAATGTAAAAAATACATATTTTGATTAGACTTCAACATTTTCACTTCTTTACACACATATTTCTCATTTCCGTAGTAAAAATTGAATAAAAACCGAAAAAACCGATTTAACCGCTGCGGCCCCGACATGTGAAAATTCCCAAAAAAAAGTAAATCTTATGTAATAGGTAAATAAACATTAAATTCGCGATTAATTCGCGACACACCGGTGTGTCGCCGGGGCCGGAGCGGTTAACCGGTTTCACCGGTTTTGTAAACAAGAAAACCCGAAAAACTCGGTTTTCTTAATCAACCCGGTTTTTGCATGCCCTAATGGCATGGTGGAAAAAGAAAACAGTGCTCAAGTCATTCCTTTAACATTGGATTTAGCCACACGTGGATACCACACTTCTATTTTTTCTTCTTCTTTATAATATCTTCGGTCGTAAGTCGTAACCGAATGTGCATATTAGGACAATAGTAGAACGGCCCCTTAACCTTTTTATGCTTAGTGCTACAGCTATGAAGACATTTTCAAATTGATGTTTATATTTACGCGAGACCCCGATAAGCCGTAGTAGTTAGCTAATTTCTAATCGTTGTCGAAATTTATGTGACGGACAGCGGGCGTAAGCCTTTATTGTATCTTCAATTATATTTAAGACATGGTGGTAACAATGGATTTTGAATCGGTAATCAGGGAATTGGTTTACATGAGGTTCAATAGTCAGAACAACCACCAACCAACATATTTATTTAGGGAAGTTATGTTTCCGCACATGACTAGGTATGTTTCTCAGGGCTCTAAAAAAAAAGTGCCATTCTATTAGCAGCGATTGTCGAAATGCTAAGATATAAGAGGCCCTACACTATGTGCAATTCAATTAGCGAATGCGACTGTCGAACAGTGCTACAATAATATGATCCTATACATTTTTGACGTGGGTATTGGCTATCGCTTATGCCACGCTACCGTTGACAGAATCTCACTTGTCTCGAACCCCAGGGATTGATCGCGTGACATTTCAACAACCATTGCCAATCCCATACGCTTTGACGTTTTTACAATCGCCACACTACCTGACAGAATGTCTAGAGCCTCGACCATTTCTTACCTTAATTTGCACAACAAAAATCTAGGTCTCGATTCTTAGCATCTATCATAATGATGGACTGTTTATTGGTCCGTCGGACGAGCGCATCGGATCACAGCGGCGACGCGGTCGCTCGCTCATTACTTAGGGACAAATACTCGTGAGAACTAGGTGAGTCGTCATTGTGACGTCACTTCACACTTTGTCTTCTACAGTCTACTCAATGCTTAGTGGACTATGATTAATTTTGTCTGTTGCTCTGCACTTTTCATTCGCGTAGTAGGTACCTAGTCTACAAAGCAAGTCGCCCTTACCTTACAGGAGCAGGTAGAAAGGTGGGCACGGTAAATGATGCACTAGTGACTCAGAATGTGGGAGATACAGGCCTTGTTATGGCGATGCTAGGGAGAGACTAGGTACCTATCTAGTCTTGTAGACCAATTCTTTTAACTGAATACTTAATTATGCTAATGGATCTACTATGATTTAAGCTGCTGTTTAAAATTCGGTCATTGAATAAGAAGACAATAAAGCAGGACTGATTATGACAATCTAAAACTTTCATCATAAGACATACTTACATAAAGTATTCTCAAGTTTCTAAAATAATAGCAAACAATCAAAATTTCTTAATGTTTTAGAAGATGTAACGACTATCAACGTTCACAGATAGAGGTCGGTCACATTAACTGAAAAGTGAAACCAAATCACTTGCACTGGTCGACGTACTGAATACGCAACTCACACTCATAATAAACCGACCAACTTAGATAGCTCACTGATACCATTCACACCGCTGCATAACAAGGACCTCTGAAACTGGTCGAGTAATCAAATGTTTACGTTTTGACACAGAATCGCGTGCATGACCTTTGCAATTTTTTGCTTTACTTACTTTCCTGAGTGTATGTAATATATGTAATGTGCCGAAAGGTTGCTCCACAGCTTACGTAGTTTTTATAATGATTCCACATTGCGGGGATCATCCGTTAAAGGTAAAATGATGATGATGAATGATCGTATCATGTAAGTCGTTAACTAACATGGTCATCACGACTTGCGTGTGTTTCTGTACGCATAATCCATTAAAAGTCATAGAAAGTGGAGAGCTATGCAGAAAATATAGCAATTAGAACTGCAATAGTCCGATCTGATTAGCGCCTAAGGAAAATGTTATGACTCGTTGATTCATGGCCATATAAACTGTGCACTTGATCCACTTAAGGGTTGTGTATCTAGTAGGCAAAGACAGAATGCACTCTCCTGCCTGCCCGAATGTGCCTTTCATAATGTCATCATCATATCTGTCATCAATAAGCGCAATTAGATGACAATGCTTATTGTCTAAAGCAGAAGATGCTTCATTACCAAATTCCACAAATGCCTGACCTCACACTTGAAACCAAAATATTGTCATATCCACTATATCAATACCATCTTCAGTTCCAGTGGCTGTACCCAGTAACGCCATGGTGTCAATTCTTGACTGTCATAACACAATAGGATTTTGTTATATTCATGTGATATCTCTTAACTCTTCAGTTATAGTACTGACACATAATGGCCATACTTCTCACTACTTTCGCCTATTGTTCGTTCTTCGTATTTATAGGAATTATGGAAGCCTACGTTACTATTTATCTATTTTTCTAGAATTTTCACTGCATAGAAGTTATGTTTGAGAGAAGTTTACTGAATTAAAGAGACTTCCTAGATCTTATCAGGGCATACCTACTAGTTCACCTTAATCTCAATAAATATTGCTAAAACAAAGTTCTACAATAGGTAGGTATTCTCTAACAATGTTAAAAACGATCCAACGTTTGGAAATTATTGTAATAACGATACATTTATCTTTCGACTACATCATTACAGTTACTAGAATGTTATAGTCAGCAGCAACAGCAACAGATTGATGTCCGAGCTACGATTCACTTTGACGAGACGTACCTAACGCATTACATCTGTTCAAGACGTTACTGAATTTAACGCATGTTTACCACTCACTCAAAAATTACAGCTTACATACCTACCTACCTATATTTTTATATGGCGTTCAGTATTTTATTACAAAATCTTTCCGAAAAGGATTGTGGAGTGAAAGTGTAGATAATGAAAGCTCCAAAAATTTACTTACACGCGTTCACTTGAAATTCGGCGATATTCGATACGATGCATTATTGTTACATAATATGCAATATCGAGAAAGTAGGATACTATCGCCTTGTAAGGAAATAGGAAGTAAATTATACACGACGTGACACAACGAAATACTCGATTTCGAATGCGTTATCTATCATTGAATAGTTTCAATCTCTAACCCGGTGGGGTTCATCTTAGCTTTTGTCACCAGACATATCTCTGCTAGGCTTGTACGATGTAGTTGTAAGAGCTGGCTTATTAAACAGTTAGCAATTCATCTCGACGAGCAATTAGCTGAGCGTTCTGTGTGAGAGAATTAAAGAAAGATACTTCATACTACTCAAACGTTACAGCATGAAGTAACAACACGCAGAAGACCAAGGAAATAACATTATCACTACAATATCAGGGACAACAAGAAGTTACTGTTATACTAACAAGTATAACAGTAACTTCTTGTTGTACCAGCAAGAAAAGAACATGAAAAGCAACAGCTTTTCATGTTCTTTTCTTGCTGGTAACATTTGTAGCCGGTTGTCAAAAAAAAATCTAAAGATAATTAAATACTTACAAAATAAAGTGTTTGTTATGGTACTGGTTAAAAACTCCAACTATTCATCGACAATGCAATTTGAAAAAGCTTTCAACCATCAGAAGGACGGATCAACAATCGATATAATTATGTACCTAGCTAGTAGTTGGAACTTCTGATCTTGTCTTCTTTGTCCTAGGTTTTCCAACATTATCATAATTTCTATTAAATTGTTTATTTAGAAATCACAGAAAATGAATGCGTGACAAGTGAAATTATGTACGGTACGACAATATGTTACATTCCATGGTCACATGGTTGACTCAAGAGATTGCATTGTGTTTGATGAAATGATGTGTTTATGTTAAACTCTAAAGTTGTTTGTGTTGACATCGGCGCTGCGCGGGCGCACGCACGCGGGGATGTTGGTCACGGGAAGAGGCATTTAATAGATGAAAAGATCTTATTCCTAGCTAGAGTGAGCTTTGTTCGAAAAAGTTAGTTTTCCGCTTACAAGCACGTAATTCTTCAGCGCTTAAACTGAAAAATCTGTGTCAGTTTTAAATTTTAAACATTAAATACATTTTAAAAATTTAAACATTTGTGTTGGTATTGCTACCTACCATTAGTACTTTCTAGGAAGTTTGTTGCGCCACTTCCCAGCCAAAACACTAAGAAGTGCTGACAGGCAGGAGTTTTGGGGACTGTCATCAGAAAAACTGACTTTGAAAATGTTTGAATAAATGGCTTTTAAATATTGAATTGGCTAAAATATCATGTTACTTCCTAAATTAGGAATATTATGTTAAGTTTTACGAACATCCAGGTGCATGCTCCTCAAAAGGCTTGCATTACCATAATCTGTGGCATTACTGGTATTACAAGCTGGCTGTATTGCCTTTGATGTAGGATCGCTATGCGGAAGCTCCGCATACCTATGTCTTGCTTCTTTTGGTCAGATTTGGTATACTAAGGTTACGTAACACGTACCTAACGTTTAATTATGTATACTAATGCATTTAACTTTAATTTAAATTCCGTTTCTAAATCTTGCAGAATATTAAATTAATTTGTAGATTGTGCAAATTACTATCTACCAAATGCAATATATTGCAGTTCTAAATAAATGTAGGTATAGGAACCAGCAAGCCGTTTTCTTGAGACTCGTGTTTCAAATCAATTATCTTGTAATTCCGGATGCTACAAATGATCTAGATGACCTTTCCGGCTCATTATTTTACCGAAAACTACCTTTTACGTAACAGTCGTATCTCTTCCCACAGACAGTAACACAACATAGCAACATGTACAGAAGCAGAATATCCACGAATGACAACGAGACAACACACCATAAGAAGAGTACGGTCGTTTTCAATCCATGTGCTTACTGTTACAGTTGCCGTTTTGCTGAAGTGAACTATACGACACCTGAAAATGACCAGAGAGACAATTCTACTATTTTTAAGCAACTTTTGCATTTGCATTCAGTCGCAATCTGTCAAAAATGTAGGAAGATTGACACTTGTTTAGAAATTTGTAGAATTGTCCCTCTGATGGGGATGCTTCAAGCTGTATTTGCGAATCTTTATTAGATCACAAATTATATTGATTAGACAACATAATTATATTGTTTTTTGAGAAAGGGGAAGGCCATTTTTTAGATTTTAAACTTGCGACCAGTATTTCAGGTTTCAAAACCCCTTCGGCATGCCTGGTGGTTCAATGTAAGATTTGACTGTTGTTGATAGTTTCAAACATAAGTGAACCTTCTGTTCACTTATTCTACCTTGTGTCCACAATCCACGCACGTAGGAATGCATTATACTGAGCGTCCGCGAGCTTCCGGCTTCGCGCTGCACTTTACGTAACTCCCCCTAATTGCGGGTCACTGACTCACTGCACCGGATCAGCTCACAACAGAGATAACAATCGCTATACGGTGTCGTGTGTGAGACATCTTTGTGAAGCCTCTCGTTTTTCTACCGAGGAGTGGAAGGAAATGTGACATTTTATAAAGCAAAAACGGCATTATGCTTTACTCCCATTTATGAGCTAGTGTGATGCCACTTACCTGGAGCGCATCTAGGCTTAGGCTGCTACTGAGAAATTTCCCACGGAACCTTATAGTACTTGCCAGACACCCTGGGAACAAGGAGGCAGCTATTTTAACATGAAGAAGTAAGACTTTCCTTTGCGCAAAGAATTAACCCGGGAGTTCAAAGCAGAAGCGGTGTTAAGTGATGCTGATGACGCCGCGGAGCCGCTCCGAGACAACAACAATTATGCAATTAGTGATACTTCGGCTTAATAGGCAATTAGACACGCATGGTCAGGATACCTGTCGATTTGGTACTTTGAGTAGGTAGCGCTGGGAATTCTCTTCAATTGTTATAGAATTCATGTTGAACTTCGACTTTTATCAAATGGTTCCCCGCGGTTAAGCAAGCTTCAGGAGTTCATCCAAAGGCTTCGGAATCTTAGGACATGATCCTATCTGGGCACAATCCTTTGCCAGATCTTGTCAAGTTTTACGGCCTTTTTTAAACTAAGTCCCTATCAAACTTGAAACGAATGGCGTAGGTATGTCGAAAAATGTTTCATTGACATATTGCACATCTATTGATAAACTTTTAAAAGTCAAACCAAATGGATTCAAATCAATCACCTGTAAAGGTTAATAGATTAATCAATGCAGACGTTAATTTCAGAAATAATTATCGAAACTGCCGCTTTTGCATATGCATATGTCGGTGTTAAAACTTTGGGATATGACGACACACTACACAGTGTCCATATTTAGCAATTCAGCTTGCAGATGGCCTACAGAGTTTACGTAAAAACACAAAACCCTAAATTTAGTTAGTATCAGGAATCAGCGCATAGTCTTGAACTCCTGAAGTCCAGAGCACTTGTTTTCCTTGGAAGTTAATTCTTGCTGCCCATTCTTATGTTGTATCTGCCTCACTATAGACCAAGCCAAAGTCAATTAATTTATTTATTTCAATTAAGTAGACCATTAATAAAAGCCACTCTAGTTGTCCATTCGCAATATTTTTTTTAGTGTATCGGTCGAGTTGGAACATTCATTGCCCAGTTATCCACTGAAACACGTTACTGTATCATGAAGCCATGTTGGTCTTAGTCAGGCACGCTTATGATACTTCTTCGGTCCAAACAATATTTCTCAAATACAGAATCATCAAATATTGACCAGCAGGAGGCATAAAGAGAAAGTGTAACAAAGTAATGTGTTTATTTGTTTGTCCGTCTGACTGACCATTCATAATCGATAACAGCGGCGCGCGCGCATCGCGGGCCATTTGTCATAAAGCAAGAGATATCAAACAGTCGTGAAAGTTTCAACAATAGCCAACAGGGAAAGGATATTCAAATTGTTCTTGACCGAAGCGAACCCAAAGCACAAAGAATCATTCATTACTTCCTTTTTAAGCATTATCCTAAACGTCTTGCATATGAATGTGGCAATGGACACAGTTCTATAGATCTTGGCCCGTTCTTGCCAATGTTTGGAGCTTTA
This sequence comes from Melanchra persicariae, assembly GCA_947386135.1. Classification (NCBI taxonomy): domain Eukaryota; kingdom Metazoa; phylum Arthropoda; class Insecta; order Lepidoptera; family Noctuidae; genus Melanchra; species Melanchra persicariae. The sequence goes on along the minus strand of OX376659.1, from coordinate 20,177,986 downwards.
ATCGTGTGTGTCTGATTGCAGATTGTACAACTCTTAAGCATTTGCAAAACGATTCAGATTGTGTTGAGTGGAATTGGATTTCCTTATCAAATGGTAACTGAGGTACTCCAAGGTGGTGTGCTGCAATGCCTGCATTCGATCAGCTTTGTTACCGATGCATAGAGTGTAACTTATTGTTTTCTAATTTAGATTTTCAAGCCTAAAGGTATACAAGTACTTGAGCATGGTATGTGCGAGCGCACATTGAAGAAAGCACATTGATGTCGCTTTCTCAATATTTAGTCATCAGTTTTCTTTGTGTGTTCAATAATAACATTCTCACTAATTACGTAAGTGTGTAGATATCATTATACCTACCTATCAGGTAGCTCGTTTAGAATATTAGTTTAGTTTTGCTGTCGGTTATTAGATGAAAGGTCCAAAAGCAGGGTAGGCACCTGATGTTTTCTAATTATGCTGATCAACATATACATAAGTTATAAAAATTCGCCATTCGTTTTACCATTAAATTCTTGTCGTTGTCCTAAGTTTGACGTCGGAGCGTCGGTCGGGTCAACATTTTACTTCTTTATCATCTGAGTGGTCACCACGTTTCTAAACCCATCATCTTTCACACAGTCCATCCATCGATTCTTTAGCCTCTCCTGCTCCAAACTGTGTTTAAACAAATAGAGATGGCGCGTCTTCCACGCTGGCTGGTTAGTGCCGGATAATTTGACTACATAACGACGTGTGACAGCGCCTCGCTGTGTCGTCTGTCGGCTGTGACACGCATTTACATTAACATGACAATGAGTGTCACGCCGGTGACTGAGTCGTCACGCCCCCGTGCCCGATCTCGAACTGTTCGTTGGAATAGCTCTGGTTTTGAGATAAGTAGATTAGAAACTATAATTCCAGTGTATGGGTTCTAGCTCTAGAATTCTTCTGCTGGACATAGCCTCCCCCAAGTGTCACCACAACAACCGGCCTTGTGGGTCTCGCATCCATCGGCTACCCGAGACCCTCACCAGATCCGATTACCTGGTTGTCCCACAAGGTGGACCGATGTCCGCCTTATAGGAGGCCTTCTAACGCTGCGTCTTCCGGTACGCGGTCGCCACTCCAGAACTTTTCGGCCCCATCGACCATCTGCTGGAGCCCTGCCCACTGCCACTTAAGTTTGGCGATCGATCAGGCTATGTCGGTAACCTTGGTTCTCTTGCGGATATCATCATTCCTGATTCGATCACGCAAGGAAACTCTGAGCATTGCCCTCTACATTGCCTCTCCATTGCTCCGAAATCAATATAGTGTTCCGATATATCAAAGCCAAAGTAGTTAGTTCAGAAAACTCGACTTAGCAATGAGTGACCTTATATGCTTACCTCGGCAAAATAACAAAATCTAACGTACATCAGGGCTAGGTAATCTTCACAATTTAACTTTTTTAAATGCGACCGAACTATCATTTGGAATCAATTGTCGAATTAGAATTTTCCTGTGTCCACTTAAGTGTAGGCCAATGCTTTTTATTATATACCAAACAACATTATTATGGTACCCTTGCTACTGTCATACATGTACAATAGTAACCACAAACTTGACAAATAGATACTCTTTGTCTAGTAGCCATGCACTGTAGAAACAAGTGGTGTTGGTCACCGCGACTGTATCGAGAGACGTTCTGTGTCAGCGGCATGTGTGAGAGCATCACACAATAGGGATGAATCACATGAATTATTCAGATAGGAACACGTCTCGGGAATGTGGGGAGGATCTTGTTTCGGGTTTTGTTTCTAAACAGTCTATAGACGAGGTTATGAGTAAATAGACAGTTGGTGATGAAGAAGGATGAGACTTGAAGTGCACTAGTTCATAGTATCAAGCGTAGGTTTCCAGTAATGACACAGGTACGTACTTAGTAGTGACATTGACAATAGAGGCTCATCCAATACATTGGACACGTTATTCACGGGCAGAAACTGCGCTTCTGGTTCACCCTTTTAAAATGAACAGAAGTAATACCGACCTATTTTTTTTGTTTTTTTTTAAACGATTTGAAATCATCAACGGGACCGGGAGAGTCCGACTCCTGACTAAAATTATTAATTTTATGTTGTTTTGTTTTAATTATTAGTATACCCCTTGCGTTCCAGAGCCGCGGTGACTCTTTCAAACAAATTCCGCAACCCTGGCAGGAAGAGAAGTAATACGTACGTAGATATCTCAAAACTGGCTGTATACGTCATGCACTTAAATAACTCAATAACACCTTTCGACTTACCGAGCTAATCCAATCGTTTAGTTCCAGGTACAATTGTTTACTACGGTACTTCACATTCTACTGGTTTTAGAAAATTGATTTACGCGTGGTTCACAATATGAAGGATTTACTGGAAAAATATTGAGTGTGTCTCGGTTGCAGGGAGCTCTACGTAGGTATTACATATTCTTTTTTTTTTATGGATGGGAAATCACATTTTTTTGAGGAGCGGGAGGGAGTGTCAGGCGCTTACTGACTAAGGCCCGGCGCCCACTGGCGACGCGGCTCGGGAAGGGATTTTAGTCAAATCAAAGTCAAGGCATTTATTTCAAATAAACCATTTACAGGTACTTTTGAATTGTCAGAGTCAGTCAGTCAAAAACATGAAGCTATTTGCACGTTCCAAAGCGTAGATCTCTATGGAGAAGAACGTGCAAGAAACTCACGGACACTCTTTTAAACCATTTTATGATTTACAATAATCCTGGTTACATTATCTTTGTTGCTTCTATATGTGAGAACAATGTAAAGGAAGAGAAAAAAAAAAGAATTCTAAGTATCAAATAAACTATTGAAATAAGCCAGCGACAGCTAAGAGATGACCAGTCTCCACTGATGGCGCCCGTTCACGAACATGACGCGTGCATCAGCACCATTCAGCTCATCCATTTTGAAGGGAACCGAATGATCCGATACACGCGCCACCATCAGCGAGACATTCGAGTGAGCATGACAAACCCTCAACTGCCCCTGCTCATTCATGTCAAACAAGGAAACCATCTATTAACATAAAAGGCTCCATGGTCCTCACATTTACAGGATTCCAAAATAAAAAAATGCTTCTACTTTATATAAAACTACAAATATCAATTGGTAAGAACAGAAAAGTAAAAGTGTATTCCAAACATTATAGAAATGTGGAATATTATTATTATTAAACGTAAAAAGTAAAATAAAAAAGGGTGAGCATCTCCTCCATATATAAAATCCTAACAAGTGAAACCAAGTGGCTGAGGCTGTGGAGCAGGACCGGCATTTAGCCAAGCATTTTTATCAAGGATATAATCTTCTAGTTTATAATATGCCTGTCTACATAGTGTGCGTTTAATGCATGTTTTAAATTTTCTCTCATTCAGTCCGAGAATATCAAATGGTATTTTATTATAAAATTTAACACAGTACCCCATAAAAGAAGTGTGTACTTTAGCCAATCTGAATCGGGGTTGATCTAATTTGTTCTTATTTCTAGTATTAAAATTATGCCTGTCACTAATCTTACTAAAAAGATGGAGATTTTTTCGAACATACATTATATTTTCGTATATGTATTGACAAGGTACCGTCATGATGTTAATATAATATAGAAAGCGCAAATGACTTGAGTTCTTATTTTATCATGCCTACCATTCAAATTTTGGGATGCGATGATATGCCAGAAGGTGCCGAAGGATGGTGAAGCAGGCTTTGACGTATCAATGAAATGTTATAATGAGATTCCTTCCCTGCAATAATCTCTTGCCGTGCCGCGTCGCCAGTGGGCGCCGGGCCTAAAACTCATCCGTGTTCCTCCTAGTGCCCTTTGCTTTCCAGGGTAACTCTTTCGAACAAAATCCCTGGCATGCTCTGGGTGTCTATTCTCTAAGCCCGAAGTCCATAGTTTCGGCCTTAGTGTCGGGCGTTTTGTGCTCCGTATCACCGACGGACTTACGATTAGTCCCGAACCCGAACTAAGAACAACTGTCAAATGGTGTTGTCATTCATTCATAGTTCCGGTTTGTTGTTTCATACTTCGGGCTTAGAGAGAAGACCCCCAGGTCCTAACGGGCCCCGTCTACTATGCTGACATCTCTTTGAGGCGCGCGTGGAACACTACGCGCCGTCGACCCGGGCCTGTGATGTGGATGAATTTTCTGATGGCCAATGATTTATTTTGTTTTAGAATAGTGTTTTAGATTTCCTATTAGCATTGAGTTGAGCCATTATAACTCAATGCCTATTAGAGATTTTCTTTTTGACTTGTAAACAGGTAGGTACAGGTAAATGAACAATAAAATGCGTAATTAAAAAAAATATATATATAATATTAAATGTGTAATTTGACAAATTAGTAGAATCAGCCCTCTGGGTAATCATCTCCTCGTTTCAGCGTAAAAACGCGTGGTTGATGTCGAATAACCGCTGAACATCAGTACAATGCAGATTCGATTAAGGGCGTGTCACACGGAGTCGCGCCGCGTCGGATCGGTTCGCTACTGTTTGTTTTCCCGCTGCTCCGCCCGCTGCGAATTATCAACAGTTTTCTAATTGTGTGAATTTCGCAGCTATGATGACTCGCGGTTTGTTGCGAAAATCTGTGAATGGTCTCTTTTGAACACTTACTTTTGCGCGCTTGAGCATCATTACTTTACGAAGTTTTTTCTTAACAAAGTAGACACAGTTTATATCTACTGATACTGCCTTTTTTGTGGATGGGAATTCATCGTGCGTTCAGGACCGCAGTGATTCATTCGAACCATTCTGCAACCCTGGCTGGTACTGAAACTGGCTGCAACTGCATTTTCTATGGTTTTCTTCTAACTGTAACATGTACTTTCTTGCTTGTAGGGTAGAAAATTAATGTTATAAAAGTCGTAAAGTTAATTGCCAGTTAATATTGGCATCTTTATTTCCCATCCTGGACGTCAGTGCAATATAAACGCCACGACCGACACCCCTAATGCCTTGTCGTATCCCTCTATAAAATAAGTCAACAGCATTAAGCCTTCGTCTACATACCTACCTTCTGATGGGTATAAGACGTGGGCCCGAAGTGGGTCAGGGATGGGCCCACCCCGGCCCGCCTCGGCCTGTCCTCGGTCGACGGCATTATGACAATATCTATGTTCTTCACTAATCTATGCTTCTACTGACTAGAGACAGAACTGTTTGTAAAATACACAATTTATTGTTTATCATTAAATTCTCAGTAATTTTTCTTTCTAAATAGTATTTTTTCCATTTGATAGGCTCGCGTTTCATCAAAATCTCATCTGATGGATAGTGATGAGGTGTCGTCGATATTATTGAATGTAACCTACCATTTTTCTTGACAGAATATATCAGCAGTATCACAACCTCTCATCAATTAAGCTTGTTACCATCCATTCTTAATACTAACTCGTTTATCTTTAAATTGCGATTTAGATCCAGAGAGCACACTTGACACTATCATTCAGTGAATAGGTACAGTCATAACCGCCAAAGTGATTAAAACAATATTGTACCTCGTTAGTGCACCAATAGGTTTTAAATACGATGTCGACTGGATGTGGTCGGGGATTTACTTTGCGAGTCGTGGCGATCGACGTGGCTGTACCGATGATTGGGACCCAATTCATTCATATCATATCACATACCTATCATTAATTCAGATAGTCCATATCTATTGAATTCCATAACAAAGATAATAATCACCACCGGTAGCTTGGACCCAGCTCCCGACACCGGCGGACTACTATTTTTATATTTTTAAATGTTTTTTTATTGTTTTTTTTTTTGTTATTGAAATATTTAAAAATATAAAAAGTATGTAAAAAGATTAATAAAGAGAATAATAATAATCACAAGTATTATAATTTAATTATTTTAGTGGTCAGGTGTTTATTGTAATGAGTTAATGAGACATACATGAGTATAAATAAGTACCTACTCGCAGAATGTAATAGAAGAAGGATGAAAGAAGCCAATGGAGTGTTTTTTACCTCTATTTTATTTTATTACGTAAAGCAGTTTTAGAAATAAAGTAACGGAGTAAACAGCCAGATGAGCAATCCGACGCCTTCTAAGGAATATCATCAGTCTATTTCTAATCACACAGTAGAGCCTTCGTCTGACTGATGCTTCCAATCCTTACAGGAACATGGAGCATTATGTATGAGACTGCTGCAGCGAGTTATTAACACCATCACCAGTTAAAAACTGCCGAGCCTAGTCCCAGATCTGTCGTGGTCGCCGAACGGCTTCCAGTCTAACCGGATTATTACATTGAGCGACTGCCTTTCTGACCTCCGGAACAGTAACTGGGTAACAGCATATCCCTTGGCAGACTGGTGTAAAATTTCCTGGCTTCTTCGTAGATTTAGGATCCCCGAATATTGTTATTAAAGAAGAAGCTATGGAAAATAGAAAGCCATGGAAATAGAGAGTAGGACAACATACCTATTTAATGCGGAAATATAAAGACAGACTAATATTCGAAAGACCTAGTTGTTAGATACCTATCTATTGAGGATAAGATTAAGAAAAGTCAGTCAATTTGAACACACGACATTCCTTGGTTTGAAGCTGCACACAAACGAACATGGCGGTCGCGGGGGCGATGAACTAATTCAATAATCTCGGCCCGGCAGATAAACGTCTATGTAAATCCAAAGCGCACGCGCAGCCAAATGTGTGTTGTGGACAGACAGAAAAACAAGACGAAAGTATGTATTCGTATAGTTTCTAAGATTACGTTATTAGTTTCTGTCTCCCCAAACATAGCAACATTGACCGGTATAGGATCCGTTCCAGACTCCCACAACCATCGCCAGGTGGTTGGTCCAACTTCTGTGGAGGTTTACACCCACGGCGTGGGGCCCACGCTGTTGCTTGCTGATCATCACCAACATCTTGTCCATCACCTCACCTGCTTAGACATCGGGTTCTGCTTGTCATTAGGCTATCAGAGCTAGAATTCCAATCCAATGCAAGTCTTACTTGTGATCTGAAGGGCAATAATTCTACTAATCTTTAAGCCACATTATTTGACAGATTGCAACTGACATGCAAATGCGAACGTTGCTTAAAAATTTGTAGAATTGGCTCTCTGTAGTTGTTAGCCTAAACAAGTTGTAGGTACTATTTACAGCAAGACGCTAGAAATTCTTTTTTATAACGTCTTGTTTGTAGGTCTTTTTTATGGATGGGAAATCATCAAATGACTTCATCCGCTCTGGGTGGAGCGGAAGGGACTGTCAGACTATTACTGACTAAAATCCGGCTGTGTTCCTCCTCATGCCCTTTGCGTTCTATCGAGGGTGACTCTTTCGAACAAATTCCGCAACTTGTTGGTTGATGTTGGTGTTAGTCTTACCATCATACCAAATGACTTCATACCTCGACTTTTTTTGCCGTCCGTCCTCCGAGGTGTTAGCAAATAATGTGTTATGTAAATACGTGATTATTTGCTTACCATCAGAGGATGGAACGCGTTCGAATGTAAACGACTCTGTGACGTCACGCAACGCCTGCGCATCGAGTGGTATCGATTAGTGATAGGAAAGCTTTTATATTGCTATCGGATGAGTGTGGAATGCGGTGATTAGAATAATTAATTTATTGCAATCAGGTAAGTACCTACTCATTTAGAAGTGTGTTTACTAGGTGCTAAATTACTGAACTGAATGGAATTACCAAAGACGGTCTCTAAAATTCCATCCAATACTATCTTCTACTGATTCATAATGAGGATAATAAAACTAATTCGTTAGATATCTTTCTCCCAAACAAGAAACATCGACATGTAGCACATTACGTGAGCAAATGACAACTGCGTGAATGTGCAGTTCGACTAGTCGACGATTATGAAGTAATGTGACGGCTATGTTTTCCATGTCATTGCTTATTTTTATATTTTTTGCTTTATCATGAAGGAACGGTAAGCCTGTTGATTAATGATTTCCAAAAACTGCAGACGACACAAATTACAACGTCATAGAAACATATTACATGCGCAATGGAAAATTAGAAACTTATTCTATAGTAAAATTCATACAATAAAATTATGAACAATAATTTCTACTATTCTAACTTTCTATTTATTCTAAGATTTCGTATCTATCAGTTTTCACTCTTGGCCATAATTTCATTTCATTTTTTTTTCATTTTTTTTATGAATGGGCTAGCTCTTGATCAAAGCAGAGTAGTATGTATTCTCATAAGTATATTTATTGCATTCCACAGTGTTATTTTAAATCTATACTAATATTATAAAGAGGTAAAGTTTGTATGTTTGTATGTAGGGGGTAATCTCTGGAACTAATGATCCAATTCTAAAAAATTTTTCACTGGTAGAAAGCTACATTATGCCTGAGTGCTATAGGCTATAAATTATTTTTATAACATGTATATTAACCGAGCTATCACCACTTTTGTCTAGCAAGTCGGAAAGAAATACCTCAATAAAATAGAATTATTTGCATGCATGTAGGTGTAGGGTAGGTGTAGGGTACCTACCCTACACCTACCCTACACCTACATGCATGCAAATAATTCAACTGGCCCGCCAACTGGCTACCTACCTACCTACCTTACACCTGTAAGGTAGGTAGGTAGGTAGCCAGTTGACGGGAGCGAAGCCGCGGGGGACAGCTAGTGTTACATAAAGGCTCATAGATAAGACTGCTGTTATAGACTTTTTTTGGACAGCAACCACTAGTTTTCAAACATATTTCGAAACAGAATAATTATAGAAAGTTTTGTAATGTTCTGTAACGTTTCAATAGTTTTGTACGCATTGTATATGTTGCAGTCAAAACTCTTAACCAGTCAAAAGTACTTTTGACTGATTAACACCTGTGCTAAGATAGGTCGACGGAGCCCCGCTTAGCGGGGCTCCTATTTCTGGGTGGTTTAAAAAAAAATAACCACGAAGGCTTACCTAACCTATCCGAGTCGGGGTACTCTGAGTCGGGGTGTTAACCATAATGACGTTTTTAACTCTACTAGCAAATTCAGTCAAAAGTACTTTTGACTGATTTTGCTAGTCAATAGTACTTTTGACTGGTTAAGAGTATTGACTGCAACATATATAGTTAATAGTTTACACTAAACTATGACATGTGAGTGTGAACAGTAAGTAATAAGGTGCCAATAGAGCTGTCTTACGTGGATCATTCGATTCCCACTGCAGTTTATACGAAGACAAGTAGTGTGAACAGTTAGTGTCAAGCAGTAAATATTGTCAGCTACCGAGGGTTCTCATTACTGTCTATTACTAAGACGTAGTGTGAACAGTGGCTGACAGGCAGTCAATTAAATGTACTCTCTTGTCTACACAGTACAGTTGATATTTCTCACTGTTGTCATTAATGAAGTCGTGTAAGTGTTGACAGTAAAGCAGTCAGTTAGCTGTCTACAGTTTGATAACGTCACCTGTTAATTGATTGCTATGTTCCGCTACGGTTGAGGACCGAGCAAGCCATGAGCGGATAGCGACTTGACCATAACTCATTATTTGCCTAACCTTTCCCGAACTATATTATAGTCAAACCGAATTCAGCTGAATACTAGTATTAAGATCTGGGTATTACGGAATTTCTACTCAGGTGTCAGATTTTATAGCTTCGGACAATTCGACGCGACTGCCAAAAATCTTCAAATGACAGCCGGGACTAACGGTTTCACTTGCTTTCCTGGGTATGGAAGAATTTCGGAGATGGTTACTCATCCACAAATCGACCTCAGCAAGCGTTGCTAAACCTTGATGATCGACCCGTGCGGCTGTTATTATTTGGCCACGAGCTCGACTTGATCATTATTAAACTACTAGACTACTGCAGCGAATTCAATCATTTATACCCACTTCTCGGATTACCAAGAACTTACCATCTTCGGATTCATGCTTTTGTAATATTATCTTTGGCTTTCAAGAGTTATAAGAGTAGCAATTACTTACATACACTACTTCATGTTTAATTCTATTATATCATCTGGAGATAGTCAACACCTTGGTGTCACATGCTGCAAAGGCAAGATAGGGGATATTTAGTACATCAACGAAATAGGTTCCTGTATCAGCAGCTCGCTGTCCGCTGTCCGCTCATGACTCGTCCACGGTCAGTCAATCAGCATCAGCTATGCATAGAGAATGTTGCGTACGATTCCCTCGCCTGCTTGTAGCTGTAGCGCACGCGCAGCAGTGCGTATTCCTGAGTGTGTGATGCTTGTGTGTTTGTTGGTACGCCTGGTTGTGCGTGTGTGCGTATGATCTGTATCGCGTTACGGTACAACGCGCCGGAGCACATGGGAATTGGGTGTGTAAACAGCATGTCAGTGCATGTTATATTGAATTTTAGATCGAGTTACATTTAAATAGCCCCGACGAGAACCGGAAAATGCCTATAAAAATCTTCACTGACAACCACAGACCCGAATTAACAACTGTTCTAGTAATAGAGTAAGTACCGCCTTTTCGCTTGTAATGGTCGACGCCAGGTACATTTGCAATAACGGTCATTGCCCTTTCCTTAATATCTCTTCGATAGTACCTGGACAATAAATTGTGAATCGTTTTTCATTTTTTTTTAAATGTAAAGGATCACGATAGATGTCGATTCAGTCAGGACAGCTTTATGTCTGTATTTCAGTTTTGGGAATTAAGTACCTTTGTCAATATGTAGAATTGAATGTCAATGACCGTTTTTGCAAATTTATATGACGTCGACCATAGTGCAGAGGTTATTGGCCGTCCTCCGAACCTAAATATTACAATTCATAACATAACGACATCCCTCATATCCATGCCTGGGATAGCTAGTCGTTTATTTTCATTAACACACACATATTAAATGTATGTTTATGCAGTTGGCGTAGCTACCTACCTATTTTATTCTAATAAATACATGACTTGTTGGGGCTAGCTAACATTCGTAGATTAAGGATAATACCACATTTATTTTTCTTTAATTTGGTAACAATAATAATAGCAGAAATTAAAAAATGAACAAAACTTACAACAAACTAACTAAAATATATCATCAAAAAATTCGTCGTCAACGCTGTCAGCTAGTAATGAGCCCAAGAGACTGGCGGCATTGCCACGTTGAATTGCTAAGTGTCTGTCCAAAGTAAAAGCCAGCTCGTGGGTTTCGGGAAGTGTCAACCAGCCTTTTCGACATTTCTTTGAAAAGGCTGTGAGCACACGGGCCCCACGTCCCTAGGGTTTCAACCCCAAACGGCTCGAAAATATAGATACCAATAAGGTATTTACGCCGCTTGAAGTTTTCCGCAGCCGCAGCGGCAGCGCCAGCACTACACGATGAACTAGGAAGATGGGATGGCGCAATAAGAGTATCGACACAGGTTGCGTTCCCTACTAAAGGCTTACCCATCTTCCATGGAAACAAAGACATGCCGTCCGCTCTTTTTCCATTGTCACGTGCCAAGCCATGGGTTCTATACGGCTGGAACGGTGACGACGATGACGTAGATTAAGTCATTAGGGTACTCTACTCAGAACTCAGAAGCCCGAAAGGCTGACATCGAGTCTTGCGAAGGAGTATCGTGCTAGCCAGTAGCTACCTGACTGAGTGGGCTTCATAGGGTCAGGAAGTGCTTCTACCAGCAAGCAAGTCCCGTGCAAGTTTTTCATTTATATTATTTATTTTCAATTATTGAATTATTCAATTTCAATATTTATATTTCAATTTTCATTCATTGCGGGGCACGGTCGAGCGATTTATCACATTATACCTGAGTAGCCCGCAATGTAATGCACCATGTAGACTGCAGGTGGAAACGTAGCTGATGTATTTCTAAATCGTAACAATTCACCACGGTTGTGATTATGACGGAACCACGGCTTCGAGACTTCAATACTGAGGTCACTATTCAGCGTATGACAAGAGCTGTTATAAAACAAACAACAATAACTTACATCCCAATAGACAATGGCAAATTGACAAGTGTTCGGTAAACCAATGAGTACACAACAATATGTAAGAAACAACATAACATATGGCAAGTGATATCATTGTGTATTGGATTGTCCTGAGTCACCGCACGCCGCGCGCCGTCAGCACTGCCGCGCTGTGCAAGGTGCTAGCTATCGACTGATAACAGGTGATAATGATAAGTATTGATAAAGTATCGGTGCGATCGCGAACACTGCCCGGCTAATTAATTCTTTACAACGTCATCCAACGAATATTTTTTGAAATCTTACATCACTTTTGATAGGTAAATTGGCTAGAGTATTTTGTTTTGCTGACGGTATGCTAAGGTAACCTCTGTGTGTTTAACTTACTCAAACATTATTATTCTGTGTGTGCAATTATATTAAACCATAATTGTTGGATAGAGAAAAAAATGCTCTCATTTATAGGGATTAACAAGAGAAAACCATCACCCTAAATTACTATCAAGAGGAAATATCTTCATCTATACTTCTATACGGTTAAATTTGTAAGTTTGTAAGTTTGTATGTAGGGGGTAATCTCTGGAACTAATGATCCAATTCTAAAAATTTTTTCACTGGTAGAATGCTACATTATTCCTGAGTGCTATAGGCTATAAATTATTTTTAAAACATGTATATTAACCGAGCTATCACCACTTTTGTCTAGCAAGTCGGAAAGAAATACAAAAGTAGGGTAGGTGTAGGGTAGGTGTAGGGTAGGTGTAGGGTAGGCGTAGGGTAGGCGTAGGGTAGCTGGATGGTATAGGTAGCCAGTTGACGGGAGCGAAGCCGCGGGAGACAGCTAGTGTTTTATAATCTCTGAGTTTTTCAGGCAACTTACTTTCCTTTGGGAATATGAGATAAGTAAACGAAAAACCAAACTTTTTTTTTTTTTATTCAATGAGGGATATATATAAGTTATAATATGTCCAGTAAATGCTAATGAAATTAACGCTAGTTACATTAATTCAGTAGCCGATGATAATCAAGCCTAAAATATTGATTGATTCATGTAAATCACCCTGTGTTTCAGTCCAACGGTACTTAACACAGGAAAAGGAAGTGTTGCAGTTATTGTGCAGCTCACAAACACTTGCATTATTATTTTGTAAGGACTAATTATACTCACTGCAAAGTAATATTAATTAACGTAATGAATATTACTTCGTTTCTTATGAACCTATTGCACTAGAATGCAACAATTGTGCAAACGATTCTAAAAACAGTTTCTACAATACATTCTCATTAAAATTGTAATTATTTTAAATTATTATCTATTGTTTTACGTGCAGTTAGAAGTAGTAGGTATATATTTTTTTATTATGAAATTATGAGGCGGAAACGCTTGACATACTGACCTTCAAGTAAACACCTAAAATATGTGACACCTAGCATGATCTGTACACATTATAATACACAAGAATCACTATTATATAAGAATAATAAATGAGATATGATACGGCTACACGGAATGAAAAGCCGTGCTCAATCCTCAGTAGTGGTCTAATCGTAAGTTCAACCCCTGAGTCCTCGTGCTAGTCGTGCTATTTGTTTGAGCAGAAGTTACACTTGGTGGTGTTTGAGAAAGACTGTCAATCCTTCACGTCTGTAGTATATGTATATAGTCCACTCTCCTGAGGAACCAAAAGCATGGATGTCCACAGAAGATCAAACTCGAACACAGAGAGATCTATCTTTGATTTCGAAACTTGGCTGTTTTACTCTACATTTACAGCTTTGTATGGAGCCATATATGAGAAAGCCGTAGAGTTTATTCTCTTATTATAACTTGTATTTGGGCCAGCTGACACAAAATCCACAGACATTTCAACTGTTCCCCACTTGACATTGATACCACGCGTGGTCGCGCATGTGTGTGTGTGTGTCACGCACACCACCACACGCTATCGAGTATCGATCAGCTGATTACAAATATACCCACCGACACCGACACAATATACACATTTGTAGTTATGTCGTGTTATCAGCAGGCAGGCTTAGGTACCTGTTTGATTGCGATGTATGAAAACCTACGTATCTTGTGTGAGTCCAAGGTAAATATTTAAACTTTGCTTTATGCTATCCTGAAAGATTTGCTGTTTGAAATAATATTTATTGCTTTATCTACATGCGCACATAGACTAGATATTGACTTCGATCTTTTGCTTCTACTCTCGTATCATCATGAGACATGGTGTTCTACATTGTTTTGCCTTTTCAAGTAAAGGAGTCTTCCAAGTCCCATGACTTCAACGCGATAATCTTTAGTGATTTCTTTAGAGAATCCTCTGCGACGTCGCCGGACGTCACCCACCCGCTTGTCTGCACGTCCGTCCACCCTGGCAGATGGAATTCCAGGCAACATTTCATAAGTATGGATGAATAGCCAATACTTCGAGTCTGCGTAAATAATGACAATGACACTAACAATGCCAACGATTACAAGTATCTGATATGGGCAATCAATACTCGTTACAAGTACGCGCAGGTGCTTGGTACTATCACACTCTGATACCTGCAGGACAAAATCCAAAAGTACATTGTATACGAATGTGTAATAAGCTAGACCATCATCAATATCATAATTTCAGCCGAAAGTCATCCACTGCTGGACATAGGCCTCCCGCAAGAGTCGCCACATCGAACCCTGCGTCTCCCATCCAGACCTACACCAGAGGCTCTATACAATGTTCCATTTAATTAGAGTAGTGACAGTCGAAATGCCAAAATTTAGGAATTTGATCACGTGACAATTCGATAGCATCTGCCATCTGTCAATCCCATTCATTTTTGACGTATTGTCAATCGCCTTCGCCACGCCACCGTTGACAGAATCGCACTTGTCTCGAGCCCCAGGTAATCCTAGTAATCGACCCACCTGGAGCTTACATGTGCCATGCTGTTTCTAGAAAATGTTAAGGGCTCAGACAATTTTAAACACAGTTACATACATATACCCAAACCCCGAACCGTTGTGTCCATAAACCCTCCGAATACATTTTCCCTGTATTGCTTTTGACATTGCTTGCAACAAATCGTCACGGATGCTGTAATTGACTGTTACTTTCTGCTAAATTTGGAACCAACTGTGAAAACGCGAACTTTGAACTTGTTTTGATGGTTTTTTCCTGAAAATAAATGTCTAGACGTAGAAAATCTACTGAAGAGTAAAAGCGTTACATTTACATACAATACAAACTGAAAATAAGACATTTTATGTAAGCATCATCATCATTTACTTATCAAAGCAAAAAGGACCGTTAGAAATCTCCACTCAACTTGAACGAGTTTATTTTAGTTGTACATTTTGATATGCTTCAAGTTTACTTAGATTACTTTCTTTACATCGCACTTACTTTATATACTAGACAACGTGTAACAAATAAACGCAATACCTGAACAGGGTCATTCCATTTTTGTGCGCAACTCGGCAAATGTACTGGGGGTCGAGTCTGCTATTGCAATCGTGTCTCAATGACCGGTCAATGATCGATTTTTGACGTATAACGTCAAACTTATGACACATTTCCCATACAAAAACTGTCAAAGTTGTCAAATATTCGATCAATGACCGGTCATTGAGACACGATTGCAATAGCAGACTCGAGCCCCTGAGCAGCTGTTTTTTTAGCGATTTCAGGGTTGGTCCCAGACCAGAGTAGTTGTTTAATTATAATATGACTGACTACAAAGATCTCTTGTTAGGCATTGCATTTATTCTGCTACACGTTGTATATATCTTCACGCTATGCACATATCGCATAGTTCATGACCAATGACGCAGATTATATGATGACTCTTATGGAGAGGTCATGTCATGGACCATGCGTCACCGAGAGGAAAATCCTGCTCGCGGAAACTTTGTACGTGGGTATGATTTAAAAACTCACATTTTGTCGATATTATTTTCCTTGAGTACCTCTTATTACTTATAACTTTCATTCTTACTTAAAGACGTAGGTAACTGAATACTGGTCCACGTCTGCGTAGAACTACGGTCTGGTGGCATAATGACGAACAGAAACACATCGCTATATGCTATGTATCTGACGCCCTTTGGAATACTACACGAAAAAGGGAAGGTTTAACAGTCAGGGAAAATGTATTTCTACGAGTAAAGTCGACAGTGACCGTAATAGGTAATAATCAAAAGTTCATAATCAACAAAACAATAGTGTAGGTATCTATCACTTATCGTGTAGATATTATGAGTTGTTTTCTATTTATACAGACTGCTGATCGAACCATTACTCATCACGAATAATCTAGATGTTAGCTGACTCAATCATGCGTATTGTGTTAATGATTATTGAGGTACTGATTAATTAGAAAGATCCTATTGTGTAGTCGATGTCCTGTAACGATACCTGTTGGTAACTTCCGCGTGAGATTATTTATCATGATGGCAGTAGTTCCGTTTAAAATACTGTAAGCAAAAGACTTCAACGCTATGTTGGTTTATGGTAGGACTGTGGTAGGCTTCAACGCAACGCAACATAATGTTCTTGTCAGTCTTATGGTTGGGTCTGGTGACGAAAACAACCCTCCAACCTTTGATAGCTAGGAAGTACTGTGTCTCCTGCGAGTAGAAAAATACTTCGTCTTCATATAAAACTATGCCTTCACTGGGAAGCATGCTTTGTGTCAAACAAAGTTCCATACATAAAGCGTCTATAGCGACATTTCTTACCAACCATCAGTAAACAGCCTTCTTTATTTGTATCTTAACAAAGCATTCTAAATCAAAACAAATTGACAAACAGTCTGTCTCCCCAGAATTCCTCAGGGGTCTGCGTTAGCGCAGGTGTGCGAGTCAGGCCGCGGTCGGACATTCCAGCGCCCGCTTTCGAAACGTTTGGCAGTAGCGATACGACCCGTGATATCACTTATTATTGTGCTAATCTTAATGTACGCGGCTACTGCAGTACCCGGGTCTGGTTTCTACGAGTAAATGACTTGTCACGAAACGTGCCAACTTCCGAGGGTTGATTTGTTTAGTAAATTATAGAATCTGTGATTTATGTAGAAATGGCTGATAGCCGAACTGCAGTGAAGCAGGCAATTTTGTGACGAACAAGGTACAGGATATATGCTACATGTCATTGCGCTGCAGCTGGCGCGCGCCTCCAGCAAAAAAGGATAAAAGACTAATTTCAACGTAACCCATTTGGCAGATGGCAAGCCGGAGTAAGCTACGTTTTGTCGCAGGAATATTTCGTAAGCAGCTGCAATCACTAAAATTTTACCAAGTTGATAAATCTCAGTCTCAAAGTATTTCAGTCACAGGACTGGCATAGTTTAAAATACTAGACTGGGATCTCAGCATGCTATATAGGTACTCCACATAAGTCAAGCATAGTTTCAGCACTCGACTGGGATGTCAGATGTCAGTATGCCATACTCTGGAATATTAAATTTAATCGACTTGCGATGCTCTTGTTGGGTTGTTACATTCCGTCGAGAGTAAAGCGGCCTCGCTCCGATACGCGCATGCGTCCACTTTCCTTACACGGCGACCTGCGGCCAGGTGACGCGGGTGACGCGGGTGATGTACCGCCTTCACTCAAAGATTTGTGCTTCTATTAGTGTGGTGTAAATAAATAGCAGGCTATAGGACTATAAAGCAAAACTATAATATCTCGGAACAGATACGGTCGTTTCAATTATTAAAAAAACAAAGGCGACTAACAGCGTGCGTAATAGACAAGATCGTTGATATAAAAAAATCAAAAAAATAAATCAGATCTTTATTTCCAGTTTTACAAATTTTCAAAGTCATACATGCAAAGTAGGTACCTATAAGTATCCAAATCACGTACAATGGTCCACAGCAGGACTAAGTGCGGAAACCATACCCAATAGATAGTATCCAAATATGAAGAATAGAATAAGCAAGGTGATGCGGTAGTGGACAGGCCATAATAGCCGTAGAACCGATAACCTATGGGGAAGACCTACACGTGTTCTTGATTGGAGATCTTCAGAAGGTAGCTGGAGAAGTCTATGTCCCACAGTGGCCTGATTCTGATGACGATATCAAATTAATCATATACCTAACTACGTAAATACGTGTATGTAATAGTAGTCTAGTGGGCCATCGACATCTTGGACACACACATCACCGGAACAGCATCTAAGCGCCATGCAACATGTCAGCACATTCAGCTTCACATTATGTTCATTCATCTTACTCAAGATACGCGCGTTTACATACTCGTCACAACAGAGATAACGAACAAAAAAAATACAAATAAATATCCATAAAGAGATAGATCTACTTCGATCTCGGAATGATAAGTAAGAGTTTGTTTTTGAATTTTTTTCTTTCTTGGAAAATGTGTTGGTACCCTGTATCCTGAAGCTAGCCAGCATCGTCATCTACGTCCCTCACAGGGTGACAGAACCTGTACCGTCCCAAACGGAGTTTGGTCCCTAAACGATCTTGAATCTGTTGACATCACTTTCTGCATTTCATTGCCAATCGAAAGCTGCCTGATGTAAACAGTTAAATTAGGTAATCTTCTGTCAGTTATAAGAACCTTTTGTTATTATGGCCTGGCACAAGGCGGGCTGATACCCTGGTTAAGGCCACGCGAATCCACTGGTTGCTAATTGTACAGCCGGTCGATTCTGTCGACATCTCACGGTGTTCACCTAGGGGGAGTGAACGACAATAGAGCTGTCATTCCATCTTATTTGTATGGTTTGACAACTCACCTGTCGTGCGCCTCACCCGGGTGTTCACTTCGACATGTTTACAGAATCGCACTGCTGGTTCGATCGACGTGGCGACTCTTGAGGGAGGCAAATATACATAGCACACTTTCACCTGAAATGATGATGTTGGACAAACCTAAGACTGTATGTTTGCTTGCTAATAAAGTCATAACACATCATCCACGCTGTTGAATTTTCGTAAATAAACAAAGCACAATTTGTGACACCCCCAGCACAGTCCCAGCGCCACAATTGCGTCACGTAAGGAGACCGCTCTGTACGAATATAGACCTGACTCCTAAACAGGTTTGCGAAACTGATACCAGCTCATAAAGTTTAACGATTATGTGCAATATTGTCCTGTCTAGATATATTGACCTCTACTTCGAGAATAGTCCTCAAACGATGAAGAGAATAAAATTGGGGAATTCATTCATCCCTCCTTCCTTGCTGGTCATCCCTTGATGATCGAGGGGGCTTTCAAAAGATACTGTACTCAAAGTCAAAGTCAAAGTCAAAGCATTTATTTCAATTATACCATTTACAGGCACTTTTGAATTGTCAAGGTCGGTCAGTCAAAGAGGTGAAGCTATTTGCACGTTCCAAAGCGTAGATCTCTATGGAGAAGAACGTACAAGAAACTCCATGGACACTCTTTTGAATCAATTAATTATTACAAAGTGTGGTTACATTGTTCTTGTTGAAATTATTCATAGACATGTGAGAACGATGTAAAAAGACGTGCACGACAAAAGCAAAAAAGGAACAATTCAAAATACTAACAAATTAAAACAAACCGTGGCAGTTGAGAGATGACCAGTCCCAGCTGACGGAGCCAAATGATGAATGAAACACAAACTGCACCATCAGAGAGACTTGAGTGAGCATGACACTCCCAACAGCCAGGGCACATAAAAGTCTTACCCAAAAATGATAGTTTGACTTGAAGGTACACAGTACTCACACATGTGCCGTTAATGCATGAAATTATACAATGCAAAATTAGTTCGAGTCTATACAATGAAAAATCTATGTTCTTTCAATATTCAGCGGGTCTCACAACTGCTAAAAATAAAAATAAAAAATAACTAATTTGTGCGCCCTAGTGGCTGTGGAGCAGGACCAGCAGGATTATTTGGCATTGAGCCAAGCATTTTTATCTGAGCGTCCCCGTGCATTGTTAGCATGCGTTTTGGAATAATGCCAAAGCAAAAGTGTTAACTATGTCAGCAGAATTCATCTTACATGCACAACTAACAGATTGTACGTGACCCAATGTGCCAATAGTTTACCTAACCCGCCGCAACTCTACCTGCTCACGCACTGTTAACCCAGGACACGTGTCATCAGCTGTGCTCGATGTGTATCGGGAACTTTTGCAACACGTGTCACTTTCGCGTCTGAAGCAACTCCAGGCAGGCGAAGTAATTCACACGGAATGGATATCAGACATCTCGGTATGTGACCGGTGACATACGAAATAGAACATGCGAGATGTGTGCCAAATAACTCAATACTGGAATCATAATTTGAACAACCACTCTTCACAGAATATCCACCTACTTCCGCAACTTATTTTCTGCCGGTTGCCCTACCACCTGCACCTTCCAGGTCCTGAACGTAGATAACGACAAAGCGGTCGGACAAAAAATTTAAAGCTTCCACTCTCCTACTATATTTTTAATTCTTTTGCTGTGCCCGACAGGGGCCATAATGATCACATTTTTTTTAACTAACCGCCTAAGTACACATTGTGGAATGCAAATAAAGAATTGAGTATTGAGTCCAAAATTAGAGAAGTTGAGTCAATCGACACGAAAAAAAGAAGATTTTCCCAACCTAAATTAAAAAAATATCTCATAAGAATTCAAACTATGGTAATTGAATACCACTATAATATTAGTTAGGCTGGCAAACTAGAAAATGTATCTCAATTTAATAACTCAGATCGTGTCATAACGCCGCCCGAGGCCCTAATTTTCAGTTCTCCTTACAATTTTAATTCGATAAAGTGGTTTAAAACAACTTATCTGCTACAAACTATTCACAAATATAAAGTGCAATATATAAGTGACAATCTGTGAAAAAACTATAGTGATATACGAAGTGGAAGTATCTTAAAACAACATTTTATTAAAATAACGAACTTTAAAAAGTGTAAGTAAAGTGAACTTCGGACTGTTTTTATCGGTACAACCCTACCCACAACTACATTTTGCAACAAGTTTCAAAGTAGCAACACTTTTCGTACCATTGTCAAGTGTGCGACTAGTCGAGAAGCAGCGACGACGACTGATGAAATTGTGCAGGCGGGTTCAAATCTCACCACAGGATATTCTTTTTGTATTTCCAAAAGTCCTATTTATGCTTAAATGAAGACCAGAGTTCAAAACGAAATAATTTTGAACAATTTTTTCGCTACATTTAATTATTTTTTTTATTTTCTTTCGAAAAAATACACTATTAAATAACAATGCCGCTAAATCGAACACCTCCTATCTCGCCTGTTGTATCTGATTCTTCAAGCCAGCAGCGACAGTCACCTCTCATTCACCAACAATCGGAGCCCACCATTGGCTTATCTACCGAACCAAATTATGAGTCAACAATGAATGTCACATGTCGCTACAAAAGGAAACGGGAGAATTTTGATCAGAGTGAGGATTCGAAATCTTTACTGCGCTCTGAAATAATAGAAATTATAAGAACAGAAACTCGTACCGCAATCAAGGAAATTCTGAATAGCGAATTTTCGTCCATGAGAGAAGAAATCCTTAGTTTTGAAAAATCAATCAAATTTATGAACGCCGACTTCGAAGACATGACGGCTCAATTTAAAGCTTGCAATGAAGAGGTAAAATGTCTGCGCAGTGAAAATAGCTGTTTGATTAAGAAGGTGTCAGAAATGGAAGTTAGAATTGCACAATTAGAGCAAGATGCTAGGCAAAATAATATAGAAATACACTGCCTGCCCGAACATAAGCAAGAGAACCTGGTCAAAACTGTAGTACAACTGAGCAGCGTTGTATCTTATCCTCTAGCAGAAAGTGAGATACTGTCTTGCGCTAGGGTACAAAAGCTGAACGCATCTTCGAATCAACCGAGAGCAGTTATCTGCAAACTACCAAGCAAAATTAAGCGTGATAATCTGCTTGGGGCAATTTCCTTGTACAACAGATCGAACCCCAATAATAAATTGAACACCAAGTTACTTGGATACGGAGACAAGCAATCCCCTGTTTACGTAAGCGAGCACCTCACTTTAGCTAACAAATCGTTACACGCAGCTACCAGAATCGCAGCCAAGGAGAAAAAATACAAGTTTGTTTGGGTGAGAAATGGAAAAATTCTTGTAAGGAAAACGGAAGGTTCTTTGACACGAGTAATAACAAGTTTAGAAAGTCTTAAAAAATTAGAATAATCATTTTTGTTTGTTTGTTTGTTTGGAATATAATCTGTCATTGTCAAAATAATTCAACTTTAAAATTCGATAAATTAATTTTCTATTACCAAAATTCTAGAAGTATCCGCGGAAAATTAGATACAATATTTTTGAATGTACTAACTATGAATTTTCATGTGATTGTGCTTACTGAGACCTGGCTGAATGAAAATGTGTTAGATTCAGAAATTTTTGATAGCCGTTATCAGATTTTTAGAAGAGATAGGCAGTCGGGTACTTTTTCTGGGGGTAGGGAGGGAGGTGGTGTGCTAATTGCAGTTCATAAATCTATAAATGCTTCTAGAAATGCATCATTCGAGTCTTGTTGTGAGGATTTATGGGTGACACTTGACTTCTCAACTAACCGCGTTAAAAAAATACACTTATGCGCCACTTATTTGGCTCCTCCGGTAAATATTAATCTTATAACTTACTTTACGAACAGAGTTAGCAGTGTAATTAATGATGAACCCGTTATTATAATAGGTGACTTCAACTTAAGTAACATAGAATGGACAAAATCATCACGACATCAGCATGCGGTATCGGATTTTGGCACCAATAATATAAGTAAAACTTTTGTAGAATTCTTATCCTCTAACGACCTGTACCAGTATAACACAGTCCAAAATAAACAGAATAGGATTCTAGACCTGGTCATATCCAGTTTAATTTATCCGATTGAGGTAACTCGGTCCTGTGATTCCATTTCAAAAGTCGATGATTTTCATCCACCTTTACAGATCACCATTCATCTCAACCTTCCTAAGATACTTGCGAATAAAATGACTAAGACTTATAAATTCCATAAAGCTGACTATAGTGAGATTAGAAATCGTCTTGAGAAAACAGATTGGGACATTGTTTTAAAATCAGATACCGTTGACATATCAGTTGCTGCCTTTTATTCTGTGTTACGAAAGATTATTTCTGAATTGGTCCCACGACAGAATGCTGGTAAAAAATCATATCCCGTTTGGTACAGTAACGGTTTAATAAATATGTTAAAAGAAAAAGAAAAATGTCGGCAAAGGATGAAAAAATATAAAAATAAACGAGATGAATTTGAATACATTCTACTTAAGGATCGATCGATTCGAAAAATAAAAGAGTTATACCAGAAGTATTTACAAAATGTTCAAAGTAATGTGGTTAAGAATCCAAAATATTTCTGGTCATACATTAAAAACAAACGCGAAAACAAAAGCGTTATACCGAAATACATGAGGCACAATGATAGTACGGCGACCGATGGCATGAGCATAGCAAATTTATTTGCGGAGAACTTTGCATCGGTATACAGCCCTATTCCTGGCAGTGATCCAGACCATTCACATATTTATAAATCCAACAATAGTAACAATTTACACCAAGTAACACTATCTGAATCAAGCATACAGAGTAAGCTCAAGAACTTAGATGTTGCTAAAGGGCCGGGCTCTGACGGTATACCTCCGCTGTTTATTAGGGAATGTGCTAATGTTTTGTCGAAACCATTGTGTATAATTTATAATCGATCGTTATCTGAAGGGGTTTTTCCGGAGATCTGGAAGGAGGCCATAGTAATACCTATACCAAAATCGGGGGATAAGACTGATGTCTCCAATTATAGGCCTATTAGTATATTACCCACTATGGCAAAGGTTTTTGAATCGCTTTTGTGTCCTATCATGATTTGGCATATCAAAGGCTCTATTACGGAACATCAACATGGCTTCTTTAGAAAACGATCTACAGCCACAAACTTGACCAACTTTGTCGAACGAACTCTAGCTAACATGAGTAACGGTAACGAAGTTGACGCCATCTATAGCGACTTCAGCAAAGCTTTTGACAAAGTTGACCATAATATTTTGCTACAAAAGCTCGAGGTCACATTCGGTGTTCATGGTTCACTTCTGAAATGGTTCCAGTCTTACTTGGTTGGCAGAACAGCAAGAGTAGTAGTTAATGGACACTCATCCAACACTTTTACACCTACATCTGGTGTCCCACAGGGGACACATTTAGGACCAATATTATTTATAATGTTTGTTGATGACATTAAATATTCCATACAAAACTCTCATTTTGAAATGTATGCTGACGATTTAAAATTCTATAGGATTGTAATGACAAAGAACGATGAAATTCTTCTGCAAAAGGATATTGACAGGCTAAGTGTGTGGTGTGAGAAGAACAGCATGCAAGTTAATGTTGGTAAATGCTATCATATTAAATTCTCTCGTAAAAAACACAAATTTAATTCCACGTATATAATGAAGAACCAAATCTTAAGTAAAGTGTCTGAAGTTAGGGATCTAGGCATCATTATCGACTCTGAAATGAAATTTCAAACACACACCGAAACGATAATAAATAAAACCAATAGAATGCTAGCATTTTTAAACCGTAACACTAGACAATTCCGTAGTTTGACTGCACTGAAAGTTTTGTTTTTTGCATTAGTTCGTAGTCACATAGAATACTGCTCCATCGTCTGGTACCCCGTACATATTACCCATATTCAACGCATCGAAAGAATTCAAATAAAATTTATAAAAAGACTCTCTTATATAGCTGGTGTACGGAATACAGCTAAAAACTATGATGATAGACTGAATCACTTTGGAATTAAATCTCTACACTGGCGTCGAGACTTTGCGGGTCTAATTTTCTTATTCAAGATATTAAATCAGGGTGTGGATTGCTCACAGCTTTTGTCATCAATAAATATTAATACGCCCCGGTCATCAGCTAGACTTCATAATTATAAGCCTTTTGCTTCTAGTGGCCGCAAAACCAAGTATGGGAGTAACGCCCCCCTTTCCTATATTCTCGGAAGGTGTAATGAAATTTTTCACGATTGCGACCTCGACATATTTTCGGGCAGCCTCACTCAGTTTAAAAGAGCTGTGCTCAATAAAATGTAATTATTGCTTAATTATGTACTTTTTTTTTTTTTGTTGCGTGTGTTCTTTTTTGTTTTGTGGTTGTTATTTTATTTTATGTAATTCAATGTTATATAATTTGATTCAAACTCTTTTAATTTAATTTATTTTATTTAATCTTAATCTTAATCAATCTTATTTAATTTAATTCAATCTTATTTTTTATTTTTTTTTTAATTCAATCTTAATTAATTTAATTCAATTTAATTTCAAGTGTAAAACATTATTGACATTATTGTTAATATTTCGAATTGCATTGATATCCACCATTGTTTGAATTTATCATTGTATTGAGTGAGATACACAAAATGCTGTGCTTACCTTTAATTTAGATGCATGCAATGCTATTTTACTTGTAAATAATCGTGTAATGTCTTTGTGTGTATTTAGTTGGTTTGCCTAAATAAATAAATAAATAAATAAATAAATAAATTTACCTTGAAGCCATTAAATGTCTTTGTACTGCTAACTTGTCATTGTCGCCGGTGCTTTCGTAACAGAAGGGCTATTACCATTCCGCGGGAGATACGGCCAGTCGGCCATAGTCTATTTAGCTCTGACAGACGTACTGCAGCGTAGGTCAGAATAACCGATCGGTATCCGTCACAGATACGAGCCGAAATGTATTGTAATTGCATTACAATTGCATTGTACCTCGTATTTTGGACAGAGGTGGTGTTAATTCAGTAGCAGATATGTTTTTGAAGTGGTTTGTGCATGTCTGGACCTATACGAACTGGAAGTACGAACGTAAAGAAGGCGGGCTACGCCCACCTCAAACAATTGGGTCAATAGCATGATATACCATGAAGGAATTTAGGGCACTACCAAACAGACTATTTAAAATGGATAAACTGTATTTCCAGTAACAGGTCGAGATATTAATAGAAACACAATATGATTCGCCCCAGTTAGCCGCTAACCTCCGGCCTCCGACACAATTGCGTAGAAAGTACTCAACGGCTTAATGACGCCTATCATTGTATTAGATCCGCAACATCAAGTGCACTCTGCACCTCCAGGGCTGGCAGAGAACTGCTTGCTGCCACTGCTACCACTGCTACCAGTCAGAACTTGAAGCCGCGTCGTGTAAGGTCGCGAACTCACGATCCACAGTAAGGGAACAACGAAGAAGAAGAGATTCAAGACCTGGTTGACACTGAACAGACCGGAGAAGCGTCATGAGTGAGACAGAAGTCTATTACCAGTAGCTGGAACAAGGCTGCCAGTGATGTTATTCTAGACTGTATTAACGAGGTTAAACGTCATAGAAGTTCCAATGTTCAAGCAAAACTAAGCGCCAGAGAAGTCAATTATCTCTTGATTATTTGAAATACCTACCTCTATAATTATTTGTTAGGTTTGTTATATTTGTTACATCATTTTCCATTACAGCAAAAATATTAACTGTGTGACTTGAATGTAGTGTGGGCCAATGTGGGTGGCCTGTTATTCAAAATTTTAATATCCGGAACATTCACTTTCCGGTCGAGTGATAGCCCTAACTGCACTCCACATTGCAGGGCCGCCGATGGGCCGGTACCTCATAATTGCCTATTGTTTATGGCAGGCTTCCTTATCCTGGCTGTACGCGTTATTGCCCCGTGGCCTATATGTTATGACATTGTGCTAGATAATGATGGCGAGGTAACCCTAATACTGCGGTGGTCGGCTGTGTCCGTAGAGCGGTCAGGGTCATGCCATTGATTCGCTGAGGAGACTCGCTACAGATAACAAAAAACGCATGGTGTAGTTTCCCATATTTTGAGGTTTGGATAAAATTGCATGGTGTGTTTCACACATTTTGTCTTTAGTAACTTTACACACATGCTTTTCCTCTTCTCCGTAGACTGTTACTTAATATTTAGGTAGTAAGTATATGAACTAGATGACAGAGAGAGAGGCTATAGGCTATACAGGAACGGTAAATTCCAACGGGAACGGGAAAAAACGGAATATACGCGTACGAAGTCACCGGTAAAAGCTAGTCATTATTATAGTCAAGGTATTATTTACTTGTTTGCAAAACAATAACAATCAGATCAGAGGTCATAGTCAGGCTAACGACTTTGTAATACGTGATATCCTGCCTGCTACCTGTTCTGATGGTCTCAACAATGTTTGGACTCTTCCGCACTCCTTATGTTTGGTCATGGCACATTCTTGTGTTGTGTATGGTCACTGGTCGACAACTAAGCAAGCTTACACGCGTGATAGTGACAAACTTCAATCAACAATACAAATGTGGAAATTATGATACATTTTGACTAAACCGTTCGACCAGCTGACGTAACGACATGGTATTAGGCTAACTATACCAATCTTTTGAAATAAAGATACTCATCTGCCTAGCCTTTTCCCAACTATATTGGGGTCGGCTCCCAGTCAAGCCGGAATCAACTGAATACCAGTATTTACGTGAAGCGGCTGCTAACCAGACCTCCACAACCCATTAATTGGGTAGCACGGTACATCTTGGCAAGACTGGTGTCAGAATTTCTGTCTTCTGAGGATCCGTAACGACTGCCAAAGATCTGCAAATGGCAGCCGGGAGCCCGGGACCAACGGCTTAACGTGCTTTCCGAGGCACGGATGTGTCTCGGTATGTTAAGATGTTCACCCATCCACAAACCAATCTCAGCAAGCGTTGCTTAACCTTGAAGATCGACCCGTGCTGTTATTATTTAAAAGTTTAAAATAGTCACTCTGATAAGTAGGGTTATAGTAGAGTACTCATAGTCGATACTCGGTATACCAAGTAAATCAGTTACTGTAATTTTCAAATCAATATGGAAACATAAGCGAAGAGTTCGAGGAGCACTGTTCTAGTTTACACGTCCATTCATAAAATATGCACAAACTAGGTGACAGTCTTCTGTCTACACTGAAGAGACTTAGCAACAGAAGTTCGACTTCATACGACACGCATAAATCTAGGTACCTGCCTAATAGCACGTATAACAGAAACTTGCAGCAAATATGGCACCGCAACTTCACAAGAATTAACTTATTCCAAAACTCCGCCTCATTCCATACCTAATTTGGACGGTCTTTCCGAAAATGCCCTTGAGTATAATTTCAGGGAAACCAACTTTTCTGGTAATATCATCATGATCCAATCCATTTTCCCGATTAGGGTCCTATGGATTTGTGTCCTTATACTTACTAGCTTTTGACGACCTTCTGATCTTCTTTCTCATTACCCTCTTGGCATGGTATCGTATCGGCGTCGTCTCGTCGCCGTATCCATTCCACTGCAAGGACGTTGTGTCATCGAACGTGAGAATTTGACTTACTTTTACGTTACGGTAAACTTTTTCGTCTCCTTCCTTTGTAGCGTGAAAGACAAAGATGAGACATTTTTGGCAGGTCTTAAGAATTGAGTGAAAAGTTTTTGTGAGCAAATAAAACAACGGATGTGTCCGTGGGCGATAAGTTAGCGTCCTGTAGATAATAGTCATGATTTACACTCATAGTTATTGTATACACACGACTTTGTACCTAGCCAAATATGGCGACAGTTTTCTTATTTCCAGGACAGACTTTAGTTTTAGTCAGTACCTACACTTTAGTGAATATGTAGGTACTTATCTACTGTTTCTATTATGTTTTGCTTATTAGTTATTATAGACAAGGTACTAGATACTGATATCTTCCTCTACATTCACTTGGCTTCCATTTATAGCCTTGTTGTTATAGGTAGGAATAACAAAAACACCAATATGATGTACAACATTATCAGCATTTAATGTCCTTACTAACGTAGATAACTCTCAGATAAGCTAAATATTGGCCATTAACGTTAAACCTTGCCTACATTTCATCCTCCAAGAGGAAAACTTCGGAATGTCCAACAGACTACAATATTCTGCTCATGTGTCATTGTGGTCTGTCAGACAGCGAGTGTCGTCATCAGCCATGCTCGGCATACTCAGCAGGGGGGTTACATCAGGCGCCATGACACCATCGAGCACAGCATCATTTGCATCTGCTTGCTTCACTCGGCTGGCTTCGTTATTTATAGACTGGTTGACACGCAGGGCTGGGGTAGCAAGCTTGACTGTGTAACTTTAGACTTGCATTCAATATAATTTGCTGCTACCAGCCAGCCTGATTGCGATACAAAAACTGGCCAAGTGCGAGTTGGACTCACGTGTTAAGGGTTCCGAACGTTTTTTTTTTGTAACATGTAACTTTAAAACCATCGACTTTTTATAAGTTTTCCTGTAAACTACAAGTTAAGAACTATTTTCTGTCTTTTTTTTTTCAGAATTTTAGTTTTCTATATTAGGACCCATCCTTATCTCCAAAATGTTATTTTTTTTATCTATTTACTGAAATAACTTCCAACCCAAAGTTACAAATTTAAAAGCATAAAATGAAATAATTGGGACCTTCACAATAAATCCTAACGACACAACATTTTGTAAATCTTTTAATTTTTGAATTCGTTGCTTACATAAACACTTGCGGGGTGGGGGAATCGTGGGGCGTATTTTCTTTCTCAATTTGGAATAATAGTAAAAAAAATACTAAGAAAACTTAAATTAATAAAAAGCCCTACCCTACTACCTCTACTAAGGTTCAAAGATTTGAAAAAAAAAACGGGACCAGGATATGCAAAAGGTTCACTGGTAGAGGATCCCTTATGGCATTATGTTCTTCGCGTATCTAGGTACACTTGTGCGCGTAAAGTTATAAATAGGTACATAAATAAATGCTGTAGTTACAATAACACATAAAAGTTACTCTAAATATTTATTGTATGTTTAAATACAATATTTTTTATCTGTAAATATTATAAAATCATTCTAACGCAAGTCATAAAGACGTACATGTATGCCGAAAATGAACCAAAACTATCATACTTCTGTTCAACCAACATTTCCATAATTATTTTGGCGCTCCAAGCCATATCCACATTCTCTCGTATATGAATAAGAGAGTTACTTCTTACCAATAAAGATCATATTCGTGTAACACCGCCACACAGCAAACTAGACCCAATAGTCGTGATGGAGTTATATAGATGGCGTTGTGCTGTCCGGCGCTAATCCTGAATGTGAATGGCGGTATGGTTTCGTTACACACGTTACACTTAGCAAAACAATATTTTAGTAAGTACTTATTTGGTTTGAAACATTCAGGTTAAGTTTGTAATTTTTGAAAAAAACAGTCTTAAAAGATCCTGTAAAAGACTGATTTTATTACTAACAATCATCTTTCATGATCCGTGCCTACCTAGTCATTATCTCCGTCATATTCGTAGGTAGGACACTTACCAACTACTGACAGACGTGTGTGCTAAAAAGTTACGAAAAAATGATTTTTCAAGCAGTTTGTTACGGTTGGTGGCATTTACTTTAGTTCAATCACAGATCTGATGTCACCAACTGCATCAGACTGCTTGAAAAGTCAGTTTCTTCGGAAGTTTTAGTCGTTTTTCTGGTTGAATTTTTTGGAACAAATCACATTTTTTATGCTTGACATTTATTCCTTAATGTATATCAGCTTCCCAACATCACTCTTAAAATATAACCACAGCTTTATGGAACACCCTGTATAAACATCCGAATATATTAAGAAATCAATAAATAGCCCGATGTAAGTACGCATGAAGCCATACCTACTCACGTGTGAGTCAGTGCGAGCGCGGAACTCCTCAAAACGATCAGTCATTAATTAAGTGCGGAGACTTTCTTCTGCATTCTGTTGCGCCTGCGCCTGCCATGAGTCTCTCTTTAATTTGATTTAGAGATTTAAATTAGACTTAAACGTTTGTTAGCTGAGGTGGCTAGAGATTTAAAATTGAATCCAGGTAAAGGTACTTGTTACCATCTTTTAAACGTAATGGTTGTGGCTTGTTGCCTTGATAACTTATTTTCTTATTACCAAAAAAAAATTTGTTTAGAAAAACCATTTCAAGCAGTGGACAGGACCAGTGCATACTAAGTAAGTATATTAAGTTAAATCAAATGCCATGAAGATTTTAATATGACGATTTAGCTTATATTTTGATTTTCACACCTACCACGAGCACTTTCAACCCATCAGAATTCAGCCTATCAATAATAAAAATAATAAAAAAATCCAACAATTGCTTTTTCCTTCTACATCCATCAGCTTAATTACCCTCGAACCTTATAATAAGCGTTCACAATCAAATGAACACAAGTTCATGTCTCGTCAAGTCGTCATCGTCAGCAGTCAGCGCACGCGCTTGCAAGTCGCTGCGTTAGTGTAATATGCGCGCGCGCACGGCTCTGTACAATGTTGACGCTAAGTTACTGGGACCACGTAGAATTGATAATTGAATGGCATGTAATATGGTCCAATGAAATGAATGAGAATGGGAATAATCAATGAGTTGTGGTTTTAAACAAGAGTTGTTTTTTGTTTTGTTGTTATTTACTTGTTTTCTCTGGATATTTTCTTCAGTATCTTTCAAAACCTTGTACTTTCTTTGTAAAATGTAATCTGTGATGTAGGTACTGATCTGAATACGAAAATTATTTCCCTGAGTCAAAGTATCGCTGGATGTAGATACTTATCATTCCTGAAAAATACAAGGATCTTATAGGATCTTCTTTCTAAGAAGACATAGTGGAACCTGACAAGTCACTTGACTGGAAATTTACTTTAACACAAACACCTAGAGGGATTATAAATATCGAAGAAGAGCCGTTAGTTTATTCCCTCCTCTTAAAAGCGATAAAAAAGAAGCTAAGAAATGTCAGTAATTATTACGAGATAACAGATCGATTGTTAACGAGAATCACCCGAAGAGTTATAAAACTATAATAACTGGTAAGTGTTATCTCCACTACAATCGCCTCCCACACAATCATTTTACAGTCAGGGAAATTATTTTTTTAACCTACTTAAAGTTGAATTTTGCTTGCAGCCGGCCGTAGAACGTCCAGTTCTATTTGTATGATCTTTGGATAGTTTCAGCCTCAGGAAGGCTTTAATTCAGGTACTTACTAAAAATGAAAATTGTTGGGAAAAGTCAATCTGTGTAGCCTTTTCTCAACTATGATTGGGCTTGATTGTCAGAAGCCTCCACAAGAAAATCTGACAGCAGTCTTGCCAAGAAGTACCGTGTGACCCAGTTTATGGGTTTTGGAGGTCTGGTAGGCAGCCGCTTCACGTAAGATACTGGTATTCAGTTGAATCCGGCTTGACATGAAGCCAACCCCAATAAAGTTGGAAAAAAGCTAGACAGATGATGATGATGATTGGCCTTCCGTCTTACCGGATGCAGCTGAGTGCCATGTATATTTTACATGAAGCCTATTTAACCACAACCCAATAACTGGGTAACACGGCACCCCTTGGCAAGACTGCTGTCAGATTTTCTGGCTTACCCGAAACAAATGTCAAAAATCCACAAATAATAGGAGAGACCAACGGCTTCATGTGCCAATCTCGGTATGTTATGGATGCGCGACCATTCGTGGACAGACCTAGGTAAGCGGTGATTATACCTCGAACATCAAACTCCTCCTGTTATTGTTAAAAGTGGTAAACAATAAAATTAATTCCCGCGACTTTACATCGGCTACTAATGACAACAACATCTAGTTTGGCGACTGTCGCCCGGTACCGTTGTAAAAATAATTGTTGCTTTCCAATTAAGGATGCCATCCATCATTAACATACAAGTGCACGAGGCCATCCGAGTATAAACCAACCTTAACAACATTTAAATAAAGTCGGATTTCGGTCAGGTTGCTACAGTCAGGTCCGATTAATCGCATGATCAGTCAGTCAAACTGGGTAATGCAAAGTTCGGGCGCTGCGTGTAATTGCCGGCCATTACGCGTAATGCCACATTGCCGGTAGGAAGGCCATGTTTTGTGCTACACTTTGTTTTGTCGGTCGGTCTACCTGGTGCTGGTAGGTAGTGGATGTTACTAGGAAATGTTCTACTGAAAATCATCACGAAAACATCCGTTAGAAAATTAGCCCTATCCATAAAAACTCCCTATGCTTATTTTAAATACTGATTAGTCACTTTATCCATACTAATAAAATGCAAATATAGAAAAGAGGAGGTACAGAGTGCCAAATCTACTGATTTATTCGCATCTGAGTCGCAAATGTTGAGAAATTGAGCTTTTTGGTAGTTTGAGACTGACAGGCGAATGCGAACACGATAAGGTTATAATGTTCTAATGAATAAACCTTCCGGTCGATTCTGTCGACATCTCACGGTGTTCACCAAGGCGGAGTGAACGACAATAGAGCTGTCATTCCATCTTATTTGTATGGTTTGACAACTCACCCGTCGTGCGCCCCGCCTGGGTGTTCACTTCGACATGTTTACAGAATCGCACTGCTGATTACAAGACAAGACAAGACAAGACAAGACAATATTTATTTGCTTAAACATGTGTCATACATACAAGGAAATACTTGCATGCAAGATGGTAATAACATTATTAGGTACAGGCATGTTTGCCACATGATGTGACGTGCAAATGTCAAAACGATTCATACTAATAATATTGTACTAAATTTAAAATAACAAAAAAAAAAAAACAAACAGAACATTTAAAACAAAAATAAGTTTTTAAGACTGAAACAATAATCATGTCAACAAATAATAATAACAATAATAAAAGAATCCAAAAAAATAATTCAACTATTCCATTGTAATTTAACAAAAATAATAATAATAATCAAAACAAATAAGTTAAAATGTCAATTCAAATCTTTCCTCGAAGAACTCATTAATGTTATAGTATGCTTTATTTACTAAATATGTCTTAAGTTTTTTTTTTAAATGTACATTATTAAGCTCCTTCCAACTTTTAGGCAATTTATTGTAAATAGTTGGAGCCATATAAAAAACACTTTTGCGCATAAGTGCAGTCCTACAGGTAGGTACACATAGTTGGGTTTGGTCACGCCTGTTCCTGGGAAATTGATCTGCTCTGCGCGGAAATAATTTAGTATTGTTCCTGACAAACATAACTGTTTCAAGAATATAAATGGATGGCAGTGTTAAAATTTTATGCATTATGAAATAGGGTTTGCAGCTGTCCGTGGTTTTCAAATGAAACATTGCTCTAAGGCATCTCTTCTGCGCTTTAAATGCTATTTCTCTATTGGTCGAGTTACCCCAAAAGATAACACCATATCTGAGGACAGATTCAGCCAAACCGTAATAAGCTGTTAATAACGCCTCCCTATTGACATTTCGTGACAGCGAGTGCAATAAGCACTACTACTGATTCTTTTACTCAGAGAATCTATGTGATCCTTCCAATTTAAATTTCGGTCAATAATTAGTCCCAGAAACTTAGTTGTGTTAACCGTGTCAATTGTAATATTATTATATGTTATGTCAAGATTGGAAAATGTCAATAAACGCTGGCTAAAATGCATAATTACTGTCTTACTTAAATTAATTTTTAAATTATTATTATCTAACCATTGTATAGTATTGATCAATGTATTATTAATGTCAAATTTATAATTATCTTTATTATTACAGGGTATCGTTATAGTACTGTCGTCCGCAAAAAGTGTTACAGGATGATCAATTGATTTTGGAAAGTCATTTATGTAAAGTGTAAAAAGTGGAGGTCCTAAAACACTTCCCTGCGGAACTCCGTAGGTATGTTTTCTTCATGTTTGGTTTTAGTGTTTAATCTACTTATTTCGGTTATTTGTTTTCTGTCGTGCAAATATGATTTTATAAGTTCTAGAACATTCCCTCTAACACCGTACGCATCAAGTTTTTTTAATAAAATATCATGTTGGACATAATCAAATGCCTGAGTCATGTCACAAAATATAGCACAGACTGGAGTCTTTTTATCCATATTTGACATAATCGAATGCAAAAAGTCATAAACCGCCATATTTATTGTTTTCTTTTTTCTAAATCCTTTTTGTTCGTTACAGAGTATATTGTTTGCTTCTAAATAAAAACTAAGTTGATTATAAATATAGTATTCAATTACTTTTGAGAACATCGGTATTAATGCAATCGGCCTGTAACATTCCATTAGTTCCCTGTCTTGTTTTTTAAACAATGGCTTAATAACAGATTTTTTTAATACGTCTGGAAAAATACCTTCACTCGAAGAATTACTTAATTCGAAGATAAGATGCTAATGCTAAGTATGATATTACCTAAGCTATTGCTTTATACCAGAAAGCTGAGAATTAAACCAATTTATTTAAACTTTGAATCGTCAGTATTTAGATCAAAAGATTTATGACGTGTAAAACTGATACAAAACTGATAAATATTCACAGACACTTCAGAATTAGTCAAGGAAAGTCGGCCTTATCTTCAAATAGGAATGTGACGCTGTTACCTGCGGTACTGTCTCCTGAGCAAAATAATTAACCTTGCTCTTTAACCCTTCATCAGACACCTTTGCCCATAATGTAGTGTGGGCATAGAATACCCATGTCGTAAATACACTCTCTATGTCCAAGGCAGGCGACCGGCAGGTATACTTACCAGTAAAGTATAGTGTTATAAACGTGGGACTGTTCCCACGATGGCTGTGTATGGTGGTGTCAGTGTTTACTGCCATTCTTTGTCGTTTGAAGTGAAGATGGGTAGGAAAAAAGTTTCGAAATTGTTTAGAATCAACTCTCCGTGGTTGGGGATATCCTTGACCAGGCTGGCGCAAACGCTTAAACCTCACTGTTGTTTGGTTTCTGAATTTCGAATAGCGTTTTTTTTATATACAGCCATTTTATGGCCTGGTTGCTAAGACCTTTCAGCCATGTCCTATGTGATAATTTTTATATTTCTTGTTTTGCATTAGAAAGCGAGTGTAATACATTCTAATGTTTGCTGGAGTATTTGGCAGCAAATATATCGAATCAGCCTTCTCGGCAAGCTTCGCTGTGGTAGTCATACTACAATAAAATTCACTGTTTCAATGATTTCACATATTGGCTAGTTGCGTAGACACTTGAGACATAAAACTACATCAATTTTACACCATTATATCCTTTACGAATCAATTTGCGAAGAATTAAAAACAGCCACTATACTTCACTCGTTAAAATCCCGCCAGAAACTCTCATAGCGGTTAATTATTATGGGAGGATTGATGGCTAATCAACTAATCACTAATCAGTTAAGTAGGCCAGTACCTACCTATCTCTCGAGTCAATACCTACATGCTTTTCAAGAAGATACTTTAGAAGTTTTTAGTAGCTTTATAGGTTTACACTAGAAATAGCGATCTCAATTATTACAATTGCTTCATTAAGAAAAACATTTTACTATCTTACCAATTCTATTACTTAAATTGGTTTTAAGACTGCAGTCTGCAACTTCACGAAATGTGATCCAAATGGAAACCTCCTAATCATCTTTGGATATAATATTAATATGCAGACGTAGAATGGTAACAGACGAATTGTTTCGTAATCTATCTATATCATATTTCACTCACGCAAATCAAACCTGTCGTAAACTAGCTCTTTGTTGACGAGGTGCCACGGCGAGCGGAGCGGGAGCGATAGCGCTTTTGATGTATTACGTACCTACTTCTTCATAATGTACGTTCTTCTTCTACTTCTACGTGTCATCTAACATTGTGACATTGTGCTGTTTTTAAAGATCGATTTTTGTTTTAGTAAACTATCTACACCTTTTTACTCATTGGTTAAAGGTAGTTAAATAATCTTAAACGTTTACAACCTAGTCGCTATCTCATCCCAGCAACTATCATTGTCAAAAATGTTGGTATTATCGAGATATTTTTAAAAAATTGAGACTGAAATTATAATGCGAACATTCCAAAACACGGGAATTGATTTAGTCACTAAACCTTTTGATTTAACCACCTGTTAAAAAAACTGATCGCTACAGCAAATAAGTACAATCTGATGTTGTAATGTAAGACATGCCTTCTGAACAACATAATTCGCTAAGCAATTCATTTCATCACCGCGTTCTGTAGAACCTCGCCTTACCACATAGTTAGGTGAAAGCGCGAAATAAAAACATCATCAATTAAATGTCAATAAAGTCGATGACGTGTGTGAAAACTATAACGACAGGCAACGGCAATTTATCATACAGCCAGACTGTGGCCTTTTTGTTTGATTTGACTTTTACACTACTTTCAATTGAAACACTTGTTATTTTTACGGTTTTACTGCATCCTTTTGCTTTTGAGATATTTCAAGCAACATTTCAAATTTTCAACGCGCCTGTGTTTGTTACAAAGGTCGTGTAACCACATTTTGGTCGTACAAAAAGCCGTGTCATCGATAATTAGCTCGTGTAATCGGGTAATCACGATCGCGTCAGCAACATATCAGTCCCATTCAAATATCAAACACGTAGCTGGTTAGTTACGAGTAGGTAACTATCATCTGTAAGCGCACAACGATTATATTTAGGCACACATACTTACGAAACTGAGAAACAATACCAACCATGTTGAGACCGGCTGCCAGTCTAAACAGATGAAGCTTAGACCTTCTTGCTCTTTTCGAGTCGACGGATTGTTTGGGCCCAGTAGGTGACTACGTTAATTGCAGCATCGGTGGCATTCATTAGATCTTCCAAGTACAGGAGAATGTGCACCAGTAATACCAGTATTTTACATGAAGCGACTCAGCTGTTCCATAAATGGTGTCGGACGTAAAAGAATAGCAGCATCCCATCACTTCCCGTGGGTGTCGTAAGAGGCGACTGAGGGACTCACCAGAGAATGGGCAGCAGCATTCTCTGTAGGTACATTGCTACAGCTACACTGCGATCGCCAACCCGCCTGCCAAGCGTGGCGATTGGCCTATGTCCAGCAGTGGATGTCTTTTGGCTGATATAATGATGACTCAGTCAGATAGGTATCTGACCTCCACAACCCAATAACTGGGTATCTACTAAGATACCCGTTGTTAAGACTGGTTGCCAAGCTTTCTTGGTTTCTGAATACCGTGGACCAAGACAGTGTGAAACGTAACAGACCAAACCTATGCACATTGGTCAAAATTCTTGATAATTCTCGTGGTTACCTAATTAGTCGCAAGTAAGTGAGCAGCTAAGAGGCTTACGTTATTATGAGTACCTACATAACCTTTGGTTCACTCGAGCAAAGCCAATTAGTGGTGGACGACCAGGCGACCGCCGCC
The DNA here is from genome assembly GCA_947386135.1 of Melanchra persicariae. Lineage (NCBI taxonomy): Eukaryota > Metazoa > Arthropoda > Insecta > Lepidoptera > Noctuidae > Melanchra > Melanchra persicariae. The sequence goes on along the minus strand of OX376659.1, from coordinate 20,139,830 downwards.
GCTCCCGCTCACCCACTTATGAAGAAAGTCACTGCGTCTTGGAAACTTATTGAAAAAGTCACACTGAACAGTGAGTACTTGTTAGGTACCTAGGTTGGTTTTTTGTCCACTTTTTGTTTGCAAAATTATTGGCATGAGATATACCTACAAGAATCGAACCCAGGACCTCACGCTCAGCAGTACCTATTGCGACCAATAGATAGATAGACACAAGTAGGATTTAAGTCACACAAACTCACACAGGGAATACCTATGGATCATTGAAAGTTTTATAAAATACAGAAGACTATGAAGGAAGACCTACTAAAAGTTCCAAAAAAGTCACTGACAAGCAGTTAATGACATTTGTTAAAACTAAAGTTCAATCACAGTTTTGAGACCACCAACTGAATCATAGAAACTATCGCACGGTTGATACGAAACGATACATAGGCGTTACGAATTTGGGATGCTTCGGGCTTACAAAGAATACCTAAGTAACATAAACACATGTACTGTGAACTGACAGCTAGATTCGCGTGGAAACATAACCTCTTTGTTGTTGCTTAGTCCGGTACATAAGACATAAGTACAACATATTGCGATGCCGATGTTCATATGATACGAGTCATAGCCAATTCGTGTTGAATATTCACGCATAATAAATAAAAGAATGTGCATAATATAATCGTAATGTCGTGTGATAAATAGCAGATTAGACACACGTTATCACTCTTATTATATCCGTCGATGATTACATCGATAACAGGCAGTACTTTGTAGCCAATATAGGGAAAATGAAAAGAAATCAGCACAGAGCACTGACACTCGTGGACTCACTCAAAGTCTCGTCTGACACTAGTAACTTCGCTGTTACCCGTGACACTCCTGACGACACTCACGCCTATTAAATAAATCGTGAATCTCGTCTGACAAACCCGGCAAACAATATGGCACGTCTGAAACTCGTGTCGCTCTCGTTCCAATCTCGTCTGACACTCGTCGAGTGTTACAGAAACTAAAGCCCACATGGACAAACCAGAGTTAATTTATTCTTAGTTCTAAATTACATATTCCGAGTTAGTTTTAACCCGTGGTTATTGTGTAAGTATATGTCGCATCCAATCTGCTTAATCACTTAATCAGCCATTTAATTAGTGACCTACCTTTTTCATTTAAATGCGCCGATTTTTCAGCGACTTAAGTGACATTTTTTTTCAATATCGTTTAATGACGCTGATTAAGAAAGAAAAGAAAGAAATAACACTTATTTATTTGGCACACACAGCACACACAATGATATTGTGTGCCCCACGGCTGCACCAAATAGGTCCAGTCCAGCAAAATGCCTGACAAACAAGGTTTAAAGTTTAAACGGCGCAGTTCAAAGAAAAGGGTAGGCTTTTAATGAAACGGCTGATTAAACTAGTTGGCTGCGACATACTTAAACATTAGCAACTTACTCTGAATTAAAAACCACTCCGGTTTGCGCAAGCGCGTTAAGCGCACCTGGGGAGCCTTGTTCCTTGGATTTTCACCTAAACTGATTGACAACAAAAGTTTTCAATCAGTGTTGTCTCCACATGGTTCATTACCTGTGCAATGTGCGGCATCAACTTACAGGAAGGTGACACTTGTCTTGTTTCCCTTGACTTTTCAACTTACGACTTGTGAGGTCCTCTGACAGCTGTGTGCCCAAATGAGGCCCCTGGTGATTTTCCTTATGTAGCCTTTGTTCTACAAAGAAAAGATAGCCTAGAAGTCTACATATTTATGTAGGCTTTTAGGGTATCTGTTGTAGGGGATGTTCTGTAGTAGGGAGCATTTCACCTGAATTTCGGACTAAATTTACAGTATAAGAAGGTTCTTGTACTGTAGGTAGGTGGTGTAGGTTCAGTCAGGCATCGTCGACCACATCATCGCTTTGCATCAGGTGAGATTGTCACCAGACGCAAGCCTACCAATATGAATAATAGTTATAGGTATCAAAAAAATATATACTTAAGTAATAAAATGATCTGTGTAAAATGATTCTTCCAAAATTCCCCCTTTTATTGAATGGCATCATTACGTATCAACAGTCATTAGTGCCTCTCTCAAGAATCAATGTTTAGTCACAAAATCACAAAAAACTCCACAGGTTAACCCCCATTGCATCCGTCAGCGGCTCCGACAGTTTCCGGAGTAACCCGACCGCTGCAGCGGTTTCGTCGTCACACACAGGAAGTCATACTTTTTTCTTTTAACTTTCAATAGCACCATATTACGTGTGTTATGTACTATGAGTAAGTAGAGGTATATAAGTAATGCCAGTGAACGTAGCCAGCGGCCGTGACGGACATGACGCTAAATTACATTTGTTAACTGTTTAGTCTTAGTGTTGTTGTAATTACGTTTAAGTTGCTTGAGGAAGAGCAGTGTTGATGAAGGTTAATTAGTGTGTTTTGTAATGTTGAGTTCTTCTTTTTCATAAATGTTTCAAGTACCTACCTATGTCGTGACTTCACTTCAACTATAACCAAAAATACTTAACTACTCAAAACTTTTCCATGCAGTCTGTCGTTTGACGACACGGTGGGCGCAATGGTTGAGCGATTGACTGCTGCGCTGCGTGTCGCGGGTTCGATTCCCGCACGGAACAAATATTTGTATGGCCTACATAGATAGTTGTTCCGGGTCTGGCTGTTTGTGTATGTGAGTTTATATGTTTGTGAACGTACCCACGATACAGGAAAAATTCCTAGTATAGCACACAAAAAAAAAAAAGTTCACGTAGGTACGTTTACATACACAGGTAATGTTCTGGACATTAGCACTGCAATTCTAAAGGATACTAGACGTGACCACACTAAGGTCATCTGCCCTAACACGGCACATCTGCCAGACGATACTGAACCCTATCTCGATAACCATATGGCAGCAGGCTGTGCAAGCGTGACGCACCAAGGTGAGACTCATGCCGCCGAACTTGACATTATGTCGACTATACAAAGGAGATAGCTGACTAGATTTTATTACGAGTACTTGTAATGCAATAAGCTTGAGTTAAGTTTAAGTACTTATTCTTAAACTTAGGACTGTAATGAGGAAGACAAGGCTTTAGAATCAAAAACTTGGTGAAATAGAGAAAGAAGAAGATAAATTGGAAGCTTCAATTCAAGGATAAGACAAATTTACTTACCTACCTTTTAACCGACTTCTAAAAAAGAGGAGGTACTGTATTCATGTGTATGTATTTTTAGGATAGCAGATGATGAATTTTAGAGCACAGATACAGATTGCCCAAGACAAGCATGTAAAAATTTAGAACCCGGAAAAAGTTAATAACAACATGTCCGATATGGCACGGTATTAGACGTTTTGTTTATTTATATTGTGAAATATGTACACGGCATACCATAACGGCATGAATATAAATACGATAATAATCAATGACACTAATGATCAATAAAAATACCGTTTCTTATAGAAGCAGTTATATTATATTGAGAGCAAAAAAAAAACGTTGTCCTTATTTTTTGTGCCGTATCAAAATAATCGTAGCACTGATTTTGAATGAGCGAATGTGTGGCTCGACTAGAAGTATTTGGGAATTCTGAATAAGTTAACGGTGATGTTTGAATATCGGAAGTCATTATAAAACTTGTCCAAATAGACGAAGACATTCGGTATGTAACCTAGTCATTCTGTATAACGATTTGTAGAAAATGATTTCTACAACTCTGCAATAATAATATCATCGTTGTAAGCTTCTGAAGCTGCAGGTCATAATATATTATTTTTGACAAGTTTTCAAAATGGTACTGGTAGATAGGTAACGGTAAAAAAATAATTTCAGAAGTTATCCAAACCATTACCAAAATAGGAGTCGTTATGAAAAAAACTATAATGAAAAACATGCAAGCACTTTAGAAAAACTCGCCGATTTCTGTTTCGATGATAAATTCTTATCAGATATATTTTAATCTTGTTATTCTAAAATCTTATTTCAGGAGCCTGTGTAATGACACAGGTAAGCGGTTGACAAACAGATTGATAACAAATGGTAAACACAACAACTCAGAGCACACACGATTTATCCTATACAAACTGTAGTGGGTAGATACAACTTTACGCTCCGGTTTGAGAAATTATCAGAGGTAGAAGGTAAAATGTAAACACTGGTTTCTTAAAAAGGGTTAGGCTGGACTCATACACTCTGAATCCCTCTCTGAATTCAGAGCCGGAATTCATATTATTAATTAAGATAGCCCAGAAATGCATACAATTTCACTATCGATCTGAAAAAATCATAATGTGAAAAAATCAGAATGTGTGTGGGGCGTAGTGAAATTTTATGCATTTCCGGGCTTTCTTCTACACTTCTACACTAACATTATAAAGAGGAAAGATTTGTTTGTTTGTTTGTTTGTTTGAAATGAATAGGCTCCGAAACTACTGGACCGATTTGAAAAATTCTTTCACCAGTAGAATCCTACATTATCAGAGATGGACATAGGTTATAGAATATTTTCAAAAAAGTTAGGGATCCGTATGAAAACTTCGATAATGTGACCCAAGGTGTGAGAAAAAATCCTTATATCGCGTACGCTGCGGAATCTATTGACAATAGAGCAAAGTAATGTACTACAGTTTTATAGAGGTCATCAATATCTACAAAAAAGTCCGCGATACCATATGTCTAACTACTATGGATAAGTCACCATGACCGCTTTTTGTTAATATTAGTCAAGCAAATCCCATGGTGAAATAAAAAATGGTGATTATAGTACCATGATATTAATCCTTATCCATTTAAATGGTTTGATAATTAAGGTTGATTATGTCCGTGTAAATTACACTTTAAATCATTCAAATCGGACCTTTCGTTCAAAAGTTACGACGGTACTAAACATGCTCGAAGTAAGAAAAATGTCGCGGCTTGAGCGAACTGGGGAGAATCGTATCAATGCTTGGTCCGATGAAGTTGAAACACCACGGCATTTAAATGTTTTCGATAAAACAATAAGAATATCAAATGTTTGGATTTTTCGAAAATCAACTAGGTACATACATAATAAGGGGTGAAGCAGGGGTGAATAAGATTTTAGGGGAGGAATTATAGCTTGCTTCAATTTACGTCGGAATTCTATGAATAAACTAAAAGTGGGATAATTGAAACAGATCATGTACCTAACAATTTTTGCATAATCAACCCCTGACGGGCTGAATGGGGTGAACAGTTGCGCTGAACCAATAATGAGAATCGTTGTGCTTAATTTTCCAAAACTAACCTTTATAAGGGGATATGTATAGGGGGCGTTGCAGTTTGTGGAGTACCTACTATCCCCACGCGGACGAAGTCGCGGGCGAAGTCCTAGTAATTAATAATATGAATTCCGACTTGGAAATCAGAGAGGAATTCAGAATGTATGAGTCCAGCCTCACCGAGGTCAACAAGGAAGTGGAGCAACCGATTAAAGCAGTTATTTAACAATATACCGAACAAGAAACTGCTGATACTGGCTGATACCCTTACATCAAAACTAGAATAAACATCCGGTGAAAATTGAGAAATTTCAGAATCTGAAGATAAACTCCAAGTCTAAATGAGCACATAACAACCTGCAAATGAAGCCATTCTCATTAACGATCCACTAATAACTGAGAGTAACCGCTCAATTATCGCCTCTCCCAACACGCAACACGGTCCACAATACCGTGAACAATTACCACGACTGCTTAAATCTTCTGGCGTGACTTAAAAACTGTGTCAACGATTGTTCCCAAGCAAAACTTATTTATCAAAGATAAAGATCTATTATTCCCGTCCTCATTAATAGCCATTATTTCAATATTTCTATCTGAAGCTATTGTCCATTATAATTGAATTTTGAATTATGGAAGTGATAAACGTGAATTGGAAACAATAGATTAGCTTGCGGGACTCAGCGGGACTATTGAATTCTTTGCTTTCAAAGATGACAGCTGTTGTGTTGTTGATGATGATCACGATCAGTGAGGTAATTTGATTGTTTTTCTGCCACTATGTTTAGTAGGTACTGAACTGGATGAAGTTATATTATGTTACTTCAGTCACAGAATTTTGTGTTCCAATCTTATGTAGCAGAGCTGAGTAAAAAAATAATAGATGTTGATTTGGCGACTTACAGTTTAGTTCTCAAAAGACCTAAGTTATTTGTTTTGCATACATTCACTTTCGGTCCCAGAAGTGAACCCTGACGCAGACCTATGGATTTAATAAGGGATGAAAAGGGAAGTCATACAATTATTTATTTAAAAATGTATCTATAATTACCTACTAAAGTGTTCGAATTTTTCAGCTAACTTCTCTATTTATGAACTCACTTAAACAACTTGTAATTTATCTGTGTACAGATAAACTTAGTAAGTGGTTTAGTGCGGAAATGTTAGTTTAGATACACAAGCATTATGTAAGCTTTCTAAAGCATGTGACGATCTGCTCGTAACATAAATCAAAGTCAATTCATTTTTCAGGCTTTTTCTGAACAGTAACCTTTCCTAATGTCACACCGTTGGGGAAAGGTGAGAATATTGTATAGAAACCCATTATGGACTATTATAGCGTTCAGGAATACGCAATGCGACACCCTCACCGACCTTATGCGAGGCGAGGGAAGCCGGGTCAACGTGTAGTGACCGAAATAAAACATAACGTCGTCTTTTACAATATTTATTGCGAAAATTCTTAAACAAACATAAATTAACATCTGATATCTAATATGGACAGTATAGGTACCTTTTGTAAAGTTTACGAGTGTCATACAACGTACATTATAGCTTCACTTTTTATATTTTATATTATAAGGCAATTTCATATCACAATTTATTAAGATTATGCTGAAAAACTATAGTTTTGTTTAATATATAGGAATTTGTTTTTATCAAGGCCTCTTTTTTAACAATAAATATTTTTTTTACCGTGTGGCCTACTTCTTATAAAATATTGCAACAATTAACACTATCAATCTCAGTAATTATTATTTGATCTATGCACTATATCATTAAATTAAAATTGACTAATTTATTATTATGATAAAGGAAAATGTTTCGTTTAAGTACCTAATAAATAATTTATACATTTAGTACTAGTGACGTGGTGTTGCTAGTGCTAACCAAGTATTACTACAGTTGTCATTTGTTTGACATTTACAAGGCAACACATAGGTAACGAAGATTTTAGTAACGGTTTTTTTTAAACATGTGAAAAGTCTAAGTAGGTCATACTTAGTTAAAAATGATTTGAAAATCAAAAGGTTGACCTCGTTAATGCTGTAATGGGCATCTTTAAGACGTTATTTCCGAGCAGATAAATGGGTTATTTACGTCAATTAGCATTACTAATATCTTCGTTAGCTTTTCTTAGAACAGCTCTGTCATAGAAATACATAGGAAATGCACATTCTTGCTAACTTTAGATATTGTGCTAAATTCTAGTGTAAAATGTAAGGCACAGACTATTTGACACTTCTAACAATGAACGTTACTATAGATACACCCCACTTGTGTAGGTAGGTACGCAGCATTCAGACAAGTACATATACATACAGATATGACAACACTGACTGGGGCTCACTAATATAGGACATTTTGTCATTTCGTAAAAGGCTTAATTCGTATATACATTCGAAAATATAAGGCTTTCTGCATATTGTCGATTAGTTCTACTAAACTTCATTGAGGCAGTAAATAGAGATAAGTTCAATGCAACTGTAAAATATAATTTCATACAAGTTGCTTCTATTGGGTTGGCCTAGTTTTCTGAACAGCACAATCGAGTATGTCGACGGCCTAATGTAAGATAATTCTTTATAAAATCAGTGTAAATGTTAATTACAATAAATACAAAACACGAAGTCCAGCTTCGACTAGTTCATATCTACTGGCGGCGCTCGCGTCGAGCTACCGCGCGCCGCGCACGGACTGCTAGCCACACATCCCAGCATTATGTGAAAGAATGCTATAATCTTTTGAACGATGAATAAATCATATAACCGCGCGGCATAGTGAATGCAATAAACGAAAGTACAACAGATAAGAGTCAATCATGTTGCTCCTCGCGAGGAACGAATAACTTCAGCTAAAGCGAAAGCAATTGCAAGTAAAAAGTAAATTACTCTCTGCATTAATTACCTACTTGAACGTTTGGGAGGTGTTGTGAAAACTTTGCATACTATTTACGCCACAACTTAGATGCTTACAAACTAAACCGGAAACACGGTCTAATGGCTCATAAATCTACGCGAGTGCGATATCTCGACAACACTGGGAGCCGAGTTCAAGGTGTTATTAGCTTGTTTCTTACACTCGATACATTTTCTCACAATCACACAGAGCGCGCCAGTGAGCGTCACCCGCCTGGCAGGCTGGTACACAGCTGACACAGCCCACACGACAGCGGCACTGCGCGGGAAAGCGGCGCCACACCGAAAAAAATGATTAAGTTTTTCAGCTCACCAGGTTGACGTAAAACAATAGGAAGAAACCATTGTACTCACACTTGGGAGACAGTTCGCATCGTGTGTCGGCCGCTTTCCAAGCCGCGAGCGCGAGATAATTGCTGTTACGGATAACCATCATTTGCATTGTTCGCAATCTGGAGAAAATTAATTGCTTCACAATCGATTGGTAGACGAAAGAAATCGATCAGCAAAACATGGCTCCATACGCGCACTGGAGGAATTTACCATTTACGTAAAACTATTAAACGTAGCCGCATTAAACCGAGACGATTTTTGATTGGATGCTAAACTTCACTCACACCTGTTCGCACAACGACCGCGACTCTGCGCACGAGCCGGAGCCACCCGAACGTTGCTACTTTCGGCCTTGCATACAATTTTCACTATGCGGCAGCTGCTTCCAAACGCGACGGTGTTTAGCTGGCGTCACGCGCCCGTTATATCAACATATTTGAACCAGTTAGCCTTTCCGAACATTTGTTACGATCCTAAGCGGCGCCAGCCTCTTGTTTCTGCTGTATGAGGGACTCCCACTTGGCTATGAGCCGCGTGGAGCTGGGCGCGAGGAACTCTTCTCCCGGGGCGAGCGTGCACAGCTCTGCTAAGGACTTCGCCGGCTTCAAACTCCCAATGGAGTCATGTCCCGAACTATTCCGTGGCGAGGGCGACCGCAGCTCCTCGTTCAGAGCCTCGTACAGCTCTCCTATTGACTTGGTCGGCTTCAGTTTGCCGGGCATGGGGATCTCCTCGTCCTCGGACTCGGAGGTGGTCTCGTTATCACTCAACTCCAAGTCGTAGGGCTTTGATTTCTTCCTCATCTTTTTGAGCTCATGCTCTCTGTCCTTCATTTCCTGTAATTCTTTTTGTATCTTCTCCTCGACCGGTACGTAACCCTTTCTGACAGGTTTGCCTTCTGGAGTACGGTTTATGGCGGGAGGAGAAACAACAGCGGGTGCGACCACCGGCGACGTGGAGAATACGAGCGGTGGCGCGAGCGGCATTATGGGGGTGGTGGGAGGCATGGGACCTCCCGGAGAGGCAGGAGGCATCTTGCCCTTGTTGGCGATAAATCGCTGCATGATTCCTTTTGTCCCCGTCTGGGGAGTAAACCGCCTCGTGTATCCATTTGTGTTGAGGAGTGAGGGTGTGACGGGCGGCGAGGGCGCGATGGGGCCGAGCAGGTGCGACGTGGACACGGCTCTGTTGAGCGCCTTCTGCGGCTTCAGGTCCGCGTCGCCGTTTACGTGCCCATTCTGATGGTTCACGTCGATGGTGGACTCGGACATCAGTCTGTTGATTCTGAAGTGTCCTTCTTTGAATTCTCTTTCTCTTTCCGTGACTTCTATGATCTCGCGCTGGATCCTGGAGAGGGGATCCTCTTTTAGCAGTGCCTAGAACAGAAACAAAATAATTTATTAAAGTCATCGTCTTTACATCGCTGACAATCTATATAAACGAATATACGGGTTAGAATCCATTAGAAATACCTATGAGCTATGAGAGAATATTTTAAAATCTCGTATAATCAGCTATCTAAATCAAATCAATACCCGCGCAACATTCTCGTCGCTGAGGAACCTAACGTCCAAGCCCTTAGTTTACGTGTTTCAATGTTACTAATAATAGATACAGCACTAAGCTAATATCGTAGCGGTCACTGTCATTATTACGCCATTTTAATAGTGGCCAGGTACAGGTTTTTCTGCATCACAGCCGGTAGGTTGATGTGTGTCTCGGTCGAGTCGATCGGTTGCGCATACGGCACGACCTTCCAGATATGAACGATCGATATCGTTCCAGCCCTGAGCCCATATCGATAGATTACGTACATTTGTAAGTAAATAAATATTTGAACGATTGCTATTGAGACTTAGAGTTTATTTGTTTTCGGATGAGTAACTTTATGATACTTAGATGTATCTTTGGGAATGAGACTGAACTTGAATTTGATCCGCTTACAAATTCACGGTATGGTGGTTCAACGACTTAAATTTTCCAGTTTGGCGACTTGATCAGGCTTCCTTACCTAAATTACTGGAGTAGGTAACAGAATCAAAGTGGAATAGCTAGTAGGTATCCAGGCAGATTCACACACGGATTCACGTAAACTTGGTTATGAATATGATGGAACCTTCAAATTAAAACAACAAGGAGGAAAAAAAATCAACAAGGCGGAAGGCTGACATACAACATACAACCTCCTTGGATTAAAACAACAGACTGGCCGCTAATCGCTTAAAAGAAAAATCGAGAAAGATAAAACGCTTCCATTGTTCTGTTATCTTATTAATTTAATCGACTGATTGCATTCATAGATAAATTAATTTTCAGAAAAATAAGGTTTTATCAGGTACTTAGATAGGAATATTGAAGGCTCGTCTGTTATAGTTTTATCGACTTATGTACGCGGCTTTTAAAATGTTATGCGGATAGATGTTTATCTACATTTAGGAAACTAATTTCCTATAGTTTATGAAGATAGCGGTATCCTATAGATATTTATGTAAATTAGCTAATTATCTATCTTTAGATCTGTAGGTACGTGTATCTATTGTTGTCGCTCTAGTAGGTATGATTAGGCATAATTTTGTTTATTAAATTATCGTTAGTTAGTCTGATGATCAGTGTTTCATCAGTAGCTACCTACAAGTTACAAGGAACTAAGTATTTGTTTCGTTGATCAAAATAAATGTTATAAGTAAGTACCTAGTAGGTATGGTAGGTACTGAAATACTATAAATTCACCGTACAGCTGAAACTGTTGAAAGGACCAGCCTATCTTAAATATGTAGTTGACTTGCTCCTAAATTAGAATTACTTACCGAAAGTTCAGGGCTAGACACTGCAGGTACCTTTGTGCTTACAGTGCTACAGTGGCTTACAGTGGTTATTAAAGTAAACTTGACTGTGAGGGCATTGAGCTGCGAAAATGCTGACTAACCGCTTCGTAACAACTACACAGCGAGTCTTGTACCAGAAATGACTTGGATATGTAACTTCAGCGACCCTGATGAACTTTAGCCCGAGGTTAATAACGCTTGAACTTGAACACTGAAGGCGAAAACTGGCGACTCATTCCGACACACGATACTAATGTTCTTTCCTTTTACCTGTGCCCTCAGAGAGGCTTTCTAAGTCTCCGTTTTCTCTCAAAACACCATCAAATTATAATGATAAAGCAAAATAAGCAACGAGAACAAGAAGTTGTGAAATAACTTGCCAGTTTCTTTTTATGTTAATCTGTATAAAAAGCGTAAATTTGTACAAGAGCCGCCGTAGTGTGTAGGTACCTACTTATTATAGTATGCGTGGGACTCGAGTATTATTTAGTTTTTTTTGTTTGACCTCCTAAGAGATGTTACAGCTAAGTATGTCGTCTGCCGTTCGGCTGACTAACGAGCTAATCGTATTAAGAACTTTCTTTAATGATCTCCTTGACATGTTTCGCAAATAAATTAAGTTCCGCATTAGCAAAAGTATCGGCGTTTTGTGTACAGTCAGCAGATACGTGCTAGTTGAGTATTTCATCATAACATGTATTTATTACTGGAAAAGAGGTCAGTCTGTTGCAGCGGAGTGTGCAATATGCTCGTTGACCTACGCATTGCCATATTCAGTTTCACTGGGCGGTCCACTCCGCCTCACTGGCGACCGTACTACCTACTAGTTAGGAGACTGGACCAAGAGGTATCTGCGAAGGTAATATTGGCCACGCTCACTTCACGCAGGGACAAAGTTTTATATCTTTTCCAAGTATCGCGAATCTTTGAATGACTTTTATATAAGTAGGTAGGTACTATTGAGAACTGCTAGATTAAAACAATACAATCGACGGTTAGGTACACGTAGCCAGCTAATTCCTAGAGATAAGACAATGGCCACTCATTTGTTATTGCAAGAACGTTCGATGCCAATAAATATAAAAAATGGAACAATATCAATGATAATGTATCTGAGGCGCGTTATCAGATTTATAACAGTACTTCGGATACTTTTACCGAAGCGATGTGGCGGTTCGGCGCTTCGGCGACATGTCTGGGAGCTTTCTACCGGGCTTCGGTCTCGACATACATTCCCGACAGTCGAACACACCATCATTGTCGAGAGTATGAAAGCGTTAATTAATCCGGCGTCGCGAGCGCCTCTCCGCAGCACCACCGCGCACAACTGTACCTCATGCCGACGACCTACGAACCTACGATTACGATCTCGCAGGACTAGCTCTCCGCCACCACCTCAACTAGAGCACGCTCGCATTCCGCGCGGACAATACAAAGCTACTCACTTCACCCATCGTGGGACAGGAAGGTATCCAACAATCCGCACAGGTATGGTACGTCAGGCACTCACGAACTGTAACACGGTTTAAACCATCACGGCACCGACACCTGCCACGATAGTACTGAGGCGCGAGCGGGCGATACGTGCGGCGCGTCGGGCGGTCGCGGGCTAACGTCCTCTGCCGAGTCTACGGCGGCTGGCGAAGCCTCCGCGTATCACTCACCTGGCCGCCTAATTGGCGCGAGAGCGAGACACCACCACAACGTCATACGATGAAAAGAGAAGAGAACAACAACTGACAACACCTGGTGCCGTTTTACCGACGGAGGTGACTGTTTCACCTGAGGCGAGTGAGGGCGCGCGTTTGAAACTTGACCGCGGATTTCCGCGCCATCGACTGCGAGGGTCTGCGGCGCGCTCCCCTACGGTCAGACAGGAAGAGGGCATTAATTAAGGAACCTGTTGATAATTCCTGTAACGGAACGCTGATTAAAATATCTTTTTACGCGTGAGAACTGCCAGTACCATTAACTAAACCTGTCCGTAGTACTGTGGACCTGATTCATCAACTTAGCCCAGTACAAAACTCAGTTGGTTTTATTAGGGTAGTCGGATACGGTGACTTTAGACGTTTCCCGAAACGAAAACGAATGATTAAGTAATTGAATGAGAACTTTAACACCTAAAACGATATCCGCTAATTTTGTGCTTAGGTACCTACCCTTAACACATGGTGACGGTCATACATATGGGACCCATGGGACGTCACCGGAAAATTGCAAACGCCGTTAGATTGTAAAATATCGCGTGAAATTGCAAACTATTTTTCATAATAAGACACGGATATATTGGAAACTAGTGAATTTTGATGGGATTTATTGTACTTAAGAAGGTAGGTACTTATACAAAACGATTTATACCAAACATAATTTATCAAGAAATTATAATCTAATAAAGATGAGAGAGAAATTTATCTGACAACAACTGGGTGACGGGCGTTATTCCGAACACATAACTTCAAAGTAAATATTTAGGCTGAATAAGACCTCCTATTCAGCTGTATCCCATACCATAGGTTAGAAAATGGACTGCAACTTAGTCGGAAAAAAGCTAGGCAGATAGGAAAACTTAAAAGTTGGTTGACTTTTTAATCAATTTATTTTTCTCCCTGTTCAAGGTTGGTACGTAGGTACTTATTCCCTATGTGGAAGGCGGAGATTAAATTATCTTATCTATCCAGTGGAGATTTTAGACGCACCAAATGGATCTTATCATCACTCAAACAAACGTGTTCTCAAAGTCTCAAAATCTAATGAGCTAAGAATCAAATTTAACGTAGGTAGACATTAGGTAGGTACGTGTACAAATAATAAATAAATCCACACCTACTTACCTAATAAATCCGTGGGTTCAACTGCTGCAGAGCATTTGCATGCTTTTATTTCCTGTCTATGGGTGCACTCACAGAACAGATAAAACCTCTTTTGTGTTCTGTGAGTGCACTCTACAAAATTGATTGCCTTGGGAGTCGTAAGTACCTACCTACTGTTTGGAACGAACGGTGGGGCTTTAAAAAGAAACTTACTGTGACCTTTTTCTTCTCAGAGTAAGATAGTCCTCCCGAGCAATTTCGACCATGGCGGTCGATCTCAACGGAGACGAGCCATCGTCGCGGGACATAATTATAGTGCAGGCGTGTGTGCGCACGCACAGATCACGCACTCCCTCTTCCATCATTCTTATAGTCCGATGGACAGCAATGGACAGACCATACCGTTGGGCTCGCGGTGGCAACTCACGCTCAGCAGTCGCGCTGCTGAGCGTGAGTTCGATTCCCAGGTCGGCCAAAATGTGTCATTGGAATTTTCCATTAGGAATTTCTCTGTTAGAGGCAACCCTATGCTTCGAAATGCACTCACACAGATCTAGTTTGTACAAACCGATACATGTATCTCATATAAACCGATTTAAGTACTTACAGAAATTAATTTTATTTTCTTCACTTGCTTTGTTGGCTGTAAAAGCAAATAGCAATTGTCGCCGAGACGAGTTCGTTTTTCGTTAATTGGACTCTTTAATAAAACCACCACATAATAGAAAATAGTGTTTATTTCTCTTACAAACAACGACTAGCACATTATGTATTACAGTTTTACATACATAATTCTGCTTCTCTTCTCAGAAGAGGAGAAAGAAAGAAAATATAATTATTTGGAGCAAAGGAAGACGGGTCCATACCATCATAACATCCTTCCTATCAAGGAAGATGTTAGTAGGTACAACGAGGTTACTTGGCTAGTGTTAGAGGCAACTTATATCATTAAAAGAAACGTAGGCAGGTAGGTAAAGTCAGCAACGAAACTTCATGATGTTCCAAAAATATACCGATTGAACAATCGCGCGATTTAGTTGGCTACTGGACATTGTGAAAAGATTTCAAAAGATATCCAAATCTATTCTTCAATTTACGTTTGCGCCAAAATAATTCTCGGAACAATGTCTTAAGGCAAACTAATAATCCTTTAGCTTCGGAATGGGAAAGCCGATAGTAGCCGGAGAAGAGATGGATGAGATGGATCGACTGCTAAGGATTGTTAAATCTGGGTTAATGAATCTTTCCATCTTTGAATTGATTGACAATAATGTAGTTCTCGTCAAATAACTTTGCCCCTCTGAAGTTGTGTCGAGTGGCTGCGTAGTAGTCAAAATTACGAACACACTGCAACTGCGCATGCGTAAGAGACATGGGGGCGGGGCGCGATTTTATGTCTCAGTCGCTCGTTTACGTTCGATGCATGCTTGCGTCCCGCTTGCTCCCGTCTACGTGACTGCACCTGCGCGATCTTTGCAAATGGCTAACTTCAGAGGGGCAAAGTGATTTGACGAGAACTGTACCTACCTTTGATTAGTCAGGGCTCAGTTAATTCCTGCTGATTGATCCAAACGTCCATGTGAATCAAACAAGGTACAGTAAAAAAAAACCCTAGTCCTGTCAGTCGAAAAATAAATGAACACGTAAACCACAGGACGAAGGCGCAACTTGGAATAAATCGCGCTGTCTATCGTTCTGGAGTTTCATGACTGGTTTACACATTGCAAGCTGCTGAATAGGCGGTAGAAAGCTGCCCGCATTTTGCACTCGAATGTCAGTAGCTTGATTTGCCTTGGCTGTTTTCATTAATAGAGCAACCAGAGCAGTATTCCCCACGCAGGAGCCCATGGGCTCGCTTGAGTTGGAGGACCTTTTCTTCTTGTACTTTTCGAATCGATGGTTTTTAGGACCTTTTTGGAAACAGCGTTTAAACGACCACGGTATGTTATTTTTACACCAAGTACAAACAACTTTGTTCTAGAATACAGGCTTAAACTGTGTTACTTGAGGTGCTTATAGACTTGAGCATTCATTTGTAACAGAACATCGAGCAGCTCCGCTTTTAAATTTATCGAACTGAACAACGAACAGAGCAAAGCATAGAGCCAAACATCGCTACGAAACGTGTTCACGATTATTCTAGCAAACGCCCTTGTAAATGCTCGTCAAAAAATGTATTGTTCTCGAAGACGACAGACTTGACGGTTGCTTGTGCGGCATTTATGCTTATCATCATCATCATCATCATCTTCCTGCCCTTACCCCATGTTACTTGGGGTCGGCGCAACACGTTTTTTTCTTCCGTTCTGTCCTGTCAGCCGAATCAAATTTATTGTAGTTTCGCTAGAATGCTCGCTAAAAAACGCTCTTGTTTATTATGACAATCCTTAGAATGCTCATTACAAGTGAATGCTCAAGTCTATCAGCGGTATTATTAAAGTTGTGACTCTCTTTTTAAATAAAATCAAACATGAGCATACTTCTTGAGTGTGAAGAAATAATATTTTTTAATTAACATTGCAATTTAGGTATAGTTCATTAACAGTCAGAAAAATGGATGGCACAATCTTAACTACCTACTTAACTTAACTAATACGGTCATCCAAAACCCAGACATGCCCCATGTACAGTCAACCACGTCAGTATAAGGAGCTGTCAATGTCAAAATGTTGACAGTACATATCTGTTTTTTTTAAAGTCGTAGGTGCGTTTACAAACATTTAAACTCGCATACTTACACAAATTGCAGCAGCTGATCGCTCAGCCACTGCGCCAACCGTGTCGTCAAGATGAACATAAGCATGAACCAGTCGTAACTTTTAGGATCATTACAAAACTTTAAAATATTGTAATTGCCAACAATAAACTACAAGACTATGAAATGGATCCATGTTTTACTCATTCCCTATTTCTAGTTCTAGAGAGTTACTTCAGATTATTGGAGATACAGATATTGGGGGTTTTAACTTTAACGGTTCAATCATGGTAGTAGTTTCCATGTGACTGACTCTGAGATGTCGCGACAGGTCACTTGTCCTGAAGAACCCTCTGGAGCAGTGGTGGCAGACATATGGTGTGTGATTGGTGTGCTGCTTCAGGAGGTGGAACTCTAGCATCATAGCCGTTGGGAATGTCTTAGTACATTCTCCTATAGAACACTTGAACTTTGAAGCATTCTTGTGTTTGAATCCAACATGGTTTGACAAGCTCCTTTTGCTTGCAAATGCCTGATCACACAGCTTACATGCAAATGGTTTCTCCCCAGTATGTTTCCGCATGTGTGCCTCTAAATCTGGAAATGTCTTTAAACACACACTACACTGGCCGGACCTCTCTGAATGGATCCGTTTTATATGTACTTGTAGGTTGCCCTTAAAAGAGAATGTCAGACCACAGTAACTACAAATTAGGTGCTTTTCAATAGAGTGTATTTGAATGTGAGCCCTCAGAGCATTCCTAGTTTTTACAGATTTATTGCACAGGTGGCACGTGAAGTTCTTCTCATCAGAGTGCACCGCCAGGTGTCTCTTCATGTGGCTTTTGTCAGTGAACTTCTTGAAACAGATGGAACAAGAAAACGGTTTTTCACCAGTGTGCATGCGTTTATGTCGTATCATTGTAGTGAGCTGCCGGAATGCTTTCCCACAGAACAAGCAAGAATATGGTCTTTCATCAGTATGAACTCTGATGTGTGTTATGATGCCATTCTTAGTAAAGAAGCTGCTGCCACATGTTTCACAAATGAACTTCCTTTCTCTCTGTGTGTGGTGTGTTCTGATGTGTCGCTTCAGTGAGCCCTTAAGGTTGAACCGTGCATCACATGAGTCACACACAAATGGTTTCTCCCCCGTGTGGGTCCGCATGTGACCCTCCAGGGCAGAGCGACATTTCGTCACTAATCCACATACCTTGCACTGGACTGGTCCTATTTTAGGCCTTACCTTACGCCCGTCTATTTTTTGTTTGCATTTTCCAGACCTTGTGTAATTTCTTTTTTTAACTTCCTGAATATTATAGTTAACACTAGAGTCTGAGGGGTTATCAAATAAGAACTTATCGAAGTGATCTTGATCATAAGATCCGCTTTCCTCTTTGATGTTTTCTAACTTAATTTGTGGTTCAGTTTTAGGCAGTAACTCATCATACAGGTTGGTAATATTAACACTGCGTAGAGCCTTATCAGATGCCTCGCATTTGTTGACGAACTCGTACGAGGCTGACAATTCCGCCGCACAGATGTTGCATATGCTGTCAGGAAGCCCGTCTCCCTCGACTACCAGCACATTAACACAGCGCATCAACTTAGAACTAAATTGAATTTCATCTTCTCCATCAAATATGGACATTGTAGCTGTTTTCTTGAGACAAATACGGCATAATTTTGACTCCATTTTCGGTTTTCCGTCCTTTTACTAGCAGTTATAAATATGCTTACAGCAATCTAAAGCTGTAATAAAGATAAAGCAGTTTGCTAGAAACTAGAAAGAAACTAATCCTCCAAGGAAGATTGCTATTTTCACAAATATTTTCGTTCACGAAATTCCTATCACAACAACTTTGACGTTTTGTTGTTGACATTCTTTTTTTTTTTAATTTACCCCGAAGGCCAGGCTAAAGTCTTTTGACCATCATATTGCATTGTCCTACCGGACCCTACCCCTTTTTAATTTTGCTATGATTGGAATGCGGGTGTAATACATTCTAATGTTTGCTGGAGTATTTGGCAGCAAATATATTGATTGAGTCAGCTTCTCGGCAAGCTTCGCTGTGGCAGTAATCTACACTAATGTTATAGAGGAAAGATTTGTTTGTTTGTTTGAAATGCATAGGCTCCGAAACTACAGGACCGATTTGAAAAATTCGTTCACCAGTAGAATCCTACATTATCCGTGATGGACATAGGCTATAGAATATTTTCAAACAGTTAGAGATCCGCATGGAAACTTCAATAATGAAACCAAAGGTGTTAAAAAATCCTTATATGGCGTACGCTGCGGAATCTATTGACAATACAGCAAAGTGATATCCTACAGTTTTATATAGGTCATCAATACTTATCTACAAAAAATTCCGAGATACCATATGTCTAACTATTATGGTTAAGTCACCATGACCGCTTTTTGTTCAAATTATTCAAGCAAATCCCTGGTGAAATGAAAAAATGGTAATTTTGGTATCATGATATTAATCCTATGTTTTGATAATTAAGGTTGATTATGTCCGTGTAAATTATACTGTAAATTATTCAAATCGGACCTTTAGTTCAAAAGTTATGACGGTAATAAATATGCTCGAAGTAAGAAAAATGTCGCGGCTTGAGCGAACTGGGGAGAATCGTATCAATGCTTGGTCCGATGAAGTTGAAACACGGCAAATGATATCGATAAAAAATAAGAATAACAAATGTTTGAATTTTTCGAAAATAAACTACTACATACTATGGGGTGAAGCAGAGTTTTTAGGGGAGGACATTATTGCTTGCTTCAATAATTTACGTCGGAATGCTATGAACAAACTAAAAGTGCGATAATTGAAACAGATGCACCTAACAATTTTTGCATAATCAACCCCTGACGGGGTGAACGGGGTGAACAGTTGCGCTGAACCTTGCCTCGAGACAAGTGAGATTCTGTCAACGGTAACGTGGTTGGCTAAAACCGACAAAGATGAACTATATTTCATTAAAAAGGAAAATAATTATAGAATTTAATAGTAAAATTAGTTTTCCATTAAAAGTACACTAAAAAAAGTTATAGTTATTTTATAGCATAACATGAAATAAACTATTAAATGACTAATTGAATTGAAGATATTTAGCATTAGCACATTACGGTATAAATGGAAAGAAAAAAAAAACTGTCCTGGAGGAGTTATATTTGTTAGATATCTTGCCCAACCGAGGTACCATATTATTGTAATTGTATGTGCACAGCAACCTACGGTACGGTTGTTTGCCAACTACGCAATTACAACAGTATGGCTCAACCTTGGCTCAACGTTCTCTCTCCCACTTTCATTGTTATTAATTACATTTCTTTTCATTGATACTAGTTAATAACGAGTAGTTCAGGTTCAGTTTCAACAGCCAAGGTAGTCGTAAGCGGTAGAAAAATCAGAGTCCGTTAACAGCAAATATCAACGCAAAACACAAAAAAAGGGAACACTTCGTCGCTCGTGATATCAAGAAGGTGAAGGGATACTCTTTGGTGAAGGGTAGTCAAACATTACTATGAATAAACTATTCTAAACTTTATCGATAATCGAATAGGTATAATTATTTTTGATTATTACATTAATATATAAAAGAATTAGAAAAAGAGTTTTTGGCGGGATTTTAACGACTGAAGTTTAGTGGCTGTTTTTTAATTATTCGCAAAGGACAATGACAGAAATAGGAATCATGTAGCGTCCGACAGACTTTCAACAATAATGATAATTTATAATAGAAAACAGTAAGAATTATACATTATAAATCAATTCTGTAGAAGTACACCATTAAATAGTCATTTTAAATATATCAGAACGAAAGTTAATGTTTTTTTAATAAGACACGACAAAATTATTTTTTCCTACCATTCCTACTAAATTCAGGAATAATCCTCCTGGCAACACTTTAGAAAGGGACACAGGGCTCTCCACGCGCTTTCTCCCTCGGACCGGATTTCTCTTTGACCAAGTGATTGTCTGTAATAGAACTTAACTTCATAAACATAAGGTTTATTTTTATATTGGTGTTAAATTGACAATGCTCATTCCAGGTTGTAATAGAAGTTCCTTGCGTAATATTCGCTTCATCACTTTTACGCCAGTAAAAAATTGAATGGCAAGACAGAGACAAAGCGAATAAAAACCGTCGATGTCATATCGTCAAAAGATGGCGGATGGCACGCGAGGTAGGTACTTTGACGGAAATGTAAAAATGTTGCCAGGCAGCGAACAAACAATCAGCATGACATCTCTTTCTTCAAACGAGATTACTCATTGGTTAAAAAGGGACAAAGTATAGTTTCATATTTCTATATCGATTAAATAGATACTTCTATAAGGGTAGTATTTAAACGAGTGACTGTAAATTAAAGTTTTAAGTGACAAAAATAATTAATTTACGTTATAGTATTACTAAGTGAGCGACTGACTGCGAGTGACGAGAAATCAACAGAACAGCAACTTACAAACATTACTAGATGAGAAGCTTTATAATATTTGAGCGACCTAATATTTGTTTGTGTCAACGTTACGTCCTGCATTTTTTTAAATATTTGGCAAATGATATTTCTGGGTGGTTTAAAAAAAAAGGGTAGTATTTAAACGACTGACTGTAAATTAATGTTTTAAGTGACAAAAATAATTAATTTACGTTATAGTATTACTAAGTGAGCGACTGACAGCGAGTGACGAGAAATCAACAGAACAGCAACTTACAAACATTAATAAATGAGAAGCTTTATAATATTTGAGCGACCTAATATTTGTTTGAGTGTCAACGTTACGTCCTGCATTTTTTTAAATATTTGGCAAATGATATTTCTGGGTGGTTTAAAAAAAATAACCACGAAAGGGATGGCGGGGTCTGTTCGCTCACTTCGCTCGCTCACTTGACCCCGCCATCTCCTTCTAACCTAACCTGTCCAAGTCGGGGGCCCCAAATCCCGAGCTCGCATTCGCTCTTGCGCACCAAATAACATATTTGGTGCGCAAGAGCGAGTGATGCGAGCAAAATGTTAAAACCTCAATTGGAAAAATCGTCTCTATCTTAATATTGAAGTTGCCCTCTCTGTATTTCTAGTCGCTCACTTAGTAATTTAGTCGCACGGGTAGAATTTTAATATCTGAAATGGATTAATCACAACCCACTTTTTGTAAGCTCGTTCTGGATTTTATTATTAATCAATATTCGTCGTTAGTTTAGTTAATTTTTCGCTTACTCAAATTCATACCGCTCAAGTTATTAAAACAGTATCTCATCATCAGTCGCTACGTTATTATTTTATTCGATCGTTTTATAATTTCCCAAAAAAAAATAACCACGAAGGGGATGGCGGGGTCTGTTCGCTCGCTTCGCTCGCTCACTTGACCCCGCCATCTCCTTCTAACCTAATCTGTACGAGTCGGGGTGCCCCAAATCCCGAGCTGGCATCACTCGCTCTTGCGCACCAAATAAAGCACCAAAATGTTAAAACCTCAATTGGAAAAATCATCTCTATCTCAATATTGAAGTTGCCCTCTCTGTATTTCTAGTCGCTCACTTAGTAATTTAGCCGCACGATTAGAATTTATCTGACATGGATTAATTACAACCCACTTTTTGTAAGCTCGTTCTTGATTTTATTATTAATCAATATTCGTCGTTAGTTTAGCTAATTTTTCGCTTATTCAAATTCATACCGCTCAAGTTATTAAAACAGTATCTCATCATCAGTCGCTAAGTTATTTTTTTATTCGATCGTTTTATAATTTCCCTTTCTATAACCAAGGTAGATAGAACATTAGGGCATCTCTATATATTTCTATACTCTAAGGTTGACACCCGCTAGGTTATAGTGTTCTGTGGTTGACACTGACAGTTGACTCGTTGTATTGCGATTTCACATGTTTACATTTTCTAAGTACAAAAAAAAGTACCTTCTCGATGCCTTTTCTGTTGCATGTTATTAATCTTTCCCATAATGGCTACAAAAGTGTGTAGATTGTGTTGTCAGAATGAAGGTACTTCTTACATTTTTAGCAACGAAATTGATGAAATTGCAATAAGTGCAAAAATAATGTATTGTTGTTCAAATGTAATTATTAAAGACGGGGATGGACTTCCCTTGTATGTTTGTGATAGCTGCGAAAAAGAGCTCGCAGTCTGTTACCAATTTTTACTAAAATGCGAAGCTTCTGATAAGAAATTGAGATCTCAAGCTTTCGAAGTAATGTCCCAAGATAATTCTGATTATGACGACTGTTCGCCGAAAATTGAAGTAAAGCTTGAATTATATTGTAACAGCGACAATGGTCACCATTACAAAAATATTCAAGATGATGATATGACTCTTGAACAAGTAAGGCAAAATAAATTAGAAATTAAATTCGAAAATGTAGATTCCAAAGTAACACCCAAACGAAAACCATACAAACAAAAAGTTAAAGCTTTGGTAAAATGTACTTGCTCAGTTTGTGGCCGGACATGTGCTAACCCATCATCCTACAAGGCTCACATGAGATCCCATACTAATGAGAAACCGTATCCTTGTCCTTCATGTGATAAGAAATATAAAGACTGTGGCACCCTTAAGCGACACATGAACAGGAACCATGTCCAACAGAAGCGACTGCGTAACTTCATTTGTGAAAACTGTGGCAAAAGCTTCTTGTCTAAGAGCAATGTGAAGATTCATATGCGCACCCACACTGGAGAAACACCATACAGTTGCTCCATATGCACCCTCAGATTCACACAGATCAGTGCATTACAAAGACATCAAAAACGGCACACTGGAGAGAAGGAACACTTGTGTACAGCTTGTCCAAAGAGATTCTGTACTAAGACAGAACTTAAGAGTCACCTCTTGGCACACAGTACTGAAAAGAATTACGCCTGTCCTGTCTGTAATGTACAATTTAAGTACCAAAGTAATTTGAGGAAACATATGCGACAACACTCTGAACCAAATAGATTTGTGTGCAATCACTGTGGTCGAACATTCAATGTTAAATGGAACCTAAAGAGTCACATTGACAAGCAACATTCTGAGAAATCTGGTCACTGTACTGTTTGTGCTAAAAGTGTTGCTGATATGGAGGTTCACATGTGGAGGCATACGGGCCAGAGACCATTGAAGTGTGAGCTCTGTACAAGCAGCTTTTATGAGACCAAGTCTTTAGCTCGTCACATAAACTATAGACATAAGGCTACTGATAGATTTAAGTGTACAGCTAAAGAGTGCTTGATGACATTCCCATCAAAGCCAATGCTGGACTTCCACATTGCTAAGCAACATAGTACTCACATCCCATTTCCATGTGACAGGTGTACAAGAGCATTTTATAGGAAGAATGATCTAGCTAGACATAAAATTGCCACTCATAAAGAGAGGCTCATTTAAATACAGTATCAAGTGATATTCATAATGTAAGCCTTAAGAAACAAGACCAAAAAATACCACATTTTTACTTGCCAAATTATAATCTAGTCAAACTATTCAATAAAAAAATGATTTGTATGATTTCATGTGTTTCAATAATTGTCAACCTACAAGTTTTATTGGTACAGTCATGCATCAAATCCAACTGCACTGCTTCCAGTCAAACCACCAGTGAGATGTGTAAGAGATAGTTGCATGTTCAGGTAAATATAAAAACAAAACACACCACATAATGTTTTACAATATTTATTTTTAGTGCTGATGAATATCATGATCCATGATCCAAAACCAAACCGTATCACAGTCCGCTACAGATTAGTAACTAAAGCTTTTGAACACAGAGATGTGAACGAAAATATCAACAGAACAAGACTTGAGGTATGTGGGGTAAAGAATAAATATACTCCCTAAACTTCTGTACAATTGGCTAAATATAAATATCTGTAGACAGCTTGTAAGCCCCAAACGAAACAACTTGCTAAACTCATAAACCAATATATTTCATCCACTTGTTACCCATGGTCCCAGTGGGTCGAACCATTACCGGGTCCATGGGTAATTTTAATTACCCGTGGTCCCATGGCATTAGGGATTGTTTCCTGGACTTCTGAACATATCCATAGAAAATACAAATCCATAATAACAGCATATTAAGTACGTCAAAAGAGATCCTGTGTTAGTCATGTTGTTTGTTCTCTTTTGTCATTTTGCCATAATTATTTATAAGCAAGTAGGTACACACTGAAATTGAAATTTTTTTTCGGAAATTTTAGTAAATTTATTTGCTAACATGGAAAATAAGGTAAAAATAATTAAAAGAAAGAAAGGTACTGTTTTGTTGTTCAAAAATCATCAGTACTACAAGGATACTGTTTATAGAAATGAATCATCTCTTTGGAACTGTTCTTTGAAATGGAAAAATCAATGCAAAGGACGAAGGATTTCTGAAATTTTAATGCTGGCTGTTGTAAAAGTAATATAATTTAACATTCATCATTTTCTTAAATGTTTGTATTCTCATTCTTACAGGAACAGATTGTAATATAAAACATATCTCATACATGTCCGGATATCAAATGAACTAACCGAATCTCTAGACAGTTTAACATCGGAGGCGCGAACAACTGATCGTCCTATTAAATACACAATTTATTATATGAAGAGGCGAAAGAGAGCTGGATGGATAAAGGGAACAATATATTGTAGCCAGAGCCATTGAATCCCTTTCCGGAATTCAACAGTGTCAAGCATCGTCTATACCGCGCGGAATGAATATGCAAATTTTTTAATAACTTGCAACGCTTTTGACTGAAGAATGATATTATTATAACTGTCAGTGTCTTCGGAGAAAGGCACCAAACCAATAACTTGTGAATGAAAAAAAAAATGCACAAACATAATGAGTCTCCTGAACGTTTCGGCCAAGTTATTGAAAAATAAAATGAATGATTTGATTCTTTTTATTTTCAATTCATCATTTTGATTTTGAAAATGATGAAGTCATATCCGATACACTAATGGAATTAATTACTGGCGAAATATCAGTTGGATATGCATTAGAAATTTTCAGATAGTTTATGAGTCATAAAGTCATTGGTGTACCTATCGGTTATGAATTCATCATTTTCAATATTTCTGGTATGAGTATCTTTTTGTCCCCAAGGATGGAATTATTTTATTTGCTTTTGAATGAGTAAACTATATTGTATGTAACTGATGGTTTTCATTTCCTATCTATGTAGTCTTAAGTCCGGGAACAATGCCATGGGACCACGGGTAATTAAAATTACCCATGGACCCGGTAATGGGTCGACCCACCGGGACCACGGGTAACAAGTGATTTCATCTCATAATAATATTTAAAATCATTTGCTATAATATTATATTATATCTGTCATCAACACATGTTTTGTACAAAACAATAACCCTTATAAATACAATGTGAACTAGTTTATTATTTACATGAATTCTATAAGTTTATAATATAGACAAAATATTGCGTAAATAAAAAAATAATAAATTGCACACATTACAATCAGATTTTTGATCCAGTCAAAACATTAATTGCTGAATATAAATATCCATTAGACTAAATAATAAAGATTAAAATAAAAAATAATAATCGTTTGCGAACTTTATAAATTATGCAAACATCAGTCAACAACGTTAATAACTAATTCACGTTAACATTACAATAATAATCGTTGTGTCGCGTCGCGCGGAATCGTTCGCGCAACAGTCGCGCAACACTCACTGTCAACAAT
Source organism: Melanchra persicariae (assembly GCA_947386135.1). Taxonomy (NCBI): domain Eukaryota; kingdom Metazoa; phylum Arthropoda; class Insecta; order Lepidoptera; family Noctuidae; genus Melanchra; species Melanchra persicariae. The sequence goes on along the minus strand of OX376659.1, from coordinate 20,113,324 downwards.
TACCGGTCAGGACACAGACAACACTTATATATTCTGTACGCGGAGTCAGCGGACAGCCTTCCTGTGCGTCACGTGAGACAGCTACCGAGCCACCAGCACCGCTCGGGCGCAGTGTACGGGCTGTCCTGCGGGCTCCGTGACGTCACTGCCGCACTCGCGGTCACGTGGTCGCGCCGTCTACCTACACTCTACACTATACAGCTAACTACAAATAAAACCTCGCAAAAATTAGCACCAGAGAAATTTAGGATACGATTAGTTGTATACGATCGAGTCGATGTCACCGATTACACTAGTATTATCTTTAGAGAATACTTACGCTAAGTATTCAGGGAGTGAAACTATAGTGTCCGAATGCGAGTGTTCATTATAAAAAGCTATGATCCTGCCTACCTAGTAGTCATTTGTATACGTTATCGGCGGGGCGTCGTCCGCGTCGGTTCGACGCCGACAACTGGAATTTCTCTAGCTACGTCACTAAGGGCCTGCCCGCTCTACTGAACCGAGGACTTCATAAGGAATCGTGCGTTCATTAACTTACGAGCTCGTCACATAACGTGGGGTCTCAGAGGGGCCCGCGCGCGTCGTCCGTGAAGCGCACCGTGCGCGCGGGCGGACCGTCCGAGTGGCGGCGCGGGGCCCGGGGGCCCGGCGCCTCGCCCGGGGGCCCGTCCGAGCGGCGGCGCGGCGGCGCCCGGGGGCCCGGCGCCGGCAGCGGGGGGCGGCGGCGGGGCCCCCCGGCGCTGAGTCAGTCGATGGCGTGCTCCGTCATCTGCAGGCACAGCGCGTCCAGCGACGAGTAGTCGTCGTGCAGCGGCGGCGCAGGCGCGCGGGGGGCGTGCGGGGGGTAGGAGTGCGACTTGCCGCGCGGGGGAGGGGGCCCCTTGTGCGCGCCGGCGCCGCCCGAGCCCCAGGCGCGCGCGCGCAGCGGCCGCGGGTGGCTGCTGTGCGGACCGATGCGCCACCTGTAACGTGCAACATACTCATACTGCGTTCACAACTGAACGTTATAGGATCACTTTGTTGTCTGTCTGCCAATACCCTTTTTCTCAAGAAGACGTGGAAGTATCAAGCTGAAATAAACATCAAATACTCAGATCTGCTAACGCAATCTAAAGATAAAGCTGTTTATGCTCCGTTTATGGCGCATGTTTTGACACTCGCAAGGAAATCTAAACTTTCTAGGTACTTCACGTTGACCTAGTCATAAAAAACTTTTTTTAAATAAAAATTTAAACCGCTGAAAAAACTGAAAAGCAAAAAATGATTAACCTTTTTTATTTAAAAGTTCAACTAATGTAATGCCAAACAAGCAAATTAATGAATTACGTAAAACGTGATGCGCGGCGGCGGCGCGGCGCGACACGCCCCTTCACCGGAAAATGCCGAACGTTCACGAAGTTAATGTCCGCGAGACAACAACCCGAACGGCCACACGTGAGGACACACGTCGTTGTGAGTGGTCGTACGGAGTACGGAGATTTTTTGGATTGTTAATGTTTATCACTGGAGATTATACATAGCATTGTTATTTTGATTTGGTTATTTCTTTAAATGTACCAGACATCATACTTCATTCGGCTATATGAGAAGCCCTGAACTCGCAAAATGTAGAGCCCAATTATATCAAAGTGCTAAATTACCTCTACGACAACAACTGAACACTAGTAGAGTGACAGAACTAGAGACCACAGGGCCTCCTATTCCTATCAAGAGAGGAGTAAGACAGGGGGACCCCCTATCTCCGAGAATCTTCATCGCAGTGCCAGAGTCGATAATTAAAAAACTAAGCTCAAACATAAACGGCAAACGAATCAGCCACCTAAGGTTTGCTGACGACTAACATAGAAATTCACTCGCCGAGCCAAGAACAAAATAACTACTTGCCAGAGTAGCATGGAGAGAAGCATGATGACATTGGTAACTACCGGCCTATCTCCATCTTACCTGCATTTAGCAAAATATTTGAAAAATTAATACTCAAACAGTTGTTAAAACATTTTAATTTAAATAGACTACTCCATAATGAACAGTATGGCTTTACAAAGGGACGTTCGACTACAGATGCGGGTGTTGCTCTCCTAAAACATATATTTGACGCATGGGAGAACTCGCAAAATGCAATTGGAGTTTTCTGTGATCTCTCCAAAGCGTTCGATTGTGTGCACCATGACACGCTGTTGCGTAAACTGCGTCATTACGGTCTCAAAAGCGAAGCTCTTAACGTAATAAATTCATATTTAAATAATAGGTTCCAATGTGTTGATGTAAATGGTGTGAAGTCTTCCGGGCTACCCGTGCATTTAGGTGTGCCTCAAGGCTCAATACTAGGTCCATTCTTGTTTCTGGTTTACATAAACGATTTACCATTTTTCTTAAAGCGTGTCTGTGACGTAGTATTGTTTGCGGATGATACCTCTCTTATCTTCAAAGTAGATAGGAATAGACAAGATTTCGATAACGTAAACAGCGCTCTCTCATTGGTTACGGATTGGTTTACGACAAATAATCTAGTTCTAAATGCCAAGAAAACAAAATGTATAAAGTTTGCTTTGCCAAATGTTATAAATTTAGGACCCAATGTCGTATTAAGTGGCGAGGTGCTTGAAACTGTAGACTCGGCAGTATTTTTGGGCATAACTGTAGATTCCAAACTTCAATGGGGCCCACATATATCAAGCTTATCGGGAAGGCTCAGCTCTGCCGCATTCGCCGTCAGAAAAGTTAGACAATATACTGACGTTGACACAGCTCGGTTAGTCTATTTTAGTTATTTCCATAGCGTTATGTCCTATGGTATTCTATTGTGGGGAAAAGCTGCTGATATACAAAATATATTTGTTTTACAAAAACGTGCTGTGCGAGCAATATATCAGCTAGGGTCAAGAGTTTCATTAAGAAAACTTTTTAAAGATATTGGAATTCTCACGGTAGCATCTCAATTCATTTTTGCAAACATTTTATATATTAGGCAAAATATACACTTATACACTAAAACGAGCGACATCCACAACTTTAACACCAGAAACAAGCACAGTAGCTTGTGCTTGTTTCTGGTGTTAAAGTTGTGGATGCTCCTTCCCGCCGACTTCGTAAGGTCGACGACTCATTTGTGGGGCTCGGTATCCGCTTTTACAATAAACTTCCACTTTCCTTTCTTGACCTGCCTTTTAACTCATTTAAAGCTAAAGTTAAATCTAACCTTTGTTCAAAGGCATACTATTCTATTAATGACTATTTAGACGATAAGAATAGTTGGTCGCAGTGTTGGACGCAAGACAATGTAATTTTATCATGTTCTTTCTCCATTAGTTAGCTTATGACAGGTTATATGAGTTCATATAATTCTATACATTTTTATTTTATTTTTTATTTTAGACTGAATGTCAATCTGTCTTTTACTTATTGACTTAATTTACTTATTGACTAATTCTACTCATTACAATGTTTAAAAATTATTGGTATAACACGTGTGGTTCGAGTCACAGTTCAATCGCAAAATTCTACCATTGCCCGTTTTTTTAATGGTACTCGTATAATGGAGTGTGCTAGCTAACATGTTGTAAATAATATTTAATTTTATGATTTCCATGTTGTTGGATACATATTTATTTTTTTGTTCGTGTCTTAAAATACTTTGCGTACTATTGTTTAATTGAAGTTCTTAAAACGTAACAGACAGATGTGTTGCTGGGGAGTTTGTTGCGCCACTTCTTCTTCCCAACTAAAACACTAGGAAGTGGTGACGGGTGGGCGTTTTGGGGGACTGTCTTTATGTAAAATTTGACGTTCAAAAAGTGCTGGCTCTCAGCCTAATTTGAATAAATGACTTTTGATATTTTGATTTTGATGAAAATCACAAAAGGTCCAAAAAATACGCCACTATAAGAGAAGTATCAGGAGTTATAGATGCTCTTAGCTACTTTATGAAACTGAAGTGGCGATGGGCGCCGTGTGGCGAGAATGAGCGGTGGACAGCAGGTGGACTACCGGCTCATGACGTCATGCGCACGGCCCGGACCAGAGAGGGAGGAAGACACAACCAGATGGGAACACGACATTATCGGTACCGCTGGAAATGAGCGGCGACAGGTGGACTACCGGCTCATGACGTCATGCGCACGGCCCGGACCAGAGAGGGAGGAAGACACAACCAGATGGGAACACGACATTATCGGTACCGCTGGAAATGAGCGGCGACAGGTGGACTACCGGCTCATGACGTCATGCGCACGGCCCGGACCAGAGAGGGAGGAAGACACAACCAGATGGGAACACGACATTATCGGTACCGCTGGAAATGAGCGGCGACAGGTGGACTACCGGCTCATGACGTCATGCGCACGGCCCGGACCAGAGAGGGAGGAAGACACAACCAGATGGGAACACGACATTATCGGTACCGCTGGAAATGAGCGGCGACAGGTGGACTACCGGCTCATGACGTCATGCGCACGGCCCGGACCAGAGAGGGAGGAAGACACAACCAGATGGGAACACGACATTATCGGTACCGCTGGAAATGAGCGGCGACAGGTGGACTACCGGCTCATGACGTCATGCGCACGGCCCGGACCAGAGAGGGAGGAAGACACAACCAGATGGGAACACGACATTATCGGTACCGCTGGAAATGAGCGGCGACAGGTGGACTACCGGCTCATGACGTCATGCGCACGGCCCGGACCAGAGAGGGAGGAAGACACAACCAGATGGGAACACGACATTATCGGTACCGCTGGAAATGAGCGGCGACAGGTGGACTACCGGCTCATGACGTCATGCGCACGGCCCGGACCAGAGAGGGAGGAAGACAGCCAGATGGGAACACGACATTATCGGTACCGCTGGAAATCAAAGACAGGGAAAATTGGGCAGCTCTGGAAGAGGCCTTCACCCTCAAGTGAGAGGGGTTCACGAACTGAAATCTAAACAATTTAATTTCAATTCGTGAATTAAAAAGTTATGCGTGGTAATACATTAAAAAAATATGCGTCGACTTGAGAACCTCCTCAGTTTTTCCGGTTAAAAATTTGGCAAGAAGATAGATCTTACAGTACAAGTAGAGGAAAAACTCTTTAAATTGGGAATTTGTAGATTTATCAAATAAAAATCCATTTTTTTCAAAGGATTACAAACTTATATTTTCAGTTGAAGAATTGACCGTGACGTACATCATCCCAGCCTAGCCTTTTCCCAACTATATTGGGGTCGGCTTCCAATCAAACCGGATTCAGCTGAATACCAGTATTTTACACTTGAAAGATACACAAAGTTAAACTAGCAACTTAGAGCAGATTTCACCAATGAAACTGAACGCGATCAGTACATCTAAACTGCGTTCAAGAGCTGTCAGTGTAAATATTCCATAGAAAAATAGTGACACTGACAGCTCATAAACGTGGTTTATACGCTGATCGCGTTCAGTTTGGCTTGGTGAAAATGGCCCTTAGTCACTCAAGGGACAATATTCAACTAAAAATTAAAAATTTTACTTTTGTGCACTCAAACATAACGAATTACCCTCTTGAACTAAGGGTAAACATTTCTTTGACCTCATAATAAGAAACAATCAATGGAAACACTTTAAGCTTTTGACATAGCGGGTATTTACAAGATTAGCGCTTGGTCAAGATTCCGTGTCACTGAGTGTAGAAATTATTTCACAGAAAATTATAGGGTAGGTACTTATGTAACTGAAAATTCGGTACTTTCGTGACCTAACTTTTGATTCAAATAACTTAAAAAAAAAACAAGGGTCTCGCAAAGGTTTGCCGCCCGGGGCCTCGCTACACTAAAGGCCGCCACTGACTCGAAGTTGTAGACGAATACGTCTACCTGGGACAAACGGTCCAGTTACGTAGGGCTAACTTTGAGAAAGAGGTCAACCGTCGAATCCGACTCGGCTGGGCGGCGTTCGAGAAGTTACGAGATGTCTTCTCGTCTCACATACTACAGTGTCTCAAGACGAAAGTCTATGACCAATTCGGGTTGCCAGTGATTGATGACTTATGGAATCGAAACGTGGTCGCTCACAATGGGTCTCATCAGAAGGCTTAAAGTCACCCAAAGGGAAATGGAGAGGGCAATGCTCGGAGTTTCCTTGCGTGATCGAATCAGGAATGATGATATCCGCTAGAGAACCAAGGTAACCGACATAGCCCGAAGAATCGCCAAACTGAAGTGGCAGTGGGCAGGACACATTGCTCGCAGAAAGATGGTCGAGAGTAAAAAAAAAAAAAGTTTTATTTTGGAACATGACAGTTCGACTCTAATACAAAGAAAACGATGATAGCTACAAAAGTTTATAACTGTGTCGCAGCTATCAACGCCCATCTAGAGGACCGAAAAGTTCTGGAGTGGCGACCGCGTACCGGAAGACGCAGCGTCGGAAGGCCTTCCACAAGGTGGACCGATGACCTGGTGAGGGTCGCTGGTAGCCGATGGATGCGAGACGCATAGGAACAGTTGTTGTGGCGACACTTAGGGGAGGCCTACTACAAATCATGTAGAACACGTCCGTCACTCACAGAGGGGTGAACACTCCCTCGTGACGTCACGAGGCTGCCTGCATGCTCACGCTGCTAACTCTATATATACTTATACTTCCAAGTCGATTGCGAGCGCCCGGTACTCCGGTCTGCACCAAGTGCTAAAGGAGGGCAACTGATAGAAATCCGACGACAGACGAAACAAGTTTGCCGAGGGACATGAAATTAATGAGGGACTAATAGAACTAAGTGTTTCTGTTAGAAGCACAGCGGACACATGGACACACCTGGCTTGCTTGGGACACCTCCTGCTGAGCGGCATGTCGGACACGTGGTGGAAGAACTGCCTCGGGGGCAGGCGGTGGCGCAGCCCCTTCAGCGCCTCCTGCAGCTCGGCCCGGGTGAATGCTTCGTGGTGGAGCGCCTGTAATCAAAATACGCCTTTTGAACTAACATATTTACCCTTAGGCCAACAGTGCCATAGTCCGGGACGACATACTGAGAGCAATCTGCCGAATTTTCTTGCGACATACACCACAACGCTCATGTAGTCTGCTGCCTCTTCTAACTGCACGACAAAAGTGGCCACGCAATAGTTGTCGGGGTACGGATGGCTTCGCCGAGGTTCAGGAAGCGATGGCGAGGTGACCTGGATGCACAAGGAGGCTGGTTCGAGGTGATGCAAGAAAAGGCTCTCCAGAAGAATATTGCCTGCATTGGGGCACTAAAGGTCAATAAAAATGTTGGTATGCCTCACCTTCTCCACGAGCCAGCAGTGCAGCGACATGGGGTCCACGGGCGGCTCGTGCTCGCCGTCCTCTGACAGCAGCTGTGACGTCACGCGCGGGCCTGGCGCCGGGCTGGGCGCTGCGTTCAGGCACTTGGATGCTGTAACACATGGGGGAACGATCAGCTAACTATGTTCTATACAAAAAGTAAATAATCCTAAATTATTCAGTCTGTCAACTGTTATTGAAACCTCTTTTAAAACCCACTTTCACCACCAATAATCATTAAACAACTCATGCGGCATGGGGCTGAGCAGCAGGCCGCGCAGGCGCTCCAGCAGAGTGAGTCAGTCTCCTTACCCAGATGCAGCGCCGTGACGATGGCGGCGGGTAGGTCGGAGCTGGGCGGCATGGGGCTGAGCAGCAGGCCGCGCAGGCGCTCCAGCAGAGTGAGTCAGTCTCCTTACCCAGATGCAGCGCCGTGACGATGGCGGCGGGTAGGTCGGAGCTGGGCGGCATGGGGCTGAGCAGCAGGCCGCGCAGGCGCTCCAGCGCGCGCGCAGCCCCCGCGCCTCCCGCACGTAGCTCGGCCACAGCGGCCTCCAGCACGGCGCCGCGCTCCGACAGCTTCTTGATGGACAGCAGCAGCTTGTGCCGCGCACCCTTCGTCACTCCTGCACACAAACCACCCGCTGACAGTCTGAGACTGAGACACGCCACCACTCACTATTGTTTTTTAAAGTATATTTTAATTCAGGATAGCTGAATGTAGTAGGGGAAGAAAGAAAGGATGGATGGACTATATGAAATCTCTTAACTAACAAGTTTTGGAATTAATTAGCTGAATGTATTATATTACTGAAGGTGATGTTGTGTATCTATAACTTTTTCATAATTTATCAACAGTTGATGAAAAATCGACTAAAGACTGCGAAGATAGTTGATTGAATTCAGCCAGTTGAGAAACTTGTCATATGCAAAATAGTGAGTTCAATAGTGAGATGGAATGTATGGAAGATGATATGGCTGAGGAGAACGGCTACATAATGGTATAATAGTTAGAGATGTACAATGAAATATGCACCATTTGGGCAAACATTTACTTAGAATTGTCCTATCTAAAATGTTGGTAGTCACAACAATGAATTGACACAAATTAATACAATAAATAACCTAAGCCAAATTACACTTTAGCCTACTCTGACAAATTGTGTCACCTAATTAAGTTAACAAATAAGTCAATGACCTATTTATAGCTTCTGACTACTACAAAACAATTTATATGAAATCAATTAATATTGTGCCATGATTCATAAAAACATTCTCACAACATAATATTATTATGTTGCAGACAAGTAGCTTACAGTGAGAACAAACTGATTCCAGTGGGCTGTTTCCTCCACTAACATTAGTTAGTTCTATCTTGGTGAGTCACCAAGTCAGCAAACAGTACAATGAGATATAATTTGTAGCACAGAAAGTTTATGGCTAACACATGTTCATTTCTAGTTCATAAGTCATCATCATTCTGTAGAAGTTTGATCAGGAAAATGGTGATTTAAATTTAAGTATGAATGAAATGGCAAAGTACAAAACAGTTCATGAAAATTGTGCAAACATATATAAGAGCATGATATAGAAATAACACAAAGGTCATTCGTCTCACCTAATTTCTCCAAATACTTTTCATCCATGGTCATCATCTGATCATAGCTCATGTTGGTGAACAGCCACACGTATTTGTGCAGCCGCAGACTCTTGAGCCACTGCGCCACGTTGGACATGCCCGGGTGCTCCCCAAAGTTGTGCGAGCGCAGGTCGTCCAGCCGCGTCTCGCTGCCCGTCGTCCCGTACATTATACTAATAGGCCTGAGCTGACTCAAACTGTGCTCACTAGACAATGAAAAACTCCTAGGTTTCTGTACAAAAGGTTCATCGCTCAAATTCTCGGCGGATGAAGACATGTGCATGAAGTTACTGGAAGGAGGTGTCAAGCTGTTCGATCTCTGTGACTTAGGCTGTGCTATCGTCGCGTCAAAATTTAATTTTTCTCCTTCTATACTTATATCTACGTCTCGGCCATTTTTCGAGAATGATTCTTGTAATAGGTCAGTGCTGAAGTGATCTACATTGTCTAGGATGCCTCGGAAGTCATAGTTTTTGCCGATGGTCCGTCTAAATGGGTTGTTTGAGCCCCAAATGTTTGTTTCTGGCATGAGGCAGGGGTTTCTTTGTTGCCACAAGTTTTCTGTTCTGTTCCCGGAAATGTGGTTCTCGAGGTATTTTAGCCATTCTTTTAATATCCTGAAATTAAGGAGATAAGACAGTGGTCACGTAATAAGGATAAGGTGGTCTTGTTGTTGTTCCTTTTAAATATAAATAAAAGTACATTATTGTGAATTCTATAAGCATTGCACATTAATTTGCATTTTTTGTACAGTAGTGGTACACAGGTAAAGTAGGTGTATATTCTAAGAGCAAACTGCCATGGCTTCCACCAAGCTTTGGGTTACAATAAATTCTTTTTAACCCTCTGGGGTTGGTGTACGAAAAACCTCAAAAATATATTGAAGGTATATTTAACTAGTCATAATATAATCAACTACCTCCATTTTGTTCACCAAATTAACATAGTTTTCTTTCTTTCATGCTCGCGTACATACCCTTGATCCTGGAGCGAGAGCGCGGGATGCACGAGTAGATAGGAGAGCAGCTGGCGACACAGCTCGGGCACCACAGACGAGCGGCGCGGCGCGTCCACGCAGCGCTGCACCAGCGCCGGCGCCGCCGTCACGTACAGCTCCTTGCAGCGCTCGTTGTCCATGCGGAGCAGTGGGAGTAGTCCTAGCAGGCGGTGGAGGCGCTCACAACCTGGACATGAATGTGGCTTGTGTATTGTAGGTGCCAAATTAGGTGGCAGTAGTGCTTATTTATTAATTAAAACTTCTTGCAACACAAAAGCACAAAGGCAGATCCCATCTAAGTATATTTTTAATGGGACAGTGTTTGACAATAACCCTTGTAGGCATTTGAGCTTTTTGTAGTGAAAAGTAGTTTGTCTTCTTCATATTATGTCATGTCATCTTTTAGTGTTTGTAGTTGTAGTATCACATACACAGTCACGAATGAGTGGAATAGAAATATTCAAGGGTTGCACTTGGTCAGAGACATCTCTCAGTTACATGAGGCAAAGTTTTATTTTAATTAATCTCAATTTTAACCCAAAGACTTGAAACAATGTTTTTAATTGCAATATTGTTTTTTGTCTATCAAGTCCTGTCTCTCTGTTGATTTGAGTTTTATGCACAGGAAGAATTATACATTTTAATCATTAGGAAAATTAATATGGATAATTTATGTTCCAGAATAAACTCAGTAATGAACCAGTTGCTGTTCTAATTGATAGGCACTAAATATGACAATTCATAAAACAAATTGAATGAATTTAATTGACCTTCATAAAGTTACCTTGTCTATTTTAATTTATGAAAGGAGTAAAGGTAAACCACATTTTAGAAGATTCAATCCTTAGCAAATCGTGAGTGGCCATGTTAACCTGGTACTCATTAATTACCAGAGAAAGAACTAGGCTATTACTACTCATGCACTGATCACGGTTACTTTTCAAGTAGAAAAGTAACCGTGAGTTCTACATGCTTTGCACTATGCATGTTTTTTGGTGCACAAAGCCCACATAAGCCATCTATGTTGGCTGATTGTAAAGCACATTCTTGTTAGAGTATTTACCATTAAGTACAGGATTTTTATTAAAACTTTCTTATCTTTGGATACCTACATTTCCATTTTGTTGTTTGGCTCTAAGAAGTAATGTCTCTGTTTTATGTTGAACGGAATAACTTTCCTAGCTCATACGAAGAAAGACTTTCTAATCAAAGTCAGATTTTCACTTTTAGTAGGATTTCTGTGAATCAATATTAATAAAAACTTTTTTATGGTAGGTAGGTTGGAAAATATCCCAAGTTTTTGAATAAACTGTTGTATTGGCTACAGTTTCTAAATTAGAGTTGATCATTAAGCAAGCAATACAACCACAATCGTGTCCTGATCTCCGTATAAGAAAAATGAGATCGGAAACATTGGTGTGAGCGTGGATGAGTCGAGAGAAGTGGTAGTCGGTACGTACCGTCTTCGTCGTCACGCACCAGCAGCAGGCTGGCCAGTAGGAGCTCATCATTGGCGTCGCGCTCCAGCCGCTCGTCCTCGACGTGGCTGCGCAGTGCCGCCTCCACAGCCCGCTGCACGAGCTTCAGGCCCGGCCACGGCACCCGCCGCGCCAGCGTGCATGCCAGCACCGTCTGCTCGCACACGCCCCATTGCTCGAACACCCCGGCTACGCCCCCGAGCTGCTCGTTAAACGTGCCGTTCATCGTGAAAACAGCATAGCAAACCCAAAATATCAGATTTGTTTGTGTTCTACACGTCAGTAGTACGTGACAGCTGATCGTTGGGACACTTTTTGACCCTCTTGGAGACAGGCGGCACACGAGGCGATGACGGTGTTGAAAGGGCCGCGATTATGTCGCGTAATGGCACCGTTAATTTGGTAATAAAATTAGAGGTAGATTGAAAAACATCGAAAATGTTTCGACAGTCAATCAAATTATCAAAATCCAAAATGGCCGACCACAGATAACAAAATGTTTGCACTTTTTTTCTAATGACAACTGATTGGTGTGCTAATTGGACAATAACATTAAAAAATATTTTTTTTTAACCAAAAAAAATCAAAGAAGTTTTGCTAAATAAAACATAGTTACTGATGCTGTAAACAAAATACATGTTGGTATGGTATTAGAATTCGCAATTTTTGGTACTGCTACTTCACGCTAGATGTCAGTGTCACATATCACAATTTGAAAAATGTAAGACTTAGTTCTGCTATGAGACCCTAGATGTCAGAACCTATTTGGTCTGTGAGCTGTTCCCACAGAGTACTTTTATATTTTATAATATGGAATATTCCAAATGGATTGCTGCTTGACACTAGGTGTGAGAAATCTTGAACCGTTGAAAATTAAAAGAGATGTTTTGAAACTATTTCATTTCAAATAAAAAAAATTGTTTCACCTCAGTGGTATTTTACTGGGTTACTGTAATAGGTGAATAGTGTGTATAAAGCGAATGAAAATAATTTTTATACCTATTTTTACTTTTGTCAAGAAACTACCCACATTACACGATTACCTAATCTAAGTTACTAGGTACCATAGTATTTACTACCACTACTACCAAAACAAAAAATTACTATCTGCATGTGAATGCTTATTTTGTATTCTAGTTTTTTGGGACATTGAATCTAGACTATAGTGTGCTTGTGCTACTAATTCACTTGAAATTCATCGACCACGATTGGACGGATCACTCATTCAGATAAAAAAAATAGGTGAGTAAGAAAGTGAAACCTAAGGATTTTGTATAGTTTGGTATAATCTAATCTACGTATAATTTTCGGCTCTTGAAAAGGCTTTCTTTTCTATTGAGTGACACTTGGATGATTTTGCATCGTAAGATCATTTATTTTTTTTCTTAACACAGGGGACAGAGTTCTGGTGGTCTTTGTGATTGTACAACTGAGAAGTTACATGCTCTATGCAACTGAGGACTGTCGCCTAATCTTTTGAACAAGTGGACCGCCTGCACTGCGGTGATGCGGTCATCTCTACAGATATTGAACCTTAACAAAGAGCTTTAAGGTATCGTTCACATTGGTATTAATACAGTGTGTGTTCGTTTGTCACTAACATGTCTATTTAGCTATTAGACAATAGTAGACGCAATACTTTAAAAGATTTTCTACTCCAGTGCCTTGGTAAAGTCGTTATGGAAGCTAAAAAGTTTTATCCCTTAAACATTTTTGAATAGCGTTATGTATTCATACCATATCTACGTCCACTACAAAAGCCTCAAGTCTGTGTAGGGATGTGAAATAATAGAACTGTTTAAGGAAATCGGAGAGGAAGAATTCCTGGATTTTCTGAGTGTCTTCAGACTCACTCATAGCGGCGTCTCAATGCCATGTTTGGCTCACCACGCTTTTTATTTAATATTTAGTGCAAGTCAACATTCTCGGAACGAACCCTGCATTCCCAACATGCAAATTGTATAATCTGCATTGTGCGACGTTTGCAAAGGACCAACCCTTTTATGTCACGCAAAAGACAATGCGATGTTTTGCAAGTTTGCAAAATAGAACTTTCTCTGGGACAATAAAACCGTTATTTACGCTGTATTCACGGCGACATGCGACAGAGAGTTCTGCCTGGCGGAGTAATCTGTGTGACTGGCCTTCTGTTACTTACAAACGTGTTTTATTGTCTGTAATTTTTGAAAATAGGTAATTAAACAGTCTGGCCCACCATGATGCTCATGAAGCTGCCTCTTCAAAGCCATATAGTGCGTCCGCATGACACCGACTTACGGTGTCATCTTGACGCACTACCTATTACCTACCTAGCCAACGTACCTACCTACTTACATTATTTCTAATAGCCATTAACGACCGCGACCATGTCAGCCATCAACGAAATATCAATACCTACTTACGAGATACCTATCTACCTAGGTCTAGGTACCTACTTCTTTTCTTTTCTCTTAGGTAGGTAGGTAGGTAAGGCCCAGGGTTGCGGAGTTCGTTCGAAAGAGTCACTGTGGCCCTGGAACGCAAAGGGCATGAGGAGGAACACGGATGGGTTTTAGTCAATAAGAGTCTGACCCTTCCGCTCCATCCAGTGCGGAAGATGTCATAAAATTTGATGATTTCGCATCCATAATAAAAAAAGAAGGTTGGTTAGGCACCTTTTGGCAATACTTAACTACTTTCATTGTGCGTAGCTACAGCTAAGGAATGGAATTGCCTGAAGGAGTGTGTCATTCCTGATGGATACAACCTAGGGTTCTTTAAGTCAAGAGAGAATAGGTTACTTCTAGGCAAACTTGCGCCATCGTCGACCACATCTTCGTTTTCCATCAGGTGAGATAGTAGGTAAGTAATGAAAATGAGTGTCAAACGAAAGCCTACAGCGGACCCTAGACGATCATGCGGCATGACATGCATTACCTAGTTACGTAATTATGATCATGATGCAACCTCAGACCAACAAAAAAAAGATGCAACATAATTCACGCTTGGTTTATTTAATCATTTTTTCAACTTCTTTACTGTGAAATCTTTGTACCTATTTTTTTTCAAATTGTTGGTTTTTGTGTTTAGTGTAATATTTTTCTTGTTTATGTCCATGTATGTTTTCCTTCGAATTCGATCGTCTAGGGTCCGCTTAACAATACTACTTACCTAAAAAAATGTAGGTAACCTAGGGAAAAAAGGTATCCTTGACAATATTCAACTCATCTCATAGGTACGTCATTCATGGTTTAAGTGTCGAACTAATTAAATTTCGGCTATTACAATAATTTAATTTAGCCTACAATAAGTGAAACAGTCGCGTGCTCAAAGATAATACGAATCCTTTTAGCGCACAAACATTCTCAGTTTGTTCAACCCGTCATCGGCGCGGTGGCCCGTGCGTGGCCGCCATCGACTAACGTGGCCGCCACGCGACCAATGTTTTTACAGACACAATCACGTGAGAAATGTGTAGAAATCAATAATAATGTGATTGAGTAGGTACCTAAACGAGTTCAAATTTTAGCTTCGCGAATAAGTAAATATAATTTGAATTTGCTGTGAAAAGTGCAGATTTGCAGGCTCATTCAAATTAAAATGTAGGTATTTTAAACTAAGCTGGTTATAAAGTTTTATTAATAGGACTGGTCCTTGTGAACATTAGGTTTATTTTAGTTTGTAAACAACGATTGCTAGTGAGAATGCGAGAGCGATTATTTAAAATGGGCTGGAATCTGCTAATTCGTATTAAAACTAAACATATGGTAAGATTTTTTTATAAATGGGGCTGGCAGTGTTTAGGTTAAAATGGTAAAGTGAAAAGGACAAGCACAAGCAATCATACTTTGCTCAATTTCATTGATGCGTAATGTAATGAAGACAGGTATTACTTCCTCCAACATTTGACAGTAATTTCTGCACATTATCCGGGAACCATAAATAATAACTTCAAAGAAATACTCGCTTGTCCAGCGCACGCTTTCATACGAATCATCAGTGCGTTAATAACGTCGCAACTGTCGCGGTTCGGACATGACCATCAAATTTTTGTCGCACAGTGCATCGTGTGCCTCAATACTTCCGATATTGTGCTAATCCATATAAGCGATGTCGCGGTGGTCGGGGACGCAGATGCAAGATGTTTTATCTGTCCCTTTGACGCGTCTTACGTGAGGTGGATGATTCGGAGACGGAGTTAAAGTTAAAGTACCAACAACTTGCAGTAAATAATGTATACTGACACACGGTAAGTTAAGAACAATATTGATTGTTTATAATTACCTATTACTAGAGTATGGACACAATATAACATATTTATACTGTGGTATGGAGTCACGTACCTACGTGAGAGAGGGGCGCTAGCCTTTGAGACCAAAGATAATAGTAACAACAGCTAGCTTACGAAAGAATAAAAATAAACTGGCACCTGGCTTTATAGATTTTAGGATTTTATTACCAAATTATTATTATTATCTTTTTTTAACAATTTGCAAACAATAGATAAGTCCCATGAACGCTCAGGCCATAAAATTGGTGCCACAAATGTTTCCATTGTTTCACAAGCAAAAGTGGTAAGTATTTCTAATCTGGCCAATAAAGGTTTGTAAGTTAGTGTCATACCGCCGTTATCATATGATTCCTAGAAAATCGTGAGGATTATAAAATCTTTAAACATTGTCGGAATACGAGCTTTCAGCTCAAGTGTATGCCTAATATTAGTTTTGATCCTAAGTTAAAACGATTTATAACAACTGCAACTAAATCTGCTGAAGGCGTGGATTTGTTAGGATTATTCATGATTCAGCAAAAGAAAATAGTAAGCAGGTAAGCCTATTTAAAGAAACCCGAGTCAGTAACTATAGCTTAAAGAAGTAACTAGGTAAAGATCTGCTTCAAACTATCTAGGATCTACTGAGAATTATGCTGGCCTCATTATTCTTCATATCAATCTGCAGAATATTTAAGGAAAAGCCAGAAAGCCTTCCCAGTAACAGTAATAACACCGTAAACCAACTTGCACGCGGTAGGGTTCTGGAATTGACAACCAAGTGACAGTCTAATCCTTTCTGTACCACAGTTACCTACACAAAAATAACCCCTAACGTTGTTAGAATAAAGCTCGTAATTACAGTTGATAAATTAAAGCCAATGCAGCTGTGTCCAAAAAGTATTTGTTCCGTAATACAATCAGTCCATAGAGATGACGCAGGGAACTGCCCTTATGTAATGTAATAATGGTAAAAGCTAAAGTTAATTAATATTAATAATATTACTTAGTTCCAGAAGGGAATAGAATATGACCAAAATGCTATGTTCACACAAGTTCCTACATATCTATAGAGGGAATAATAGTTTTATTTTTGTTATGCCGCAAAATAGCGAATATCTTAATAATACTTTTAATAATAAATAATATAACTAGCTGCCGTCCGCGGCTCCGACTGCGTGAATGTCGAAAATTATCCCAAGAAAACATACTCCCGGGATAAAAAGTATCCTATGTGTAATTCCAGATTATAATCTACCTACTTCTGTGCCAAATTTCATCAAGATTCATTCAGTAGTTTTTGCGTGAAAGAGTAACAAACATCCATACATACGAACTTTCGCGTTTATAAAATTAGTAAGGATTGACCAGTTATACTGGCTTCGCTCGTGTTAAAGCTATAACTGTCTCCAGATCCCATCGAGGTATGTTCGTCTTAAAATTCATTCTAATCGCAACAAAAACACCCACTTTCGCATTTATAACATTAGTTAAGAAGTTAGGAAGCTGCTAACCTGTATGGAACTAAACCAGGTACATCTCGTACCTAGTTTAGTTCCATAAAGGTTACTAGCTTGCCTAGATCCACAGCAATTACCTATTAAGTTAACTAAATCTAAATCAAGAGTGAATAGGTTACTTCTAGGCAAGCGTGGTCCATCTTCGGCCACATCATCGCTTACCGTCACGTGAGATAGTGGTCAAGCGCGTGCCTATCAATAATAATAAAAAAAATAAAAATAAAATCTCAAACTTTTATAGGTACCTACCTAATTGACCTCATAATTGTGTTTTTAATGTTTACTTTGAGTCATTAGACTACGAATTGGCTGACAAACAAAATCATTAGCGAATTGTTTATGCTTGGTTAATGAGTCGCATAATAAAAGAACTAGGTAGGTACATAATTACTATCAATACTCACACCGAATTTCACTTTAACGTTACGTTAATTTTACTCCATTAAAAAAAAAAACTCGATAGAAACCCATAAATCATCCACACTCGAGGCCCGTTAGGGTGCTACCTGCACTCAACCCTTCCTCCGGGGGTGGTCACTTAGGCCCCGCCTCTTTCAAACGACACTCGCCCGCCAAAATAGACGGACATTCGTGATTTGCACGTCAAGTAGACAAGTTCTCAAAATGGCTTTGTGGACTCCTTACGCGCAGGAAGTGGCCTTGGACTTGAGCAAACACGCGGTGAAGGTGGAGAGAGCGTCTCCACTTCCCGCGTCGACTGCTCCTCAATCTCCACCACCGGCGGAACCGTACCCATCGTACACGGAATCTCAGTACTACGCAACGTATCCGTACCAGCCAGTGCCGTATGCAGTGCCTCCGTCGATGTCTCCCGACTCGATCGGAAGCTGGTCGCACAGCAAACCGAACGCGCCCTCGACACCGGGATCACCACAGTTCTACGATTCAGAATCATTGTCTGACGACGTGGAATATCAGGCGTTTGAAAGAGACGCTCTGCAAGCGATGGCGGAGAAGAACGGAGGAACCTTGCTGGGCAACAACCCGAGGATGCGGAGGGCGGTACAGACCAGCCAGACCGCTGACGACTCGTACAGGAAGCAGCGGGAGCGGAACAACTATGCTGCCAAACAGAGCAGAGATAGAAGGAAGCTGAGGGAAGTACGACTAGCTTTCCAAGTGACTTACTTGAAGAAGAAGGTGGCCGACCTACGAGCGAGATTGTCTGCCGGCGTGTGCGGACGCTGTCTACAGATTTGCGAGTGTTGATAAACAATAGTGGACTTTCAGTGCGTGAACTTCAAAACTTAACTAGCGATGAAATTGTACATAGTTGTAAATATGTATAAAATATCGTTTGCTTGTCGGGATAAATTTAAATAGATTGTAAAGTGTCGGTAGACGAAATTGAATTGAATAATATTAAACTGAAGGGATTTATTTTTTGTGCAATTGTGTGAATGACAGCTTGTATAAATTAATTAGGCATAAGTACTGCATAAATAAAATTTAGAGACGATAAACAATTATTTTATTTCTCTTACCATAGGTCTTCATGTTCCAAAATATAGGTAGGTATCTACTAATCTAACAATATTCTTATAAATAAGATAGCTCCCTAATACGGGCGCTAATTATTATTATTACTTCATTTATTTCAGACATAGTTCACATAGTCCATACATTATTACAAAAATTTAAATTTAATAAAACACAATACATTAAAATAATAAACAAAAATAAAATTACACACACATTATATTACATTATATAACCAATGCCACAATTAAATTAAATATATAAAGTAAAGTACCTACCACACATTAAAAACAATCAATAACAAAATTAGACATACACAACATAATCATAAAATAATCAGCAATTCTTGTATAAGTAGTAGGTACTATATATAATCTGAATCTCGGAAACGGCTCCAACGATTTTCATGAAATTTAGTATGCAGGGGGTTTCGAGGGCGATAAATCGATCAAGCTAGGTTTCATTTTGACATTTTTAGAAAACGTCGTTTTATCCGTGTTTCCAAAAAAGAACGAGCAAAGCTGGGTTATCCAGGTAGGTACTATCAAATAAAACGAGGAGAGGCGCTAACATGAAGCCTCGACTTCTGTACTATGGAATGTATTATATTATAATGCTTGCTACTGTAGCTTGTGACCAGAGTACCAATTCTACCTACTTATTTTTAAGCAACTTTCGCATTTACATGTCAGTAGCAATCTGTCAAAAATGTATGAAAATTGAGGCTTTTTTAATCGACTTCTAAGATAGGAGGAGGTTCTCAATTCGGATATTTGTATTTTTTTTAATGTTTGTTCGCTCATAACTCCGTCGCTTGCCAACCGATTTGAAAAATTACGAACGTAGTTTTTAAATTATTAGAATTGGCCCTCTGTACACAGGAAAATCTCTTTTGTTTCTGACAAGGAATTCTAGCCTGACTTTTGTTCATAAATCTTTTTTTGTAGGAACCTATTTCATTTCAAGCACTTAGTTAAGAGCGTTTACGCCGTACGGCATTTCATACTAACTTTCAAGTCCTTATTTTTCGAAATGAATGAACCGATTTTATTGAAACTTAGTATGCATACGCCATCCAACCAGGTCTAAAAAGTTAGTTGAGAACATTTTCGATAAAGAGTTTAGAGGGAGAGAGAGAGCGATTTTAAGTTTTGTAAAGAAAGTGAAAATCTTTCCTCCTGAACTCTTTTTCGAAAATGTTCTCAACTAACTTTTTAGACCTGGTTGGATGGCGTATGCATACCAAGTTTCAATAAAATCGTTTCATTCATTTCGAAAAATAAGAACTTCAAAGTTTGTATGAAAAGCCGTACAGCGTAAACGCTATTATTATTTTTTTTTATTTATTTATTTATAAACAACTTGAATTAACAGATAAACCACACAAACAAGTTATTGGTCAGTGCAAAACAAAATTGTCATATTATTTGAAATATTTAAAAAAAAGAAAAATAGAAATTATAAATGTCATTAAATCATACTAAAAACGTCGAATAACTAATAAACAAGAATCAAAAGCAAACAATTATTAGAAATCAGACTGAACAAGAAGTTAATCAGAAAAGAAATGAAATTAGTCAAATATAAAATAGAAATTAGTAATGTCGTTGAATTATTATGAAATTATCAATTTACAATTATAAATACCTATAAGTACAATAATATTCAATGAAAAAATAAATAATACCTACTAACTTTTCACCATCCATTCTTTATTTCTAACAAAAACACAAAAAACATGAGTACCTAAGATAACACATAATTTATGACCCGCAATAAAATTATTTGTAAAAGGATTAAAAAGTCCCGGTGGCGGAGGCGTATTTTCACCGAGACTTCTAATTGTATGTAAATGCTTTGAAGTTGGTAAAAAGAACCCGACAAATGTGACCATTTGAAGAGCGGCCGACGTTCAAAGGATTGAAGTGGCAGTTGTAGGGTTACAGATAAACTTTATAGCCTTACCTACCTACCTGTTATTTGAATACGTATTGTTTTATATTATTAGTTCTAGAATTTTTGCAAGGTTTAAGTGGTAAAAAGTAGTTTTTAAATTCCTCCGTGTTTTCGGTTTCTAAGTAAATGATGCGTTTTTTTTTCCACAACATTTTTGTTCCGTAATCAGTTTCCTGGTAACCGAGTCCGAATAGGTACCTAGGTACCTACTCTGAATCAATAAAGCCTCCGTAGTCCAGAAAAAATACGTCGAAAATTAAGCTTACTTTGCAATCTTAACTAATATGATGTTGTAAATCTACACTAATATTATAAAGTTGAAAGATTTGTATTTTTGTATTTTTGTAGGTAAGTAACGAATAAACTCAAAAACTACTGGACCGATTTCAAAAATTCTTTTGCCGTTAGAAAGCTACATTATCAGTGAGTAACATATTATGCTATAGATAGAGTATTTTCAAAAAAGTTAGGGATCCGTATGAAAACTTCGATAATGTAACCCAAGGTGTGAAAAAATTACCAAAAGAAAATCCTTATATCGCGTACGTTTCGGAAACTATTGACAATAGAGCAAAGTGATGTAGGTAGGTACTACAGTTTTATAGAAGTCATCAATATCTACAAAAAAGGCGCGATACCATATTATTATGTCTAACTATTATGGTTAAGTCACCATGACTGCTTTTTGTTTAAATTATTTAAGCAAATCCCGGGTGAAATAGAAAAATGGAGTTTTTTTATCATGATATTAATCCTTATCCATTTAAATGGTTTGATCTATTTTTGTTTTGGGGGCTTTTATCAAAGACTTGTCAGCCCCATAATATATATAGATAGTGTCCGTGTAAAAGACACGGATATAATCAACGTGTGGATAGCTAAAACCACAGAGTGGAAAGGATAAGAAGGAAAAAGAAGGGTAGGCAGACCGAAGAGAAGGTGGGCTGACGACTTAAAAGACAGCAGGAAACGATTGGCAGAATATTGCAAATGACAGGGACAAATGGAAGGAACTGGAGGGGCCCATATTCTATAGAAATAAAATACTAACTTAGGTAATAAGTTATTTAGAACACTAACAAATTAAACATTGAAAAAAAAATGTTACAGTAAGGGAAATGGGAAATAAAGGCTTTTTTTAATGTCCGTGTAAATTACACTTTAAAATTATTCAAATCGGACCTTTCGTTTGAAAGTTACGACGGTTATAAACATGCTCTAAGTAAGAAAAATGTCGCGGCTTGAGTGAACTGGGGAGAATCTTATCATAATTATTATGCTTAGTCCGATGAAGTTGGAACACGGCATAGATGATTTCGATAAAAAATAAGAATAGCAAATGTTTGTATTTCTCGAAAATAAACTACATCATAGTAACGGATGAAGGAGGGATGATAAAGTTTTTAGGGGAGGACATTATTGCTTGCTTCAATTTACGTCGGAATGCTATGACCAAACTAAAAGTGGGAAATTGAAACAGACGTAGGTAACAATTTTCACACTATCGACCCCTGACGGGGTGAACGGGGAGAACAGCCGGTCGATTCTGTAAACATGTCGAAGTGAAGGCTTGGGTGAAGTGATCACGAAGTGCGCTGTCATTACATCTTGTTTGTATGGTTTGACACCTCACTTTTCATTCACTTCGCCTAAGTTTTCACTTCGACATATTTACAGAATCGCACTGCAGTTGCGCTGAACCTGGGCTCGAGACAAGTGAGACTCTGTCAACAGTAGCGTGGCGAAGGCGTCAAAAATGTATGGGATTGAGATGCTATCACATTCGCTAATTGAATGGTACATTGTGTAGGGTCTCCTGAGACCACAGAATAAGCAGATATGGCTAGGTATTAGGTAATTAATGAAAATCGTTGTGCTTAATTTTCCAAAATTAACCTTTAAAAGTAAATCCGCGCGGACGAAGTCGCGGGCGAAGTGCTAGTAAATAATATCTAGGTAGGTACTTACTTAGGTACCTACTTATTATTGTACCAAAACGATGCCTGGTACCTACAATACTTAATTGATCGATTAAAATGCAAGATACCAATTAATGCAATAACTTGTAGTTTATTGATAGGTAGGTACCCACTAAACCTTTAATATGATCTTGCTTGCTCATTGCTCGGTAACAGACACGTGCTTATTCACGGCGTGAGCGCATCATGTTTGTCGCGCTCCTTGTGCTCCTTGGCTTCTGTTTTTATAATAAATAGGATACACAGAAGCGTATTTACCCTAGGGCCATCTGGGCCATGGCCCGAGGCGCCAATCCACCTACGCCCCCCCTGGCCGATTGCATTTTCTTTTGGTTTTGGCGCTATTCAAGCAACTTTTACTTTTCATTTTTTTTTTAAATCTCAGTATGCCAATATCCCTTTCAATCTCAATTTCAATAGTCACCCCTGGCGGTTATTATTTGAATTGGGTACATTTCATATTTTTGTATTATATAATGCAAATTGTATAAGTCGCATAAAAATAAACCCAGATAGTATTTATTTATTTAACACTTTAGCACATAAATGTACAGAGGCGGACTTAATGCCATAGGCATTCTCTACCAGTCAACCTTTACCTTAGTATGGGGTTGTAGTTTTTTTATTTTCAAAATTCGATATACGAATACGTTAACGTTACTATACGTCAAAACATTCGCGCTATTTTGTTCGAAAGAGTTACCGCGGCCCTGGAACGCAAAAGGCACTAGAAGGAGCATGGATGGGTTTTAGTCAGTAAAAGTCTGACACTCCCTCCCGCTCCACGCAGAGCGGAAGGGTTCATTTGATGATTCCCCATCCTTAAAAAAAAGAAGACCTAGCTTCTGAAAAAAGCTAAGTAGTAATTATACTTTGTTTTTGACAGCAGTTTCATGCCCATTTTTACCCGACTGCGTCAGAAGGAGGGTAATGTTTTTCGAACATAGGTGTGTTTGTATGCATGTCCATTTCTTTCACGCCCCCAAACGTCTGGACGGATTTTGACATATTATGAGGCGTCGTTGAATTCGTCAGAATTGTGGTAGTGACATTTTTTAATTTTCAAAATGGCGCCCGCAAATGAAAAAGAAATGTAACTCACTAAAATGTAGGAAATAAAAAAAAACGACGAAAAGCGACTTGTTTAGAACTTTTTAGTCGTTTTTAGCGGTCGGGTTTTTTGACAGTATTTTTTTTATTTGTTACATTTTAGTGAGTTACATTTCTTTTTCATTTGCGAACGCCATTTTGAAAATTAAAAAAAATAAATAGCCTATGTCACTACCACAATTCTAAAGTATTTTTTTCTTAGAGAAATAAGTATTTTATCACCGGACACTTCCCATAATACGATGTACACACAAAGTTCCAATTAGCATAAAAAATCTGAAAACATGAAATATGCCGTTTTGAAAGTCACTTCTCAATTATCAGCTAACAACTGGCAAAGCACTTGCGCAAGCGCCGCGCCGTAGCTTGACCGCCTTTGCTTCAATAAAATGCATCAATATCAATTGATTTATGTTCATTGTTTAATACATGATCACCCCTAACTGAAAAAATAGTAAACCGAGTTTGTTGTGATTTTAATACATTAACTGAATTTTATTTAGCTCAAAATCTGTACAAATATCATCAAAATCAAATCAATTTAAAACTCTATTTGGAACTGAATATCCAGTATCTTCTGAAGACTATTGCCTATTTCAAAACAGACTATTACGGGTATTTTGCCATACTAAATTTTTGTACTCTTGAAAAGAGCTAATACAGCGATGGTAAATACATTTTGATTGGACTTGGCTACCAAACTCCCATCATCCTTTGTACACCGCAAAAAAAAATAATATATAATTTAAAAAATTGTATTTTTTTATTTATGTAGTATTTTTTGTTGACTTCTGGGGGCGGCGAAACTTATTGGCCCGGGGCGCCAAATTTCAAAATACGCCTCTGGGATACAGTAGTCCTGATCCTGTCCTGACTTCCTGAGCCTTTTTATGTTGTTTATGTACCTACTTTAGTATGGATACGTTATTTTGTTCTATGAATCTACTGGCCGCAGTTTCGAATGGCGCGCGATTTACAAAAAACCGGTAACACTTCCGGATATTAAAACAGTAGGCCCTCACCCACCCACCACATGCTGACAGATTGGCACGTGTTAGAACCCCATATATTTGAGCGGTTCCTCGAAACCCCATAACATCCCATATAGATGGCAATCATAATATCGGCCTCCTCGTTGAGAAAACATTCGGCACGAGGACGGAAATGTGCCGATAAAATGGAAGAGATGATGTGTCACGCTGCCCCAAAGAAGGATTGTTTGCGACCACAGACTTTGGTTAAATATATAAACTTTCATCTGCAATTTTTTTTAGTGTGCATTTCATCGGGTGTTAGATTCGTAAGTAGTACCTAGTTATTATTCGTACTTACTTCGCGCTTCAAATCTAGCCCCCGGTTTTTCCAGAAACCAAGACGCATTATACACCAGTCCACTGATGCGATTGATCATTCGTCAAATCATCGGTCAATAATCTTATAACAATCGTGTGATATTTGTCACATTAGTTAATTTTGTGACAATTGGCGGCGGCTTGCATCTTGGACCGCGGAACCAACAAACAAACAAACAAAGGCAGAACAAAGGTACAACATTAGTGGTAGCGGTGGTAGGTAGGTACTCTTTGAAGTGTCGGTTTTGTTATAAATCACCACCTTATTATCTATTTATGCTTCGAAACTAATAGCCTGTAAAGCCAACAGCTTTCATTGTGGTTTCTATGCCTTCTAGATTTAAATAGAAGTAGGTACCTACACCAACCAAATACCTACCTACCTATTACCCGTACGCGTTAACTTGGCACCGGGCTCGAATTACGTTTTGACATTTTAATTTACATTGAACAATTCGATTTCGATGAAAATAATATAAGCACAACGGTAACAGTGACGCTAACGCGTTTAGGTATATTGTTTTAATTGAACCTCAAAACGTCATTCGAAATGTGTCGAGCGGTGCCAAGGTAACGCGTACGGGATATACTGCTCTTTTAGCAAGCCCACGTTTCAAATAACCAATGGATCGATACCTGGCGAGCAATTTATTGCGTTCAAACGCAAGGGTTTATGTATTGCGCTGGTAAGGGGAGGTACCCCTGGCTCTCAGACCCTCACTCAATTAGTACAGCACCCCTCTGCGACGTGACCAGGGGTCTAACTTGATCAGCAAGTTAACGAATATTGGGATGCGAGGCAGTTTTGGACTTAATATTCACAGTTTGGAATGCCTTTTTAGTTTTTCTTCAGGATCGAATATTCTTTCATTTTAACAGGTTGGTTCTTATTCATTGCGTGTTTTACGTTGTCAAGCAAACATTTGAAGCCATGGATTCTAAAATTCCTTTCGGTTGTGTTTGCTGCTACTAAGACATTTCAACTGAAAATACCCAATACTTAACACTGCAAAATCTGGAGATTGAAGCCAGAATCCTTAAGGTTACTAGACCAACGAGTAACGAGACAGTCATCATCATTCATTCAACGGAAACACGTCAACTTCATTCACATTTAGCGAGGCGGCCGCCCGGCCGGCCAGGCTCATAAAAACAAAAAAAAGCCATTGGTATCCCCTCTTTTGGAGTCTTTTTAATAATTTCATTTACTTTTCTAGCTACTCGCGCATTGGTTGCACAATACCGCCTCTCCTATACTCGGGCGTGGTTCGTTGCACATTTTGTCAGGCACGTGATTGGTCGAAATAATGTTGCTGCTTATGTTATGTTGTAGAGTCTACAACATAACATAAACATTACATACATTGGAAGTAGGTAGGTACTACCTAGGTGAATTACTTATTGAGGTTTTGAATAGGTAGCTTACACTACAGGACACATTGTCTGGTGAAAGATACCTTGCCGTGCAATTTTTTAATTTTGATTTAAAATGAGCATTTCCTTGATGCACGCATCTGCTATACACCAACAAAAAACAACAGGCAACGGATTAACTCCGAAACAAGACTAATCAGTGAGACAAAGAATTCATCAACTCACCATGATACTGTTGAACCCAACTGCCAGACATTTTCAAACAGATAATAGGGAATTGTTGCTAATTCCACCATTATTCACGTCAGTCCCGTTCTTCGCAAGCTACGCAGAAAGGCCATTGTTTCATACCAGGCCTTAATCCTTTACAAATGCAGTTTGCGTATTGTACAGTTCCATAAAACTTTATGGTCGTAAGCGTCTTGACTGTTGAGGGAGGGGCTTTGTTTTTATTGCAACCCGTACATTTCACTTTCGGGTGCTTTTGATTTATGAGGTTAAAAATACTGGACTAATAAAGTAATAAAGTTACTAAGTCTTTTCTTTGTCTCCCTTCAACGTAGTACACGGTTACTAAGCGATTTATTAAGTAGGTGCTTGGCGCATAAGGTTGCTTTTAAAAAACAATATAAGCCTAGTCCCCATCATAAGCTGGTGGGGTGACACACACAAGTGTATCTTCTATATCTAGATTAGGTTATTAGCCTGTCACCAAGAGGGTAGGTAGCTGGCAAACTATTCCTAATCAATCATAATTATTATTAAGTACCTAAGTACTTACTTCAATTATGCTTGTAAAAATTTAAACTGCATAAGTAGATACCTACTTTGTCACAATAGCATTGTGTTTTGCATTTTGCCAACACCCTTGTCTTCAAACGGTAGGTACTAGGTACTTACATATCATATATCACACCTTGCAGATTGCAGATCCCGTTTACCTCGTTCCATGAAAGGCGTGAGCGACACACGTGACAGTAAAAATAACATTACATTGTCGAATAAATCAATATCACTGTGCATCTGTGACCTTACCAATATCCCAATCAACTCAATACAAAATTCAACTTTATTCCATTGACGAAAGGTCTATTTTTAATTTGTAACAGTTAATGGTGAAATATTGGGTTTCCTGGGTTGTCAGCGTGCTGTCAATAGTTGCGACACCCTCAAGGAAGGGAGCAGCTTATGTAATATTTAGGATAGGGGCGATTTAATTCACAGTAAGCAATTCTTTTATTTTTCACTGATATAAAATAATTATATTTTTCTCTGGGAACTAAATGAGCCTCTACATATTATGTAGGTACTATAAGGCAATTCAAGGCTTTCTACAATCAACTAGATATAATATATGGGTTGTCTATTGTTTACCCGAAGATTATATACCATAATCATCTTATTCCCGAATTTCATTTGCCCGAATGTTTTGTTTGCCCTAAAATACATATGACATACTGTTAATTGCCCGAAACTATGATACCATAAGATACGAGTGCCATACGTATCGTTTTTCATATTTTTAAGTGCCATAATAATTATCAAACATAATATTTAAACGCCATAATGATTATTAGACATAACATAAAAATATATTCTATGCATGGTTGATGGTGGGCTTGGTCGACGGAGCCCCGCTTGGCGGGGCTCCTACTTCTGTGTGATTTATAAAAAAATAACTAACCTAACCTATCCGAGTCGGAGTGCCCTAAAGTCCCGATTGCATCCAGTTTCTCCTGATATAACAACCGTTACATACCCAATGTCGATGGCAAATGATGTTAAGGCATGTGATAAATAGGGCATGTGATAATTAGGACATGTGATAATTAGGACATGTGATAATTAGGACAGTGATAATTAGGGCTTACAATGATTATGACAAATGATGTTATGGTAAGCGAAAAGCTTCTAGCACATGACTAATATAGCAAATAAGAGTACCTAGGGCAAATGAATATTACGTCGTATAATATTATGGCTGTTGACTATTATGGCTAATGATATTAGGGTAAATAAAATTCGGGCAAACGGCGGTATACCTAATATATGTTACTTTATGGTAGATATGCTATGCTTCTTTTCAAACCTGGCGAGATGAGCTCTTTATCAGCCTGAAATAAAAGCCAGCTAGCAACTCTGATATAACATGTCATACCTTTTCGGTTCGGCAGTCTTTTGGCGTGCATTTAAAATGCTTTGTAAATGATGTTGTTTCTTATTACTTATCCCCATCACAGAGCAACAGGAAATACACATATAATACTTAATTGTTGAACCGCAACTGCAGCAATTCCCGCTACTCGATGACACTGTCGATCGATCATGTTGTCCAACACTGGTCTACGTGGGACGGCAACCCATTCACTGGACGCCATGCAGCACCATTGTGTGGGAGATTGATGAAGTTGCAGTTCCGGGGACAGCGCGATCAAACTGTTGATTGAGCGATTTAATTTGATTTAAATTAGACACATTGTGGTTGGTAAAATGATCAGGACATCCCACCCATACGCACTAAACGATTTGGGAATACTTGCACTGTTTAGGTACTACTGAGTAGGTAGAGTCTGTGTATCCTGATGGTTATAACATGTGGTTTTTAGTGAAGAGCAAATGGGTGAGTTCTCGGCGAGGTGAGATAGTGATGTTATTTATCATCAATTCATCACACAGGGGCTTGACGCGAGTCCCATAATTAGATCGCACACAACATGGAATGCCAACAGGCTGGCAAAGCTTCTACTTACTCGTTTTCCTTTCTTTCCTCTGCGTTCCTGTGGTGGCTTCCACTGTTGCTTTGGCTGTCAGAAATAGCAGTAGAGTGGGTAGGTAGTACCTAGTTGCTAAAAGTACCTAATAGCATTTGTCTAAACTCTAAAACTGAAGCAGAGTATAAAAACGCCGAAATGTAGCGACGAAATCAAATACACTTGTTGTGTACATTACCGCTGGAAATCAGAATGATTTGTGATCGTCTGACAGGAACATTGTTACAAAATACATGGTTATGCATGAAAAATTACTAGTCAAGTAGCTCCCAAATGCTTCCAAAAACATATTTAACCGGACACCAGATTTTAAATTAGCTACCTACCGACAGGCAGACAGTCCGAACTATTATATCAATAACATTATTCATAGAAATCATTTCCGTAACATCTCAGTCAGTCACTCAGGCGCATGTCCCCGACATATCGACACAAGGCCCGGCCATGCGACAATAACGTCGCAACTGTCGTCCGGCAGTCGCATTGTGCGTGTAACTCTTTACTACGATTATGATGTCACGGTGGTCCCGTGAATGGGGATATTATGTTACTTTGATTATTCAATGGATGTTTTTCAGTGAATAATATGACGTCTTTAAATTGTCTGGGAAGATAAAGCGGGAATAACTGTCCAGTTAGCATTGTTGAGTCTTTAAGCCGAACATCGGAAGTCGTAGATACAGCTAAGGTGAGACCAACTAGTACTTAGTTTGAATTTTTGGATAGGTAGGTACAGTTATTTTTATAAGCACTAAGACTTGGTTAAACGATCGTTGAGGAGCGAATACATAAATATTCGCCTCAAGTAGGATCCTTTTACATCGATTTTAACCTTCTTCTCTTTCTTTATAATATTTTTTTGTTGACAATAAACTTGAAACAGTTTTATTTATTTTCTTAAAACTTTCAGCACACAAAATTAAATGTGCAGAGGCGTACTTAATGCCATAGGCATTCTCTATCAGTCAGTAAAGAAAATTAAAAGCGATTGATGTTATTTAAATACAAACATTTTAATAAATAATATACCAACATAATTATTTAAACTCTATATAGGTACCTATAAACATATTAAAATTATATTAATCTCGTGTCCGAAACGGCTCGACGGATTTTTGTTTTTTTTATGTAGGTATACTTGGTGGATATGAGAAAAGGTTGTACCTAATAGTAGATTGTTATACTAGGGTCAAAAGGAACCAATTCCCAATTTCCCATACGAGGTAAGTATTTAGACGTCCGAGCGTGGCGAGGGCGGCTGTAGTCCGAGTAGGAATTATTATTGATGACTTAGGTAGGTATCTACACTTTACTTAACTCTACTTTTCATTCGAATATATTATATAATAGGTTTAAAACTATAATCTACACTAATATTATGAAGAGGTAAATTTGTAGAGGTTGTAGGGGTTTATCCCTGGATCTACGGAACCGATTTTGAAAATTATTTTTGTGTACGTTGTACCTACTTACGATAGCCGCATTCATGAGTGTGACACACGCGGGAAATTCCAACGGGAAGGAACCGGAAACAACGGGATATATACGCGTACAAAGTCGCGGGTAAAAGCTAGTTTCGAATAATTATAAGGAAAGTAAAAATACTACTTTCTTTTTTTTATTTTCTTGTCTGCTCGCCACTTCATGTATTAATCATTGTACAGTATCTAGGTACAACTACGTAGGTAATACGCCTCCGCAATCATCGCATTTACGAATAGGTATACAAACGAATGCTAATTTCCATCAATTTATTAGATTATTATCGTGTACCTATTTATAAGTAGTACCTACTTAGGTACTTTTATTTTTTTTTGTTTTGATTTCTGTGTGAACTAGGTACCTATCTGTTTAACAGTAAAGTATACCTACTTATTCAAATTATTATAAGTAGGTACTTACAAGATACTTACCTAAATCAAATAATTGATGGACATGGAAATAATCATTCGTTTGTATTCGTAAATGCGATAATTGCCGAGGGACAATAAGAAAATAGTTGTACCTACCTACTGTATGTAGAGATGTTAATAACATCTCTACATACAGTAGGTAGTAGAGATGTTATTAACATCTTTTTGCCAGAAACAAAGGAAAGATACTGAAATAACATCATGTTATTTAAGTATCTTTCGTTTGTTTCTGACAAAAGATTTTCGATTACCTACTGTATTTGCCTCGTTTTAACCCGAATCTGGGTTAACATTTCAGAATCGCTTGAACACGTTTTTAATCAAATATTAGTCTATTAACCGAGATTTGAATATCGGTACAGCATACAGAGATAGTATCCCGCCATATAATATATTTTTCATCCCACCATCTCGGAAAGAGTATTTTTAATCTTCAATATCTGAGTGGAAAAGCCGTTTTTATTCTCTAGAGGATCATCATCGTGTGCACTAAGTTTGTGAATTAAAAAAAAACATTAAACCTATTTACTGCTACCTCTATGGTGCCGAATATATCATACAACTTTTTTTTAATTTGTTAAAAACTCAGACTCGGAACCTTCTTGGTGTTCTTTTTTCAATTTGCTTTGTACGCGGTTCTTTACGCGGCATTTTTTCACGTCATTGTTAAACCTTATATTAAAAACAAGAAACTTGAAAACAAGTGAAAAAACTAAAATGAGTGATTCTAGCGACGAGGAAGTTTGTTTGACGCCAACAGAATTGACTGAAACTGTTAATAATGCGCAAATGAGCTTTCTCCCTCAACAATCACGCGAGAAGTATTTAAAACAGTACGATATGTTCAACACGTGGCGACTAGCAAAAGGAGCCAAAACTTTCTCAGAAAACGTTTTGCTGGCATATTTTATAGAATTATCCGAGAACAAGAAAGCAAGCACTCTATGGAGTACGTATTCGATGCTAAAAGCAACAATAAAGATGAAAAAAGACATACATATCGATACCTATCCTAAATTAGTGGCATTTTTAACAAGAGCCTCATCTGGTCATCTACCAAAAAAATCGAAGGTTTTCACAGTATCTGATATTGAAAAGTTTCTTAACAAAGCACCCAATTCCGTATATTTGGCGGCAAAAGTAAGTCAGTTGTACATTCAGTATCTACTTAAGTATATTAATCTCAATTAAATAGTATACTTAGTAGATGTTGATAGGCATAATTATGCGTTCATATCAATTTTATTCATTTATCTACTACAATACTCTTTACGTTACAGGTTGTTCTTATTATTGGAATAAACGGAGCATGTCGAACTAATGAACTAACACAACTTAATGTCAAAAACATTGAGAAACATTCAGATGACTTACTATTAATTAATTTACCTAATACAAAGACAAAAAGAGACCGCAACTTCGTCATTCGCAAGGAATACGTAACGATTGTTGAGAAATATCAAGCCTTACGCCCGCCTAACACTCCAATCAATCGATTTTTTCTACAGTATCGCAATGGAAAGTGTGTTAGACAGCCTATGGGTACTAATAAAATTGGCAGTATCCCACGAGAAATAGCAACATTTCTTGAACTTCCAGAACCCCTGTTGTACACGGGTCATTGTTTCCGACGAACTTCAGCCACACTTTTGGCTGATTCCGGAGCTGATCTCCTGTCCCTTAAGCGCCACGGAGGCTGGAAGTCCAATGCAGTTGTAGAGGGACACATAGAGGATTCCATCCAAAATAAGTCTAAAATACGTGAAGGCATCGTAGGAGCCATTACACTGAAAGAGCCTCAATCGGATCCTTGGACTGGCCCTTCTACATCAAAAATAAGCCGTTATGAAACACCTAACCATCTCCCTCTCTCTCCAACATTCACGCCAAGGGAATCCGATGAATCAGTACAACTATTAAGTATGACAGATAGTTTACCGAAAAACAGTACACAAGTGACTAACACCAATATTACAGTACCAAACAAAAATATTACACTCAATTTAAATAACTGTAGCAACGTTACTTTAAAATTTTCTTAATTATACCTTAGTATTATTTTGTTATAATTGAAAGATTATTCTGTAATACTTACCTGTCATAACGTAGTAATTAATACCTAAACTGAAATAAAAGTGTACCTATCTTGTGATTGTAAACGTTTTTTTTTTGCATTTAGTCATTTCCTCGCTGAGGTGGAATGAAAAGTTACGTGTTGCACTCGAGTGCAAAGATTTTTCACCTCGTGCTCTTTTGATTCCCTCGCTAACGCTCAGGATTCTAAATTTTAGAATCCTTCGCTTGCTCGGTCATCAAAATTGAACACGTGGTTAAAAAGCAACTTTGCACTCTTGTATAACAAATAACTATTATGTACACTCACAACGTAATGTTCCTAATATGAATTCAAAAACGAATGCATAAACACGTAGGTACTTTTTTTTCGTGGATGGGTAAAATTAAAAAAACAAACCGTTACCTACAGTTCAACATTTTCCTTCGATTTTTAAACAACTGCATCATAAAATAACTTTTTAATTTTTATAGCACACTTTTACTTTTTAATTTATTGGCGCGAGCTCATTGAACGCTTCAAAGCTTCAAATTTTCTTACGTTTTTTGCAATTTGCAGTATGTAAGTAAGTAGTACACTCGTGTGATGCTATTATCACACTCGGCAACGCCTCGTGTGATAAACCCACTCTCGTGTTTTAATAACCCCATTTATATGATCGTTGCATAAACTACTATTTTTAATTTTAAATATGGAACACACCGCTTCACTGCCCCTTTATTATGTAACATTTTTCGTAGCTGACTACGAATCCAAATTTAGTTCTATTTTTAAAATTAATTCCCGCCCTAGGCAGGTAAGCAATTACTTAGGTACCTACTATGAGTCTTTCCCGCCCTTAGGTGGGAAGCAGCGTTTTCCACCCGCTACTCGGATCAAATAAACAAACACTACTTTCCGAGGATGAGAAATGAAATAGTTTACTTATTCCTCAAACATGCTTGGAAATTTGAGCATTATTTTGACAACCTTCTTCGAGATAAATCGAAATAGCTGTACTGGCCAAATACATGCGAGTAGCGGCCGGCATAATTTGCATTAAAATCCATATCTGTCGTGGTTTAGCGGCCAAATAAATTACATAGTAAACTCATACCTGTCGTGTACCTAATTTAAAAATAGAAAGATCTTTTACTTCGAAACATGGCAACCGGCAACCAACGTGGTAACTTATCAAAGGTTTTATTTAAATTTCGAACTGGCTTGCAAATAGAAAGCTATTACTTCTCGATTGGTCTCATTTAAATTTTATCAAAATCGGTTCAGTAGTTTAGTTTTGAAATCCATATAGCTGGAAAAAAATTGTGGAAAAATCATTATGTAAGTATACGAAGAAGGTTGTCAAAATAATGCTCAAATTTTCAAGCATGTTTGAGAAAAAACACTATTTCATACTTGATATAGAGTACCTACGTTACTGCAGCTGGAAAGAGACTCCTAGAGAGATACGAGTGGTACGTATAATTAGTGCGTAATCTGCTGTAAATGTGTGCCAAATAAAACAATTGTGTGTCTTGTCGTTTTGGAAAAAAACGGAAAAAACGATTCCTGCTGGGGTAACGTTGTTCCTGCAGGAAAATTCTAAATGAATGATCGGAGAGAGAAATATTGTGCATGAGCAGAGAGCTTATCATCATCTGCCTAGCCTTTTTCCCAACTATATTGGGGTC
This sequence comes from Melanchra persicariae, assembly GCA_947386135.1. NCBI lineage: Eukaryota > Metazoa > Arthropoda > Insecta > Lepidoptera > Noctuidae > Melanchra > Melanchra persicariae. The sequence goes on along the minus strand of OX376659.1, from coordinate 20,078,475 downwards.
GGCTACCAGTCAAACCGGATTCAGCTGAATTATGTAGGTATATTTTACGTGGAGCGGCTGCCTACCAGACCTCCACAACCCATTCACTGGGTAACACGGTACTTCTTGGCAAGACTGGTGTCAGATTTTTGGGTTTCCGACAATCCGTAGCGACTGCCAAATGTCTCAAAAAGCGGAGAGCTTATAGTAGTGCATAAATGTGCGCCAAAAATATAATTTATGCGTCTTCAGGTTTTCGAGATATTGCATTCCCTGCTGGAGTAACGTTTTGCAATATCGTGTATCTCTAAAAGCACTGTACCTATGTGCGCAAGAAGAATAAACATACACGAGTACCTAGCTCTTAATTTGTGCGTATTTGTGCCAGAATTAGATTTAAGAAAATATTTTTAATTTTTAAGTAATCGCGCTTTTTCGAAAACCCGAAAAAATATAGCTGCGCCTAAATGAGAAAACGTATTAGCTCGCTGAAAACTGGATTCTGTAAGTTTCAAAAGTGTAGACATGCATGAGTTATTGATTAAAATTGCTAAAAGTCAAAACGACGGTGTCATAACTTTGATGGCGAAATACAAGAAACCGGCTCAATGTGATGTGTGTAAACCAAAAATTGGTGCGTTTAGTTAAAAATATACAGGTATAAGTAGTGAAAATTTAGAGCTTGGAATGTTCCGCATTAAGTAGGTAGATATAAATATATTTTATTAGATATAAATATAAATATAGATATAATATATTTCGCCGTCAAAGTTATGACACCGACGACGTTTTGACTTTTGGCAGTACGTAACGCACATGCATGTAGGTACACTTTTGAATTTTTTTATGGATAGGTAGGTATTATAAACGTCAAGAAGGGCCGCTGTGATGATAGGTAGGTACTACTGCCAACTTCTTACGAATGTGTTCGCCAACTTTAACTTTGAAAATCAATCGGTTGGTGACCATCCTGATTTCCTAGGGGAGCGCATTTCACAGAGAAATAGACTAAACGAAGAAAGTCCTGTTGGCAGCATAAAGTGGAAGGACTTACGATTTTCTAGTAAATTTGTTGTTGTTTACCTACCTACCGATATATTTAATCCGCAAACAAAACGCTTTAGTAACACCGAAACCTAAGAATACAGAATACCCAATGCGGGTCCTAATTGTGAACAAACAATCAGCACCTCTACTAATCTTTTAAATAATTAAAACAAAGAACGAAATTCGGAAAACACCTTGAGTGGTTGCAATAAAACACAACATTTGAGCAAACGCTTATCGATTCCTTATCTCCGAAAAGATCTGTAACTTCAGTAGGTAGGTAAGTTTCAAAGGGGTCATAAAAAATGGCTACCTTTTTTAGATAATAGAGTAAAATAATGCACCCGTATTGTAAACAGGTGTTTATGGCCGGTACAGTTTGGTGCGCTGCTCAACGACACTCACACACAGGTAGGCTACGGTCGGCGCGTGCCTTTGAAAATAGTTGATAAGTAAAGTTGTTACTTTACCTAAATGTTGTGTTATTATTTATGTTCACATTACGTATGGAGAGTAGGTAGGTACCTACTTCTCATTACGTAGGTGTGTGTGGGAATTTCATCATCATTGCATAATTTTGGTAAATACCTAGGTACTTACCTACATTCTGTTCGAATTTTGGAGCGCCATGCAAGTTTTATTTTTAACTGGACCAGATCTAAGTATTAAAATATCCCACTGAATATCTCCAATGGGCTCTTAAATTTAGTTCATATTTTAGAGGACACTTTGTCCTAATTCTTCAAAAAATCTCGGTTTAGTATAAAGAAGACTTTAGATTGTAGGCCTACCTACTTACTTACTAGTTGCCAGTGTAAAATCAATCCCAGGATTGCGGTAGATACGAGAGATCAAAGATCAGTTACAGGAACTTCGGCTTATAAAACTACTAAGTACCTATGAGACGACGACGTTGAGACCCAGCGTTAGAAAGGGATCCATAAATCATGAAGATTAGGTTTTGCGAAAAAAAAAACAGATAGTAGTACCTATTGTACCTACCTAAGTCTTAAATAGACTTTTGGAAGAGAGTAGTTCGAACTTCTTGGAAATCGACCTCAATAAACTGTGGCGCAGTAGCAGTGATAATTACTTAAGTAGGTAGGTACTTACCTACTTAGTAGTATGACAAATAGTTACTACTTGCAGCTCACTTTTAAAGACGGCCGGAGGAGATGGTTCAGGGGTGTCTTTCTTGGTATGGTGTGGGCTAACTGCAAGTAAGTAATTGAAGTAGGTATGGATGATAGGATACCTAGCTATAGGTATACTTAGTAAAATTAAAACAATTTGCTGAAATAATGGGGTTTGATCGGTCTTTTATGTTCGAACAGGACAACGATTCTAAATATACAATAACGATAACTAAAGAGTATTTTAAAAATAACTAGGCGGACTTACCTACTGCGATGGCCTTCAATGTCACCCAATCGAACATTTGTGGGATGAATTAGATCGTAGGATCCCTATTTCCATGAGATGCAACAAAACTTTGATTAAAAATAAAATAATTGAAACATGGTCGACTATGCCGGTCGCAACTTTACAAAATCTTGTAGAACCAATGCCAATTGCCAAGACAACCAAAGAGTGTTTACGCGGTACGGCTTCTCATACAAACTTTCAAGACCTTATTTTTCGAAATGAATGAACCGATTTATACCTACGCTAGAATATCCAGGTCTAAATAGTTAGTTGAGAACATTTTCGAAAACGAGTTTGAGCGATTTTAAGTTTTTTATAGACAGTGAAAAATCATCCCCTGAACTCTTTTTCGAAAATGTTCTCTCAGTAGCTCTCGCAGTTCAGCAGAATAATGAAAAGTAAAAGACAGTCTTTGAAATTATTTTTCAACAATTTCAAATAACTTTTTGTAATTTCATTGGCACCTAATAGTTTCTTTATAAGTAGGTATTACTTACTTATATAACGAATAAAAGTTTGATGGTTTTCGTATTGATGGAAATATTCCAAGCCGACTACATTTTAATATGAAACCATGACTTTTAATGAGTTTATTTTGTAGTTTCCTTACATTTCATAGATTTTAGGAGCATTTCAACTAATTTTTGGAGGCTACTTTATTTATTTCATGATCTAGGTTTTGTATTTTGTATTTGATTTAGCTTTTTTTACCTTCCTTCCTAAAATACAGGGTTATTATCAATGAAGAGCCAGTTTCCAGTGTATCCATAATAGTAAAGTACTTTTAAAATAAATCTGTAACTGCTCGCTGTCTGTACACGGAAGATATTTGAGAAAAACTATAACAAGGGGTCTTCATTAACGCAATAGAACACAAAACAATGATTTTTAAAATTTTTGACTGTTTTTCTGTGCGTTTGTGCACGCTAATCTCAAAAATGGCGTAGGTTACGGATTTGACTAATGTATTAAGTATGGGATAATGTTTGTTTTATTTCACTGTCTTTGCATATATCGAGTACCTATTTGATGGCAATTAGTCGAGAATTCGTTTTCGACACAGGCATTTTTTTTCCAGACAAGGTTATGAAGAGGGAAAAAAATGGCTGGCTATTGAAAAATAACTCTGTGTACCTATACCATATAAAAGTACTCTGTGCCTATACCTAAGGACCAAAAATAAGAAGCATTAGAATTTCAATTTTTCAGTAACCAAGCACCTACCTACCTATCTAATTAAGTATGACCTCATATTTTATTAGTCACGTAGGCTCTTCATGGATTACTTAATTTTATCAGTGATTAGCAACTCCTTACCGTCGTTAGCAAGAACAGCAAGACAGCTTCAAAGCTCATTAGGAACAATATTGTTGACATCTAAAAGTTGTTTACGTCTCGAGATGTAAGGTCATTAACAGATTAAAAACGATAACGATTACTATATACGTTTAAAGTCATTTGCGCAGATACTAAACACGAGGTGAAAAACAAAGTGATCAGCTAATTAGAATACAGCAAATATTTTGAAATTGATAACAACAAGTAACATCGTCGATATTTAGCAGTTATTGTTACGATAGATTAAAAAAAAATGCCGAACTTGCTTTTAATGTAACTCCTAACATAATCAAATGAAAGATATTTTTTCATTCAATCTGTAGGTAGGTAGGTAATGTTATACAAATAAATTACTAGCTTCTACAAGCGGCTTCTACCAACGGAACATACCTCCTGAGATAAAGAAGTACCTATGTGCCATTCCAGACTATAATCTAACTCTGTGCCAAATTTCATCCCGATCAATTCAGTCGTTTTGGCGTCATTGAGTAACAAACACCCATCAATACTTTCACATTTCTATCAGCAGTGTACAACATATAATTTATAATAGAAGTAATATTTCAATTTTACAGAGATGTTAATTCTCACGTTTTCATTCTAATTTTGTGCTCTGATGCACCTCTTATACACGGAAATGAAAATGTTACGCCACTACACTCTTTTTATAGTACCATCAGATGAATACGTAAAACTTAATAAACGCAAGACCTTATTTGATTAACATTAGCTGGCTTCCGGATAATGTTACCTATGACTTCAGTCTAGATTCCTACTTCCCAGTGCAAAACAAAACACATGCAACCGAAATTTCAAATACCAGAAGGCATATACCTAAGCATTACACAATGCATTGCAGCACAAACTTATTTTGCACACAATTATTCACCCCATCGTTTCGTCTCCATAGTTCCGTTAGGGGTGCACGCACACTACGACAGTTCCCCCTCCACTAAGCTCCACCCATCGCATTTAAAGGCGCGGGGACACCCCACCCGGCATCATTCCCCGCTCGATCTCCGAACGAAGCACACGCTAACATGGCTCTGTGGACCCCGTACGCCGACGACGTCGCCCTGGACTTGTCGAAGACCGCAGTCCAGGAAACACAGTTCCCTTACTCAAGAGAGTACTTCGCACAGCAGTCGACAGTGCCACCGGATTATCTACCTTATGGTGGATACTACGCACCAGTTGGACACATATCTCCCGAAGAAAGTTTATCGGGATACGATTCAGTGTCATTCAGCCCGATAATGCCGCGCCCTGTGACGTTATCACCGCCCGTGACTCCTACTGAAGCTCCAGCGAAGAGGCCGTACCACATGGTCGATGCTGACACCCTCTCCGATGATCCGGACTTCCAAGAGTTTGAGAAGAACGCGATGAGAGTGATGGCGGAGAAGAATGGCGGCGCGTTGCTAGGCAACAATCCACGCATGCGCCGCACAGTTCGCTCCACCAACTCCGACGCAGCTGACGACGCGTACCGACGTCAGAGAGAGAGGAACAACTACGCCGCCAAGCAGAGCAGGGACAGGAGGAAGCTGAGAGAAATTCACTTGGCTCTCAAAGTGAGTTACTTGAAGAAAGAAGTTGCTGGGCTAAAAGCAGCTTTAAGTGCAAGAGTGTGTGGTCGCTGTCAGCAATCCTGTTTGTGTTGAGACAAGACTTTTTTTTAGAATAAGTTTGTGATAATTATGTTCCTATTCAAAAGATTGTGCAATGAATTTGTTAATAGTAGGTACTAAGTTAGTCTTAGTAAATGTTTGTAAAACTTGTATCTACCTCTGTAGTTATATTGTGCAATTTTAAAATTTAAAGATAAGAAATGTACAATTTGTGTATGTAAAAAAGGAACTTTGTAAATTGTGAATAACTTAATATAGATCGTTTAAGTAAAAGACTGTCTAAATTTAAACATCTAATAAGAATAAAAATAATTTTGTAAACAACTTTCTCTTTTTCTTTTTATGAGCCCCTAAACACTTTCGACAAGACTATTAGATATCTTATTAAAAGAAACCTTAAGTAGTAAAAGTGTTACAGTCTGCAATTTATTAAATACAGTGTATTATAGTAGTTTATGCAACGACCATATAAAAGGGGTTATTACAACACGAGTGTGGGTTTATCACACGAGGCGTAGCCGAGTGTGATAATAGCATCACACGAGTGTTTTAATACCTAATTATATGCCGTTGCATACACTATTTTATCTTCACTCATACAGTTGAAATTAAATAAGTGGAAAAATAGTTTATTCCTATACGAGGGATATTCTCATTGCGTATCGATAAAAAGTAAAACTGCTATAAAAATTAAAAAGTTATTTTACGATGCAATTGTTTTAAAATCGAAGGAAAATGTTGAACTGTAATGGATTTTTTTTTTAATTTTACCTATCCACGAAAAAAAAGTACGTGCTTATGTATTCGTTTTTGAACTCATATTTGGAACATTACCTTGCGAGTGTAGATAAAAGTTATTTATGCAACTGTGGGTATTAAAACACGAATCTGGGTTTATCACACGAGGCGAAGCAGAGTGTGATAATAGTATCACATGAGTGTTTTAATACCTAATTATGTACAGTTGCATACAAGACTTTATCTACTTCCATGCTAAAAATCATCTATAAAAGTTTCTGAAACAATTAGCTTATTGGCAACATTAAAACAACCAGTGTCATAGTAACCATAATAACATCCAAACGAGTGTATAATGTTGTACTAAATTTCACCATGCAACTCATTCGCTTTTTTGATAAGGGATCGAAAAAGCAAAGGAATCACTTTACTCATCAAACAGCCACATCTGTATGAATTTAAAAAATAAACATTGTCACGCACGCGCGTTTCACTAACACAGCGCCGTAATTAAAAAAAAATAATATAGGTTATTCTAATTCACGTCGTATCTCGCCATTTTTGTTAAATATTAGTACTGCCAAAAAGTACCTGTGGTTGAAACGCGCGTGCGTGACAATGTTCTTTTTTTGAAATTCGTAAAGATAGCACGAATTGAGTACCTACTGAGAATGTGACTGTTTGATGAGTAAGGAAGGGGTCGAAAAAGAAAAGGAGTTGCATAATGAAATTTAGTACAACGTTATAACACTCGTTTGGATGATAATATGGTTACTATATATTATATATGACACTAGCAATAAGCTAACTGTTTCAGAAACTTTTATAGAGAATTTATAGCATGGGTGTAGATAAAATAAGTAACGGCACAGTACATATTGTTTTCAATAAATTAAAATTATTGTAGATATAGATTACACGAATGTTTATCCAGAAAATCAAATCGAACACTTTAGTATCACATCTACGACGCACACAATGCGTGTTCAGGAGGCGTGGCTTGCGCAAGCGCCGCTCTGCAAGCGCGTGCTGTCCAATAGAACCAAAGTATTCGCGAATATAGTGAGACCCCTCATCTCATGTGAATTCTTTTTAACCTTATGATATACCATTGAAATGTAACGTAAAAAATGATGATGTTTTTTAGCATTATGAAAGGTTGTATTTTTAACTACTTACCTTTCGAAAATACCTTTAGTAAGTTAGGTTTCGCCCGTATGGAATTACCTGAGCTACTTATCCACAGGGTATTTTTCAGAGAAATTAGTTTTTAATCCCAAATAATTATCATGAATAATTCTAAACGGAGTAAATCCGGTCATAAAGCCGATTAATTTTTATGTATGTCATCGTCTTTGTTCGTCAGTAAAACGCTGTTATTCTGATAGGAGAGAACCTACGAGACATTTAAATTTTATTTATGTGAAGAGACAAATAAATGATAATGATATTTATTTTGCAAGAAGGTTAAACATAACACTTTTACACGTCAATGTTTTTTGGTCATTTTAAGCTAGATGAGTCCAGAATAAATAAATATATCTCTTTCTAATATTAATCTCGCAGTCAACAAGCTTATTCAGCCGTTTAATTAAAAGCCTGGCCTTTTCATTCAAATGCGCCGTTTAATCAGCGACATATAAAGTGACATGGGTTAGTCATTAAACGATATTGAACAAAAGATGTCACGTCGCTGAAAAATCGACGCATTTTAATGAAAAGGCTAGGCCAACAATTAAACGGATGCTAGTTGGCTGCGACATCAACATAATAACTTTTTACTAAGTACATAATGTAAATATGTAGGAGCGATGAATGAAAAAGATAATACTGGAAGTCTTGCCTCTGTCTGGTTGTTCTCTGGCTTATTTCAGAAAAGGCCCACCGATTTTGACGGAATTTCCAGAGCCAGAATTACGGTTCCGCGCAAAAAAAAAGAAATTCTAATTTATGGTGTTTTACGAGTTTGACGCGGACGAAACCGCGTGCAACAGCTAAATGAAAGTCGTCTATATTCTTAAACTATCACTATATTGAACTAAGGGCACTAGAACTAGTTGATTACACTTTCTGTTTGATGACTTGCGGCAAGTCGTACTTGCCGCGCACGCACTTCAGCTTCACTCCGGGACAGTCCTTCAATCTGGAACGAGATGAAACAGATTAGGCTCTGACTTAGACTTACTTACTGACTTATGATTAGAAATATAGGGCGACATTTATATAGTTATTTTTTGTTTTTAAAAGCTTGACCAAAACCTAGCGATAGTGCGTTTTTCTTCGTTATTCAGAGGCTATTAACTCATTAGATAAGATAAATAAACTACTTCTAAAAGCACATTATTGTTGTTCGATATCCTATCATCACATTCCACGTTCTAATTTATTTTCATGTGTAATAAATACATTTAAAATCTACTTTAAAAAAATTGATTACATGCATCTGATGCTAAAGGCGACGCTCTGATCATTTGAGGATTACACTAATGGATAGATAATTTAGAAATCTAAATTATTCACGTTTTATTTAAATTCAAAACATCACTTTTCTTTTTTTATTAAAATAATTCCAAAAATTGTGTGAATTCTATGATACGAGGCGGGTTGAGGCAAAAAGGGGACCGAATGCTCAAGGTCATTTGGTCAGGGAAGCGCCTCAACTTGCAATGTATTTATGTTTGTAACTATGTTTGTTCGGGTGGATTCTTACAACTCAATTTTGAAGCAGATATCTTCAACCGATTGAGCCGAAATTTTGTATACACGTTTAGTTTGAATGAAAATGCATGGTTAGCTGTGTGACGATATTCTAAATCCAACATGGCGGAACACCCAAGATGGCGGACTAGTTATTTTTAATGCACTCCTACAATATGGGTATCAAATCAAAGGGCTTGTTGAAAATAATTCGAAAAATAAAGTGACGTCACTCTAAATCCAATATGGCGGACTTCTAAAAGATGGCAGACTAAGTTTTTTATGCTTTCCTACAATATGGGTATCAAATGAAAGGACTCGAACATGATGCGTTGAATGAGATGAACAGACTGCGAAACCTGTCTAGCGATAGCTAAAAAGTAAAAAATAATTAAAAGTAAAATAACTTCTTTAAAAAACAAGCTTTTATTAAATGCGCTAAAAATAATAAAATAAACTTTTCCTACCAAACTTTTAACGTCATTACACAATTTATAGGTATGATATAAAAGCTTGTCGCGAGATTTAAGTACTAAGTAGGTACCTATTCGAGATTTAAGAGAAGCGCCGACACACATAAATTTACCTGTTTAGATAAACAAGTAAAATAACTTGATCTGATTGATTGAGAGAAGAAGGTTTATAAAATTTTCAAACTAAGTAAATACGAGTACCTACTTAAATCTACAATCGACAAGCTTTTATCTACACTAATAATATAAAGAGGAAAGATTTGTTTGTTTGTTTGAAATGAATAGGCTCCGAAACTACTGGACCGATTTGAAAAATTCTTTCACCAGTAGAATTCTACACTATCGGTGATGGACATAGGCTATAGAATATTTTGAAAAAAGTTAGGGATCCGTATGAAAACTTCGATAGTGTAACCCAAGGTGTGAGAAAAAATCCTTATATTGCGTACGCTGTGGAATCTATTAACAATAGAGCAAAGTGATGTACTACAGTTTTATAGAAGTCATCAATATCTACAAAAAAGTCCGCGGTACTATATGTCTAACTATTATGGATAGGTCACCATGACCGCTTTTTGTTCATATTATTCAAGCAAATCCCATGGTGAAATTACAAATGGTGATTTTAGTATTATGATATTAATCCTTATCCATTTAAATGGTTTGATAATTAAGGTTGATTATGTCCGTGTAAATTACACTTTAAATTATTAAAATCGGACCTTTCGTTCAAAAGTTACGATGGTAATAAACATGCTCGGAGTAAGAAAAATGTCGCGGCTTGAGTGAACTGGGGAGAATCGTATATTGATACGATTCTCTTTGCTTGGTCCGATGAAGTTGAAACACCACGGCATTTAAAAGTTTTCGATAAAACAATAAGAATAACAAATGTTTGGATTTTTCGAAAATAAACTACATACATAATAAGGAGTGAAGCAGGGGTGATTAAGATTTTAGGGGAGGACATTATTCCTTGCTTCAATTTACGTCGGAATGCTATGAACAAACTAAAAGCGAGATAATTGAAACAGATGTACAAACAATTTTTGCATAATCAAACCCTGACGGGTTGAACGGGGTGAACAGTTGCGCTGAACCTGGGCTTGAGACAAGTGAGATTCTGTCAACGGTGGCGTGTCGTATAATTAATGAAAAGTGCTTAATTTTCCAAAACTAACCTTTTATAGGGGGCGTTGAAGTTTCTGAAGTACCTACAAAATCCGCGCGGACGAAGTCGCGGGCGAAGTGCTAGTATCATATAAATTGTGTAATGATGTGATAAGTTGATAGCAAAAGTTATAAAGGAAAAGTTTATTTAATCCTCTTCAGCGCATTTAATAAAAGCTTGTTTTTAAAGAAGTGTCTTTTACTTTTAATTTTTGGTTACTGATAAATAATTTGAATACACTTCTGAAAAAGTTGAAAATCAAGGTAAATTTGGTTTGGTGAGAGTAGTGATTCATGATTGTGCTCTCTCTGTGAGAAGAGACCTGCTGTGGGACAGTTCATCATCATCTTCATTTCAGCCGAACGACATCCACTACTAGACATACGCTTCCCCCAACTGTCGCCACGTCGACCAGTCTTGTTCATCTCGCTTTCAGCTGAGTCATGTGGTCTTCATAAAACTGTAATATATATACCCTGCTTGTGCTACCATCTCCTTGCCGTTGTAGGTCCAACCTGCACCACCACTAACATATGACTCACCTGCCCACTCTGACGAGCACAATGTTGTGCTCCTGCAGGTTGTGCCCGATGCCGGGCACGTAGGCCACCATCTCCTTGCCATTGGATAGCCGCACCAGTACGCACTTGCGGTTCGCTGAGTTGGGCTTCTTGGGCTTCTTTATTACTGTTTTTAATACAACGCCCTGGAATAACAAAATGAAGTATTTTAGAAATTATAAATACACCACTGTCAATATCATAAAGCCGGTTGTAGGTTGCAGCTACCTGTACCTTAGGTACGTGAACTAAGCTTAAGCTAATTTATCTCTTGGTCTGTTGCAACCGGGCTGAGAAGTTCGTCTGTAAATCGAAGTCAAACTAGGTCGATCGTACTGTATTAACAACCTTATATTTATATTTATTTTTGGAAATGTTTGTTCCTGAATTGTAATAGTAGTTTATGCAACGATCATATAAAAGGGGTTATTAAAACACGAGTGTGATAATAGCATCACACGAGTGTTTTAGTACCTAATTATATGCCGTTGCTTACACTATTATTAACCGACTTCAAAAAAAGGAGGAGGTTCTCAATTCGATTTTTTTTTTGTTACCTCATATATCTCCGTCATTTATCAACCGATTTGAAAAATTCTTGTTTTGTGTGAAAGGATATACTTCTCCATTGGTTCCATTTAAATTTTATCAAAATCGGTTAAGCAATTTGGTTTTTAAATCCAAATAGCTGGAAAAATATGTGGAAAAATCATCCATGTATGCGAAATTGCGTATTTTTGCTTTTCTGTGACTTTTCAGTGGTTTTGTTAGGTGTGGGGTACCACTAAAAAGTGAAAAATAAAAAACTTTTTCACAAAAAAAACCGACTTCAAAAAAAAAACACTACAAAGTACAAAATAACTTTAATTTCGGAAGTCGGTGTCAATTAACTAAGAAGCAACCAAACACCGACTACCGAAATTAAAGTTATTTTGTACTTTGTAGTGTTTTTTTTTTTGAAGTCGGTTTTATCTTCACTCATACAGTTGAAATAAAATAAGTGGAAAAATATTTTATTCCATTGTGGCGGATATTCTCATTGCGTATTCGAATGACTGCGCAGCGCGTGCATCTATAGACAATGATAAAAGCTGGCTCATTGACGCTTCGAGGTAGCCCGGGAAATTCAAATTGATTGACAAATGTTATGGTTATGATTTCATGAAATACTACATTTGACATCAATTGTAACTGAAAGAGTTGTATTGATGATTTTAATAATTGTAATTCTATTATAATTATTAAAATCATACATACTGCAAATTGCAAAAAACGGAAGAAAATTTGAAGCCTTGAAGCGTTCACCGAGCACGCGCCAATAAATTAAAAAGTAAAGTGTGCTATGAAAAATCAGAAGTTATTTTATGATGCAGTTGTTTAAAAATTGAAGGAAAATGTTGAACTGTACTTAATGGTTTTTTTTTAATTTTACTTATCCACGAAAAAAAAGGTACATGTTTATATTATGCATTCGTTTTTAAACTCATATTTGAAACATTACGTTTTGACTGTAGATAAAGTAATTTTTATAATCGCAATGTCCTTGAAATCAAGGATACCTTAGCAAAAGGATTTCCGTTGAGCGGATTCCTAGACTTGCGCGACTTGATGTGAGGTCCGGTGCGGTGCATCTGGTTGAGCGAGGCCATCGCGCGCGCCAGCAAGCCCATCGGCTGCGCCGCCACTGGAGCAGCTACTGGCGGACCTTGGATTGCTGGAACTGGTAAAAAGTTAAAGTTAAATGAGGTTATATATCTAGAGAATATAATACGTTCATTGGACTAGTGGTCGCCAGCGCTACTGCGAATAACCGTGGAGTTTTATTCGCTAAGTTAGGAGACCGACATAACACTCCGTTCTGTCTGGGAAGAAGACAAGAGTATGCATGAATGATATCCCCACAAAAAAAAACCTTATTGTTCTCGTGTTTTTCAATAACGCATTTATCAAGAGTAGCCAGGAGTTTGCATTTGAATAAAAAGCTTGCGTCCTAGTCCATGAGACTTAAACATAGCTGGCAAAATGTTGGTGTGGGTACAAGGAGAGGGATACTTTTGACTTACCCTACGGGGAGTTCATCTGTACACGCGTGATGTTATGTTAATGATAAGATATGCCTCCATTGAACGTAAACATTTACTTGAGCATTACTTGTATCGAGTCCGTAAAGAGGATTTTTTTGGACACATTTTCCTTTATGATAATGAAAGAGCTTGCTGAATATTTTAACAGAATAGTGATTTCATAAATACCTTCATATTTTATGGAAACCATGCTGCTAATCCGCAACCTAGATATTTCTAAAGACATGTGCCATTTTCAAAACTAATCTCATACACAACAGTGCAGCATTGTCAAAATTATCGACGCCATCTTTGCATACCGTTACAAACTCAAAATGCCCAAGTTTCACAATAAAAAGCAGGTGCTAAGGACATATTGTCAGACGGGATTAACCTTTCAATGAAGGTCCGAAAACACCACAACTTAACACTGCTATACGATATTGAAACTTATGAAGTTGGAATAAGAGAGGTAAGTAACGCAAAAGAAGTAGCGCGTTCTGAAGGACCAAAAAGGGCTAAAATAAAACAGTTATTGGGTATTGACGGAGGTTTCGAGGCGTTCCCGTAATACATTGTATCAATTGTGGGTATTGTCGAGGCTCGCGATTCGATTCGCATAAGCCTGCGATTTGCGTGGTGCTTGCTCAGAGGTTTGATTGACATGTCAATGTGGCTGGCCAGTTTGTAAACCTTTGTACAGGAAGAGTTATGCGAAATGTGGGAATCTTTGTGGAAGCACGTGGAGTGAACGGTAAAATGAATTTTATAATGAAGTTTTGATATCTATAAATAATGTTTGGAACCACATGAGAGCTTGTGGTAAGGATAACATATGCACAAAATGTTTCGGGAATAAGTAAGTTTATCATTCATTAGGTATGCGTACAAGTAAGGAGTGGAATTCCCTGCCGGAGTCTGTTTCCTGATAGCTACAACCTCTTAAAGTCAAGAGTAAATAGGTTACTTCTAGGCAAGCGTGCTTCCTCGTTGACCACATCATCGCTTTTCATCAAGTGAGATTATGGTCAAATGCGAGCTTATTTTTTTTAAAATAAACGGCTGCCAAGGTACAACTCCTACGACGCCGCAATAAACGTGGCCATCTACTAGGCCCAAGCAGTGTAAATAGAAGTAAGGACCGTCGATACGCAAAGAGGAGAAGACCTAAAAGTCGTTGGACCTGTCCAACGACGACATATTTGTAGGTCGCGGAAAACTCGGATGCGGAAGCACAGGACACGTAGTAGCTGTGTTAATTGTGTCTGGGAGAAGCCTGTGGCCCTGTGCTCAGAACACGACGATTTTTCGGCTGAACGATGACTCCAGGAAAGAGCTTGCTGTAAAACTACCTAGCTGGCTGGTTATTTTAGGTTTTCCTTCATTTTTACCTAGACATAAATTGGATACTGAGAAAACGACATCAATAATATTTAAAATGGGACCAGATCAAGAAGCACAGTATTAAAATAAAATTGTGTTTGTGAATTCAATGTTGGCTTGTATTATAGAAGCTAGTACGTATAGGAATGTTAAATGGAACAACTTTCGTTTATTTAGTCAATCAGAAAGGACAGGCCAAGCCAAATCTTTTCGCAAATTTTAAACCCACAAAAGCGAAGTGAGAAATTTTAATTTAAACCACAAACGGGAGTATTATAAACACATACATTCAACACATTTCTGTATTAATTGTGTTCTTTCCGGGAAGCTAAAGGAGCAGAAATTGGTAGTATTTGTGCGCTGCTTAGGATAACAAACGCAACTGCGCCTGACTCCCTGAACACTGGTCACGTTTCGGTCAGCCTGGACTCTGGATGTTATTGTTTGGGATAATCGACGGATCCCGTGGGACGATGACGAGCATTGACAACCTTGCATCTGCTAATGCAAGCAAATATTACGACGCAAGGGAGAGAAGGAAGCGAGAGCGGATATGCAAGGAAATTTTGGATACTCGAAATTCATACAATTTTACGGAACATAGCTACAAAACTAAATACTGACCAAAAAGGGCCAAGACAAATAATAGTACATGAAACATGGACTGGTTGATGTAAACTAAACCATGAATAATATTGTATTATACGGTCAGTTGTATAACCGAAGAATTAACTCATCATCATCTACCTAGCCTTTTCCCAACTATAGATATTGAGGTCGGCTTCCAGTCGGACTGGATTCAGCTGAATACCAGTATTTTACGTGGAGCGGCTGCCTACCAGACCTCCACAACCTATTAACTGGTTAAAACGGTACTCCTTGGCAAGACTGGACTCAGATTTTGTGGCTTCTGACAATCCGTAAAGATTGCCAAAGATCTACAAATGACAGCCGGGCGGGACCAACGGCATAACGTGCTTTCCGAGGCACAGAGGAGTCTCGGTATAAGATGGTCACCCACCGAACGATCGATCGATGGTAGCCCAAGAATTAACTAAACCATACAAAATAAACAGAGTAAGTATAAGTAATTTACGCAATCAATAACGTATCTCTCAAATTCATCGCATAACTTGGACCACAGCCCGTGGTCCACACGACAGTACCTGCTCTTTTTGCGGATTATAATCTGCTAATAGTGGGCATTGTCCACAGATGACGGACACACGGACTTAAAGCGATTCCTTTCTGACAGCATGACTCTAGTTACAATTGAAAAAACCAGGGACAGCAAACACAATAGGCAAGAGTTACCAACCAGCTTGTTGTTCTGGGAAACGCTGTAAATCATATTTGTGTAAGAATAACATTAATAACTGGTGCTGATGATAACAATCAGCAAAATGTGCAAGATTCTGAAACGGGAGAAAGAAATTCTTTGATTGTAAATGGCATTGATGTGCGTTTGTATCTAAGATACCCAAAAGAGTGCAAAAAATAACATCTTGTTTCAGTGGAAGACCAGAACTGTTGTTTCAGTGAAAAAACAGACCAGAAAGAAAGAACAGAACAGGGATTCCTCAGGGACCTATTTTAGGTTACGAGATTTTTGAAAGGTTAAGTTAAAGTTAGATAAGTTTTCTGGCATTTGAAAATTAAGAAGCAGTCCCGTATAAAAATATCTACTAAAATATTTCTAAAAACTCTTGCTTGCCATCTTAAATGTCTTTCTTTCTTGACAACACGGTTGGCGCAGTGGTTGAGCGATCGGCTGCTGCGCTGCGTGTCGCGGGTTCGATTCCCGCACGGAACAAATATTTGTATGGCCTACAGATAGTTGTTCCGGGTCTGGCTGTTTGTGTATGTGACTTTGTATGTTTGTAAACGCACCCACGATACAGGAGAAATTCCTAGTGTGGGGCAACGTTTTTAAAAAAAAAAAAAAAAAAAAAATGTGCAATAGGAAACATTCTTTAATATTGGTGATCACATACAATCGTAAAAACAATTTCAAATCAGAACATTGGAAATCTTCGAGAACCGCGACAAATGAGACTTTAAAATAACGAGAAGTTCGGATTAGACCAAAGTATTCCAGAAAATATTGTTAATATCAAGCTTCGAAAATTTAGAAAATCTAACACAATGCTATCACAAAACTCATAAATTATAATATATCGAAGGCCGAGATCCATTGTGACCGTCCCGATGCCAAGCCTTTCGCAATTGTCATTCATCGTCTCGACAAAGAAGCTCAGTTGTAACGAATAACAGGAATTTATCATTCGTTAATCCCTCTCGACTATTACGCAGACACAGTTTGCCTTTCATATTTATATTTTTCCCAGAAATATCTGTTATGATTTGCTTCAGTTCTATCGTGTTTGTTCAAAACATTGAATTTGGGCAGAAGTTGTAAAGGACTAGGTTGTGTCTGTGGGATTCATGTTTTCTTTAGATTTATTTAGGACGAGTTTGCCACTGAAAATAATATTATATCTGAAACAAAATCTAAATCTATCGGAGTTGAAAGTGATGCAGGAAAAAAATTCCAGAAATGGCTTCTAAACTTGGCCTGAAGAAACACAACGGCAATGAAAAAGCATCCGAAAATATCACAAATGAAGATGTCCCACAATCATTACACATTGTCGATAGCCACTTCCGTAAAGACGTAAATGAAAAGGCAATGTTTGCTGGAGCGGGTATTACTCTTAAGTGAGGCGACCGAGGGTAAGGCTTTGATTCCGGACACGTTGTATGAGAACGTTCGCCACGGGGAGGTCCCACGTTACGCCTACATTGCTACATGGCGCATTGTGGGTATTCTCGTCAGACAGTTGTGGCAAAGGATTGCAAACGATGTACAGTTATATTTATTGTGAAGAGAATATTTAAGTTTTACGGATTAATTTGTAATGTTTTTGGAAACATCAGGCCTTTGGAAGCCGTTTGGCAATGCAAAATTTTATCAAGACTCGATGTTTTTAGACTGTGCTTCCAAAGCGTGTCGGAACTTTTAAGTTTTAATTGGAATACAATAATTATGGCCCTTGAAATTATTGTTTTATTGATGAGCTTCTGAGGACGGATCTTAAGATTTTAATAGACAGTGGCAGCACAAATCGACACGAGAGCCACAGTGTGGTTAAAAAAAGAAACTTTTCAGTCCTGTCACCGTGTTGCCGTCAATGTTTACATTACATTTAGATCGTCTTTATTGTGATTAATATGATAAAACATGGTTTCGGGCAGACTAATAATGATCGTCAGCGTGTCAAAAACATGTCAAACAACATGTCAAAAGGCCAGAAACTCTTCGAGTCCAGGCATGTCTTAGAAGTAGAAAAAGCAGTTAGGAATCATTATAAAGCAGTACCTAACAACTGGCATAAGTTATGATGTCAAAATAACTGCAAAGGATTTAGTATCTGAACTCGTTTTTCGTGTTTCACGTAAATATCTTGTCTATGTATAAGTATTATTATTTATTTATAATAAGCACACCAACAGCACTGTCACTTACAATTCAATTAAAATAACATTTAAAATCGGCATTTCAGTAACCAAGCAAATAACAGGTATGCATGACATTGAGATAATGTATATTTGAGACAAGAAGAAAAAAATAATAATAAGTGTGTTCAGTAGACATAAATGCAGAACATTAGAAAACAAAAACAATTTTATGTTTACTGTTACAAAATTATCTGAGGTGATGTTTACTTACAGATTTGTTTGTATTGAATTACCTACTTACTACTTACACACAAAAAAACAAAACTTAGCTATTTTTACAAATAACATTATTAGTAATTAGTAAATGTTTTTGAAACTATGCATATTTATCTACTTTTTATCACTTAACCATGATAAATGATACCTACCTATTTATTTTGTAAGTAAGTTGTAAATGTCACTTTTATACGAGATAGATGAGGCCGGTGTTTTCTAGCTGACTACCCTGAGAAGAAACACCGAAACAAACTCAGAGGTCACAGTCTCTTTTGAAGTCCATACAAATTGTACTGGTCAAATCATACGAGAACCATGTAGGTTGATGTCTGAGGTTTTGAGGGTAGTACCACACTGAATTAAGATGACCTGGAAAGTGAGTAGGTACCTACTATTTAATGGGAAAGTAATTAATAGAATTTTAGAACATTTGTCATTTAATATTTTTCTATGAAGCGTTCGAGCATCCACATCAAATACATTTTCACTTAGTTCAATGTTATTAAAATGTTACCGGTGTGCCGCGAATTTATCGCGAATTTAATGTTTATTTACTATTACGTAAGATTTATTTTTTATTTGGGAATTTTCACATGTCAGGGCTCGAGCGGAATGTGAAGTGTTAGTGTCAAGTGTTGTTTGCGTATATCGTGCACGTTATATCGTGAGTGTAAAGAAAAATATATCAGTGTTAACTTCTCAAGCGAGAGGATATAATATTAGCCAGCAATTCGGCGACAATTCATCATTGTGACTCCATTTACTGATCGCTATTTGTAAATCTAACAAATTGCGGCTGCAAGGCTGCAACCATTTAGCGGAGCTGTCGTATCTTTATTAACATCTCTCCAGTCGCTGTCAATTCAAGAATTCAGTCAAATTCGATTTGAAAGCGATAAAGGCAGATTGTCCAGTAAATAGAAACATCGAGTCACGCAAGTTCGGCACAATGGGCACAAGTGTGAATGGGCATGGTCGAATGGCCGAGATTACGGGAACCGATCGCAGTTGCGGTCAGCGAGGGATCTGCTGACTCATTGCACCCCTTCGCACTTTTGATACGTGTGGTTGGCAGAAAAGTACAGATGGAACAAGAGTTTTAGATGTGAGAAAAAGTGAGGATAGTCTGATTTTTTAGGTTCCGTATCAGAAGGGTAACCAACAGAATTTATTACTAACCTTCCGCTGCCCGTTTGTTCGTCCGTCTGTATGTCAGCGGGCTGTATTTCAAGAACCGTATTAGGTAGACAGTTGAAATACAAAACAACGCCTCTAATGCCGCACCGCAATAAATGTGGCCACCTACCTACTATGCCCAAAGTTAGTTAGAAGTACCATCTTCCGCTACATACATTACATAATATGTAGGTCGCGGAAAATAGCTGGATGCGCAAAGCACAGGATCGGAAGCTGTGTTGAATGAAGTCTGGAAGAAGCTTGCGGCCCAGCTCAGGACATGGAACAGCTCGTTGCAAGCTCATTAAAAAAATGCACTGAAGACAAAGTTTTTAACTAAGTATACTCAACCGTTTAAATAACGAATATATTTTATCTCGCTTAGAGATATGGTAGTACCTATAGGTATACAATAGTAGACAAAGCATGACGAAGTCTTTAATATTTATTCAGGAAAATACATGCGGTGTTTTCTGTTTATAACGGAGAAGAATGTATGTAAATTGAAATACAACACCATCCCAAGATTGCAACCCAAAGTGTTGCGTTTCGAGCTCCACCAACAGTTTGAGCACGTAATCACTAACTCAAACACTCAAAAACAAAAGTACAGTTATCTTTCCGCAAAATATGTAACACAATATCTTTTTTGTGGACCGTACTGATCCCCGGGGACTTAATCCGTGTCCACGCGGAAGGGGTCTAAATGACAGGCGCGCGACGAACCCTTGCAAATATTATTGTGCAGCTACGCATCAAGCAAAAGTGACACTTGGGCTTTACGTGTTTAGGTTTCGTTTTGTACGTGGGTTGTCGCAGCTGCATTAAGATGCAGATGTCTATAGTCCGCTATATTTGGCAGTTATGTGCAATTTCCTATATACTCGTTTGTGATGCTATCGAACGGGTTCGGAATTTTGGCGAAATGTGTCGCTGTAATCGCTGCAACTAATCTTATCGGGTGTCATTTGCGTTAGTGCCGACTGTCGCTTGCATGTTCCACATCGGAGTACGTTACTGCAGCTGGAAAAAGAATCCTAGAGAGATATGAGTGGTATGAGTAATTAGTGCGTAATGAGCTCTAAATGTGCGCCAAAAACATAATTTGTGCGTCTTCAGGTTTTCGAAATATTGCATTTCCTGCTGGAGTAACGTTTTGCAAAATCGTGTATCTCTAAAAGCACTGTATGTGCGCAAGAAGAATAAACATACACGAGTAGCTCTTAATTTGTGCGTATTTGTGACAGAATTAGATTTAAGAAAATATTTATAACTTTCAAGTAATCGCGCTTTTTCGAAAACCCGAAAAAATAAAAACGTAAGTATAGGCTCGCTGAAAACTTATAATAACGACTTGACGCTTATAATAACCATAAATAGTTTCAAAAGTGTACATGCAACGTTATTGAATAATATTGCTAATATATAATGCTGGTCCTGCTCCACAACGCCACTAGGTAACCACTAAGGACTCAAAGTAATCTGTTAGCATTTCGTCATGCACATGTGTGAGTACTGTGTACCTTTAAACTATAATGATCATTTTGGGCAGGTCTTTGACTTGGAATTACCCTGGCGATTGGGGATGTCATGCTCACTCAAAAGTCTGGCTGATGGTGGCGCATGCGTTGGATCATTTGGCTCCTTTAAAAATGGTTGAGCCGAATGGTGCTAGCGTATGCGTCATATTCGTGAACGGGCGCCGTCAGCTGAGACTGGTCATCTCTCGGCTGCCATGGTTTATTTTAATTGTTGCTTTTTTACTCCGGACTCTTTTATCCTGCACGTCTTTTACATCGTTCTCACATATATGTATAATTTCAATATGAATGATGTAACCATAATTTTGTAACAAAATATTATTTTTAAAAGAGTGTCCGTGGAGTTTCTTGTACGTTCTTCTCCATGGAGATTACGCTTTGGAACGTGCAAATAGCTTCATCTTTTTGACCGACCGACCTTGACAATTCAAAAGTGCCTGTAAATGGTCTAATTGAAATAAATGCCGTACTAACCTAACAAGTAATCAACTGTATTGTTTGAAGAATTTAATTAGTTTCTGCAGGAATCTTCGCTCCCTCTATTAATTAGTAAAACAATGCACACTTGCTTCTCCAATCTACTTTGGACATTGGCAGAATAGTCGACATCGGCTTTGTTTGCCATAGGTATATAAAAATAGAATAGAATTGAAATAAATGCTTTGACTTTGACTTTGACTTGACATTGCCAAAAGTCAAAACGACGGTGTTATAACCTTGACGGCGAAATACAAGAAACCGGCTCGACCCAAAACGTGTTAATTAGTGCGTTTAGTCAAAAATCTCTACCATGTTAGGCATAGTTTTAATTCAAATAGACACTTTAATTGGAATAGAGCTATATTTTGCATCAAAATATTTTAGCAATAACTTTTACGAAAAAGGGCGATTAAGTACCTACTTGAAAGTTAAAAATATGTTCTTAAGAGCGCTGTTACAAATGGGTAGTCAAATCATGACTTTTTAACACAAAAGTATGTTTATTAAATAAAATGCTTTGCAATCTTAAAATGTTTTCTGAGCGTTTTGTTGATAGAAGTGCATGGTACGATTCTGAACTATAAATATAATTTTGGATAGGTACAGTTTCTCAATAAATGTACCGAAGTAAAAAAAATCATTTCGGGGTCTCGGGAATCTCTGGGTGGAGCGGAAGGGAGAGTCTGACTCTTACTGACTAAAACCAGTGTTCCTTCTATTTCGCAACATTCGAGCCGCAACATTTGAAATTGGCCTAGGTTTTGTTGATCGCATTAATTGTAATGATGTCAGGTTGAATATTTTGGTTGATTGACTAAGAGTTGTATCCAATAATATTAAAAAGTTTTGATAGTGTTAACAATTGCCCCACACTAGGAATTTCTCCTGTATCGTAGGTGCGTTTACATACATATAAATTCACGTACACAAACAGCCAGACCCGGAACAACTATCTGTAGGCCATACAAATATTTGTTCCGTGCGGGACTCTAATTTCGGAAGTCTGTGTTAAATTACGAAGAAACAACCAAAAACCCCGACTTCTGAAATTCGAGTTATTTTATACTCTGTATTGTTCGGTAAATCGGTTCATAAATGACGGAGACATGAGGTAATAAACAAAAATAATACAACCGAATTGAGAACCTCCTCCTTTTTTTGGAGTTGGTTATAAAGACACTTAACTTCTGACTTGAGCCGTGTTGGGAGTTACAATACTCGAAATTACATTATATCTAAATGTGCACTAATAAATAAAATAATAGGTCTGCATCGATCTAAAAGAGATCTATGCAACAGATGAATTCAAAGTTGGCACTTGGACATTCAGGCATCCTAAGGGTTCAAATTTGTTAGAACAACAGGACATAAAATTTTGCGCACAAGGTAAAGATTAAATGGCTAATGAATTCAAGGATTTATATCTATCCAGGATCATCATTTATCATTTGCCTGCCATTAACCCACTTTACTTGGGGTTGGCACACTAAATTTTTTTCTTTCATTCTGTCCTGTCGGCGGTCACACTATAACTCCCTTTTCTTTCGCTCCTCACACAATTCATCCATCTTTTCTCTGGCCTCCCTCTCCATCCATCCACATTTACTTATAGTTACATGCATTTCATCGCTCCTCTTCACATGACCATACCAAGACAAGCAGTTCCCTTTCAACTTTTCCGTCACTAGTGCCACTTTTAAACTACCTCTAATGAACTGAATACCTACTGTTTTGAATTACCTAGCTACTGGGTTTAGTGAATTTTGAGTCTTAGTATTTATATGAGATGCTTTATTATTTCCTATTTTATTCTTCTATAAGTACTTAAAATAATTAGATTGGTATGTACAAGGAAATTACAACTATAATTCTGGGATGTAACATATCTTATGTATGATGAATCCAGGTGCAGGTTAACTCATTTGGCCACTATGCAGTGAAGTGGTAACAAACAGACAGTCATATTACAGGATCTCTTTGTCTTGTCTTTAAGAGCGCTGTTACAAATGGGTAGTCAAATCACAAAAGTATGTTTATTAAATAAAATAGGTACATTTTCTCAATAAATGTACCGAAGTAAACAAATTGACATCGGACATTTATTGAGAAACTGTACCTATCTAAAATTATATTTATAGTTCAGAATCGTACCATGCACATCTTATCAACAAAACGCTCAAAAAATCTAAAATTAAGTATTCGTATGCATTCTACTTCCTTCTTTGATAAATCATTTAGTATACAAGCAGCACGTTTATGGAATGCATTACCCATAGAAGTAAGGCGTGCTCAAACGCTACCAGCATTTAAAAAAATGGTGAAAGAGCATTTCTTTTCACTCTAATTTTTTCACTCCTTTCCCAATTATATATTTGATATTTATTAGTATATTAACTGTTATTGTATTTGTGTATTTTATGTTATTATGTATATTTAGTATTATTTAGAACGTTTGTACACTGACAACCCTAAATCTATCTCCTTTCGTTCAGTCCATCCAAAGGTTGTCTATAAGAGATTGCCTTGTGCAATAAGACCGCCCATTGTACACTTATTTTTATAAATGTTTGTCCTGTTCTTGTAATGAGGTGTACAATAAAGTATAAAATAAATAAATAAATAAAACGTTTTAAGAATGCAAAGCATTTTATTTCATAAACATACTTTTGTGTTAAAAAGTAATGATTTGACTACCCATTTGTAACAGCGCTCTTAAGGCTTTTGTATTTAGTTTTGTTGTTTTGATTGTTTGTAGAACAATTTATTGGCCTGTCAATGCTAGTGTTCAACCAAAGAATGGTTTGGGGCCGAAACCAATGAACTGGCTATCACCACAACTGAATTTGTTAGAAGATTAGGCAAAGGTGTTAATTTTAGCTAGGCTGAAATTTTTGTAACAGTATGGTTTTAGACATTTATTTTCTCAAAAGATTTTACTTAAAAATACATGAAGCCGGTTGGCGCAGTGGGTTAGTACTATGACAAAATTACATTAAAATTTCTTTACACTTTTACTAAAAGGGTAGTTGCAGTTTATTTTGAAAGGATAACCTTAAGATCTGATCTTTATTTTGTGTAAAAATATCTTTAAGTACCGAAGTACAAATATTGACATCTTCTAGCTAAAATAATTCAGAATAGAATAGACTATTATTAGTAAGTAAGTAAGTTATTTTATTTGCAAAAAATGTGGTAAAAAGATGTTACATATGTTTTTGGTGCAAGACACATTACGCCATAATATGATAGCATGCAAATATTTAGGTACACATAAAATTTAATGAATGTTGTTACACACATCATCAATAATTTATTGACCTGCCAATGCTAGTGTTCAACCAAAGAATGGTTTGGGGCCGAAGCCAATGAACTGGCTATCACCACAACTGAATTTGTTAGAAGAATATTCTTGTAGTTAAAGGTGGTTTAACTTCTTTGAAACGTTTCTTATTAGATTTGGGTGTTTTCCTACAGGAATATTGTACAACATAACCAAAAAAATATCAGTAGGTAACCCATAGCCATAGGGTTTTGTTAATTAGCTGTTTATACTAAGAAAAGTAATTGTATGACTTACCTGAGATTTGTTTACATTGTGTTTTTATACCAACTGATAGCAGCGATAAACTTCTTCTCAAGAAATTCATCTAAAAAGAAAAATAACTGTTTTATAAGAGCATAGGATTTCATTTAGGTACTTATTTAATTCGGCGTAGTGCTTAGTCAACTATACGCTTTACCTTTTTATATAGTTAATTAACAGTACAGACTGTGAGTAACAATTAATTTACTGACAATATTTATTTTCCTAACAAAATAAAAAGAAAATCATGCTTTTTTTTTAATTCATCATAACCTCTCTTCTTCCATTTTACCAAGTGACATGACAAATAATGACAATGACAATGAGTGTCAAAACTGGCAATCGAAATAACAGTGTTGCTTGCTCTAAAAGTTCGTTGGTAAGTTATAGTTTATCATTTACGTGATACTCATACAAAATATTTTGCTGAAAAACCAAATTAAACACCTACCCATTTTTACATTATAGATTTTGTTAGTAGGATTATGTTGAAGCACCCATCTTTGCTTGATGTGGCAAAACGATTCCGTTGCGCCATCTTGCGGGTAGTAGAGGCATAATTCTGATTGGCAGTATGTAGGTAATAGTGTACTTTTAAAAAATGCTTGTAGATGGCAGTTTTGTGAGATGCTAAAAAATAATATGAATATTTTTCTATGCATGGAAGTGAGTAAAGATGGTAAAGCCGTTTGCATACCAAGAGCTAAGCTAATTAAGCTTGTACTTAGCCAGTATACTATTGTAGACTTTGCTTGTACTGGTTAATTTACAACACCACTAAGTGTAACTTATACTTTAGAGTTTGTAGTACGATGATAAGCAAAGGTAGTCTACAACCTGCTCAAACATCGTTCCCTCGAAGGAAGGAAGTGTTGCGAGGCGGTAGCGATAATAGGTATTAGTATTACCATGGTATTATCCGATATATTACTTTCCTTATTTTTTCCTTCCTTGGTTAATATACTATATGTACCTAGTGCACCTACTTCTATATATATAAAAGTACTCTGTGACCTACTCTTTGAAGCTATCGCGACTGTCAATATTGACAAGATGGACGTCGAAAAATTAATAAGATTATTTAAAAGTCAGCCTATTTTATACGACAGGCGTCATAATGGTTATCAAAATTTCTTAAAAAAAGCCAAAATAAGTATGGGAAATGATTGCAACAGAAATGAACGAATCAAGTGAGTACATGACTATCTTAAAATATCCTATAAGAAGTCCAACTGGGATTCGGGGACCCTATGCCCAGAGTGTCTCCTACTGGGGACAGTCCTACCTGCATAGGATTCACCTGTCCGGCCCCGGCAACACACCGGTGTGTCGCGAATTAATCGCGAATTTAATGTTTATTTACCTATTACATAAGATTTACTTTATATTAGGGAATTTTCACATGTTGGGCTTGAGCGGTTAATTCATAATTATACCTAGGTCACAAAATGATAATGGTGGGGGGGGGGGTCAACCACCCCCCCCGGGTTTGAGTTAAAAGTGTTGATTGAGACTGGTTGGGTACAGACGAACAATTTCAAACACTTAGGTTACCAACAAATACTACATGATTTGGTAAAAAATATTTTATTGTTTTAAGCTGAAGAGCTACGCACAAAATGGAAGGGTCTAACAGACAGTTACAAAAAATATCACAGACAAGCTGAAGATTTAACAGGAGGCAAGTCCAACAACTGCACAAGATACCACAAATGGTGCTGGACAGAAAATCTACAGTTTTTGGAAAGTTGTGGTTACAAGCGGAGTAAGTCATCTAGAGTAAGAATAAATTCAGCGTCACTTCACGACTGTTCGTTGGAGGGCGCGATGCCGGCGTCGATCCAGCTTGTTTCTACTACAAGCATTCCTACAAATCCGCCGTTAGGAACTGATATAGTTTATCTGGAATCTTTAGAAGCATTGCCAAAGGACGCTACTATATCAACGACAGCGGTGGCGGAGTCTACTCGCTTTTTTGAACCTACGTTCAAGTGGAGATCATCCTCAACAAAGAGAACTTGCTGCCAATCAGCTGACGATGGCGACAGGGTACAGTTCAAGCGTTCAAAACTCGTTGAATCATGCCAAGCCATCGATCTCCTTTTCCAGAGTTACGCTGAAACATTCAAGAGTTTCTCTACAAAAAAGCAAGTATTACTAAAAGTAAAATTAGCTAAATTGTTTGCTGATGCAGAGCTGGCTGAGATGAATGAGCCTTCGGTGGTGTTTTCTTCAGCCAGTGTTACGGATGAACATGACTATGCGTTTGGTAGTGTTGTAGACCTCGAGACAATGAAGCACTCGCCTGATAGTGACATCTCCAGTATTGATTGATGATAACGTATTCGAAGGCTGCTGATGCTGCGTTGATGAACCGGGTACAACTTTCACAGTATATTGTGAATATCTTTAATGTAAGGCAAGTTTCATGTGGTTAATTTTTATAAGGAAACAATACCCGTAACAATAAAGCAATGAAAATTATTTTATTTTTGATTTTGCTTCTATATATGATTCACGAAATCACGAAAAAGGAAAATGTAAATATATATCCACAACTGTAACTTTATTGTTCCAATAGGTATGTATTTTAAAGAGATGGTGTTTATTGCAATGAGTATACACATAGGTACAACATAGGATGAAAAGTAGTTGTATACAAATTATGATCGATTTTTTTTTTTTTTTTTTTTTTTTTAATTATTGATAGGCACGCGCTTGACCACTATCTCACCTGATGGTAAGCGACGATGTGGTCGAAGATGGAGCACGCTTGCCTAGAAGTAACCTATTCACTCTTGACTTAAAGACTCCCAGGTTGTAGCTATCAGGAAACACAGACTCCGGCAGGGAATTCCACTCCTTAGCGGTACGCACAATGAATGTATTCCCAAAACGCTTTGTGCGTGTGGGTGGGATGTCCACCATGTACCGGTGGCGCATCGCCGTACGTCTTGTGGTCCGATGATGGAACGGGCTAGGCGGAATCAAACTATGCAATTCCGTTGCACACTCTCCAAAATGCAACCTATAGAAAACCGACAGGCTAGCAACTCGGCGTCGATGCTCGAGACTTTGGAGCTTCGACTCGACGAGCCTATCATTGCCGATGATCCTCTTGGCTCGTTTCTCTATTGACTCAAGGGCATCAAGCTGGTATCTGGCAGATCCGTCCCAAAGATGCGAGCAGTACTCCATACACGATCGAACTTGCGCTTGATAAAGTTTGAGCAGCTGTTCCGGCGTGAAGTACCGTCGCACCTTTGCTAGAATTCCCAACTTTTTGGCAGCCACTTGAGCCTTTGCCTCTATAAATGTGCCAAAATTGAGGGTAGATGTCAACGTAACACCAAGAAGGTCAAGTTGGTCGGTTATCGGCACGGTTACACCTCGGAAAGATGGAGCTGGGTGGAATTGGCTCCTTTTAGCGGAAAAAAGACACGCCTGGGTCTTAGCAGCATTGAACTTGACCAGATTGGCATCGCCCCACTCTGAGACAGCCTGTAGGGACAAGTTCAAGCGCTCAACCATAGCCACTCGGAGAGACCGGATCTGCGACCCACCAGCTCGTGCGTTAGACACGTATCTCTCAGCAACAGTACTGTCGTCTGCATACCCAAAGGTACCGGGTTTTAGCAGATCATTAATATGCAGCAAAAACAATGTTGCCGAGAGCACCGACCCCTGAGGAACCCCGGCATTAATATCCAGCAGTCCAGACGAGCAGCCATCTATGACCACTCGGATAGACCGATCCCTCAGGAAGTCTGCAATCCAATCACACAATACGGCGGGTAGACCGAAGGAAGGAAGCTTACCAATAAGGCTTTCGTGCCAGACCCTATCGAAGGCTTTCGAGATGTCAAGAGAGACCGCAAGTCCTTCCCCATGTTTCTCGATGGCCTCACTCCAGATGTGAATGGCATACGCTAGAAGGTCCCCAGTGGACCGATTTCGGCGGAAGCCGTATTGTCGGTCACTAAGGATATCGTTAGCTTCTAGGTATGCCAGGAGCTTACCATTCAGCACGCGTTCCATACTCTTACAGAGTATAGAAGTTACTGAGATGGGTCTATAATTAGCTGGGTCAGCTCGACTACCCTTCTTGGGCACGGGCTGCACGTTAGCTTGCTTCCAAGCCATCGGCACCTTACCAGTCTCAAACGAAAGGCGATATAGGCGTGTCAAGATCGGAGACAACTCAGGCGCGCAGGTCCTCAGTACAATTGCCGGTATCCCGTCGGGGCCACTAGCCTTATTCACGTCAAGGTTACGCAATACCCTACGAACGTCCTTCTGATGAATGCGAATGTTCGACATACTCGACTCACATCCAACAGGAGAAGCAGGGGGCCTCGCGCCACCAGGATCAAGACGCGAATTTTCCGCAAACAGAGAAGCAAACAGGTTCGCTTTTTCCTCTGCGGAATGGGACAGCGAACCATCGGGTCTCAGCAGTGGTGGTAGTGAGGGGCGGCAGAAGTTCGATTCAACCGACTTAGCCAGGGACCAAAACGCCTTACTGCCTGCTGGGTATGAAGCAAGTTTGTTCCCAATTCGGCTAATGTGGTCAAACCGAGCCCTCCGCAACACCTTCTTGCAGGACTTGGCAGCCCTGTTGAAGGCTCTCTTCTTCTGACTCACGTCACCCGCTTTGCGCGTACGAGCGTCGACCCATGCTAGGTACGCCGCATGTTTGAGCGCATCGGCGCGATTGCACTCGGCACCAAACCATGGACGAGCCACGCCAGATATTGCTACGTCGGAGAACGGAATGAAATACTCCATTCCCCGCCGCAACACATCCGTCACGGCGTTCGCGCACGACGAAGCGTCAGTCGAAGAAAAGCAAGTAGGCTGCCAAGGATAACATGCGAAGAAAGATCGCATGCCGTCCCAATCTGCTGACCTGTATCGCCAAACCCGCCGGGTGCCTCTAGGGCTAGGATCGGGCGGGGAGTAGACGGACACAGATTTCACCAGACAGTGGTCGGAACTTCCTAGTGGTGAAGAAATCGACACTGAGTAGCGGTCTGGATCTGTTGTCAGCAGAAGGTCCAAGCAATTGGCTGTGTGCGAATCAACATCCGGCACCCTCGTTGCCCCCTGGACCAGCTGGGTGAGATTTAACGCTAGCGCTAGCTTTCGCGTCTCTCGTCCAGCATGGTCTGTGCACTGGTATGGGAAGAGCCACTCCTGATGGTGGGCGTTGAAGTCCCCCAGTAACACCAATTGGGCAGAAGGGTAACGCTGCTGAGCCGCATCCGCCGCCTCACTGAGGTGTTGTGTGAGCCCAGTTGTCTCCAGATCCCCGCTGTGCGACCGATAGCCACAGGCATAGACTATTTTATCTAGGCCAGTGTCCACCAGAACCCAAAGCGTTGAGAACCTGGAGTCCTCAAGGTTGCGGAGACGCCGATAGCAGATATCGTCCCGGGCGTACATACATACACCCGCGCGTGGTTTAAAATAGTGCTCCAGGGTAAACCCTGGGTAAGTGAGGTACGACACGTCTGACGGACATCCGATCTGCGTCTCCGAAAGGAACAGGAGCGCTGGTTTCTCAGTCTCCAGGTGGTGATGGACTGCGGCGAGATTTGAGTGCAGACCTCGTATATTACACAGGTGCACTTTGTGGGAGAGGGAGTGCTGCCGCTGTACAGCCTTTTTCATTTTGTTCCTTTTATTCATTTTGAGTGAAGGAGGTAGAGGAGAAGGAAGTGAAATGAGGTTCCATGCTGCTAACCCTCAGGCACGTTCTGACAGGACGGCATCATTGGGGGACTAATCTGGAATAAAACACTTGCGATATAAAAAAGGATTAGCAATAAAAGTGTCGTGTTCTTTTAAAGCACGTTTTATTGGAAGATCGCGCCCTGACAGGCAAATGAATAAAACAATAGGCAGGCACTGCTGCTAAGCTTTTATTTCTCATACATTTAGGATTAAATTAAAAACTTCTGTCGTAATCCAGTCAAGTTTTATTAGGCCGCTTCGCGAGTATTTGACTTTTAACATTTATATTGGATTTTTAACATAATCCCTCCAAAAGTGAGTCTTAAACGATTCCTGCTTGATACCTAAGTACCTATATAAATTGTTGGCAAGGTTTTTATTTCTTTGGTGACCTTTTGATAATATTATCCTGAAATGAAATGTGCTGACGTTTACTGAACGTAAATGGTTTAACGACTGCTATTGTGCGAGTTTTTTGTCGGCCATATAATGTTCTAGGTGACAGGCAGAATTCTGTTGAATGACTCCAATAGCGTCTGCGAAGTGCGAACAGACAGCCTAGGGCTCTACTATGACGTGCCAGTGCCATACTGAATCCGCAAAAAAATGAAAAATTGTGAAAAATATATTAATACTTAGTGCTAAGCGGCGTGTGATTAAGAATTATGCAGTGTCACCCGTCTTCTACTGGAAATTAACTTGTTGTTCCATCTAACTACAATGTATCATCGAGGTAGGAAAGAAAACAGCACAAGATATTGTTATTAGTTAAGAACAGAAATCGGTGTCCTATCACGAAATAAAAACAAGAAACATAGTACAAGTAGTTTTATTTATAAATTTTATTAAGTAATTAAATTATAAATAAACGTAATTAATAAAATTACAAATCTGCATCTTAACGGCTAACGGTCTTATTGGAAGATGAACTGTTCATGGATGAAGTGTTCGACGGCTTCATTGACATTGTTGTAATCGGGGTGGCCGAAGGAAGACACCTTGATCTGGCAGATGTACGGCTGGCGCAGGTGGCACCAGTAGTCACGGAGCCCGGGGTTTACCGCGTCCATGCCGGCGCAGTGGGGCTCAGCCGGATCGTCGCTGTTGGAGGGAACAGTTCATTATGCCAACGTGCCTGGGCAAAGAAACAAGGGGTGGATTGTGTAGAAGACGAAATGGGAAGAAAAGGAGTGACGGCTTATACAATGACAACCTACCAGATTTTACGTTCATCATCATTACACTCATCATTATGAACAACTTTTACGATGGGACCAACCCCTAAATCGCGAGAGATAATCGACTGCCCCATACATTCATGTGCACGTAACTTGACAAAATGTACTGAACTGCTACAATCACCCTTTTTCAGGTTTTGCGTTCATTCTGTTACCTAAACCTGTCGAGACGTATGGAAGAACGAGTTCATGCAAAATTGGGATGAGGCCAGAAGGGAGGATGATGAGTCAGTGATGAAAAGAGAGAGTAGTTACCTAAATCCATGACTACTGGCCCAAGCGCTGAAACCTGTATCTTTGATGTTCTCACCTGAAAATCAAAAGAGAAACTATTAACTATTGACATTACAAAGTTCTGCTCGACAGCAACGGTATTATCTTGTTTGATGACTATGAGTAGATGGTTTGGTTTTCCAATGGAACAAAACCGGTATCTTTCTCCTCTTATTTAAATGTGTGTCAAGGTCAGTTATCCACAGACGTAAGGTAAACCTCTTCGGTAGACAGTAGCGTGTATGACCGCAACTGCCATCGAAGTACTTAAGAATCGTTGGAACTTTACCATCGACATTCCTCCATATCGTGTAGTCCTCAATATTGTTGATGCCGAGCCAGACCAGCAGCTTGTAGCTGGTACCCGTGATCTGCGGGTAGTACATGCCGCGCACCAGCTTCTGGAGGAACTGGAACTCATCCTGCAACAGAAAGTTACTGGGAATTAGTTTTATGTCTTAGTACCTAGCAGTGGTCGCTTGGCCCAAAGCTTGGCATCAAAGTAGACGTCGGCGACATCAGCATTGCGAGGCCCTTTTCATTTATTTGAAATAACCCGCATTGATTGTTTTACACAGTTTTTATTTTTAATATTATGGCATAGCAAACGCATTTCAAGTCGCTTTAATTGACATAGGTAACTGAGAACGCAGATAGAAAAACTATCTTGGCTTATTTACAGACCCACTTGAGACGCATCTCATGTTAGTCTGTGAGAAATTTCTCTCTGATGATGCATGATGCCTGATTACTGATTACTGTTGATGTGAGCATGATTCTCATCATCATCATCATCATCAGCCAATTGCCGTCCACTGCTAAACGTAAGCCTCCCCCAAAGAGCGCCAACCATCCCGTCTTGAGCAGTCCGCATCCTTCCGCTGCCAGCCACCTTCTTCTAATCATCGATCCAACGTGCCGCAAGGCGTCCCACACTACGTTTGGCCATACGCGGTCTCCACTCTAAAATGATTTTACCTCTTCCAAATAGTTCTGTGCCGTTCATGGATTTTATTAAATAAGTCCATAAGAACTTGACAAAGTTTCTTGCGAGGCCCCCTTAGGCGCGAGGCCGTCAGCGGTCGCCGACGTCACCGACGCCTAGCGCCGCCCCTGGTACCTAGTAGTAGTTTGGTGTTCCATATATTATCTTTGCATCAGATAATGGAGTTCCATCTCTTCGTGCCGGGTGCATGGCTATAGGCTGGCCTACCATTACAAAGAAATGTGGGTGTACCTACTACAGGTACACTCTTGCAATCCACTGCTACGTGTTTTCTGATAGTTACAATCTGGCGGTATTTATGTCAAGAGTGAATATATAGGTTACTTCTGGGCAAGCGCTCATCTTCGACCACATCATCGCTTACCATCCGGGTTTCCATACGCTTTCTGCACGATTTGGCAGGATGTGCAAGGATAGGTTTACCTCGTTAGCTGTAAGGTAATTTCTTTTCGAGGCGAGCATTCGTATTCACATGGCCGCGGTCAAGTCATATGTTTGGAATCTTTCAAAAACCCACTTTGAACCAGGTAGGTATCATAATTCAGTGGATCTCATTTAAAAGTCATAGTGTTACCTAGGTGTTCAGTTTTGCGGAATTTGCTCGAAAGAGTCACGGCGGCTCTGGGGGCCTAACTTTTTAAGCGCGAAGTCCGTAGTAAGAATGAATGACAGCACGATTTGACAGTCGCTCTTAGTTCGGGTTCGGGACTAATCGTAAGTCCGTAGGTGATACGGAGTAGAATACTTACGCCCGACACTAAGACCGAAACTACGGACTTCGGGCTTAGAGAGTAGACCCCTTGGAACGTAAAGGGCATTAAGAGGAATACGGATGGGTTTTAGTCAGTAGGAGTCTGATACTCCCGACACTAAGACCGAAACTACGGACTTCGGGCTTAGAGAGTAGACCCCTTGGAACGTAAAGGGTATTAGGAGGAACACGGATGGGTTTTAGTCAGTAGGAGTCTGATACTCCCTTCCACTCCGCCCAGAGCGGAAAGAGTCATTTGACGATGTAGCATCCTGAAAAAATAATACCTAGGAGTAACCGCTGAACAAACAGATTTGCAACATTGCCTCTTCTTGTAAACTTTAAAGCGAATGACAACTTTAAGTTCAGTCGAGGACCTGCGTTATTAGGCTATATAGCTATATAGCTATATACCCAGTCCTTTAAAATGAAATTAAAGAGCGTATCGGCAGTCAAGCTGCGAGTCACTGTCGACCCTGCTGCCATTGTACAACTTATTTCTTTAAAGTCTCGCCGGCTAACTTGGATTGCTTTTCGTTCAGTCTGTCACTTAACTTTTTCTTGCTAACACTCGAGTTACGCTGTTCACTTTGAAATGGTTTGTAGGAGCAGAGTAGTTCAGGTGCTTTAGATGGTATTTTTTATTATGGTTTGAACGACATGAAAATACTTGGAAAAGGTAAAATCTTTAGGCATTTCTAGTAAATACCTATAGATACATATTTTTATGAGGATTTTAACTAAAAGATTTTATTTCTGATTTAGATGCGAGTTTCGGCTACCTTAGTAATGCTGAGTGGATGATCTAAACAGGGCAATATTTTGTTGTTAGGAATGAATTGCGTGGTGATGTCTGCAATGAGACAGTAATAGGCTGATAACATAGATCTGCCTGCCTTGCAGGGCATTTTGGGCTCTACAGTGGCGATCGAGTATCGGAAGTCGCAGCGGCGCACCACAAGATGGACTGATGATCTGTTGGCAGTCGCGGTACACCACTGGCCGCGAGAAGTATCGGGCCGGTCAATGGGCAGACGCTTGAGGGAAGTCTTCGTCCAACATTGAATGTCTTTCGACTGGAAAAATGATGAATGATAACATTGATGACTCACATGTGATTTAGGCACAGCGAGCGTAGCGCCGATCTTCTGACATTCCTCTTTGGCTCGCACCCACTGCTGTGCCTGGTACATCACCTTGTATGCCTTGCGCGCCGATTTGTTTATGATGAACCCTGGAAATAAATGAGACGATTTCTTGTGATAAAAAAAAATGCGCAGCGACAAAGTAATGTGATTTAGGGTTTAATTAAAATGGGTAGTAATAATAACAGGTTGGCAGCTACAATGAAGTAGCATTTTAAGTATAAAGTAGCAGCTTTATATTGACATGTAAGCTTTGTTTAAATTTAAATTGGCAGTGATTTTTTGGTGTGGCAACTGAATTTATTGTAAGGCTTGACAGCGGATAAAAAGTAGAAAATAGGCTTTCATAAATTATACAATGAGATTGTTTATAAAATTAACTAAGATGAGAAGAAAATATCAACATGGTCAAAAAAACAAATAAATATTTTTGGGTGGTTTAAAAAAAAACCACGAAGGGGATGGCGTCATCCCTTTCTAACATAACCTGCCCGAGTCGGGGTGCCCCAAGTCCCGAGCTTGCTTCGCTCGCTCTTACACCTTAAAACACCAAAATGTTTGTGCTATCTTATAGTAGCAGCCATTATTTAGTTTTTATAGATCCTTGCCTTTTGTAATATTTAATTGCTACCAAGTTATTTTTTTGTAACCAAGTAGTTAGTCGCTTAGTAAGTTGTTTTTCGCCTCAAAAATTATGGAAAAAAATACGAGAAAATATAATCTTAATTATTTCGATGAAAGCTAGACTCAAAAGCTTGAGTAAATTAATAGGATCATTGTTAATTAATCGATAAGTATCGAAAGCGTTTTCTTGCTAGTAATTAGTGGCAGTAGCTTAGTGTAGTCACCTTGGGTAGGAGAGCCCTGCGGGGTTTCGCTTTGAACACCGACCAACGCTGCCAAAATTGTGAAGACGAGCACCCTGCAACAAAATTATGTAATGTCAGTGTGAAAATCGACGATCACTTTGGCACTCAGCTTTAATTAAATAGGAAACGTTTAACGATAGAAAAATTAGTCTGCAAATAGAAAAATATGTGGAGACAGCATTTATACTCACTTCATGTTTCAAATGTAGCTCTGTTACTTTTTAGGTCTAGCCAATTAGTTAAGTATTTGTTGTAAATTGAGAAAATTATTTAACGTCACTTTCTTCCGATATAACACTTTCTTTATTTTAACTTTTTCATTTTTTTAATACTTAATATGTATTTTTAAATTATTTAAATAAATTGAATTAACGCGCTGTCTCTTCTGGAACAATACTGACACAAGCATTAGTTGAAAACAACGTTTATTTATATAAACAGTTACAGTGAAGGCCAAGCTCACGATAATCTATCGTGATTTTTTTCTTTTAAAGAAATTTACTAATGACTGATATGACACTCTCGTTTGATCATTTAATATCATTGGTAGACATCTTGGATTTTGAAGAATTTAATTAGTTTCTGTAGGAGTCTTCGCTCCCTCTATTAGTAAAACAATGCACACTTGCTTCTCCAATCTTTGGACATTGGCAGAATAGTCGACATCGGCTTTGTTTGCCATATATAAAAATAGAATAGAATAGACATCTTGGATAAGCGTCTGAGAGAAAAGCGGAAAGTCACAAGTTAGGAGAGTTTCTTGCACGTTCTTCTCCAATCTACGTTTTGTTGGGAGTTTTTTTAGTAGGTACTTAGTTGGAGTAGTTTTAGTTTTTAAAGCTAAGTACTTAGTTTAAAAAAATTGCAGTTTTCATTTTGGTACATATTCTTGGTGTCAAAATTAAGGGTCTTTCCCTCCAGGGTCAACTTTCTCCCCTATACCCTGAAGGTATACCAACATCCCAACTAACTCAAAAATGTTGCTACTGTCTGGAAAATTTACAATTAAATAGCTAATTATTCTGAATTCGCATTTTATATTTAAAACCAAGTAAGTAGGTTCCTAATCCATTTACACAATAGATACATAGAGTAATTTAGCAAAGTGAATTACCTATTATAACAGTATTAGGGTCTTTGGCAAAACACTAACTAAACAAATTGCATTTAAACCAGGCGCTGAATTTTATTATTTTCTGAGTGGGTATCGACAAGTAGTGCTATGCATGCTAACTAGCCAATAACAGCGCGAGCCAATGGGAGGCCCTGGTCGCAGAGAGTGCCAAGTCCTGGCCATGATATGATTACACTCATTCTTATGCGTTTTTATTCACTTTGCAAGGAATATGCCAGCGTCTGTGTTCCCTTCCACATATAACCCGTCTGTCTACCTTAAAAGCAAGAGTGAACAGGCATCTTCTGGGCACGCTCGCTCCATCATAGACCTCATCTATCGCTTTCCATCAGGCGTGATCGAGGTCAAGAGCAACTAAGCCCATTACCCAATAAAAAAATAATATATCAGTAGAAAGGAAAATGTGAACTGAGTGCAGTGAGGTTTTGGTCTTTTGGACATGGAGATTTGTGGAGGTACTGGTTTAAAGAAAGTTACAAGTGTATTTCAAAGCAAAAAGCGTATGTAAAGATCGTTGTAAGCAGTGGTCTGTAGTATCTGCCTACCCCCGTAGGAAAAAGGCGTGAGATTATGTGTGTATGTACATATTATATTGTTTACCTACTTGAGGAAGATGACTCAACCCAGGAAGTCACGGGTCAAGATTCCAATAAAACTGTAAGTGATAACAAAATGTATCGAGAATCTTTCAAGTTTGTTTACTAATATTCTACAGAACATAAATAAGTTATAAAAACAACTGCTGAATAACTGGAATCTAAATAATTAAGTATGGGATATTCCAGTCCCCCAGAAACTTTTTGCCCTGTCTTCTGTTGTATTATTTTTGTGAAATAAATGTATTATCATTACTTCAATTATTTATTTAATTATAGCTGTCCAACGTTAGTTTTTAAATAATATTGGTCAAAAATCGAGAATAATACGTAAATATTTCACCAAACAATTTTACCATGCATGGTTGCGTTCAATTACAATCCAATTATTTCCCTGATTGCTGTCTGCTGATAAATTTTACCAGTCATATCGGTATCATAAAATCCAATACAAAATAAACATTTTGACACTATCTAAAAATACACTCAAACATAAATCACAGGTCATTAATTTGCTAACGGTACACAGACGTGAACTTGGCCCACCCACAGTTATTTAGCAAAAATAAATTATTCATTCGCACACTTTATCTCGACACCTCTTTTAATTTGAACACACATTTCTAATTCTCACAAAAAAAAACAAAAATTCTGCTTTGCCTAGATTTCAGCTATGAATTGAAATAAATGATTTTGGGTGTTATCTATTGATTATTTTATTTATTACTGTATTTATTTTCTAGCCTTTGACTTGGTATTATTAAACGGTTAAAACTTCACTGAGTGATGTGTCGACACTAGTAATCGATGTCGGTGACTGGCCGATGTTACTCGGAGAAAGTTTAGGTGATAGACGCTTAAACAATGATGTTCAATATGACGGCATTGTTATTTTACTGCCATAGAATAATGAGTTGTTTTGTTCCCACCAAACGTAAGTTACTGTTTACTATGATTTTGCAGATGACATAAATAAAATATTATGATAAAAGTTTTCAAAAACAACACCAAACGCGATTAGTTAATCACTCGGCTACGCTATTGTTTTTTTATGAATCTTGGTAATTGAAGTACTTTTATTTAAGTATTTTATTATTAAGGAATGGGCTAGCTCTTGACCTCGATCACGCCTGATGGAAAGCGATGGTTGAGGTCTAATATGATGGAGCGATCGTGCCCAGAAGTACTCCTACGGGTCGACGAAACACAGCAGGCTGCTTGACGCTGGACTCCCGTGGGAGGGTGGTCGCGAACCACGCGGGCGTTAGCCCTACCACCGCAAGGGAAGGATTGGCCGGTCTTATAAGATCTTCTTCGTGTAGTAAGGTCTAACGACCCCACACACCCTAGTGTCAGAGTTTCTAAAC
Organism: Melanchra persicariae; assembly: GCA_947386135.1. Taxonomy (NCBI): domain Eukaryota; kingdom Metazoa; phylum Arthropoda; class Insecta; order Lepidoptera; family Noctuidae; genus Melanchra; species Melanchra persicariae. Next base: position 20,039,339 of record OX376659.1, on the reverse strand, counting down.
CGCCTCAAGGGCCTCTGACATGGTTTGACGACCGCCATTTGGTGGCCGGGACCACCGGCTTATACGTGCCTTCCGAAGCACGGAATCATCTTTTTATCAGACAAACAGGTGATTCAAGTCTGCAATGTCCTAACCAAACTGGAAACAGTCTTTTGAGGCTGTCCAGGATGCGCCGAGCGCTCGGTTCAGTTGAGTGCGTGATGGAACAAATTGCGCTACACGAGGAGGCTCCTTTATGCATCCCACAAAGTACGTGATAATAATGTATGTTTATCTTGAAAAATAAATCAACGTTGCATCTTAATACTACGAAACTAAAGTGCTTATATTTATTTTATTTATTTGTTTACCTACACACAATAAACTTAAAAAAAGAAAATTGCATACAGATAAAAGAGCACAAAGGTACTGCTTATTTCAAAAGAAATTTCTTCCAGCAGACCTGCGACAGAAAAGTGGGATTAGAAAAGTAGACACAGTGTGTAAAAGGGCAGAAAAGGAAACTTAAAATAGACTATACTAACTTAACTAAAACATATTATTATCTATTAATAAATGTAAATCAAACTACCATAAACATACAAACAAATATACATAAATAAATTTACCTAAATAATTATAATAAAATAATACATATCGAGGATGCGTAGCGAGGGATGTGTTTGTTAAGAACCAATAGAATCGCTTGCGATGAGCGGGGCTAGGCAAATGAAGCGATTCTATTGGTTCTTAACAAACACATCCCTTGCTTCCCATATTCGCACATCTCTGGTGGAAACGCAGCTTAATACGAGTGCATCCCCTAAGAAGTCTGGTACTTCTCACATACGCAGTAAAATGACTGACATAAGCACTAAGCATCTCACAAATAGGGGCACAAACTCTTTTGGTTTTGCCCCACGCATAAAGTTCTTAATGATATTAAAAATACGATTTAAAAAGGCACTAAACAATATTTTAATTGAAAATGTTACTACACAGTTAACGACTTCCTGAATGATGAATCACTAACTGATTGACATACCTCTTGTTCCATTTGACATTATTGTTATTATTTTTGCGTTTTTTATTTCTTTTCATATGAAATTTAATTTTATTTGCATGTCGATTTGAAAATAGAATAAGGAGGACTTATTATAAATGAAGCACCCCACCACCTACTAATTACCCATATTTGCAAATAATTAAATGACTTCATTTTTTTATTTCATCACGAATCATTAAGGAACCCCTGATAATATTTTTTGCACGAGCAGGAAATCAAACAGGACAACGGAAGCGGAAACCACAATTAACAATACTGTCAATACGCAAATGTTTCTTTAATTCAAACCAAAATGATGTGTCCGTGTGATGTCAGCCTGTTTGTGTTCCACTGCAGCGTCAAGTCCCCTTCCTTCTCCCCAGATAAGGAATGAACAATGATTAAAGAGTACACTTGCTACTGCGAGACGATTATAACTCTATCTAGGTCTTACTAAAGTCTGCAAAGTCGTTGTGTTTTGGGTCTTAAATTAGTTTCAGTTATAAGTCGTCAGTCTTCAGAGCAAGTGAACCTGGACCACGACGTATACTATTGTAGTCTTTGACCACGACCATCTACTTTTCTCAATAGCTCGCACGTTTATCTATATCAAGCGAGTTCGAGGTCAAGAGCTGGCTTTTCACAGAAAAAAAGATAAAAAGCATTGGTGGTTTTTGTGTTTTCATTACAGTTATTCAAATAAAATATTTAAAAAATTGTACAATGACATAATTATATGCAATTGCATCTGCAGTGCGATTCTGTAAGTGCGTGTCAAAAAACGAAGATACAACCAAAAACGCCGACTTCCGAAATTATTATAGTTATTTTATTATCTACCTAGTGTTTTTTGTTTCGAAGTCGGTTGTATTTTTTTATATTTTTTTTTTTAATATCAATGTTGTGTTAATGTTAGTCCAAAGAGTAATTGAAATAAAATAAAAAAATAAATGTGCATAAAGAAAGTCAAGAAGCGTGTATGACCAGTTGGCATTCAATCATTGGGACCCATGTTCTCTCACTCTTTTTATATTTATTGGTCTATCTACAATTTTTACATACTTGCTTATCATAATATCAGAAGCAATATAAAATATAAACCGAGGCTACAATATTAAACGATAGACACGGCATGCAAAAACAAAATGATGAAATTATAGTATACTAGCACTCTCACGACTTTGTCTGCGCGGATTCAGTAGGTACTCCACAAATTTCAAAGCCCCCTCTACCTTATTTTTATGTATCATTAATAGCTTTTTTCAGCTCACGCCAAATAATGAATTTATTAGGCAAAATATTTTGCTACCTTGGGCTAGGTACATTATTTAAATTTTCGTAGGATCTCTATTTTTTTCGAAAATAAAATATATTTAATGTTTTAAGTTAATAAAATAGCTTTTAAATAGCGGAAGAGTTTTTAAAATCGGTTGAGTAGTTTTTGAGCCAAATCGTAACAAACAAGCAAATAAATAAATCCTCCCTCTTTATAATATTATGTTTATAGTATTAAGATTTAAGTTTAGATTAGATACATTATTGCACTGTAGATATAGGTACCTACATAGAGTTTTAACTCATTCTGATTGACCTAGGGTTGCCAACTATTTTGCAAAAAATACAGTATATTCAGGTTGGAGAAAGAAAATCAACAGTATTTCAATAAAATGAACTGTATTTTTTTTAATGTAAAAAAAAAGTGTTGCTGCTTCTCACCGAACAGCAATTTACTGTCATTTTTGAAGGCTTCATAAGCTTCACTACTGCAAGTGAAATCAAAATTAAAGTTCCTAAATGAGGAGCTCATTTTTTATTCAATTTGTAGAAGATCTATTTCTTTGCATTCATGACAGAAAAAACTCTTTATTTAAATGCTGAGGCTGGAACAGAAAACAGATAAGAATTTTTTTTTTGTAATATTTTTAAATTCATCTGAAGTGTTGAGTGTGAAATGTTTCCACTTTTTAACCGACTTCCAAAAAAGGAGGAGGTTCTCAATTCGATTATATTTTTTTTTGTGTTTGTTACCTCATATCTCCGTCATTTATGAACCGATTTGAAAAAATCTTGTTTTATGTGAAAGGATGTACTTTTCGATTGGTCCCATTTAAATTTTATCAAAATCGGTCAAGCAATTTGGCTTTTAAATTCAAATAGCTGGAAAAAATATGTGGAAAAATCATAAATGTATACGAAATTGCGTAGTTTTGCTTTCCTGTGACTTTCCAGTGGTGTGTACTACTAAAAAGTGGAAAATAAAAAAACATTTTCACAAAAAAAACAAGAAAAACACTGCAAAGTACAAAATAACTTTAATTTCGGAAGTCGGTGTTAGGTTGTTTCTTAGTTATTTGTCACCGACTTCCGAAATTAAAATTATTTAATTTCGGAAGCCAACCAACTTCAAAAAAAATACTTTGCAGTGTTTTTTTTTGAAGTTGGTTTTTTTTTTGTGAAAAAGTTTTATTATCGCCAGTATACTCATTTGAATACAATTTTTGTCTTCTGATACTCTTTCATAAATTACTTTGAACTTTGCTAATTCTGGATATAAATCATCCATTCAATCAAATGATCTACAATTTTGACATTGACAGTTGCGTTTTCATTTTGAAACGAGGGAGGCCTGCGCTGCATGCACTGCATCACGCGACTGTGTGGTGTGGCGTGCCTATAACTAAACCAGTGATGTTAAAAACAGTATTTTTATACTGTTCTTTTGTCTGGCAGTAAAAAGTATAATAAAGGGAAAAACAGTATAATACTGTTTTTCACAAAAACAGTATGGTTGGCAACCCTAGATAGACCTGTCAATCTCTAATTATTTAGTCTCATCATTTGTATGCAAAGTACATAATTATTTCTTTTGACATGTAAATACTCGTAGTGTACGTGCCCTTTCATTTCGGAGCTGAGTGGGACAATACAGAATCAATGAATTGCTAAGCTGTGCCATGGTTTCGAAATACGCTCATTTGTTATTTAATTGCAAGTTACTCAGATTAAAATATTCTTGCTCGTGTTTCGTCTGATACACGGATATTGTGATGAATGACGTTAGACTTTTCAATTCAAAAGCTCTTTGAGACGGTAAGCTTATTATGTCACCAGTTTTTTTTTGTTCTAGGAATAATCGTTGTTTGACCAATAAGCCTACCTTAAAATGTACGATAAAATAAAACATTGAAACATTCTGGGTTCATCTTGTATTTTTTTACAAAACCAGTAAGTACCTACCTACATACATTGTGGTAATTAGGGTGTCAAGACTAATAATAATAATAATAAATAATAATAATATCTTGGGACAATCAACACACCGCCATCTGATCCTAGGCAGAGCCTGTACTATGGCAACCAGACAACTGATAAACATACTTATATATTTCTAAATACATACATATTATAGATAAATTACACACCCAGATACAGAACAAATAATCGTACTCATAGCACAAAGATTTGTCCTGTGTGGGAATCGAACCCACGACCTCCGTCCTAGCAGTCAGGGTCACTAACCACTAGACCAACAGGCCACCAAATGGTGATACCTTTAAAATCCTTCAAACTGTAGGCTACAGGGCGTGCACAAGGAAACACATGCATGTCTCGCACATGTTTTAGAAATTTACATCCACTAGGAAAACATACTCACCTCTGGGAAAGCGTAAAAAAAGGAGTTTGGTAACTTTTTTTGCTGACGTATAAAAATCTAGTTTAAAATAAAGTTGACGAAACGGGAATGAATGGATGAAGAGCAAAATCTTGACGAAACGCCACTTGTATTCAGAGGGCCAATTACTACTAATTTTCAAGCAACTTTCTCATTCGCATCTCATATAAAATACAGATTTCTCAGTAAACAGTAAGAAACATTATTTTGCTGCCTAGTGCCTACGCTTGCTGCCCTTAAATCCAGATTAGGAAGAAGAATCATCCCTAGTCAATAAAACAGGAACAGAACTCTACTGAAGTTGGAAGTCATCAATAAAATTAAAGGAATATCTGTCGGCTACACATCTGGCACAAACAGCCGCTCCAGATAAAAGGAACAAATAAAACATTGCTACAATTTGTTACAATTACTAGGCATGGCACAGGAGAGGTAGAAAATCCACTCCGGGAAAAATGAAAATGTCCAGAAGATAAGTTGCGGTATTCCAAGAGTCTGGACAAAGTGTCATTCTGTCAGCGAACGTGATTGTCGAATTGCCAATCCCAATATTATATTTGTCATGCTCACCTTGTCTCGAGCCTCTTGGTGTCTAAGTGGAGTCTGACGTTGGACTGGTTAGCATGTTTATTCTTACTTTTGCCGTCCCAATATTTTGCTACTTCCTAGAAATTGTCATTGACAACGAATAGTTCGCTTCAACTGCAGTATGTTTGTAGCATGCAGTATCTATAGCCGTTTTGATACCTACTGCAGCTGATGATCGCGGCTTTGATGACCAGTAAAAAGATCTAAAACATTCTGATGTTGTCAAGTACCTACGCTAGTCGCCCTTGTCGGCTTAGATGATTTTCTCAAGGTCAGTCTGCCTATTGCGTTCACGCGGTAGTAAGCGAATCGTATATTTATTTTGTGTCATCATTTTTTTTATATAGGCTTACCTACCTAACTCGTAATATTTTTCTTTCAGGTTCATATGCGGACACAAAAATGAAAAGTCCTGCGAAAACTGGATCTTTTGCTCCTGTTTGTAGTGTGACGTTGTTGATACAAGTACACTGCGGGCCATTGCGGTGCACCCGTGTGTTTTCACGAGCCAAATATTTGGGACGTCATAATTTTATTACTACACATCCGTGCAGGTGAATTCAGGCGGAATTTTTTAAAAAATTGGACGTTCCTTTTAATGTTACTCTTTTATTTTTTAGTTTGTTAATTTAATTCTTCTTTTTTCCGGCAGGAATGTTTAATGTGACTGTTCACTGGTCAGGGGCGCAAGAGTGGTTAATTATTCGTTTGCCGATGGAAAAGTTTTAAAACTAATTTTATATCTGCTTCTAACTATAATGCGACGAGTTAGAACCAGAAATTGCCGATAGATTCGATTCATTCATTTTCAACACTTTTCCGTCTCAATAGTGTGTTGCTAACAGAGATTATTCAGGCGTTTTTAGCGCTTTTATCTGACCACTAACTACTGATAGTTACATAATAAAGTTTCTGGTTTTGGCTTCATCGTGATGAGTTATTAGGCCAAATCAAAACCAAACATGTATTTACGTTGTCAGCCTCACTAGACTTGTAAACTTTCCTTGCCAGGCAGAGGGACGAGCCTGTCTTTAGATGTAAAAATCATGAGAAATAAACAAGTCAATAAAGATAAGGAAAATAAAATAAAAACACAATTATAATAAATAATTTATTAAACAATAAATAATCCTACTCCTCACAAATTTGCTACCCAAATATATGGAACCCATGTCCAGCACCCTGACCCCCAAAGAACAGCCCGGAGCCATAGCCACCATAGAACGTCCTGAACCTATTCACTTCCTCATTGTCATTGTCATCCTTCTTCTCCATCACGGTGTAATGCTCCAGCTTCTGGTCCAACTTGTGAACGGTCTTCTGTAACGGTATAACCGACAAGTCCTGTACCGGTACCAGGTTGTGATGGATCGGGAATAGAATCGGTATCACGGACGCTGAAGTTGGGTGCGTGATGTTCGAAGTACTATGGGACACAGTCTGGGAGATTATCGGTATTCTCACATTGTCATGTGTGATTATATGTTTGACGTCTGTGTGGATTGCACTGTGGTGGATGTTTGACTGTGGCGGACCGTGGTGGAGAGGAATTATATGGAATTTTGGTATGAGGATCTGTTGTATTGGTATTGAGATGATGTTGGGGCTCTTCTTCTCTCTTGTCGGCGTGTGGATGACGACGTGTGGTATTGGCAGGGTTGCGTGGTGCTGAGGCAGTAGCATCGGTATCTCCTGGCCTGGTTTTAGTTCCCTGAACTGGCGCAGCGGTGTGTTGAGCACTCGGTCGAGCTGAGCGAGTATAAGCAGAAGAGTTAGTTTTGTCACCATCTGAAAACAAATAAAGTTTTCTATACTAATATTATAAATGCGAAAGTTTGGATGTATGGATGTTTGTAACTCAATCACGGTAGAACGGCTAAACGGATCTTGAGGAAATTTAGCAAATAGGTAGATTATAGTCTGGAATAACACACAAGAGACTTTTTATCCCGAAAGTATGTTCCCTTGGGATAATTTTCGAAATTCACGCGGGCGGAGCCGTGGGCGGAAGCTAGTAACTTATAAATATCTCTGGCACAGTTGATATTTTAATAATAATGATTAAAAATGGAACAACCCTGAAAATTACAATAAATCCGACGACAAAAGTATTATTTTGTGGAATACGTTATTGTTCGGAAATAGAACAATGTAACGGTTAAACGTTTCCATTTTGGAATTAGGGAAGTGAATGAAGGAAGCTTTATTGGAATGCTTTTGATTGTTAACTTGTGGAAGCCATCGTCTAAAAGCTTTGTAGTGTAGATAAACAGTCCCAGCCGGTCGATTCTGTCGACATCTCACGGTGTTCACCTAGGCGGAGTGAACGACAATAGAGCTGTCATTCCATCTTATTTGTATGGTTTGACAACTCACCCGTAGTGCGCCCCGCCCGGGTGTTCACTTCGACATGTTAACAGAATCGCACTGCTGTTGTGGAGTACTTTTTATAATACCTATCTCTCCTGTTAAAATTATAAGAGAAAATACACATGAACGTTTTCAGTTTACGAGTAGAAGTTGCAACCACGGAACTCTACGCTGCGCGTGGCCCAACACGCACTTGACCGGTTTTATTTCGTTGACTGTTAGCATATTAAATGTCTTAAATATTTAGGAGTTTATCACAGAACAATACCCTTATTTAGCCGAAAATTTGCTCATTTAAAATTATATACCAGCAATGTGAGTGCGAGCATTATTTCGACCAGCAATAACTCTCCGTTTGTATCAGGTGTAGCTGTTAATAACTGTCAGATGTCGGTAATGACGCGACCACCTCGTCAGTCAATACCGAGCATACCGGTACTGTACCGGTAATATTAATAGGTGTATTACACACGAGGGACATGTGCTGTCATTTGGCAGGATTATGAGGAGATTGAATGGGTTCATAATTAAGTATATTGTGTGTATTTAAGTAAGACTGAGTGAGTAAATGAATGACAACGGTTGGTTTTGTTTTGACTTTTTTTGGAATTGGAACGATGTAAGTTGTTGTAGTTGTTTTATTTATTCTTTGTCCCTTACGTACAGACGGAACTCGTACATGGTGAGAGCATGTCGTATGTACAACGCAACCTGCCGGGATGCTGATATCGACATTTTTAATACTAGAGTTGCTAAATTGAAAAAAAAATTGTCTGATAGCTTCTTCGAGCGTAAACAGTAATTTTTCTGTTTTTGTATTAAGTATTTAGAGTCTATTTTCGGTTTTATGTTTTATAGAATATTACTACATGTGGAAACTTTTATTTGAACTATTACTTACTGTGTCTCTGTTTAGTTGTAAGTTTTCCTAAGATAAATAAAAAAAAAAAAAAAATGTAGGTTTGATATTATATTTTTTGATTACTAATATTTAAACAACGATCGCATTCCCATCTCCGTCGCAATCTGTCAAAAATGTCTGGCAGTTTCCATAAATTTTTGCCAAATTCGAAATACATACGAATGCGAACATTTCTTAAAAATTAGTAGAATTGGCCCGCTGATAGGTGCGGTCTGTTGTAGACGGCATGTGGCTTCCTTTCATGTGCTGATAATCAGCAGGGTGAGTTTAGTGAAGCAAGAGTCCCACCCTGCCTCATCGTATCTCCAAAGACCGAGCGCCGTTTGAAGGTCCTCATAAAACATCACGAGCATCCACGCGAACGACGTCGCGGGCACAGCTAGTAAAACATAAATTGGCTGGAGACTTTTAAAATATGTGAATCCTGTTGGGTTTGTCCTTTCCATCGACCTCCTTATGTTCATATTATTGCCTGTCTGAGTTTACTATGGAAAATAGTAGCACGAACTCCACCAACTAGTATCCAAGTAGTACATTGAGCATTTAAACAAAGTTAAACGAACTCAATTAAAAGTTGCAACCAAATCCACCATTGACGAGACGCACTAATCACTCAGAGAAGATGAAACCAAAAACATAATCCTCTAGGACCTAGGTATTGATTCTACAGGGTGTTCCAAAAATCACTTTTCAAGCAGCCTGATGCAGTTGGTGCCATCGAATTTGTGTTATCACTTAAATATACGCCACCTACTGCATCAGACTGCTTGAAAAGTATTTTTTTAACTTTATGGTAGTCTTTTTGCGGACTGAATTTTTGAAAAACGTCAATATTAGTAAGCATATAGAACAACACTTCTGGAACACCCTCTATAGATGTAGGATTACTAGTGAGCCTGTATTAAAAGAGGTTTAAATCTCAACTTTTTCCAATATGGAACCTGCTGGGAACTAATTAGTGAGTACAAGCAGGGTGAGGGGTTGTCGATCGCCGCACAAAGGGTAGATAATCTCGTTCATTGCGATATCAGGGGCGCTACTATTTGTTTCAGAGACTAATTATAAGTGTGTTCGTTTGCTTACAACAGTGAGTTGTTAGTGGAGAGAAAATGATTAAAATTGAACAGGAATTAATGTTCACTATAGATTGAATTAGATGCTTATAAATTGGGTTTGATGCTCTTGTCCCAGTTAAGTGATCTAGTTAGATATGAAAAGGTATCCGCTGCCTAATATAACTTTAAATAAGTACTACGTAGTATAAGAGTTTTAGCTTTTGTTCGGTGACAAGAAAACTAAAATCAGAACCGTGCCCTTAGCTTCTGACATTCCATTATTATCCACGTAGGGGAGATTTCGGTGAACTAAAATATTTAGAATTTGAATCTAATGTTAAATTTACTAAGATGAGTTTTACAGTGATCGTTTCACGATAAAATGGAATTCGGGTTCAACCAATCGTAGGGTCGAATAGTGCCGGAATTCCCAAAGCACACGTCGACGCAAAAGAGTTGAGCTTCATTAAGCATTGCATGGCCCCGGCGGATCCAGGCGATCAGCAGGCAGTGTAGGCGGATTAATACTCATCCCGACTAGTGACTATCTAGAGGGTCTGGTGCGTACTGTGGATTGATTTACCGAAGGAGACCTAATTAGGAGATGTTAACGCGCACAAATTTTTGCTTGTGCGTCACGAATGCACTTTGCCGATTTGGTTGAGTCCCATCTTTTCTTAACTTTCCAAATGTTTAGGTCATTTAAGAAAAGCCGCAGCGGCCTTCTAGTCTAATCACTAAATAATATAATTTAATAATAACCAATATGAATATTCTGGACTAGCTAAATTCTTTAAAATTACAAAATGCTTAAGCAAAGCAAATTGTTTCATATGAAAATACTTAGCGTTCAAGTATTATTTTCACAACAAAGTAGCCTAATAAATTACTGTTTGTCCGGAAGACACGGTGGAGTCACAGTCATACAGTTATTTATTAGGCTACTTTTTTGTGAAAATACTTAGCGTTCAAGTATTATTTTCACAACAAAGTAGCCTAATAAATAACTGTTTGTCCGGAGGACAAGGTGCAGTCACAGTCACACAGTTATTTATTAGGCTACTTTTTTGTGAAAATACTTAGCGTTCAAGTTTTATTTTCACAAAAAAGTAGCCTAATAAATAACTGTTTGTCCGGAGGACACGGTGGAGCATACGGTAGGTAGAGGTCTGCCCTGCTTGGGCGGAGCACCGACGTGTCCTCGTCGAGGCGACCGGTGGCGGCAACCCCTCGCTTCCGGCCCTGCTTCTATTCAAGGTCTGCAACGAGGAGGCGTGGGAAACAGTCACCTCCTTCTGCGAAGTAGTAATGCTAGCGAAGGAGGAGGTGGGCTGCGTAAGGTAGAGGCAAACCTCACGCCCCAGCCGCCGCAACTGAGAGTCACAGAGTAATTCCCGGCCACCGTAGTCGCGGGCCTGCGGACAACGATAATAACCAGGCCAGGTGCTACGGCGCGTTGTTTTCACGCGCGCCTCAAAGAGATGTCATAAACTAGAAGAGGCCCCCTAGGGTCAGTACCTGCCAGGGTTGCGGAATTTGTTCGAAAGAGTCACCACGGCCTTGGAACGCAAAGGTCATAAGGAAGAATACGGAGTCTGACACTCCTTTCCGCTCCGCCTAGAGCGGAAGGATTCATTTGATCATTTCTTACCCTTAAAAAAAGTATAACTGTTTGCAGGGTCCCCCCACCTATCCCAGTACCAAAAGCTGTTCAGGGGTTTAGGCGAGTAGGCAGTATCGCGTTTATAATATTAGTTATGAAACACTAAATATCAGATAGTGTTATCTGATATTTAGTGTATTGAGTGAAATCACTCTCTCAAAATAGAAACGATTGTAGTTTTTATTATCAAGTAAATAAAACCGGAACACCGCATTATTTAAAAATTCCAACCAGTCCTGAGCCTCTACCATGAGATTTCATCGAAAAATTACTCGCTAGCGTTAAACTCGCTAGCGTACTAACGTGGATCGAACAGATTTCGATAGTGCTTGCACCATGAGATTTACAGAGTCTTACGCATTCGCTAAGGTAAGCTCGATAGATCGCGTTCTCTAGCTAACTTCACTCTACTCGATATAATGCTTCACTACTTATGTTTTGTTTCTTTCTTTCTCACTAATAAGAAGAGAGAACGGCTCTTAAGCTCAAAATGTAGTTATATCGCTATGCTAAAAATGTTAAGATAGTCAATATCACAAAATAAACCGACCAAATAAAAAAGTTGACGGTTATTGGACTACTTATGGTATTTAGTGGTTTTTTAATTTTTATTCCATATAACATGTCATGTTTTGTTTGTTGGCGTTGTGTTACAGTTGTGTGTGTGTGTGGTTTAAAAGAAGTTTACAACAATAGATTATAATTGTTTTTGTTTTGAGATAGCTGCATACCATACTAGGTACTACCTTTAGTTCTAATGAAACTCGTTGTGTTCAGTGTTGACGTCAAATCCGTAACATTATTCAATAATATAAATGCACAAATCCTCAAACGCTTCTCTATAGTGTGTGTAAAGTTTAATAAACTATCTTTCACATATATTTTCCAATTGAAATCCAACATAAAATTTCATTTTGGCTTGAAATTAACATTGTTCACGTCGTTGGTCTTCAAAATCAGCGGCAACTAACATATTCCACGCTAAATAAGCTCTTGCAGACATTATTTTGACTTTATAATACTCAAACACGTGTATAATTTTAATGTAAACTTATGTTTCACACGGCAAAATGCTAGTGAGCTACGTAACTAATATCGTAAGCGTATTGTTCGATAGCTTCTGTCAAATTAGTGACTCATGGTGCCGTTATGTATGGTGATAGCCGAAAAACGTCAGTGACCATCGAATAGATTACGTTAGGTTTTTAACCTATCGAAATGTATAGTGCTCATGGTACGAATTTTAATTCTTTCTGTGACCGCTAGGGGCGCTGTACAGTATGTCATACAAATAATTTACGGAGACGCTAGCGAGTTTTGGCTGCATAAACTCATGGTAGAGGTACTGATGACGGAACCAAAACGTAGCGAAAATAATGAAATACATTAATCTTTTTATCGGCAATAAATATCCAGTTTGTCCACACGTGTCGAATTACCCGTGACCTCCTCAATGGTAACGGAAACCATTCGTCAAGTAGAAGCTGACAAATTACCTGCTTGTCTAGGATTTAAGGAAGTTAATTAGTTTGTGTTGATTTAGAAAATTGGATTTATTAGTGTGTGTCGGCCGAATGATACAGCAGGTTTAGATTTTGATGCAGTTTCTTCATATACTTGATTGTATTGTGTCTAAGGAATCTACACTAGGTACTTAATAGGTAAGGGGCTCGAGACAAGTGAGATCCTGTCAACGGTAGCGTGGCGACGGCGATTGTCAATACGTCAAAAATGTATGGGATTGACAGATGCTATCGAAATGTCACGTGATTAAATTCCTACATTTTGGCATTTCGACAGTCGCATTCGCTAATTGAATGGCACATTGTCTAGGGCCTAAGGTCAAGCTAAAAGTGTTATTGGGTAGGTATTCCCATTGGGAATTTCTCAGCAGCAGCCCTGAGTTTGGAAGTTAGTGCCGTGCCACGCAAAGCTGTTTGTCCTTCACCAGAGTACCAACTCTACTCGCATTCGCATGTCAGTCACAATCTGTCAAAAATGTAAGGAAGTTGAGGCTTTTTTGACAGATGGCGAATGCGAATGTTGCTTAAAAATTTAGTAGAATTGGCTCTGTGATCTGAGTCATGCCGGATGGCCGTCCATTCGGACTATGAGAGTAAAGTCTGTTTGTTCACTAAAATATCTCTGGCGTACTTGGTTACTGGGGGCCTACCATGAACTCTTATAGCAGGTCAATTTTAGACGAAAAATAACCTGTCGTGCTAGTTTGTACCATGAGCGCGCCTATAGTATGCGCCAGATAAACAAAGAATAACGGTCTTTGACCCACCTATATTTACTGACACACTTAATTTCAAAAACAGAAATAATGACATAAAGCTGTCCTGAATCGACATCTATCGTGATCCTTACTGTTATAGTAATGAAAAACGATTCATAATTAACGGTCGGGGGGTACCTACGAAGAGATGTTATGGAAAGGTCAATGACCGTTATTCTTCATTTATCTGGCGCCTACTATAGTAGCAGGCAAGCCAGCGATCACGTGACCTGAACCGGTGAGCGACTAGAGTCCGTCCAACGAAAGAAGGCCCGCGGAAATAAATAAAACTAACAAGATTTGTTTGAGGATAGCGTACAGTCGCATAGAAACTAACGCCGCGGTTGCGGAACTTCTTTTGTTGGACGGACTCTAGCAGATCAAAAGTTGATATAATGCAGGTCAGCGGGAAATGCTCGTCGTACAAAGACAAAACCTGTCAGGTTAAAATGCTGTGGTGAACTGCCTTGCACTTGGCAAGTATTTTAATAAAAGATTATGGTAGGCCCCCATACGTTGAGGTAGACCACCATCGGAATCCGGTCGGTAGGTTATGTAGGATAGGTAGATGTATAGGTATTATAAGACGTTTTGTCAAGCAAGTTTGTAAGTTCGAATGTAGAAGGTAATCTCTGGAAGTGTCTGTGGTGATAAAGCAAATCGCTGAGGTAAACTTTGGACAAAATTATAACTTTACAAACAAAATTTCCTTTGTTAGCATATTTTTAAGAATACCTAAAGCACTGTAGGTACATTACCCGCTGACACTACTAATTGATATGAATGTTGGAAAGTTGTGCGCCCCTGACGACTTTGTCCACAATATTGATCGTTGTTGGCTAAAAGCGCTTTATCGCACGTTATGCGCTAAGCATAATCAGTGTTAGCAGGTAATATGGTAAGCAGGTGCGACCCAATTAATTTGAATGAAGCGCGTTAAGCTGCTGGATGGTGGTATCAACGCGACGCATGAACTAAGCTTAACTTATGCACCGGGTGAACTTGATGTGAGTTTTATTTGTGCATTTTCGACATTATGGATGGAAACTAGCTTTTACTCGTGGCTTCGCTCGCGTTAATAGATATTTTCGCTAAAAAAATAGCCGTTGTAGCGGCATTAATTAAGCCACAAAAATGAACGTCGCAGCAGAATCTACATCGGAACAATGAGACTCGCAGCGCCATCTATTTCGACAGCTGCGAACTAACAACGAAATCCTAAATCGCGATATCAGAGTTTACCGTGCGATTCGAACAGATACAACAGCCCGAATATCAACTATCGGGCAGTTGCCCACCGGACAAGGTATGCGGGACTTTACTGTCTGATCCGTAACAGAAATCTTATTGCTCTTATTAATCTATCTTATTTTTTTATAGTTGGAATTTTTATTATAGTTGGAAGTTAGGAATATATCACGGTTTGGCAGGGGTGTAGTGGTTAGCTCTACGTTTAGTGTAGTGATTTCGATGTCTACAGGGACCTTATCTTTTGTATAATAGTTGTTCTGGGTCTTGGTGTATGATCATGTGACATTGGTGACTTATAAACACACCTGACCATGATAAAGGAATATCCAAGTGAAGGGAAACTACCTAAGTATTTATAAAGTGAAGTATTCAAAATATAGGATTTATTCTTTTGTTCGAATAATGACATTAATTTACTGGAATATTTTCATTCATTTAACATTCATTTCACGTTTGGATTCTGACAAATCATCATTTTGAGTTACTGATTTGTGCAATCAATAAGTGAAATTATCATCAGTCATATTAAATCATCTATTGCTCTACTTTTACCATGAAGATTAATGGCTTCATTATTTTAATTAAAAGTTTCAAACACATTACCTTTATTTGCTGACTAATGAATTTATTTATATCTTAATTACAAATAAAAACTACTTTCATAACAGTTTTATTAATAGTTGAAGTCATTGCTTTGGATGCAATGAAATGATGGACTAATCAATTCCAATTTGATAAATTAGCAAAATGAACAGATGATAATTTGAACTGGGTAGGTAGCTAATTTAATTTCCAATTAAAATATTTGCAATGCAAATGGAAATGTTGAGTATAAAGTGTATAGCTAACCATTAGAAAAGTCTACGAGTCTGAACACCTACTATAGCTAAAAAAAGTAGTTTTAGGAAAAGGCGTGAAGTTATTGAGAAAATATAAGACCCGGAACAACTATCTGTAGGCCATGCAAATAATTGTTCCGTTCGGGAATCGAACCCGCGACACGCAGCGCAGCAGTCGATCGTACGGAACCCTAAAAATCATACAGCTTTTAATTCTAATTGTGGTATTAATCCTCATAGTTCACGCATATCATATCGTACGCTAACGAGGCGTCGGCGTCGATACTCAATAATATTTGCATAATACAGTGATAGGGTCAAACAACAGGTTTCGGCGCGGGCGCTCCGTTCTGATCCAATTGGGTGACACTGACGCGAGGACGCGTCCTAGGGTAGGTAGGGTGGAGAGGGGACTGTCGGTTTCATAGGTAGCTGTATAACTATAACTGAACTAAACTAATAAAAGGCGTTAAAAAATCAACTGTAAGAAATTAAAGGAGTTGTTTAGAATAACAAATAAAAATTAATCTCGAAAAAAAATTATAATACAGACTGATTTTTTAAAGTGTGCGTGGATGGCCAAATCCGAAACGATGAGGAATATCGAAAAACAGTGAAAGGAGTCCAAGCCGAGCCCGACTTCGATGAAAACTGAAACTGCATCATTGGATTTTTGAAAAATCGATATTCCTAGCCAGGAAACGAACTGATTGATTTTGAAAAAAATTAACACCATCCAAAAGTTTTACTAATAAAGATCAAATTCTGGGAAGGAATAATGGCATGGCAAACTGAAGGAAAGACTAATTTTATTTTATTTTTTTTTCATCGTCACACATCCGTCATTTTCTTTTTGTATATAAGAAAAAACTTTCAACACTTTATGGTCACGTACGGCGTTGGTCATATAATATAGCGTTTCCAAGAAATTCTCTTCCAAATCTTCTGAAAAAAAATCTAGACCATTTTTTTCTAGTTTTCCGCGATATTTCACTTTTCCGCGACATTGTTACGCATCACGTTTTACACCTATGTTCGGTGTGTCGTATCTGCGTGTCGCCTGAGCTACCGGTCGCGCTCGATATACCGCACGTGGCGATTAATTACCGCTTGTTATGCGCCGGTCATTTACTGCTTTACGTAACGTTGCAGGACCTTCGACGATAATGGATTTTTCGAATGAATAGGATTTTGGTGGATGATTGCTGACAGAGCCCTCTTTACTCCACTCTGCAACTGATATCAAAATTTTTGATAAGCACCTACTACCATAAACGTGACCAATTCTCCCATGAAGCGTACCGAGCAGCTGTTCCAGGCGACTTCAAACTAGAGCTGGCGCAGAAAGAAAGCGAGCGAGTGCCTCTATGGTAAAAAAATATGGTTTACAAGAGTGGGGGGCTGGCTGACCTTGGCACCCGGCACCAAACATGCTTAAGACAGCCTTGAGAGCTGAGGTAAGGTACCGCAGTTCTTTGTGGGGGGGAACTCGAAACATCGATCAAAAACTTAAAAAATATAAATCGATAGGTGTTCCTATCCTTAGATTTGACCGTGGACTTCGTCTTGGTGTTTCTTCTCAGAGTAGTCAGCTTGGAAACACCAGCCTCATCTAGTTTAAATTGTCCTGTATTCCTAGATTCCTAGTAAAAAGCTTAAGTATAATTTATTATGAACACATACAAACTTAAATCACGCCAGTTATTTGCAGATAATTAATAGTTAGTTATTCAAGCCTAGGTTTTGATATTTGCTGTGTTGTGTAAACTCAGAAAGTGTAACATCGCAACAACTACTAGCCTATATTATATATCAAAGTATAACTTTCCCTTGATTAAGTTTGTCTAAATCCGAGCCGGAATTAAGTTAAATATACATTACATTCAATCAGGGAGTTTGATCGAAGCCAAGTTAAGATTAATTTCGGAGCGGAGTTTAACTTACGGTTTTTAATTATGATTTCAGGTTTACGTTTGTTTCGGGCAGAGATTTAGAGAGGTTCTTGTTTGAAATAGAATGTTATAGCTTTCCCGCGGTTAACTCTTGTAGAAACCCAGCATTTTCCGGGATAAAATGTAGCCAATGGCACTTACACATAGCTGAAGCGAAGCTTTCTGACCAGTGAAAGAATTCTTGCAATCGGATCAGAACTTTTAGGTACTTATTACGTGATAACATACAGATGGACCACTTTGTAATCCAAAAAAAATATTCGAGCCCATTTTCGTTATATGAGCAAACCATGGTAATACCTAACTTAGTTGAGAGCCAGACATGAAAAATGTAGAAAATAAAGTTTTAAGTATGAATGTGGAGGAAGGCTATATAAGTAGGGGAAGTATGGAAGAAGGAGACATGATGCGCCGAACACTAATAAATTGGGATAAGGACGAAGATTATGATGATGAGGCAGACATTGTTTTGCAAAGCTGGACTATTGAATTGTAAAAATATCAAACGCTTGGATGAGTCGTATCCATAGTCTAAGCATAGTCTAATTCCAAAACGTAAACTCCAACTTAACTCGAACTCCATCTAAGCTTGTCATAAATTGAAGTTTTTGCATTTGTTTGCTTATCTCTCGAGTACGAAAACGTCAATTAGACCAGCTTTCATTATCAAATCAATAATGTTACTATTTAAGATTTGTATAGTGTAGATATTGGTTAGTATTGTTAATTTATATCATTAAATAATGTGTGCTATGTAAACAAGTTCTAATGAATTTATATGTGATATGTAATGCTTTTATTAATATGATTAGTCATAGATAATGCGTTCCATGTGCGTATGTGTTTATGGTAATTAAGAGTGGAACGTGATTGCAAAAATGTCATGTGTCAAAACTGTCAAACGTGAAAATAACAAACGAAATAAACAAAGTTGAATGTTGTGTGCTCTGGTCGATTGTTTAGTGTTTTTACGGAGATATGGATGTGAAATAGGGTGTAGACCGCTACAGACGATTTCGTTCTTTTGTTGGAGTTGAGTTGGAGTTTACGTTTTGGAATATGGGTCTAAGTCCTATTTGACTGTCTCCTTTTCTAAAGTCCGAGTTATTTAATAGAACGAATTTGTGATTTTCCAAAAATCAAGATATTAGCAAAAAACATAAGATTGTTAGCACTGTAGAGGACTAAAAGTTTACTTCTTTTGTTATTTACTATTCAGGTCAATGTGCGTCATTGACTGATGTCCAACGTAACACATAATATTACCACCATTTTCCTTTTGTCCATAAGGAAGAGATTTTCAACTGTTTATGGTCATAATAGTATCGTGATAAACTGGAGGAGGTCTCCATCATATTTTTTAATGTTTTCCTTAAACTCTTTGTGTATTCTTTTATTATAATTTTGTTAGTAAGATGACAGAATGAATACTAATTAGTGCTCCTTTGTTTTGCCTATGGTGTACGGTGAAACGAAACCCGGAAGTGTTTATTCAAATTATTCAGTTCATTGAACTCTGGACGTGTGGCAAATGAAAATTGGACAGACCAGGAAAAAGTAGTCGAGACCCTGGTGTGAGAACTCTTCGGGGAAAATTCTGCTGTGACGTTGTTTTACTAGCACGTTAGGTGAATTTCTTCACCCACAAAAGCCGGGTTGCACTACCAATGTACCAACACGTTTATTTTGGCGCGTTAACAAGCAACATAGAGCAGCTGTATTTATTGTTTAAAGCGTTTTGAAAGTAAGTAAAGAGCCTTTAAACTTTAAAAGTTGTAGTTGACGGTTACTCTCCCTTATTGCGTTCGGTCCAATTAATCTTTAAATATATATTTCTTCTGTAGACACGTGTGTTTGTCACTGAACTCCTATTTATTTATTTATTTAGGAGAGTACTACCACATCACATACATATAACATTATAAATATATCAGAAATTACAAAAAATGGTCTGATGCACGTGACAATAACGGTGTACATAACATTCACCATTCATCGGCTCGGTGATAAAACACAATTATTAAAAAAAAAAAATACAAAACAAATTGAAATATAACAATGAGTGTCGTAATAAATGTCAAGTAAATTTTAATAGAAATGTTCAATAAGATATTTTATAATAGAAATGTCAAATAAATTTTAATAGAAATTTCCAATAAGATATAATAGAAATTTTTAAATTATTAACAGCAATAAAATACAATAAAATATAATATTTATAAATGATGAAACAGCAATTTTAAATCTACATTAGGGTACACTTTTAATTTTGTTTTTAAATATACGCAGCTTATCGTGGAACACGTCAAGATCAGGCAATATCGCAATTAGGGAGTGGTACTCATCAATTATTCTACGGAGGGGAGCTTGTCGTCCCAAATTAGTCCTTACAAGTGGAGTGTGAAAAATATATTTAAGTTTTCCTCGAGGATAGGTGCGGGGAACCTTCAAAGGCATATTCTCAAGAAAATAGCAACACTGATACTGACCGCTCATGATTTTAACTCCTAAACGGATTTCAATGATTTTTTTGTGTTTTTTTTCAGTGGGTCCTGGGATGGTTTAGATTTACAATTAAGGACCCGGTAGGTGGCGTGCAGTCGGGTCCGAGAATTGTTTTTCTTACAAAACCCAAAGTTGGGGCAGGACACCTTTGTCGAGACTGCAAGTACATACATAAAGCTCTATATAGTATCTCCTTCCTACTTAAATCTACAACTATTATCTTTCATAATAATAGGCTTGCCGATAACCTCTACCTTTACTGAAGTAATTAGACCGAAGCCGGCGCCACTGTGCACATTATGTACATAATATATCGCTAAGGTCACTATCAAGTATTTTTATGAAGTATTTGACTCACTTCCGCGGTGATTGGTTAATAGAAGTTAGAATGCAAACTGTATTATTATAATGATTGAACTTTTATCGGTGTTTGGTGAGATCAATATTAAATGCGAGTTATATGATTGGTTAATTATATTTAAAATACTCGCTTTTCTTGCGGATTTGCTCCTGTGGCCTATCCTTTAAGGTGGGTACTGACCGGTTTACGGTGTAATGTAACATGTTACAAAGCGAGCATTCGTGCAGTCGATACGTAGAAACGAGCACGAACATGCGCATTTTATATGCGTAACTATGTGTTTTTTTTACACGGATTGTAGGACAAGGCGTAACATAACCATGCTCGCTGCAAATGTTACATTACGGGCTGTAACACGGATCAGTGTTTGCAGCTGTAGGATCCGTGTATTATCAACCGTGATAATCAGCTTAATACACAGTGATAGTGTACATAGCTTTTTACACATTTTTTAATTAACTATGTACCAAAAATTCACAATAAATTTTATCTATTGATAGTATAAGTGAAGATTATAATGGTTATCTAGATAAAATTGAAAGTTATTTGATTGGTATACATAATAAATAAATATTAGTATTTCTATTGGAGCGGCGAATATTTACGAGTCTGTAGGTCAAGACTGCCAAAACGATTGATCCTTGTGTGGAAGGCTAGATGTGGGTGTTTGTTGTGGCTCGTGTTGGATATTTGCATACTTATGGGCATCTATAATACGCATTTGGACGTAAAAGGCAATAATAGTATAAATATAGTCGACATTAGTTATTAGTTTAAATTTTATCTTTCAGTTAAAATTCTCACAAAAATATGTACATTTACTTGAAATGCCTAAAGATTTTAACGTTTTCCAAGTATTTTCATGTCGTTCAAATCTTCAAACCATAATAAAAAATATACCATCTTAAGCACCTGAACTACTGCTCCTACAAACCATTTCAAAGTGAACAGCGTAACTTGAGTGTTAGCAAGAAAAAGTTAAGTGACAGACTGAACGAAAAGCAATCCAAGTTGGTCGGCGAGACTTTAAAGAAATAAGTTGTACAATGGCAGCAGTGACTCGCAGCTTGACTGCCGATACGCTCTTTATAACGCAGGTCCCCGACTGAACTTAAAGTTGTCATTCACTAAGTTTACAAGAAGAGGCAATGTTGCAAATCTGTTTTTTCAGCGGTTACTCCTAGGTATTTTTTCTATGTATTAATCGTCAAATGACTTCTTCCGCTCCGCTCTGGGCGGAGCGAAATGGAGTGTAAGACTCCGCAACCCTGGCAGAAAGTTTGAGTCTAGAGGTGCGGGATGGGCTGGCGTGACACAAACATTTGATATATCGCAAAAATGCTCGTTTTCATTTAAATATTGTTTCCTGGATAAAAAATTTATTAATATATTCAAGTCTGTCAGATAGATTACGAAAAAAAAATAAAAAAAAACAATCAAAACCTTTTTCGATTTTTTAGGAATCAGCCTAAAAAAATATTATGTTTTTGTGGATTTAGTTTTGTGGAATCCACAAATCATTGTCACATTACCCATTACACATCATTGTACATCATTGTATTGTCACATTAATCATTGTTACATTATTAACCTTACGATTGACATTCCCATCATGATAGCATATTGAAGCTTGTTCGTATAATTTGGCATTACGCCCGGCGTGCTGTCCAAATGTGTTCCAAGCATTGTCTGTGTCAAACAAGTTGTTGGTACATTGACAAATTCCAAAACGTAAACTCCAACTCCAACATGAGCACGAAAACGTTAATAAAGCTTGTCATAAATTGATGTTTTCGTGCTTTAGAATTAAGTTTTAGGTAAACAAGTGAACAAGCGCGTTAACGTATTTGCTTGCTCATCTTTCGAGTACAAAAACGTCAATTAGATAAGCTTTCATTGACGTTTTCGTGCTCATGTTGGAGTTGGAGTAATTACGTTTTGGAATATTGGCCATAGTTGTTACTAAGAAAAAAATAATTTATCAAAACGACTGATAGTGATTATGAAGATGGAATTTAACGGTTAGGTTATTATTATTATTTATTTAGACTCCATGCACATACCCATGTGGACAACGGGCATTCATTCTTCATTAAGAAGAGAAGAGACTTCGCTTTTATCCTATAAGATACTCAAGTTTCATGAATGTATGCGGCAGATGAATGCTTTTTCGTGATTTCAGGGTTGGTGCCATAGTTAAATGAGTACATTGACACCTGTTTTTGTGTTACTGCTGTGATACCCTATAAGAAGGCTATTCCTGAATCATAATAAGATACACAGCCTAGTTATATTAGAGGATCAGAAGTATTGTACAGTCTCCATGATCCGTAGCCCGCCTACGGATACCCAACTGCGACAGCCGAAAGGAGGGTCATGTGTTTAAAATTAAAAACGTTTGCTCTTTTCCATGGTGGTCTAGCTATATCCTTGGCTCTAACTACCCAGTTACTTTTATGCAACTGTGATAGTGATTGTCGAACAGTTTGGCAGTCTTATTGCTTAACTATAACTTAGCCAGTTAAGTATGAGTTAAGCAACTCATTAGAGCTTTGCTTTGGTAACGATGGCTACAATAAATAAAGGCTGGAGACTGATGTTATGTCATTGTTAATGATTGTGATGTAATGAAAGTTGCGTTGATTTGTAGTGATATTGAATAGAAAATAATGAGGTGAGTAGATGGCTTAAAGTGTAATTTAAGTTCAGTGTTGGAATGCGGTAGACTGAGGTCACAGATACAATTGATGTCTTACTTCGACGTGAGGATGTTTGGGATGAGTTAATGATTTTGTACTGTTTTAACTTTTGTGTATACACAGCTTTAAACTGTTGAAAATTGGTAGGAGATGTAGTTTATAGATCATATTCACAGTACTGACAGATGAATTAGTGCTCGTAGTGTTTTTTAATTAGTTTTTATTGGCAAATAGAGGGAGTCTCTAAGTAAAATTGACGACGCCTAAATAAAGAGGGGATGGTCACTTAATTAACGGGAGTATTTTTAGTATATTTTCTTTTGCCAAGTTAATAATTAATATGTATGCAACACGCCACACATTTATAATAACAAAAAAAATATAACCTACCTTTCAAAAAACACTTCCAAAAATCACTTTATCAAAACTTTATTTATATCAAAATACACTCAAAATACTATAAAATTGAATAGTGCTTGAGGCTAGTGGCATGGTCAACTCCTATCGGAACACTGCAGCGTGGAGCCCAAGTGAGGGGCGGAGCGAGCGAGGTGGCCATTAAAACAGCGATAAAATGCGAGTAAAAGTTAGTTGATGATTAAACGTGGTTTACTTTTGAAAAACAGTTTTATAGTTGATGACGTAGTGCGTGCAAACAAGTGATTAAATAAACGTTAAATACTACTACTAGTGAGCAGTCTGTACTTAAATCTACTTACCTACCTAGGGGATTTTCAAGTCAGCTTTTTGTCAGTTTTTTGGAAAGTCAGTCACAGTGATTTATTTACAAGATTTGCTGTTCTTCAAGAAAATAAATAATCAAACTCGTGCTTTGTGAGTCCCCCAGAATTTAAAACAGCACCTTATAATTTGATAAGCCTTTATAGTGCTTCTGATCACTGAGAGCTAGGAACTCGAAGGCTTTGTACTTGTTAAGTAGTGTTGTAAAAAAATTGTTTTGTTGTTTCAAACTCAAATCTTTTGTGGTTATTTTAAACCAAATATGTTGGTTTCATAAATGGCAAAACATGCAGATCTAACCATTATTATAAGACCTTGCACATTATATGATGTATACTCATGTTTTACAATAAAAATGTATTCTATTCTATTCTTGTAAACATAGAAATATAAAAAACAGGTTGTAAACAAAACTCTTGATATCTTTTCTCCAATTTCTAATCACTGGGTTGATGGACATCGTAGAAAGACCTTTCACAATTACATTCTTTTGTTATAATTTGCTTAGTTGTGCTTGAATAAGTCTCAAATCGCTGGTTTTATGGCCTAGTACTCAGTTGCATGCTTAAAGCGTAACGCTTAAAGGACGCCATAATAACTCCTTGACGCCTTTAAATATGTGCCACCGTGCATGCGTGAATGTTTGATGACACATTCAGTAATATCCTTATGTGGGTACAATGGGGAAAGGAAAAATGGCTCCGACGTCAGGAGTGGTCATTGATACTCGTAAAAGTCGATTGAAAGGAAAAGTGGCTGTTACCCTATTGGGTTTAAGTCGTAAGTTCCTAAATCTCGATTTACAAGATGTATGTAAGGAGTGGCTTAAGATGACCTTTGTCATAAATTGTGAATACGAATCCGATTCGTTTTGAGAATACATTTATTTTTATGCTTGTTTATACAGAGAAAGTCTTAGCGAAAGAATTGGTAAGTATCTACTACTATAATGTTTCACATACATTATGTCAATATCATAATATATGTCTCATCCAATTAGCTAAATCAGAGATTTAATTGGTAGCCTAGCCTTTTCATTTAAATACGACGATTTTTCAACGACCTAAGTGACCACATTGTCGCTGATGAAACGGTGCAGTTCTATGAAAAGGCTAGGCTTTTAATGAAACGGCTGAATAAACTAGTTGGGTGTGACATATATTGACATAACGTATGCCAAGCCATGATTAGGCTGGCATAGGAACTTTGGGATTTGCATTATAAACTAGAGGACTACGTGATCAGTGGTGTCGGGTTGTGGATGACAATGATGCCTCAAAAAATTCTAAATGGATATTGTATAGGAACCTCCCCTAACACTGGAAACAATACTACCGACATCGTCCTCTGCAATAAAACCTGCCCAATTCAATTCTTCAGTATCACTAAGCCTGGTGTCACACCAATCAGTGCGATACTGCCAATATTTCGCCCACGACAATAAAACCTGCCTGTTTGGCCAGGTACCCAACATGCCCAGTTATTTAGTATTCTGGCGGGTATCCATGATTGATGCGGAGTCGTGCCGAGCCGTGCCGAGCCGTTCCGAGCCGCACCGTACCGTACACTGTACTCGGGAAATGCATTAGGTTTTACGTGTTTTTGCCCAAATTGAGACTGCTTTTTTGGCAATTTGACGGTTTATTTCTTATTCTGCCGATGCTCTTCTGCGGAAGGGTACTTTTGTACGTGAGGTGTTGGGATTGGCGAGTATTTATATTATGTTTTAGAAAGGTATTACATTATGTTTAGAAAAGTATTTAAAAAAGATTTGTTTAGGTTTGACGAAGAGGTACATATTAATTTTGCGTTGCGTTATCTCAAAAGTAAGTCAATGGTTGTTTACTTCTAAGTTCTAAGCTGTCTATGCCAGTTGCTCAGTGGCCTAGGCTCCTTTGAAGGAGGTGATGATTACACATCCTAAAAAAAAGGGGGGCGCGTGCTTCAGATATATATTTATACTTTGGGTTGCCGGCTAAAAAGGTTGAGAGCCGCTGCTTTACAGCATTTAAAGGAGCTTTCAAACAAACCCTTAGAGAAATGTCCTTCACGAGCTCTCATGGGAAATATTCTGATGTGTACCTAGTTATATGATTTTAATGATTTTTATAGTGTGTTATTAATTGATTAGGTCATAAAAGTTGTCAGAACCAAACCGTTACCATTTCGCCTCGATGTTCTTATTATAATTGTCTGTGAAATATGTATGAATGTATTGAAGTATAAATGGGTATCGTTTTACGTCCTACATGTACTCTTATCGATAAATATCATTGTGATTGTAGTCGACTTTAATCTATGCAGCCTCTGTCACACGAGAATCGGGTGAGGTTTTTGTGAGTGATGAGCACCCACTGGGCCACTGCTTATGTAATGTTGATGATGAATGGGTAGTGACTAAACGAGTGACTGTAAATTAAAGTTATAAGTGACAAAAATAATTAATTTACGTTATAGTATTACTACGTGAGAGACTGACTGCGAGCGACGAGAAATCAACAGAACAGCAACTTACAAACATTAATTTGAGTTACTGAGAAACTTCATAATATTATATTTGAGCGACCTAATATTTGTTTGAGTGTCAACGTTACGTCCTGCATTTTTATCAATATTTGGCAAATGATAAAATGCTCCTATTTCTGGGTTGTTTAAAAAAAATCGGGGTCTGTTCGCTCGTTTCGCTTGCTCACTTAACCCCGCCATCCCCTTCTAACCTAACCTGTCCGAGTCAGGGTGCCCCAAGTCCCGAGCTCGCATCGCTCGCTCTTGCAATAAATAAAACACCAAAATGTTAAAACCTCAATTGGAAAAATCGTCTCTATATTAATATTGAAGTTGCCCTCTCTGTATTTCTAGTCGCTCACTTAATAATTTAGTCGCACGGCTAGAATTTTAATATCTGAAATTGATTAATCACAACTCACTTTTTATAAGCTCGTTCTGGATTTTATTATTAATCAGTATTCGTCGTTAGTTTAGTTAATTTTTCGCTTACTCAAATTCATACCACTCAAGTTATTAAAACGGTATATCATCATCAGTTGCTAAGTTTTTTTTATTCGATCGTTTTATAATTCCCCATTTAAAATGCACTACAATTTCGAAAGTATCGTAACTGGTGCCTTAACTTACCTGAACGTGGGGTATCTTGATCCCGACCCTCAAGATTCTGAGATTAACGCTGAAGTTCGGGCTGGGCAACTTATATCAAACTTCATAATTATTGGGTCCAGAAATGCAAAGTGGCTGGGTTTTAGCACTTTTTCTCGACTTAGGTGTCGTTACATCAATGGAAAGATTTATAATCAATAGTAAATGATGATACTTTCTTCTTTTTGTTTGGAAGAGCTAGCTAGAGTTTCAGCTATTTGTTTAGCAAACGATATTATCATCAAAATTCTGTTCAGTTTTTGTGGAAAAAGCGCAAAATAAAGCGAACCCTCCCGTCTATTTCTGCCACATATTTAAAAGTCATTTATTCAGTATGTAAAGCAGAATCACAGTCCAATCATCGCGGAATTGAAAATATACGTCCGCGAAAAATTTAAGCAGATTACAGCTGTGTCCGATTTTTACATAATCATGTCGAGGCGGACGAAAAATGGGATGAGCCCGCATTTTATTAGAGTGGAGTGGGATTACATGGAGCGGATAAATATGGATTGTGGAGTGCCGCACACTCCACACATGTGTGGACACGGGGAGTGGGTAATGAATCTACAGTTTGTATTTTCGTAGTTACATAGGGCTTAGATTTACTTGTTGTACGTTGTTTTTACCCGGTAAACTAGATAGATCATAAAGACATTAAGTTTTCCCTGACAGAAATTCTGGAGCCCTGGTCCTAAATATACAATGCATGCTGACGTAGCAGTTAATGAGCAGGTGTTAAATATCACAGTGAGTGTGAAAAAATTATGTGCCGACTATGCAAACATAAATATTGATAGTATTGAAAACTTTGTATGTTTGAGAAGGCTTTGGACCGAATTTCATATTTTCAAGCTTCACTGAAGACAGCAACTTGAGAATACAGCTCGCAAGAAGAATTCCTCTCAACGCCAGATTTTTCTCCATA
Source organism: Melanchra persicariae (assembly GCA_947386135.1). Classification (NCBI taxonomy): domain Eukaryota; kingdom Metazoa; phylum Arthropoda; class Insecta; order Lepidoptera; family Noctuidae; genus Melanchra; species Melanchra persicariae. The sequence goes on along the minus strand of OX376659.1, from coordinate 20,011,334 downwards.
ACACACTTTTGCTTGAATAAAGAATCAAACGCTGGACCTCAGCGCGTCATTGCAGCGAGAGCAAACGGTCCGTATGTAAATTATTCGGCATATGTAAATGTTCGGCCTCCCGCAGCCCAGGCCCCAGGCCTCCCTCGACCTTATTCTTTTGTCTCTGCTCTAAGGCCGCTCTATTTGACTTTCTTTGCCTCCAATTTTGATAAGGTCAGCAAGGATAGACTTCGGAGCTTTAAGTTTGAGATTAGCTTAGCAAGACTCGAGGTATCCTTTGAAGAAGGTTGGTATTTAGATTTTGCATTGTATAATATGCTAGGTTTATGTCTGACCCGTGTTACCTTTTTGACCGTTGCGTTGTTAGTTGGGACCTGAGAATATAAGGCTCGTTATTATCATCTTATAAATAGTCATTGTCACTGCTTTGCGTTACTATGCCTCTGACAAAACATTGGCTAAAATTGTTGAAAACGTTTCGTATAAAAACGTACCAAATATCAAAACTAGACTGTATGATGAAAGTTTGAGCTTACCTTACAATTGAAACCAATCATGTAAATAAAACAAGCAATTTAATCCAGGTTAATCCGGATTCCTGAACTTCACAGTGGTTTAGCTTGTGCTAAAACTATGTTCATTGCATTTCGCACCTCTGCACATATTATGTTTGCCCGCAAAATTAGTACTGAGTGATGCAGTCGGCAGATTCATTTGAGTGAAGTAGGAATTTGTGGAACAATCCTTTATGAAAAGTTAGCTTATTTTATTTAGTTAATAACGATTTGGTTTGACATTCAAGGTAGCATACAATTATGAATAAAACCGGCTAAGTGGTAGTCCCACTCTCCTGCTGACAGAGGGACGGACGCACGGAGAGCGGACTCTTAGCAATGAGGTTCCGTTGGTTGCAAACTTCCAGTATTTAAAAACTTAACAAATATGTTCATAAGATGAGTACAACGGCACTAAAAGCTATTTTTAAATTTTCTTTTTGACACCCAAAGCAAAAGAAATCAAGCCTTATTTTCATTCATATTACCTATGACCCCAGAGACAAGTTTTTATCTTCATTCATAAAACAAATCGTGTGAAGTTTTCTCAAACCAGTATCAACCTGAGTCTAGTTGTAATTTCAGTTGAAAAACCGGTAACAAAGTAGAATTGAAGAGTAATCCCACAGATGTTCACATCAAATGGTCTAGACAAGAAAGCTCGGTTGTGTCGACTTGTCATATTGCGAGGGTGAAAAGTATACAAAATACAAGGTAAAATGTATCGCATTCAGAAGTTTCTCAGACAAGTATTCTTGCATTTTTATTATTTGTAGATAACACGTTTCGTTTCGAAGGAGACACATTGTTTAAGAACTGTCTAATTTTTGTGACTGTTTGGTTGATAAAATTTTCGTAAATTAAGGTCAAGTAAATAGAGACATGATCCCTAACAGTCCTTGGACAGTATAGTATAGAGATAGATATGGTAAACCCAACCCCAAGAAGCGCACTCATCGTACAACAAGTACATCTGCAAGACTCAGTGATCGTATCTGACCGAATTAGTGGTCGCAAAAAAAAGGAGAATATAAATTCAAGAATAAATACAAATAGGCACTATATCAACTCTCTTAAAAGCTTGCAGACAGAACCAAAAGGGCACACCCGTCACCACTTCCTAGTAGTTCCTACTGTTTGAGCTGAGGAGAAGAAATGACGCAACAAACTCCGCACCAGCACGTCTCTGTCTGTTTAGTTATAAAATTTTAGACAACAAGCTTCTCCCGTGGCTCCGCTTGCGCCACTGTGTATAATTAAACACAATATCAGCCTAGGCTAAATTGGAATGAAATGCAAAAAGAATGAAAGACTCACCCAGTCGCACCAAAAACACACACATACCTATTCTAAGTAGGTACTAGATTCGTCTAAACTGGACTACATATAATCCGACTGTAGTAAACTTAACCTCCTAAGAGTTACAACAGCTCTTAGCACATGGGCCTTTGGTATTAACCAAGCCTTCTTACTTAACTAGCTGGTCGATGTCGACCACGTCCGATAGCGGTCTCAAACCGCCCGACCTCTACCGTGGTACCAAGATAGTTCCCCTCTCGCCCTTGTGCTTTGTTCGAGTCCAGACCTCCCTAAAAATACTACATTCCACTCTGTTCTCTCTCACTCTAGCAGAATTACTCTTAATTACATTTTTGTACAATTTCTTGATTTTTTCAAGAGTTCAGAAAGGTTGTAATAAGTAAAATAATTAGCCATTTATTTTCAAGTTACAAAGGCCCATAGATAAGTAAATACATGTGTGATGTGGCACAAATATTGTAAGTACTATGAAAAATCTGATATTTTACTCGTTTCTTTAGAAAGTTGTTGAAATATTACTTTGATTTGACGGCCCTTGTTTCTCATTCCTTTACCATTTAAGAACAATGTATGATTTTCTAAGTGGTCTGATACTATGTGCAGTGTTAGAAATAAACATAATAATAGTTTGTTTTTAAATAGGAGTAAGTGATAGACAGTCACACTTTATTGTAAGTACATTAAATCTCGTCTCCAGCCCTCAAGACGTTGAGTCAACAGGCTCTTTGTCAGGCCACCCATATCCGAGCAAGGCCGCTCAAATCCCAACAAGGCAAGGCCATAATAAAGCCCTCTTTTGTCTGACGGCTTGATTTCCGATAGCCAATAGAAATTTGTTTCTTAATGTCTGCTCCGAGATGTTGTAATAATGGAGGATCTTATGACTAAAGGGATTTATTTTGCCTTGTGGTGAACATACCCTTATCTTTGTTCATAAAATGTATTTATTTTAAAGCCATTTCTGTTTTTCCCCGCTTTTTTTTCGCATTGGAAAAGATAAAATGACTTTTCCCGCTCTGGGCGGAGCGGGAGGGAGTGACAGACTCATACTGACTAAAACCCACCAGTGTTCCTTCAAATGCCTTTTGCGTTCAAGGGCCACGGTAACTTTTCAAAAAAATTCGCAAACCTGTCAGGCCCAAGCTCTAGTAGGCCCAGTCAATTATGCTCAGTTTGTCTCTAAGGTTGTATCGACCTTCAAGACCGTTTTCCAGTTTACGCCTTTAAATTGCAAAAAAAAGTACAAAATATTTTTGTATGATTTTCACAATAACACATTAATATCCCCAACCATAGCTCAAAATATCATTCTTCCTTAACAACCACCTCAAAAATTCCCACCCTCAAACAAATTATAGGAAATATAAAATAATGAGTTACAATTTAGGCGTCGCTCCCCGAATTACACACAATACGCCTCGGTCGGCTCATTACCAACCTGTTACCAACATTTTCAGGTACTTTCGGGTATTTTCAGGTGCTTTCAGGATATTTTCAGGTATTTTCAGCATCATTACTGCCTACGCCGTAATTATTATACTCGGCATCAGGCGATTACATCAAAATGACATGAAAATGTAGTAAAATATTGTGGAGATGGAGTATTACGGTAATGTTTAGTAGTGGTTAAGTGATGCTGTGCTGTGTACGAGGGCCTAGCTCGTTATGCACGATTTGATGTAGCTTTGTGAAGCCAACACGTCCATGACGACAATTTAAATAATACCTGCTTGCTGTCTGTCTCGAGGCAACTGTCTCATCTATACTACTCGTGTATAATATAAAATTATAAAGAGGTAAAGTTTGTGAGGTTGTAGGGGGTAAACCATGCCAGAGGCCCTTGAGACGGGTAAGAAACTCGACACTAGGGTGTTCACACACCCTAGTGTCGAGTTTCTAACCCGTCTCCGTCTTCGCCTCCGTCCGACTTACTGCCCACACGATAAAGAAAGAAGGGGCTAATCTCGGTTGTGGATTTTGTTCGAAAGAGTTACCGCAGCCCTGGAAAGCAAAGGGCACAATCATGAGTAAGGTTATAGGCTATACGGGAACGGGATACAACGGGATATACGCGTACGAAGTCGCGGGTAAAAGCTAGTTTCTCATAAAATAAAATCGCGTTAAAAAGAAACTCACATGTCATGCAGAGTATAAAGTTGCTATTAAATTAATATCAGGCGCGCGAGCTTGATGTATTTGGGCAGATGAATGTGCCTTAAGTTGAGGTTACATTGGTTGCGTGTATAGTATATTCTAGTTTTTGTGTATTAATTGACTGTTTTCGACATCGGAAAACGAATTACGGAACTGAAATGGAGCTAGGCAGGCCACCTGGCAAGGCGCGGTGTTGATAGGTGGAGTAAGACAGTGACGGAGTGGCGTCCGAGGACTGGAAGAAGAAGTGTTGGTCGGCGGTGCCAGCCGGTGAGATGGGCGGACGACGTTGTTGCTATCGCGGGTAGAACCTGGATGAGGCTGGCACAGGAACCTGGGGATTGGCATAAAAAAAGATAGGCCTATGCTCAGCAGTGGGCGAAGTCAGGCTGTGGATGATGAAGATGATGAATTGAAAGTATAAGATCATCCTCGGTGAGTACAGCAGCCCAATAGAGAAGGCTACATCTACACAAATTCATGTTATCAATAGAATATTCTTTCCTAATGTCATTTAAATAGTATTCATTGAGTGGTTTTCGTTGGTAAGCAGAAGATTTTTTTATCATTTGAAGCAATGGGTTCTAATGTATCATCCAATTGGGTTGCAGGTACTGCAAACACTGATCCATTTACCAAGTCCTATCACAAGATTGAGTTGTTGTTTTCCTGTAACTGACTATTACAGGGGTCTCATGTATGAATTCCCAAACTGTCAGTACGCTGGCCTTGCCTGCTACGATTTTCAGCTCAAAGTGAATGATAACGTTTTCATTTCAACCCTGCACTGAATCACTTAGGTACTGTCAAATGCTAGCTGTTTGGTTGCCGGTAACTAGCACATAAGTTAGTCGAAGAAACTTTATAAGGGTCCTGCAGAAAATAAGTATTTCAAATATGACCTAAGTTCTTCGAAAAATTCTTCGAAGCCTTCTTCGATGCCTTATTGTATAGTACAAGATTTTTATTTGTAGTCCCAAGAGTAGCACGGTGCGTGAGTATCTCCCGGTGTTACAGTACTCTACCAATATGAACTGTGCCTTAGGTCCTAAGCGTCGTGTTTATGACGCGTGTTTATTTATTATTAGATCTTAATGTTCAAATGGAAACGAAAGGGGAGGTGATAAGTAACAGCTGTATCGTATTACCCCTGGCGAGACGTTACGAGGTGTGGAATATGACTCAGTACTTTTTAGGGATTTCATTTGATAATAGAGAAGGTAATTATTTTAGTTGGAAGTATTCATCTTCGTTAAATACATCGTGGTTGTATTCACACAGACCAGGGAAGCGTGGAGCAATAGGGAGGAGATCAATCCCCACCAGTGGGCGGAAAAAATCTTCAAAAATTATGGTGATACTTTGTGAGTCAAGTGGAGTCTGCCAATTGATTGACTCTCAATTAGGCTAGCAACTAGCAACCATGACAAATGAATTAAAAAAAAACGCAAGTTGGGAAGATATACATCTTCATTCAGCATAATGTTGGTACTCGTGGGCGAGGAAGAGCCATAGTGCTGGTATTCAGCGACAGTTGGCGTCTACTGGATGAGCTGTATGAGAGAAGTCGAGGAGCCAGATATTGAATGGCATTTGTTTGACGAGGTCTGTGTCCAGCAGTGGACAGCTCTAGGCTAAAAAAGAAATTAATATAATGTGTTTGTATTTACTACCTTTTTTGGTAAACAAAATCTTTTTCATAAGACATAGAAGCCTGTATGATTGTTTCGCCTTTCGATAGAGCATTAAATCCTTCGCAGTGCAAAGAATAAACGTCATGTGTAAATTACCCTTGTACCTCACGAGGGGAAAATAAAAAAGAAAAATATAGGAAACATTAAAAGCTGTTTCCTTTACGAAACGATATCTTTCTTCAGATCAACCGTAAGGATAATTTCTATGGCTTTAGACCAAGGAGTCTTAAACTTCTTCTTTATAGTCTATGGTCTTTTGTTTTTCGGTCCCGATATCGTTGTGCAGTAACGTTATTTTTTATTGTTCGTTATCGTTTCGTTTTACCGTTTATGAGGTAGTCGTTGGGGGAAAGTTATGAGACAATATTGTGGTTTTCAAATATCTTCCCAAATGGTCGTTCGGAATTGTTTGGAAAAAGGGAAGATATTAGGGAAATTATTATGTGACTGTAGATAGTAATTTTGATAGAAATATACAACAAGATGTAGGAGATATTAGGTCTTAATTAATGTTTTCGTACCTATACATCTCAAAATATTTTTGTAGACAAAGCGACAACTCGTTTTATACAAACAGTCATTAAAATGCTTTAAATAAGGAACAATTTCTTTTAAAAACGTCTTTATTGGCATCGTTGTCACACTCTAGGCATCGCGTCTGTCAGAGCCTTGAGCCGTTGGGGATATCATGCTTAATCTCGGTCTCAGATGAAAGCTATTGTTACCATGGCCATGTTTACACAGCTTTGTATGCGATAGTCTACTATACTCAATGCCTGTCTTGTTCGTCATCAAATTCTATCCAACTTATGGACTACCAATTGGTGCCACCCCAGTCAAGGACCACATTTTCATCAGGTTACATCATATTGTAATTTTATTTTACCAGTCTTAGCCCCTATGACCTATCGCGTAGAAACTGTTAGGTTTTTTTTTTAATGATGGGAAATCATCAAATAACTTCTTCCGCTCTGGGTGGAGCGGGGGGAGTGTCAGACTCTTACTGAATAAAACCAATCCGTGTTCCTCCTAATGCCCTTTGCGTTCCAGAGCCGCGGTGACACTTTCGAACAAATTCCGCAATCCTGGCAGACTCTGGCCCTGACGGGCCCCGTGTACCATGCTGACATCTCTTTTAGGAAACTGTTAGGTACGGGTAATTCTTCCGAGTTAAAGGACCATTCAGTGATAGTATGACTATTTTTGCTGATTTTATTTTTGTGAGTGATAATTTACCCTTTACAAACATAATAAACTAAACAATCTATTTATGGAGAAAGCACCTACCTACGTACAGGCAGAAGCAAACAACAGGTGATTTACATTCTACACCAAAAACACCCCAGTTTGAAAACGATAATTGCGACAAAGAACCAGTTACCCTTTTAAATAAACACGTGAAACCATGTGACAGCTATGTATAAAAAATCCTTACATACGTAGTTGTTTGTACATATCCACGAGGAGTTGTCGGCTGTCACAAACAAATGAAGACTGACGTCAGATGAAGTGGCTTCACTCCTTCACTCGGAGGCATGCTATGGCAACTTAGAACAAAATTAAAATTCCATTTTTTTATTGAAAACAGCGCCATCTAGTTTTTAGTTAAGGGAAACAAATTGCGGTGTTGCTACGGTTAAATATATAATTTTTTTTCTGGGAGTTACTTTGTAACATGAATCAAGAAAAATAATACATAATTTCATGATCTTCTTAAATAAAAATAATAGAATATATGAATTAGTACATAATTAGGTTTTTATTATGAGCTTTAATAGTGAAGAAGTAATGTTTTGGTATTTAAACGTGCAAAAGTTTGTTTTTGAATGGCCACACTTAAATTGCAAATGGCTGCGTGAGAGTGTAACTAATCGTGCGCATTTATTTTCCTTTTGCAATAGTTTTTTGTTTTTTCGCTAGTGCATCTGCAGGTTGAGTTGAGCTTTCGTTTCTTCATGTTGTTGAGCCGCGTTACAATTCGTTCCTACGTTCGTGTTGTGTTGTTGTTGTAAACAACTGGTGCAAAGATATCAATAATGTTCTCACTGGCCAAATAACCTTTTGGAATATTAACGATTCAATGAAAGAAAAGGCTAATCGGCACTACCCTTATCATAAGGGACGAAAAAGGCGAACATAAAATTTTATTGTAAAATGTGTGATGTTTTTCTAAATAAAATGGTTTAATATTCAATTATGTGTTTTTTTTTTCCTTTATGTAGTACGTATGTTTGTAGTATATAGCGGATACACTCATCTCTCTACCTAATATCATAAAGGATCAGACAGCAGCTATACACCTACCAACCTATACATTTATTTATATAAATTAGTTCCCTTAACTAAAAACTAGATGGCGCTGAGTTCGACCACTTCCTAGTATTAAAAAATAAGGTAGAGTTGCCTGTCTATAGCCAGTATACTATTGTAGTCTTTGCTCGGAGGGAAAGGTACGAACTTAAATATTTTATCTTTTTTGCAATGTTTTCGGGTTTTAATAATTTTATTCGTATCTTTTTGAATCATAAAAGATTCAAGTTGATTGTTGCGAGAGGATTGTCAACATTTTCTAACTTATTCGCTCCAACTTTTGACGTTGAAAACCCTGAAGTTTTAAAGGGAGTATTGTGACACATAATAGCGCGTAAAAACCCAAAAATAAATCGTCTGCCTTGCAGTCGTTTACACTTTAAAAGCCAATTTTAATGGTAGGTACAGACATATAAAACACCTTTTTTGAACCTATTTTAGTCTGTGTTACCGAAGTCAGCCAAAGCTGCTTTTTTTAGATTCAAAGTTAAAGTACTTTCAACGATTTATTATGTCTTGAACAATGTTTCAGGTGTATTTTAATATAGATAAATCACGAGATATCCTGAGATAGGGTTAGTAAAGTGTACAAGTTAGCTGATAACGTAACTCAGTAAGATGAGGTGAGGATAGAGGCTGTATTATCTTATATTTATGTTTAAACTTTGTTGTAAGTGTTTCAAGATAACCTGCGGATCATAAAGAAGGCTGAGATCAAAATACTTCTTTCTTATAAGTGGAAAGGGTTTCCTTCAGATATTTATATAATTTGAATATCCTCCGTCGAGTAATAATGTTGTATAGTCAGTTGCCTACCCTTTATTTGGAACATTCCAGGGTATCATGCAGATAGAATTTGAAGCTGGCCCAGGAATGTGGGTATAGGTAATAGAGGCGTATGCTCAGCAGTGGGCGAAGTCGGGCTGTGGATGATGATGATGGTAAGTGTAACATGATCAACTAACATGAATATGCTCGACTAACATTACCAATTATAATAACAAAAGACACATGCTGTGCAGTTTGTACAGTTGCAGGCAGCAGCACTTACAATTTCTCACATAAGTACGGATAAGTTGCGGGAACCAAACTACTGAATTAGGTACAGCATGGTACGCAGATTAGTAAGTATCTGCTATAAAAACAAACACACAACCATGATTCCACACAACTTTATTAAAAAAGCGATACAAGTCACAGTATATAATACATATGGCATCACAGTCGAGCTCCCCATCAGTTCGTGACACATTCTATCACCCTCAGCTAATATAAAAATACTCATAACAATAATACTAACGTTTTATGTACATAGCCTACACTTAGCATATTATTTACACGCGAACGTTATCCACAAGACAATTTTTAGAACAGAAAATTAATTTCAAGACCCTTGAAGAGTTCATTTTTGGTATTTTCTACAATATTATACAAGCCTTGTTTTGTTAATTCTAAACCTATTCGGGATATATTTTTCTATGCCTAAAATGGTGCATTTAATGATGGCGATTCCCAAATAAGGTCTCCGCGAATTTTCCGAAATATTGCACATCTGAGTAAGGTGGAACTCCCAACAGTGGACTATATTCAGGCTGGGCAACCAATTGCTGTTGGTGAGCATGTATTTGAGGGAGAACCGACGGGTTTAGAAGAGGACCCAAAAGCGGTTCCTCTATGCTAGGAGCAGGCTCTGATAAAGGTTCTTCATTAGGTTTTCCTGTCGTGGTCTGCGATTCTGGTTGTAGTGGAACTTCTACTGTTTCAGTCTGATTCTCGGTATCTTCAGAGGGCCCTTGAGTGGATATTTGGATTTGATTGTTAGAATCTAAGTGTGGTTCTTGGTATTGCCGTGGTTGTTTTTGTTCTGATCCATCGTGTATTTGTTGTGCTTGTTCCGCTTCCTGATGTTGTGTATGCTCTAATCCGTGTTGCTGTGCTTGTTCTGATCCGTGTTGTTGTTGTGTTGGTTCTGATACCTGTTGTTGTTGTTGTGTTTGTTCAAATCCATGTTGTTGTTGTGGAGGTTGTTGTTGTGGAGACTGTTGTAGTTCGGGTTGTAGACTCTGCAAAAGTGTTGGTTGGAATTGATAAAGTTCAACTGGGTGAGAATGTTGTTGGATCAGATGTAGCTGAGGCTCTCTGTACAGTGACGAATCTGGTTTCTGTTGAGAACGTGACTGTCGGGCTTCGAGGAGATATTGTTGGGAATTAATATCTTGAATTTCATGTTGGTATGGGAGAGGCTGTAACTGTTCAAATAATTGATGATGTGGCTGAGTGCGTAAGTGAAGTAATTCCCGTTCATATTGAGGAGCGACTTGTGTTCGTGATTTTTGGTTACGAGCTGAGCTGAGCAGTTGAGAAGGTTGAGGAGATGGTTCAAAAAATAATTCTTGAATCTCCTGGCGCTGAATTACAACATCATGTCTTGGTGGTTGGGGTCGTACCGTAGACTGATATTGAGGCTGTGGAGTAGAATACTGAATATAAATTGACTGTGGTTCATGAGTAACAAACGGTAGATATGTTGTTGACTGTATCGATGGAGGTCGAACTGTTGGTTCTGACTGGTGAATTATTTCAGGTTTCAGTGGATGAGATGTTTGAGTTTGCGGTTTGGTTTCTTCTTGAGTCTGTTGCTTCTCAGAGTCTTCTTGTTCTTTTACATTAGGTTGTATAGTTGTAGATGATATAAGTTGATCGGATAAGGGCTGTACTTTTGGAGTGGACGAGCGAAGCGGTTGCAAGGGTGTCGGTAAAAAGACTGGTGTAGTGTGAGACTGTGGTTCCAAAGGTTGGACATATTTGCTGTAATTAGGCTTCAGTGGAGGCAAAGGGGTATGTTGGGTCGATGCTGGTTGTACTAGAAAATTATCTGGATTTGGCGTAGACTGATATTCGACACTAAATGGTCTTGGCGATCGTCCTGCAATTATTGGTGATCGGCTGGTTTGTTGTAAGAAAGATTCAGAAGTAAGGAGCGATTGAGGTAGTGGTTTGAACTTGGGCAGGCGCTGAAATTGAATAACTTGAGGATTAGATATAGGTTGTTTGGGATCTTGGTAAAGTAAATGTTGTTGAAGTGCATTTAACGATCCGGGCTGATCTTGAATTTGTTGAGGTTGTTGCTGAAAGACTGGTTGATATTTTTGTAGGTCTTCAATGAGTCTTTGGAACATGGGTGGTAACTGAAGATTTTTCTTAAATTGTGCTTTTTGTCCTTGGGAATGCAGCACCACTTCTCGTTCAATTTGCTGTGGTAGCTGTACTGGGATCGGCTGAGATTGTAACTGTGCCTGTTGTGATTGATGCAGTGTTTCTGATTGTAGTTGTTGCGCTTTTTCGTACTGTGGCAAGTTTTGAGAGAAGCTGGCAAAACTAATAGCACCGTTTGGATGCGCATGGTACCCCTGGAACAGAAGAAATTAAACCAGTTAGTGAAGTTTGGGCAAGGCAGTTTTTTCGTTAAAAGTAGTTCAATATAACATTGTGCCTATGGCATTAAGTCCGCCTTTGTCCAGTTTTTTCTACAAGAGCATAAAGTTTAAATAAATACATTATAAATCAATCAGTAGACTGATAAGAAGAAGTTTTTAAATGTACCTTGCTCACCTGTTTAGGCACTGGTACGTTAAGCTGCGGTTGAGGTTGTTCAGTCTTTAATTGATTTTGATTTTCCTGATTAGGATTATTTTTATCACGGTGACCTTCCTGGTTACCGAAGTCAAGGCCTTGTCTAACAGGAATAATCTGGTATAATCCATTCTGGTGCAGGTATTGCGATGGCACAACCTGTCCTGGGTATCTGAAGGGTCCAAGTTGATCGTATATCGGGAATAAAGAAGACATGTGTTTTCTAGGAACAAGCTGTGGTCGGAAAATCTCTCGAGGAAGGCCATGGTCCAAAGCTTGTGGAAACGCCTCAAAGCGAATTCTTGGTTGGTTCACCGTATAAAGCGATATTGGTGGACTGGATAGTTCCACTGCTTTTGGTGCACCTTCCTGTAGATTCTGCTCCTTTTCTGAGGCTTTCCTTAATTTGTATAGCTTTGGATTTGAGTAGGCCGACTGTGATGCAGCTGGTACGGGAACTTCAAATGAGGTTGGTGATGAGTGCTGAAATAAAAACGAAAACTTTGTTAAACGTAGGCAGGGGGTCCCATGGTTCTCTTACAGAGCGTGAAACATGCTCAATGGGGTGAATAAATATAATGTACGTATAACAAAAGTTTTAAACATTAATAATAGGAACTGAATTCTATCAATCCATAGTTCAGCAATAGCACTAATATATTCTATAGAATATAATCATACATCAGATTTGGTATCGGCAGTCAATAAGCGAGTTATAGCGCATAAACACTAAATACCGCGACTGTGCCAAACCGATACTGATTCAAATACTGCCTGTGCCAAAACTACATAATGTTATTAAATCAACCCCTAACATATTTTAATTAAAGAGTTAAATGCTTGTTCCATTTTTGCTACGTATTCATATATATTTCATTCACATAAGAATCCATGACCATTATCCGCCTCTTTAAACATGAAAGTCATGGAGACTGGTAGATAAATTCATGAGCGCAGTTTTATTACACAATGAGCTATAATTGCGATAAAACCGGTGAAATCTATTACGAGTCTGTCCGGCCATTCTATCCAACCAGTTTGCTTATTTAAAAAAATGCAAGGTCTCGTCATCGTGCATTGGAAAATACCTAACTTTCGCTTTTCTCAAATTATCCTTAAACACGATTCCCTTCTATATGTTTCTTATGTTTTTATGGCTTTTTTCCCTATTTCGTCGCCTCTAATTGAGGTACCTTAGTGGTTCGTTTTAGTCTTTGAGTCTACGTCGCGTCGGTTGAGTTGGAGGATAGCTAGGTGTGAACATACGACTTGACTTTAATTTCATAATTGTGCCAATCATTTGGTTTTATTTGTTTTTTCTAATTCTATATTAGTTTGTTACAACTTACCCTGGTCTGGTATACGGATATCGGTGAGAAGAGGTGTTTGGCGACCGCCGCCTCGAAGGAGCCCGGACCCTGCTGGCTCAGTACGTCGGATATCTTCACGATCTGGGGTAGCCGCATGCCGAAAATTTCCTGAAAAAGAAAACACTCTATGTTCAATAACAGAAAGTTAGAATTCAGTTGATTTGGTAGGGATGTTTTAGAGTGTTTATTAATCAATAATCAGTCTGTTCACAGCTTTAATGGATTGATGTCTAAGATGTTGGCTTGGTGGACAGAAATTGATCGGCAAAGATATTTTCAAGAATTTTAAAACATTGAAAAAAATGTTGTTATCATAGAATCGTGATCAAGAAAATGCGATTCCCGTGGCGTGTACGAGGGTAAAAAAGTGGGAAAAAGTAAGTGTTGAAATTCAAAAAAATAAATAAAAACATAAATCATCTATAGTTAGAAAACTTAGGATATTACAGTTCACCCTTCCAAATCTGCGTACACTTAACAGCTACACTGAATTAAATCTTAGCGTAGCAGAACAATCAGCAGTCTCTAGACAGCTAGCCGGAGTGACAGACATTAATCCACTAGAAATGCTGATTGTGTCTCATCAAGCTCTGTTAATGACCGGTGCTGCTTCGTTTCGGCAAGTTTTCGGATGGCGTGGCTTTTAAGTCTTCAACGTAATTCAATAAGACTGAAATCAGCGCTGAAATAAAGATTGTGGTAATTGTTGGATGTCTTCTTTTTTGTGAAAGAGTTTTGTAGAATTAACAGCTGTGTCACGGTACGATTATGGCGTTGAACCAAACAAAATATAATAATGCTTTGTTTAAATTGTTTGATATGGGTCAAGCAATGGCGAAAAATATTACTAAAGTAATTTTGTTTCCGTTTTTTTTGTCTATAAAAATGTTTAACACGTAAATAATTCAAGACCACACGTCAATAAGAATCTTTCACTGAGAGCAATAAAGAAATGACTCTCCAATTTGGCCGAACGTTGATCCTCGTAAAAGGTAAAAATATAAATACAATAACGAACGTTTAATATCTTCCGGCAGCGTATCTCGGTGACATTATAAAATATGTATTATATTTTTCGTTTTTCCTCTGTCCCAGCGTGTCCTCGCCTGTCTCCGCGACTAAGTAGAGAGTCACTTTTACGCAATTGGCACACAAATCACGAAGCAACAAAGTGGAGGGTCGTATGTGTAGTCCGAGAAGCTTTGGGACAATTATTTTTATTGCTGTTTAGTTTTTAAAGTCCTATTTGCATGTTCCATGGTTCTATTAATAAATTAACAGGGTCAAGTATCTAAGGCCGTGGTCTCAAACAATAGTCTTTAATTTTCTAATTTAAGCTTTGAGCTGTAGACGACGGACTGAATGAATGAAAATATGACATTAGCCGTTTAGCACTAACCTTCACACAAGTACAATCACTGGTAAATCAAAGCAACAAAAATGTCTTTGTCGAATCGATTTCATTATAACGACGTTTCAGAGATGACAGAAACAAGAATGATCCATTAAACTAATTGTTTTTTTTTCAAATGGCTGAGTTGATTGAAATCATCAATCATAACATTTTAGACAAAATAGTCTATCATATCTAAAATAATGTTTACTCCTAGTAACACTTAACCCCATCACATTATAAATGACACATCATATAAACATACCTCCGTATTCAACATAGATTTTACCCAGACTATAAATACGTCCCCAAACGAGTGAGGACCGCGTCGACAGAAAGATTTCCCGGCGGGAAATAAAAAGAAGGCCGTACTTAATACACAGATGTAGCGCCGGCCATTACACTCTGCTTGATAAGAACCGCCGATTTGATTCATTAAACCTCACTCACGGACGTATTGCTTCTCACTTGTGAACTGAAGATAGACTTGGAGACCTTTTTGATGTAGATTGAGTGGGAAGCAATAGAATTTTTAGGAAGGCTCATGTGTTGCTTTTTTATTTAGGATTCGTAGCTTTTGTGTGTAGGAGGAAGTCGTAATGTGGAGGAATGAGGAGCATGTCGTGAGGAAAGTTTTTAGAAGACTATAAGAATAGTGGAACAAAGAATAGTTGAACTGTGTGAAAAATAATGTGGCCAGGTGACAGTTGAGATAACGGCGAATAGAGAAGTATGAAAGAATGAAGATACTGCGCCGACCCAAATAAATTATGGGAAGGACTGGAGAATATCGACCTCTTAGTACGTGATTTAAATTTTGGACGCTTAGATGAAAACTCCTTGTGTCGGGATTTGTCCAAGAAAAATGTGCAAACATGTTCGCGTTGTTGATCTTGGTTAAACGACGAACGAAAATAGTTATAGCGGCCCTGGAACGCAAAGGGCAATAGGAGGAACACGGATGGGTTTTAGTCAGTAAGAGTCTGGCACTCCCTTCCTCTCCGCCCAGAGCGGAAGGAGTCATTTGATGATTTTTACTGTATATTATAAACGTAAAAGTTTGTATGTATGGATGTATGGATGTTTGTTACTCTTTCACGCAAAAACTACTGAGTGGATCTTGATGAAATTTGGTACAGAGGTAGATTATAGTCTGAAATAAGTATGTTCCCTTGGGATAATTTTTGACATTTACGCGGGCATAGCCGCGGGCGGCAGCTAGTAGTCTATAGTACAGTCGCCAAATAATTACACAATGATTTACACAAGAAATATTACTCATTAATAAGTTAATTAAGTCGCTTCAGAATACACACTTGATTAGAAGTTGTCGTACCAATAAACAGTGACAAACAAGCTTTATATTAAAAGCATTATTTAACATTTTATCGCAGCAGATTGTGACGTTTCTGATATTAATTCGCGCCAGTAAATTTCTCTTCACTGGGCGACACATTCTCTCACTCTGCTATATTGTCACTGAGAGATGAACCTACAGAAGGTTTAATTTATTGCCTTTGGTTTCATTAGAAAGCCTTTGATCTCAAGTAGTGAAAATGATGAAGACTTTTAGAAAGACCAACGAAATGCAGATATCGCAAATCACTGATGGTATTAGCTATCTTTTTGATAATTAAAAAATAAGGCTCGTAAACCAGAAGATGTTATGGCAGTGACAATGTGTTGAGGAATCAAACGAACTTGTAAATATAATATTTGTCTTTCATCCCTAAATTATTAGACCTTTTTTATAGATGGAAAATCAACAACTGTTTCCTCCTGGTCTGAGCGGAGTAGGAGTGTCCGACTTTTATCTAACTCTCTTTAATCTAGCCGTGTTCCTTCAAACGCCCTTTGCGTTCCAGGACCACGGTAACTCTTTCGAACAGTCCCGCAGCCCTGCCAGTCAAATTGGCCGACCCTGGCCGCCTTCTCACAGAAAGAAGGGCTGTCACGTATGTCCCTCTAGTGAAAGTAATTATGGACTAGTAGGTACTCATGAGCTTGCCGTCCTTTACAAACTAAACCTTCTGCTCCCTCTGTACTGTGGCATTATGATGACACTAATCGCCTTATCTCCGCGTTCCCCAGGCCACCCCGCAGGCCGCTGGTTCAGACACTTGCGGCTAATAACATTACTCACATAACCTTCGCCAGCTTCTGACTAAACAAAAATCTCTTGTCGCCTATCTTGTCACTTATTCCCGACGTAATCACTTTTTTTTTTGGGTTCTGTGGTAAGAATATGAATATCAGACATTGCTTAAGGAGTTTTTGGATCATCCTAAGGGCGAATTTCACCAAAGAAACTGAAAGCGATCCCGATCCTTGTCTGTAACCAAGCAACGGCCGAGTTTGTGTCCTTCACCACACAATCCTCACCTTTGATTGGTTACAGACAAGGATCGGGATCAAGATTGGGATTGAGATATTATATTATAGAAAGCGGCCGTTAGTAATTACTGTGAAACTGAGTTTTTTTGTTTTGCTGAACAGATTTTGATTCATTTTGGTGTAGAGATAGATGGGATCCTGGAGACGGTTAAATGCTACTTTTTTTTGCGAAAATCTATATCAACGCCAGCAAAGCGAATTTATTATTCACGTTTATAATCTAAACTGAATTATAAAATGGGATGAAATGGTACACGTGTCGTTTTCAGATGTAAATGGGTGAAAACAAATTATGTTTCTCCAGTTCTGTGACTCGTTAAACTAATTTTCTGCTTACATTTTAATAAAAAATTTAATAGCACTCAAACATTTTTCGACAGGCTTATTTTAATGGCTCAGGGCATTTTCCTCTTTTTATAACACATTAATTGTATCACATAATCTCTTGTCAAGTTTTTTGTTTATTACTGCCTAATATTTTGTTGAGGAAATTGTTTGGTTATGAAAATTATTTCAAGCTACACCATCATAGGTTTCTATCCCGTAAAAGATCACGGTCCCTGTGTATGGCTACGCATGCGAGCCGCGGAAAAAGACTAGTGAATTGTTATTATACTTTTAAGATTGCAATTCAACCTGAAAGTGCATCAAACTGAAATCAAAGGTACATGAAAGTGTAAAGCACCGGTGCATTTTATGCATGCTGACTTTTATGATGATAACTTGCAATATGTCTTGGACAGCCTCCAACCCTTCTGACCGTACACCGTCCACAATTTATAGCCATTTGAAAAGTTTACGACAGTTTCACGAAGTCACTATCAATTTGAATGCATTATTGAAATACTTGGCAGATGTCTGGAATCTGACAATCCTTTCTGTATTTGTCTTGGTCAACCACTGCAAAATTATTGATAAAGTTTTACTTGGAAATGCTGTACCGGTTTTGTTCCACTTTAAAGCATTTTTTAATTTTTTTTTTTCATTTTTTTAATTATAAGTAAAGCAGTGGCATCAATCACAAAAGACCACCATCTACCCTTGACCCCTTTTACATGTGGTCAACGCAACACGTTTTCTTTCATATATAAATTATCTAAAATTATGTTTCGTAAATTGTCTTCTATGGGCCTAGTTACCTACTCCTTACAAAATTCTTCCATCTTATCTTAAGCTTTCCTCTCCCCTCTCCATCTATCCACATTTATATCCATAACTCTTTTAGTAACATGCGTTTTATCCCTCCTCTTCACATGACTATACCGAGGAATGCGATTCCGTAAAATATTGCTAAGTAATTAAAGACCCAAAACTCTTAATTGTAAAATTTCCAAAGGGTGAACTCAAATATAATTCTGGACTGGGACAACTATTAGGGCAGGCAAGTAATGCTCATAATTTTATGCCGTCATTCACTGACAATTTCAGCAATGCGACCATAAGCATTGATGGGCTCCACAGCGCGTATAAACGTCATAATATGGCGGTTGTACAGCCATCAGTGGCCGGTAATAGACATCCCCAAGCATAATAAAAGCCCCTTAGTGTTTCAGACGAGCTTGTCGACAATGCGGCTGTTTGAGTAGTTTGAATTTTGAATTCTATTGAGGGTTTCACTCGTCATTGTCTTGAGTGGGTTTGAATTAGTCAGTGTGAAAGGAACAAGGCATTATGAGTTTATAATAGGAGATTGGAATAAAAACGAGTTGGCGACACGCACCTAAATGATTGACCGACTGAAAATCTGCAATAGGCTCTAAATAATTGAAGAACAACGAATAACTTTGACTTTTACGAGATACACGGGCTAATACAGGAAATTGTTACAAACAACGAATAATTTTCATTGCGACATTTTCAACCGAAGCAAAATTTAACATTTTATCCGCTTTTGCAACAATTTGCAATGGGAGAGCCATGCTCGAGATCACAAGGTTTTATGATACAATTGAGTTTGGTGAACATAAGTAACACTTAATTTGCAGGTTGAAAAATAGAATATCGTTTTTGTTACTGAAGGAGCTTGTAGCTACAAAATTACAGCCGCACGGGTCGATTTTCAAGGTTAAGCAACGCTTGTCGAGGTCGGTCTGTGGATGGGTGACCATCTTAACATACCGAGACTCAGTACCTTGGAAAGCACGTTAAACCGTTGGTCCCGGCAGTCATTTGCAGATCTTTGGCAGTCGTTACGGATTGTTAGAAGCCAGAAAATCTGACACGAGTCTTGCCAAGAAGTACCGTGTGATCCAGTTAATGGGTTGCGGAGGTCTGGTAGGCAGCCGCTTCATGTAAAACACTGGTATTCAGCTGAATTCGGTTTCACTGGATCCGACCCAAATATAGTTGGGAAAAGGCTAGGTATATGATGATCGTTTTTCTTACTACTACTTTGATTACTCATTTAAGTTTTAAGATTTTGATGCGAATACGACTTGAAATCTTAAACTTTTTATGATTAGTGGAATTGACCTTAAGGTCAAGACTTAAAGGTCAATTCCACTAATCTCATCATCTTTTACTCGTCCTAATTTTCCCAATGAGACGGCAGCGTCTCATTGGGAAAATTAGGACGAGTTAAAGAAAACTGAAGTGTCTTTCTGAAGTAGTTTTGATGCTCGTGTAAGCTATAAAAGTAACTTGTACGCAACAGGTCGCTGAGCCGAGCGGGGTTATGATGGACAGATTACATGTAACATTATTTTATTTATTCAACAAGACACATCTAGTTACTACCTTTTTTATTTATAATATCAGATTATTGCTCGTGGTCAAGATAATATGTTCCCCTGTTAAGTATGTACTATGCTCCCCATTACGGGTTAAAGGTCTTTAAGTGTGGATGTACCTCGATAAAATCATCAAAAATGATGATATCTCTTGAACAAAAATATTTTTTTTTTGTTTGTCATTTCGAGTGGAATAAACATGTTCTTCTTCTTCTTTTATACTAAAATACTGAAATATTTGGCCTTAAATTTAAATCGTGGCAAAACAAAGCTGCATCCATCCGATTTGGCCACCCTATACAGTTGACAATTTTTTATTTAAGGCGCTGTGATCAGTGTAAGCTCGGTCACTCTCGGACTGTATGGTAAAGAAAGGGAAGCGCGACGACACAATGCTTGCATTTTATTGCCATATATCAAGCATTTTATCGATTTCCTCAAAACTGAGTTGATCTAATAAAAACCTAAAACAACAAAGTTTTGCATTAGGATTCGGTTCATTATTTGGTATATTTTTTATCGGCATAAGTAGGCTAGTAATATGGGATTTTTTTTCTAAGGTCAAAGTTAGAGGTAACTTTGATGATCATTACTATCGAGGATTATATTATAAAACATGTTTCGGAAGCAACAGTGTTCTTTGAAATATAGAGTTAAAATTAACATAAATTTTTTCTGCAGCTTGAAATTAAACGGATTTCGTTAAAATTGCGTGAGGAAACCAGCAATTTTCTAGTTTTTGCTGTTCACAGCGCCTTAACTACTCAATGTTCAATGTTAAAGTTTTATTGATGACGTTGACAGACGTGAACACTTTACATTTTGTAATGAAAAAATCTGTTTTTAATTGTTTTTTTTTTCTAACACCTAATTTGAGTGCCAGTCAGCCCTAGTCCCCACTAGGGCTGGCTGGCATAAAGCTCGAATAAAGTAGGGCAGAGAAGACCAATCCAAAAAAAATCATTTTCAAATGAAACTAGGTACCTACTACAATTTTAATTTCTCCAAGACCTTTTGAAGTTTCTGTAATAAAAAGCGAAACAGCAACACTAAAATAGGTATAAACCTGGGACACAGCTACAAGTCTACCTTACAAAGAGTATAACTTGACAGATATTACTTTTTTCTCATAACGAAGCGGCGCGCCGCCGTGATTTGTCGCTGACTCGCTGGCCAGTTCGTGCCAGTTCGCTAACTTCTACACAATAATTTTGACTTGTTGCTTGTAAATTGTACGTAATAACTGAAAGACACAGAAGGCCCATTTAACGCAAACTGTGATAAGACGTAGACGTAGAAAGAGAAAGGAAAAAAAAGCGAGTGCGGTTTGATGGCCATAGTGAAGTGCAGATACATCGTGGTGTATTTAGTTTGCGAGGCTCGCCTCGTATCGGATGAGCTCTCATGTTAGTTATGATGGCAATATATTGAGATAGGTTTATTAATACGATCATGTCCAAAAATATCGGGAATTTCGAACCATTTTAAACGGCATGGACGTCTTTGAGGTAGATTATAGAATCTACCTCAAAGACGTCCAGGCCGTTGGTTCGAACCCGGCAGTCGTTTATTTTTAGGTCTTATACTGTCGTCCTTATAAGCCTGAAAGCCAGAATACCCGTCTAACCAAGGATGATGGAGCATCGGTAAGGAGGTCAGAGTGGCAGTCACTCAATGTAACATACTGGTATATCTACTTAATTTGTGTTTTAGTGGAAATTATACTTTTTTTCCTACTCCTCTGCTGTTATTTTCTGATTAATTTCATTGCGGGATCCAAGACAGTGGAATCATTGCTTTGGGACTCGTCGAGCTTCATTGACTCGGCGTTTTTTCTGGTGATCGCCAATGTTGATTCTGGCTTTCAGGAGTTACAGTGGTTTGGGAATGTGGTGTAGCGGGCTTGTCCCAAATAAAGTAAAAATAAAAAAATACTGGTATAATTAGCCGGACAATTCTGTAAACATCACGCCGTGAAAATTTAGTTGGAGTGAGTTTGAAGAGAACTGTCGCTCCGGCTTGGTTGGATGGATTAACAACTCACTGCACGTTCACTTCATCTACATTTTCACGGTGACAGAATAGTACTACAATTGCTCTTTCTACAGTGTGAGTTTTCTGTCTATAACTGTACTGTGTCCAATTGTTCCATAACTTCGGTGACAAAATAACTTGGTACCTTTTTGTTTTTTATTAAAATAGGGCGCGAATGAAAGTCTTTAAAAATGGATAGGAGAAAATTGAGATTTCCTTTATGAATATTTTATTGATCTGCTGTACCTACTAAGAAAGCTTTATAGTATGAACAATGTAGGTACATTTGAGACTGAGAATTATCCACATCTTCCGAATTTTCCTTAATGTTCTTTATGACAGGACTACAAATTAAGTTGAAGTAGGTACGGTCAGCGACCAAAATCTATCAACTTTGCTACTTTTGTACATCATAAAACTTAACACAAAACTTTATGATAATCTGCTTTTGCCCATTTCATATAACTGCCACTAGTAGATTCAAATTAAACATTTTGCTCAGCTTTGCAAAGCTGAAGTGTTAACTAATCGTTGTTGCTGACTGTACCTATTTATAATTCTTTCTACGTAATAAAATCATGGCCTCTATTCAAGCGAAATACTACTGGCTATTGGAATCCCAGAATCCCTATTAAAACAATCACATAAAATAACTTTACTTTTCGAAAACAATGAACGATCACCTTCTATACTCATTTAAAATCACAAAACAAATTCGCATCTACGTTCACGAATAAGTTAATACGTCATAACAGACCATTGACCTAACAAACTGCAGCCCCATAGCCCCATAATAAAGCTGAAAGGAATTACGCATAGCCAGACATACCCTTATTTCCACTTCCCTTTCTCATCGTAGTCTTGTAGTAGAGGATAATACGAGTAGATTGTAACGCTACGACGCTACGAGTATCCGCCATTGCTGTCGTGTTACATGGCCATTACTCAATACTTCCCTTTATTTATTGCAGAGGAAACGTGAATGACTCGGGAGTCGGGTGTAGCACGTGGAATAATAGTTGAGGGGGTTATTTTCGGTTTGATTCTGTGAGAGTACCTACCTAGATGTGATTGAATCAAGGGTTACTGTTAGTTCGCGGATGGGTCATCATTCTATCCATATTGAGATCTTCTCCAGAAACGACCAACACGCTGTACCGGCATTACGATTTGGAATTTGCTAAATATTGCCGGAATTTATTGGTTTAGGCGTTATGGGTGTCTTTAACTTATCTGAGTGTTTAAAATGTGATTAACAAGTTTTCAAATAGCCATTAAAAAAAAAATAATGAGAACGCTTTTTTTTACATTTGAACTGTTAAACATACCTAGAAGTAAAATATACTAAAAGTAAGGTTAGGCTGTCAACCTATAAAAAAAGAAAGACCGAAAGTGAAATTCAAGGAAATATTACGCACCAAGTAGAAACATTACGTCACGCATTTCCTGAACGACTGTACGTGTATCGGTGGTAACAAAATCAAAACCTCTTATTCTATTGAAACTTCGAGCTAGTCCAGACTCAGGGTCAATGTGTGTCAAGGTCAATGTGTTACCATAGTTGAAAGTGCACATCAGCATTTCCCCCCTAATGCCATAAGTCCCAAATAACATGAATATGAAAGGCAGAAAACTGACTTAACACTACTTTTACTTACATACGTCTCTGCCCGTCACACAACGTAAATTGAGCGTGAAGTGTCATCTAGCCGCCGATAATTACGGGAAACGACTGTCTGAGGCAACCTCAATGGGCTAACAATCTTTAATTACTGCCTGTCGCAATACAAAACGAATACGACACTTATACGACACCTGTGTGACGGCTGTGTGACTGTGTGAACTTTGAGTAACAACTTAGTGTTGCGTTTGAGTAATTTAATGGTAAGATGTTCTATTACAGGTTATTGGTTAAAAGTCGTTTGCAATGTCTAGATTTTACTGTTTGGTAATAAAATCCTTTCGTCATGTAGAAGCTGTCTAATAAACAAATTTTGCAAGTGACCTTTCTGGCTCACCTCCATCTCACCTATCTAAACTAATATTCTTAAAAGGTCAAATTGGAAGTACTCTTCGAAAATTATAAAACTAAAAACAGCTACACCACCGCAAAATATAATTCTTTTCTCGAGAAAATCCACGTTTCCTGCCAGCCAGGTCAAGGAATCTAAACCGGCGCAAATAGCTAGTCTCTTATAATAAAAATCTAATTTTGACACCTAGACAAATAAGAATTTAATATAGTAAGAAATAGAGACACAAATCTTGTGCTGCACTACCTTCATTTCGTGTTTCATAAGAATTAACGCAGCAATTTCATCTAAACTCACAACCAGACACATAACTCTTTACAAATAAAACTTCAGATTAAATTGTGAAAAAAAAACTTAATAAAGCGCCTGATTTCTTAATACAGTGTTTATTTTGTCAAAGTTAGGGAACACTACTTTGTCGCAGTCGACAAACTGTAGCTATATTTACTGTGGGGAGGTTTTATTTTCTTTTATTAATGTTAGTCTTCGCACAGTCTGTGGAAATTGGGCTCTGGGGACTGGTAATAGTTGGCTGCATGAAGTCCTAATTGCAGGTTATTTAGGAATATTATTGGCTATGTTAGTGGCTGGAGTCTTGATTCTGTCTATTTAAAAAACAAATTAGATCTGAAAACTGCCTTTTACAAAATAGACATACACACAGTACACCTTTGTCTATGCCTTTGGGGAATACAGCGTTACCCATCTCAACGTCTAGTCCTACCAATTAGATTGGATCTAAATTCAACCTCAAAATTCGTTTTTCGTTTCTGTATCCTAAAATAATAGCCGTAATTACACGAACGTCCCCGAAATAATACGAACTCATCTATCGACATGACACCGTTTAGTAGACTGCGCAAAAAGTGCGTGAACACTACGCGTTAATATGCAAAGCGCGTTGTATCGCGAATTGCGCCGAACACAGCCGAATCGCAAGCTCGTAAGTTGCTCGTAACAAACGGGGCGGTAAATCGCCATACCCTTAGACAGAAGGGAACAGAAGATCCAGTTTTCCTGGGAAATGCGAAACTGAGACAGCTATTTATTTATTTATTTACAAACTAGCTGTGCCCGCGACTTCGTCCGCGCGTGCATTTCGTATTTAGGAAGATATTAAGTACACAAACTCACTAAATGTATGTAGGTACTCATCATGATTATGACATGACTTACAAAATTACGAAGAACGAACGAATATTAACACTTAAAAAATTTCTTCGTAAACAATATTACTTGTTATGTGATATTCATCAGTACGTATAAACAGGCTTTGCGCGCTGCTTACTTGCGACGAAGCGACATACAGCCTGACCGTGCGAGATACAGGACTTCCGCAGATCCACACCAACACGACTAATAGTTTGTCCCTGAGCTTGATTAATGGTCATGCCGAAACTATCAGAAGAGAAGTCTCCGCAGAGGACATGGTGGAGTATACGGTGGAGGTCTGCCCTGCTTGGGCGGAGCATCACCGTGTCCTCGTCGAGGCGATCGGCTGCGGCGTCCTGGTTCACTCCTTGGTTCGGAAAAGAATATAAGAATGAATGACAGCACGATTTGACAGTTATTCCTAGTTCGGGACTAATCGTAAGTCCGTAGGTGATACGGAGTAGAAAACGCCCAACACTAAGGCCGAAACTACAGACTTCGGGCTTAAGAGAGTAAAACCCCTCAGCCGCCGCAACAGAAAAAGACAACCCGGGCGTTGCGTCGGGAGTCGCAGGGCAATTCCCAGCCACCCTGAGCGCGGGCCCGCAGATGGCGAGCGTAGGTTGGCTCACTGTCCTCACACTACCAGGCCCGGGTCGACGAAGCGTCGTAGCCAGCGTTGCGGAATTTGTTCGAAAAGTCACCACGGCCCTGGAACGTAAAAGGCATAAGGAGGAATACGGATGTGTTTTAGTCAGTAAGAGTTTGACACTCTCTTCCGCTTCACCCAGAGCAGAAGAAGTCATTTGATGATTTCCCATCCATAAAAAAAACCCACAGCGGATAGAGTAGAGTAGAGACTCCGTTGTCCTGGCTAAGTTTGCAAGCCTAGCTCCGCTGAGCGGAGAGACGACCGATAATACTCAAGCCGCAAGGGAGTGATAATCTGAGATTAAAGTCAGCTCAATCACTTAGCACTCACAAACCTATATTTACCACCTGTATATGTACAGTACGGATTGCAATAAACGATTTGATTTGAAACCTGCACCTCACCGTTCCGAGGATTTTTACACGTCGGAAAGTCATGGCCAGGATGACGTAGCTGACTGATTCCTCGGCGTCGAAACAACCTCCGCAAATTGGGCTGTCTGTGGTGCATAAGTTAAAAAAATTAAGGGCAATGATCCGTAATAATAATCCCTATTATTACGAAGGTAATTTTTACTTAAGCTGAGTAGTCATTTAGTCAGTCACGTTTATAGACTTGTCATTGCCATTTTTCACTGCAATCTGTAACCCGTGACCATTTGTAGTCATGAAGTTCAGGCCGGCCCTAGGCTGGTCACGACGAATCACCAGCTGACTGGGAATTGAACAGTTTTGTTTCAAAATAAACAGAAAATAATTAGGAATGAGGGTGATCCTGGGAAAGAAATCCAAGAGGTGAAAGGCTCACCGAGTCGAAGCTCCAAAGTCTTGAGCATCGAAGCCGAGTTTTTAGCCTGTCGGTTTTGTATCGGTTGCATTTTGGGAAGTGTGCGACGGAATTGCATAGTTTAATTCCGCCAAGCTCGTTCCATCATCGGACCACAAGACGTATGGCGGTACGCCACCGATACGTACGGTGGACCTCACACCCACATGAACAAAACGTTTTGGAAACACATGGCGTGGAATTCCCTGACTGAGTCCGTGTTTCCTGATAGTTACAGCCTGGGAGTCTTATCAAGAGTGAATAGGTTACTTATAGGCAAGCGTGCTCCATCTTCGATCACATCATCGTTTGCCATCAGGTGAGATAGTGGTCTAACGCGTTCCTATCAAAAGTAAAAAAAATGAAAACAAAGTCAGTGGAGCAATTTTATTTTTGCATCAAATGCGTAACGCCTGGTATCAAAAGAATCTTTAACTAAAAAATACTTTTTGGTGTAATTCTCGTGCTGTTGATGGTAAGTACAGTTTCGCTCAACAGATGGCATTGCAAGTGTCATTAAAGATACTTACCCCTACTTACTATGCATGTAGATAATAAGTTGATTTCTTCTAGATTGCCATAATCCTATCAGGTTTAGGTGAATGTTTTCTACATTAGTTTTGTATTTTTTATTGCGATGCAAACGAAACATAATACATATAAACAAAAAATAGGTTCTGCTTGTCTTTCTAAAGAGATATGCAAAATACAGCAATAACATATTATTAATATTTGAAAATATTAGGTTTGGTAGGAATAAAAAAATAAGGAAATAAATAAGATAAAAATAATTCAAAAATAATTACAAAATTTGTGGGATTTGAACCCATACCTAGTCTTTCGAGAAGCAGACTTTAAACCAAACGGACTATGAGATCTGTTGACAACTGATTAAAATAGCCGATAGCTTAGCTCTCTGAAAGGGTTCCACATCAGATGCTCTAGACCTTTATTTTTTTTATGTCGACAGACAGTACTCATCATGTTGACCAACTATTCCTAAAGCGGTATATTAATATCTCTTATAGATAAGCCGGGCTGCTAAGGTTCCACGTCTTGTATTCAGATCTTCAAAATAAATTATAGCCTATATGTTGGCGAGGACTAATAGCTATACAACAAAAAAAGTTGCATTAAAATCCGTCCAGTGGTTTTTGCGTGAAAGACGAACAACAGACAGACAGACAGACAGACAGACAAGAAAATAAAAAAAAAATATTTTTGGCTTCTACTGTTTCTATAAAGCACCCCTGGAATATTTTTTTTTATTTTCATTCAATGTACAGAATTGACGTCTTCTACAGTTTTATTATATGTAATAGACAATGTACCTACTTAAAAAAAGAAAATTATATACAGAGCAAAGGGCACAAAGGTAGGAACTGCTTATTTCATTAGAAATTTCTTCCAGCAGACCTGCGACAGAAGACTGGAAAGTTCAAGAAACGTAGCTGGCGGAAAACGAGAACTGACCAAGCTTTACCGACTACTTGTAGAAAAGCTGTTGACTGATATCTAAACAAGCAACGTATCTGCTAAACTTTTAAACTCTTCCAAGAACGTCCTATTTGTCTTAAACTCTAACTAACTGCAGTTACAGCTGCCGTCACCAGAAGATGAGATGCTATCGATTCTGCCAATCTCTAGAGGATCTGCCAATAATACTTCGTTAAATTCCGTTCAAATCCAAACTCATTGGAGAGACGTTCCATGTCCTCCTGTGTTTCTCTTCAAGCGTAGTATGGAGTGGTATTTCTGACTCACTTACAAGACTACGATCGTAAAGCTTCATACCATTCACCGATGCACACCAGACCTAGCAGAGGAAGTTAATATAATTTATTAAATCTCTGCACCGACCACCCTGGCTCCACCACGAAGTAGCCGCGATCAACACAGCGATTTCACACTATTTAAAACTGAAAGTACATAAATTATTGTTTAAGTTTGTTTAGCAGATATTGAACTATTTATTGGTTTCGTGTGCAAGCATTGTTTGGGTATTTTGACTAGGAACTATATTGGGTTGTTTGGATGGTGTATGTTTAGACAGAATTAAATGGGTCTTTGGGGCCAGGGGTAAATATCCAGAAGCAGTACCTTCAGTGAAGTTAAACGGTATACCCCTTGTGAGAGTAGACCGTTTTAAGTATCTGGGTCACTTATTGACCACTGACCTCAAAGACGATGAGGATATTGATAGGGAGCGGAGGGCGCTGTGTGTGAGAGCTAATATGATTGCCTGCAGATTCAGGCGTGCCTCAAAAGAGGTCAAGCGCACTATATTTAGTGCTTACTGCACATCTTTTTATACTTGCAGTCTGTGGGTTAATTTTACTCAAAAATCATACGGCGCCCTTCGCATCCAATACAATGACGCATTCAGGCTGCTGATGGGGTTGCCCCGATACTGCAGCGCGTCAGGGATGTTTGCTGAAGCTCACGTAGACTGCTTCTATACGGTGATGCGGAAGCGGTGTGCATCCTTGGTCCGTAGGGTGCGGGGCAGCGCCAACAGCATCCTGTCTATGATGGCGAGCAGGCTGGATTGTGCGTTTGTGAACCACTGCTGCAGGGTTTCGGCTGGGCCTGTCACCTTGCAGCAATGATGTCACTCCGTATTTCTATTTTTGTAAGTGTATTACTAACATAGTTTGTAAGTGCATTGTTAATAACACTATGAGTCTTGTTGCTTGAAATAAATTGAAATTATTATTATTATTATTATTATCACACTCGGCTACGCCTCGTGTGATAAACCCACACTCGTGTTTTAATAACCCTTTTTATATGGTCGTTGCATAAACTACTATTAAGGCATCTTACTACTATTATAAATGCTCAATCACGCCAGAACGGCTGAACGGATTTGGGAAAAAATTGTCAGACCGACAGAGATTATAGTCTGGAATAGCACGTAGGCTTTTTATTCCAGGAGTAGGTCATCATCATCATCATATCAGCTGAAAGACGTCCACTGCTGGACATAGGCCTCCCCCAAGTTTCGCCACAACAACCGGTCCTGTGCGTCTCGTATCCAACGGCTAAAAACAACAGGCAGGAATGACGATATCCGCTAGAGAACAAGGTTACCGACATAGCCCGAAGGATCGCCAAATGGAAGTGGCAGTGGGCAGGGCACATTGCTCGCAGGAGTATGTCGCTTGGGATAAATTCTGACATTTGCCGCTGCGCGTAAGCCGCTGGCAGAAATTAGTGATTAAACATTTTGAGTATGATTATGAGGCTAGGGGAAGGCTTGTGCACAGCAGTGGACGTCAATCAGCTGAAATGATAATGGTTTTTTACTTATTTTATGTATAAATCGTTGCCCCACACTAAGAATTTCTCCTGTATCATGGGTGCGCTTATTAAACATATAAGCTCACATATTATATACAAACAACCAGACCTGGAACAACTATACTGTACAACAAACAACTGAAGTCCATACAAATATTTGTTCCGTGCGGGAATCGAACCCACGACACGCAGCGCAGCAGCCAATCGCTCAACCACTTCTATTGAATAGATCTATGCTTGGGTCGCTTCATTAATCGTGCAGACTATTATTCCAAGTTTAATACTATGACAAATGTGTTTAAGTCAATACTTTTCTTCCTCGTTATGAATGGACATAATGACATCATTTATGAGCAAACACTATATTCTCACAAATGTGTTAGATAGGTACGGGCTCTGACTAAACATCATTTTAAATTCTCTAGTTGAGACTTCAAACTAGCCTGTAACTAGTAAGCAGTAAGACTGTGTTTCTTGATAGCTACAACCTGGGGACCTTTATGTAAAGAGTGAACAGGAAACTTCTAAGCAAGCGCGTTCTATCGTCGACCATTTCATCGCTTACCATCAGGTGAGATTGTATTCAAACGTGAGCCATCAATAATAACAATAAATTTAAAGAAAAACCGGCTAAATGCGAGTCGGACTCGTGCACGAAGGGTTCCGTTCTATAAAAACGGCAAAAATCCCCGTTTGTTGTATGGGAGCCCCATTTTAATATTTATTTTATTCTGATTTTAGTATTTGTTATTATAGCGGCAACAGAAATATATCATCTGTGGAAATTTCAACTGTCTAGCTATCACGGTTCATGAGATACAGCATGGTGACAGACAGACAAACAGACAGACGGACAGTGGAGTCTTAGTTACAGGGTCCAGTTTTTACCCTTTGGGTACGGAACCCTAAAAACACAAGTCTTCAGAAAAACGAAAAAACAAAGTAATTTATCTGTCACCCGTCACACACTACATAACCGTACTGACGTCACAAAATGGCGTGGCGAGGAGACTGCCGGACGTCGGACGCCGAGCAATAAGTCGCGGGGCTATCGCGGCCGTCATAGCCGATAATGCGGCGGATTACCGGGCTATGGCCAGCTGGGCTATTTTCCCTCCGGCTTCAGAGGGTTTAGTGAGGTTTAAGGAAGTGGAGGTGTAAGAGTTTAAGTCACGTACTACTTTGCGTGTGGAACCTTTTTTATTTTATGTTGAGGGGTGAAGAGACGAAAGTGTTGGATGTTTGAAAATTTGAAAGGGAAAGAAGGATGCCGAAAGAAGGAAAGTCAGGATGGACTAAGACAATATTGAAAGTCTTCATGAATTACATATCACATAACGAAGTACCAATAATAGAGGAGCTCGTGGCAAAATTATAACAGCCGCACGGACCGATCTTCAAGGTTAAGCAACGCTTGCCGAGGTTGGTCTGTGGATGGGTGACCATATTAACATACCGAAACTCCTCCGGGCCTCGGAAAGCACGTTAAGCCGTTGGTCCCGGCTATCATTTGGAGATCTTTGGCAGTCATTACGGATTGTTAGAAGCCAGAAAATCTGACACCAGTCTTGCCAAGAAGTACCGTGTTACCCAGTTAATGGGTTGTGGAGGTCTGGTAGGCAGCCGCTCCACGTAAAATACTGGTATTCCGCTGAATTCGGTTGGGAAAAAGGCAAGGCAGATGATGATAACGAAGTACCAATAAACCTACAGTGTAAACTGATTACCGAGTGAACAGTTACAGCTAGCCAATAACAACAAATTTATCATCAATAAAGATTTTAATAACACACATTCAATTTCAAAGAGCATTCACGTTACAGCACACTGCAATATCTCCAAAATATGAAACTGTTATCGCCACTATTAAACAAAATAATCGAGCGCACACAAAGCCTGGCTCACTCATTAAAAGCGAAATTAAAAATATAAATCATGTACACTGCGTACTTTGCACCCGTGAAATTATTATCTGTCGGCACAATACATCATTGTTACCGCGTTACTGTCTTAATTCCGAGATTAAAATTAATGTTGCGCGGAACTTAGGAACTTTGGTAGTAAAAACATGCTCTCTTAGGAACTTATCTCTGTCTGTTGCGAACTTCTGCTGGATAATGATCTCTTCTAATTGAAGGAGTTGTGCTGTTTGCGTTTTGTTAGACACCCGGTATATTGTAGAAGAAGTATAGCCATGGCCAGTGTTAGCTGATAGAAGTCTGTTATCATATGACTTCTTAGGGATTCAGTGAGGTTTCAACAAGAGTTTAAAATCGAATTATTTTTTAAAAAGTACAAAATAACTTTAATTTTCGTTTAACACCGACTTCCGAAATTAAAGTTATTATACAAAGAAGAAGTAAGTATAAAAAATATTTTTTTGTAAAACGGGTTTCATTTTTCACTTTTCAGTGGTAGGTACCCCACCTCTAACAACACCACTGGATAGTCAGAAAAATACGCAATTTCGATTTAAAAACCAAACTAATGAACCGATTGTAATTAAATTACAATGGGACCAGAGAACATATCCTTTCTCATAAAAAACAATCAAATCGGTTCACAAATGACGGAGTTATGAGGAAACAAACATTAAAAAATACAACCGAAATGATAACCTCCTCCATTTTTTGAAGTCGGTTAAAAATGTATAATTATTGGATGTTATTTACCTGGTACATGGTTGTGTAGTAAGTTGTGTTTTCCTTCCTATCTGATAATAAAAATGCCGCAAAACTGAGTGGTTTCGCATAAAAAATGTACTTGTGTTTATTGGTTTAAATTCCTAAGATACTGATATAATTTTAAATGTTAACGTTTATTTTAGCACTGTCCGTACAGTTTCGGAATCAAAGTGTCAAAGACGTGAACAAAACTGTAAACATTACAAAATAGAAACAATCTCTTCTTAATAATCTGTTTGAACGCGAATTTCCGACGAATGCCCTTGACATCTCTTAAAAGCTCTGAAGTTACAAAGTACTGTTTAAATGTTAGAGCAAGATAACATCCCGTAGATACAGATGTTTATAATTTTGAGCACAATTCAATGCTGATTTATTTGGCAGATGGCGGAGATTATAATATCGTTAGAGATGTTTCTGCGCAAGAAGGCAGAGCTTTTATATGATTACATTGGCAGGCAATGGGAGGTAATGTTGTGCAAGATGAGAAATAAACAGCCTAGTTACTAAATATTCTCAAATTAAGGTTTTGTTGAAAGAAAGATGTACATAGACTTATTTGTTCAGCTTTCTTCCTCATCTAATTGCTCAAAATTACAAAATAGGTATTACTAATAACTGTAAAATATAGCTATCGAATACCATTAACTGTCTAAGAATCCCAAAGAACTTTCAAAGAAAACCAAACGTTCTTGTTCACTTATAATTATCACACTCTGTAATGTGATTTTATTTTTCTTGTGATAAATTTATTCTTATTCCCTTTTTCGTTAACTTCGGCAAGTGGACCTAGTCCATCGTCTATCACATCATCGCTTTACATTAGGTGAGATTATAGTCGAACTGG
Organism: Melanchra persicariae; assembly: GCA_947386135.1. Lineage (NCBI taxonomy): Eukaryota > Metazoa > Arthropoda > Insecta > Lepidoptera > Noctuidae > Melanchra > Melanchra persicariae. The sequence goes on along the minus strand of OX376659.1, from coordinate 19,978,262 downwards.
AGCATATCAATAATAACTTCAAAACTAGGCAAACATCAGCTCAATTCAAACTAATTCAACACTTGTCTCTTCCCTCTTTATCGTCAGTGACACACTTGTTACCGACTCGAACACGACGGGTCCTCTCCGTTCCCCGGAGTTACTACGATCAGTCCGTTCGTCGGAGTTACTTCACTAGATGGACGCGCGGACAGACGCCCCGATAACCTTACCTACATGAAAAGAGCCCGCTATGTTTTACTGCTTTGATTGTACACAGAGAAAGAGGACGGACGGTGCGTTTTTCCAAAATAACAGGAAAGAAAACTGTTGGAATAAGTGTGGTTAGAGATATTGTTTGGTAAGGGCAATCTTGAAAGAACGACCGAAGTATTCGTTACACAATAATTAAATAATCTACGTCTTTATCTTCAACCTACAGGTTGTGTGCGATGATAGCTTCCTACAAAATGCAAATGTTGTCAACATTGCTGCGTCAGCCATCGTCAAATTTAAGCTGACAGGAGTCCGGATCAAATTTTGATCAAAGAGAAATTCAGACCCATCATATAGATATCATAGATACCACATACCTACTAACCTAGTAAAATGAGGAGATACGTTGCTTGTAGTGTAAAAACTAAGCTAAAAGAAAATCCAGATAATATATTAAATCTTACTTTATTCCTTTGCTCCGTTTAGTCTCCGGACTCCTGCTAGCTTAGACTTGACCAAGGCTGAACTTCTCTTCAAAACATTTTCAGTTCTTCGAGTGCCTGTTCCAATCAAAAGTTCCGTATGTTTCCACAGATTTAAGTAGCAGAGTGGGCGGTCCATTTGCACTGATAACTTCTCTCCGATACCGTTTTTAGAATAATCTAAGTTTAAGCATTTCTTCTAGTGAGAGTGAAACTGGATGTGTTCAGCTTTATAAGTTGATTTTAATGGATTGGATTAGAGGCATGTTTTAATAAATTAGCAGTATTGACACGGTTTTAAGGTTTGGGTGCCAGATGTCACGTCCCAAAAAGGAGAATAGACTAAAAACTTTGTGGGAAAACAGCTGCAGTATATTTCTTACTTACTAGCTACTTTGAGTGGCTTCACCCGCGTCACAGTTGATATGTATCCCGAAGAAACATACTATTTCAGAGCGTGATCTACCTCAGTTAAGTTTTATCTAAATTCATCAAGCCGTTCTGACATGAAAAGGTAACAAACAGACAGAGTAACGTTCATTTATGATATTAGTATAACACGTTTTTGTTAGTTATATTCATTTGTTCACATTTTTAAATCTACAACGTGTAACAGAATAAACGCAATACCTCTTAATGGGTCATTGTACCCATGGTTATGAACATTTTTTACTATAGGTAGAACACCAAAATCGCGAAAAAAAACAGCTGTTCAGTACATTTTTTTTCAACACATAGTTGATTTTTTTTAGTGTTGGCCCCATAGTAGAAAATGTTCATAGTGGTGAATACAATGGCCCCTTAAGAGGTTGCGTTTATTCTGTTACACGTTGAGATAAGTAGTATGAATTAAAATTTCTTCTAAAATGCTCTCTTCAAGAAATCTGAATTTAATTTATGGCTTCATCATTTTGGCCATCATGTATCTTAGACAATAAGACGACACCCCTTTCCAGTATTAACGCATAGCCTCACGTAGCATACTGCATTCCATTGCCTCTTCAGAGACATTCACAAGCGTTTACTGGAGCAGTTCCAGCGATGTAACGTGAACTTCATTACATAGTCGTTGGCATGTACAGTGGACATCGCAGTCAGACGGTATGAAGACGTTCCGCTGGCTTTGATCGGTCGGTTGACCTTAAGGGAAAGTTGCCAGTTGCCCTCAAATTTACCCCTAAAACTTCAGTATCTTTTATTGGGAGTTTTGGGTTTATTGTTCATGTATTTTCGGGCTATCTGAGTCGATAGGATAAAAACTTACTTACCCCTGATTTCTGAATTAAGCATTCGAATTTGATGGAGGGTTTCTCTGCTTCAGAGGGCCAGTTCTACAATTTTTTTAAAGCAGTTTTTCGTATTTGTATCTCAGTCGCAATCTTTGAAAACGTAGAGAAATTAGAGGTTTTTTTGACAGATTGCGACTGAGATGCGAATGGGATTGGTTGATAATGAGTACCTAGAATTAGTACATAGTAGTAAACAGTCTACGTCGCAGTAGACTGTTTCTTTTCAACCCAGTCGTCAAATGGACGAAATGGACAGATTAATTATTTGTCCCCACTGAAAGTGAAAATTCTCCAGAATCTGAACACATGCCATATTCAGGGAGCATTGCAACCCTGGCAACACTGCTCTCAGCATGAGCTCGTTTGTGCTAAAGCTAGGTATTCGTGTACTCGTGCAGTACATTCCTTGCAAGCAAACTCTTCGACTAAAGAGCGATGAATTTCTTAGAATTATTTTGTTAGATGATTTAAATATAGGTAACATACAAATACATACAATAAACATAAATTGACTTTGTATAAGTTTTTTTAGTAATAAGCTTGAATCTATCAAGCTTATTACTAAAAAAACTTATAATTGTATTTGTAACTTTGAGCAGTTTCATTGGTAGGACATAGAGCTCGACTGAAATGTTTACATAAGACATTTATTGTAATACCTGTGTTCACAAATAAAGATTGATTGATACAAGTATTGAAATTTCTGTTTGTAATATAAAAATAACAGATTTTTTTTGTGAGGTCTGTTTATGGGATGATACTTCTAGCAAAAAACTATTTTAAATTTTTTGTCTGTCTGTTTCATTGTTTCATTTCATACCATTTTTTTACTGATGATTCTCAATGAAAGAAATTACGGAACCGTACTCATTTTTTTGCAAGCTAGTTGTAAAAATAATATTCTTTGAGCCAACACAATATTGCACAAGTAACATCAATCATATTTTTACGAAAGATAGGTGTGTAAGTGTCCTAACTGAGCAATAGTATTTTGACCGTAAATCTGAATGATGTTTTCACTGACATTTAACTTAATTAAATTTTGTCAATAAAATTGATCGAATCAAAACCACAAATGCACATTTTATAACTGTGTTTCTTCAAATGAATCCTAACTATCCTAAAACTATGAATATCATAAATGTGAAAGTGGGTTTGTGTAACTTCTTTACGTCTCAACGGATTTGGATGAAACTTGATCTGCATTTGGTCATAGGTTACTATTAATCCCAGAATTATGCTCCCTTGTGATAATATCCGATTTACGCGCGAGCGAATCCACGGCGGCAGCTAGTTTGTAAATAGCAGATAAAATTAAAGGTTAATTCTAAGTTTACAAGCACATCAGTGGAACCAAGACTTTGAAAACTGAATGTCCCTCACAGGAGTATGTGGAATTACCGACCCAAAAATATGTGTGTACCGGCGACAACTCTAGTAGGTACTCCAGTAGGTAGATAGTTTGCAATGGGCGCATATTTGAGTTGCAGGCTTGTGGCAGTTGAATGTGGGACCGGTGGGACGTGGATCATGCAACTTAGTTACAAACGCTGTTGACACGCTGGAACGGTGCAGTATTACGCGTGGGAAGGATAGAAAAGTATTTAGGATGGTTGGTAAGCGTTACTTTTTTAGCTGGTAACTAAACAAGAAAGAAATACAGGCAATCGAGAATGTCAAACAGTAATCCACATTGATTTACAGGTTTTAAGAATACAGGTTAACTTTAAGACCTGTTATTTACAAAGGACTGGACTAAAGAAGTGAGAGAACTTTTGACCTGAGACTAAATAAGACACACTGCACACACAATATTAACTTGAGCTTCTAGGTCTCATTATTGCAGTAACTACGAAGGTATAAGGCCAATAGATATTAAGTAATTTACGAAATTAACTCGCCAAAGTTAAAATTACTCCAACAAAAGAGTTTTAATCTCTTAATTCCCTGAACAAAGCATACAAATCTGAAAACAATAGACAAGGCTGGCGACATCGACATAATAAATAAGATTATAGATTTAGAAATATAATAATGGCGTTAGACGTGACGTTTGACAATTAATTGTCAAGGAATTATAGTGAAATAACTCGAGCTTTGACCCAGCTCAAATACTTGAAGGGGTGGGAAATAATTTAGGGTGACCATAATCTGAGGGGCATTAGGTACTCGTATATTTTAAAGGAACTTCCGCATTCGCAAACGGTCAAAAACACTATTTCCCCGACATTTTTACAAGTCTTTACATTGACTGTCGCTGGTATTGTGATGCAGCGACTTTAATTAGAAGTTTTAAACGTGCGAGTATTGGCCTTTTTGGAATCTCATAATGTAGCAATTTTTCATATACCTATAATAGTAGATTATGCACCCAGGGGATAAAGCAGTGTCTTGTGTCACGGGCGTCATATTGAATCTCGAACGCAATGAAGGATTCGGGAGTTTAGAGTTTAACTCACGAGCGAAGCAAGGGAGTTAATACAAGAATCCTGAATGCAGCGAGGGATTCAGGCTAGCCCAAGGCAAAGACACCTTTATCCCCGCGGAGGATACTCTACTTTTCACGCCTCTTGTGAGAAAATAAGAAGCCATAATAATACGAAAAACAAAATATTTTAAATTTACAAACAGTAAGTAGAGATATGTATTTAGAGCTATACGTGTGTATACCTACTTAAAAAAAGTTAGTTTAATACCATACGGATTTGCAATATCCGCGCCTTTTTTGCGTTCCACTCGGTATACCTACCACATAGCGGCCACGACCAACTCGATTTTCGTTTTTTTTTTACTTCTCTGTGGGTAAGTAAATATGTGCAGGCCTAATGTTAGCAACCTAATACAATTTATGTGTACACAAAGCTTTATACAGAGCTTTATATCAGCTGGTAGAATGGGTTCGGACGCTTGGCTGTATGCAATTTGAATTTAGAACGTCATAGGAAATGCTCGAGAAAATAGTTTTTAAATTAATAAATCGACTATAGATGGGTTTTAAGTGTTATTCTTATCCTTTTATACAATAATCCGTACATAACCAATTATTCTTATAATATTGTCTTCAATCCTGGACCCTGGTCAATCCTTATGATTTTGTAGAAATTCGAGAATGTCATCCCTAAGTAGTAAGAGTATCGAGAATATCTTTCCTCTTTCTGGAACAGAAAGAGAGAGACAGAGACAGAAGGCGTTGTAAGTACCTAATATACCGCCAATTGAGCAGACAGATGAGGTTCCAAATTTAAATCACATTATTGACCAGCGGGTTATAATGAAATCCAGTACAATATTATTGCCCGGCAGTGCCACCGGCCAAAAATGACTCACTTTAGGTTAGGTTGACATGACATATAATTTGACGTTTTTGATCAGGTGGTGTGAAAATAGATTTATGAATTGTCTGAAGAATGGTATGATAGAAAAGAGAATCAATGATATCATGACTGTTGACAGGATGGAATAGAAGAAGAGAACGTGTTGCGTCATCCTCAAGTAAAATGGGACAGAAGCAGAAAGATCATGTTTAATGTAGTAGTTTTGCTAAGATTAAGATTGTTAGTTTTTTTGCCTAAATAAAGGTGAAATGTATTTAGTTTCTACCCAAATTAGTATTCCAATTTCCAGCATACCAAAGCAGCAAGTTTTTATGTGCTAACAAAAGTAATTAGTTTCATCCCTACCGAATACCTATTTTCAAATTAAAGTTACGTACTGCCAGTAACTTATCCCGAACCTTGAAAATTGGAGCGATCTTAAAGCTTGGCTAGACGCTATAAAACAACCCGGTTTTACCCGCACTAAGTAATTCACTACATCCTCAAGTAATCCCAATAATTGATCAAGACGATATAATTCCGAGTTCTAAGTTATAACACGTAATACATATATTTGGAGAAATGTATCGTGGGGCTCGCACAAGTTTGGCGTTTTTATGGCGAGCACTTGAAGCCGGAGCGCGGAGGGCCGGTATTGAATTATTAATTTCTTATGTAACGCACGTTTTTGTGGACCATCAATCTACTTCCACTTATTTTATTACTGTTAGGTAACATTATTATATAGACTTAGGAAATTATCTTTAAGTTTTTGTATTTATAATTTCGAAAATTATGGTCATTATCAATATTTTAAGCTTTCTAGGTTAGTAGGTTAAAATTATTTGGTTATTTTAAAGTCGTGCGTTATGGTTGAAATTTAAACCACACCGATTTCTTTTTATGGAAAACTAATGACGGGAAATGATTGTGCACAAAATAAGATGAACCTCATTGATCAATATGTACATTACATAAAGCTGTGCGTACACCTGTACACGTATTGATCTAGTGACCACATAATTTGTGGAGTTGTGTTTGGTCGGATTATTTGACCTTTGTTAAGGAGGAAGTTAAGCAATGAAAAATAAACATCTTGAATAAAGAATACTATAAATATCTTGAATAAAGTTTTTAGAAAAAGAAATAGAGCCAAAAATATTTTTTTCATATTTTTTATTATACTAATAATCATCGCTTTTAACTTCGTAGATTACACCAACCCCCATTGTGTCTCAACACTCTAAATATTGACTTGTACTAGAAAATGCAGGCCTAAAGCATTAAGTTCATGTCTGTACATAAGGCATTTAATAAATAAATTAATATTCTTTTAATCACTGTATGTTCATACCCTGTCAATTTATGTCATAAGAAATAACTTTTTCTCATGGCCCTCTTTTATATCGTGGAAACAAAAATACTTCCTATTCTTGAATCAGCCCCTGTGAGTCTCAGCGCAAGTATTTACGTGAACTTGTCATGGCGGCCGCTTCGCCCTAAGCCTCTCAAATTAACGCTTCGACCCTTTGCCGGCCGTCCGGAATTCGGACATACCCCTCATAATTATTTTTATATTCCTTTTGGCTTACAAGACGTTTTGTTTAATTATTTTATGTTTTAATTCTCGTGGTTTTAGGCTCAAAGGCAATGTTGTGAGGTAAACGGTACCTTTTTGCATGTGAAGTTATCTTGCGAAAGGGATCATCTTAATGGGGCTCTCATCTTTTCTTGTGTCGGTTTATGTTGGGGGGGGGGGAAGATCAGACCGTCTAATCGGTTGGCCAGCCAGTGTCATTGGTTTTGGGGTTGACTATCAAGGTTGTACTTAAAGTTGTGGTGGCAATTATTATAAATGTAGTATAAAAGGTACCTATTTGATAATAGCCAAGGGGCGCGGATAGCTGATGGATGCGAGACGCACAGGACCGGTTGTTGTGGCGACACTTGAGGGAGGCCTATGTCTAGCAGTGGACGTCTTTCGGCTGATATGATGAAATGATGATGAAGGTATTTGACTGGTTTTATTTTACATTAATGTGAAAAAACAAAATGCAATATTTTTTTTTTTTTAATTTTTCAAAAATTTCGGAGTGAGCGTTTGAAAATCTATAATAAACAGAGACATCACTATTTCGTGTGACGTCGAAGCGATCACGGTCTTTATTTTGGCGCCGATAATTTGTCACGAATCGTATATTCATTCATGTAGATTTTTGACAGTATTCACCCTATTGAAAGGTTGTTCGGTAGATAGTGCATGAACATTCTATTTAAAATTCTATGCTTGAACCAATTAACATAATAGAGGACTGTGAGAATGGAGGTCTGGTAGGCAGCCGCTCCACGTAAAATACCAGTAGGTATTCAGCTGATTCGGATTGACTGGAAGTCGACTCCAATATAGTTGGGAAAGGGCTAGGCAGATGAGTTAATAACAGCTCACATTAATATCACACTCATATTCATATTATTATTGCTAAATCTAAATAGACGAGGTAGTAATAAATTAACCAAGGTAGTTTGGAAGTACATTAGCTAAACGAGATCTAGGACCGGTTGGCGGGAGGCACGCATTACGTGTGATCAGATCATGTGTATGTTAGATAACCAGCAGATCAACTCTCTCTACTTGCTCTGCACACAGGTGGACTCATTCCTTGTAGGGACAACTGTAACAGTGACTCAGATATTTAGATATTAGTTAAATGTTACATACGAATGCAAAATGTAAAGGCAAAATAGTTTGATTAGACATAAATCATGTCAATCAATCAATAGATATACGTGTGTTAGTCTCTCAATAACTCTTGCGCTACTGAGTGATTGAGTGACTGACAGACAACGCACAGACGAAACTACTGGTCGTAGAAAACTGAAATTTGGCATGTAGGTTCCTTGGGCAATGTAGAGGAGCACTAAGAGATTATTATTATCCCGGAATTCCTACGGGACCTAGAAAATCGGGATATGCGCGTACCAAGTCGCGGGCAAAAGCTAGTAGGTATTGATTTAATTTTAGAAGAATTGAATACCAATGTCAAAAAATGTCCCACGAAAAGCGGTCATTCAAAAAATATAGACAGCAAGATACCGGAGTAGGGGTTTCGGGATTTTGATGTACTTATTTTCTCATCAACATCATGGTGTTTTTTATCTCAGTCGTAATCTGTCAGAAATGTATGAAAATGGAGGCATTTTTGACAGTTTGCAAGCCCATTATTAAAAAAAAAAGATGCCAATGCGAACGTTGCTTAAAAAATAGTAGAATTAACCCCCTGGGATCTCGGACCAATATTCAAGTAAAGTCAAAAATAACCCGCACGGTCTGCAAAAATGTACAAAAGGTCCCATTTAGAGACAAAAAGAAGTACCAAAGTATTTTACTGTGCCCCCTGTGCAAAGCAATTGTTTTTTTCTCATGCAAAGAAGACACAAACATTAGACACCGCGCATCTACCACGAACTCAATAACCGCTAACCCATAACTCAGCCGCAAAGTAAAACATTGACAAATTACAACATTTTCAACACTACGCCCTTGACAAATGCTGTCTTCTTTTCCTGTTAAATTAACATAGAACTAACGGACACAGTACATCTTCGCGTATACATAAATAGAAAACAAGCTATTGCCCGCGGCTCCGCTCATGTGAATGTCGGTTATCGCGTAAAAAGTAGCCTTTGTCCTTCTCCATATCCTAGGCTATACATCTTCCAAATTTCATGACGGTCTGTGCAGTCGTTTTAGCGTGAGAGCGTAACAGACAGACAGACAGATGACAGTTACTTTCGCGTTTATAATATTAGTAGATAGATAGTAGATAATATAATAATATATAATATATAGTAGGGATATTAGTAGGGACTAATGCACAGTGCAAGCAAAATCAGACCTTATGTTACTTAACACTTTTTTCGTCAACTATACATTTCGCAAGCTCATGTTACTTAATGAATTTGTAGGATGTCAGTCGAAAGACCATCTTTAACACATAAGGTTCAAATTACGACAAAATAGTTTGTTTACGAGATCGTTTCGTTGGTAAGGGTCATTGTCAACTTTAATCAGAGGAACAAGACGGTATTTTCAAGGTCCAGTATCAAATAAAGCTAAGAATTTGCCGTATTTAATATGGTTTTTATGGCAGCATTTGGAGGATCTTCAGATGTGGATTCTCTTTCATGTGGAACGGTGATGATAATGAGTTGATGACTAACAACGTACTGTGTAAATATTTTACAAAATTCTCCATGTTAATTCTAAGTAGGTTCAAGAATACCTATTGTAATAAACCGAAGTTCCATAATATTTTATTAGCATGACAGTTTTCGCTTATGAGAGAACCATACACTATCTTTTCCTTTCTTTCCTTACTCTGTAAGTAAGTATCGAAAAGGACTCACATCTTCATCAATCATGGCGCCCTTGACCACGACACCCACGTAAAAAGCTTCTAATTAATCACTGTTCGACTACAATTCGCTGACACGAATGTTTTTTTTCCAATTGTTAATCGAATAGTTACAAATATTTTGGGAAATTGTGTATTTGTAGAACCACACAGTAATTGTAACAAATAAGAACCAACGAAATTGGTCCTCGAACAAATTGAAAATGTTCAATGAACACGCAAATACTGCCAATTCATTAAAATGCTATCCCATCCATAAATCATTATACTGACTGACAATAACAATGATTCGCCAGCTACGCAACGAAACAATGAAGAAAAACCGAATAATTCAATTAAGATTTTTAAGACAAAGGCCCATCACTAACTCTGAGCAGAAATAAGACGTTTGCCGAAACTTCTCGAAACTCGTATTATAGAAATTAATAAAAGTTGTTCTTTCAATTAATTTCTTTGGCTCTTTTTCGGACAAGTCCCGAGGAAATCGGGCTCGGTTCAGAATTAGCCAAACGGAAGGCAATAAGGATTTATTAAAGTTCGAAGCGTTCATGAAGACATTGTGAGCGTGAAATGAAAGGTGGATTTTTATGTAATTATTCAGGAATCTGGCTCCGATTTTTTGTGCTTTGGGTAGGTACATGATTTAAGATATGGACCTATGTTTAGTTAAAACACACGTTTCTAAACTTGTAGGTCTTTCCTATTTATTCTGCATCCATCAGTAAAAATATTATCCTCTAGGAATTGAAAACCTAAAACACTTGCTATAAGGAATGACAATTAATTATGAGTAAGTAGTTGTGTAACTTCGACCACTATCTCACCTGTTGGGGAGCTATGATGTGATCATCGATGGAGCACGCTTCTCCACAAGTAACCGACGCTGGGTCAGTAGGTGAACACTTAATAAAAAGGTTACAACGCTGATTATAATCTCATTATAGTAGCAATACCAACTCATTTTCAACTACGAAGACATCAACTCGTTACGTCAAATAACGTAACTGTATAGCAATACCAACTTTATAATCTAATAACAAAAAGGTCGAACAAAACCAATCACTACTTCTTACATGACTGACCGATATTTCGCAAAAGGATAATAACATGTTATTATTAATAAAATAAAAAGAAAAACTGAAAGTAGCAATCGCGTTGTTTGTCCAGGTGCCAGATAATCTAGATTGTGTTGTAAGACAATTTGGGCTGCTTATCTCTGAAGGCGATTGTAAAAGGAATAGAAAGGCGATCATGGCAAGTGTCTTGTTGTAATATCACCTGCCATCTTGAAGCTGCGTTCAGACTAGCGAGTAGCGTACCTAGTACCTAGTACAGTAGTACTCTTTGGCGATACAAACAATAGTCGTGGGCCAGTACTGATACTCGCCCGATATATAGGAAAGATGTAGAATTGAGGCAGTGGCTTACTTTGCAGTATGCCAATGGAAAGTACGTAATTCGCAAGTTCTACGGTTTGCGGCAGTATCTAAGTCGCTTGTCTATTGTACTAGGTATATATCACTGATTATAAACTAGACTTTTTTCAGAAATGTAGGCCATAACTTAACTAATGTAAAGAAATAATTTTTGTTTGAAAGAAGATAATCTATGGAAATCCATAAATATCCGATATCAAAAAAACTCTTTAGTGATAGTATTGCTGAGTGCGATAGGCTTGTTATCCGACTAAATATTCAATTTATGTGGTTGATATGTGCCACGGGAGCAAAGCCGCATGAAAAGGTAGTACCTATGTAATAAAATTCTGCCTCAAAACTTTCTCCCGTACTAGACTCTCACTCGACCGCGTGTGAAGGCACCCCAAGTTGAGCACCGTTGACCTTGGCCCAGTCGCATTACGTAACGCTTGCCATCGCTATGGACCTATTAAGTATTTGCAGTTGAAAGCATTTATCGCGCGAGCGATCGTGATCGGATTAGCGATCTGTCACTGTCAGTCTATGATACCTACTGATGTTAATATAGAGCTGTAATAGTTGTTGTTTTTAGATTATTTGTTAATTAAGGCAAAATGTAACTTTTTAGCAAGTGAGACAATTTAATTAAGTAGGTAAGTATACAATTACTTTGATTATTTTATTAGATGCGTTTTTCAAAATTTAGTTTTAGGTTCTACGTGTAACCTATGTTATATAATTTTTTTTGTAATAAATAATACTTTGCATTACTATTGTATAAATGCTAATTCTTCCAACTCAACAGACAGATGTGTTGCTGGGGAGTTTGTTGCGCCACTTCTTCTTCCCAGCTAAAACACTAGGAAGTGGTGACGGGTGGGCGTTTTGGGGGAGACTGGACTGTCTTTATGTAAACGTTAACGTTCAAAACGTGCTGGAACTCACCCTAATTAGAATAAATGACCTTTGACTTTGAAAAAAAAATAACACTTGTTTGTGTCTATGTAAAGAGGGCCTAGCACGAATGTTTCGTCGTATGGTAACGTTAACGTAAGTGAATTTTGAATGTAAAAAAATGCAACCCCATAATACTTATTTTGGTTTAATTTGATGCGACACAATTTGTATCATACAATAATATGAACATAGTATCCAATTCAAATGAATATTGTGTGCGAAACGAGTATTATAGCGATAGTTAAATTTTACGTTAGGTACGTTACTATTCGTCAAAAACATTCGAGTGCTGAAGCCCTCTAACATTATGTATTTATTATTGAATTGTTTTTCTGCTTGCCTTTCGATTAGGTTCCACTTGCCATGTTCTGTCTTTGCACCATCCTAAGGTCAGCTGGTATACAACGTGTAACAGAATAACTTTTACTCTGGGACCAACCACGAAATCGCTAAAAAAAAATCAGCTGTTCAGTGTATTTTGTCTAGTTACGCGCACATTAACGTATGAGGACGGGAGACCGATTTTTTTTCGCGATTTCGGAGTTGGTCCCATAGTAAAAGTTGTTCGTAATGCAAAGTACAATGACCCCTTAAGAGGTATTGCTTTTATTCTGTTACACGTTGTATACTGCCGACAAGATTAAGCTGTACGTATGCAGATTCTTTTTCCTGGAGCATAAAGTTTTAAGAAAAAAATAAGTTATAGCAGCTTGAGGAGATGTTATTATGGATTGGATCGTTCAAAAGCCTACTGAACAGTTGCTCATTGCGTGTGTCTCGATATGAAAAGAGACGTAGGCCCAGCAGTACATGTGTTGCTCATTACGTGTGTCTCAATATGCACCAGTACCTACCTTAGATAGGTAGACAACTGCTGGACAAAGACTTCTTCAGTTCCATCAGTCGCACTAAGCTTCATCTACTGCTTACTTATGCTTGAAGTAAGCATAGTTTAGTAAAGAAAACATAAGCACAGTTTCGTTTCTACCTATACAAAGTATTAGGTGTATCTTGTTTCTTTGGCAATAGTTACATTTCAAATGTTTTTAGTAAATATTTTTGCTAATGTTAGTACTACAATCGTGGGAGACCAATTCTGGCAACATTGGCCCGGTTCTCAAGCATTGCAACATTCTGTGGGTTAATAACCCAGAACGGCTACATTTCAAAGTTATGATCTCAGCCAATCTTACTAATGTCTTATTGAAAAAAAAACAGTGTTTTACTCATTTGCACAAATTTAGAGCATTTTTTTATATGTCTGTTATATTTAAAACGGTGTTTGGGGGTCTTCATGTCAAAAGAAAACAGCAGTTCGATTCTGTAAACATGTCGAAGTGAAAACTAAACGAGTACACGACGGGTAGTTGTCAAACCATACAAATAAGATGGAATGACAGCTCACTTGTCGTTCACTCCGCCTAGGTGAACACCGTGAGATGTCGACAGAATCGACCGGCTGGTTACTTCTTCTAGTCTTCTACTTCATCGCTTACCATCAGATGAGAAAGTGGTCGCGAGCCGATCAAAAATAAAGGTAACTTTGATCTTGTATTTTTAGAAAAGAAGGTAAGGATTTTTTCAAACTATGCTTTCGCCAGTAACCTTTAAAAAGGCAATCCCTAATACGCACATTGTTTTGTAATAATACATGTGCTTGAGGCCTTTATAAAGGTTACACGTCAATTAAGTTACACTTCAGTTTAAGGTAACTAAATACTTATCTACTCCTTTTTTATTTTTTTATGGATGGGAAATCATCAAATTACTCATTCTCTGAGTGGAGCGGGAGGGAGTGTCAGACTCTTACTGACTAAAACCCATCCTGTTCCTCCTATGCCCTTGGCGTTCCAGAACCGCGGTGACTGTTCTGAACAAATTGGGTTGAGTTTCAATTGTCAGTGCCATTATGTCAATGTCTAACAGAACAATAAAAACGGCTGTTTGACATACTTCCTACACAAAAGCTGTTAATCTGCCATTTTTATTCCCATCAAAATTAATCCGACAACTGAAAAATCCCTTAACAAAATAACGAAAAAATCATATTCTCCATTTTCAACGTTGTTATCTCAATTCTCAACTGAAACCGGCTAAATCTTCCAGTATACAAATAGTCGCTAATTTTCGAATCATAGGGCTATCAACACGGGCTATAACAAGCCTTGAAAGCAGTAGGCACGAGCTCAAGGTCTCCACACCGCCCAAAATTGTAATTCCATTTCCATACATAAATTAGGAATGTAATTAAATCGTTAGTTAGCTTACAAATTAATTCTATCCCGTGGACGGACTGTTGCCCTAAAGTCTATACCTGGCTTATAATAACACAAGACTTTTCTCCCGGTTTCTCTCTCGCGGCCTTTCTTCGCACAAAACGTTTTTTAAATTTTTCATTTTTGATTTTCATAGTGCGTTCAGCTAAGGAGGGGGGAATGCCGGAGTCTGTGTTTCCTAATAGCAATAAGTGATTCTTTAGGTCAGGAGTTAATAGGTTACAGTTGTTTTATCTCACGAGTGCGGGCGAGCCATAGTTGTGTAGGTAAATGTACGTGCACATTGTTTTAGTGTGCGTATGCTTGGGAGCGACTGACACAAGCTCAGCTGTTCAGTACATTTTGTCTAGTTATGCGCACAGAAATATGGAGCAGTCAATTTTTTTTTGCGATTTCAGTGTTGGTCCTATAGTAAAGTTGTTCATAGTGATGAGTACAATGACCTCATAAGAGGTATTGCTTATTCCCTTACACGTGTATTAAGTTTAGATAAAGACTAATGAAGAGGCCCTAGCTAGAGGCTTGTAAGAATAAGGAACCTCAGTTGAACTGAAAGTGAGAGGTCCCGTGTTCATTGTATCTGCAGTCGAAGCAATCGTACTCATAACATGACTTTACATGACCAATGTCTTTTGTTTGAAGTAATTCAATAATTGATGCTATACAATCACACAATAATGCATTATTGATGAATGGAGAGGCTATTTACTGGATTCTATTTGTGACGAATTTTGCACATTTTTAAAGACATTATCTAACAGTTTCAATCACACAATGGAAAATCATCCTCTTTTGAGATTACCGATCTTAACTCATACCACTATCACCACTGTCACCCAAATTCATAATTACACTTGGCCAATGAGATGTCTCAACAGTAACACTAATTACAGACCTATGTCATAATTATGTTAATGTCGGCGTGTCCATCAAAATGTATATGTGTATGCTAATCTTGAATGTACGTGTGTAATGTTGACGCAAATGCCAGATGATCGTCTTCAGTGCCATACCCGAGCTTGTGCAAAACAATTACCGTTGAAGCAGTTAGAAATTGCATCGTTTCTCTTGCATTGTTATTTACTAAACATTTCTTCACTTCTTCTTTCAATAAATTGTTTTCAGTAAATATTGTCAATAGCGGAGAATGGAATTTTGCACAATGGCCTAAGGCTTGCTCATCATCTTACATTAAGCTGGTCTTCCTTATTTTATTTTATTTATTTAAGGAAAAACAAACAGTAGCACAATAAGAAATTGTCATAATGTCTAAAATATACATTTTAAAACAATTATGCTACCCACTGCGTTCTCCACAGATTACAATTAGAAGTATAACTAGCTAGTAACACGCGTGAAATTTAAACAAACTACAAACTTACGCTACAAACTTAAAGAAAACTTCCAATTAATTTCTTCTTTAACACTAATATTAACGACTCTCGAATTAGGTGTAGTTCAAATAACACAAAATAAATTAATTGGACAAAACAGGAGCATCTTAGTCGGTCAGATGATACAGATAAAGTCTTGTTTTGAACGCGACGCTATAATTCCAAGAAAAAATAAAATATACAGCAAATTCCGGTTATCCGCTATTGAAACGACTACAAGACCTTCCCAACCTCCGTGTAGCCACATCCTCACTTATCCTCACAGGCGAGGGTGACACAGCCTCAACATCCCGAGCCCAGTTCAAAGAAATTTAATATAAAACTTGGCGGTACTTGGGCGCGCATAAAAAAGCGGCGCTTTCGCCATTTTGTTGAACACACATTTTTAAAAGTTTCCTTATGAATAGTTCCCGTGATGTTACGCTTTTTAAGAAGTTTTTATTGCTTTATTAGATGTCAAAATGTTCGGTTCAAAAAGTTTTTAATGAAATTGGCAATCGATTTTCTGATTGGTGTGGAGATGTGGAAGACTTTTTTTGTGGCAGTTCACCACAGCATTTTAACCTGACAGGTTTTGTACCATGGGCATTTCCCGGTGACTTGCGTATGGTTTGTTATGGATGGGAAATCATCAAATGACTCCTCCCGCTCTGAGCGGAGCGGAAGGGAGTGTCAGACTCTTACGGACTAAAACCCATCTGTGTTCCTCCTTATGCTCTTTGTGTTCAAAAGCCGCGGTGACTCTTTCGAACAAATTCTGCAACTCTGGTATGTGCAAGACCTATCAAATTATGAGGTAATAAATAAAATTGAACTTTATACTAACCATTAAATGAAATGCACTAACAAATAAACATTTTCTGGACTACTGCTTAAAAGCAACCATTTAGCGTACTATCAATAATTATTATAAACGCGAAAGTTTGTATGTACGGATGTTTGTTACTCTTTCTCGCAAAAACTACTGAATGGATCTTAATGAAATTTGACACTGAGGTAGATTATAGTCTGGAATAACACATAGGATACTTTTTATCCCAAGGAGTATGTTCCCTTGGGATATTATTCGACATACACGCGGGCGGAGCCGCGGGCGGCAGCTAGTAAATCTTAAGTGGACGTTACACAAACACTAGTAATAAGTAGTGTCCTTGTTTTAATGATATTTTAGTAACTGTGTAATGTATTTGTAGGAATGTGTACTAGTACTACCATTTCGTACCAGACGAAATATAGCACCTACTGATATTCGACTTTTAATACTATTTTCGTTTGTAAATAGCCATTATCATGTAATTCAGGCAACAAACAAGCACCAGCGCTGGGTGACTGACGCCCAGCAAATGCTGAGATGGTAACCCTTTCGGTATGGGCACACTCAGCACCATTTCATTGTGTATGTTTTGTTATTGTTATTCTTTTCTTTTTTATAACATGTGGTTGTTGTTGTTGTTTTGTGTCTGTATCGAATAAATGTTTTCTATTCTATTCTATTCTTAACATTTTTCTGTTTACCATAGTGAAAATAATACGATGACTGTTTGAAAAGCGATGCCTAAAGGTCACTCAAGTACAGATTACTGAATAGTTACTACGAATAGTTACTACGTAACAGATACTTCACTCAGTACAAAATTTCCAATACCTATTACGATAATTGCCTACTCCCTCGCGTCAACAACCACTGTATGCTAAAATGCGTCTAAATGCTCAAGCGTACAGCAGTGATTGCTTCGCACCGCGCGATTCCACAGTAATCGCAGGGCTGCCTCTTCGATAAAATTAAATTAACATAACTTTTTATCTATGTTATTGAGAACTGTGAATATGTTCTGACTTTTATGTGGCAGTTAAAAATTTTATCATTTATAAAATATTTAACCAACTTAAAAAAAAGGAGGTGATCAGACATACAGGCCAAACTGAGAAGTTTGACTTGTATGGTTTGTAGGTATGTATGTTTGTGCGCGATAATCTCGCGTTTGGCTAAACCGATATCGATGCGGTTTTCAGAAAAGGGTTTGTTACATTTAGGAGAACGTTTTAAAATAAGTATAATACTTCTTAGTTTGATGATGATCTTCGGAGATGTTCACTAGAAATGAAAAAAAAAGCCTTAAAAAAAGAGAACCGACTTCAAATAAAGCACTAAGCCGTAAGAAATAATTTGTTTTTTTTTTTATGTTAGTGCTAACAGCTGGTAATTACGAATCGAAAAAGCACCGACATCAAAGAAGAAATTATTTCTTACGGTTTAGTGTTTTGAAGTCGGTTCTCTTTTTTAAAGTTTGTTTTATTATATTTGTAAGTTTGTTTTGTTTTATATATTGGTGCTGACTGTAGAAGAAACCTAGATAAAACATAATTATAGACATCAGTGTGTAGGTAAAATAAAAAAATCTTTAAAGTTACACGTGTTTTGTGTGTTAATGTTAGGTGTTTATCCTTTCTTTTGCTTGATTTACACCCATCTACAGCACATAAGGCACCACACGGCATCGTAATACGCGTACGAACGAACTGGGGGTCGAGTCTGCTATTGCAATCGTGTCTCAATGACCGGTCAATGATCGATTTTTGACGTATAACGTCAAACTTATGACACATTTCCCATACAAAAACTGTCAAAGTTGTCAAATATTCAATCACTGACCGGTCATTGAGACACGATTGCAATAGCAGACTCGAGCCCCAGCACTACGGCGCGGCGTGCGCGCGCTTCGCTTGCGAAAACCGCACTGAATTTGATCCGCCGGCGGACCGAGACCGCTCGGCTGGGCGGTAGGCACTTATAGCGCGCAAGTACATGGAGTGACGGAGGCCTGACTCAAGTCTATTAAAGGATTCTTTAGGTATCGAGATCTAGACATACGGCAGTGTGTCAGCCAAGTTCACGAAGCAAAAGGGAGACATACCGGCCGTAAGTACACGAACCATTTCGGTCCATAATATTATCTTAGGCTAGAACTGCAATAAAATTAAATTTCAATATCATTAAAGGTCCGTAATGCAATAGTTTTCAGTGACCACAAACCACAGTTCAAATGACCACGAACACAAATTAATTATGTAGTTCATTAAAGTTTTATCTATTAAGTATTGGTTTTTAGGAATAAAATGATATTTGAATAAACAATAATTGAATAAGCGCACCGAGGAGCCAGATTGGTACAATGTCGTTAACGTTTTGATAAACACTGTTTTTTAATATTTAACTGTTTCTTACACCAACCTGCTTATGACCGAAATATTTTGAATTTATTTTATAAGTAACCAAAAACAAAAAAATGTTCTAATTGTTAGAATTGCAATCATAGGTAGTGTTTCACGCTTGACTACCAAAATAGTTCTTCTTAAAATAATAATAAAGAAAAATAAGGTAACCCTGAATCTACATCATCTTATCTTGAACCGTGTAAAATCATTACAATGCATAAGTATAACGATTTCATAAAATCCTGGCCGATTTTAAATATAAGAGGTTGATCAATATTAATGATTAAGATGAAATTTTTGATCAATAGCTAAAGAATACATAATTATAATGTATGTACTTACATGGGCTGGAGACTGCTCTGGAACCTTCTGTAAGTCCTTGGCATTTATGATCTTCGGAGAAGGTCCTATCACTTCTGAAAGATAAATTAAAATAAAGTTAAGTATTTTAATAATAACATAATCTTTCAAACTTGGCAGATAAAGTTACGATGTGGTTTTAACTATGACAAGACTGTGTTTATGTTTCTCTTGGGTATGGTAAAAAGAGATTATTACTGGAGTATGAAATTAATGCTAAAACACTTCTCTCAGATTTTTCATTAGTCAGACGATTTTTAATTGAAAAATTATTAAGATCGTTTGACACAATATCTTCTTTACAAAAGCTCTCAAATCATCATTTTTTTCCTGCGGTAAAAGTTATCTGACAATTGAATCGAACCTTAGACAGTCACTCACTCTTTTGTTTTAACCGACTTCTAAAAAAGGAGGAGGTTCTCAATTCGGATGTTTGTTTTTTTTTTTTCGTTTGTTCGCGCATAACTCCGTCGTTTGCCAACCGATTTGAAAAATTCTTTTTTTGTTGGAAAGGGTATACTTCCTAAATGATCCCATTGAAATTTTATCAAAACCGGTTCAGTAGTTTAGTTTTTAAATCCCATAGCTGGAAAAAATGTGGAAAAATATCCATGTATACGAAGTTGCATATTTTTGCTTTCCTGTGACTTTCCAGTGGTGTTGTTAGGTGTAGGGTACCACTAAAAAGTGAAAAATAAAAACTTTTTCAAGGAAGTTGGAAGTCAGTTTCTTTTTTTTTAATATTGGTAGGATCGTGTTTGATCAAAATTTCACTTGATGTAAAGCGATGATGTAGTCAAAGATGGAGCACGCTTGCCTAGACGAAACATATTCACTCATGACAACGTTATATTCCTCGAAACTATAGCCTTATGGGAGAAAGTGTTGCATCATTTCAGTTCTACCAAAACAACTAAATTCTAATTACAAATATTAAATCATCGACAGAGCAAACTCAATTAATCATGTTCGAAAGCACGGAAGTCCCACGCATGTATGCAAATGAAATAGCACTAAACAGTGGGCAATAGAGCCTAATATTTCAATGAAACTGGTTAGTTTTGATAATAGTTTGATTGCGTTTCACGCCAGCGCTGTTTGCGGCCCCGATGTAATTGTTTTCATTGATATTTTGTTTTGACAGTGCTGACAGTTATTTAGTAGTTATTGTTCATTGTTTTGTGCTACAATCAAGTTATTGTTTGCGGGTTTCAGAACAAAATAGGCTTTTGCTGATGGTAAAATAAACAATCGGAAAAGGATGTATGAAAGATCAATCCGCCGGGTGGATCAATAGGCCGGGTGACCTAATTATTTAGAAGAAGTTTATAGAACTTTTCACACAAGAGATGAACATTATGAACAACTTTTACTATCGGAGCAACACCGAAATCGCGAAAAAAATTTGCCGGCTCCATAACTCGACTAAATGTAGGACAGTTCATTTTTTTTTCGCGATTTCGGAGTTGGTCCAATGACCCTTTTTCAGATATTGCGTTAATTCTCGTTCACGTTGTAATTCAACAACTATTTCTTGTTAAAACTTGGGTTTAAAAAAACTAAATCTAAATATGTTCATGCGTTTGGGAGCTATGATGACACAGAAATACACACGTAAAACTTATAAAACCCTTTTTTTTTGGTCCGGGGTTAAAAAGGTTTGCAACTCTTGTGCAAATTACACTGTTTGTCTGTGCTTCTAAGTTAAAAGAGGTTATTTTTTTTTTATTATTTAACTTGAGACGATAACCACAAAATTATCATATGTTGTAAAAAAATGGGATTAAAAATTGTTTTCTAAAACTTACCGTATTTTTGTGAAAGCTCCAGATTCCGTTCTCCATAGTTCCCTTCGTACAGCTCTCTCTTGCTAGTTGTATTGCTGTCCTTCTGCTTACCCTCTGAGCTCTTGATCAGAGGGCTCTTGGCCGGCGGGCCCTTGGCCGGCGGGCTCTTTGACTCTAAGGTTTTGGCTTCTGATCTCTCGGTGACCGGCTGCAGAGACAGAGCCTGGCCAAGTGCCGCTAACACGAGTAGCGAGATCTGAGGAATTGTAATGATGAGCTTTTGAGTTGACGTTAATAATTTATTTCGATTTGTTATTTTCGAAGAACAAGAATCTACGAAAAATTTAACTTCGGCGTTACGCTAAGTTGTAATACAATTTCATAGGAGACAAAAAAAAAAGGTTTTACTCGAAATTGGGGCATAAAGTCACACATGAATATCTATTCAGTGAAGTATAAAGTGAGATGCTTATTACGTTTTAACAGAGCGTAAGTCTGTCATACAGTTTTTAATAAATTCAGATCAAGATTAATTTCTGTATAGTTTAATTAAAACTCTCATTCTTGTTGTTGGGCGGGCGGGCAAAACTGAAACCTCTTTCATCTACACAACTAAAAAGAAATGTTTAAAATCGAATGAAACTATTTTTCATGTCAGTTTTCCCTAAAAATCACCGATAGGAATTATTCACACTAATTAATTATGTCACTGAATTCCACGAGAAACTAACCGGCAGCTTCATTTTCTAGCTCCTTCGACACGTCCGACCCGTGTGAGCTGCGCGAGAGGACTCACGAGTACTCGCGACCACCACCGTACTGCGCATGCGTGAAGCTGCCGGAGTGGCTTATATGCTATTGCGCATAATCGAGGGATAGTGACCAAGTGAATCATGAAGATTACAATTACCAGGAGTTTATTAGATCTTTTTTTCATTTTGAAATCGATTTGTAAAAAAGTTCAGAATGTAGAACGGTTTAATGCAATGGACGGTCATTAATTAGTTGTTATTTTTTTTTTAGGGATTTGCAATATGATGACTGTTGATGTTGATATTATGTCATGGTTTAAGAAGCACATTTTTTGCTTGAAGAAATTGGGTATTTGTATTAAATGGCCTGTTGGTCTAGTGGTTAGTGACCCTGACTGCAAAGCCGGAGGTCGTGGGTTCGATTCCCACCCAGGACAAACTTTGTGTGATGAGCATTATTGTTTGTTCTGTGTCTGGGTGTAATTTATCTATAATATGTATGTATTTATAAAGTATATAAGTATGTATATCAGTTGTCTGGTTACCATAACACAAGCTCTGCTTAGCTTGGGATCAGATGGCCGTGTGTGAGTTGTCCCAAGATATTATTATTATTATTATATTATTATTATTATTATTAAATGAACGGGCAAATAGTTAAACTGTGGGCTTAACTTTGGATTTTGCCAAATCAATATTATCATGTATATAAAGCTGAAGTTTGGCCTTGGGGAGTGTAGGGATGCACTAAGAGAGGATTTCCCGAAATGCCTACGGGACCGGGAAAAAACGGTATACGGGCAAACGAAGTCGCGGGCAAAAGCTAGTTAGTCATATTAGTAAATGCCATTGATTTTTAGTATAGTTATGGTATGTTTTTTTGAGAAAAAGTGTTATTTTTATTAAAATGATTGCTGAATAAATTCAATACATTCATAAAGCTACTTGTATAAATATGAGATAAACTCAAAACGTGTTTTCAAGCTTTAAAGCTCCTAAAGAAAGATACACCTGAGCTTTTATTTCTTTGGATAATGTTATCATAAATGAATGTTATTGCCTAACAAAATATCTAGTTTGCTAATAAAAGTTTATTTAGCTAAATTATTGACGTTTAAAAGGTTAGTGTATTTTGCAGTATGGGTTACAAGTTTAAGTGAATTTGAATGTCTTTATTTTATGACATAAGTGGACTTATAACTTTAATGCTTTACGAAGTACTTTTTCGTTATAAAAAGAACGGTCGTTTTGCTTTATGCTCAACCAATATAAAGAAATGTCACCGAGGAGATAGATAGGTATATAAAACATATATTTGATACACAACACAACAAGAAATATACATAGGTACACAAAAACACAATTAAATTATAAAAAAAACTTTTACAAGAAAATTAAACCGACTTCCAAATAAAAACACAACAAAGTATATTTAGTTTATTTACTGCCGTAGTCGTGTCCTGATGATAGGCATCAAAACATTTTATATTCCTTAGGCAGGGAATTGTTGTTCCAGTATAAAAACGTTGTGTTCCACGCGAGCCTCAAAGAGATGTCAGCATAGTAGTCGGGGTCCACTAGGGCCAGAGCCTGCCAGGGTTACGGAATTTGTTCGAATAAGTCACCGCGGCCCTGGAACGCAAAGGGCACTACGAGGAGCACGGATGGGTTTTAGTCAGTAAGAGTCTGACACTCCCTTCCTCTCCGCCCAGAGCGGGAGGAGTCATTTGATGATTTCCCATCCAAAAAAAAGGGCGTTTGGAGGAACACGGATGGGTTTTAGTTAGTAAGAGACTGACCCTCTCTATCGTTTAAAAATAAAGCATATTAGGTCTACCATACCCTTCGGGAAATGTAGGCGTGATGTTATGTTATGCTGTATTCTAAACAAAAGCTATCGAGAAAATGCACGAGATGATGGAATGCTTTTGTGTCTTCGAGATAATAATGTATCATCCGACGATTTATGGCAAACATGAGGAATAATTTACGAGCAGGCGAGCTTGAAGGCTGGTGTCTGATGGAATTTCAGGTGTTTTGCGGAAAAGTTACAGCTGAGCCATTACGAGAAATAATTTTCTGAAAGATTCAAGTATTTAATTGCCCAATCTGGTAACCAAAGTGATTGGTTTTTTTGTGCTCCATTGTTAACATTACTGTTCACCATCAGGTGTTACAGCGGTCAAACGAGCGCTTATCAAACATGGAAAGAAAATTTATGAACTAGTTGTCTAGACTAGTTATCTGTAAATGGATAAAAGTGTTTTGAACCAACGAACATTATACAACAAAAAGTGAACACTGAATGCGAGCTCTGCCTGAACATGGTGGCAGTGGCAGTCCAGAGCTGAGCCAGCTCAACCAACCAAAAGCAACAATACCACAATCTACATATTTTTTCAGGTTTGTAATAAATAGTGCAATTCCAAATAATTGTACATATTACACACCCAATAAATCAAACTTACATAGAAGGCGGAGATCATAAAGACATTGGCAAAGTGCATACCAAAAGCCGTTTAGCAAACAAAAAAAACTATTGACAATCTCCTGAGATGAAGCACACTTCTTTCCATTGTTTCAGACTATTAACTTCTTCAAGGCTAACATGTCTTCAACGATGGTCTACTTAGATAAGTTATGCAAAGTGCAGTCATATCTAAATAATGATGCATTACTGTTAACTGGATCACTATTAAGTAAGAGTTGCTTGAACTCTGCCTGCTTGTGAGCGATATTTAATTAGGTTTAAAAATAAATCTTGCGTGACGTGTGTCATTCGTTATTGCATTCATAATTTCTATTTTTGTGGTTCGGTGGAGCTAGCAGCTGTTGTAAAGATTGCCCACTTACTTATTAAACAGCCTAGGGCCCTAGGATAACGATGCTATCAACATTTATGAACGTAGGCTAAGAAAGACGAATTTTCATACACTGTTCTTTAAAGTAGGTAATCAAGTCGAGAAACTAAACTTTAAGTGTTGTTCACAAAAATTACTGATTCTGAAGTATTGTTTTGGGTTTTGAAAACCTGAGGGTCAATTCAATTCTACTAATTTTAAGCAACTTTCACAAAATGTAGGGAAACTAAAAAGGCTTTTGACACTGATTGCTACTGAAATGCTAATGTGTACGTTGCATAAAAATGAGTAGAATTGGCCCTCTGATCGTTGGCTTGGATTCGTGAATGATTTTAATTATTATTCAGATAGTTCTCTTCTTTTTTGTCTACATTATTAGTTGCTTCTATTTTTATCGAAGCCAACCTAGTTATAATTACTACTTAGCCAGTAGTCAGACCTATTGAAGTATGTAGTGTTGCGTCAGATAGTATCCGGCGAACTGACCCGCTGACTGTTATGTCCTGTTTCCTGACTTGACTCGTGATTGCAGTGCACTTATATAAACTGTCACATTATAAGGTACAGATAAAATTATTTTCGTAGTGAGTCTGTCAAATCTGAATCTGGAAAGCTAATCCAAAATCGACAGAGAATCAGTTTTTCAACGTGAAAGTAAATGGCTCCAAAGCACCCCTTTTGGCACTTCCCAGTATAAGTCTTTCCTAAAATTAAAGATCCTGTCCAGAGCTAAAAAAATATCGGTGCGTATATTTTATAACACAACTCACATATAACCCTCTCTGTCTGTCTGTCTTCAAAGCAAGAGTTAACAGGCATCTTCTGGGCACGCTCGCTCCTTCATAGACCTCATCTATCGCTTTTCATCAGGCGTGATCGAGGTCAAGAGCAAGCCCATTCCTCAATAAAAAATAAAATATCGTCGGCACTGATATGTGTGGATCAACTTTAAGTCTATGTATGTATAGTCTAATTAGGTACTTTAGTAGGTATAAATCCCATAGGTTTAATAGCCAAACAAAAGAGAAGAATGGAAAAAATCCGGGCTAGGTTAAATCACATAAAGCTATTGAATTGTCAATGCTCTTGCGCAACGCAATTGTTGAACAGTGAGTTCTTGACAACTACAGTAAAATGTCATAGTGGTGTGTATGACTAAGCGTATCTCCTTTGTATAGAAGTCGCAATGGTCAATAAAAATTAGGATGTTGATGCCATCGACAAGAATAAGAAGAAGCGCAATTGCTAAAACGGGTTCGATTCTCGGATCGGGCATTTGTTTTTAGGGTTCCGATAGTCCGTGTGAGGAAACGGAACCCTAATATGTCCAACTACCACAGCCAATTTGCTTCGAACCTACTGCAGGGATTCAGTTGTGATATAGACTGGTAAGTAAGTACTTACTAGTCTATATCACAACTGAATCGCTAGGTAAGTACCTAGGTATATGATTTTTTGAGACCCAAACACAGACGCGTAACGTAAATAATTTTTAAACGTATCGTAAAAATATATTTTTTTCCTGTAAACAAAAAAAACCGGCTAAGTTCGAGTCGGACTCGCGCACGAAGAGTTCCGTACCATTATCTATAAAAACGGCAAAAAAATTACGTTTGTTGTATGGGAGCCCCACTTAAATATTTATTTATTTCTGTTTTTAGTATATGTTGTAATAGCGGCAACAGAAATACATCATCATGTCTAGCTATCGCGGTTCATGAGATACAGCCTGGTGACAGACAGACGGACAGAAAGACGGACAGCGGAATCTTCGTAATATCGGGTCCCGTTTTTACCCTTTGGGTACGGAACCCTAAAAATGACGAAGATACAGTGCGTTGAAAACTCGCATGACGTCATACGCCCCTCTTGAACTTTAATGTGGTTTATCTTTATCATTTTTTAGCGACTTGAAATAGGTACGTATCCAATATTTTTCAAAAATCACAGACGGACTTAAAATACTTAGGTAATTATATTTTTTACACCTAGTGGAATACCCTTTTTTTTTTTTTTTTTTTTTTTTTTTTATAGGATGGGAAATCATCAAATGACCCCTCCCGCTCTGGGTGGAGCGGCAGGGAGTGTCAGACTTTTACTGACTAAAACCCACCCTTAGTCCTCCTAGTGCCTTTCTTCCCAGGGCCGCGGTAACTCTTTCGAGCAATTCCGCAACCCTGGCAGGCTCTGGCCCTGGCGGGCCCCGTCTCCGTTGCTGACTGCTCGTTGCTGACGGCGCGTTTGGAGTGAACGCGCCGTCGACTCTGGCCTGACCTGATCGGACAGCGAGCTACCCATTGCTCGCTGTCCGCAGGCGTCAGTCACTGCGCCTTGCCCAGGAGCGTCAGTTCCTGAGAGGCGCAGCGACTGATGTTCGTCTGGAGGAGGCGAAATGGGGCCATTACTGGCACTCCATTTCGGCCCCCTCCCGAGCAGTGGCAGCGGCGGCGACGGTGGCGGCGGCTGCGGCGGAAGCGACGGCGGCGGCGGCGGCGGTGGAGGAGGGTTTTCTCCTCGACCCGGCCCTGGCGGGTGGACCGCAGGCTTTGCCCCCAGCCCAGTGATCGGCCGGCTTGCCAGCTGCCGCACATGCGAAGCAGTGCGGCGCGGCGTCGCACGAGCCGGCCCTGTGACCGGGCTGACCACAGCGGAAGCAGTGGTCACTGCGGTCCACCTCCGAGGTGCAGCGTACTCCCACGTGGTTGCCAACTTGGCAACGGAAGCACCTCAGAGGTCTGGGCTCCAGCAGTTTTACCTGCGCGGAGACCCAGCCCACCAAAAGCCTTCGGCCCTCCGAGACTTTCTTGGCCGCCGACACGGGGCAGCTCACCACTACGGTTCGCATGCCCGTGTTGTCAGGACGGATGGTGCCCGCCTTCACCTCCTCTGCAGAGCACCCCCCCGTCCTGACGACGGCGGCCAACACCTCCTTCTCCGTGACGGAGTCGTCCAGGCCCAAGATGCGCATATCTATGCACTTCGTGGGCCTGGACACTCGGACGTCATCCGCGCCCAAGGACGCCCTAAGCCTTTCGGCTAGAGCGTCCGCGGCCGGACCGCTGCCTGCTCCAGGGATCTCGAGCATCCTGGCCCCGGTCATGGTGACCCTGAGCCGGAGACCCCCGACGATGCCAAGCTCACCGAGGTTGATGGCCTCCTTGGCCTTGGTGAGCGTATTGGCATACGTCACGCCCCTCTTCACCGCGTCCGGCTGCAGCTTTAAGACTACAGCCGCGGTCTTCGGGGCGCGGAGCGCAGCCGCGACGCCTCGCGCTCGCTGCCGCCGCCTTCTTTCCCGCCTCTTTGCCGCCCTGGCTGCCTTTCCCGCCTTCTTCTTCTCCCCGGCAACTTGCCATTCGGCTTGAGCCGGGGGAGGAGCTGAAGGCGAGGAAGCCGGGGGGAGCTGCTGCTCAGACGGCGCAGGAGCCTTCGCCGTCCGCGCAGCAACCCCACCCTTCCTCTTCCTTCCCGGGGCCGGGTCCGGTTTTCCCGACACCGGCTTCGCGGGTGCCGGCCCGGACCCTTTGTCCTGGCCGGACGACCCCGGTGTGGCAGCCACGGCGGCTGCGTACGACGCCGCCTTCCGGCCTGGAGCCTTCCCACTTGCCGCTAACGGGGGGCGCAGGACGATGCCCTCCAGGACGGAGAACCGCGCCTGGAAGGCAGCCATCTCCTGCCGCACAAGGTCCAGCACCTGCCCCTCCTGCGGCACGGGCTGGCTATCCTCCTTGCGCCCCCCTTGCGGCGCCCCCTGTGGGCCGGCTCCCCGGAGCCTGGCCAGGTCTGCGCGGAGCCCCTCGTTCTCCTTTCGGAGACGCTCCGTGGCGGCAGCTAAGCGGGCGACCTCCGCCCGCAGCTCGGACATCTCGTCCGGCGGAGGCCCACCCCTGGTAACCTCCGCTGCCGCCAGAATGGAGGCCATCGCCTCGCTTATGGCCTTGTTCTTAGAGGAAAGCTTCCTCTTCAAGGCCACATCGCGAAGCGCGGCCTCCACCACCTCCGCAAACCCGGCCCTCCGGTCATCCGGCTCGCCGCCGGAGGACTCCGAGCCATGAGCCCCACGACCGCCATCTTCGGGGGGTCGTCCAGCATCCTTGGAGGCAAGGACTCTGCCCTTGCCTCCCTCTCGGCCCTTACCCCGCCTGCTGGTGGGGATCTTACGGGCCGAGGCCACCTCCTCGCTACAAGACGACCCCCGGTCGTCTTCCGGCCTAGGCCGCTTGCGGAAGGACCTCGAGTCCTCCGCTGCAGTCCCTGCCCCCTCGGGTTCAGAGCTCGCCGAGATAACTGTCACCAGGTCGTCGGAGTCCAACTCGGACTCCGACTCTGCACCCGGGTGACGCTCAGGCGAGCCCTTCCTCCAATATAGCGCGCCTCTTGCCGCGCTCCGCCCGACCGACGCTTTGTCGGGCGACCCAAAGTCGAACCCGATCATGTCCTCAAAGGACGGCTTGGATCGGGGGCCTCCTCGGCCACTGATGCCCTTGGCATGCGGAATGTGGACAGCACTGTTGCCCCCCCCAGAATACGAGGGGCTTGACGCGCGAGGCGTGGCGGATTCCCGGACTGCTTTGCAGTCCGAACCGCCCTGGGGTACGTTATCTCTTCCAGTACTGTCCATTGTTTTCCTTTTTGAGGGTGCGGTCCCTTTCTCCCCTCCTCTCTCCCTCTCTCTCACTGCTTGCTCGCTGCCCTCACAGTCACGTCTGATGATCAGACGCGTACCAGAGAGCAGCGAGCAAGCCAATGAGACGCACACCGTCCGAGGACCCGAACACTGCTCAAGTCTCCGAACGGTGTGCCCCTCTTGTGTCTCTCTTGGTCTGGTCTCTCACTTGGGACCTTCCGGCATGAGTGGCTCTACCGGCAAAGCCCCCAAGATCATTGAGACACGCAAGCCCCACCACGACGGCAACGTGGAGACACGGTTGGTGGGGAGTGGAATACCCTTATCCCCTTTTTAAGGTTTTGCATTTATTTTATTACACGTTGTAGTACTTAAAAAATTAATATTCTATACTTTTTAGTTGTGCCCCGATAGGATACGTAGGTATCCTATCGGGGCACAACTAAAAAGTATTAGTAAAGTATTAGAGTATGCTGTAGTAGACAGCATACTCTACCTAACACTTCGGAGAAAACAGTCGCTGTGTTATGTACCTTGGAGTGTGGTTACTGGCAGAAATGACTACTTATTAACACTTAGCAAATTATAACCATCGTTCTCACTCACCCTACAAGGTAAAATGAGCCTTAATGCAATCATAATTAACGCCATAAACAATAATTATTGTATTAAATACTTAACTTACTAATATGAGAGCAAATTACATGAAAGATACTTGACCTCATAGTTTTGTGTAAACAAATACTTTTAATTAACATTGTGTGGCAGTGTCATCATTACATGAGAATTCTTTTTCATTCTCTAATATTAAATGTCTGTGTGTTACTAAATAAAACAATATGAAAATCCTTTATTAAAGATTTTTGCGTTGTCTTTTGGGATTAGAAGAAAAAATAGAGCAAAAGGGATAGGCATTGTGATGAGATTCGACTCATGACTTGAGCGTAAGCTCTGTCCGACCCATCCCTTGGGAACATAGAAATACGTCTTTTGATGAAACCTTCATGTAATATGGCTCGAAGTGACTGTTTTAGATTCATTAAAAAAATGTGAATGTGTGTACTAAGGTATCACGCTATGTAATTAATTAATTAATTAAATAAATCATAACGAGTTCGAGGTTCAAAAATGTTAGTGGTGTAAAATATAAACTTTTAACACGACAGACAAATTGTATTTAATCGTCGGGAAATTATGAAGTGCCATAGATTGTACCGCCAACTCATAAAGATAGGTGTAGAAGGTTTACTTCGTACAATAAAAAATAAAACCTAAGCAGAGCTGCCTGATAGGGTCGTATTATTTTGTCCTTTAATCTATAAATCTACGTTTTTTTTTTAACCTTTTTTTTTCACCCTTTTATTTGTTTTTTTTTAAATCTCAGTCAAGTGTTGTGTATATTCTTTGTTGGAGATCCTTCACTAAGTAAATAATAAAGATATCTAATGATTAAGAAACAGATTAGGTACATCGAATGATTGAATACAATACTACACTTGGGTTATGGATGTTTAGCCGCTTTTAGAACCTGATGAAACCATTTGTAACAATCGTACAAACTGTACATAAATATATATAAAAGCGCGAGGTCCTGGGTAAGATTCTCGGGTAGGGCAAAGTACTACTGGATTTGTCCATCTGGAAATCAGTGGCAGCGCGGAATCTAGATTTGTGCCGGTTTATTGGCATAGGTTCACGTGGCAAAATGTGGGTGTACCGACTACAGGTAAGCCTTTCCTTTGCATAACCGTTAAAACACGCTTGATGTTAAGTAATGTTATGCTGCAGATCATCTCGGATAAGCCTGCAGTCAAAATTATTATCGAGAAAACGCTCTGTCACTAAATTTTCGAAATATGAAGTGTAGGATGGGTAATACTTTATGCTTTTTCATATTAACTCCATAACTCTTCGTCCTCAGTGAACATTCTGCAGCTATTTATTTTGTCAGCGTGTAACAGTTCGCAGCGACATACAGGAATTAAAGCGAGTCACAGCTGCGCGGCGTGCGTGTTGCAAACTGACGGCGGTTGTCAGGCGTATGTAGTTTGTACCGACCTTAATGTAGTACCTAGCGAGTGGATTAAACTTTTATCATTGTTGGTGTAATTGTGGAAATAATTATGTTTCGGGATTTTTACAGTACTTACCTACTTAAAATATCTATAACGCAAATGCAAAGACTTCACTGACTAAAGTTATTTGTTCTTTGTAGTATTTTGTATTTGGAAGTCGGTTGTATTTTTTTGTAAAGATATTTTTATTATTTTACCTTTTTGAGTAGGTACTATTTATCATTTTTCGTAATTCGTGAAAAGCACTGGAAAGTCACAGGAAAGCAAAATACGCAATTTCGTTTACTTGGATGACATATTATTTTTTCAGCTACTTATTTTTATTTAAAAACCAAACTACTGAACCGATTCTGATAAAATTACTATGGGACCAATCGGAGAGTATACCCTTTCATATCAGAGAAGAAGAATTTTTCAAATCGGTGCATAAATGACGGAGTTATGAGGTAACAAACATAAAAAACTCCTCCTTTTTGAAGTCGGTTAAAAGTACAAAAAAACATAGACGAACCAAATATCAGAAACTAAGTAATACGGTTCCAATTGATCGTTTCCTATCGATACGAACCGGCAGAAACTTCACGGTAGTTACTTCAGGAAT
The DNA here is from genome assembly GCA_947386135.1 of Melanchra persicariae. Taxonomy (NCBI): domain Eukaryota; kingdom Metazoa; phylum Arthropoda; class Insecta; order Lepidoptera; family Noctuidae; genus Melanchra; species Melanchra persicariae. The sequence goes on along the minus strand of OX376659.1, from coordinate 19,946,243 downwards.
CACTAGTCCTTCAAGTTATTTTTAAAGTCTATGTGCAATAATGTTTACTGCAATTTTTCCCCTTCATTACTCATAATAATTATGTGGGGCACAGCTGTGCCTAAGTCTAGAGCGTGTATGTGTGTCGAAACACCTACAATATACTGGACTGTACGCTAATCGCCACAGGGCTTTCGATGTGGCGAAATCTGTGGCGGACTCATATATATGAGTGTGTAGCGATTTTGATGTACTACTACGTCGTACGTCATTTCATACAAACTTTCAAGTCCTTATTTTCCGAAATGTATGAACCGATTTTAATTAAACTTCCTACATATTATAAGCAGGATACATGTTTTCAAAAACTTGTCAAGAGAACATTTTCAAAAAATAGTGTTACGGGCTAAATTCGACCGATTTAAAATTTTCCTTTGAAACAGGGATCTCCAATTATCTTTTTTTAAATAAGATTTTTCGAAATGTTCCCTAAAAACTCTCTTCATAAAACCCAAGGATAAGATGACAAGACATCATGAATAGGTGGGTAACTCAACTCACTTCAACTTGAGGTGGTTAGCGTGAACTTGGGTAGGCCTCAATGTGGACCGATGAAGTTCAAAGACTCCGCTGATAGTGCACGATTGGTTTTATGGTTATTGCTTGGAGAAAGTATCGTGGTACCCAGTACAGTGTTCCTAGGTTGTGGAAGTCAGCAGCAAGCAGTGGCTCCATGTAAAATACTGGTAAGTAAGTAAGTAAGTAAGTAAGTAAGTTTTTTTATTTGCAAAAAATGTGGTAAAAAGATGTTACATATGTTTTTGGTGCAAGACACATTACGCCATAATATGATAGCATGCAAATATATAGGTACACATAAAATTTAATTAATGTTGTTACACACATCATCAATTATTTAAAAAAAAACTAATAAAACCACATAACCATGTAAAATAAATTAGGTAGGTATGTACGAACGAAGTAAAATTTAAAAAGGAAAACAATAAAAGTAAAATAACGGACATAAAATTTATAAAACAAAACACGAAAGACCATAGAATGAAGTTTACAATGCATTTCTAAAATGGTAGGAATCCGAAGAGTATTTTTTTAGAAATTCATTGACGCTGTAAAAATTTTCTTGTACTAGCCAGTTTTGTAGGAAAATGCAAAATTTACGATAGGGTAAGTCAACTATTTTCTTAGGAAGGGAGTTATAAATTAATGGTGCCATGTATAGGCAACATTCTCACCCCGCTACCCTACTGCATCCGGCTGGACTGGAAGCCGATTCTAACGTAGTTGGAAAAAAACAAGGCGGATAGCACATTACGCCTCTCTGCTGAAATTATGATTGGTCACCCTTACGAGGTTCAATTCCTGGCTAAAAACTGCGCAAATCGTGTTCTTGGGTAGGTATAACATTGGCCAGTAACGGGAAAGATTTCGTAAACCAATTTACTTTCAGATTGTAAGTAAATAAGTACAACTTTAATTAAGTTTGCTAACATTTTTGATAAGTGAGGTTTTATCGAGACCATTTACGTTTGCTCAACATTTTAAAATGTATTTTGACTCACAACTTCAGCAACATGTTCGCGCGTGTATTGTGACGCCCCGGAGACGTCACAGCCACTGCCTGTATTTACAGTAACACCATGGAAAAAAGAAGCAGAAGTAAAACAGAAGAAAAATCCAACTTTGTTTAAAAAAATATCTTCTTGACTGATAAATGATAAATGATAAATGATATTTATTTTGTAAGTAGGTTAAACATAACACTTTTACACGTCAATATTTTTTGGTCATTTTAAGCTAGATGAGGCCGGTGTTTCCTAGCTGACTACCCTGAGAAGAAACACCGAAACAAACTCAGAGGTCACAGTCTCTTTTGAAGTCCATACAAATTGTACTGGTCAAATCATACGAGAACCATGTAGGTTAATGTCTGAGGTGGCCTTTTGAGGAAAGTGCCACACAGATTTGAGTGGACCTGTCCAGACAGTGCAAGCATTTGTCAGTTATTGTGGAGCTCAAACTTAGAACTTTAAGGAGCTCAACGATTTGACGAACAATACCAAAGTAAGGACATTTGGGTAGGCCGCATAAAAAAAATCTCAAACTGCCAGACATTTTTGACTAACATGAAATGGATCCCTATCATAGCGATCTGCATGGTCCCCAAATTCACAATACGATATGAGGATCATGCAGATCAGTGTCTGAAATGGTCTTTTGAGGAAAGAACCACACAGATTTGAGCGGACCCGTCCAGTCAGTGCAAGCTTTGGTCAGTAGTCGAGTAGCTCAACTTAGAACCAAAAAGGAGCTCAACGAACCGACGAACATGCCAAAGAAAGGACATTTGAGTAGGCCGCAAAAGTACTCAAACTGCCAGACCTCGTTAAAAATACTTCGAAGAAGAAGTATTCTAAAGAAGCGAAAAATAAGAAGAAAATAACCCACATAGTCCCCATATTCACAAAACGAGTTAAATAATAAAAAAATAAAATATAATGCTTTTCAAAGTAAGTATTCATGTCAAACATAATAAATTGAAAAAAAAATAATAATAAAAATAAAATATATTACTTTACAAAGTAAATATTCCATGTCAAAAATAATAAAAATAGAATACTTAATAAAGTAAACATTCATGTCAAAATTTGCAAACAAGATGAACGAAAAGTAATAGCTTAAAAAAATGACAATGTCTAAAAATTAAAAAGGTATAATAGATAAATGTAATATTAGGCCATGTACATCATTGAAGCAGCTCAATCCCAAGCCTTTTTGTCTTCAAGATAGTCTTTAATTGTGTAAAAAGCTTTCTGGCATAGCTTACGTTTTATAAATAATTTGAACTTATTCATACTAAGGTCTTGAATATGGCTAGGGAGTTTATTATAAAAACGTATACATTGGCATCTAAATGAACCACCTATTTTCTTGAGCCTGGTTTTAGGAATGACAAAATTGTGTTTGTTCCTAGTATTTACGTTATGGATATCACTGTATCTTTTAAATAGATTAATATTTTTATGTGCATACAAAAGATTTTCATAAATATACTGAGAGGGCACAGTCATTATATTAATCTCTTTAAATTTGTCTCTGAGGGAGTATTTGGGACTTAATTTATAAATTGCACGAACAGCCCTTTTTTGTAAAACAAATACTGTTTGAATATCGGCGGCATTTCCCCACAACAGAATGCCGTATGACATCACACTATGAAAGTAACTAAAGTATACTAAACGGGCTGTCTCTAAATCAGTTAAGCCACGAATTTTTCTAACGGCGTATGCTGCAGAGCTAAGTTTTTTCGACAGTTTATTTATATGGGGGCCCCACTGTAGCTTCGCATCCAAAGTTATGCCTAAGAACACAGTGGTATCTTCGGGTTTCACCTCTTCCCCCTTTATTGACACACTAGTGTTCACTTGTCTAACATGTGGTAACGTGAACTTTATGCATTTAGTTTTTTTCTCATTTAGCAGAAGATTATTAATATTAAACCAGTTAACTACAGTTGCGATGGCACTATTAACATCGTCAGTAACCAGCTGCTGACGCTTGAGTTTAAATAAAAGTGAAGTGTCGTCTGCAAACAACACTATATCGTGCTTATCCTTTATGAGGTACGGCAAGTCATTATTATAAATTAGAAATAAAAAAGGACCTAAAATTGAGCCTTGGGGGACCCCCATCTTGACTACAGACCCGGGAGATCTTGTACCGTTCACATCGACTCTCTGAATCCTATCACTCAAGTAAGAAGTAAGAAGATCCAGCGAGGCGTCCCGGATTCCGTAATAGTGGAGCTTCCTGATTAATGTCTCATGAAGAACACAATCAAACGCCTTGGACAAATCGCAAAAAATGCCCAAAGCATCGCATTTGTCCTCCCATGCATTATAAATATGTCCTAAAAGTTCAACACCAGCATCGGTTGTTGAACGACCCCTTGTAAAACCAAACTGTTTATTATGTAGTAGTTTATGTTTATTAAAATACCTTTGCATTTGATTTAGAATAACTTTTTCAAAAATTTTACTAAAAGTAGGTAGCACTGATATAGGTCTATAATTAGTGGGGTCTGATGTGCTACCCGATTTAAATAATGGTATTATTTTACTGTATTTCATTAGATCAGGAAACTCACCACGGTCAATACATTTATTAAAAATAACAGCCAAGATAGGTGCTACGATGTGTATAATAGACTTAACAAGGTCAACAGAATTACCCCATAAATCTGCCGTCTTTTTAAAATTCAAGGAATTAAAAGTTTTTATTACATCATTGCAAGTGACATGTTGAAATTTAAATTCAGCATCACAAAATGGGACGTTTTCTTTAAGTAACATTTCTGCAGCAGTGGGTGATGAATTTAGAGACTTAGTTGTCGATACGGGAATCTCTGCAAAGAAATTTTCAAAAGCCGCGGCGACTTGGGAATCTAATTTAATTACACTGTCATTAATAGCAAGGCTATAATCATTAGTTCGGTTGCAAGATTTTCCCGTTTCGCTATTAATAATATTCCAAGTCATTTTAATCACATTGTTACTATTTTTAATTTTTGAACTCAAGTACCTAGACTTGGCGATATAACAAACTTGTTTATATAATTTAGAATAGTTTTTAACATATAAATTAAACTCTACTGTATTAATATAAGTCCGCTCCTCGTACAACTCGTAAAGACGTTCTCTACTCTTATAAATACCAATGGTGGCCCAGTCACTAAAAGAAGTGCTATTATTAACAGAAATAGTCTTAGGAATAAATGTAGTATCAAATTGTGTGCAATACATTCTGAAAAAATTATTGTAATGTTGATTAGGGTCATCATTGGTTAACAAAGATGGCATTTTGTTTAAAAGTTTAGTTTTAAAAATCTCCAGACGATATTTAGATTTTGGGTTAACAGTGATATCTTTCTTTGGCTTTATTTTGTTTACATTTGGTATAGTAATTAATTGCCCACAATGATCAGAATCCATTAAATTAATAATTTTTTTGTGGGAAGGTACAATATTTGTAAAAATGTTATCTAGGCATGTGGCACTAGAAGGAGTTATTCTAGTAGGTTCCATAAATAGGTATGCAAGATTGTATGACTGAAACAGACTTACTATTTTAGTAGTTAATCCAGAATTTTCTAACAAATTAACGTTAAAGTCACCACAAATAATAATAGACTTGCTTGAATTACAAATTTTGTGCAAAACTTCATCCATTATTTTTTCAAAACAATCATACAATCCAGAAGGTGGTCTGTACACACTTAATATAATAAACTGCTCCAATTCAATACAGGCTATTTCAATTATCCGCTCAACAGAGAGGCTCACTATGTCTTTGCGGTCCTTAAATTTGAGGTGATTATTTATTAAAATTAATGAGCCACCATGTATAGCATTTTCTCTGCTGAACGAACTACCAACCTGGTGATTGCTATAATTAAACATAAACTGATGGCTTTTAAGCCAATGTTCTGTTAAACAGAGAATATCAATGTTGTTATATTTAAGAAATAGTTCTACCTCTAAATCCTTGTTCATAAATCCTTGAATATTTTGATGCACCAGGTTAATAGTATTTAATGATTTTATAACATTATTTGAAAAATTTATACAGTTTGGAACATTAGTGCCAGAGATTACCTCTGTTGTCTTAATTTCTAATTTAAATTATCATTAATGTCAATGTTTGGTGCCAAATTATTGGCAAAATTGTTAGACATGTCAAGGCATTGCTCAATAGGAGCAACTTGTTTAGCCAAGTTCTTGGCTGTTGTACAAAAATAATATGATAGCGATATAGCTATCTGTCTTCTATAATAATTAGCTAGATAGTACCTGTCTACATGATATCTATCTTTTGTTAAAACAAAATGATTACCAATATAATTGTTTACATCTATTAATTGAAATACATTGCTATTGTAAGTAAGATTATGCAATGTCTTATTAATATTAAATCTAAGGTAGTTTTCTTCCTGTGGCAAACTTTTGCTATATGGAAATGTAAACAAAACAATTTTTCTTAAATTAAGGTGGCATAAAGACCTATGATATTGGAGTAATTCTCCTTTGTTTACATTTGCTCTATTACCAACAAATATTAACAAAGTTGTATTCTGGTGAAAGTTATAATTAATAATTTTCTTCATAATTTCAAATAGAGAACAACCAGGCATACAATGGTTGATAATAGAGTCCCGGATATTCATATTTCAACACGTGGCCTAGATCTTTTCCAATCTCATCGCAAAATATAACTATTTTATTACTATTTTCAATAGGTTTACATTGTTGTATGGAACTAATTGCAGGAGTTGCAAAATCAACACAAGGCAGCGGTATGGTGTTATCGCATGTTGTCAGTGAATGGTCCGGTGTCTGTGCATTTGTTGGTTGACAATGCTCACAGTTGGTTGTTTGTGAGCTTACCAGCTCATTCATAGCCAACACGTATTCCCTCATAAGGTTTTCAGAGGTATTATATTTGCTAGTCATAGAACTAAGTTTTTCCTGTAAATGTTCTATTTGAGATTGCAAGTCCTCTGTGTCAATTTCATACTTCCTAGTACTTTGTTCCAAGTTAAAAGAATACAAATCTAATTGTTTCAGTAAGTTTAACCTTTCTCTATTTAGTTTCACATTTTTGATGAAAAACTTTTGCCTTCTAACCATTTTTTGAGTTTTAAGTATGTACTTTTTAATTTTGATATATTTTTTTAGTTTATTTTTACTAGTTACTACCCTCACTTTTTTAATTGATTCAGAATCATCATCACTAGTCAAATCTATTGTGTATGAGGGGTTTATTAGAGGAACCATGGATGGGGCAATAGGCACCAACTCGTTAAATAAACTTTGGTTAACTGAGTTGATTATTGCGATAGTCAACTTCGCCGGAGACTAGTTAATGAAACAAACACATTGTAGTGTTCAAGTGTGCATACACAGAGGTCTATTCCATCAGTGCGATGTGACGGCAATCCGTACTAAGCTCTCAGGGATTTTAGGCTACAAGATAAATAGCTACTAACGCAGAAGTGCGTGTACTAGGTAATAGAACTGTGGCTAAACAAACATCTAGTGTTTCTGTTTCCTATAGTTTAGGTAAATATTTTGGGAAAGCAGATTTTCAAGACAAGAGGAAGTTTTTATATTCCCGAATCGGTCTCATGGCAAAAGTTGATCATTTTCATCTGTACGTACTACTAGGTACACTCTGTAAAAGAATGTTCCTCGTGTAACCCTACGTAAGGATAGCTCATGCTGCGGCAAAAATATTAGTCTATTAGCAAAGTGGTAGCAAAACTGACTACCCAGGTTATACCGTATAACCTCTCGTAGGGGCAATTTGAATGCACTGCTTTGCAATCTACGATAGTAGAGGTTCTCAAGCCAAGACTCGTTAATATTTACTGCAGAACATGGGCCTTCGAAGAGCGTAACAACGTTCGTCGTGATCGTCAGGATGATGAATGTCTTTAGAATTTGTGTCTTTATACTTATGCAACTTATAATGTACAAGCTCCGCCTTTTTCGCCACAATTCATAAATATATTTTCAAAGGTGTTCGAAAAATTGGGGCGAGTTATTTGTTGTGATGTAGACTCATTTTCAATCACCTCTGTAGCGTTCAAAGGAGGTAGGGCTGACCATCTATTTGCTGCTTCCTCAAGGCATTACTAAAAGCATCATTTACGAAGTGTTTGTCACGATTTGGTATTCTGATACCTCTTTCTGGTGGCACTAGCGTGGTGCTAAGTATATGTGTGGGTTCTTGTGTGTACCGAAGATCGGCAATAACTCAATACAGTATGAATAGCGTCGGAAAGACTTTAGTGGACATTCCCGAACTATTATATACTAGTAGATGACACTATCTATGACCACTCTTTTGTGAAGTCAAAGTAAACTGTCGCCATCACTCAATCAATAAAAATAAAACATTTATTTCAGGTTTCCCCATAGTTATCAATCATTTATATGTGTCTGTTTTAATTAATTAAGCAGTTTTAAATAGATTGGATTTCATGAAAAAAGGGGTTCGAACATTTTTCTATGGTAGCTGGCATAGCACTTGCTTAGTTAATTTTAAATGTTCTCACTTGGCGACTTTACCTCTCGGTAACATGACATAAAAAAAAATATGTTTGTTTGTTTAGGTATCCTCTACCCAATACTGGTCATATCGCGCGCCCCGATTTTGAAAATAGTCAAAATGGTGACGCGACGGGGGCGTGTGACACAAACGTTCTATCCCCTTTTCTTCTTTATTTAGGTATTTTTTTTATATATTTTTAAAATCATTACTATTGATAGGCTCGTGTGTGACCACAATCTCACTTGATGGAATAGAACATTGTATTGTTATCATTCCAGAAGGGTTCCGTTGGGGTAATTGTTGACATTCGTGCGATCGAAGCCACTGACAGAAGCTAGTATTAAATATATCATGTATATTTGTGGCGAAGGGGTGCCCCCAAGGGGGCGTTCTCTCGCCACTACTATGGAACCTGGTCGCAGATAACCTAGATAAAAGACTCAACGATAAAGAATACTTTACCGTTGGCTACGCTGATGACATAACCATAATAATAAACGGTACACACGAAAACACGCTATGCAACCTCATGCGCCAAGCCTTGAAAATAGTATAGGACTGGTGCAAAGAATATCAGCTAGCAGTAGACCCTACCAAAACTGAACTTGTCCTCTTTACCAAGAAGAGGAAGTTGCCAGCACTAGAATTACCACGGTTCTTCGGAAACACCCTAAGAAACCTAACACCCAAATACCTGGGCATCTATTTGGATAAGCAGCTGAATTGGGCGAAGCACGGAATACACCACCAGGAAAGTCAGCATATGCATGTGGCAATGCAAACGCATGCTGGGTAGGAACTGGGGCATTAGTCCCAATACGACCCACTGGCTATACACCACAGTCATCAGACCAATAGTCACATACGGCTCTCTAGTCTGGTGGCCCAGGACCGACTTGAGCACGACACAGAAAGACCTTGAAAAGCTGCAGCGACTTGCCCGTGTGGCAATCACTAGCAGTATGAGAACTGCACCTACTGCGGCCCTACAGGCAATGTTGGGACGGCCACCACTACATCTTATAGTACAGGAGCAGGCAGCCCTAGCGGCTTTTAGGCTCAACACGTCTGGCACTTTACGACCAGACTCCAGAAACAAGCACACACGCATCATGGAAGATGCCGCCAAGCGACAACCCATGATGTTATCACCCAATGACAAAGCTCTAAAGACACACCATTTCCAGAAACACTATAACATAGTACTAACACAAGAACTGAATGACCACTCAGGTCCCAAAGAGTTGAGAATATACACTGACGGATCTAAGACAAGCACCGGAACTGGAGTTGGAGTTTACTCCAACGACCTCAACATAAAAATATCCGGGCCGCTAGGAAAGCTCAACACCGTTTATCAGGCAGAATGCGTGGGCATTATCCAGGCGGCCCATGCTCTAGAGGCAAGGAGGGTTACGGATACCCATATTCGTATACGCTCCGACAGTGCATCCGCCCTCCAATCCTTAGAAAAAAATTACATCACCTCGAAACTCCTACAAGAATGCCACAATGCACTAGAACGTGTCACGGTGACCAACCGCAACACCGTGACACTGCAGGGGATAAAGGGACACAGCGGATCACTAGGAAATGACGCGGCCGATGAGCTGGCTAGGAGGGGATCTGGTGCTGTGGTTGTTGAACCCGAACCCATAGTACCGCTCCCTTTCACCCAGCTGCGAACGTGGCTACAAGAACACACCCACACACAAGCAGAACGCTGGTGGGCCTTGGCACCAGGCTGCAGGCAGTCCAAGGAGGCTATGCCATCCCTAGACAGGAGACTTACCAGCCGCCTCTGCGACTGGATAGAGGCAGCCTGCGAATGGTGGCGGGGACCATCACCGGACACTGCTCACTGAACAAACACTTCCACACGATAGGTATAACAGACAGTCCTCTATGCAGAGCATGCATGGAGGAGGAGGAGGAAACGGTATCGCATGTGCTTCTTTGAGTGCACAGGCGTTACTAAAATACGGAGGCAAACAATAATTCTAATCAATTCTAATTCACTCACAGACACCCTGAATACACTGAGTAGACTGATCAGTTTCTGGAGGAAGGTTGGCTGGTTGGAATTACGGCCGACATGGCTCACGTACAATGGTCCACAGCAGGACTAAGTGCGGAAACCATACCCGATAGATAGATAGATAGATAGATATCATGTATATAAATTTATAATACCCCAACAAACGAATTTAAATTGTTGCACAGTAATGTTTAACAAAATTGTCAGAGTGATTACATAAAAAATTAAATGAAAAAAAATTAAAACAAAAATATTTGCTTAGAGTATTCATTAATGACATTTGTATGTAATAATAACGTATGATAATAATGTACTAATAATATAATCTGCATAATAATGATGTCATTTAAACATAAATAATTTGCACGCTTGCTCCCAGGTAGAAAATAATGACTTAATTGTGAACTACGTATTTTCTTGCAAATAAACATTTGGAATCTGGAATCATCGAGCAACCAATAACTTATAAATGACATTCACATGTACAAAATATATGTGCACGACGCCCTGAGGTAACCTCGGTAGTAGGCGCAAGTAGCGACGTGGGCAATCTAATGATAATTTCTTATAAACAAATCAGATCATAGGAGTCTTATAAGAATGTGTGTGTAATTGATGTAAATTGTTATTATTTTATGTAAAACACTAATTTAGAGTTAGAAAATGGTTAATTATTGTATAAGATAAAGTTTTAAGTTGTTAAAAGCATAAATTAGAGTCATATGTTAGTCATAGCAACTAAAATAGCAATAATTGTGTGTTAAATACTTGATACTCACTCAAATTATGTAAATAAACTTACTAAACTTATGTAAGAATGTAAAATGAGAAAATAAAGGTATATACCACTGTGTATTTTAATAATCCTGCCTCTACGACGTCCACAACAAGAATAAACAAGTTTGGGGCGCCACATGTCGTTTTTATAGTAGTGAAGCGGGGGACGGGGGAATATAAATATGCCCGTAACTTTGACCTCGCGCCATAGCGTGATGGGACGTCGTAGAGGTAAGGTCAATAGGTCATAAGATAGGTTTTAAGGTTCTCTATTAGAAAAATAGAGACGCGCCAGCTCAGGGTGCCTGTAAATAAAAATATAATAAATAAACGCTATCGGGGGTGAGGAAAAGGGATCGCTGGCCAGCAAAATGGATCGCTGGCCAGCAAAATGGATCGCTGGCCAGCTCAAAACGGTTTTGTATAAAAGGAGCTGCGTGTTTTAGCAGCTCCGTAGTTCGAATCAACAAGCTCAGTGAGAGAAACCTCTGTCCGTCAAGTCAGCCAGCTTCCCATAAGTCCTCGCCGCCGTTTGCCTCTGAACAATTATCTTTGTGTTTCATTTCAACGGAGTTTGGGCGATCCCGAACATTATTGGTCCTTCGAAACCGGATTATCAAAAAGTGACAGTGCCGCGTCCCATCAAGCCGCGCAGCATAATTAAAGGTCAGAACGATAACCAGTGCTTAAAAAATGGTGTTAACACGAAGTAAGGATGGAGAACAAGCAAAGCGCCGGCAAGAAGAGCTGAGCGTGAATAAGACTACAGAAGAAGTTACCACTGAGAATCCGTCTACCAGTGGCACGTCGAAAGCCGCTACCGAGTCATCGGAAAATAAAAGTGGAACAAGTAAGTCGACAGCCACAGAAGCCACCGCTTCTACAGAAGAAAGCAGTGCTGCGTCCCAGAAAGAACAGACTTCGCAGCGCACGCTAATACCTGCAGACGCACGGTCACGTCACTCCGCAACCTCCCGCAAGAAACTCCTCGCGGAGTTGGAGGCTAAAGAGCGACTAGCCGAGCTGAAATTAAAGCAGGCAAAAATACGAGCTGAAACAGAGCTACAGGAAATAAGAATACAACGTCTTCGAGCAGAAGTAGATACTTCAGAAGAAGAAGAAGAAGAGTTAGAAGATGAGCTGGCTTCAGTCCGCATCAGCACATGGCTACAAGGAGCAGAGACGGACCGAACACAGCCAGCAAATAAGGAATCACAACAAGAAAAGGCCAAAAAGGAAGATTCCGAGGAAAAGAAGCAAGAAGATAGTGCAATAACAGGTCAGTCATTAATAAATGTGTCAACCTTAGCCGCCGCACTCTCTCACGCGGTAAGAAGCACGAGGGAACCACCGAAATATATTCAAGAGCTACCGATATTCAATGGAAGTAGTACAGACTGGCTTGCTTTCAAAACTGCCTATGAAGAAACATTAAAGTATTTCACACAAAATGAAAATATGGCTCGCATACGTCGGAGCCTGCGTGGAACAGCAAAAGAAGCTGTTGGCTGTCTCTTAGTAAGCCAACCAGATGCAAGAGTCGTCATAGAAGCATTAGAAAGAAGGTTTGGAAGACCAGAAGCACTCATTCACGTTGAAATGGAGAGAATCAAGTCACTGAACCGTGTCACCGACAATCCAAGAGAACTGTGCATCTTCGCCGGGCGCATAGCAAACATAGTAGGTACCATTGAAGCACTCAAAAAGCCACAATACCTACACAGCCCAGAGATGACGCGAACAATAACAGAAAAACTCACTCCTATATTAAAAAACAAGTGGTATGACTATGCAGCAACAAAAAAAGAAGATGTGCCAGAATTAAAGAAGATTTCTACGTTCCTAAATGAAGAAGCAGACAAGTGCGGCGCCTATGCCTTACCGGAAATGGTCGCCGACGAAGCCACGGGAAGAGAAAGAAGGAACAAGAAAACGGAACGCACATATACTGCTGGTAAGAGAATCTTATTAGAAAATCAGTGTCCTCAGTGTAAACAAGAACATAAGTTACCTGACTGCAAACAATACTCCGCTCTCGACACGAACGCAAGATGGGAGGTAGCAAAGAAAAATAATATCTGCTATCGCTGTCTTCGAAGCAAACACAGACGACTTCAATGCAGAGCACCGCCATGTGGCAAACATGGGTGCGTCATGAGACATCACAAGCTGCTACACCATGACAAAGAACAGAACAACACGAGTGAGTCAGAGAAGAAAGAGATGACAACACCAGCAATAGAAGTAACGTCAGCAGCTAAACCAGGTGACCGACGACGTGCATATTTAAAGATAGCGCCCGTTATCTTAAAAGGGCCGCACACCAGTATTGAAACATATGCACTATTGGATGAAGGAAGCACGGTCACGCTACTGGACGCCTCAATAGCCGACGTCATGGGAGTAGACGGCCCTGAAAGTACCATGTGGATTCAAGGGGTCAGCAATGAAATGAAGCATGAAAATAGCAAAGTCGTCAGCCTCAGCATAAAAGGAAAGTACGCGGAAGATGAATACATCATAGAAGCCGCGCGCACTGTCGACAGACTGAGCTTCACACCAGAAACAGTTTACGATCGTCACTTAGAAGATTGTGAACATCTGATTGACATCAAAGATCAGATCACATATCAGCAAGCTTCACCTAAGTTGTTAATCGGACAAGATAACTGGCATCTTATCGTGTCAAGAAAAATCCGCACCGGTCATCGCGACCAACCAGTCGCCTCACTCACACATCTCGGCTGGGTACTGCATGGCTGTCACAGCTCGCTCACAACGAAAATAGCGTTCTGTGGCAAACTCCAACAAAAAGAAGAAGAACTGTCAATAGAAGATCTGGTCAAGAATCATTTCAAGCTCGAATCCCTATGCATTGAGCCAAGAAGACCGAGAGAAGATCCTGAACAGAAAGCCATTCAGATATTAGAAGAAACCAGCAGAAGACTACCAGAAGGAAGATTCGAAACTGGCCTGTTGTGGAAAGAGAAAGACTTGAAGATACCGAATAACTATAAAGAAGCTGAACGACGTCTGCGTTCCCTAGAGAAGAGACTGGACAAAGATGAAGACCTCAAGCAAAAGTATGAAGAGAGAATAGACAATCTGTTCCAGTCGGGTTATGCAGAACGAGCACCCACTCCAGCTCCAGAAGGGAAAACATGGTACCTACCCCACTTTCCTGTCATCAACCCAGCGAAACCTCACAAACCACCACGGCTGGTTCATGACGCATCAGCAAAAGCCGCCGGCGTGTGCCTAAATGACATGCTGCATTCAGGACCAGACCTGCTACAGTCACTTCCTGGAGTCATCATGAGATTCCGGCAGTATGCGTTCGCCGTCAGCGGGGACATAAAAGAGATGTTCATGCAAGTGAAAATCAGGCAAGAAGACAGAGACGCATTACGATTTCTGTGGAGAGGCAAACGGCGGGAGGACAAACCAGAGGAATACAGAATGACTTCAGTCATATTCGGAGCTACTTCGTCTCCATGCACCGCACTATTCATCAAGAATAAGAATGCAAGTGAATATGCGAGCGACTACCCAGAAGCCGCAGCAGCGATACAGAAGAATCATTATATGGATGACTATTTACAGAGCTTCTCTACCATAAAAGAAGCACGTGAAATAACGAAGGCAGTAGATTTCATTCATAAAAAGGCAAGCTTCATACTAAATGGGTGGACATCAAACGAAATAAAAACAATAGAGGAATTCGGTCCACTAAAAGAAGACAACTCCACCACAGTAAGTCTAGGAGGCAAAGATACAGAAAAGACACTCGGACTGCTCTGGCACGTGAAAGAAGATTGCATAGGTTTCAACACGAACACTATGAAAATACCCACAGAAGTAGAAGAGAATAAGCGCTCACCAACCAAAAGAGAAGCGTTAAGTATCATAATGGCACTCTTCGACCCACTGGGATTAATTTCACCAGTCACAACTCCAGCCAAGAGAATATTCCAAGACACTTGGCGATACAATACAGACTGGGACGATCCACTACCAGCCGAATTAGAAGAGAGATGGAATAAATGGATCACGTCACTTAGTATAATCAAGCAGCTGAGAATACCAAGATGCTATGACTACCAACAGTACACTTCAAGTCAACTACATACTTTCGTTGACGCGAGCGAAGAAGCATATGCAGCAGCAGTATACTGGAGGACAGAACGCATAGACGGCAGTGTGCACGTATCACTAGCAGCTGCAAAGAGTCGCGTCACACCCCTCAAACCGATTTCCATGCCCAGGTTGGAACTGCAAGCAGCCTTATTAGGTGCACGCCTCGCTCGAACAGTAGAAGAAGAGCATGACTACGAAATAGAAAGAAAATCTTATTGGAGTGACTCACGCACAGCATTAGTGTGGATTAGGTCAGAACCACGTGTTTACAAATCATTCGTGGCTCACCGTCTGGCCGAAATCGAAGATACTACCAAGAAGAACGAGTGGAGGTGGCTCCCCTCAAAGGATAACGTAGCTGATGACGCTACCAGAGACACACCAGATAATTTCAGTGCTACTCATAGGTGGTACCAAGGGCCTTCATTTCTGAGACAGCAAGAGTCACAATGGCCTCAAGAAGAGAGTGTGGTGAAGTATGACACAGGAGAAGAAAGAGAAAAGTGTCACTCGGGTCAGCAAGAAGATGAACATCATCAGGACCACCTGCCACAAATAGAAAGATTCTCTAAGTGGCTCCGACTTATAAGGGCGACAGCACGAGTTCTACATTTCATTGATCTGTGTAAACATAACAAAAGCACAGTCGCAGCCACCAGAAAACGCACAAAGAAGACAGAAACCAAAGATCCTGATTGGCGAGTCACCAAGAAGAAGTCACCCACACAAGTAAAGAAGATTTCACCTCGCGACAATCGTCACTATCTCGAATTACACACCACGTACATAATAAAAGCTGAACAATTATGGATTCGAGCCAGTCAACATGAAAGCTTCAGAGCTGAGATACGTCGTATCAAGAGGAAAGGCACACCAAGCAACGACGATCGCCTATGTCATCTCAGCACGTATATCGATACCGAAGGTACTGTGCGCCTACGAGGAAGAGTGACCGCAGCTCAAGAAATAACAGAAGATGCATCTAACCCTCCTATATTAGATGGCAAGCAGACCTACACACAGCTGTACATAGCTCACGTTCACGAAAAACTCCATCATGGCGGCGTGGAAATGGTCGTAAACGAACTAAGACAACGACTATGGATTTCAAAAATACGCCCAGCAGTGAAGAACGCAATAAAGCACTGTCTGCCATGCCGAATAAGAAAAATAAAACCAGCAAGTCCGCTCACGGGAGACTTGCCACCAGCGCGCCTCGCTCATCATGCGCGCCCCTTCACCTTCACGGGACTTGATTATTTCGGCCCCATAGAAGTGACAGTAGGAAGACACCGAGAGAAAAGGTACGGAGCCCTTTTCACATGTATGACCTCACGAGCAATCCACATCGAAGTCGTACACTCGTTGAGTGCTGACTCAGCAATATCAGCACTGAGAAGATTCTTGGCAAGAAGAGGATGCCCTAAAGAAATATGGAGCGACAACGCTACGTGCTTCAAAGCAGCGGATAAAGAACTCGGCACAGCAGCAGTCGAAGCCCTGCAGCATGAGATCACATGTCGCCAGATAATTTGGAAATATATTCCTCCTGCAGCTCCATTTATGGGAGGGACCTGGGAAAGAATGGTACGTTCAGTGAAAGAAGCTTTAAAAATCACACTGACAGAACGATACCCGAGCGACGAAACCCTGGTAACATTATTAACGGAGGTCGAGAACACAGTAAACTCGCGACCTCTGACCCATGTCTCGGTTGACCCACAAGAACCTGAGGCCCTTACTCCGAACCACATCCTCATCGGGCCCAACCCTCACGTGCCGGCACCAGGTCACTTCCAAGAAGAAGATGTGACAGCCCGTCAACAGTGGAGAAGAGCACAAGCCCTGGCAGACATCTTCTGGAAAAGATGGGTAAAAGAATACATGCCCCTACTGCAACACCGGCGGGAGCCCACCAGCACAGGAGTCCAACCCAAGGTCGGTGACCTCGTCGTCATATGCGACGGCAATCTCCCACGCAACATTTGGCCCAGAGGACGCGTGACCCAGCTGTATCCAGGCGCCGACGGAGAGGTTCGAGTAGTAGACGTCACCACCAGCAACGGCCACATCCTACGTCGTCCCACCAGGAAAGTCATCGTGCTACCAACAGAGTCGCAGCGTAGCGACGGCGGGAGAATGTGCACGACGCCCTGAGGTAACCTCGGTAGTAGGCGCAAGTAGCGACGTGGGCAATCTAATGATAATTTCTTATAAACAAATCAGATCATAGGAGTCTTATAAGAATGTGTGTGTAATTGATGTAAATTGTTATTATTTTATGTAAAACACTAATTTAGAGTTAGAAAATGGTTAATTATTGTATAAGATAAAGTTTTAAGTTGTTAAAAGCATAAATTAGAGTCATATGTTAGTCATAGCAACTAAAATAGCAATAATTGTGTGTTAAATACTTGATACTCACTCAAATTATGTAAATAAACTTACTAAACTTATGTAAGAATGTAAAATGAGAAAATAAAGGTATATACCACTGTGTATTTTAATAATCCTGCCTCTACGACGTCCACAACAAGAATAAACAAGTTTGGGGCGCCACATGTCGTTTTTATAGTAGTGAAGCGGGGGACGGGGGAATATAAATATGCCCGTAACTTTGACCTCGCGCCATAGCGTGATGGGACGTCGTAGAGGTAAGGTCAATAGGTCATAAGATAGGTTTTAAGGTTCTCTATTAGAAAAATAGAGACGCGCCAGCTCAGGGTGCCTGTAAATAAAAATATAATAAATAAACGCTATCGGGGGTGAGGAAAAGGGATCGCTGGCCAGCAAAATGGATCGCTGGCCAGCAAAATGGATCGCTGGCCAGCTCAAAACGGTTTTGTATAAAAGGAGCTGCGTGTTTTAGCAGCTCCGTAGTTCGAATCAACAAGCTCAGTGAGAGAAACCTCTGTCCGTCAAGTCAGCCAGCTTCCCATAAGTCCTCGCCGCCGTTTGCCTCTGAACAATTATCTTTGTGTTTCATTTCAACGGAGTTTGGGCGATCCCGAACAATATATATTTTCTAGTAACACCAATAATATACCAATAACTAAGAAACCGCTATAGGTTAGTACTATTTCCTAGCAGCAAAACTAGAAGATATTTTCCTGCAATCTTACACGAACGATATTCTAGAAATAGTACGCCTTAGTTAAAAGAGCATAACTTTGCAACCTAAGCAAGGTACACAACAGCGGGCTGGTATAACGAGCGCACATAATACTCGCTAATCCTATACCTTGCTTAACATGGAAATGTTACTAACTTTATACAAAGTTATTTTCATTTTATTTAGTGCCAACGCTTTTTTCAACGTTTTTTTTTTAATTTTTTCTCTGTCCGGTTCTGTAATATCCTAATTTAAATTTTAAATTGGAGGTATTTCTAAACAAAGTTTTATTTTATACAAACATCACTTGCAGCTAGATTTAAAGTAGGGTTCAGTAAGTTCTAGAGAACAATAAAACTGTCTACATCACTTTTCCTTCAAGTATTTAGGGTACACCGGTAACCTGCAAAATGAGTTTCCATTCACTATCAAAAGGCAGGCTTAGAAATGGAATTAATGAATTAGACTTTCTTTTAATCCTGCATACTCGCAGTATCCCGAGTTCAACTCAGAAACCTAACTAGGTCAAAGAACAAGTCTCCATGAGTCTAAGGCGTCGTCCTCATTGGCTAACGATGCGATTTCGTGGCGTGATGAAAATGATCGTGAAAATGATCCTGTGTTCGCGCAATGATTTGCAAGCTTCAATTAGGACACTCTAAAGAAATGTGTGTGTTTAATCTCGTCGTGCGACGAAATCGCATCGTTAACTCGTACTATCGTTAGCCAGTTGGGACGATGCCTAAGAACTAAAACCCATAACAGCTTCATATTTCTAATACCATCCTCACATAGCAACTATATACTTAGCATAAACAAAAGAAAATAATGCTGATCTTGGGCCCGTTTACTCACAAATGGATACGCCTAAATCCGGTTATGTGTGTTCAGTAATCCTTCCTTCGGTAGTAAATTCGTAAGCACCCAGTAAGAAGGGTTCAAAAGGGTTCCCTGGTTCTAGGGTTCCGTCGAAAAATTACGTGATTTTTTGCACTATCTGTATGTATGACTCAACGACCAGACTCATCCATACCAACACTAAAAACTAGTACCTACATTACCTTAAAATAGTCAGAATTCTTTCGCTAAAAAAATTCTAGTATAAAAAATATTTACTACACTACCATAACACCAAA
This sequence comes from Melanchra persicariae, assembly GCA_947386135.1. NCBI lineage: Eukaryota > Metazoa > Arthropoda > Insecta > Lepidoptera > Noctuidae > Melanchra > Melanchra persicariae. The sequence goes on along the minus strand of OX376659.1, from coordinate 19,926,934 downwards.
CAAGCAATTTGTACTATTGTCATTACTTTATTTAATTGTTTTTTACTGTATTTTTAAATAGTGGCCGTTATCGATTTTGTTCATGGCGGTCAATCTCAGTGGAGACTATAGCTATCGATACGGGAGATATGAATTGGTATAATGTACAGGAAGAAAGACTAAAATTGTGCATACTATACTGTACCTTAGTACAGAATCCTCGCCACATAAAACAGTTCACACTTGGCCGCTTTTTATCCCTTTTCGCGCAACAACGTTAATTTAAATAATATATTAATCGCATCCACGTTAAGCCAACGGCGTCTTTAACGTGTATATGTTTAGGGGACACGTTCTATACGATTCGCGGTAATTTATTATATTTGTTTGCAGTCTCGTTTAAAAGGTTCTTTGCATTACTTTGTATACGATTTCTGGTAGATCTCTTCCTCTCATCCATCTACGCAGCTTAGCGGCTTACGTACGTACGTATCGTTCACAAAATAGGCTAAACTTTACTTGGTCTATTCCCTAAAACTGTAAATCCTGATGATATTGGTTTTTTTACAGTTAGCGAGATATCAACTTAGACTATCGCAGTTTAGTGTTGGAAATAGGCTACATGAAGCTGCGGTCACATTATCACATATCATAGGGTCTTCGTCTGCCTGCACCCAGTCCGTCCCAGTGAACTTTTAAAGCTTCATCCTAACAAGCTGCTGCAGAACGTCCCCCACTGCGCTTGCTGTTGTCTTTGCTCGCTTCGACGCTATAGTTATATATGAAATCGGCAAATTCTTCCTTTAGTATGTATGACATGCTCACGAGATAGTCATTAATCATTCGGTAGCCTTTGTAGAAATCGAAATTGCATCAAAGTAGTCAACATCAAAAATTACTTTGTCCTTGGTAATTTACCATAGTCTTAGTATCCGACAGTCGTTCTACCTCTGACCTCATGACTTCATGATGACCACAACTGTATTGTTTTTGAGTACGCTTTCCTAATGATTCGTTGTAGGTAATGTTCATAATGATGTCTTTTCCTTTTAACTTGTACCAAAGAGACTAGTTGATGAGAAGGCTAACTCGCCGTCATAATTAGCGATTGTTTCAACTTTATTATTTAACTTTAATTTTCTTGCTGGCTGGTTTTGTGGCCTTGACCTAGAGAGAAAAGCCGTTACGGAAATTTTGAATAAAATAGAGGAATTTGTTACAACACAAACTGGGAGTCTTTAAGTGAATAGGTTACTTCTAGGCAAGCGTGCTCCATTTTCGAACATATCATCACTTACCATCAGGTGAGATAGTGGTCAAACGCGTGCATAATGATTGATCATTGGGAAAGTCTAACGGATTATCAACCAATCTGCCTAGCCTTTACCCAACAACGTTTGGTCCGGTTAGGACCAGTAATTTACATGCTGCGACTGCCTATCTCATCTCCACGACCCAGTAAAGAGGTAACACGATAACCCTTGGCAAGTCTGGTGTCTGAGTTTCTGGCTTCTGATTACCCGTAATGACTGTCACAGATCTACAAATGACAGCCAGGGTGACTGCTTAACGTGCTTTCCGAGGTATGGAGGATGCTCGATTATATCGGTTACGATGGCCACCCAGCACGGACCGACCGCGGGAACTTTCTTTATCATGAAGATCGTGCCGTTTACTATACAGCCGCACGGGATGATCTTCAAGGTTAAGCAACGCTTGTCGAGGTTGGTCTGTGCATGGGTGACCATCTTAACATACCGAGACTCCGTTATCTTAACCCGTTGGTCCCGGCTGTCATTTGGAAATCTGTAGCAGTCGTTACGGATTGTCAGAAGCCAGTCTTGCTAAGAAGTACCGTGTTACCCAATTAATGGATAGTCAGTGGAGGTCTGGCAAGCTGAATCCGGTTTGACTGGGAGCCGACCCCAATATAATTAGGAAAAGCTAGGCAGTTAATGAAATAATGAATGATGACGTTAAGATAATGAAACGATCTAATTGACAATGATGACATTACACTATAGCTTCCCTTATCTGCCCTAAAGGTGTTATTCAATATTTTGAACGTTAGTAGGACACAAAATATTCGTAAAAACCTACTACTCTCTATTCTTCATCTCCATGAAATTGACTAGAACAAGCAGACTTTTGACATGTTTTCTTCATAAATATAAACAACAACATCTCTCTTTCAATGCCCCTCATTATTGACTTTTGAAACCAGAAACAAACTGAAAATACAATTGTTCGACAAGGAAAGCGATTCACAATGACCTAGCACAAAAGTATTTGTTACTCACTGTATCTACACAGCGAGATGTATTTATCGTAAGTAGCAGTAATGTGTAGAGTAAATATTTGACGTAAATCGGCAATTCTACCCTCCTCCGGGAGCGGAAGGGGAGACGAGAGGAAAGTGGGTGAAGGGGGATGAAGACAATGTAACCTAAATGTTTTCTGTCCTCCGGGACTCAGGAATGTTGAATAGATATCGAAAATATTAGTTGTATTGTAATGTGTGGGGTGAGCGTTACTTGACATTTATTTTAGTGAAGCGCATTGTTCATTTTACCCGACTGCGTCAGAAGTAGAGTAATGTTTTTCGAGCGTAGTACTTTGGCACGGCCAAACGGCTGGACGGATTTTGACATATGAGGTATCGTTGAATTCGCCAGAATTGTGGTAGTGACATAGGCTATATAAATTTTCAAAACTCACTAAAACATAGAAAATATAACATATGACTTTGTCAAAAAACCCGACTACTAAAAACGACTAAAAAGTTCCAAACAAATCGCTTTTCAAGCAGTCTGATGCAGTTTGTGGCCTCAGATCTGTGATTGAACTGCATCAGACTGCTTAAAAAGCGACTTGTTTGGAACTTTTCAGTCGTTGTTTGGACCTATTGAGATGGATGTTTTGAAAATCATTTAGCCTTATAACAATTTAGTAGATAGCAGTCGCAGAATATAACTAACGAGTATTTGAGAATTTTTATTCTAGTCTGGAGCTGTGCTGTGCAGTGTTCATCTTCTTCAATGAACTTTGAGAATTTCTCAATTCTGAAACAGGACTAAAACAGGAGCAGGCTAGATCATTCTACATTCCTTAAAAACCCAAGTCCTACCTACATTGAATCCACCAGGATCACCATCTTGTTCTTATGTAATATCGTATTTAAGCATCTGTAATATATTTATGAATTTTCCTACCTTCCTTTGTAGATATTAACATAACATTTAATGTAGGGTAGTCAGAGCTCCTCCGACCTGTTCAATAAACATGACCCGGGTCTTAGACGCAGTACTGAACCCGGCTTAGTGCTTGTTGCAATTATATTAGTATGCAAACAACGCCGTTGCTGCAACGTGCTACACGGGGACGTTGCGACTTGTTTCTGGAGAATTTGGACTGACCTATAATTTCGACTTGGAAACACTAATATCTGAATTTAACCCCCGACACAAAAACGACGAGGTGTTATAAGTTTGACGTGTCTCTGTGTGTGTGTATCTGTCTGTGGCATCGTAGCTCCCGAACGAATGAACCGATTTTGATTTTGTTTCTTTTTGTTTGAAAGATAAATTATTCTGAGCTATGTTTGATGAAAATGAAGATGGCCACCGCCACAAAATGGCGGATTACGATTATGGGTATCAAATGAAGGGGCTTGACTAGTAGAATACACTGTGATAAATTTCAAATCCAAGATGGCCGCCACCACAAAATGGCGAATAACATTTTTTTTCACAACTCCCTCAATATGGGGTGTCGGGGGTTTTTAAATCTTATATGTAATTTTTAAATTCTACTTACTAGCAAACTCGGCTTGTTGACACTTTCCGCGACCCAAGAACTAGCTTTTACTTGGCCGGAGGTGCATTGCCATACATCGTGGCAATGACGCCAGTCTCTTGCGCACATTAGCAGTTGACCGCGTAGAGTACGAATTTTTTAATTCTATATTTTAGTTGCTTTATGAATGAAGACTGCAAATTGTTTGGTCTAAAGTTTATTTGTGACACTAACACTCAATTGTCAATTGTCATAGTGGTGTCCTCGGATACGTCTCTTTGGTGTTCCTTCGCTAGTCAATGTTCAGTCTTATAAGTTACACGAATTCACCGAACGTGTTGACTCTTGACACGTCTCTCTGGTTTCACCATTGTCTTTCTGGCGTCAGCGTATGTTTTTATCTAGCTTTAACATAATTATTAAGTCAGGTGTCCCATATGCTTCTCTTGTATCAACGTTAGTCACTCTAGGGGTTTTTCTTTAGATTCTATACGAGGGCAGAGCCATTGAAATATAAGATTCCTTAGATCATCAACATTCACTGCCCCACTTCACCCACTGCGCGGCTTAGGCCTTTCCTTTCCTGTACCACCCTCTTCGAGGTTCTACCCGTGATAGCAACTCATCGTCGTACCCGCCCATGTACCACTATTGTACATAAAGTTTAAATAAATAAATAATAATAATAAAATATTCTATATTATTGAAGGAATATTTTGATCGATGAGTAGACGACGATGAGTTGCCATCACGGGTAGATCCTCGAAGAGGGCGGCGCGGTAAGGTAGTGACTGAGTGGCGTCCAAGGACTGCCGCGGACGCCACTCAGTCACTACCTTACCGCGCCTTGCCATGTGATTGATTCAATTTTTTTTTATTTGTTTGAGACAAAACGTTTAGTAGGTACATTTTAAGAAAAGTGTTTTAGAAATACAGATGGAAAATATGAAACTCACACTATTGCCCAAAAGAGCGAGATAGGGAGACCTTCCATAATTTGCAGGTATTTTTAAAATGAAATTGGGAAGTACTTTTTATTTTTGCACTGCTAGTTTTCAATATAACTAAGGTACATAAACACATCGTATTTAATATATTTGAATACGAACATTGCGTAGCTTTTTATTGAAGCTTACTGAAGCGATTTTCATAAAGTTTTTGGTTTTAGCCGCTTTGTTCAATCCTATCTGAATTGCGCAGGTTTCAGCCGTTTTTCATAAAAATCCCTTTAAATTCTTATTTTTAACCTGCTGGAAGTTTTTTCACCTTTTATAATACTGCTAAAACAAAGCTTTTTTAACTATTTGGAAATAGGTAATTCCAGATTTTCAATCCTGAAGTTTTTCATTGATTTTCCGAAGTTTTTAAGGATTGCAGTTGTACCTACATAAGCATTTGCTAATTGTTTTTTTCTGATAGCTATAATAATTCCTCGAATTCCAAGACCAAATGGTGGACAAATCCACCACGACGCACTTGATGAAATCAAATCATCAAAGCCAAGAATGACTTGCATGTCATCTTAGTGTGTAACCGACAGATATCGTCACTATACATAACCCACTTTCCCTGGCCCTTCCTCAATCACAAGCATTCTTTTTGTACCACAACACACAATGAGATAAAGTTCAATGACAGCCTACAAGTAACGCCACTGAGTGACGAAACGTATCAGTGACAATAGTGAAGTTTCTCAAATCAAGTAATTAACAGCCGGGATATTATTCTCACGGCATAGTTAACAATGTGTGAAGTGTGGCGAAATATACGCAACTTAGTATAGTAACTTAGTTACAAACATCACGCTTGTATAAAAGGTGAGGTCCGTTATGTTTTGGCATTTCGACAACTGCATGACACTTTGTCTAACGCTGAGCGTACAGGGTCAACAAGTCTAACGATGTCAAAATGTCCAAATCCCAAAATGTCCAATTCTCAAAACGTCCAAATCCCAAAATGTCCAATTCTCAAAATGTCCAATTCTCAAAACACCCAATTCCCAAATGGTCCAATTCTCAAAATGTCCAATTGTCCAATTCTCAAAATGACCAATTCTCAAATTGTCCAATTCCCAAAATGTCCAATTCCCAAAACGTCTAATTCTGTAAAGCCGTTTTAGCGTGAAAGCATAACAGACAGACAGACAGACAGACCGAGTTACTGTCGCATTTATAATATTAAACTACCTGCCAAATACAATTAAAAGAACAGACAGATATCCTGTACCATGGACAAGGCACAAATTTGCCAGAAAGCACTACAACAGTCTAGCGCCACGCCTCTACTCCAAATTTAGCCAGAACAAAACAGTTAGGCATGTTACTAATTTCCAGATAAAAAAAGAAGTTTTACTTGGCTGGAAAACTATAGCTACGATGACACTGAAAACCTAATCGGTAAACTAACCTAGTGAAATAACATACAAAACATACCTACACATCACACACACTTCGCACCACATACACATCACACACTCTTCGCACCATACATACACAGAAGCTACCTCCATTCCGTCACATTATTTTTTGTTTTTAGTATGTAAATTTTATGATTTCATTTTACGACTATTTTTTTTTTGTTTTTTCTCTGTTTGTAAATCACTGTAGTAGTTGCAGTAGGTAGTCACTGTCTTTAAGCTTCCTCATTCTGATCCATGTAACCGGATGAACCTCGACCCCTGTCATACAGGTTGTCCTAGTTCAGGGGTCGAGACCACACTGATGTAATGTACTATCGAAGTTTTAGAAAATAAAAATTATTATTATTATTATTATTATTAAATTAGTAGGGAAGTAGAAATATATACCTATGTAAGTCAATAAGATGTAATCTGAAATAAGGAGGTTATTTTACTATAATTATTATTCCTCAACAAAAATGCTATTAAGTGAAACAACAACAATAGAAGAATAACTGATTTACTCATATTAAATAAACATTTCAAATAGTTTACATAGTTTTCAATGAAATTGTTTACCGTTTATATTGGCATCAGTGCTGGTCTTGTTAACTAAGAATAGCGGAATGCGTGAATAGTATGTAACGTTATTTATAGAAATGTCGTAGACTAGAGAAATGTTTAATAAACAGTCTGAATAAATCTGATAAAACAAACTTCATTATTTCCAAGTGAGCGAACATTCAGTATGTTTCGAGTTCATTCAAAGAATAGTTTCGCGTAAGTACCTATTAATTTGATTAAATCAATGCTCAACCCAAAGAAAGCTCTGCGTGCTTTATGATAAGTTTTTGCTCTCTTGTGCTGTCGAATATTAATAGTATAAATAGAATAGAAAATTACCACATAAAGCAGGTACAAGATACAGATGTTATTTATCATATTAAGCGATCCTTCTTTGTAAAACAAATATAATCCAATTAAAACAAATACAGGTACAACGCAAACATAATACAAGCACAATGTCAAAATAAATGACATTACTGCAGCGGCCAGCAAAAGAGGCATCGGTGGACGAACGTCTAAATGCCGAGGCGAAGCCGAGGCACACATATGTATGTGTGTGGCCAAGGCTTGTTTAGTACTTTTCTCAAATATTGCGCGTAAGCAGTACCTAGGCAGAACTTTTCATTTGAAAATTACTTTTCAAAATCAATGACAACAACGAACAACAATAATTCTTCCCGCGTTAAAGTGTTGCATTTGTTTTTTTTTTCAATAAACAAGCCAAGTATTTGCAAGCCAGTTCGAAATTTAAATAAAACCTTTGAGAAGTTACCTCCTTGGTTGCCATGTTTCGGAGTAAAAGATCGTTCCATTTTTAAATTACACGACAGATATGAGTTTACTGTGCAATTTATTTGGCCGATAAACCATGACAGATATTGATTTTCTTACAATATTTGCCGGCCACTGCTCGCATGTATTTGGCCAGTGCAGCAATTTCGATTTATCACGAAGAAGGTTGTCAAAATAATGCTCCCAAGCATGTTTGAGAAAAAAACCTATGTAACATATTAATGAAATTATGGTGGTTTGTACCTCGTTGTAACTCATTTTCATTGAACTTAACCAGTTTTCAGGTATGTTTAATTACAAGAATCCTAATACATTGCTTTGTATTTATTAGGGAAACTACAAACACCGCATCATTTTTATACGACAGCAAAAAACGATATCCGATACCATTTACTTACCAATTAAGGTGTCAATAATCGATCCATCTATCAAAATGTGATTTAAAGGTGGACAGAATATAATCGGTGACATTCACTGAAATGCTTGGTTTGAATCTATAGAATGACTGTACCTCTGGCAGCGGCGGTTGAGGCGTCTCGACCTCTCAATGCTCTATTGATCATCCTTCCCATGCTACGGTTCATATTTCCTGAAGAGAGTACAGTCCCGACTTTTGGGGAACATTATCATTTAGAGCGCCTTCACAATAGCGTTTGTCCAGCGTAGGCGATCGATGAACATATGCGCAGCGCAGACGCCCCGAGCACGCGGCGCAGGCGTCGCGTTGTCACGGTGTCAGTGCAAGGTTAAATGAATACGCTGCGTTAGCGCCGCAGGTGCGCGACGTGTGTATGCGCCGCGTTACTGCGGAGTCATGTACAATCCTGCTAATGGGTTCTCACATATCCTTTTACTTTTATTTTCACGTTTACGCAATAATTTTTTTTTTCAACGCATTTGTGTGACGTCTGCGCCGCGTTAGCGCGGCGTCTGCGTTGCGCATACGTTTATCGAACGACTACGCTGGACTAACACTAGTGTGAAGGTGCTCTTAGATATTCGTTGCGCTTTCCACCAGCTTATCAGCATAACCATAAATAAATAAACCATCGTCATTTCAGTCAAAAGACGTTCATTTCTGAACCACGAATTGCCACCAGATTATCCGGTCCTATGTATTTCAAATCCAGTGGACTCCGGCGGCCTTCCATCAGCTATCGCTCTTCAATTAAAACCTGTAGACATACATCTACGCAGGGAGGTAAAAGCTAGCCATTAATAATGAATTTACCACGTGTTTGAGGTAAACGGAAAGTTAGGGTACGCTTCCCGGGTGGCGAGGAACGTGACCTGAAATAAATATTGCGTCAAATAATAATTACATACGAGGATAAGGCTACTTCGATTGAAGTGTAAGTAAGGAGAGCCCAATGGTACTTACTGAATTGTTTAGAACAATTAAGAATAATTAACGATTAATCGAGTCGGTATCCTTCTTCGACCAATCGTTTCAACACTTAGTAGATATTGTCCTGTAGTAGCCAATGTCCACCTGTGGGACCTGGGGTGGAGCTGCTTCACTTTTCATTATTAAGTGTGTGCACTGATTGTGAAGTTCATGCTTATGTTGATAACGTGGCGAAGAATGAAAACGGAAACTGGAGTTTACCTGAGTAAGTAAGGTAAAGTTGGGTATAAACATCAATCATGCCTGTGGTCGACGCCAGATAAATTTGCAATAACGGTCATTGATCCATCTACATTTATTGAGATGGGTACTTAATTCCCATTAATTCCGAAAACAGAAAAAAACACATAACGCTGTCCTGAATCGACATATATTGTTTTTTTTTTTTTTTTAGGTATGACCACTAGCAAGTTAACACACTTGGAATATCAACTGCTTAACCGGACTAACCTGTGGTGGCCTCAAATGAATTTAAGGCCCCCAAATCGACATATATCGTGATCCTTTACATTTTAAACTAAATAATGAAAAACGATTCATAATTTATTGTCCGGGTGCCTTCGAAGAGAAACTGAGGAAAAAGCAATGACCCTTATTGCTTTACCTGTCGTCGACCTTTCCCAACTATGTTCGGGCCGGCCTCTAGTCTTACCCCATGCAGCGATTTTAGAAGTATTTTCATAGAGCGACTGCCTATTAGACCTCTGTGACCCAGTAATTGGGTGAAACCAGCCCTTTTGGCAATGGTTTGAATGAAGGTAGTACTCACCCGGTCATGTCTCAATAGGGCAGCCTAATTGCTGAAGGCTTTCGGGCAGATCTACAAATGACAGCAACACCAACGGCTTAAAGTGATTTCCGAAGTGTGTAGTCGGTACAAAATGGACGTCAGCCATCCGCGGACAAACTTCGGCCAGCGTTGCTGAACCTCACGTGCGGCTGTCATTTCTTAGCCGCGAGCTCCTCTCACACAACATCAGTGTAAATATAAACTTAATCGTGGAGGTACATTTCTCCAATAAACACACTTCCTTCCCATTCCTAGGAGGCGTGATAAAAAGTAGCGTTATGTTTTTTCTCAGACGAGCTTTAACATCAATCAACTTCAAGGCATCATTTAAATTTACATAAGTAGGTACGCAAAAAGTCTTGAAAAGACTTGAAAATGTATCATTTTAATGTTACTTTACTTTTCTTTATTTCAGTGTCAACATTGAAATGTCTGCTTTGCCCGGTAATTATGTAATATATCTAGCATGATTTTATTCAGTTAGGGGTTTGAATACAAGAAGTAGGTAGACAGGATTTCTGATTTCAACAAAGACTTCCAAAGATTTTTTTTAAATTATAGCTTTAACTCACCAGCGTAAAGCCAATGAGTAGGTAAAGTGCATTGCAAAATATGCAGAACAATTAGGCATAAGAACGTAGGCTTATCGCTTGAGTGAGGCCGTCATAAAAAAATAGAACCCAATTGCAGCGCCACCTACCGGGTCCCATAGAAACTAAACCATCAAGGAACCGGTCCAGCAGCCTAGGAGATATTTTTTCCAGTGGGCTTAGATGGAAACTATCTTGGCCTTGAAGAAAAGTAAAACTGCAATTGAAAAATTCACCTGTGTGAAAATAAATTATTAAATTATCTCTTCGACGAATTACCGTAAGGAAAGTAGTTTAATTATTGAATTGATCTCACGCTAAATGATAAATGATAAATGATATTTATTTTGTAAGTAGGTTAAACATAACACTTTTACACGTCAATATTTTTTGTTCATTTTAAGCTAGATGAGGCCGGTGTTTCTTAGCTGACTACCCTGAGAAGAAACACCGAAACAAACTCAGAGGTCACAGTCTCTTTTGAAGTCCATACAAATTGTACTGGTCAAATCATACGAGAACCATGTAGGTTAATGTCTGAGGTGGCCTTTTGAGGAAAGTGCCACACAGATTTGAGTGGACCTGTCCAGACAGTGCAAGCATTTGTCAGTTATTGTGGAGCTCAAACTTAGAACTTTAAGGAGCTCAACGATTTGACGAACAATACCAAAGTAAGGACATTTGGGTAGGCCGCATAAAAAAAATCTCAAACTGCCAGACATTTTTGACTAACATGAAATGGATCCCTATCATAGCGATCCGCATGGTCCCCAAAATCACAATACGATATGAGGATCATGCAGATCAGTGTCTGAAATGGTCTTTTGAGGAAAGAACCACACAGATTTGAGTGGACCCGTCCAGTCAGTGCAAGCTTTGGTCAGTAGTCGAGTAGCTCAACTTAGAACCAAAAAGGAGCTCAACGAACCGACGAACATGCCAAAGAAAGGACATTTGGGTAGGCCGCAAAAGTACTTAAACTGCCAGACCTCGTTAAAAATACTTCAAAGAAGAAGAAGAAGTATTCTAAAGAAGCGAAAAATAAGAAGAAAATAACCCACATAGTCCCCATATTCACAAACGAGTTAAATAATAAAAAATAAAATATAACACTTTACAAAGTAAGTATTCATGTCAAACATAATAAATTGAAAAAAAATAATAATGAAAATAAAATATATTACTTTACAAAGTAAATATTCCATGTCAAAAATAATAAAAATAGAATACTTAATAAAGTAAACATTCATGTCAAAATTTAAAAACGAGATGAACGAAAAGTAATAGCTTAAAAAAATGACAATGTCTAAAAATTAAAAAGGTATAATAGATAAATGTAATATTAGGCCATGTACATCATTGAAGCAGCTCAATCCCAAGCCTTTATGTCTTCAAGATAGTCTTTAATTGTGTAAAAAGCTTTCTGGCATAGCTTACGTTTTATAAATAATTTGAACTTATTAATACTAAGGTCTCGCTATCTTTTCTTATCCACCAGCTCCCCCTATCTTATACCTCGTCCTTTCTTCCCTTTAATTAAGGACAGGTAAATACCCCATTACGGTCTCGACCACCCTCACAGTGACCTGCCCACTTTGCCCGAAACGTGTCCGTTACGTTTTACCCGGTCATTTTATTAATTAGCCACTAGACGGCTGTGAAAGTGGGGGTAGTCGATCAACCTTTAATTGTTTGTATTAGATCAAGGTTTCTATATAGGACTTACTTAATCTTGAAGCTAGGAAACTAAACACCGCTTTTTAATGGTTTCATAGAATTGCAGATGTCGATTAAATAATTATGACATAATACACGACTTATTCAACTTTCTTCCTTACATTCCTTTATCACACACTTACATATAAGTCAAGAAAGAACAATTACTAATAGAAGATAATGTTAAATATGCAATTGTAGCACTTCGCCCGCGACTTCGTCCGCGCAAATTTAGTCAAAACGATTTTTCCCCTTTTCATTCCCTTATAGGTTGAATTTCCAAACTACTAACTAATTTACTACGAAGGGAAAATAAGCCTTTTGACAGATTTCATGTTATTGTCCCAGTAGTTTCGGGTGAGCGTTGATATAGTCAGTTTCCCTTTTAAGTGAGCTATTCTACTATTCCATGCGCCAGTTATGGACGCACCATTTTTATAAATCTCCTCACGAAAAAACACCATGACGCCTGAGAAAGATAAATTATAAAAGTCAAGCAAATCCAAATGTAGCGTCACAATACAACACGTAACCCCCAACACCCCTTGACACCCCCAACACCCCACACTTCCTGTTTACTCGCGAGTGCGAACGTCAAGCGTTGTATTGCTATATTATTCAACGCGTATCACAATTCACAACAAAACTGAAATCAGGATTTATGAAAAAAAAAAGGTATATTCCATTTCATTGTGTAAGGAATCACTCCGGAAGTATAAAATAAGGGTCCAAAAGGGCTAATAAATGATTACATCTTTCATAGAAAAAGTAAAAAAAATGCAAAAAGAATTGGGCTCGTCCGGGATTTGAACCCGGGACCTCTCGCACCCTAAGCGAAAATCATACCCCTAGACCAACGAGCCGGCTATTGATAACGCCGAAATAAGAGTTCTAATACTTTGATCCGGTTAGATCAGGTCTCCTTTCACTACTGCTACATAGCTGCTACGTAATCTGGGTCGCACCTCACATACATAATGACTTATCAAGTTTTATTACCATGTTGATACGGAACCACAAAAACTGTGATTACAACGGTATTAAATTACTTAGCATTAATTCACACCATGATTGTCAGCGTTGCAAAATATTGAGGTAATAAATTATAACTGACTGATAAGTATAGTGTTATGTAGTGTCGTACCTAAGTTAAAAAATGTAAATAAGTAGGTACTTACAGGCAGAGAACTACTTTTACACGATGATGTGAGAGTTGAGTTCCTTATTGGTTAATGTGGGATGTTGAACTTATCAAAAATATTTTCGCATACCCTAAATCAGAAACTAAACGCATAATAATTGTGGCTTGGTTCTGAAGTCTATTCAATAATTCCCTTTCCTATTTATTTTATTAATAGTATGTAGTAGTGTGTAATGAAAATGTCGTATAATTATTTAGCGGTATAGACGGTATAGTATACAACGTGTAACAGAATAAACAATAGCTCTTAAGGGATATTGCGTTCATTGTACTCATCATTATGAACAACTTTCACTATAGGACAAAAGCTGTAATCGTCGACGAAAAATAATCGACTAAATGTACTGAACAGCTGATTTTTTTTTTAGCGATTTCGGGGTTGGTCCCATAGTAAAATTTGTTCATAAATGACCCTCTATGAGGTATTGCGTTTATTCTGTTACACATTGTACACTGTATGTGTTACAAAGTATAAGGTACAATGGGGTTGACGTATCCGTGTGGATAAAAACCCCTTATAAATAAAGAATAAAAAAAAGTTTTTCTTAGGCCCAAAATCTGGAACAAAAATAATGGCAAAATTAAACATTTTTACATGCACTAAATACTGCTGCTACTTGACTTGTAACCGGGAAATACTTTCCAAAGTTAAAAAATATTTTTTTTCCTCTTGAAATCGACGTCCTTCCCTCTCTAACCTCCAGGTACAATCACTAAGCCGAACAATCGTTTTAATCACTAATAAACTCGGAAGCAGTAACTCGTGCAATCGTTATCACAGTTATTGAGCAACAGATAAGGGTGATACGTAATTTGGCGCGTCCTATTACCAGCAGGCCCATTTCCTCTAAGACCCAATCCACGTTAGCGTCCTACAATAGCTTGATAGCGAGATGTGTCGAGATTAGGCGTTCGCTAATGTGTTAATGTGTCAAGGATAGGATCTGGTGATGCTGCTGAAAATCTACCTGTTTTAATTAAGTTTTAGTCATTAGCTAAGTGATTGGTGACTGCAGTTGGCATTATTTATTTAATGAATTGGAGAAACTTGGATTCAGATTCTTATCTTCATCCGGATATTGTTAAACAGGCCATATTCTTCACATACCTACGCCAAGAATGGGAAACTTTTTGCTTGATACCACAGACTACAACGGGAGTACTTATATTTTTATCTTTGGGTGATAACTTGGTGGCGCTGCTTCCAACATAACATCAATCTGCTTGTCTTTCCAAAAATATATGGTAAGTGCGACTAACAGTCAAACCTCCACCACTGCCTTACTGACTTCCACCACCCAGTTACTGGGTAACACGGAGCCTCTTGGTAAGACTCGTTATCAGCCAAAGTACATTGAACTTTCCCTTCGTAGATGCTAACAATAAAATATATATGAACCGTATCTTATTACTAGAGAACGTGAAGGATCAACGATAGAAGTTGATTGAGGACAGCTTAATGTCTTTATTTTTGTGTTTAATATTAAGAAAGTCAATAAACGTATGTGGGCAATGGTTGAAAGTCAATAAACGTATGTGGGTATAATTCTATGGACGTTAGATCAAATTTGGTCGTCCCACCTTATTCAGGTAGGTATTCAGTCGTTCGAATGAACATTTTTGCGATGTTGCCATTTCATCCATCAGTTTTTCTCTGCAATTATGGTCGCATCAAAAGAAACAGCTACTTAAAACAATTTAAATTGATACCACTTTGTAAAATTACGGGAATGGCGACGAATGTCCAGAGAGCAGGACCGACCGTTTCAGGGTACTTTGTATCAGGACGTCGCTCGTCTCTGTAAATATGTAGGTATTTGATATTATCATAATGTCGTTATGTCGGCCCTGGACTTGGCCTGGCATGACGAGTGCATGAACTGTGATCGCGTGAAGATGAAGTTGGGCCAATTAGTGGGATGACTCCGATAGGACCATGTGTTAAGTCTAAAAATAAGTTTAAATGAATAAATATATTTCAAGCATAAAAACGACCAGACTAAGTAGATATTTATTTAAAATTGTTCCACGCAGGAACTTAACCCGCGAGACTTAGCGCAGCTGTCAATCATTCGGCCCCTGCACCATCTGTGCATGACGTCGAAGCTACTAATCTGAGGTAAAACTAAAATAGTGTAGACTGTTATAGTTTTACCTTAAATTAGTAGCTTATTCTAATACGAGTATTGTACTAGTCACCAATAGCTGGCCCCAGATTTAAACTAACAAATGTTGAAACAACTGTTATTACTGCTTATTACAATAATATGTGTGACGTCATACAAAACTTGATATTCCTTTAATCTGAGTGCCAATTCTACTACTTTTTATTAACGTTCACGTCCGCATGTCAGTCGCAATCTGTCAAAAATGTGTGGAAATTGAGGCTTTTTGACAGTTTTGACAGTGACAGATTGCGACTGAAATGTGAGTGCGAACGTTTTGGTTGCTTAAAAATTGGTGGAATTGGCACTATGCACAGCCTATAAGTACTTTCTGCAAATTTACTTACTTACTAGCTTCCTGCCGCGGCTTCGCCCGCGTGAATTTCTATTTTAAATGTTGTTTTTTTGTTTTAGTAAAAGGATTAGGGTTCCGTAAACCGTAATCCTGTTTTTTGAATAAGGTTCCTACTCCTTATTAAATCAGTTATCTGCCATCAAAAGTCCCGTCAAAATCGGTACAGTCGTTCCGGAGATTAGCTAGAACAAACAGACAGATCGAGAAACAGTAAAAAAAACATGTTTTTGTTATAGGTATCGTCGCTTTATACTAAATGCATACTTTCATATGCATTAGTAAAAAGCTGTTATTTTGATATTACAAACAGATAAGTACTTCAATTTTATTTATTTGTATGTATGTGTCTACCTACTTCACTTCCCGTGGGTGTCGTAAGAGGCGACTAAGGGACTCACCTGAGAATGGGCAGCAGCATTCTCTGTAGGTACATGCTACAGCTACACTGCGATCGCTAACCCGCTTGCCAAGCGTGGCGATTAGGCAAAGCCCCCCATTTGGGGGACGCCTATGTCCAGGCAGTGGACGTCATAAATGTTGAGAAATTAAGGCTTTTTTGACAGTTTGCGACTGACATACGAATGCGAGCGTAGTTAATAATCAGTAACATTGGCACTCTGGTGTTAAAAATAAGTTAAGCGCTATACATCACGCAATCCTACAAAATTAAACCATTTACTTGATAATTATGTTTAACTGGCGTAAAGGGTGGGAATTAAATGCTTTCTTATAATCAACTGATTTGCAATCGCACTGTTTAATTATTATAACCTATACCTACTAAGTGGACAAATTGATCGAAATTGCAAGCTGCTTGTTGCTAATAATAATAATTAGCAGTAGATACTGTAGGAGCCTTCCTACCTGCTCGCTGTACCTTCTTAGGGAGTGTCCGGTAGGAATAAGTTGATATTTAAATTATGAAATATAACGTTTTTGTTTAATGAGTGACAGATGTAATCTGAACCTTGGAGCCATGGTGCTCCAATAAATTCTCATATAGTTAAAATGACTGATTTTTATTTATAGTATTTAGTAAGTAGCCCCCTTATACTGTGCCCCAGCCCTGGGTTCTACAACACCTACACTGCATCTGATCATTCATTGATTTTCCTTCTCTAATACCTACCTACCTATCTACCCACACGTACCAACTAGATATTTCTTGGGAGACGCATTAAGTTTGTTTTAAATTAGGCATTGAATCGAGCAATACGTTGCTAAAAGTAGCGCAGCATCCACCTGTGTTCCTACTCCAATCATATTGCGACTGTAGACTGTAAGGTGTCATCGTATTAATGTAACTCGAGGATTTAGGTAGTAAATCTTAACCTAGGGAGCAACTGAACATCTACTTGAATTATTGAAATGAAATCCTGCTTTGAAAATTAAAAGAAACAAGTATGAATCGGATTCATGCGCGAGGGTTCCGTAGGTAGGTACCATAAACCGAAAAAATCACGTTTCTTTTATGAACCCCAATTCAAGAAACTTAATAATAACAGGATTACCTAATTATTAAGTTTCTTGAATTGGGCTCCTGTTTCGGCTGTAATAGAAATACACACTTTGTGAAATTTTTCACCGTCTACCCTTCGCTACATGAGACTTCAGCCGCTGACAGACGAACGTAATATTTATAAATGTATTTATCTTTGTTTGATATTTTCAGTCTCGTAATTTATCTTTCATAGTGTTTATAGGAAGCTAGGTACTTAGAAGTCAAATAAACTAATAAAAAAAAAACACTTATTGGAGTAAATTACGCTCGCAGCATGCAATTAGTGAACATTTTATTTACGTGCCACTAGATGGAGCTGTGCCGATGACGCGCGTTTCTAAATCGCGGTGTTAAGATTCTCCGCGGCTAAATGACCCTCCGCGGTGTGTCCGTATCGAATTATGACCTTCACAGGATCATTTCTTCAGTAGGCTCGTCGCGAGACTTTCACAAATGTGAGTCCTGACCAGTCATATTGATAAGATGTTAGCGTGAGAATCAACGTTAACGTCTCATCAACATGACTTGTGAGGACTAACATTTGTGAAAGTCTCGCGAAGAGCTTACTATAGAAATGATCCTATGAAGGTCATAATTCCATCACGCAGAGTAGTCGCGGCGCCCCTGCAAGGGGGCGCGGCGGGCGGGCATAGGCAGTGCCTTTAATCCCGCGGCGTCGTCGGTCGGAGCGGGCGTGCCCGTAACAACGGGCACGTCAATTTGGTTGCCATAATAGGCTTGGTGTTTTGGCAGGTGCGTCTTGAAAAAGACGTCACCTACATACGTGTGGCTGTCCTGATTGTATACAGCAGGAGCGCCCACGGGCTCTGTCGCAAAATGACCACTTCTCAAAATTACTACAGGTAGCAAAATGTCCCTTTCTCAGAATTTTCCTTTCGCAAAATGTCCCTTTCGCAAAATGTCCCCTTCCTCCGGCATCAACAGGCATTAATTCCTTTCATCAGTAAAAAAAACCGTCAAGAGCCAGTAGGTGTACAACACAGAGGGGTACTGTAGAAATGTTTAATTATTTTTCTAAGTACCCTCATAGTTTTTGTTGAAAGTGTTGCCAATACATGAATTGAAAATTGGCTTAATTTTGATAAACAACTTGGGAAAAATGATTTTTCATTATTTATTAAGATTTTATTGTTTATATGATCACTCTAATTGCTTTGTTTTTATGATTATTATTAAGGTTACCAAAAAAATCAAATTGATTTGATGTTTCGGTAACCGTCCCATAATAATTATAAAATATTTTTTTTATTTATATTTTGTCTTTTTTTAAACCCAAATAAAAAAATTGGGTTTAGTTTAATTTGTTGATTGTTAATTAGAATAAATTGATGTTTTGAGTGAAAGTAAATTGACAAACTTCGATTCCTATTATTTATTTTAGTTTATGTGCATGCACCTACCTATTTTACTGATTAAATATTACAACAGTACCCCTCTGTGTTGTACACCTACTGGCTCTTGACCGTTTTTTTACTGATGAAAGAAATTAATGCCTGTTTGAGTAAGGGGACATTTTGCGAAAGGGACATTCTGAGAAAGGGACATTCTGCGAAAGGGACATTTTGCGAAAGGGAAAATTTTGCGATAGGAATATTCTGAGAAAGGGACATTTTGCTACCTGTAGTAATTTTGAGAAGTGGTCATTTTGCGATTTTCCCTAATATAAAATAAATCTTATGTAATAGGTAAATAAACATTAAATTCGCGATTAATTCGCGACACACCGGTGTGTCGCCGGGGCCGGACAGGAACGGGAACTAATTTATATAAGTAAATGTATAGGTTCGTAGGTGTATAGCTACTGTCTGATCCTTTATGATATTAGGTAGAGAGATGAGTGTATCCGCTATATACTACAAACATACGTACTACATAAAGGAAAAAAAAAACACTTAATTGAATATTAAACCATTTTATTTAGAAAAACATCACACATTTTACAATAAAAATTAATGTTCGCCTTTTTCGTCCCTTATGATTAGAGTAGTGCCGATTAGCCTTTTCTTTGATTGAATCGTTAATATTCCAAAAGGTTACTTGGCCAGTGAGAACATTATTGATATCTTTGCACCAGTTGTTTACAACAACAACACACACAACACAACAAACACGAACGTACAAACGAATTGTAACGCGGCTCAACAACATGGAGAAACGAAAGCTCAACTCAACCTGCAGATGCACTAGCGAAACAACAAAAACTCTATTGCAAAAGGAAAATAAATGCGCACGAGTAGTTACACTCTCACGCAGCCATTTGCAATTCAAATGTGGCCATTCAAAAACAAACTTTTGCACGTTTAAATACCAAAATATAACTTCTTCATTATTAAAGCTCATAATAAAAACCTAATTATGTACTAATTCATATATTCTATTATTTTTATATAAGAAGATCATAAAACTATATTATTTTTCTTGATTAATGTTACAAAGTAACTCCCAGAAAAAAAAAAAATTAACCGTAGCAACACCGCAATTTGTTTCCCTTAACTAAAAACTAGATGGCGCTGTTTTCAATAAAAAAATGGAATTTTAATTTTGTTCTAAGTTGCCATAGCATGTTCACGACCCTACGGCGGTCTGTCCCCGCCAGGTGAGACCATACGGACATACCGCGGAGGGTCATTTAGCCGCGGAGAATCTTAACACCGCGATGTAGAAACGCGCGTCATCGGCACAGTGCCATCTAGTGGCACGTAAATAAAATGTTCACTTATTGCATTGCACTAAATAATTAGGTAATTCCCGTAATTATTAAGTTTCTTGAATTGGGGTTCATAAAAGAAACGTGATTTTTTCGGTTTATGGTACCTACCTACGGAACCCTCGCGCATGAATTCGATTCATACTTGTTTCTTTTAATTTTCAAAGCAGGATTTCTTTTCAATAATTCAAGCAGATGTTCAGTTGCTACCTAGTTTAGTTTAGTTCGAAACGGACACACCGCGGAGGGTGAGAATGGCGGTGGTAGACCTACCATCAGCCCTCGATGATCGTTCACCACTTCCCTTTACTGGGGAGCGTGGGGTTCTGTCGCTGTCTGAGTGGCTAGTTTTTAACACCTATTTATGATTAATGCGCGTTGAAGATAAATTGAAGCGCATAGCGCATACTATCTACACTTCTACACTAATATTATAAAGAGGAAAGATTTGTTTGTTTGTTTGAAATGAATAGGCTCCGAAACTACTGGACCGATTTGAAAAATTCTTTCACCAGTAGAATTGTACATTATCGATGATGGACATAGGCTATAAAATATTTTCAAAAAAGTTAGGGATCCGTATGAAAACTTCGATAATGTAACCCGAGGTGTGAGAGAAAATCCTATTATTATGGTTAAGTCACCATGACCGCTTTTTGTTCAAATTATTCAAGCAAATCCTTGGTGATTTGAAAAAATGGTGATTTCAGTATCATGATATCAATCCTTATCCATTTAAATGGTTTGATAATTAAGGTTGATTATTTCCGTGTAAATTACACTTTAAATTATTCAAATCGGACCTTTCGTTCAAAAGTTACGACGGTAATAAACATGCTCGGAGTAAGAAAAATGTCGCGGCTTGAGAGAACTGGGAAGAATCATATCATTGCTTGGTCCGATGAAGTTGAAAATGATTTCGATAAAACAATAAGAATAACAAATGTTTGGACTTTTCGCAAATAAACTACTGTATACCTACATAATAAGGGGTGAAGCAGGGGTGATTAAGTTTTTAGGGGAGGACATTATTGCTTGCTTTAATTTACGTCGGGATGCTATGAACAAACTAAAAATGGGATTATTGAAACAGATGTACCTAACAATTTTTGCATAATCAACTCCTGACGGGGTGAACGGGGTGAACAGTTGCGCTGAACCTGAGACCATAGAATAAGTAGAAATGGCTAAGTAATAAATGTAATTAATGAAAATCGTTGTGCCTTATTTTCCAAAAATAACCTTTATAAGGGGGTATAGGGGGCGTTGAAGTTTGTGGAGTACCTACTAAATCCGCGCGGACGAAGTCGCGGGTGAAGTGCTAGTATTAAATACAGCTGAAGAGTTTGTTTGGTTAACGCGCTAATCTATCTCAGGAACTGGTTCGAATTGATAAAATATTTTAGCCTTGGATATATAGCCCATTTATCGAGGAATGATATAGGCTGCAACAGTAAAACATCACGCTACGACCGATAGGGAACATTAATGAAAAATGTGACGCAGACGGAGTTGCGCGGATCAGCTAGTCATGAGATAATTGTCGTTTCTTTTACTTTCGCAGACAAATTATCTATTAATTAAGAAGATTCCGTTGTTTACCCTTCGGGTACAGAACCCTAAAAATAATGACGTAAGTACGTCCTTCAACTCAGAGCTCAGATCACTCATTGACAACAAACACGACGCAGAACAATGGTTTTATCAAATGTATCATAGAAGCCAACGTTGCAACGGTACCTAAACAAATGTATCATAGACAATCACGGTAGCCAATCGCGTAGACACAAAAGACAGTTGCTCACAGTTTGACCCACTATTGCGCTTCGATTGTAATGCCGTCTAATGCACAGTGTTCTGCTCAATCAATAGTGTACACTGGTTCCTATTAGCTACTGCTACATTTTACATAGATGGGGGGGGGGGGGGGGCACTAGACCAAGTCAGTGACATGCAACCCGAGGGCCAATTCTTCTAATTTTGAAGCAACGACGTTCGTATCAAAATGTAGGGAAATTAAAGGTGTTTTTGATAAGTTTGCGACTGAGATGCAATAATCGTTTTCGATGATTTTGTCACTTTTTCCCAAAATGCAACTGGAAAACTTGATACGATTCCTGTAGAACCACTAGATATATTGTTGTTACTTGCGAATCAATAGATTCACTCACCTTTCCGCACTTGAGTACCAATTTTAAAGGAGCATGTCCATAAGACAAGAAGCAAGCTTATTCGAAACCCTACCAAAAATCCTTACTCTTCTTTGCAGCCTCTTGAGAAAAACCTAGCATTTTTCTCAACTAAAAGTCTCTTTTGAAAATAATTTAAAGCAATCCCTGCCACTTTAAGCGAATTCTTGCGGAGGAAGAGTAAGTGGACGTAAATAGTATCAAATTCAACTAAATCTAGTAAAGTGCAGCACACAAGCTGGTGAGACCTAATTATCCCCTCAACTTCAAGTGAATTCTTGGCGAAGTTCGGAAGTTTCGCAACGCTAACCGCACGACATGACTCAGATTGGTCAGCGAACTGTGAGATACCTTTAAGATATAGTTTTAGTACAAACTGTGACATGTGACGGACGTTAGATAACTATTTAGTGGCTGGAAAATAAAGTTAAAGATAAATAGTATGTGTCATACTAGTTTGATGTCTACTTGTCACACATGATCTGAAATATAGGCCTGCCAGTGACAGTCAAAAGATAGGATTGATATTATTATTGTAGTAATTAACAGGCCTGGCAGAAAAAAAATGTGTGTGTGTGAGTAGTCAGCCAAATAATTTAG
Source organism: Melanchra persicariae (assembly GCA_947386135.1). NCBI lineage: Eukaryota > Metazoa > Arthropoda > Insecta > Lepidoptera > Noctuidae > Melanchra > Melanchra persicariae. Next base: position 19,904,160 of record OX376659.1, on the reverse strand, counting down.
GTTCCAAACCTTTGTATGGAAAAAAGGAACCCTTGGAAGGAAGACAGACAAACAGACAGACAACCGAAAGATTCTGTCGTTCGGTTGCCTATTCAGCCGATTTTTTTCGAATTTACTAGACCAATTCAGTTGAAATTTGGTACATACATATAATCTTGTGACCCAAACTCAGACACGTAACGAAAATAAATACGTAAATATTGACAATGGGGTCACTTTTTGGAGAGCAAATGAGAAAACAAAAAAAAGTGTTTTAAACTGTACCTATCATTTGATATAATTATCTAATCAAATGATAGAACTCATCTTCACTTCTGAAGCTTATTATGACTCACATATACTCACAATGGAACATATTATGCACGATGACTTAGCTGCCATATCCGATAAAACATTGTCAAGAAGTATGGACTATACAACAATTGAGCCTATGCAGAACCTTGAGCTCAAATAATCAATTGAACACCTCCAGATAGAACTTAGGAGTTCACAGAACGAACTTGATAATGTCATACTAGACAATATTGAGCTTCGCAAACAAAATGAAAAACTCCTTAAAGATAATATGACTTTAAAAGGATTCTTAAACCAGTGCCCACAAAAAGTATTGTACAGCAATGTAGGTACAAAAAAAGCGAATGCATCGTACTCTTTATTACATTCAGATATGCAAACATACTTTACACCGCCTAGAAATTTGAATAGAACCTCAAATAACACAACAGATACACATACAAAGAAACATCTAAGTGCGAATATCCTAAGCCTACAAATAAACATCGCCGACTTGGAGGATCAGTTGAAACAGGCAGGAAACGATATAGTGCACCTCAATGAACAAATTCTAAAACTACAGAAGCGATTAGATTTAAAAGAGAGCGGTAAAATAATCAAAGAAGAGAAAACTTCTGTTGAACTAAAAGAAGAATGCAGCACTAACAAGATATTTATCTTTGGGACACAACAATGTGTTGGACTTTCTTCTGCATTGATAAAATCGAGAGCAGCTACTCCGTATGTACAATATACTGTGACGGCGGAAACAAAACCATACGCGCTTACTAGTGACATCATTAAGAATTGTCAAAATATTTCTACATCGAGTGGCGACAGACTTATAATTTGTGTGGGTGAAAATGACTATGATGCAAAAATCCTATCTGCGCAATTACGCCAACTCCTCGACGTATTCAGTAATAATTTTATAATTGTTTTGAGCCCACTTAAGAATTTGTACTTAAATATAAATGATTTGAAACAAACTATACGTAATATTTGCAATGAATACAAATATTGTAAATATATTGATTCTGAATACAAATTGTACAATGCATGTAAATCTATAAACTATGCTATTGACTGTTACGATTATGAAAAAAAGTATTTAAATGTTAAAGAACTGAAGAAAATAATACAGCGTAATCAAACCAACTGTAAAAAACCTGATAGCAAACATGTAAAAGCTTCGAAAGGTACAATCCCTTATTATTTTGCACGTCATCAAACGAAATGCCCAGCTACAAATGGTCCTGATATTGAAAACTCTACTCATACGAAAAAAGGTACTATTCCATTCTATTTTAAAGTTATAGATCACAAACAGCTTTTTCGTGAATGACAACATAGTAACAAATGAACCTAAAACTTTTAAAATACTGCACCAAAATATTGCTAGTATTCTCTCAAAAAAGGAAATTTTAGAACTAACATTGCTGGAGTTACGAGACATAAATAAAGAACCTGACATATTATGTTTGTCTGAAACCTTCATGCGTGCCGGTAACGAGAAATATTTAAAATTAAATAACTACACCGTAGCAGCTGCATTTAGTAGAGACACACAGAGAGGGGGGACCTGTATACTCGCTAAACAGGGTGTTGTTTATAACGAGCTTTCCCACATTAAAAAGTACTCAACCCAAAAATCATTTGAAGCCTGTGGCGTGGAAATTCCATTGCACAAATTACTAATCGTGTGTCTTTATAGAACGCCTAAGTCTGATCCTAACATATTTTTAGATAAACTTGATCAACTTATGTGCGAAACGGTAAAAAAATATGGATCAAGTACAAAAATAGTTATTGCCGGTGATTTCAATATAAATACATTTATACAAGGGAAAGTCACCAACTACTTAACGGATCTATGCAACAACTATAACTTGCAGATTCACGTTAAAGTGGCCACACGTAAAGACTCGTGCATAGACCACATACTAAGTAACATAAAAAAATCTTCTACTGAGGTTTTATCCCTATACTTATCAGACCACGACACTGCGCAACTCTTAGATTTCCCAGAAAATGAGCAAAGTTTAAAGTCCAAATCATATTTTATGTATAAAAAAGACTATTGTACTGAAAATATAAGTAGATTCAAAAAATGCCTTGCAAGTTTAACATGGTCAGAGGTACACCTCGAAACTGATATAAATCATGCATTCAATAAATTTCACGAGCTTTTATGTTTATTGTATAATTTATGCTTCCCAACGATTAAGATTAAAATAAACAATTCTAATGCATATAAACAAAAATGGATAAGCAAGGGTCTCAGAAATAGTTGCAAAACTAAACGACGTTTACGGTATCTCTATTATAAAAATAAAACACTAACGTACAAACTTAGATATAAAAAATATTCATCAATACTGGAAAAATGTATCTTTAAATCCAAAATAAATTCAAACATCAAATACATAAATAACAGTCAAAACAAATGCAGAGCTACGTGGTCAGTCATTAACCGTGAAATTGGAAATACAAAGTGTGACAATAATATTTCTCAAATAGAATTAGATAGGAGAATACTGACTAATCCCACTGACATAGCAAATGCTTTTAATGATTATTTTATTGATTCGACTAGCAATGTGACATTTAATAATTTTCATGATAATGACGAGTCTAATAAAACCATGACAATACCTAATTCCATGTTTCTTAGCCCTATGACTGAAGACGAGATTAAGAAAGAAATAATAGCTTTAAATAACACTAACTCAGAAGGTTACGATGGAATTAGTACAAAAGTAATTAAAACTTGTAGTACAGAATTAATTCCTATTTTGACGTATCTAATTAATCTTTCATTTTCATCTGGTACTTTTCCTGATGCGCTAAAATTATCAGTCGTTAAACCTCTGCACAAAAAAAACGATAAAAATGATGTTAGAAACTATCGTCCGATAACCCTTATACCCATAGTATCTAAATTATTTGAAAAATGTATGAAAAAGAGACTCTCCGACTACTGTAGCAAATACAATATAATAACAAAAGAACAGTACGGATTTCAGAAACACAAGTCAACAACACTTGCAATTGCTAATCTTTTGGGGCATATTCATAATTTCCTAAATAAAAATTATTTAACGACAGGACTATTCTTCGACCTGTCACAAGCCTTCGACTTTGTGGCACATGACATCTTGTTGAAAAAATTAGAAAAAAATGGAATAAGAGGTTTAGCACTGCAGTGGATCGCGTCTTATTTAAGCAACCGAAAGCAATACGTTGTTATTGATAAAGATAATGACAATTTATTAACCTCGTATTCATCTGACTGTAGGGTTAATAATTGCGGCGTCCCCCAAGGGAGTGTATTAGGACCCTTATTGTTTCTAATATACATAAACGACTTACCGCTAGTGACTAATCATAAATGTGTATTATTTGCAGATGACATTTCTATTATTGTGACTTCTGACAAAAAGTGTAAAACGAAATCTGATCATGAGATGGACATTAATAATACTATTGACGACATTATAAAATGGTTACAGGCAAATAAATTGAAAATTAATTTAGATAAATCTAATTATATACAGTTTAATAAATCAAAACATACTAAATACAATTTCAAACTTCATATTGACAGGTTAAAAGAAGTTCCACAAACTAAATTCTTAGGAGTACTCATAGATCAAGATCTGAATTGGAAAGTACATCTGGATAGTTTGTGCAGTAGGATTAATAAGTTTGTTTATGCTCTCAGACAAATAAAGAACATAACCAACAAAAAAACAGCAATTACAGCATATCACGCCTATGTAGAATCCGTCTTAAAATACGGGCTTATCCTTTGGGGAAACAGCACAGATAGACACAGAGCATTTATTGCGCAAAAGAAATGCATCAGAGCCATTTGTGGTATCCGTCCTGATGAGTCATGTAAGCCGTTCTTTAAAAAGCTAGGTATATTACCACTTCCGTCACTTTACATTTTGGAAATTTGTAGTTATGTTTATAATAATAAGGGATTGTTCAAAAAAGCCTATCAATTGAACTCTCGAAACAGAGATCCATGCAGACTTGCATTTCAGGATACTCCTAAATCAGCCAAGTATGCGAAAAGTTTCCTAGTCATGTGTGTACGCATTTATAACAAAATTCCCAAAGAAATAAAATTGTTATTTAATATAAACTCATTTAAAAACAGATTACAGAATTGGTTGAAAGAACACATGTTTTATGACATTAAAGATTTTCTCAACAATAAACTATGAATTTCTGGAGGCCTACCACAACCTCTTAAAACAATATTATTTTAATATTACTTTGTAATTTCTGTTGTTCCATTTTCAACGCTCGGATCAGCGCCGAGAGTTGAAAATGCAACAACAGAAATTACAAAGTAATATTAAAATAATATTGTTTTAAGAGGTTGTGGTAGGCCCCCAGGACTTTTGTTATTGCGGATAATGCTGAGAGAAAACTACTGTCATTGTATTATTATTATTGTATTGACTTTGCATCTGTGACATTGAACTTTAAAATTGACTAATAATTATTATTTTGCATGCAATTGATACATATCCTGTATAGCTAAACATGTGGACTTTAGATTAATATCTGACTGTAACAACTTTATACCATGTTTAAGGCAAATAAAGACTTATCTTATCTTATCTTATCTCATCGTAAGAGCTTCAAAAGTATTTTTTTCATATTTTTTAAATATTCCATTTCGAATTCATTAAAGAAAATAGAACGACTGAGCTTAACATTTTGGAAAAAAATACCTACAGATTACAGGAAAACCCATAAGAAGTCTACCTATAGCTTTAAAGTAACATGTTAAAAAAATATTATTCGTTCGAACTCTTTGCACGCGAGTTCGACTCGCATTTGGCCGGTGTTTTTTAGTACAGAACCACGAATCAGAAAAAAAAGTGACACACTGACAGCTAGATTCACCTCAAACCAAGAAGGTGACTGTGGTAGACACTGAAGGCTGAGGCCTGTTCAGAAACAGTTCATCTCAAATGTAGTGTTGTGGCGTTGTGTGGGAGATATTTAGATGAAACGAAGGATGTTTGTCGGCGTCATCGAGGATTCTCCATATTGCAAGAAGATAGCACATACTTTACCGTTCGCAATGCGGCAACTATGTGACTCAAGTACTCAATATTCTTGTAGAACCGACAGAATTAAATCCCTAGTACAATGCAGTCTAATCTGCGGGACCGCAGTCCTTATGTTACCTCTGGGACGGCTCGCTGCAGTGGCCCACGTTAAAGTCTAGTGCTCACTGTTAGGCTTATGTGTATTTATGACCTAGGAAATGAAAAACTGAGGCATGATGTATGTGCACAGGCTGTATAAAGCGAGGGTACACCTGGAAAGGAAACAATAAAGCTTGCTGCAGTTTAGTATGAAATATTCCAAAATTCGAAGCTGCATATATGGATAAATGTTTGCAATTTATTTTCGCTAAACGATTTTTCAAGCTTGTAGCTAAAACAATCGTTCTGCAGTCCTGAGCATCATTGCATCGTCAACGTGGCCTCTTCATTTATCAAGCATAGTGAGCAATACATTTAAGGTGCAGTCTAGACTTCTACAGACTGTTTTAGGTACCTACAATCACTGTTAATGGAAACCTTTCCACTCAAATCTGTGCGGTATTTTCTTCAAAAGACTAGCTCAGATATTAAACCTTCACGGTTCCTTGCACTATTTTTTAAGAGGGCCATTGTACTAAGAAACGTTCGCATTACTTTAAAAAAAAAAATAGTACAAAAATCTTAAGAATAGTACAAAAATATTACAATCTCTAATGTTATCAGCAAAGAAAAAGAAAGAATGAGAGTATGTTTATTTAGCATACACAGACACACACAATGAAAAAACAAAATAAAATAGTGTTGTTTTTTAAAGCGGCTGCATTTGTGCCTATATTACGCAATCCAGTTGCAGGTCCATTCACATTCAAGGCGGGCATACAAGCAGAACAAGTAGTTTCAATAAAAATCACGAAAAACTAATAAGAAAACTTGGACTAATTGAAGGCCCCTGCTTAGAATGCAATAGTTTAGTTCCATTAGAAGGTAGGAAGGCTCCGTATTTCCTCAGACTTTCTATTTGTCTCACGATTCCAATTCTGCATGGCAATGTATCCAAAGTTGTTGAACTATGTTAATTAGTATCAGGCTTTTTCATTAACTGGGGCTGATTCCGGGCGAACAATTTAAAAAAGAAAATAATATATCACCTGGTTGTATTTTTTCTTTTCTTTTTTCTTGCTTTTTTAAGTTGTTTTGTTGTTTTAAGCATTTTTTTGTTTTATTATTGCGTTAGGTACCTACTAAAAAACGGCGTGGCACGGCATTTCCCATGCGTTCCGGTAGGCACACTCTCACTATGTCATAGTGTTGTGACGTAACAGATGATAGATGGCGGCCATGATTGATGTCCAAATACGTATCACTGATAATAACGTGCTGTGATATCGGATTCAAATGTTGCGAGCGGATTAATAGAACTACCTAGTGCTTAGGCTATGTAGGCTGATTGTTATTCGTTGTTATCAATCCACGAAATGTAATAGGCATTTTTGTTTGTAGGAAATTATCAGAGTGTGAATGTGTCTTCCCGGTCTGGTAGGAGTGGGAGGGAGTGCCGGCCTCTTACTGACTTAAATCCAATCGTGTCCTTTAAATGATCTTTGCGATCCAGGGCCGCGGTAATTCTTTGAACAATCTGGCAACCCTGGTAACATAGGTATATGTCGCAGCTAACTAGCTTAAACAGCCACAAGCTGTATATACATCTGTATATACGGTATATAGCAGAACTGTCTAACCTGTAACAAACAATAAATAAATGATTGTGATTATGATCACGGCGCCGTTTAATCAGCGACACAAGTGACATAGGCAAGTCATTATACGATACTGAACAAAATATGTCGCGCTTAGGTCGCTGAAAGGTAAGCGCATTTAAATGAAAAGGCCACAAATTAAACGGCTGATTAATCTAATTGCCTACTTACACAATATCCTCTAAGTCTAGATCGACCGTACTTTCGCAAATTAAATTTGACCCAAAAAATCCGAAATGCAATTACCTTTCGGCTAACAAAATAAACAAATGAAACCCTTCTTCAACCATCTCGTCCGTTCCTTATAAACTTAGTTCAAAAAGAGAGAAAAAATAAACAAGAAAGCATCGGGCTACTATTAATTCGGTCCCAAAGCAATTAAAGCTAAGCTAAATTGCCATATTTTTTAACTCACACATTTTTTGCGTCGACACTGAAATTTCCTCTCGCTTAATTTATGCTAATGTACAGGCAAGAGGGTAGGGAGTGACCGGAGGGTCGGGTTCCCGATAGACGCTAAAAATAGGAAGGTTCAAAATATTAAAATATTTTGTTTTAAGTGTGATAGCCTAATGCTTTTAGGAGAGAGGTGTAAGTTAGTGCGCTAGGTGTCCGGTGTGACCCTGGAGAAGTGACCACCTGCTCTTTAACTATGGCTTTCATAAAAAGGTATTAAGGCCTGCACGATTATGTGTAGGGACTGATATAGGCTTATCTGAAAATTACTGCAAATTAATATTTATTAACTGGTCTTAAAAATTTAGGTAATTTTTATGTCTGAACCGGACCGTTAATACGGATGGTTCCTGAGTAAATAAAATATGATTCTATTTAGTTCGTTATTTAGATTATTCAAAAATATTGGAGTCGTATTTTCTGCTTTATCAAATCAATAAAAATTGACGAAGATAATTTACGCATCAAAGATTAGGAGTGGGGGGCTTGTGACGTCATGTTTAGGTACAAAGTGAACTGAAAAATGTGTCGTCATACGAGCTTTCAACGCACTCTTCATTTTTGTTAAAAAAAAATATGCGTCCAAATTTTTTTGGAAATCTAATAGGACTTTAGTCGTCTACCCAATAACCATTATTAGGAAGCCAAAATGATCTGTCATATTATAAATCATCTTATATTCTGTTAAAAACAAACAGCAATCCAACCAGGAAAATACTTGAAAATTCTTTCAGGGGTCTTCTCAAAATGTTACTTCAATTTATCTGCGGAACCCAACACCCGCCCTGTTTGTTGTATTAAGCTCAAGTCGACGAGACGAAAAAACGTGGACTAAATTTAACTCGGTTAACTATATTTAAAAATGTCTTCCTGACTAAATATCGTAAGGATATGAATATAATAATTCGAATATATTTGACGTTGTGTTCAGTTTCTTCGAAAACAAAGTTTAGAACACTTTAGAATGTATTGTTTCGCTAGCCTTACTTCTGCCAGCGGCGTCGGACACGTGGAAGTCGTAAATTATCCAAAAGGAATAATATTAGTGCTATTCCAAACTATAATCTACCTTTGTGCAAAATTTCATCCAGATCTGTTCAGCCGTTCCGGCGTTATTGAGTAACAGACATCCATCCATTTAAACATTCGCATTAATGATCGTAGTGAGATTGGACTGCTTGTGGCGATAATTTGATCGAAAAACACATAAATATATTGTTCTTAAAGTGATGAAGGGAAACTGAAATACGTACTTGTAGTACATGGTTTGTATAGTGTCTGTTTTTGGTTACTAACCGCATAATTATCCCAGCAGACGGATGTTGGTAAAAGCGCCTGTTGTATAGGTTGCCGCAACGAGCGTTACCATAGAATATTGATATACTCGTACTAAGCCAGGCGTTAATAAGAACGTTTTGGCTAAATGAATTTTGCCTTTGAAATCCAGCAAATCATTATTTTTCCTTTTGTAATACTTTGAAGTAGTGCAAACAACGACGAAATCTGATACACTAGATTTTCTAACAGTCGAAATACTAACATACAAGTAAAGTGTTTAAAATTCTTTTAAAAAATTTGGATGTGTCTCGCGAAATTAAATCATGTTACAATATCACCCAGGGCAAAGGGGACAACTCTTGAGGTATTAATAAAATACTGCCAATTACCTAAATTGGACCATTTGCCATCATGATAAGGTGCATATTGCAATATTTATGGAACCGCGGTGCTCATGTTGGAAGTTATGAATGGGTCATGTGGCGAAAGGTCAGCGATTTTGTTTGCAAAACTAAATTTGAAGCTAAACTTAACTAGATTTATTGGAAGATCGATAGCCATTTTGGGAATACTTAAATAAGAATATTTCTTGAAGAGTCAGTTTTCTTCGGTTCTCAATTTATTCATTCTATAAAATAATTCAAATTCTGAATTTAGCCAAACTGTTTTATATAATGAATTTTAGCTTAACCACATTTAGCTGAAATGGATAACTTATCTGTCACATAAGTTATACGTACCTACAAAATATATCAACGTGTTCCCGCTCTATAAAACTATCATCCTTAATGGTTCCTCCTCCATAAAATTCTTCAACTTTTTACCGAACTGACAGAGAAACTGCAATTTTCTTCCTTCGCAACACCACCATTTTTCTTTCCATATCGCTCCATTTTATCATTCACGCCACACTGGCAACCGCAATAGTGGACGTAATAAATAACGAGGGTTGCAGTGGCCTCTAAATTAGCTTTGTGCAAGATCTTGTTGTCGGCACTGGTTTGTTTTAAGGCTAGAATGGAATCAAGGCGATCTTCCACAGCCAGCACGGTGAACTACGCCCGTAGCTTCGCTTTCGTTGATAGAAGTAAGTGGGATCGTCTTCTGTGACCCGCAGCCGAGCGGCGCACGAATGCATGACTTTGCAAATTTGCAAACAAACTGCGCAGCTATTCGTGCATATCTTTAGTAGCAGAGGACGACCGGCCGGGTAGTCAAGAGTCGGAAAGACCACTCTGGAATCCAGAAAAGCGTCGTACTTTTCCACTAGAAGATTGTATCGCCGTAATGTGGCTATTAATTGGTTTCTTTGTTGCTCCCTTGTGATGTTGCAGCGTTTATTTCATTTGAGATGGAATTCAATTTTCTTGAAGTGGTCTTGTGTTCTTCCATTTGATTTGAAACAAGATTTTCATTTTGATTGATGAGCATTCCGTGGCATATTGTAGTTGGAGCGTTACGCAATTTTTTTTCGATAAGTGCCTTGTATATTTCTTTTTACTGTGTTTTTTTTGTGTATAATTTAAAGTGCAATAGTTTGGGTAATATTAGCATCGACTTCCGATTGATATATAAGTATAGAAACGGTACCAGATCCATAAAACGCACGCGTGCGAAATTTATGTCCCACTGCAGGACGTGTGCTGCTTGTTATTTTTCAGACGAACTTTTCAAGTAGCTTCGAATTGCTTTTACGTGTTCACCGAGCAATTTATCAAAGCCAGCATTACGCTTTCAGCCTTACCTGAATAGCCCTAAGAAGTGGTCCAAACGACGGGCTAGCTTTAGACGGAAGCTCAAAGGTCTTGGGCAATACTTGGCAATGGAGCCAAGAGCAATTTCTAGTCGATTGAACGTTCCCATGAGGATCCAGGCAACGATCGGGATCACTTTAATTCTTTGCTGAACGTCGTCGTGTCGTTAGGAGCTGATCTTTATAGCCATTGTGTAGCCGGTGGAATTGTCGCAAGGTTTCTCCTCTGCAGTTGAGAGTTAGTTGGTTTGTGTGATTCTGAAATTGAAAAACCACTTTTTTTTGTTCTTGGTCTCCTTACAATGGATAGGATTAGTAATGGTTTTGAATTGCCTTTTCAGTCTGAGTACCTTTTTCAGCACATTTGTTAAGAAACCCCACATACTATCTTGCCACTGTATAGTACCAATTAATAAAGGTGTAACCTTCAGTCCAGTTAACCCGGCCTTGCGGTAACCCTGTCACCTATAAACTATGGGACGGGTACCTGTCACACAGTAAGGATGGATGGGTGACTCGTACAATATTCACAGGGACTTTATGATTTAGCGGTGTGTCCTGGCTGAGGCCTTTTCCTGTGTGAAAATAGTGGTGAAGTGTGAGGTACCTTTAAAACTAGGCTGTCGTTTGGACAAATTAAGGGTGGTCGTCCTTTGTAATTTTAAAGTAGCACAGTGACAAGCCGTGGTGAGGGTTGGTTAATATTTTTTAGGTACATAGCTGTATGTATGTATGTTTGTAAATCAGGCTGGTTCCCGCAACTCCATGACTAAGCGCGTATTTTGCGTGCAGATGGGACAAATGTTTCATTCGATCCACCCCAGCTCCCCAAGGAAGGCCAGTAACGCTTTGGTGTTACTATCTCACAGAGTGTACCGGGGTTTCCGAAGTACTTAGCCCTGTAATCGGCGACTACCGGGCAGCAGAAGCAGATGTGCTGCTGTCTCATCCTCCTCCATGCAGGCTCTGCAGGTACATAGTTGCACTAATGTAAAAAGATTTAGCTACGTACTGATTTTTATCACTTCTTATGTTTCTAATATGAAAACTGCGACTAATACAGTAGGTTGTATAGAACAGAAAAATGTTGCGTCGCCCAATGACGATTTAGTTTACAAATCATTGCTACCTACTGTCTCCAAGTGATTCGGTAAAAAGGCAAGAGAATGATGTTGATAGTGATAATGTTGCTACGTAGAAAAGAATGAAGCATTTCGATTCTTTCGACTAAATATTAACATCAAGGCCAGTCTCACAATCGAAAATCCCAAGGCATACGTGTTTAAGTGCATGAATACACATACCCACATACATAAACCCTTATGTACACAGACATAAGACCCACAAACAGGGTAACTCAATCTAAAACCGCTCAATCGCCGCGATCCGTTCCAAATGTGTACAAATACAAACAGTTGGAACAAATTCTTGGTGACAATTTGTTTGTTGACAGGCGTTGGTACTAGAGTACTGGGGTACTAGGAGGAAGTAGAAGGTAGCTACTGCCGCGGTCGGATACTTTCACACCACGTCGTTTAGATGGAGCGATGGGAGAAGCGATTATAAACAGAGATGTTTAACTGGAGAATGATATTTTGAAGTCTGACAGATAAACATTCTCTGTCTTCTAACTCGTGTCTACCAATGCTGAGTTTAGGTCTATTCCATAGCTTGCTGTTTTGCCCAGCCTTATGCCTCCAATCAATTTTATTTGCTTCGAAAACGAGGTGGTCGATCCACCTGGGCATCACCTCAACAATACCGATAAATGGTGTATTTTTAGAAAAAATATTAGTGCACTGATTCAATTTTTTTTGTATTATTTTATCGAATAATATAACTTTCATAATATGTACCAACCTCGAATAAAAATATCACTCAGTCACAAATGCGTACCAAAATAGTTGCAAGTGGTTGCTAGTGTAGTCCCAAGCGGGCGCCAACGTTTCACAATGGGAAAACCACATACGTTCCTTCAATACAAAAGTAATCCTTGCTATCTTCAAAGCCGTACGCCATAACAAGTGTATTACAGTTTGCAATAGCCACGTATTAACATCTGTGAACTGCACCGAATATAACAATAAGTTTCGGTGCCTCGCCATATTGGAGAATTTTAGTTCGCGTCAATAAAATCTACACCAATTTTGTTTGAAACTAGATTCGCAACCGTATTGGGTTTAAAGTGCATAGCAATTTTTTTAGCAACGTGTTTTTGTTTTGTTGTTCACAAGTTTTATAGTCCTGTGTCCCATTTTGCTTGTGCTAGATATTGTTTGGAATAACACAGAAATCGGAAGGGTACAAACTAGTGGGCAATCTCTTGGGAAACGATGGGATAGGTCACTTTAAAATGCAAATAGATCCGATGATCTGTTTGTCTATAGGATACTAATACAGTAACAAAACACACACACCTAAAATACAGTTTCTGGTCTATATGAAAACCATCCTCCACTGAATTTCGGCAAATGAAAGGACGACAATCAAAACACAAAATTCACATTTCGTAACAGAGATTCCATCCTAATTGAAACTTCCACTAGGACTTATTACACGACACCCATTAGCCCGACATACTTCACATAACTACATACATATAATGGACATGTAACATACATATAACGTACTTATACGTCCACGCATCTTACATGCGCTTTCTGCCAGATATTTTTTAATTAAAATTTCATATTCTGTCATGCGGGGACTAAAAGGGTTGAGCGGTAGCTTAGGGGCACGGAGTAGTTAGTAAATGGAGTACTTACTCATTCGCAAAATGTTGTATTATTGGATGCAATATACAATAATTAAATTTTGATGTGGTATGGTCTTCTGGAGAGGAGTGGAGTTATGTACTACAAAGTTATGAGAGTTTTTTCGCTACCGTGGTACGGAAAGGTAAATTTCCCATGATGTGTTTAATCAGAGGAACATAGCTATCATAAAGAACATCGCATCATGCACCTTATTGCGGGTTATCAATAACTTCTGTGATTGATACACTTTATAATAAACTTGCTTCTGCCAGCTGCTTCAGCTGCTGAGGAAACCATCCTAAGGGACCCTAATCCTGGGACACAAAGTTTTGTATGTCCTAATCTTGAACAGTTGTCCCTGTGTGCCAAGTTTCAAGTCCGCTAAGACGTGAAGAAGTAACAAACAGACAGACTGACAGAGTTTCTTTCGGATCTATATGAATAAAAATGAATCGCCGAAATGTACGTAGGCGCTCTTAGTAACGACAAACCCAAATAGGATCATTCATTTTTTGTTGCGTTTGAGATATTAGAACGAGGTGAAAGAAAATTTGGAAAAAAATACATCCGCGCGAAGCCGGGGCGGGCCACAAATTTATAATATTTGTAAGGAAGCCTACATCTAGCCATGTAGGCTAGATGTAGGACAAACACTTCATTGCAAACACTTCTCAATTCTCAATCCTCCGTGTTTAGCAAGTAAGGTCCCCTTGATGAATTGCCTCGGTCACTTTATTTAGTAGAATATAGGGAGGGTGAGCCCTGTCTCACCTGGCTTACGTTCACGTTATAACGTACCTACTGTATGGATCGGTATAGCTGCTGTGTCAAATGTATAGAAATTAAGGGTAGGATGATAATATGGGAATTTAGGAATATAGTGCAGCAATTTTGCAGTACTTTTATAGAATTGAAATAGGGTACATAATTATTTTGTTTTAAGCTTTTAAACGCGGAATTTGCACGATAGGTTAAGATCACTGTGAGAAAAAACGCATATAGGTATGTAGCAAACTTGTCATTGTTTACGAGTAATACATAGTCTTTTTTTAATTTTTCGTGTTAAACCACCACGTTGTTATGGAAATAACAATATTGAAAGATATCTTGTCTATGCATGTACCTAATAGTAAGTAAAAGTCGAACGACTGCCCCATAGCTGTGCCCATAGGTACATTTAAATTTGAAGACACGGTTGGCGCAGTGGTTGAGCGATCGACTGCTGCGCTGCGTGTCGCGGGTTCGATTCCCGCACCGAACAAATATTTGTATGGCCTACAGATAGTTGTTCCGGGTCTGACTGTTTGTGTATGAGAGTTTTTAACTCTTTCAGGGGCACTTTTATATTAAGTGCAATACAGGTTTTATTCTTTTTCCATACATTTATATAGAGAATAAATATAGTAAGAACGATCTTGAAAAAAATATTTGCCTGAAGGTTTTTCAGGAATTACATGGTTAGCTACGCTAACCACCGCCGCTGTAGAATAAAACAACGCTTTGGAAATTCAAAGAACTGTCATAATAAGATTAGGTAAATAAAACTAACAAAACGGTTTTATTTATTTATGAAACTTACAAAGATAGGAGTAATGGAAAGGTAGATTATTTTTATGAAAATCTTGAAAGCAGGTTTTTCCTTTTCGCAAACACAGTGGGACATTACAAGTTTTACATTTCCAAACAGTACGTACTGGAATACTACTTGTACTGCATTTGGCGCATCTTCTCGATGTGGTTCGGTCTGGCTGATGGCAGTTGCTCTCTAGTCGGATCTCTTCAGGCACTGTTGGTTTGTGTCGTTTTCTGATGGACGGCCCTGGAGAAGAAACTGCGGAACTGCGCGGACTGTCGACCAAAGGTTGCCCACGCCGGTTCACGTACGCAGGAGCCAACAAGCCTTGATAGACAGAACGACGAAAGTCCTTCAATGTAAGAGCTTCTAGATCAGGTCTTGATGTCGATTGAAGTTCTTTATACACCAAGAAAGCATTGACAACAGAGCAGTCAAGAAAATGGAAAAATATCCGATGCCACCACTTGTGCGATTGTCTGTCAATTTCGTAGCAGCTTTTCATCTGGTCAAATTTATCAACAAAATTCATGTGCGCATTGTAGTCCTTTACAGCGTCTGGACATGAAATTTCCCAACGCTTTTAGGGTCATGATAATTAGATAGTATGAACACTGATCTTTTGTCTTTCCACTTCAAAATACTGACGTTAGTGTCGCTGATCCTGTAATCGTGTCGTCCTCGTTCTAGGTCTTTGTCGTCCTTCAATTTAGGTAAAAACTTCCTATTTGAATTTACCGTGCCACAAGCAAGAATTTGGCTGCTCTTCAAATCCAGTTGCAGTTGATAACTGTTGAAATAATTATCAAAGTAAACTTTGTGGTTCTTTCCTGCCAAATTTGTGCAAAACTGTCTTACTACTCTACCACCAAGGTCTGGTCTGGCAGCGTAGAACGAAGATGTGCCAAGGGTCTATTATCCTCTTCATCAGACTCGTCATTTTGTAAATCTCCACCAATGACGTCACCCAACAACATAGTAGTTGGTGATGGTTGTTCATCGTGAGTTTCTTGGTCGGACTCTACGCTGCAAAGACTTTCGTCATCAGACGGTATGTTCTCAAATAGTTTTCAATATCTTCTGCGGCTAAAACACGAGACATTCTGAAAAAAGGACAAAAAGCTCTGTCACATCCATACAAAGAAACAAAATACTTTATCTGCGCGGTGGTTAGTAACGCTATCCACCTAATTATCCGTGAAATATCACAGCAAAAACGCAATATTTCCTGAAGTATTTATATTATCCACGTAAACTATAGCTATATACATCAAATAAAACAATCATAATAAGAAAAATAACACACTGACCTTTTTTATTATTTTTTTTTTCTGTGCACGTAACGAAATCACGGTAAGCCACTTTTGAAATTCAAAATAAATGACGTTAAAAAGTTTACCGGTGTCACCGCCAACTAAAATAAAGTCAAGCGGCGAGTGTATTGACAAGATAGTTAGTAAAATTGTCGCTAGATAGCAGGAATCTTAAGAAAAAAATTATTAAATACATGGTTAGAGTAGGTAACCACTGGCCCTGAAAGAGTTAAGTTTGTAAACGCTCCCACGATACAGAAGAAATTAATAGTGAGGCAACGAAAAAAAAATAATGTGCGCATGACTCGACAGAATATACCTAACAGATGTTTTATTTTTCGCGATTTCAGGTTTAGCCCCACAGTATAAGTTATTCTTATTGTTGAAAAAAATTACCCCTTATGAGGTGTTGCGTTTATTCTGTCACACGTTGTATAGACAGATGGCACGCTGCACTGACCGCAAATCCTCATTGTGCAGAATTGACTCGTAGACCGGTTCTATTTAAATAGTTTGTAATCTAAGTTCTCAGTCTACTGCATTTGAATGATTTCAACGATTATAAAACCGAAATTACATTCTTGAAATCTGCGATCAAAAGACTGAGAAATATAACCGTGCTACGTGCCCTGCGGGATAAGCAGATTACATCGAGTGAGACGATGTGATCGCAGACATATTATTCATCGTTTTACACAACGTGACAGAATTTATATCGTATCTTTTGAATGTAGTTTTTTCAGGTGTTTGTGACTGAATTCATTATTTTGAAAACTATGCGCATGTACGTGGTTCTGATAAAAGGTGTGTTGTAAAGTAACTCTGTATTTAGCTACTTATTTTATTAGCTATTGGAGAATTAATATTCAGTAAAAGTACCTATAGAAAAAACGATTAAGTTTTTATTATGATAATCTCAGATTTATAGCTTAATATTATTTATTATTTCCGCAAGATTTCAACTCCCAAAAACAACAAACTATGAAGTATTGTATGTATGCAAGCTTGGAGTTTTAAAGAAGCATTTTGCCCGCAGACTTGATCTACGCAGATTTATTACAAACGCTTTTACCCCTTGTCACCGCCTGAAACGTAAAATATCCACAAGTCACTTCTCAGTGCTCGCGGACATCATCAAACGAAGTAATTTGCATTATTTTTGTTCCTTGTCCTAGTAGTTTCTGCAGTTCGTTGATATTTCAGCCAGTAAGTTTTCAAAATTAATATAAAAATGTCGCAGCCAACTAGCTTAATCAGCCGTTTCATTAAAAGCCTAGCCTTTTCATTGAACTGCGCCGGTTAATCAGCGACATAAGTGACATGGGCAAGTCATCAAACGATATTGAACAAAAGAAGTCACTTAGGTTGCTGAAAAATCAGCGCATTTAAATGAAAAGGCTAGGCCAGCATTTAAACGGCTGATTAAGCTAATTTTAATATCAAACAAAGAAGCCACGGATGAGGAGTCGTTTAATATAAAATATCTACATTATGGTAACCATGAAAAAACTTTGCGATCGACAAATATTGAAACTGTAACCAAAATGTCTTGCAAAACATAGTGTTAGCACAGATGACTTGACAAAAATATCGTTGACGTCCATTAAGTTTATTTATATAATGATTGTGTCGTTGAGAACTATTGAGTATTGGTTACCTTTTTTTTAGTTTTTTTTTAAGGATGGGAAATCATCAAATGCTCTGCATCATCATCATCTTGCTCTGGGTGGCCGGAAGGAAATGTCAGACTCTTACTGACTCAGGTTTGTGGATTTTGTTTCAAACAGTTACCGCACCCGCGCGGCCCTGGAAAGCAAAAAAACTACGAGGAGCACGGAAATTTCAAGATTCTGAGTTCACGGGAAGTACCCTGTAGGTTTTGATTCCCTTGCGAGTATCGAAAATTTGCTGAAATTTGCGGCATAAACGGCTGTATCTTTTGATTGCGTTGGCTTAGAAGTTTCACAGCTCCAAGGCACAGTTGATCTGAGTATTTCATATAAATTCCAGCTTGATACCTCCACACGTTCCTCAGAAAAAGGGTCGACAGACAGACAGACAAACGGACGGACGGACAACAAAAGTGATCCTATAAAGGGTTTCGTACTAAAAAAGGCCCTCTGAATCAACATAATCATGTTTCCATTTGGATTCCAAAGCACGAAACCCACATGGTATGGAAAATTGAACGATTCTTCCGATTAAAAACTATAAATACTATGACGCACGTTACCTGCGAGCTCCACTTTCTTTAAAATTACGTTCAATTACTATGCATCTTAAAAACACACACTTACCTAAGCACCTAAAACTAGTTTTGAAACCTTTCTTGAAACATTTTTATCTACTCACGTAAATATAACTAATGTTCTGTATTTTTACTTGTTTTCTGCGATCAATTAAGTCGCCATTATTCCAATTTAAAGTCGATTCAATTTTGTTTGTTCCATCAGCTTGGTCCAATTTACATCATCCGGAAAGGGTTAATTCAAGGAGATTCTGTTTAATCTGAAACAGAATCTCCTTGAATTAACCCTTACGTTTTTCAGCCTAGGCCAAATAAACTGGGAAGTCATCTTCGTCACCAGTTTTGATGATCGGCTTATCATTTCAAATAGACATGAGCTGTTTTCCTATTCGAAGGCTTGTTGCAACGCAGGGTTAATGGGAGACAGTAGGAAGATGATTGCGAACTTTTCTTCTGTTTTCTGAATACGTGAAAATCAATTTAGACCAATGATAAAAAATGTTCTAACAAGCATTCAAAGACATGAGTTACCTATCGAAGTAGAAGTTTAATGACGTTTGGGAATAATTGATGATATTGCTAAGCCTTGATGGGAAAACTTTTCAATGGGGCGCGTAAGGCTTCTGTAACTTCGAACCCCCTGCGGCCTTTTACTGAAGCATTTTTCAGACTTTCTGGATAATGTTGTTAATAGGAGGACAACAATAGATGCAGTTTACTAGGTGCACGGTTTTTGATCCGTATTTTGTGTTTTTTCGAATACGTCCGTCGAGCTTGACCAACTATCACTATCACCTGAGAACGAACGAGAGATGGAGCTACACAAGAAGATAGCACAAGCTTATCTTCATGTATAGCTCCATTTCTATCTATCTATCATGATGGACATAGACTATGTAAACCACAGAACACCTATACTAGGACTGGGGAGATGTAAACTCGGAATTGGCTAGTATCGTTTCTGCGTGCGCATAGATAAAATAAAAATTTTTAGTCGTGTGCGTCACTATTTGTCCTGCGATTGTCTGCGCAACAGTTTATTATTTGTCCATATCTGTATATATATATATATATATTATTTTTTCTTATTTATTTTTTTTATTCAACTACCTTTAGGCTGCTCCGGCCGACGTCTCTCAGTCTGAGCCGGCTG
Organism: Melanchra persicariae; assembly: GCA_947386135.1. Lineage (NCBI taxonomy): Eukaryota > Metazoa > Arthropoda > Insecta > Lepidoptera > Noctuidae > Melanchra > Melanchra persicariae. The sequence continues at coordinate 19,884,525 of OX376659.1, read as the reverse complement.
TCGCTGAAAACCAGCGCTGTGGCTCTGTCTCGCACACGAGTTCCAGCATTATGCTGAGCGATGGCCGTTTTGCGCCGATGTGACGCATATCTTCCTCAAAATCCCTTTTTACTTTTATATATATACCCATTTATTTTTATGGTGTGCGTCATGCTTGGCGTAAATAAACTCTTTTTCTTTCTTTCTTTCTTTCTATCGGGTATGGTTTCCGCAGTTACAGTTCTCGTCAAATAACTGTGCCCCTCTGAAGTTGGCTACGAGTGGCTGCGTAGTATTCAAAATTACGAACAAACTGCAACTGCGCATGCGCAAGAGACATGGGGGTGGGGATTATGGCGGCGTGATTTTATGTCTCAGTCGCTTGTTTACGTTCGATGCATGCTTGCGTCCCGCTTGCTCCCGTCTGCGCGATCTATGCAAATGGCTAACTTCAGAGGGGCAAAGTTATTTGACGAGAACTGTAGTCCTGCTGTGGACCATTGTAAACGTGAGCCATGGCTGCCGTCAAGCTTGACCAATGGTCAAATAAAAAACTATGAGTAAAAGCTTACTGACTAAAACCCATCCGTGCTCCTCCTAATACCCTTTGCGTTCCAGGGTCACGGTGACTCATTCGAACAAATTCTGCAACTTGTAATTCTTACTTCTTGTAAACTTACCATATGAATGTTAATAAATAATTATAATTAATGACATCAGTAGTATATAAACAGTATTTCTGCTTCTTTATTAATATTATTTTCGGCTGTCACCTGGCATGTGATAGTTGTGTTATCACTTCAGAGCTCATCGGTGCAGTAAGTGGACACTCAGCTATGGGGCAGATTAAGTTCAAAGTTAATGGCGTGGAATATTCTGGTAAATAAAAATCCTTCTTACAAGTACCTGTTGAAACAAAAGAGTTTTCCATTTTATCGTCAGTAAAACTAAACATAAACTATGAATATTTCTTTTTGTGATTGTAATATTTTTTTCCGTATGGTGTCGGACGTAAAAGAACAGCACCATCCCATCACTTCCCGTGGGTGTCGTAAGAGACGACTAAGGGACTCACCAGAGAATGGTCAGCAGCATTCTCTGTAGCTACATTGCTACAGCTACACTGCGATCGCCAACCCGGCGCCAAGCGTGGCGATTATATATTATACTGGGTAATTTTTTTTCCAGTGCGCAAACTTTAAGAACCACTTCTGCCCATGTAAATGAACAACTTTCCCCAAGAAAGCCATAGTCAATTCCTAAAAAAAAAATTGTGGTCAGTTGATGACAATTTTGTATGGGAAGTTCAAATTTTTTTTTAGGAATTGACTATGACTTTCTTGGGAAAAGTTGTTCATTTACATGGGCAGAAGTGGTTCTCAAAGTTTGCGCACTGGAAAAAAAGTTATCCAGTATAGTGGACGTCTTTCGGCTGATATGATGATGATGATGATGATAATTTTTTTTTGTCAACGGCTGATCGAAATCATATTCTAATTTGTCATCATTTTCTAATATTAGTATAGCATCCATTGACATTGCAAGACTAACTGAACGAACGACTTTGTAATGAAAGTGGGTTTGGTTGAGGCTAAAAGTCTATAATTTTAATATTATAGGTGTGAAAGTACATACACTATCTGTCTGTCTGATTGTTTGTAACCTTTCAAATCTTTACCAAACGGAATTGGATAATACTTGGTAAACGGCAATTAATTAATGCTACGTACACAACGCTATCAAATAATCCAATTGAGATTAAATAATAATTTATTCTTATTCCATTCTGTATTGCTATACTCACAAATTATGTACCGAATGAATTCTTCCAAAACTTTTGATTTTATCTTTATCAGTGGGATGCGATGTGAGTTCAGATGTGACCCTGCTCGACTACCTACGGGACCGCATAGGGCTCCACGGCACCAAGTACATGTGTCGCGAAGGCGGCTGTGGGGGGTGCGTCGTCAGCGCACAGTCACCTTCTGCTGTTCCTTATGCTATCAATTCGGTAATTATTATAATCATTTCTGTATAACTTACTTACGATACTTCCAGCACTTTAGGTGCTGGTTGGGCAGATATGTCTTTCGCCTTCGAACATTCTTGCCTCAGATTGCATTTTTAACCGACTTCTAAAAAAGGAGGAGGTTCTCAATTCGGATGTTTGAATTTTTTTTTTTTTTATGTTTGTTCGGGCATAACTCCGTCGCTTGCCAACCGATTTGAAAAAATCTTTTTTGTTGGAAAGGTATACTTCCCAAATGGTCCCATTGAATTTTTATCAAAATCGGTTCAGTAGTTTGGTTATTAAATCCAAATAGCTGGAAAAAATATGTGGAAAAATCATCCATGTATACGAAATTGCGTATTTTTGCTTTCCTGTGACTTTCCAGTGGTGTTGTTAGGTGTGGAGTACCACTAAAAAGTGAAAAATAAAAAACTTTTTCACAAAAAAAAGAAACCGACTTCCAAAAACCACTAAAAAGTGCAAAATAACTTTAATTTCGAAAGTCGGTGTCAAATAACGAAGAAGCAACCAAAAACACCGACTTCCGAAATTAAAGTTATTTTGCACTTTGTAGGTAGTGTTTTTTGGAAGTCGGTTTCTTTTTTTTGTGAAAAAGTTTTTTTTTTGTCAGGTGGTCGGAGAAACTCATACTTTAGTCCCCCTCAATATGTACCGACAAAGCCAGAGAGACAGACAAGAGGTTATGGTTTAAGAGACCACTCTTTGTTTACGTCATAAGGAAGTAAACTTTCGCTGTCAATTAAAGTGTCGTTCCTACTACACACACAAAATTATCTTACACACTATCTTTTTCCACAGTGTATGAGACCAGTCACATCATGCCATGGTTGGCAGATCACAACCATCGAGGAGTTAGGCAACAGAAAGAAAGGTTACCATGCTCTGCAGACGACGTTGGCAGAGAAAAATGGCTCCCAGTGTGGATACTGTTCACCTTCCTGGGTTATGGCGATGTACAGGTATAATTTATTTATTTATTTAAACTTTAGTTATGTTCAATTAAATAGTGGTACATGGGCGGACTTAATGCAACAAGGCATTCTCTACCAGTCAACCTTTGGGTTCAAAAGACTACACTGTGGTAGGTGTACAACAAATAAATGAGATTTAAAATAGAATTTTAGAATTTTTAATTTAGTTTTTAAATAGAGTTTTGTTCAAATTGCACACTTTAATATGCTACATTAACATCATAATAAATTGCACCCGAAAGATGTCCGCTGTTGGACATTAGTCTTCCCTAAGCGTCCCCACATCTATTAATCCGGTGCTTCTCGTGTCCAATGAGTTCCCGAATGCAACATAAAATATACAGTTATGTCGAAATTCAAACCAATTTTGATACATAATGAAGGCCTCTGCAAAGCGTTCAAGACAAATAATGAAATATTTTTGGGTTTGAAACCACATCGATAACACCTGTGCTAACATCATAATTTTGCTAATGTTAATATTTTGTTGAACAGTAGAATACTAACTAAAGAAAATACAATAACTACTTAACTTTAGCCGATAATAGATATGTACTGCAGGAAAAAGGTAGTTTTTATTTTCGGAATTCATCTAATTATAAATTATTCTTCTGTTCTTAAAAACTTTGCCCCACACTAGGAATTTCTCCTGTATAGTGACATACAAACTCACATACACAAACAGCCAGACCCGGAACAACTATCTGTAGGCCATACAAATTTTGTTCCGTGCGGGAATCGAACCCGCGACACGCAGCTCAGCAGTCAACTGCTCAACCACTGCGCCAACCGCGTCGTAATAATGAAGAATGTGTGTCTGTGCATGTGTGTGTGGTAATTATGAAAATGTTTTACATAGCTCCTAAATATAGACACCATAGTACGAGTAAAGTAATTGTTATTCTTGCAGTCTGCTTCAGTCCAACCCCAACATCACAATGCTTGAAGTAGAAAAGTCGCTAGGAAGCCAGACTTGCCGCTGTACCGGCTACAGGCCAATCCTAGACGCTTTCAAAAGTTTTGCCAAAGATGCTCCACGACAAATCCAACTTAAGGATATTGAAGATCTTCAAATCTGTAAGAAGAATGGCGGGACGTGTGATAAAAGTAATTGTGAGGATAATGAGTGGTGCTTTGTAGATGAAGAAGAAGGTAAAGAAGAAATTATTGAGATCCAACTAAAGGATAATAAACTTTGGGTTCGAGCACTAGAAGTTAAAGATGTATTTAAGATCCTGGAAAGGGAGGGAGATGATTCCTACATGCTTATGTCTGGGAATACTGCAAATGGTAAAAATACGTTGTTTTTTTATAGTAGATTATGCACCCAGGGGATAAAGCAGTGTCTTGTGTCACGGGCGTCATATTGAATCTCGAACGCAATGAAGGATTCGGGAGTTAACTCCCGAGCGCAGCGAGGGAGTTTAGACTTTAACTCACGAGCGAAGCGAGGGAGTTAATACAAGAATCCTGAATGCAGCGAGGGATTCAAGCTAGCCCAAGGCAAAGACACCTTTATCCCCGAGGAGGATACTCTACTTTTCACACCTTCTGTGAGAAAATAAGAAGCCATAATACGAAAAACAAAATATTTTAAATTTACAAACACTAAGTAGAGATATGTATTTAGAACTATACTGTATACCTACTTAAAAAAAGTTAGCTCATACGGATTTGCAATATCCGCGCCTTTTTTGCGTTCCACTCGGTATATCTACCACATAGCGGCCACGACCAACTCGATTTTCGTTTTTTTTTTTTATTTATTTATTTATTTATTTATTTATTTATTTATTTATTTATTCACCTTACATCTATCCTTACAGGGTTTTTCCCCAATGCGATAAATGCGCTTATACTAACTTATACTAACATCTATAACTAATTATATATAATGCATTCCTTGTGAATTCACCCAGAGTACAACAAAATAGGTCCGTCTCATTAGCAATCAGGTTGAGCGTGCGAAGTGCCCGCGTCAGCGGCGCCTCTCTCAGAAGGTTAGTCCGACAGCGCGGCTCCACCAGCAGGCGTGGTCGCCGTCGTCGCCACACGTACCTGTCGGGGACACACAGGCTCAACTGCCCTAAAATAATCGCATTATGCAACTTCCCTCTCAATATTTTGAAAATATGTGAGGCCAGTGCCAAATCCCTCCTAACCCTCAACTCGTTGTATCCCACCATACCTAAAATAAATAAGGTGGGATACATTAACGGATAAAATGGATAGACACCATAATACCTCATGTATAAATATCTAATAAATTTATTTTGTATTCTCTCCAGCATGAGACTATATTTAACCTCATGCGGAGACCAGATGACTGCGTTACATTCTAGCTGGCTCCTAACCAATGCGTTATATAGCGCAATGACAGCTTTTACGTTTGTGAACCCTCGGACTGTGCGAAGCATGAAACCTAAATTTCTAAAAGCCTTCCTACAGCAACGCATGACGTGATCACGAAAAGTCAAGCTGGTGTTAAAACTTACCCCCAAGTCCTTGACTTCTGTGACCCGTTCCATAGGCAACCAGTCAATATGGTAGCTGCATACGATGGGATTGTGTGCACGAGAAAAAGTGATTGTCACACACTTCGAGCTATTAAACTGTAGGAGGTTTTCTTTGCTCCAGCTCACCACTCTGTCAATGTCCCTCTGTAACCTGACACAGTCATCACCGCTTCTTACTGCGAGGGATAGTTTGAGGTCGTCGGCAAACAACAAACAGCTAGCATCTTGGACTACTTCTGGTAAGTCGTTTACCACAAGGAGGAACCCCAAAGGTCCAAGGTTACTACCCTGACTCACTCCTGATCTCGTAAAATATGGATCTGACACGTGTCCCGCATATTCCACATATTGTCGCCTATCCCTCAAATAGCTGGCAAAGAACTGTAGTAAATGTGGGGTGAAACCAACACCAGCTAACTTCGTAAGCAGTATGTCATTATCGACTAAGTCAAATGCTTTTCTGAAATCAAAGTAAGCAGCATCAGTTTGCCCCCCACTATCCACCGTTGGTATCAGATGAGCCATGTGACAGAGAAGATTACTGGTAGTACTCCTTCCCGGTCGGAACCCATGCTGAGCGTCTGAAAGCTGTGCGCTCACCTGTGAATATATGCTCCGGTGAATAGCAGTTTCCAGTACTTTTGCCGGCGTCGACAAAACTGCAACTGGCCTAAACCCATCCACAGATTCTGCTGTCCCTCCCTTCGGAACCGGAACAACGCGAGTCACTTTCCACCTCTCTGGGAACACGGCAGCTTGTAGACACTGGTTATAAATGTGAAGCAGTGGCTTCGCTAGCACTGACCGACAATCCTTAAAGACATACGGGGGAATGCCGTCAGGCCCTGCGGATCGCTTCGGCTTCAGGTCTTGAAACGCACGACATACGTCTACCAGCGTTAATTGGTCCAAGTGTACTCGCGCTGCTCCGTTTCTACTACCTGCTTTAGCTACAGCTGCGTCCACATCCAGCACCGGTGGCTCTGCCCTATAAACCGAGTAAAAATACTCCGCAAACTCTTCCACACACCGCTGACCAGACAATACCTCCCCATCTTTCAAAATCTTCTGCGAATTTATCTTACACCTCTTGGATTTGGCGTAATTCCAAAAGGATTTAGGGTCACTCAGCATTTGACTCTGAACACGGTCACGGTATTGTTGATGTGCAACTACTATCATCCCTTTAATACGCGCCCTACACCTAGCAAACGCTTCGTAATCCACTTTCGACCCGCTTGCCTTGTACTGTTTATGCAGCAATGCCTTCAATCTTATGTTGCGAATTATTTCACTAGTGTACCACTCAGGGTAAATGTACCTTGAGTTTACACGACTTCGCTTTTTTTTCGGAACGCAGTCATCTATGATAGAATTAATAACACTGTAAAAGTAATCTAATCCTGCTTCTAAGTCCAAATCATACAAAGGAGTCCAATCTATGGCTGCCATTAAAGAATACAATTTTAAATAATCGGCTTTGTTAAAGTTCCAACTTTTTTCGGGTGCTGAGCTCGCTGAGCAAGGTGCCGCCGGGCCCTCCGAGCCGGGGAGCCGACGCTGGCGCGAGCGAGTACTTACCAAGATCTCAAGCGGCGGGTGGTACGTGTCCACTGGTACGAGCGGCGCCTCCGCCGCGCGCACACTCACACGCCCTCCCTCCGTCAATGCACTCAACACCAAATCCAAACAACGACCATTGCAATTTCCCACTGTGTTACTCTGAGTAAATCCACAATATGTATGAAAGTATATTTCTCTCAAGTTAATTCGAGACAAAAATGCCTAAGCTGGTATTTGTTGTTACAGTTCAAAATATTTCAGATTTGATTCTCATCTTTCACATCTATAACACACGATAAAAAGATACTTAAAATATAATACAATTTGTGTTCCCAGGAGTATTTCCTATTGAAGTATACCCCCGTGTCCTCATAGACATAAGCGGAGTCAAAGAACTGAAAGGGTACACACTCGATCAAAACCTAATAGTGAAGGCTGGAACAACACTCACAGAGTTTCTGGAAATACTGAAAACTGTAGCTAAAGAAGAATACTTTGGATATCTGCAGAAAATTTACGATCACGTCAAAAAAGTTGCACATATACCTCTTAGAAATGTAAGTATTACGTATATTTAAGAAGGTGCCGAGCGCGCAGTGGCGCCCTCATCGTTTGTTTGGTTATTTCTTTTATTTTAGAATGAAAACGCAGAAAATAAGCACGTTAAGTGCTCCACAAGATTATACGTTAATATTATTATAAACGGTAGTTTTAAATTGTTTAGTTTTATTATAATCACTAAAACAGATAATAGTGGCCACTATTTTTTTTCCAAAATAACCTAGTGGAGTTTCTCTTTATTTATTGAAATTACTTTAACTTTTCCAAACATTAATTTTAGTAGGTACGTCCCGTTATGTGACATTCCCGATTCGTCAACATGTCAAAAGTAGAAAAAACCAATGAACACAAGTGGCGTTTAGTGAAGATTTTGATCTTCATACATTCATTCTCGATTCGTCAACATTTGAGAATACCTGTATTTATTTCCGTTTGGTCAACCTTTTGTATGGAAATTACAATCAGGGGTAAAAAAATTGCTACTGTTCAAGTTATTACTTACTAGCTTCCGTCCGCGGCTCCGCTCGCGTCAAAAGTGTTTTGATTATCTCTTTGCAGCTTTCGTGATTCTTGATAGGTTTTTATTTCGTGATACCACAAAATATTGATATCCTTGTGAACTCGATTATTTTTTTTATTTTGCTGCGGCCTGCGACGTCTGCGTGAACTAGAAATAATTAAATCTCATCAAAATGTGTAATCCAACTAACATTAAAGGTGAAAGTTTCGGGTGATTGCGCAAGCTGTTCCGTCATTTATTTTTTTTGGCTTAGCTTTCTGACTATTTTGTCTTTTGCTCAGCTCAGAATTTGAATTTTTAAATCTTGCCTATCTACAATTCTAGCCCCGGAAATACTTTGACATGTTTCTGGTTTATTTTGATGTCCTTGACAATATTGGTACCGTGAGGTCCCGGACTTTTGGTAGGCGTACGAGGGGCCAGATCCAACTTACAGAGGCCCCGTTAGACATTTCAAATACACCCACAGCTTTGACGGCATCCGGCAAACGTGGCCTATCCAGTCTCCCTTCAGTCTTGCAGCTTATTGAGCTGCGTCACCATGTTTATGCTTATGCTTAAAAAAACACCATCTCGTTTTACAATTTAAAAACCAAAACCTTTCCGAATAATGGAGTTTTTCCTCAGAAGTTTTTTTCACGGTGTTTTCAACTATACACCCTTTGGAAATTAGGATATCAAGACTAATATTTCGATACCTTTAACGGCCCAACAAATAATTTTATGCATGTAACGCAAATAATGTAGGAATTTACATACACTAGAAAAAGATAATTCCCACCCCTGGGAAAGTAGGGTGATAAAAAGCGCGTCAAAAAGACTTTGCTAACTTTTGTAGTTTACTGTACCGTACAAAAAACTATTTTAAAAAAAGAGTGACGAAACGGGAATGAATGTATGAATGAAAATCAAAATCTTGACAAAACGCCACCTGTGTTCAGTTGTTTTTAAAACTTTTGACATGTTTACGAATCGGGAATGTGACATAATCAGGAAGACCCATTTTAGTTACGACCTTTATTCATTTAGTTCAACACAATTGATTAATTTAGTCATCAAAATTCGTTTCGTCTTTGTTTATATGCCTCCAAATTTCAACACTTTTCTATCCTAAAAATTCTTGCACTATTTGTTCTACCAAAAAGTTACAGCATGGAGATCTCTTAACAGAAGTTTGCCTTGCATTTTGCCTGTTTTGTAATTTAGATGTGAGGTTATTTGAATAGCTGGAAGCCTGAGAGGTTTGCAGCTCTGACATGTTTAATGTATTTGTAGGTGGCGTCGATTGCAGGGAACCTCATGATCAAGAACCAGAACAAATGGTTCGCGTCGGATATCTTCTTGCTTTTAGAAATGATCGGGGCACAAGTGACTATACGTAAGTTAACATTGAAAAAGTGTTTCTGTGAAAATGATTACTGAATTATTATATAAAAAAATATTTATTTGGCAGGCCTTATTTTTTTGTATTAATACATTTTACACGTAAGTTTTTCAACTATGAAAAGTTTAAGGTAACATTAAATAATTTTTATTTCAGAGAAGAGATTGCGCTCTAAGGAAACGCTGACAATGCAACAGTTTCTAAAAACGAATATGAAAGGGGCTGTAATTTGGAATGTGATGCTACCGCCACTGGGACATGACTGCCGCATATTCACCTATAAGGTTCATCATATATCATTTCAATAAAATCATACGTTTTATGTTGAAGATAATAATAGCATGGGTTTTAGATTAGCAGCTATATTACAATTAAAGTGAAGCTAAAAATTATGCAATTCTCATCACAAAATGAAATTAAATTTAAATTATTAACGATATAAATCATCTCCATATTAATAATTCAATCAAAGTTTGAAGAGTTTAATTAAGTTTTAGAAGCAGTAGAAACTAACTAATGAAATAAAACCTCTAGTAAAACTTCATTCAAATTCCTAAAACATTCCTATGTTTTAGGAATTTGAATGAAGTTAGAACGCATAAAATAAACAAAAATAAACGTTTAGATAAAAGTCCGACGTAGTATGATATAGTATCGCTAGACATGACGATACATTAAATGCAAATTCACTGCATTTTATAAAGAGAAAATATAAATTGTATATATTTTTTTCAATCATAGATGACGTGCAGATACAAAAATTACTTTGAAATATAGTTCTGTGAATGTTATAGGTGATGCCACGCTCCGGAAATGCCCATGCATTGGTCAACGCGGGATTTATGTACAAATTGAAAACTGGTAACGTAGTAGAAAGTGCAAGGATAGTCTTCGGAGCTCTATCGCCATCATTCATCAGGGCGAAATCCACGGAACAGTTCCTGAAGGGAAAGAAGTTGTTCACCAATGAGACTCTGACGTCAGCACTGAAGATCATGGAAGCTGAGCTGGTAGTTGAAGACAATCCACCGAATCCTTCAGTGGAGTTTAGAAAGAAAGTTGCACTGGGATTGTTTTACAAAGTAAGGATTTTCTTGCTCATAGAGAGCATTTTCTTGGTTGGTGTTGAAGATAGTTTGTCTATAGTCTGTCAAAACAGCTAGACTGTTGGTCATAGTGGCAGTAGATACTCGACAAGCAAACTAAAAAAAATCGGGTCAATATTACCTACTTGGCCTAAAAGGTCTGAACAATTCGAAATTTCAATTTTCGCGGGAAGTTGAGCAAGTTAATCGACATGGCTTCCGTGAATTGCTTCTATCGGTTTTTGGTCGTTCGTACTGAGCTGTCGCTAGATTGTTTTATTTCTTTAGAATTTTGCTATAGAATACAATCAGCAATTTTCGGTGTTGCTAATGATGAAATATTCTATAGGTATTGTAAAAATTAATTTCTACGATACCAAAAAAATTATTAATTGAGAAATAATTTTACTCAGGGTCTACTATCTCTGTCACCCGAGACGAATCTTAACGCTCGTTACAAATCCGGAGCCACAAACTTGGCTGATACTCGTCCAGTGTCTAGAGCCGTTCAAGAGTTTGAAACCAATCAAACGGTCTGGCCCTTGACCCAGCCCATACAGAAAGTGGAAGCTGTGGTAAGAACAAATATAAGATAATATTAATTTAATTTAAACAATTCTACTTTTCTGATATTTCTACTTTTTCTCATCGAGATTATCAGGTATTCCGTTCAGGTATTCCGTTAAATTTAATTTGTGTTCTTTGATTGTAGATACAATGTGCCGGTGAGGCTTTCTACACTGAAGATCTGCCTCATCTCCCTGATGAAGTATATTGTGCATTAGCGCTTAGTACAATTGCTTTAGGAGACATTGTATCTATTGATGCCAGCAAAGCTTTGGTGAGAATTTCGTACACTTTTAAATAAATTAACATTGTTTGAATCACAAAAAGTTTTCAATACCAATAATTTCCTATTTTATAGGCGTTACCAGGAGTCATAGCGTTTTACACGGCTGAAGATATACCAGGAATAAACTCCTTCACTCAACCTGATTCGTTCTTGTATTCTGCCTACGAAGAAGTTTTAGCAAGTGGTAGCGTCAAATATTTCAACCAGCCAATCGGAATAGTTGTAGCGGAAAGCCGTTACCTTGCTGATAGAGCTGCTAAATTAGTAGAAGCTACTTACAATAATATCAAAGAGCCCCTTATTGATGTAAAAAAGACTATAGATGATAACAGCAGAAGTTTTCAATTTCAAAAAGTTGACGCTACTGAAAGTGGTTCAGATGTAGACAAGGTTATAAAAGGGTTTAATTCAATTTATGGTCAGTACCATTATACCATGGAAACTCTGACTACAGTGGTAAAGCCATCTGATGATGGACTAGACGTGTACTGCGCAACACAGTGGATGGATGGCGTGCAGTTGATGATATCAAGAGCTTTGAAATTAAATCAAAACCAGTATGTCGTTTTTGTTCATAGTTTTGTTGTCTCATGCTGATTCAGTAGTAATATTATGAAGCCATTTGAAGAAAATTGTTTACCGTCTCTTTTTATTTGGTGATAAATAAGAGCCTACTGGGTGTAATGGAAACTCTGGTGGCTTGTTTATTTTCAGGGTTGATGTGCACACCCGTCGTGTTGGAGGTGCATATGGCATCAAATTGTCTCGCAGCACTCAGGGTGCAGTTGCTGCCGCATTGGTAGTGCAGAAACTGAACAGACCGTGTCGATTCATTCAGTCATTAACTACTAATACGAAGGCCCTGGGGAAGAGACTGCCGTGCTGTTCAGATTTTGAGGTTAGTTTATTATTCATTATTCTACTGCCCATGATATATGATATTCAACTTCAAGTTTCGACTCTAGTACCTATCTTCTTTTTTATGAACTTGTCTTTAATATTTTCAGAATAAGCATAACGTTGCTACCGATCACTGAGTTCTATTTTATCATAATTTATTTTAGAGGACAGTAGACTAAGTTTGATGGTAATGAAACAAACTACATTACAACCATCTGGTTGTAATGTAGTTTATAAAGATCTCTTTATTGACAGTATTCCACATTTTACATTGATATAGGCAAGCATGGCTTCAGTTAAAGATCGCGTGTCCTAACTCCTACGACAACACGCGGTCAAAACATCACGACTCACAAATCACGAGACTAGTGAACACTCATACCTTTGGAAGCGAACTGAACGAGTCAAAAAAGTTATGGGCGGATATCGCTTACGATTAGATCAACTTACAGCTTCCAGAAAGTTCTAGAATAGACCAGAATGCTCTACAGTGCACACTGTAGTGTCGAGAGGCGATAACTACCACATTCATTCATAATTATACAATAACCGATTCATAAAAGGGAGTCCGTCTGGCGTCGAGCGGCATAAGCAGTTATCCAATATTTCATTTATAACTCTAAAACTATTCATTTATAAAAGCTGACAACATCTAGCAGCGAGTGACGCCAATAGAAGTGCACAGTCTCGCTGTTTCTGCCGCTCAACGATGGATTTCGCCACCATTTGTCATCTTCGCCATCAGTCACAACAATCTAGTACCTAAACACATTTAATTAAGATACAAGTATTATTTTCAGGCTGGCGTTAGTAGCACCGGCGCTATACAATACATAAACTACAGAATATTCGAAGACAATGGATATAAAACAAACGAGCAGTTTAATCTGCTTGGTGTCGGTCAGTTCAACAATGCATACAAGAGAGCTCGATGGAACTACACCAGCTTTGATTCTATCACTGATACTGCCAAAAATACTTGGGCTCGAGCACCAGGTAAGATTTTAATAATTGTAAGATTCATATAGGGTGGCCAAATCGGATGTAGGTATACAAATTTGTTTCGACCCCATTTTAATGTACTACCAATTATTACAGTTTTTGGTATTTTTATTTCGGTATGATAATGAGATTTTCTAAAAAAACTGTTGCAGGCAAGATCATCTTTTGCTGATCCACGCAAGATCGCTTAATTCACTTTGAGACACTAATTAGGGGGAGTTATTTTTATTCAAAGAGCCTACATGGCACGTGCTGCTGTTCCTGTGTAAATTTTTGGAACGATTTTTTTCTTTTAATTTTTTCTAAGAATTAATTGAACGCTTTAATTGCCCTCCAAATTTAAGAGATTCGATAGATCCTATTTTTTTCTATGAAGCTAACTAAAGGGTATTGTGTTGTAATTTAAACAGTAAAAGCAGAATATTTATTATTAGGTTATTGTGATACTTACCTAAAATCTATTACGAAAATTTGATGAAAACGACGACCACAAGTCCGCATTTTTAGGTAGAAAAAGGTTGAGACTTGGTATTTATGGCTATTTAATTTAACTATGGAAAAATTAATTAAACTGTGAAATAGACATATTTGCTTTGCTAAGTTACCCGCACTATCGTGTACCGTCGGGTGTAAAGGGTTTAAAATCATAGACATATTTTCTAAATGCAATTGTAGTTGTATACATGGGCTTTGGCCACCCTGTATTAATTATAAATGGAACGCATATTTTTGGAACTCGTTCGTATATATTACGCCCAAAGATCAAAAACACACAATGAGCGAAAAACGCCACAACACGTTTGCGAAGTGGAATTTTTGAACATACCAAAATAGATTGTAAGCTGCTATTTCGCTGCAATGAGCGTTTTCAGTCTATGGGCGTAACAAGAAAACCACATCTAATTCTGCTTATTCTATTTTATAGGAACACTAGAACATGTCGCTATGTCAGAATTCATCATGGAACAGATCGCTTATGAGATGAACTTCGATCCTCTAGACGTAAGAATGGCCAACTTAGATGAACAGTATAGCAAAGACATGAAGGAAATGGTCGACTATGTCATGATAAAATCCGACTATCCTAAGAGACGGGAAGCAGTCAATAAATTTAACACTGAAAACAGGTGGAAGAAAAGGGGACTCAGATTCGCTTTTTTAAGGTGGACTCCAATAGGAGGACTCAATCTTTATATTAATTTGTCAGTTTATCGTGGAGATGGTTCCGTTATAATAACACATGGTGCCATAGAAATGGGGCAAGGAATAAATACAAAAGCTGTTCAAGTAGCGGCCTATATGCTGAAAATACCCATTGAAAAAATCATAGTGAAGGAAAATAACACTGTGATAGCTCCCAACTGTTTTTTATCTGGCGGTAGTGTCATGAACCAGAATGTAATCTTAGGAGTTAAACGAGCTTGCCAGCAACTTCTAGATAGATTAAAGCCCGTACGAGATGCCATGGACAATCCTACTTGGGAAGAGTTGATCACAAAAGCTTATAATGAAAATGTGGACTTGCAAGCTCATGGTTTCACGAGGACTGATGAAGATTACCCTTTTGTTGTTTATGGAGTAACTTTAGCAGAAGTGGAAGTCGACATACTTACAGGACAGTCTGAGTTATTAAGGGTTGATCTCTGTGAAGACGTTGGACAGAGTGTCAGTCCTGAAATCGATATCGGTCAAGTAAGTATTTCCCAACAAGGCAAGAATACCGTTGTTGTTACGAGTATGTACATTCTAGCTGTATCTTTTACGTTTGGAATTACCGGCCTTTTTTTCAAGAAAAGTCATGACTTTTCTCAGGTGGAAGGAGCCTTTATGATGGGTGTAGGTTACTGGACTTGTGAAAACTTGGTCTACGCTTCGACGGGAGAACTCCTTTCCGACCGATCTTGGAACTACCACGTGCCGTTAGCCAGAGACATTCCTCAAGACTGGAGAGTATACTTTAGAAAGAATTCATATAGTGCTGACTCCGTTTACGGATCAAAGTGTAAGTTTCTTACTTATACACTTCTGGACACATCTATTGGCCCACCTTAGAGTTTAGGTTTCGATGGCCCCTACCGAAATATGATTGCTAGATTGAACAAAAACTGTTGATGCAGTTTTAAACCTGATACATTTTACCATCTTTTTCGATCGTATTGTTTTAAATTTGAATTCAGAATACCATACTACATGGAGCTACGCCTAACAAGTCGGATATGCGCCTTGTTAAAGGCAATTGATTTTTGAATAAAAAACATGTTTTATCAAATAAAGGTTTAACTTAATAACGCATGTTGCCTCCTTGGGCATCTACCACAGCTCTCATACGATTAGGCATAGAGTTTATCAACCGCTCTATGAAATTTTGAGGGATCATCTCCCATTCCTCTTCTATGGCAGTTTTCAACTCCTGCATCGTCTGGGCAACTGGCTGACGAGCCCTAACACGTCTTTTTAGCTCGTCCCACATGTGCTCAATGGGGTTCATGTCTGGGCTTCTGGCTGGCCAGTCCATAACTGTGATGTTCACATCCCGAAGATATTCCCTGACGATGCCGGCCGCATGGGCTCTTGCATTATCATGCATAAAAAGGAAATTTGGGCCCACATAGTCCGCGTATGGTATCACGTGAGGTTCTAAGCACTCACGAATGTACCTTTCAGCATTTAATGTTGGCAGCCGTGGTCCTGTAACAACCTCAAGTTGAGTTTTGCCGCTCGCGGATATACCGCCCCAGACAGTCCATGAGCCACCGCCATAAGCAACCCTCTCTTCAAAGCAGCATTGTGCGAAACGCTCTCCCTTACGTCGATAGACCTTCTTCCTTCCATCATTGCCATGTAACACAATTTTAGACTCATCAGAAAAGAGTACACGGCTCCAATCTTGCTGTGTCCAATTTAAATGACTGCGTGCGAAATGAAGGCGCGCTGTTCGGTGGGCTCGCGTTAGTTTGGGCCCATTAGCTGGCTTGTGTGGTACCATATCGCGTTCTTTTAACCTTCTCCGAACAGTTCGAGCGCTCACAGATACTCCGTGGAAGTCGCGAAGTTGGTTTTGTATCTCAATGGAGGTAAGATGACGATTTCTCAAGCTGGTCGTCACGATGAATCGATCCTGCCTTTCAGTTGTGACCCGAGATCGTGGCCTTCCTTGGCGACGAACAAAGCCGCCAGTCTCTAGGTACCTCCGATAAACATTTCGGACCGCAGATCGACTTAAATTAAGTTGAGCACTCACGTTTCTTTGGCTGTGTCCGGCCTGAATAAGTGCCACAGCTTGGGCGGCGACTTCAGGTGAAGTATCCATAGATTATTGATAGAACCTCACCTTAATGTTAAGAATAAGTAATGTTTGTTGCAAAACCAAAGATATCAATCACTTTTTCAAGAATTAAATCCAAGTAAACCAATAAAACCAAGTTTTCTTAGTATTCGATTGTTTGATATCAACAAACAGGCTCCAAATTGTCTTTTGTTTCTTTCAATTCTGTGTTCGAAATTCAAAAAAAGACTATTGAATGAAATTGTGAATGTGCCAGGTTCAAAACTGCATAAAAACTTTTTGCTCGACCTAATATAAAATTTTAGCTAGGACCAAACGAAACTGAAAATACAAGGTGGGCCAATAGATGTGTCCAGAAGTGTATTATGGTCAATCGGAAGATTTAACAAAAATGAACAAACTTGGATGCGTATGGACGTCTTTACTCTGAACATAAAATATTTTTTTGTTAAACACTGGAAGATTTGATCAGACTATTTAAACTAAATAATTCGAAAAGAAGATGGGTTGGCAATCTACAACTTACTAAATTCGTAATAATTGCACTTTTTGACAATTTATTTGGAGCATTAGCATCACGATTGTATATAAATGGTAATTGGAAGCCTATTGTCCACGATAGCTGAAGTAATTTATTTCCTTGGGTTACTCTTATCATTGGGATCCATTATGAGACTATTATTCGCCTTAATTTATAAAATGGTGTTTCATTTAAATTTTATTTTAATTTTCAAGTTAACTTTGTGTTCTGTCATGGCAGTCTCTGTTTCCTTTTGTAATGTCATTCTATCTCGCTGTATTATATCAAACAGTTTTTTTTTCCAAAGTGATTGGAATCTTATGGTTCCCTCTGCAATAACATTAAAATATATTTTGGAGCCACAATCCTGTTAGCTTTCATGTACAACATATAAAGTTCACGTGACCCAAGCTTTTTTTTTTTTTTTTTTTATTGTGTGGCCTCTCGTAGGTCAACCTAGGAGGTTGTCGACTGCTTAACCGGACTTGCCTGTGAAGGCTTTAATAATATTATTATTAAAGCCTCCAGCCAGGGCTTATTTATAAACTTACAAACTAAGCGACTACGCTAAGGATCCCCTGTGGGGTACGGACCTCGGCTTAGGGCGTCGCTGGGGGAGGACAGCTAGGGACGGGCTGGATCAAACTGGGATTGTTGTTATTATTATTAGGGAGCGAATTTAAAACTACAGGCTCAGCGGCGCTCTACGGCTTTCTTGAAGGAGGGTGATGGAGTCATCAGGGGTGATAAGAGTGTGCCTCGGACGGCGACGTAACCCAAGCCGCAGATACAGCTAATTTATATTATTCAACATTATAAACCATGAAAAGGACTAAGTATTACATTGTTAGCATAGGTATATATTGTGATTGTGAACTAAAATTGATATCACCATTTTGTCTTTCCAATAGGTATCGGTGAGCCTCCAATATGCATGAGTGTTGTTGTAGCTTTTGCTATGCGGGAAGCCATCACTGCAGCTAGACTTGATTCTGGGATTCCTAAAACGCAATGGTTTGCAGAAGGTAAATGGTGTTGATATAATTATTAAGTAATAGAACTTGTTAATCAGCTAAACTGTACCTACTCGTAAATCAGAAATCAGAAATCATTTATTTGCAAAGAATGTAGGTAACAAAACAAAGTTTTGATGTCGTAAAAAAGAAAAACAATTGGATCCATTACATTCTACCATAAGGCATGCAACATTAAACACTATAGTACGTAATCATAAATATTGCAAATCTATATTAATCAATAATTGTCAAATAATCAAATATTTTATAATGTCATATTCTTAAAAGTCAAATTCTCCGAAAAAACAATCAATATAATATATAAAACTTTTCCATTACTGACTGAGTGGCTGACAGACAACGCACAGCCGGAACTACTGGTCGTAGAAATTTGGTATGTCGGACTAGGTTCGTTGAGGAGTGTAGGGGAGCACTAAGACAGGATACCCCGAGATTCTTACGGGAATGGGAAAAACAGTATATGCACGTACGAAATCGCGGGAAAAAGCTAGTCGTAACCAATATTACAAGAAAATGTTTGTTTGTTTGACGCCTACATCGCTGAACAGTTTTTGATGAATTTTGTTACGGATATAGATGGGACACTGGAGACGGTAAAGCTGGCTGACCGGTGTTACGGGGCGTAATGTAACTTGTACGTACAACGTGTACGTGATAACGAGCACGAACACGCGCATGTTACTTGGATTTTAGGACACGGCGTATCGTAACATGCTCGCTGCGAATGGTACATTACGCCCTGTAACACTAATCAGTACCTTCCCACCTTTATAGGCTACTGTAACGCGAATGAAGCCGCGGGCTAGTCGTAATCTACATGAAATCTCGAGTGGTTTAGGCGTTTACCTTGTGACCCGGTGGTCGTGGGTTCGATTCCCACGGGAAGCACACTTTGTAAAGTTGTTTCCAGTTTGGCTAGGACATTGCAGGCTTGAATCACCTGATTGTCTTATAAAAAGATGATTCCTTCGAAAGATGATGCTTCGGAAGACACGTATTTATATATGTCGGTGGTCGCGGCCGCCAAATGGCGGTCGTAAAACCATGTCAGAGGCCCTTCAGGCAGTTTAGAAACTCTGACACTAGGGTGTGTGGGGTCGTTAGACCTTACTGGGTAGTAAGGTCTAACGACCCCACACACCCTAGTGTACACAAAGAAGAAGAATAATTAAATCTCAAACAGCAATACACAACAATAACTAAATCACAAAACACTATTTTAAATGTTGGTTTGCTTTCACGTTAGGAATAATGCATGCGATAGTGTCCCTTAAAAATATGGTTCTAAGACATTTATTTTCATTTCACAGATGGGCCCTACACCGTTGAAAGAAACTATCTGCTATCATCGACGAATATAGAAGATTTTAAGTTTAATTAACTATATTATTGACATGACACACTGCTCAAAATATAGGCTGATCATTGTGATGCTCATTTGGAAAGAGCAAGATATAGAATGATTTTGGTACTTTAATTTCCATGCTCGTTATGCCTTAGATGTTTTCGTATGTCAGAAAAATTTCAGACTAAATTAATGTTTTGTTTTGTGTTCGTTAATGTACATTAGATACGACAAGTATGCGTTTTATTAAAATATTTTGTTCCTAGCTTGTGTTATTATTGGTAAATTACTCCTAATGAAGAGCTCATTGCTAAATAATTAAAACACCGCACCTGACATAAGTCTAATTCCTACGATATTTCAACCATTAAACTCTGGAATATGCTACCCCTTGACATTAAGAAAGCAAGGTCCAAATCTTTTAAGCGTAAAATTCGAAAACACTACTTATAAGCCTGTCAGTCTTAGTTTGGTCTTCGTCATAATTGTAATGTTGTATGCTGCTTTCAAAACGGGCCTTATTTTTTGACAACTTTTACAACATACTTACGTGTAAGTACCCAATATTTTTTCATATTTTGAAGAGTTCCGTTGCCTATCTCCGAAGTTCTTCATCAGATCTTCACTAAATTAAAATGGTATCAGTCCACAAAATATTGTTCCAAACAAAAAATAATTATCCGAATCGGTTGACAATATGATGATGGCGAAAATATCGTTGAACAAACATACAAAAAATATCTGTCAAATTGAGACCCTCCTTTTTTTGAAGTTAGTTAAAAATACCCAATTCTTTCAAAATTTAGATCACTACTATTTTATCCAATTTGAAGGAGAGATTTTTTGCCTGCCTTGCCAACGTCTGGGCAAAGGCCACCATATGAAGTAGTAAAAAAGAGCGCAGGTTCACGAAAAGTGAGAGGCCACCTTTCATGAACCTGGTTTTCCTCTTTGCAGTTTTGCCGAAAGCAGTCCAGTCGGTCTATTCTGTCAACATCTCACCGTGTACACTCAGGAGGAGTGAGCGTGGAGGGAGCTGTCATTCCATCTTGTTTGTATGAGTTGACAGCTCACGTCATGTTCCCTTCACCTAAGCTTACACGGAGGGAGGTACATAATCATACTGCAGTTCATCCCACCACATCATGGTCTACCGCCACCACGTGTTACTGTGTCAGGGCACGAGCTATGTGCTTTTTGGACCTACGCTTAATCCCGCTTACAAACGTTACTTTAAAATTGATGTTTTTTTTTCTGAGGAATTTATCATTGGGCCTTACGTCAATTGAAAAACGAGTTCAATATTTGCGTCACTTTAATATTGTTTAACTATTTTAAATACAGCTTATCGGATATTTTTAGTAGGTGTGGAAAGGTTTATACTTGTGGTAAGTTATCCGTATATTGATGTTTTATTACTGAAAAACGAGCCGTTGAAGTCAGTCGGCTCAGTCATGGGCGTAATTAAATTTAAAGTTAATGGAGTGGAATATTGCGGTAAATATTATTCTTATCTAATACTGTAAACAATTAATATCGTTTGTTTTGATGGTGTATAAAGATAAACTAAGTCGTGAGACACACAATGTTATAAATTACTCTATGGGTTATCATCAATTGTGTGTACTCTAATGCAAAATCTCTGAACTAATTCTATACGCTGACTTCTGAACTGATGAAAATTAATTAAAAACTCTCAATAGACAACAAGAACGATAAAAGCAGAGTCTAACTTCAAATTAATTTTACTGAGAATACTAATAGCAGGCTGTTAATCAGCGTTGACTAGCGTTGTGGGTATGCTGCACACTCTTGCTCATTTTGCCGTACTGAAAACTGTTATTTTATAGCAAATCTTTGTTTTGTTAGTTATATGTGGTTGTACAGTGTTGGCAAGAAGTACCGTGCTGTGTTGTCACCCAGTTAATGGGTTGTGGTCACGTTGGCATATGTAGCCGCTCCGTGTAAAATACAGGTATTCAGGTGAATCCGGTTTTACTTGAAGCCGACCCCAATATAGTTGGAAAAAGGCTAGGCAGATGATGACAGTGTTTCTTACTTGACTAAGTATCGTCTTCACCAGTGGGATGCGATGTGAGCTCAGACGTGATGCTGGTGGACTACTTGCGGCTGTACATAGGGCTCCATGGGACCAAGTACATGTGTCGTGAAGGCGGTTGCGGAGCCTGTGTGGTCAGCGTGAATCGACCCAATGGCAAGCCTTATGCTATCAACTCGGTTAGTATTGAAACCATCAATAATCATCAATTGATTTGTTATATACTCTATTCGTCATTCAGCAATCGTCCATTTTTATTTTCTAAAGAATATATTTTATTTTTCAACAATCATGTAGCATGACTTCTACTTAGATGTTTTTGAAGTGGTTCAGCTTAAGCCTGAAATATGTAGTTTGTACTGCATTATGATGTTCAGGAATTATCACGATCAAGGGTGTTTTGGGTTTGAAAACCGTCTTTCATGTATCTATTCAGAATCACAGTATTGACACATGTTTTAACAAAGCCACCAAGTTTTAAAATAATATTGTTTAATTTTGTAGTGCATGAAACCAGTAACAGCATGCCATGGATTGGAGATTACCACCATTGAGGGTTTGGGCGACAGGAAGAAGGGTTATCATGAGCTGCAGACAACATTGGCAAGTGAAAATGGCACTCAGTGTGGGTACTGTTCACCGTCTTGGGTTATGTCGATGTATAGGTAAGAAAACCATTTTTTCTCTCTAAAATCTAAAAATTCTATAAGATCTCTCTTTCTTCATTAATCTTTTTAAAAGATTTGCGTATGCGCATCTATATTCTCTTAGTAAACCAAAAAAATAAATCATACAGATTAGTTATTTTTTTTGTAGTCTGCTTCAAACCAATCCCAATATTACAATGCTAGAAATTGAAAAGTCATTAGCTAGCAACGTCTGCCGCTGTACCGGCTATAGGCCAATCCTTGAGGCCTTCAAAAAGTTTGCCATAGATGCACCAAGACAAATCAAACTCCAAGATATTGAAGATCTTCAAATCTGCAAGAAAACTGGAGAAGCCTGTGATAAAAGTAATTGTGAGGATAGTGAGTGGTGTTTTGTAGATCAAGAAATGGGAAAAGGAAATATTATTGAAATCAAACTGAAAGATAAGAGGCTCTGGTATCAAGTACAAGAAGTAAGAGATATATTTTCAATTTTAGATAGAGAAGGCGATGATTCTTACATGCTTGTGAATGGGAATACTGCCAGAGGTGGGTATATTTTGATTCTGGTTTTATTTTTAAGGGTACTTGTGTTTTCGATAACTTCACAAACTTGAGATAAAGTCAAGTCAAACAGTGAATGACAGATGATGTTTTACGTTGATACCTTTATGTTGATACCTTTATGTTGCAGGTGTATATCCCATAGATGAGTATCCAGATGTGCTTATAGACATTAGTGGGGTGAAAGAACTGAAAGGATACACACTTGATCAAAACTTGATAGTGAATGCTGGGACAACACTCACAGACTTTTTGGAGATATTAAAAACTGTAGCTAGAGAAGAATACTTCGGGTATCTGCAGAAGATTTACGACCACGTACTAAATGTTGCGCACATACCCATAAGAAATGTAAGTACAGTATGCTATGCATATTTTTTAATAAAGTCGTTTAAACTCATAGATTTCCCTCAATTTTACCATATTGGCCAGCATATATGTACCTAATCAAGTATTTGTGTTTAAGGTAGCATCGATTGCAGGAAACCTCATGATTAAAAATCAACACAACTGGTTCGCATCCGATATTTTCCTGCTTTTAGAGACAGTTGGAGCCCAAGTCACTATACGTAAGCATAGTTTAGTGAATAGTTAGTTGATAATAAAATGCCATTCTTGGCAGAATCAAAGAGTTTGAGAAGACAAGTTTCATTTATTCATTAATTTTAGAGAACAGTATGAGCGCAAAACAAACGCTGACGATGCAACAGTTCCTCGGGGTGAATATGAGAGGACACGTTATCTGGAACATTATGTTACCTCCACTATGTAACGACCATCAGTTGGTCTCCTATAAGGTAAACAAACATTCTCAATCAGTTATATAATTATTCCTTTATTTGGATCTGACAGCATTTTAGTCCCTTATAAAATCTACCTCCTGAATGTTAATTACCTACCAATGAAAAAAATACTTAATGATAGCATTACTTGGTTGTTCCATGAAACAAAGCGTGGCGTCATTTTACGTGTAATGAGGTATTTTGAATGATTAGATAAAGGTTCACTCACTGGGACTGGTTTTACCCAGGATAACAAAGTACAGTTTTTTTTTTATTATTTATTATAAATTATGCTGTACAAAGTACAAAAATACAAAATAGTTTATTGTGACATAGAAAATTACATTTCATTTATACGTGTTTAGAACCTCCTTTTAAACAAATAATGCCTATATTAAATAGTACAGCATAATTTATGTTTACTGATATTCTTATAACAATTACAGGTGATGCCACGCTCTCAAAACGCGCATGCATTAGTGCACGCAGGATTTCTGTACAGATTGACCAATACCAATGTAGTCAAATCTGCAACAGTAGTCTACGGTGCTCTTTCTCCGAAATTCATTCACGCTAGTGCAGCAGAGAAGTTTCTGATAGGGAAAAATCTGTTTACCAATGAGACTTTGACGGCAGCAATTAAAATCCTGAAGGAAGAGTTGGTGGTAAAAGACAATCCACCGGAACCTTCAGTGGAGTATAGACGGAAAGTTGCTCTTGGATTGTTTTATAAAGTAAGAATTTTCATAACTATTCACAGTGTAGAAAAAGCATATTATTATGTTACGTTAGTTAGTTTATCAGAAGATTTTAAGTAAATAAGTCATTTATTTTTATTGTAATGTTCTGATTTTTTATTCGTGCACAGAAATCTTATAATTTTCCACTGAAATTTGTGTCAGTGTCTGACGAAACTTTGCTTCTAATTGACATAATACGTTTTAAAACAGAAATCGTGTGTCTGTTTTTACGAGTGAGTTTAATCACCGCAGGTAATTTTTCAAATTGTATTTTTTTGTTGCTAGTAAGGAGGGGTTATAATACCTATTCAATCACCTTTTCGTCTAACAAAAGAAAACTTTTTTCCATTTCCATCCAGAGTCTATTGTCGCTATCACCGGAGACAAATCTCCACGCTCGATACAAATCCGGAGCCATAGTCTTGTCGGACGTTCGCCCAGTGTCAAGGGGTATCCAGGTGTTTGAAACTAACCGATCAGTGTGGCCTGTGACACAACCTATCATGAAAGTGGAGGCTTTGGTAAGAAGAGCTCGAATTATTATGCACATTGTATGGTAGAATAGAATAGGTTATGATGAAGATGATGATGTTGATTATGTAGAATTTATTCTGTTTCATTTTCAACTACTTTGATTGCAGATACAATGTTCAGGAGAAGCTTTCTACGCCGATGATTTACCTCACTATCCAAATGAGGTATTTTGTGCATTAGCACTTAGTACTGTCGCTTTGGGAGATATTGTTTCTATTGACGCCAGCAAGGCTTTGGTAAGAATTAAATGTAATGTAACTGTCAGATGGTTTAAATCTAGCTGATATTTTATTATAAACTTTCTTTTAATAGGCTTACCCAGGCGTTATAGCGTTCTACACAGCTGAAGACATTCCTGGAATAAATTCCTTTACTCCGCCGGATTCATTTTTATACTCTGCTAATGAAGAAGTTTTAGCAAGTGGGACCGTCAAATATTTCAACCAGCCAATAGGCATAGTTGTAGCTGAAACCCGTCACATTGCTGACAGAGCCGCTAAATTGGTAGAAGCTACATATGCAAATGTCAGAGAGCCACTTTTAGATGTAAGACAGACAATAGATGACTCAAACAGAAGCACTCAATTTACTAGCATTGAAGCTACTGATAGAGGTACAGAAGTAGTAGCTAAAGAAATTAAAGGAGTTAACTCAATATATGGGCAGTACCATTTTACTATAGAAACCTTGACGACCGTCGTCAAGCCTTCTGATGAGGGATTGGACGTGCACTGCTCGACACAGTGGATGGAAGGCGTGCAGTTGATGATCTCGAGGGCTTTGGAAATGGACCAAAATAGGTTTGTTGATTTTTTTGAACCTTCAAAGACCAAGATGGATCTGATGATATAACACTGACAGCCGTATGACTTCCAGGATTGACGTGCACACCCGTCGTGTCGGAGGGTCGTATGGCCTCAAATTGTCCCGCAATATTCAGGGTGCAATAGCAGCTGCGTTGACAGTAAAGAAACTTAACAGACCTTGTCGGTTCATCCAGTCACTGACCACCAACACGAGAGCCCTGGGCAAGAGACTCCCATGCTGTTCTGAGTTTGAGGTTCGTGTTATCTTTGTATGACTGCTCAACATACTCGCACACATGAATTGTGCATTCGTCTTAGACATCGTCTCTTGGCTATCTTTAAATCTATTCTTGTTTTTAGGCTGGCGTAGACAGGTCCGGAGTAATTCAATACATAAACTACAGGGTGTTTGAAGACAATGGGTATAAGACAAATGAACAGTTTACCTTGCTCGGTGAAGGTCAATTCAATAACGCTTATAACAGAGCTCGATGGAACTACACGAGTTATGATTCTACTACTGATACTGCAAAAAATACATGGGCTAGATCACCAGGTAAGGCAATATTTAGAAACTTCTGTGAACAACCACCCTTCATGTCCCGGTTAATTAATTCGTTAAAATGTAACAGGTACGCTAGAACACGTTGCAATGGCAGAACTTGTGATGGAACAGATCGCATACGAGATGAACATAGATCCTTTAAACGTAAGACTTTCCAATCTGGACTCGCAATACAGCGGTGACCTGAAAGACATAGTAGATAACATTATCATGAAATCTGATTACGTGAAACGACGAGAATTTGTCAACAAATTCAATCTTGAAAACAGATGGAAGAAAAGAGGATTAAGATTCGCTTTTCTTAGATGGACTCCCGTTGGAGGACTTAATTTTTACATAAATCTATCCGTATACCGTGGAGATGGTTCTGTAGTAATAACACACGGAGCTATAGAAATGGGACAAGGAATAAATACTAAAGCAGTTCAAGTAGCAGCTTACTTGCTTAATATTCCTGTGGAAAAAATCCTTATAAAAGAAAATAATACAGTGATTGCTCCAAACTGTTCGCTGGGTGGCGGAAGCATTATGAATCAAAACGTTATTGTAGGCGTGAGAAGAGCTTGCCAACAACTTTTGGACAGGTTGAGACCAATCAGAGAACAGATGGATAATCCAACTTGGGAAGAGTTGATCACAAAAGCTTATAATGAAAATGTAGACTTGCAAGCTCATGGGTTCACGAGGACTGATGAAGAATATCCCTTTGATGTTTACGGAGTGACTTTAGCTGAAGTAGAATTAGATCTATTGACTGGACAGTTTGAGTTGTTAAGAGTAGACCTTTGTGAAGACGCTGGACAGAGTGTTAGCCCTGAAATTGATATTGGTCAAGTAAGTATTTTCCAACAAAAGGCGTGCACAGTTTATCATTACATTATTTACACCGTAAATTTACATAATATAATACAAAATTAATCATTTAGGTGGAAGGAGCCTTTATTATGGGTATGGGCTATTGGACTTGTGAGCATCTAGTCTACGCTGCCACTGGAGAACTTCAAACAGACCGGACCTGGAACTACCATGTACCTCTAGCCAGAGACATTCCTCGGGATTGGAGAGTTTATTTTAGGAAGAATTCTTACACTGAAGATATAATTTTCGGATCCAAATGTAAGTGAGATTTTATGATCTGGTTAATGTTTTATTATCTTTATAAACATGAAAATTGACTTTATTATATTGTGACTCAGGTATTGGTGAGCCTCCAATATGCATGGCTGTGGCTGTGGCTTTTGCTTTGAGGGAAGCTATTGTTGCTGCTCGCCTTGAGTCGGGCATGCCCACGACACAATGGTACCAAGAAGGTAATGGTTCAGTGACATTAAAAGGCTATAAGATTATTCGTATTTTGATAACGTTTTTTTTCTGTTCTTTAATTGATTGGTAAGCAGATAATTAAATCTCAATTTCTGTGCCCTATCTCAAATATCACTTGCAATATCTAATTCTAAAGATACTTAATAATATTATAAGAAATCAAGAGTTAAATAACTTAAAAAAAAAATAAACGAACTTATATTCTTTAATTTATACTTTACAAAAATTATCCAAATAAAAAAAGGAACACTGTAAATATTAATCAAATAGAAATTACACAAGCCAAAAGGAATACACGAACAAAAACATAGCTTAAAAATCAATGCACACGATAATGGTCAGGTAGCACGTCCGTTCCGAGCGCCGTCCAAGCAAAAAGAGACCGTTGCCGTTTTAGTATATGTACTGCCGAAGCAAGTACAGACCGTTGCCGCACCGCGTGCCTCCTTTTATAATCTTCCATCGGTTGACAGCTGATGGCGTGACGTCTTTATGATGTCACCTCGCCTTCCGTTACCAACAATATAGTTTATAAATATTATTTTATTGTTCCAGATGGACCCTACACTGTTGAAAGAAACTTTCAACTGTCGTTGACGAATCCTGCGGATTTCAAGTTCAATTAGGATTACGCAAGATTGTATTGTGTCGGAATGTTTTGTAGCCAAGCAAGGTTTATGCATGTTTCCATTGTAGCATACCAGTGCTCCTCTGCGCTACAGATCTCAAATTACTTCAAATTCAGAATGGTTTTCTTTTGGTGTTTTATTAATTACCCTGGGAGCAGTGAATATTTCTTAGTTGTTATTCTTAGTTTCTATTGCAAATTTAACTATTGGTATAATAACTAATGTAATGGGGAAGGTCATGTATGGAGGTAATAATAAAATTAAATTAATTAATCTTAGTGTTTTTTTTAAACCCATTAAAATTATATTTCCATTTCTTAAGGTATGTCTCTCATGTCGTCGTCAGATTAGAGGTTACGGCTACGGATCACCTCCACGCTCTCTCTGCGCGTTATATTTCTAGAAAAAAATGTTTCATCACAACTGCATTTATTCGAAAAGGGCAAGAAAAGCCGCATTTCCAAGAACTAAATTATCCCAACACACACAGATTTCGCGTGGTGAGTAACGGACCCCCTCCTTCTCACAAAGACGTAGCCTGGTCATTATAGGGCTAATTAAAATGAGTTGATGATTCTGATCAGCCGACGATTCATTTGCAATTTGCAACACAACCACGATAAACTTATGAATCGTTGTCAAGGTCTGACTGTGTGTACTAGGCTAGTTAAGTGTTATGTAAGTACAATACAAAGCTAATAGAAAAAATCGATTTGACTAACGCCTTTTCTAAACGAGTAAACGTAAACGGACACCCGCTTACGTTTACTCGTTTAGAAAGGGCGTACCTAAAACAGGCGCCTAAACCCTAAGCGCCTAAGGCGCAATGGCCGCTGGGTAGATTCTTGTAAAAAGCTGTTGGCGCCGAATTGCCAGTGCTAACAAACGCGGAATCGCTAAAGTTTTCATTCTTTTGCACAAACTGATAAGAAAAAGCGCCAACAACGGTAACAGGATCAGATTTATTTGGCTTTGTGTTACTGGATTCCCAATTTAGGTATGCCTGTTTTTAGGAAAATCTGACCACTGACTGTTAGTTTTCCCTATAAACAGGCATGCCTAAATTGGGAATCCATGCAGTAACTCAATTTTTTACTGCTTGTATCTTGTTGCATGTTTGAGATAATGTTTTTAGTGAGATGTTGAAGCGACCGTAGTATCCGTAGCACAGCCTTCCTAGCACGGAACTGGGTCCTGCTTCGCTATCCGCTAAAATGTTCCTATCCGTCACTCATGATGTATTGTTAACCTGTACTCAAATATTTTGAAAAAATAAATAAAGATTATTATTATTTGAATGTGTTTCGAATTGTGAAACGTGGTCGCTCGCAATAGGCCTCATCAGAAGGCTTAAAGTCACCCAAAGGGCAATAGAGAGGGCAATGCTCGGAGTTTCCTTGCGTGATTGAATCAGGAATGATGATATCCGCAAGAGAACCAAGGTTACCGATATAGCCCGAAGTATCGCCAAATTGAAGTGGCAGTGGGCAGGGCATGCAGATGCGCAGAACAGATGGTCGATGGGGCCGAAAAGTTTTGGAGTGGCGACCGCGTACCGGAAGACGCAGCGTTGGAAGGCCTCCCACAAAGTGGACCGATGACCTGGTGAGGGTCGCGGGTAACCGATGAATGCGAGACGCACAGGACCGGTTGTTGTGGCGACACTTGGGGGAGGCCTATGTCCAGCAGTGGACGTCTTTCGGCTGATATGATGATGATGATGATATGATGAATGTGTTTGACAATCACGGGACCCTGGGCTCCCGGTCCTTTAATAGGCGAACGAAGGGCCCAAAACGTGGCTAAGGAAAGAAAACAGATGAAACAAAATTATTATAATTAGTTTACTTTGATTCGCACTGACAAATCGGTATGGCAGCAATTTGTGCACTTTTAGCTCCCCATAGTTGGAGGAGTGTCAAAAAACCTCTAATCTAATAGAGGCTGTTCCTTGTGACCTTCTTGTTACATTCGTTTGTCTTTTTCTTCGTCGTATATTAATAAAGAGATAGATACCCCTCTTAGCATCCTCTGTGTTCATGTTATAATTTTTAACCATTGACTATTTAAAATTCTGTGTGGGACCTGTTTATGTTATCTAGGAGTTATACTGTATAATTCATACACCAGTTGTAGTTACTAATTATAGTCGTTAAGATAGTATAGTCTATGTATTCTACTTTATAAACTCTAATAAATGTTTATCAATTAATGAAAGTAAGTACAGTTCATTATTGATACTGCACCTGTCTAGGATAGCTGTGTTAATATTTCAAATCGAGGCGAGGAGTTAGTCGATGCTCAATCATGGGAGTTATACAATTTAAAGTGAATGGCATAGAATATTGTGGTATGTAAAGTAAAAAATATTTATATTAACCGAGGGAAATAATGAAGAAGCCCTCAAGACGACCCGCTTTTAATATATTTTAACCACCCACCATCACCACCACCTCCGTCACCACCACCACCACCATCACCATCACCACCACCATCACCATCACCTCCACCACCATCTCCAACATATTTGTTATTTTTTTAACTTTTCTCAATCCATGAAAATAAGAAAAACCACTCGAGATAGTCGTCAACCTCTCAGTTGGAAATCCTAGTAAATCGTGCAAAAAAATACCTATCTTTGTGCAGTATCGGAATGCGATGTAAGCTCGCAAACGACACTGCTGGACTACGTGAGGCTATACATAGGGCTCCATGGTACTAAGTACATGTGTCGTGAGGGCGGCTGCGGCGCCTGCATCGTCAGCGTCCGTCGACCCTCTGCCACTCCATATGCTGTCAACGCGGTAAGTACCCACTGTACGTGCCAACCTCATCATCTGCTGGATTTAGTCGTCTTCAACTGTGTGATATCCAGAAGAGTCCTTGACTACTCTCTTTCCAACCACCTTGCTCTATCGCATTTCATTTAAGCCTGAGGGCGTTCAAAACTGTAGATAGAGGATTTCAAATACTTACGAATGAAATAAAAAAAACAGCATCATGTCGTGGTTTGGAATATAGATCAAACCATGTCTTCCAACTCGATGCCACTTCGAATGATCAAATTGAAGGTTATAGTTAATTATGTATCGATTTTACCGAGGATTTTATTCGTTGTCCCTGAGTTGGAGTAAATTATTTAGTCCAGTTTTTGGTTGTACTGTGTTGAAAATACACTTCTGGACACATCTATTGGCCCACCTTAGAGTTTAGGTTTCGATGGCCCCTACCGAAATATGATTGCTAGATTGAACAAAAACTGTTGATGCAGTTTTAAACCTGATACATTTTACCATCTTTTTCGATCGTATTGTTTTAAATTTGAATTCAGAATACCATACGACATGGAGCTACGCCTAACAAGTCGGATATGCGCCTTGTTAAAGGCAATTGATTTTTGAATAAAAAACATGTTTTATCAAATAAAGGTTCAATTTAATAACGCGTGTTGCCTCCATGGGCATCTACCACAGCTCTCATACGATTAGGCATAGAGTTTATCAACCGCTTTATGAAATTTTGAGGGATCATCTCCCATTCCTCTTCTATGGCAGTTTTCAACTCCTGCATCGTCTGGGCAACTGGCTGACGAGCCCTAACACGTCTTTTTAGCTCGTCCCACATGTGCTCAATGGGGTTCATGTCTGGGCTTCTGGCTGGCCAGTCCATAACTGTGATGTTCACATCCCGAAGATATTCCCTGACGATGCCGGCCGCATGGGCTCTTGCATTATCATGCATAAAAAGGAAATTTGGGCCCACATAGTCCGCGTATAGTATCACGTGAGGTTCTAAGCACTCACGAATGTACCTTTCAGCATTTAATGTTGGCAGCCGTGGTCCTGTAACAACCTCAAGTTGAGTTTTGCCGCTCGCGGACCTATACCGCCCCAGACAGTCCATGAACCACCGCCATAAGCAACCCTCTCTTCAAAGCAGCATTGTGCGAAACGCTCTCCCTTACGTCGGTAGACCTTCTTCCGTCCATCATTGCCATGTAACACAATTTTAGACTCATCAGAAAAGAGTTCACTGCTCCAATCTTGCTGTGTCCAATTTAAATGACTGCGTGCGAAATGAAGGCGCGCTGTTCGGTGGGCTCGCGTTAGTTTGGGCCCATTAGCTGGCTTGTGTGGTACCATATCGCGTTCTTTTAACCTTCTCCGAACAGTTCGAGCGCTCACAGATACTCCGTGGAAGTCGCGAAGTTGGTTTTGTATCTCAATGGAGGTAAGGTGACGATTTCTCAAGCTGGTCGTCACGATGAATCGATCCTGCCTTTCAGTTGTGACCCGAGATCGTGGCCTTCCTTGGCGACGAACAAAGCCGCCAGTCTCTAGGTACCTCCGATAAACATTTCGGACCGCAGATCGACTTAAATTAAGTTGAGCACTCACGTTTCTTTGGCTGTGTCCGGCCTGAATAAGTGCCACAGCTTGGGCGGCGACTTCAGGTGAAGTATCCATAGATTATTGATAGAACCTCACCTTAATGTTAAGAATAAGTAATGGTTGTTGCAAAACCAAAGATATCAATCACTTTTTCAAGAATTAAATCCAAGTAAACCAATACAACCAAGTTTTCTTAGTATTCGATTGTTTGATATCAACAAACAGGCTCCAAATTGTCTTTTGTTTCTTTAAATTCTGTGTTCGAAATTCAAAAAAAGACTATTGAATGAAATTGTGAATGTGCCAGGTTCAAAACTGCATAAAAACTTTTTGCTCGACCTAATATAAAATTTTAGCTAGGACCAAACGAAACTGAAAATACAAGGTGGGCCAATAGATGTGTCCAGAAGTGTATAACTCAAAGTAAAAAAAAAAATAGAAAAAGGATTCCGTAGTCCCGACTAGGAATACTAATTACCTATATATATTTTGGCAGTGTATGATGCCAGTGACATCATGTCATGGTCTGGAGATCACCACCATCGAGGGTTTAGGCAACAGGCAGAAGGGTTATCATGAGCTGCAGACCACACTGGCTAACGAGCATGGTTCCCAGTGTGGGTACTGTTCACCTGCATGGGTTATGGCGATGTATGGGTAAGCAAAATTTACTCAATGTTTACTTTAAATTCGTGAAATGAAATAAGAGAATGTTAAGTTGTTTACATAGGCATTTTCTTTGCTGATTTATCATTAATTTTTTTAAATTCGCCTCAGCCTACATTTACACGTTCGTCAATGCCTAGTTGTGGCCAAGGCTTGTATAGTGCTTTTCTCAAATAATGCGCAGAAAATAAAACCAAGTAGTTTCTAGAAAATTAATCAATGACAAAAAACTAACAACATATTTTCCCGCGTTAGTGTTAATTTGTTTTTTTTTTTTTCAGTAAAAAACTTTCTATTTGCAAGCAAGTTCGAAATTTAAATAAAACCTTTGATCAGTTACCTCCTTAATCCCAATCTTGATCCCGATCCTTGTCTGTAACCAATCAAAGGTGAGGATTGTGTGGTGAAGGACACAAACTCGGCCGCTGATTGGTTACAGACAAGGATCGGGATCAAGATTGGGATTGAGATATGTTATAGAAAGCGGCCGTTAGTCGCCATTTTCGGAGTAAAGGATCGTTCCATTTTTAAATAACACGACGGATACGAGTTTACTAAGAGTACTAGTAATTTATTTGGCCGTTAAAACACGATAGATATGGATTTTCATACAACTTTTGCCGGCCGCTGCTTGCATGTATTTGGCCAGTACAGCAATTTAGATATATCTCGAAGAATGTTGTCAAAATAATGCTCAAATTTCCAAGCATGTTTGAGAAAAATACATTATAAACTATGGTTAAATGTTACTTGATAAGTATAGCTGTTGATTGTTGTAGCACACTAGTGTCAAAACAATGAACATTTATTTATTTCATAAATATTTTCGGCAGCAATCTTGCTTAACATGTTGTTCTTGCATTGGTGTTCATGTGTTATTTTCAGTCTCCTTCAAGGAAATCCAGAAATCACAATGCTAGACGTTGAAAAGTCTCTAGCCAGCAATACCTGCCGCTGCACCGGCTACAGACCAATCATGGATGCCTTTAAAAAGTTTGCGGCAGACGCGCCAAGGCAAATCAAGCTCCAAGACATTGAAGACCTTCAAATATGCAAGAAAACTGGAGAAACTTGTGATAAAAGTAGTTGTGAGGATAGTGAATGGTGCTTTCTAGACCAAGAAATTGGAACCGGACATTCTATAGAAATGAAATTGAAGGATAACAGGCTTTGGGTGAGAGTACTAGTAGTCAAAGATATATTTACGATTCTGGAAAGAGAAGGTGATGATTCGTACATGCTTGTGTGTGGAAATACTGCAAAAGGTTAGTATATTCTTTTCTATCACGCTTTTAGTAATGATATTAGTTACGGTATAATTTTTTAATATAATTATAATAGAATGAAATAAACGAAAATATAAAATGTATTTGGTCACAGTACATTATTACAATACATTAGCGTTCGAAGGGGTGCTATTAGTCTTGTGAAATAAATTAAAAATTAAATGGTATTATTGATATTTATCAAAGAGTATGTGTTGCAGGAGTATATCCCATTGATGAGAACCCTCGAGTTCTAATAGACATTACTGGAGTTCAAGAACTGAAAGGGTACAGAGTTGATCAGAATCTTATAATAAACGCTGGTACGACTCTCACTGAGTTTTTGAAGATACTACAAACTGTAGCTAAGGAAGAAGATTTTGGATATTTAAAAAAGTTATACGAGCATATGCTCAACGTTGCTCATATTCCTATACGAAATGTAAGTTTGGCAACTGGTGCTAAATTTTCGAGGACTCAACCATGGAGATTTTCAACGGAGACATTTATTTTTGTAGGTGGCTTCGATTGCAGGGAACCTTATGATCAAAAATCGACACCACTGGTTCGCGTCGGATATCTTCTTGCTGTTAGAAATGATTGGGGCTCAAATCACCATCCGTAAGTTTATTTAATAATCCACTATAAATAATGACCCGTAAAACAGGTACATATTGGTAAGTAAATAGAATCAAACATCTAATGATAACTTAATTTTAGAGAACAAATTAAGTGGAAAGCGGACTCTGACGATGCAACAGTTTCTTAAAGTGGATATGAAAGGAAGCGTTATTTGGAATGTCATATTACCACCGCATTGTAAAGAAGATCACGTGATTACTTTTAAAGTAAGTCAAGAGAAGACCTAAAATTATAACGATGACTATGTCTATACAAAAAATGATATGAAGCTCCCTTCAAGTGTTGATACCAAAATATAAATGTATTTTCAGGTGATGCCACGTTCTCAAAATGCTTCAGCTTTAATAAATGCAGGATTTTTGTACAAACTGGGTCCAAACAATGTTGTAAAATGCGCAAGAATAGTCTTTGGAGCTCTTTCTCCATCATTCATTAGGGCTTGCTCGACGGAGCAGTTCCTTAAGGGGAAAAATTTGTTTACCAATGAGACTCTGACTTCGGCTTTGAAGATCTTGGAGGAAGAACTGGTGGTTGAAGAGAATCCACCAGCACCATCAGTGGAGTATAGGAAGAAAACTGCTCTAGGATTGTTTTACAAAGTAAGAAATAAACGATTCTCCAAAAAAAAATACGACTTAAAACTATGTATTTGGCAATCATTTTTACAATGAAAATTAATAACAATTTCTACAACCCTAGGGTCTGTTGAAGCTATCCCCACAGACAAATATTCACGCCCGCTACAGATCCGGGGCAACTGTCTTATCAGACACCCGTCCAGTGTCCAGAGGGGTTCAAGTGTTTGAAACAAACCAAACAGTGTGGCCGGTGACACAACCTATTCGAAAACTTGAGGCTTTGGTGAGTCAAAATGTATTTGCTGAACAATGGCCAAGATATTCATCTCGCAAAGACGTTAAAATACTAACATACTGATTGAAGACTAAAATAATGTATGATGTTATTAAATAATTATGTGTGTATATATTTTCTTGATCGTAGATACAATGTGCAGGAGAGGCTACATACACTGAAGATCAACCACTGCATCCTGATGAGGTATTTTGTGCGTTTGCACTAAGCACAGTCGCGAGAGGGGATATTGTATCAATTGATGCTAGTGAAGCTTTGGTAAGTGGACGAAAAGATACAACAATACTTTGAATAAACCATTAAATATAACCGAATTTACGTCAAATACTTTCTTTTAGGCCTATCCAGGTGTCATAGCTTTCTACACAGCCAAAGACATACCCGGAATAAACTCTTCTACACCTCCGGACTCCATCATATACACAACCAACGAAGAAGTCTTAGCCAGTACTTCCGTCAAATATTTCAACCAAGCAATCGGTATAGTTGTAGCTAAAACCCGTTACATTGCTGACAGAGCAGCTAAATTGGTAAAAGCTATATACACAAATATCAGAGAACCAGTATTGGAATTAAAAGAGGTAATACGTGATACAAGCAGAACGACAACATTTATTGCAGTGGATGCGACAGACAGAGGAACAGATGTAGCTAGAGTTATAAATGGGATGAATTCGATTAAAGGACAGTACACTTTTATGATGGAGACCCTGACAACCGTCGTGAGGCCGTCTGATGAGGGACTGGATGTATACTGTGCAACGCAATGGATGGAAGGTGCACAATTGATGATTTCGAGGGCTTTGGCTATGGATCAGAATCGGTTAGTATTATAATCATACGTCATTTGAATAGACTGTATGGTTGTTAGGGTAGTGCTTTTTGATAAGCATATTCATAATAGGTGCAGTATCATAGACGGTGGATTTGGTTCGAAAGAGTCACCGCGGCCCTGGAACGCAAAGGGCACTAGGAGGAGCACGGATGGGTTTTAGTCAGTAAGAGTCTGACACTTCCTCCCGCTCCACCCAGAGCGGAAGAGGTCCTTTCATGATTACCAATCCATAAAAAATCATAGACAGGTAACTCTAAAATTTAGGAAAATCGGTACAAAAACAAACGTATTTATGTTTTCAGAATTGATGTGCACATCCGGCTTGTGGGTGGTGGATACGGTATCAAGCTATCTCGCTGTATTCCGGGTGCGATTGCAGCCTCATTGGTAGTACAGAAACTGAACATACCTTGCCGTATTGTTCAATCGTTGACTACTAATACAAGAGTCATAGGCAAGAGACTGCCTTGCATTACGGAGTTTGAGGTAAAATTTTGGTCAAAGATTGAATAAAATTTTCTTGTTCAATCTTTATCATAAAATATGTGTTGCCATAGCCATTTTGCATGGCATTACTTTGCCATGATATACATATACCCATTATTTTTGTAACCAAAATAAACACATTCAATGAAAATGCGGTTTTGTTACTTAATACGTGTTGTTTTCAGGCTGGCGTGAACAATTCTGGAACGATTCAGTATATAAATTATAACATCTATCAAGACGCTGGGTACATGGTTAATGGTCGGATAATCAATCTGCTGGGCATCGGTCAATATAACAACGCTTACAACAGATCTCGTTGGAATTATAAGAGTTCAGATTCTGTAACTGATACTGCTAAGAATACTTGGGTGAGAGCACCAGGTAAGTCCATCGTCACCGGTGACAATTTATATTTTTAGCATGTCGACATGAGAAATAATAAAAAATAATTACTATACTATGAGCAGAAATAACAAATATTATTGGTCATTAATCTGATCATAACAGATATCTTTAATTTGTTTCCGACAGGCACATTAGAACACGTAGCAATGGCAGAACTTGTAATGGAACAGACTTCATATGTGATGGATCTCGATCCTATAGATGTCAGACTAGCCAACCTAGATGCAGCATACGCCAGTGAGATGAAAGAAATGCTCGATTATGTTATAATTAAATCAGATTACGTTAGAAGACGAGAGTATGTCAATAAGTTTAATTCTGAAAACAGATGGAAGAAACGAGGGCTGAGATTCTCATTTCTAAGATGGACTCCCATTGGAGGATTGAATTTCTACGTAAATATGTCAGTGTACCGTGGAGATGGCTCCATAGCTATTACACACGGAGGGATAGAAATGGGGCAAGGAATAAACACAAAAGCTGCTCAAGTTGCTGCTTATATGCTAAAGATTCCTATTGATAAAATTGTAGTTAAAGGAAACAATACGGTGGTAGCTCCGAATACCTCAATATCTGGAGGAAGCATTGTAAATCAGGATGTAATTGTAGGAGTTCGAAGAGCTTGTCAACAACTCTTGGATAGATTGAGACCAATCAGGGAACAAATGGATGATCCTACTTGGGAGGAGTTGATAACAAAAGCTTATAATGATAATGTGGACTTGCAAGCTCATGGGTTCACAAGGACTGATGAGGAATATAATTTTGTTGTTTACGGAGTTACTTTAGCTGAAGTAGAACTAGATGTGTTGACTGGACAGTTTAATTTGTTGAGAGTAGACCTTTGTGAAGATGTTGGACAAAGTGTTAGTCCTGAAATTGATATTGGTCAGGTTAGTACAGTAGATACTTGTGAGAAACATGTAACAGAATAAACTCAATTCCTGAATAAAGGCAATTTATGGTACTCATCATTATGAACAACTTTTACAATGGGACCAACACCGAAATTGCGAAAAAAACAGCTGTTCAGTTACATTTTTCGAGTTTTGTGCACATAAATGTATGAGGCAGTCGTTTATTTTTCGCGATTCCAGTGTTGTTTCCGAGTACAGTGGTCCCTTTTTAGGACTTGCGTTCAGTCTATTACACGTTGTAAAATAATTTAAATCCAATATTATAATGTGATCAAAGCAAGCGTTAAGTAAGTAATACATATAATAGGTACTGTCTTCTCTTAATTCATTGTAACAAAAGTTAGTCGGAATGAATGTGAAATCAAGTTCATTTGCATTTTATGCCCGGTCTAGGCGCCCCGAGGGTATTCCGGGCACATACGAACCCGCAAGGAAGAACCGCCTTATAACTTGTTACAACAGCAGTATTTACATTCATTAAATTCCAGAGAGCCGTTCTAGTATTATTTGATTTTGGCGTAAAATATTCTTATATATAATTATTTTTTTTTTCATTCAAATTCAATTCATTGCAATATGCCAATGTGTTTAAAAGAAAAGTAGGTATTTATGAATAAACGTCAACATAAATGTGCATGTGCTTTGTAATGAAAATATATGGAACCAGGTTACAAACGATTTCTTAAAAATATATTTACTATATATACATATATTTTATGTAATAAAGCTGAAGAGTTTGTTTGTTTATTTGAATGCGCTAATCTCTGGAACTACCAGTCGGATTTGGAAGATTATTTTTGTATATAATATGATGGCCACATGCGAGGAAGGCTGTATAGGCTATACGGGAACGCGGAAAAACTTGATGCGCGTACGATTGCGGGCAAGAGGTAGTACATAATATTAAGTGAACAATTGTAACAAGTTGTGCTTAACATAAAATAAAGATATATAAAAGTATTATATGCACCCACAGGTGGAAGGAGCCTTTGTCATGGGCCTTGGCTACTGGACGAGTGAGAATCTGGTCTACGCTCCAACGGGTGAACTCCTTTCCGACCGGACCTGGAACTACCATGTGCCCTTAGCCCGAGACATTCCTCAGGACTGGAGAGTATACTTTAGAAAGAATTCATTTAGTGCTGATACTATTCTTGGAACTAAGTGTAAGTTTGAGTATGAAATTGTAATTTTAACTCTTTAGGATTTACAGCTCATTTATACTATAGCTTTGCATGCCACGTCACTCGCCTTAATTTAGATTATTGCAAAAAAAGTAATCTATAACCGTCGGTAACCAAGGTTACCGCCATAGCTCGAAGGATCGCTAAACTGAAGTAGCAGTGGGCAGGACACATTGCTCGCAGAGCAGATGGTCGATGGGGCTGATAATTTCTGAAGTGGTGATCGCGTACCGGAAGACGCAGCGTTGGCGCGGCCTCTCACAAGGTGGACCGATGACCTGGTGAGGGTCGCGGGTAGCCGATGGTTACGAGACGCACAGGACCGGTTGTTGTGGCGACACGCGCGGGGAAGCTTATGTCCAGCAGCGGAAGTCTTTCGGCTGATATGATGATGGTGATGATGGTGAACCGTCGCCAAGGTTCCTGCTACTACTTATTCAATATCACGCTTATAGTAAGGATTTAAGACCTTTGCATATTAACATATTTTATAGATTATTTAATAGCTATAGCAATTCGATGACGTCTACCACATGTTTTCCTGCCGTTTTTGATCTGTCTCTTATTTTAGCTGGTGTAAAAGTTTATTCGTCTTTCACAGGTGTAGGAGAGCCTCCAATATGTATGGCAGTGGCCGTGCCCTTCGCATTGAGGGAAGCTATCACTGCAGCTAGGCTGGAGTCAGGCATCCCTAAAACACAGTGGTACCAAGAAGGTAAGAAGAGAATTAGAACAAAAGAATAGGGTAGATGACTAAAAAAATCTAATTAGTCCGTCAGATAGATTTACAAAAAATATTGGAGACTTATTTTTTCTTTTAAAACGATTTAATGCGTTGAAAACTCGTATGACGTCACTTGTAAGTACACTTTCTACGTACACGTGACGTCACAGCCCCCCACTCCTGATCTTTGATGCGTTTTATCTTCGTCTTTTTTATTGATTTGATAAAACAAAAAATACGTGTCCAATATTTTTCGATAATCTTACTGAGACGGACTAAATAGAATCAATAGGTTATAATAAATAGAAGGAATAGGTTGCTTCTAGGCAAGCGTGCTCCATCTTCGACCACATCGTCGCTTACCATCAGGTGAGATAGTGGTCAAGCGCGTGCCTATCAATAATAATAAAAAAAAAAAAAAAAACATTATTTTTTGACCAGGAATCATCCCTATTGCCTTATTTTATTGGACATCCATCCTTCTTCATCTTAACTTTTTTTAATGTTTACAGATGGGCCCTATACCGTAGAAAGGAATGCTCTGCTTTGCTCCACGAATACTGCAGATTTCAAATTTAATTAGACATAAACATTACTTACTTTTTTAGTGCCTAGTTGGGTCATGGTGGCTTTTTGGTATAGTTCTCCTGTCTACATATATATTATTGCATCTTGGAAAATTTGACGAGCTTTCTTATGACATTACCTTCTATGCATTTAATGTTGTGAAAATTCTTGTACTTTTTTTCAATAAACTGTGTTTGGTTTTGATTTAGTTTAGCATTTTATTTTGAGCTAATGAAAATATTTTCTTCAATTTTAATATATTTTAGCTGTTCACTAAACTCTGACTACAGCGTCATTACTAAGATGGCACCGAATGACATCCTTCAGGGGAAAAGCCCAATAATAATCAGAAAGTATTGCGTCCTACCAAAAACCAATACACCCACATTAAAACCGTCCTTATTATTTTGATGAATTTGATTTGCGAAGGATCCGTCCAAGGCCGGCCTGGATTGGAATTTATTTGATTTTCATTCTCATTGAAAGAAAGTGAAATGAGTCGATGGTTAGTCCCGGCACGTTCCATCGACATCGAACTGGGGTACGACCAAGTAATACTATACTGTTATATACTTGATCTTGTTTTAAATTAGTTTCGTTGAGTTTAAGAGGATAAGACAGGTTACGCATGGATTTTGAATCTGCTTTTGTGGCATTTGCTTTGCTAGGTTTTTATTTTGGCAGACTGCTTAGAGTACAACGTATGTTAGCTCATGACTAAATAATAACAGCCGCATGGGTCAATCTTCAAGGATAAACATCGCTTGCCGGGGTTGGTCTGTGGATGTGTCTTGGGATCTTAACTTAACGAGATTTCTCTGTGCCTCGGAAAGCACGTAAAGCCGCTGGTCCCGGCTGTCATTTGTAGATCCTTTACCAGTCGTTACGGATTGCCAGACGCCAGAAAACCTGACTCCAGTCTTGCCAAGAAGTACCGTGTTACCCAGTTAATGGGTTGTGGAGGTCTGGTAGGCAGCCGCTCCACGTAAAACACTGGTATTAAGCTGAATTCGGTTTGACTGGGAGCTGACCCCTATACGACGTGTAACAGAATAAACGCAATACCTCTAAGGGGTCATTGTACTCATCATTATGAACAACTTTAACTAAGGGATCAACCACGAAATCTCGAAAAAAAGTCAGCTGTTCAGTTCATTTTGTCGAGTTATATGCGCACAGAAATGTATAGGGCAGGTAATTTTTAATTTTTTTCGCGATTTCAGTGTTGGTTCTATAGTGAAAGTTGTTCATAATGATGAGTACAATGATCCCTTAAAAGGTATTGCGTTTATTCTGTTACACGTTGAATAATTGGGCAAAGACTAGGCAGATGACGATGTACAGTCAGCAACAAAAGTCGATTAACATTTACAATTTTTAAAACCTAATTATTAAGTACAATTTTAAAAGTAAAACGCAATGAATATAAAATTAAGATATAATAAACCCTTAGCTATTGCCTGAAATTCGGAAACCTAGTACATAATGTGTTTTTAGTGTCTGTTTAAATGATATAAAAAGTAACATTGTTAATCGACTTTTGTTGTTAACCGTACGTTAGGGCGGTCTAACTAATAGAGAAATTAAACAAACGACTGTCCACCCACCACCACTATATATATACACCCTATCTCATATATTTACTTGGTTTGGCGGATACTTTTCTCGGTAGTCCTACTTCAAAATTGTATTAACACCATCCACTTCTCTAAGGTGACAAGTTGAAAATATTTCGCACGTTTATAATACTATCGTAATAAGTGAAAGATCAGAGCTTCAACCTACCCTTAAATAAGTTTGTAGGAGTAATTTGTCCAAACTTTACACATTTAGTGCCAATCTATTTTCATATTTCATAACAACTTTTGTTCAAATGGAGTTGTGTTTTCCGTCTCATAATATCAATTATACCCAGTTTCCTCAATAGGGGTGCAGTTTGCTAGTAGGTTTGTTTACAAACAGTCGAGACCGTCACGCACCGGTGACGTAAACAAAAGTTGGATAGTTTCCATGTAAAATAAGTGGGCTCGTGTCAAAATGTCAGTGCCAGGTCAGTAGGACAACGACACTTCTACTTTGAGGGATCTTTTTATGTTTCGCGGATTTAGGGCTACTGTTGTTTTACGCGGAACATCATTTAAGTAATAGGCTTAACGTAACCCTCCCCCGATGTTACGTGACTTGCTGAATTTTGACGGAATCGAAGCCTTAACATTTTCAGAAAAAGTGTTCTTGATTGAAATTATGTAGCACAGCATAAACATATGTAACCAGTTTAAGTTCCTGGCTGTAGGTCACAGGCCTCATCTCAGTAAGAGGGAGTGAAATAATGTGAGTAGAGCTGAGCCCACCCTTCAAAATAACATTATTTTTAACCTC
The DNA here is from genome assembly GCA_947386135.1 of Melanchra persicariae. Classification (NCBI taxonomy): domain Eukaryota; kingdom Metazoa; phylum Arthropoda; class Insecta; order Lepidoptera; family Noctuidae; genus Melanchra; species Melanchra persicariae. The sequence goes on along the minus strand of OX376659.1, from coordinate 19,840,985 downwards.
CTACATGAAAATTTCGTCCAAAGTACCATAGCAAGATTGAAATTAAGCTTGAGCATGATGATAGTGAATATCGATAAGAGATCACGGCAAACCGTTTCTAAAATTGTATAAACCTAAGGTAACAAAATGGTAAAGCTAACAGCCATTGTTATATGAACTATGAGCAAATATCCGTTAGTTAAGCTATGAATATATTTAAAAGATCGCATAAAACAAACAGCCCCATCAAAGTTTTATACCCCACGTATTAGGCGGTGTCCTCAGACTATCTTTTTGTGGGTAAAAGTAAAACTTTACTCGCGCTTACACTCGACTTGCACGCGACTCTAGCATTTATATTGGTGTAGTAAAAGCTCTTTTACTGTAAAAGCCACTTACCTTACTACCACAAGGTAAATTGAACTTTGTTTGAAAGCTGAAAGATTGAAATTTCTGTGTAAGTAGGTAAGTAACGTTGAGAGCATTATAATACGTTGTGTTAGCCGAGACTTTGTTTTAATTCAGTTGGTTAATCTGTTAAGAGATTTGATGATCGCACTTTTATTCCTTTCCTCTATCATCGCTTAATTATATTGATACGTTTCGTTCCTTTTGGGATGGTTTTAATATACATATGATAAAAATTTAATCTGTGTTGCTACGAATGAGATTATCGTGATATAAAGGTAAGAGCAAGGTTTCATACTAAGGTTGTTCACTGAGAAGCTGTTCCGATTAGAAAAAAAAACGGTTTCTCAAACATGCTTGGAAATTTGAGCAATATTTTGACAACTTTCTTCGAGACAAATCGAAATTGCTGTACTGGTTAAATACATGCGAGCAGAAAATCCAAAACTATCGTGGTTTAACGGCCGAATAAAATACATAGTAAACTCATAAATCTGTCGTGTAACTTAAAAACGGAACGATCTTTTACTCCAAAACATGGCAACCAAGGAGGTAATAATATTATTAAAGATTTTATTTAAATTTCGAACTGGCTTGCAAATAGAAAGCTGTTTAGTAATGAAAAACAAATTAACACTTTAACGCGGGAAAAAATATTGTTGATCGTCATTGATTTTGAAAAGTACTTTTTCAAATAATAAAAAACTTTTTCACAAAAAAAAACCGACTTCCAATAAAACACTACAAAGTACAAAATAACTTTAGTTTCGGTAGTCGGTGTTTGGTTGCTTCTTAGTTATTTTCACCGACTTCCGAAATGAAAGTTATTTTGTACTTAGTATTGTTTTTTTTAGAAGTAGGTTTTTTTGTGAAAAGTCACAGGAAAGCAAAAATACGCAATGTCGTATACTTACATGGATGATTTTTCCACATAATTATTTTCCCTGGATTTAAAAACCAAATTGCTTGACCGATTTTGATAAAATTTAAATGGATCTAAATCCAAATCTAAATCTAGAAGTATGTTCTTTCACATAAAACAAGATTTTTTTAAATGGGTTCATAAATGACGGAGACAACCACAAGAAAAAATTCAATCGAATTGAGAACCTCTTTCTTTTTTGGAAGTCGGTTAAAAAGTTCTGTCTAGGTACTACGTACTAGTTTTCATTTCCGCGCATTATTTGAGAAAAGTACAATAGAAGCCTTGGCCACAACTAGACAATGACGGACTTGCGTATTTACACGTTAGTCCATCAATGGCTCTCGCTGGCCGCTGCAGTAATGTACTATTTTATACTTTAGGTTTTTTTTGTCAGATACATGTAGGAGGAAGGTGACGCAAGATGATTGCGTATAGCGTTACAACTTCAAAGAAATACTTTAGCAGAACCTTTTCTTAATAATAGGAGTAATATCTAGGAGTAATATCTATTCGATAAAGATATGACCCATATTTAAAATTACCGGTAACCTTTATAATCTCAAAGCTGCCAAACTTCTCCTATCGCATTCCCACGTAGATCCTACTAATTAAAACAAATTATTCTCGTCACCGGCGACCCTAACCGACCGCGACCTTCCAGGTATAATATAATAATCAGATAATTTACAGTCAATCCGGTGACAATGTGGCGCTTCCGAGCCCGGCCGCGACGGAATAGTTGTGGTGACTGGTCTACGGCAGATATTTCAGTAATTCTGCTTGTTATTTCGCCTAATACCGGCTTGCTTCATTATTGTAGAACTAGCTTGTGGCAGTGGATTTGCCTGCGATAAAGTTGGAATATTGACTTCGGGGATAACTACCGTGGTTAAAGTATTTCATGTAAGTATAATATTTCGTGGTCTACTTGTTTCCTAAGTTTTACCAAAATCTCTTCATCCGTTGAGGCGTGATTAATTTACCAGACATCCAGACATTCATATTTAAAATGTTTCTTGTAGGCAGCTATTTTCCCTACTATCCTACAGTAGGGAAAATAGCTACCTATGAGTTTACCTATGTATCGTTGAATTTTTGATACCTAAGCAAATTAAACTTAGAAGATGTTACAGCGCAAAATTAAGTTATGAAAATAACTTACAAAATTATGGACAATCTATTATTTTTCTATCATTTAACATACGTACAAAAATGTATATTGAAATAAGTATCATTTATTTAAATTAAATTAAATGGCGTTATCTACGAGTCTATCTTTGGATTAAAAGTAATTAAGAAGTCTGTTGTTATTTTTGCCAACTTTGGCTTTAAAAAACTTCTTGAAACAAACTCAACTAAGTTAATGTTACAAAAAAACTTTTAAAACAACCGACTTCTTTTTTTTTGGAAGTCGCTTTTTTTGTGAAAAAGTTTTTTATTTTTCACTTTTTAGTGATAGTGGTGTTGTTAGGTGTGGGGGGGGGACACCTAACAACACCACTGGAAAGCCACAGGAAAGCAGTATAACATGCAATTTCGTATATGGATGGTTTTACCACATATTTATTTCAGCTATTTGTAGATATTTAAAAACCAAACTACTGAACCGATTTTGATAAAATTTCAATGGAACCAATCGACGAGTATTTTTCAAATCGGTTCATAAATGACTGAGATATGAGGTAACAAAAATAAAAAAAAATATGCACAACCGAATTGAGAACCTCCTCCTTTTTTTCCGGTTAAAATAGTTTTAATCAAAATGTTTGAACACTGCATATTTTGAGACAGCCAATTGTGGGACATGGCTAAATGGAGAATGGACGATTGCCCTTAGAATGTATAGACATGGTACCTAGCAATATGTAATGCTGAATAGCTGATTATTAGTATTTCGTTTAAAAAATGTTTCAGGAACTGTTTATATCTTTGCAATCCTGAAAATAAAATCATGTTACTCCTACGTCAATACGTATCGATAAAACTTCAAACAAACGGCATTGCTATGAATTTCTGCGTAGGCGTTTGAATGTATCTGCGATTTTATTGATAAATTGTATATTGATATAGCGAGCGACCCACCCCGATTTCGCACGGTGGAACTTACTTAAATAACCTACTTGAGTAAATATCTACAAAGGGGTAATTGCACCAAAAAGTACAAAAAAAGCACAAAAACATGATACAACTTCATTTCTGCAATCCGCGAAAATACGCTCCCGCTCGCGCGAAATATTAAACTCTTGTAAAACCTTACTACTTATCCAAATGAGTTGTCATTTAAATAAGTAGTAAGGCTTTACGAGAGTTTAATATTTCGCGCGAGCGGGAGCGTATTTTCGCGAAAACTGCTAAATTGTCTGTGAAAACTGTCTTTATTTCAACAAATAAAGACAGTTTTCACAGACAATTTAAATAATGGTTAAACATATTTGAAAAGATAAGGATTAATATTAACTGACCCAAACAAACTAAAGATTATTGAATTTGAGGTAAGTAAACAATTCTGCAGTAGGTATGTACTTTATCAAATATTACTCACGTTTTAAGCTGCACACGCAAGAGAAGCCCTCAGGATTTTTCTGATTTGATTTACATTCAATAATACCTACACGAATGTACACCTAAACTTTCCGGAAGAACCAATCTACCTCATAAGCAGTGACAACCCCATCAAAATCTCTTTCTACATTCGTACGCGCCAGGGGGACTTAGTTACCTAGTATGTGTTGATTGATAAATCCAGCCTTAACAAGATAACGAACGCACTGAGTAACCAAGGAAATAAAAGATTACCTACATATTGAAATAAAACAGCAAAAATACGATTTATTTATTTATTCAATATTCTGTATGTCTTACAAGAACATTATCAAAAAATGGAGCTGATAATGTGTTCTGGTGTATCGCCCATCCTCAGATACCAGCACTGTCATGACTAGGAGTGTGACGAAAATATTAGTATTAGTTAAGAGATTAGTAATATTCTATGGATTCTCGTATTAATAATTAGACGATCTGATATATGCTTGTAGGCGACATTAATATCGCCACAAAAAATCAACGTAGCAGAATCAACAATTGAGACTCGCAGCGCCATCTATCCCGACAGCTGCGAACTAAATCCTAAATCGCGATAACAGAGTTTACCGTTCGATAAAAACATATACAAAGCCCGAATATCATCTTTCGGGCAGTTGCCCACCGGACAACCAACAACCGTCCGGTCGGAGGATCCTCCCTTTCCAACGGAGGTACGTGGGACTTTACTCTCTGTTCCGCTACCTCCGAACTGGTGACCCTCGACGTTGAACGTCAGCGCAGCATTCGTGCTGCTACTCCATCATGACATCATCATCATTACTTCTCCTCATTGTGACCTCAAGCTCTCGAGCAGCGAGTCATACAGCCAGCCAGAACCATCGGCTTCTACGGGTATCCTGACCACCAGCATGCAGCGGACGCGCATTCCTGGTCAGCATCCTCAGCCTCTATCATCAACCTCATCAGCGACCTTGGCAAGCACACTGCACCTTCGGCCAGTCACATGAAGAGCCTTGAAGAACCTTTCCTGGTACACCAGCAGTCACGCCAACAACAGACAGTTCCGACTCATCAAGAACTCTGCGACTTCCAGTTCCGACTCACTGGAACCAACCTTCCACTGGCCTGGCAAACATCTCAAGATATGGACGAATCATCCACTATCGACCTCCGGTCTCCGGAGGGGGGTGATGTAGGTGACATTTATACCGCCACAAAAAATCAACGCAGCAGAATCAACAAATGAGACTCGCAGCGCCATCTATCTCGACAGCTTCGGACTAATTGGACAAAATCCTAAATCGCGATATCAGAGTTTACCGTGCGATTAGAAAATATGCAAAGCCCGATTATCAACAGTTGGGCAGTTGCCCACCAAACACAAACAACCGTCTGGTCGGAGATCCTTCCTTTAAAACGGAGGTATGTGAGAGTTAACTCTCTGTTCCGCTACCTCCAAATGCTAATATACATTCACATAATCCACAGATTACTAACATGTACACAATCTTTATCATAATGTGAGATTCCATTCACTTGGCACAGATCCGCGGGATCGGATTCACTCAATCACTCTGACATGTAGTCGTGTAGTTCTTTCCGACGAACTGATGATATATGCTAATATTTAATATTCACATAATCTACAAACTACTAAGATGTACTATAATCTTTAACATAATTTGAGAATCCATTCACTTGGCACGGATCTTCTTGGATCGGATTCGTGAAGTGATACGTATTATTAGGTTTTAGTTAAATATCACTGATCCTCATATATTAGTTAGGATATTGTAATTATTCTAGACTTATATATTCGTATTAGCTAATACTGATAAATATCGATATTAACCCATCTTTAGTCATGACACTCATGACAGATAACTGACGTTGGTTTTTGTTATAATAAGAGATGGGATTGAACTTCAAGTGTAACAGAATCGATAAAATAATCGTATGGTTTGTAAAAAAATGAATTTGTTTTGACGAACATTATTCAGTTAATATTTTTCGTTACAAAATACATAGGTAGTAAGAATAAACGAAGAAGCACATTCCGAAGCTTTCATCTATTTTTATTTGATTTCGATTAGAATAACATGGAATCGAGTGAAGTTGATTGTCACTTAAAACAACCCTGATTTCCGAATCAAAACTCATTTAACAAACAATAAAACAGAACACCGAATTGAATGCCATAATTCCCGCCAAAATCTCTGATTGCCACTTCTTAGTTCCGAAGATGTTTCCAATCATTTTTAGACATAATTATGACTATTCAAAAAATCCGCCGACCGCCTACTATGTCACTATTTTTCTCGCTAGCTGCCACCAAATGTCCTTTTCTAGAGTATTTTGTCATATCAGTGGCGCAAAACTAGCACAAAAAAGCAGAATGTTCTAAACATCCTTTCGCCAGCGGCAAAAAATCGAACTAATGTTTTGCCTTATGTTTGAAGTATTTTTGACCACAAAAAAAACATAACCGTAGACAAATGAGGTCAAAACGAACAAGGTAGGTACTGAGGAAGTCATTATGACGGTCATCACTTGACAATGAATCGAGATAAAGCCTCACGAAGTGGTTTCGAAGATCATAAAATGCATGTTGTCGATACCAGCTTATGATCAACATCGAATCAAGTCTAGTGAAGTTAAGCCAAACATCATAATGTCCAATGATCCAAAACGATCCCAAATCGCCCGAAGTGCGACCTCTCGCGTCCGGCCCTGGTTAAATCCATGGATGGGTTTTAGTCAGTAAAAGTCTGACACTCCCTGCCGCTCCACCCAGAGCGGAAGGGATCATTTGATGATGTCCCATCCTTAAAAAAAAAAGTCGCCCGAAGTGTTAGTATTGTTTATCCAGCCATAATTAGGTAGTTTCAGAAAATAAATCGATTTGATAACTGTTTTCAAAAATCGATTTAAGTACAGTTTCTATTTGACATTCTGGAAAAGCGACATGACCCCTCCCTAGCTTTCCCTTTGATCTTATGTTGTCAAACAAAACAAGCTTAGAAAACAATTCAGATACTTTTTTTATGTCTTACAGTTCATTAAAGTTCTATAAAATTATTAAAAACTAAATAATTCACGAAAAAATATTTCAATATTTCGAGTTAATGTAAGATTCTTATACATCCTTAGGGCAGTCATTTAGCCATGTCCTTTCAATATAACCACCTCACACTAAAACCAACCTCTTTCCACGGAGTTTAAATAACCTGAGTATTTCAGAACCTTATTAAGTTGGAGCCTGCACTAAATAAATAGCAGCCAGCTCGCTTAGCTCTCTGCTCACTGAGTCGGCGATACGCTTCATGAGTCCGCCTTAATTGTTGGAGAATGAACAGGACATTAATGAGTTTAACATGATATTAAGAAGGAGATGCCTCATTAGGGTAGTGAGATTGGCTGTAAATGTAATGTCATTTATTATATGAACGACAAAATTTTATAGAAGTCTTTTCCCCAAAAAGCATGCTCATCACGGTCACCACTTTTAGCTGGTGATTTCCAATTGGAAAACAGGATTAGTTGTTGTTTGAACACTCTCACATGTGATGATAATTGAAATAAATGCTTGAAGCATGAAATTTTTTCTTCGTTTCAATTTCATGAAATGATTTGGAAATAGTGAACTGTACATTTTTTCTCAGAAACAGCGATACGTTATATAAGTTGGCTCTAATTGCTGTAAAATGAACAGGACAGAATGAGTAGAACATGTTATTTAGAAGAGGATGCCTCATTAATTAGAGTGGTTGTTGTGATATTGGCTGTTAATGTACACAGTTTGAACGACGCAATTCAGAAGACAGTCCCCTAAAAACAATCGTTTGTCAATTAATTGTTGCAGAATGAACAGGACATAATTAGTAGAACATGTTATTAAGAAGGAGACGCTTCATTAGAGTAGCAATTGTGGAATTGGCTGTTGAATATAAGCTTAAGCATTTGCTGCAGGGTTAAATATTGATTGTTGTTAAGAAAATAATATAAAAATAGTTGGGAAACTCTTAGCAGATTGTCGGCATTAACATTTGCAAACCACCTCATCTGCCTTTTCCCAACTATATTGGGGTCGGCTCTCAGTTAAACCAGTTTCAGCTGAATACCTATATTTACGTGGAGCGGCTGCCTACCAGACCTCCACGACCCGTTCACTGGTTAACACGATACGTCTTAGCAAGACTGCTGTCAGATTTGCTGTCTTCTGACAATCCATTACGACTGCCAAAGATCTACAAATGACAGCCGGACCAATGGTTTAACGTACTTTCCAAGGCACGAATGAATCTCGATATGTTAAAATGGTCACCCATCCATAGACCGACCTCTGCAAGCGTTGCTTAAAAGTCAAAGTCAAAACGTTTATTTCAATTAGGCCATTAAACGGCACTTTTGAACGTCATCATTTACATTAAAAATAATACAAAGTGACTCTACTGTCCGTTCGAAAGGGTAGATTCTTATGGAGAAGAACGGACAAGAAACTCCATAGTTACTCTTTTCAAATCAATGATTTACAATATTTTGAGTACCTTAACCTTGAAGATCGACCCGTGTGGCTGTTATTATTAAGCCACGAGCTCCATATACAAACCTATTGCTCGATATTCCTATTTCAAGAATTGTTTGGTATAATCTACTGCCCGGTCATACACCTTGAAACCTGACCTACTATGAATATGAAATAAAAATACGTTATACCTACATCTACTACTAAGAGAGGTAACTCTTGAATATCATCCCTCTTTAAACCCTAAAACTTCATCCCTCTACTATACAGGCTGCGCACAGGTATGACCTCAACCCTATCCTGAATATTCATATTATGAAGGCTAAACAAATTCGGAATATTAATGCAATGGCCACTCTCGGACACGGCCTCATTAGCATTACTGTCAAATACTTTGCATTCGCTTTGGCAATACTGTTGAATACCCATGTTATATTTATATTCTAAGTAAGCGAGAGAAGTGTATGGAATAATATTTTGGAACTATTTTACCGCACTGAAAGGTTTCTGTCTGTACTGGGCCATAGGCCAACCTAACAAATGCATCAGCAGAATTTGCCTATGATGTTCTTTTTAGGGTTCCGTACCCAAAGGGTAAAAACGGGACCCTATTACTAAGACTTCGCTGTCCGTCCGTCCGTCCGCCTGTCTGTCAACAGGCTGTTGACAGACGGACATGAACCGTAATAGTTAGACAGTTGAAATTTTCACAGATGATGTATTTCTATTGCCGCTATAACAACAAATAATAAAAACAGATTAAAATAAATATTTAGGGGTTCCCGTACAACAAACGTGATTTATTTTTGTGCTCGTTTTTTATAGATAATGGTACGGAACCCTTTGTGCGCGAGTCCTACTCGCACTCAGAGATAAGCGCGTTTAAACAAATAAACAAACAAACTCTTCAGCTAATAACTCTTCAGAATATAATTTGACATAAAACAAGAATTTTTCAAATCGGTTCATAAATGACGGAGATATGAGGTCACAAACACCTCCTCGTAATACAATTTGTTTGCTGATGTTCGCTAATACAAATTATTAGTTACGACATTTTATATTCACGATTCATAAATAAAATGAGTAGACTGTTTTATCTGCATGGATGAACTCAACAGCCTGCAAAGAGCACAAGTATTTGAATAAATGTTGCCATCAAACTTTATATTTACTTTAAGTGTTGCCAGCTCAAAGTTATTTCATAAATGAAATAAATACGGGTCGGGTACTCGGATCTCAAACTTGAGCGGTAATAAAAATGGAGGATGAAGTTCCTTAGTTCCTACAAAAGCGTATCTTTTTATTTTATTATGTTGTACAATATGGCTTTGTGTTGATTGATAGATTCAATTGTATTTGTAGATATTTTTTGTGCGATTCATTTTGGTCAGCTATCTCAAGAAATGTTTGCATTGTACGAGTCATGAATTCTTCCACATAAAATATTAAAATTGGTAAATGGGAACTTTGTATAGGTACATATTCTATTAATAGGACGTTTCCAGTAAAATTACACACATAACTTCATATTAATATATTTCTTCATGTGTGTAGATACTAAATATTCTCGCAAAAGTAGCTACTCAAAACTATTGTAATAAGAACTATCATCTCTCATATCGTTGCAGTGGCCTACTTAGCTAAAAAATCCCTGAGTTTTTAGTCCACTCACGCTATTCTACCTAAAACTTAATTTAAATTCTACTCCTTCTAAAACACGAGTACTCTAAACTCATTATGAGGCATATTTTCTCTTCATTATTTCGTGTGTCGCACGACATTTTTCCGCCACGCCCCGACGTGAATAAAATTCATATTAATTATGACAGTTAATTGAGTTCATAGTTTGTTTGCGCGGACTAATTAACTGGTGTGACAATTTTGTATTTATTTAAATATCACGGTGATATTTTAAGTTTCAACAATTTTTTTTAGTCTGGAATTTTACTAATGCTAGTTAAGTGTGAAGTGAGTTCTACATTTTTTAGGGTTCCGTACCCAAAGGGTAAAAACGGGACCCTGTCTGTCACCAGGCTTTATCTAATGAACCCTGATAGCCAGACAGTGGAAGTTTTCACAGATGATGTATTTCTGTTGCCGCTATCACAACAAATACTAAAAACAAAATGAAATAAATATTTAAGTGGGGGTTCCATACAACAAACGTGATTTTTTGACGTCTTTTTTATAGATAACGGTACGGAATCCTTCGTGCGCGAGTCCGACTCGCACTTGGCCAGGTTTTTTCAGTTTGGCGTGTTTTTGAGAATAACAATCTCATGTTTTGGTGAAAAGATAAGTCACGCAGGTCTACTGGGATGGTATACCGAGCTCCAAAGAATTTCGAAGAAATAAATAATTTGTGTTCAGCTTTTTTCTATGATTGTCTTACTTAGTTATTATACACCAAGACTGTGGCTTCTGAAGTTACTATCTATGCCTGACAGTGATTTGAAAAAAAGAATACTACTAGTAGCGTATACTCACAGCACATTTTTAATTTTTTAATGCCTATATTCACATCATCTTCCTGCCCAGACCCAAATTTTGTTTTAGGTCGCCGTCTTCTTTTCCATAACGATCATCTCCGAAGTCTGACTGACTGGAACGGGGGTTCCAGTCATTATCCATCTTTGTCACAATCCATTCATCGTTTCTTCTATTTTCCCCTTCTCGTAAAGGCATACAGATTCATACTCAAAACCTGGGATTACGTTTGTTTTCTCCTATACCATGGCAAGTTTGAATACCCATAAAAATGTCCCTACATAACCGTAAAGAGCGCAAACATAAAACCCACATCTTTAATTCCAAAACCATACGTTAACAAAAGATATTCAAAGGCCACAACCGTGGGATAACATTGTTTCAAACAAGCTGTATCATTGTTTGCACCCCTCAGGTGGGAATACACCCCTCTGGCTGGTAACAAGCAGCGTTTTTCCGCACGTTGGCTATGCTAATCTGTCTTTGTGCCCAAAGCGTGGTGATAACGCTTTACGTCGTACATTATGACGGTGGTACTGAAGAGGGGGGATACTGCACTTTAAAATGAGGAGTGATAATATTTTTTCGAAGTTTTGCTGTTTTTTGGGAAATATAGTAGGTAGCTTAGATTTATTATTTCTTCACCAGTGTGTGTCAGAAATGATCCCAAGGGAACTACCTCCCGGGATAAAAAGTACACACTCCTCTGGTTGTTTACAAGCAGCGTTTTTCCGCGCGTTTGCAATGCTAATCTTTGTGCCTTTAACTAACACTTTGCGTCGTACATTATGACGATGGTACTAAAGAGGGGGGATACTGCACTTTAAAATGAGGGGTGATAATATTTTTTCGAAGTTTTGCTGTTTTTTTGGGAAGTAAGGTAGTAGGTAGCTTAGATTTATTATAAACTAGCCTTTGATAGCGGCTTCACCAGTGTGAGTGTCGGAAATGATCCCACGGGAACTACCTCCCGGGATAAAAAGTACACACTCCTCTGGCTGTTTACAAGCAGCGTTTTTCCGCGCGTTTGCAATGCTAATCTTTGTGCCCTTAACTAACACTTTGCGTCGTACATTATGACGATGGTACTAAAGAGAGGGATACTGCACTTTAAAATGAGGGGTGATAATATTTTTTCGAAGTTTTGCTGTTTTTTTGGGAAGTAAGGTAGTAGGTAGCTTAGATTTATTATAAACTAGCCTTTGATAGCGGCTTCACCAGTGTGAGTGTCGGAAATGATCCCAAGGGAACTACCTCCCGGGATAAAAAGTACACACTCCTCTGGCTGTTTACAAGCGACGTTTTTCCGCGCGTTTGCAATGCTAATCTTTGTGCCTTTAACTAACACTTTGCGTCGTACATTATGACGATGGTACCGAAAAGGGGAGACACTGTACTTTTAAACAACCTCATTTTTTTATTTATTTCACTTTTAATTATTTTTTGAAGAGTTGCTCTTTACTTTATTTTGGGAGTTAGTAGCTTAGATTTATTCAAATTCAAATTCAAATTCAAATTTTCAAATTCAAATTCAAATTATTTATTTCAAATAAACCATTCACAGGCACTTTTGAATTATCAAGGTCGGTCAGTCAAAAAGATGAAGCTATTTGCACGTTCCAAAGCGTAGATCTCTATGGAGAAGAACGTGCAAGAAACTCCACGGACACTCTTTTAAATTATTTTTCTTTACAATTTTATGGTTACATCATTCCTGTTGAAATTATACAAACATATATGTGAGAACGATGTAAAAAGAAATGCACGTTAAAGTATCCGGAGTAAAAAATAAAAATCAACAACAAATTAAAATAACAAATCATTAAAATAAACCGTGGCAGCCGAGAGATGACCAGTCCAAACTGACGGCGTCCGTTCACGAACATGACGCATGCGCTAGCACCATTCGGCTCAACCATATTTAAGGGAGCCAAATGACCCAACACATGCGCCACCATCAGGTAGACTTTTGAGTGAGCATGACACTCCCAACCGCCAGGGCAGTCAAGTCAATTAAAAAATAAATAAAAGTAGTATAAGGTTCACAGTACTCACACATGTGCCGTTAATTAATGAATTTATACAATGCTAATTACATTGAGTCTATACAATGAAAATGTAATGTTTTACAGTCTTCAACGGGTCCAACAATATTTATAAATGCCAAAAGATTAGTTTGTGCGGCCTAGTAACTGTGGAGCTGGACCGGCATTGAGCCAAGCATTATTATCTTCAATATAATCCCCCAACTTATAATATGCTTTCTTGCATAGTGTGCGTTTGATACAAGATTTAAACTTTGTTTCATTCAGTTCTAATATATTAGGAGGTATTTTATTATAACATTTTAAACAGTACCCCATGAAAGATGAGGCTACTTTAGCTAGTCTGAAACTTGGTTGAACTAGTTGATCCCTATTTCTAGTAATATAATTATGTCTGTCGCCTCGTCTACTAAAAAGATGGAGATTCTTTCTAACGTACATAATGTTTTCATATATATATTGACAGGGTACCGTCATGATGTTAATATCCTTAAACAGTTCCCTTAGAGAATCACGTCGGCGGAGATTGTATATCGCTCTTATAGCTCTTTTCTGCAGAATAAAAATAGACTCGATGTCTGCAGCCCGTCCCCATAGTAAAATACCATAAGACATGATACTATGAAAGTAACTAAAATATACTAATCTCGCGGTATCAACATCCGTAAATTGGCGGATTTTTCTAACAGCATATGCCGCTGAACTTAGCCGTCCTGCAAGAGATGTTAAATGAGGACCCCATTGTAGCCTAGAGTCAACCGTAATCCCCAGGAAAACTGTTCTATCGACGAATTCCAGTTTCTCCTTGTTCAACACTATGTCACAATCACTACTTTTGACATTTGGTAAGGAAAATCTTATGCACTTAGTTTTTTTCCCATTTAAAACTAAATTATTAGCAGTGAACCAATTTTGGACCTGCAGAAGGGCGTTATTTACTTCCTCAAGATTATTACTACGTCTGTTTATCTTAAAAATCAAAGAAGTATCGTCGGCAAACAAGACCATGTTTAGTTGGTTTTGCAATAAATGGGGTAAATCATTGATATAAACTAGAAATAAGAAAGGACCTAAAATCGATCCCTGCGGGACGCCCATTTTCACGTTTAATCCCGACGAATTAACACCGTTTATTTGGACTAATTGCTGTCTATCATTCAAATAAGATTTTACTAAGTTTAACGCTGTTTTGCCTAGTCCGTAATGCTCGAGCTTCATGAGTAATGTTTCGTGATTTACACAATCAAACGCCTTAGATAGGTCGCAGAAGATGCCTATGGCGTCTTGCGCCTCTTCCCACGCATTAAAGATATGTTTTAGTAAGGTGACACCGGCGTCAGTTGTACAACGTCCTTTGGTAAAACCATACTGTTTATCGTGTAAGATGTTATTTGTGTTAAAATGATTAAGCATTTGATTAAGCATTACCTTTTCGAATACCTTGCTAAATACTGGCAATACGGACACCGGTCTATAGTTATTTCTGTCTTTACTGTCCCCGGATTTAAAAAGTGGTATAACTTTACTGTATTTCATCAGATCCGGAAATACTCCTTGATCCACACATAAATTAAATATTAAAGCTAAATACGGCGCTATAGTCTCAATAATTGAGGTACATACTTTGATAGACAATCCCCACAGGTCTTCTGTCAATTTAATCTTGATTTGTTTAAAAACCTTTAGTACTGTTATGGGGTTTATATGTTTAAACTCAAATTTAGTTGGGCAGGCTGACACGTTGGCCTGTAATAAATCAAAAGCCAGCAAAGGCGAGGAGTTTAAGGCTTCAGTTGTTTCAATAGGGATACTGGTAAAGAAATTTACAAATTCCTGAGCAACTTTCTTGTTATCGCTAATAAGACCATGAGGAGTCTCCAATGTGTAATCAGTATTATGTCTTTTGTTCCGCTTTGTTTCATTATTAATTATCTTCCAAACCGTCTTTATTTTATTTTCTGATGCTTTAACCTTATTGCTAATATATAAGGCCTTAGCTGCCTTACAAGAAATTTTATAAATTTTTGAGTAGGTAGCAACATATTTATTGAAAGTTTCAGTCATAATAAATGGCTTAAGGCCATACAGCTCATAAAGTCTATCCCTACTTATTCTCAGTCCTTTAGTCGCCCAGTCACTAAATAAAAACTTAGGGCAAATAGTTTTAGTTCTCTTTTTAAAAGTATTATTAAACTCAGTTTGGACTACTGAAAACAATTCTGTATACAAAATATTACCATTATTCATTGTGAAGTCCCGATCACTTAACTTGGTAATTAAAGTGTTGTTAAATTTATTTAAATTACCGGGTGTTATTGGTCTGGATTGTATTTGCACTTGTTGAATAGGTATATTGCACTCAAAAGATACCATTAGCCCGCTGTGATCTGAAGGGAGCTCATTTACAATGGCTTTTTCTAAATAGTTGCAGCAACAAAAAACATTATCTATACATGTAGCAGTAGCTGTAGTTATTCTAGTTGGTTCTATGAAAACATTTGACAAATTGAATGATTTAAAGAGATTTAATAATCTACTGCTATCTGAATTATTTTCTAAAATATTAATATTAAAGTCACCACAGATAATTACTAATTTATTACCAGTTGCAAGTTTTGCCAAGACATCTTCCATCACTGACTCAAATATAGAGTAGTTCAGATAATTAGGGGGTCTGTAAACGCACACTATGACATGCTTATCCAGCTCAACACAGGAGAGTTCAATGCTATGTTCAACTGACAGCTCAACTATGTCTCTACGAGTTTTAAATTTAATACAACTTTTGATTAAGATTAATGAACCCCCACGTAGCATTGATTTGCGGTTAAAACAACTTCCCACATTATAATTCTCATAATTAATGAGCATTTCAAAATCCTTTAGCCAATGCTCAGTAAAACAAATAATGTCAAACATTGTTTTTTCTAAAAATAATTCAATTTCGAGTTGTTTCGAAGGAAAACCTTGAATATTCTGATAAAATAATTTCAAGCATTTCAGCTTAGCTCCTTTATTATAATTAGCTGTGTGAGAGCTAGAAGATACCTGGTTGATCGTAGATGTGGCTAAACTGTTATTGATATCCTCTGTTGTCTTACAAATTAGTTTAAAGTTACATCCGGAGTGAGCCCTAAGAGTCCCATGCCATCACCAGGCAATGAGACACATGGAACCTCCTTCGTACAATTATTGTAAATATTTATAGCATCAGCGCTACAGTTATTTAGTGTGTCCACCTGAACATTAGTATTATTACTAATAATTGTGGTGCTAATTATAGAACGTGACTTCGACATACTACTTATGTCTGAGTTTATATTATATGCCAATAGCCTAGCTATATGGTGTCTAAATTTAATAGGTAGATACACTGTATTCCTAGTCGACTTTAATTTCTCAACAAAATTGTTGATATCCGCAAAAACAAGTTTGTCGCTATAATGACTCACTAAGAAATGTACATGCTTATTAAGCATATGATATAGACTCGAACTAATTTTGCATTGTATAATTTCATGCATTAACGGCACATGTGTGAGTACTGTGTACCTTCAAGTCAAACTATCATTTTTGGGTAAGACTTTAATGTGCCCTGGCTGTTGGGAGTGTCATGCTCACTCAAGTCTCTCTGATGGTGCAGTTTGTGTTTCATTCATCATTTGGCTCCGTCAGCTAGGACTGGTCATCTCTCAACTGCCACGGTTTGTTTTAATTTGTTAGTATTTTGAATTGTTCCTTTTTTGCTTTTGTCGTGCACGTCTTTTTACATCGTTCTCACATGTCTATGAATAATTTCAACAAGAACAATGTAACCACAACTTTGTAATAATTAATTGATTTAAAAGAGTGTCCATGGAGTTTCTTGTACGTTCTTCTCCATAGAGATCTACGCTTTGGAACGTGCAAATAGCTTCACCTCTTTGACTGACCGACCTTGACAATTCAAAAGTGCCTGTAAATGGTTTAATTGAAATAAATGCTTTGACTTTGACTTTGACTTTGACTTTGACTATGAATATAATTGTTTTGTTTACTTGACAATTTTTCAAAATATGGGAAAGCACACAATATAATTTTTTTACAATCTATCTTTAGCAACTCAGCGACACAGTCTGTTATATCATCTTTTTTAACATTTAAACTATTTCCTATAAACACAGTAATATTGGTATCTGGTTTATATACATTTCTAGTAACTAATTCCATTATATGCTTGTAGTTTGACCCAGGCATGCAATAATTCTGAGTAGAATAACTCAGGTTGTTATTTAATAATTTTGCTAAACCTCTTCCTATACTATCAGAGAACATAACTGAATGAAAACAATCATGACTATTATTAAATGGACTGCTAGCAATCTCAGGCTGGTCCATTTCAAACAAATTATGTGCAATACCAGTTGTCACACAGTCATGTGACAATCTCTCAGCCTGTGACGGGTCCTCCGTTGACTCAGGCTGGACAGTATCAAGGTTTGATACTGTCTGACATCTACACTGACACATCACCAACTCATTTGCAGCCAGTATGTGTTCTTTAATTTGGAATTGAGAGCTCACATATTTATTATACAAAGAACTAAGTGAGTCTTCAAGTACCTGAATTTCAGTTTGTAATCGATTTGTATCAATTTCATAGATTTTCTTGCTATCTTCTATTATAAACTAGCTTCTGCTAGTGGCTTCGTCTGTATGAATGTCGGAATTGTTCCCAAGGGAACATACTCCCAGTAAAAAAGTATGTAAGTATATAGGTATCTACTTTTGATGGTAACAAGCTTGTTTATTATATCAATGGTAACAAGCGTCGTTTTTCCGCGCGTTAGCTCTGCTAAGCTGTCTCTGTGCGCCCACGCGTGGTGCTAACGCTTTGCGTCGTACATTATGACGGTGGTACTACAAAGATGGGAATGTGCTCTTATGAATCTCTATCTAGTCTATTTCGTCTCACTGCTGGGCAGTGGCCTATCTCTAATTTTTCTACACGACTTTGTCCTTTGCTATGTCGGTCGAGTCTTTTCGGTAGAAGTCGAGCTCGTACCGCCATCTTCGCCTTGGTCTGCCGCGATATCTTTCAGTATTTAACAGAAAACATTTGGCAATGGCAACAGCACCCTTACCCCACTTTTAAATGAGGGGTGCTAGTTATTTTTTTTAAGTTTTGGTAAGTCAGTAGTTAGATTATACGTCTATACACCGCTTATCTATAAAAATAGCTCCGTTTGGCGTAGAAGGAACTGTCAGCGGTTAGAAGAAAATTGACGTTTGGTACCTACTTGCTTTCGAAAATTTTAAAGATACAATTTCGCACATACGACATTATCGATTTAGCTCGTTTTTGTCACGAGGAAATCTAATTATATAACAGTTTAGGTTTAACTTACCTAATTAATTCAAAGTCAAAAGGCGTCCTTACAACACCTACATTGAAAGTAGAATTAATTTTGACCAGTTAGAACCATTAAGTAAGATATTAAAGAACTTAAAGTCCTGATGAAATAATGTTAAGGAGACAAAGTTGGGTCTAAAGAACCGCTGAAACTTTCAACTTCAAGAGACTTAGGCATTGGAAGATTGTAAAGTATTGAAATAAAAGCAGTTGACTATAATCTTAATGACCATTTTTAAACTCGTAAATGTTAACTGTTAGGGCTGTATTGTGAAGTGTGTGTCACGTGTCCAGTCCGAAAAGGAGATGGTTTGTCTGAAATATACAGAGTCAAGGGTGTGGCGTGGTCGTAAAATTATTTTAAAAACTGCTTCTGCCATTAAGATGAATAACTTTCTTCAAGGAAGCCATAGTCAATTCCCAAACTAAAAAAATGTGACACCCGTATTAATTTTGATTAACTTTGTGTAGATTTTTTTTTTCACACCTTTCCTTTACACTCTGTCATCATAATAAAACAGCACCACAACCTGGGTATCAGACATTAAAAAACCACAATTCCTTATTACCAACATCACGAACAGCACAGTCGTAAAAACACAACTATTCGCGAGAACAGTCGCACACTTTTTCACGACCGCCGTAAAGCGTCCCCATCCGCTTCAAAAATGCAGGGCGCAATCTGCATAACAGATCAGATGACCTTTGTTTCTGTCATTTTTGAACGCTAATTGCCCGGTCCTGGCCAGTAATGCTATTGGGGGAATATATGAGTGGTTTAATGTGGAGGATCGTAAGTGAATGTGTGGGCTGAGCTTTGTTTCAGCTTTGAATGGAGGAAGATCTCATAGGTGAATAAGTCGGATACACTAGCTGCTGATCCTCGCAACTTCGTCTACGTCACATTTTTCATTAACGCTCCGCTACTTTTAGTCGTAGCGTGATGTTATATTGCCTATCGTCTTCCTCGATAAATGCGCTACCGAGCACTAAAATAATTTTTCAATTCGAACCAATAGTTAAACAAACAAAGATACTCTTCAGCTTTATGATATTAGTACCTATAGATCTAGTGTAAAGATATAGTGATCGGATGTGATCGGGTGTAATCGAATGTAATCGAATATAATCGGATGTATCCAATATAATCGGATAAATCGGATGTTATCGAATGTAATCGGATGTCAACGAATGTGATCGGATAAATCGGACAAATCAAATGTAATTGAATGTGATCGAATCGAATCGAATCGAATATAATTGGATGTTATCGGATGGAATCAAATTTAATCGAATATAATCGAATAAATCCAATGTAATCGGATAAATCGGATGTAAACGAATGTAATCAGATGTCATCGAATGTGATCGGATAAATTGGACAGATCGGATGTAATTGAATGTGATCTGATAAATTGGACAAATCAAATAATAGGTCTTTACCTATGAAATTGCCGTTTTGTATGAAAAAATTTAAACGAATTTTTTTCATGTATTTTTTATTTGTATTAATCGAAGTAATCACCCATGCAATCAATGCATCTTTGCCAACGCAGTGGCAGTTTATTGATGCCCTTCTTAAAGAAATCAGCTGGACGGGAGGCAACAAATTCTTCAAAGGCATTTTGTACTGCCTCTCAGGTATTGAATTTTTTTCCCGCCAAGAAGTTATCCAAATTCTGGAAAAGTAGTAGTCTGTAGGCACAAGGTCTGGTGAGTAGGGCGGATGACGGAGAGCTTCCAACCCCAGTTTTTGCACCTTGGAGACCGTCTGCTGTGCAGTATGAGGTCACGCGTTGTCGTGCAGGAGTAGCGGAGACGAGCGTGTGACCAATGCTGGTTGGAGATGTGCCAGCTTCTCCATCATTGTGTTCAGTTCTTCACAGTACACATCTGCAGTAATGCTCACTCCGTTTGGTAAGAAGCTGTGATGAATCACACCGGCGCTAGACACCAAACAGTGACCATCACTTTTCTAGGGGTAAGTTTTCGTTTAGGGCATTGTTTAGGTGCTGAACCAGGATCCAACCAACTTGCTGAGCGCTTGCAGTTGTCAAACAGAATCCATTTTTCATCGCAGGTAACAATGCGGTTCAAAATTCCTTCATTTGTGTGTCTGTTGAGCAGTGCAAGGCACTTCTCGACGCGTACTTCACGCTGGCGATCATTGAGTTCGTGGGGCACCCATTTGTCAAGCTTTTTTACCTTGCCAATTTGACGCAAATGGACCAATATTGTTTTGACGCTAACGTCGAAAGCTGCTGCTAATTCAGCCGTAGATTGTGTATCATCAGCTTCCACAATCACCTTTAATTCGTCATTGTCGACCAAAGTCTTCGGACGACCGCGAGGTTCATTTTTCAGGTCGAAATGTCCAGAACGGAAGCGAGCAAACCAATAACAGGTGGTGCGTTGGTTTGTAGTGTTAGCTCCGTAAACGTCGTTGATGTTGCGTGCCGCTTGTGCCGCGTTGCTGCCACGACGGTACTCATATTCCATAATTACTTGAATTTTTAATATAAATTCGATTACATCCAATTTTTAGGATAAATTGGATGTAATCGAATATAATTGGATGTGATCGAATGTGATCTGATAATCGGACGATTCAGATGTAATCGAATGTAATCGGATGTGATCGGGTGCAATCGAATTTAATCAAACATAATCGCATGTAATTGAATGTCATCGGATAATTGGGACAAATCGGATGACGTCGGATGTTATCGGAAGTCATCGAATGCGATTGGATAAATTGAATAAATCAGATGTAATCGAATTTAATCGGATGTGATCGGGAGTAATAGAATTTAATCAAATATTATCGGATGTAATAAAATGTAATGTGATCGGATAAATTGGTAAATCGGTCAAATCGGATGTACTCGGATGTGATCGGATTTCATTGAATGCAATCGAATGGAATCGAATATAATCGGATGTATCCAATATGATCGGATAAATCGAATATAATCGAATGTATCGAAAATCGTAAATGCGATCGAATGTTATCGGATAAATCGGAGAAATGAATGTAATCGGATGTCATCCAATGTAATCGAATATAATCGAATATAATCGGGTGTATCCAATATGATCAAATAAATTGGATAATTCGGTGAAATCGGATGTAATCGAATGTAATCTGATGTCATAGAATGTAATCGAATAAAATCGAATAAATCGGATAAATCGGATAAATCGGATAAATCGGATAAATCGGATGAATCGAATGGAATCGATTGGAATCGAATATAATCGGTTGTAATCGAATGTGATCGGATAAATCGGATAAATTACTTGCCGAGTATTTCAACAGATCTAAGATTAATGTGAGTTCATAGTAGGTACCTAAGTTGGTTAAATAAAACGGTACCACCGTTTTATTTAACCAACTTAGGTTGAAAACCTTATAACACTGCTCGATCCGGGATTCCAAATCCAGGACCTCAAATCTGTAGTAGAATGACGATTAGGCCTCGAGGGAAAACCTACTTATATGACAGTAAAAATACGGTTTAATATCTTCAGCCTTTACACGTAACCCTAGTAAACTTAACGTACCTACCTAAGTACGCGCTATAAAAAGAATATTTCGTAAAATATTTTTTAGTTTTTTATTCAAAGCTCGCTCTCTGCGTAACGTTTAATTTCGCACTATTTTGCATATTTATACGAATATTTCGCAGTGCGAAGTACCTATTTATATTTATGCGGGCGACGCGGCCAAAATCTTGTTATCATAAAAAAGTATAATTTTAAAAAGAATACGAGTAAAGCGTGCCTTGCTTATAGTTACAGAAATACAGAAAAAAAACGCGACCCCGCAGTAAAGTGGTTAAGTTGTTGGTAGTTTACAATACTTTTTATTCTTACTAAAAATCTTGATACCACGCTAAAATTTAGCGGTAAAAAATATTTTGAATATTCTAGGCATTCCACCTTCATGGGACTTATGTTCAGGTGAATCTTAGAAGAGTCGAGACTTTTAAGGACTGTAACTAATAATACTTATTGTATTTTTACGTGTTTGTGTTTTGCAAAACTTAAGTGATTCTGTATCAAGGCCACCAAAAAAAAACCAAAGTAGCAAAACATAAATCGCAACAAAAAAATACCGCAACGCCATCTATCCCGCCAGCTGCGAACTAGCTGAACGAAGTCCTGCATCGCGGTATCAGAGTTTTCCGAGCGATTTGAATATGTACAACAGCCCGAATGTCAACTATCAGGCAGTTGCCCACCGGACACAGTTCTGTTGACAACATTTTGAACGGATCGTTTTGTTGTCACTTTTAAATATGCGCCTGCCATTTTTAATTAACAACACGATTTTCATTGAATTCTAAACGAAAACTTATTGGGTAATCGTACGACCAAGAAGATGCTTATACCACTAAACTACGTTTGTGCATAGTAATTACTATCATCGTCAATTAACTACCGTGTGTTGATCATAGAATATGTCGAGCATCCAAAAAAATACTAGCCGTGTGCAAATTATTTATTTATGTCTGAAGCAAATTCAATGAACATGCATGAAGCCAAAACACTCAGAGAACAAATCAAGCTATGTCATACCACACCTTTGATGACGTACGTAAGTGAGAGACGTGCAATATTTATAGGAGTAGCTAAATTTCCGGTCCCGGGACACGGAGCGCGGACCGTTTCCGGGAATTTGTCCGGGACGGTTCAGGGCACAACACTTCGCTAACTTTCTCGTCTTTTCAGCAATAATCTTGGGATTGTTCTTTTGATTTTTATTTCTTAATAAGTTTAAGAATGAAAGCTATCTGAATGTGCTGGAATTAGATGCGTTGCAGATGGTAAAACTAGCGATGGACGTTCACTTAGTACTGAAACTGAGTTTTATTAAAGGTATTAAATGGAATAAAATTTTAATGATTCATAAACGACGCTGTTCTGCATATCTGGAGAATTTCTGCGTAAAACTTAGGGTATCGAACGACATATCCGCGTTTTTATAGTTCAGACTCAAACGCCTGACGTAAATTGTGAAAAAGGAGGATATGATATTATTCAGCACAATTTCGACTTGACGTCTTTTACAGGGTGTATCAAACAGATTAAGAATAATAGACTGCTTTCAACCAACCACCTATTCCCAATTGGATTTAAGCTTTTAAAATGCAAATTCAGCGAAACATTTATATTAAAACATGGTAAGATACATTCCCAAGCCCCATAAAATCCGATTCGTAAAAAAAAAAGGAAAATATTCAATCGCACCTCCCTTTGCATGTAATATACTGGAGGGTCAGTCCTCAGTAATTTAACGGCACTCTTCGTCGAACTGGTTTGTTTAGCCATCCCCAAGGAGCCTGTGGAACCTCCCTTAGGCTCAGTAATTGATAATGAAAAGGAAGAAGGTTGTGTGAAGAACCCCTCGGGGTACTAAATTTGCTGAGGAGCGCAATTTTTGTGGTTTTTGTTTCTGTAGTAGCGCGAAGGCGAATATGGGGCACCATATTAAAGTTGGCCCGGGTCCGATTCTAGTCCAAGAACATTCTCTTTCAGTAATAAAGGTGGCCACTGTAAAAATAGTTTTGCAAAACTGACTGATGAATGCATATCACACACCTCTAGGTGTAAGCTTATTTAAAAATTGAGATATTTGAGTCGAATTTCTTATCTCAATACCTACCGACCAATAAAACAGATTTAAAAATATCTCCACTACACGAAGCTAGACGGCAAAATTCACCAACGCGGGCTCAACTCAAAATAATAAACACTGTTAAAAGCAATAGGAAAATAAGTACAAAAGTCCATTTTTTTGCCCCAAAACATAGTTTTTAAAACAATAGTTTTTAAACTTAGTTTTGTGTTTTAACACAAGATTTAAAACGAGAAAAAAAAAGAGAACGTAATCAGTTTTTGTCTTCTCTGAAAAAAGTGCTTTTTCGAGTCAACCTGTTTATATCAAGGTGTGTATAGTTTTTTCTTCAGTTATATTGAATTTTCCACTACAAATATGAATTCTCTTTCCAAATGACAAATAGGAATAACCTTACCTTACAGGTTTCAAATAGATCAAAAAAAAAAAGATCAAAGAAACGAAGAGTTTTCCGTCTCCAGCGCTGTTTATAAATTCAGATATATAAACAAACCTGCATAAACTATATATTACGAACTTCAGAGGGTTCATTCTACTATAATTTTAAGCAACTTTCGCATTCGCATCTCAGTCAAAAGTGTATCAACAAACAAAATATATGAAAATAATCCTTTATCCCCGCAAACAAAACTGACTTATACGTTCAAACGATTTTCCTACAGTAGCTTTTGTCCGAAACCTCTTCCAAAGTAAAACCGATTATATAATCGTAGGTCTCATAGCGAAGGAAATCGTACTAGGAAGCTGTCCGAAGAATAAATTGTGCCCGACTGAACGCAAGATGGCGCCACTTTCGACTAGGATGGCCGTGAGAGATATAACGGTATAGATGTGGCATTGCCATGTAGGAAAAAGTAACACGTTTTAGTATTTATTTCAACAAATTTATAAATGTTAAGTAATGACTACACAATTATACACTTACATAAAATACTATTACCAAAATTTTAAAAAGTAATTTGCTTTATTACGACAGTTTTCTCATGGCGTTAGACGAAGAGTCTATGCGATGTCTATAATTACGATTTTTAACCTTCCACAACATGGACAGTATAAGTCTAGCTAGTTGTAATTTGAACAAATTAAAGGAAAAGAAGGAACGAATCTATAAAAAGCTGCGTTAATTGTGTTACATTAAAGGATAACAAACACATCAGTCACGTCACCATCAAGTCGCCGATCAGTCACGTCAAGGTTAGAATTGAATGAGATGGCTGAGCCTTGCCGGTTGTGACACGACAGATGTGAAGGGCCACTGTGTTACGACTTCTACTATTACAATATATTTTGGACTGTCTGGCGAATTGACTGTGTAAAATCTTAAAATTACAGTTTTTTAATCCTGCTTTCTCTGTACAACTATTAAATAATTTTCTCGAAAATCTAGAAGACAGTATACTGTCACAAGTTATTGAAAAATAAGTGAATATAAAAATTATTGAAAAGTAATAATAAGTTTATTCTCCATAAACTTTTTATTACTTTTCAATAATTTTTATATTCACTATGATAATAGTCCTATCGCCAATAATTTTCTTTCCTACATCCTTGACAAACGCGTGCTCACTGGGCAATCTGCGATAGTTCCTACGAATGCATTTAATCCCAGCTGACAAACGCTCAATG
Source organism: Melanchra persicariae (assembly GCA_947386135.1). Lineage (NCBI taxonomy): Eukaryota > Metazoa > Arthropoda > Insecta > Lepidoptera > Noctuidae > Melanchra > Melanchra persicariae. The sequence goes on along the minus strand of OX376659.1, from coordinate 19,815,410 downwards.
CCAGTCTTATAGATTTCACTTCAGATTATGAATTTATTATGGCACGAGGACTCCAACAAGAGATACGCTTTTCGAACTCGAGCTTTTCTAAGCTTGACTTTCATAAATCTTATTATAATTCTCTTTATTTCAAACAGGAAAATCTTTATCCTGGAATAGAATAGTACCTACTTACACTCTCTTCTGTCGGGGCAGCGGAATTAGTTCAAAAGAGTCACCTGGAACGCATAGGACATTTGGAGGAACACGGATGGGTTTTAAGTCAGTAAGAGTCTGACACTCCCTTCCTCTCCGCTCAGAGCGGAAGGAGTCATTTGATGATTTTGAATTTAGCAAAAAGTCATAAAATTTAAAATTTGTAGTTTTATGACATAAAAAATACCATTTGCGATTACAAACATATTTGAAGTTGAAAAAGTGATCGTGGCGTAGGTCTGTACATGAATGGGAAAACAATTTTGTCAACTGAAAAGTTTACTTATCTTTTTGTCATAGTAGTGTGTGCTTTCATAGTTTAAAAACTTGACTAAGGGTTGATTTTTCAATAGTCAGATAATATTTAATTGGGGAATTATATTGGCGGTTTGACAGCTTTTGTGTAGTAAATCTGTCAAACCGCCATTTTATTCCTCAGTTAGAAGGTAACTGACGATTGAAAAATCAACTCTAAGTAAAATATAGTGACTGAAAAAAAAATCGATCAGAATAAACGACTAAAAAGTTCCGAAGAAATGGCTTTTGAAATGACAAGCAGTCTAATGCAGTTGGTGACAACAAATCTGCGATAGAACTCATTGCTTGAAAAACCATTTCTGTAGAACTTTTTGGTCGTTTTTTTTTTATTTTTAAGTCATATGTTTTGATATATTTTGGTATATCAGCTACCCAGCATCACCCTTAAATATATGACCACGCAATTCTGGAACATCCTGTAGGTACCCTCAAAAAAGAACTAGGCTAGATTCCCTTCAGATGAACTGTCTACACACGGTTTTGTACGAAGTCCTCGGAGCGCCAGTCAGACACGCACTTGTCCGGTTTTTAATAAAAAAAAAATGAATTGTTTGAGTGTAAAAAGAACCACCGACTTCACAGTCAGCTCACATATTTTTATCTTGGGTTTTCCTCATTCCGAAAGGAAAAATTTCCTGAAAAATGTACCAAACGTACATTAAACAACATATAAAATTCTATGAGAGTAAGAGATAGGCTTTTCGGCACACAAACCTTCCAAATTGACCTCTCTTCGATAATGGGCGAGGGTTTCTACAGAAATATTCATAAAGTATGTAAGAGCCTAGTTGGAATTTATAATGGACGGAACGAGTGGGCCTTTCCAAAATATTTATATACACAAATGTATATACATAGCATTTAAAATATCAAACGTGCTTGCGTTCCGGCTAAAATATTGCGCAGATATATTCTGGGATGATCCCCGGTGAATTAAATGCAAGAAGGAGCTGGTATTAAGGGATCAAGACGTACTTATCATATTTAATGGGACTCAACAGCTAAATGGTGATATCGTTAGAAGGTTTTTGTAAGTTCGAGTCCCACCTGTTGCGTTGTGATGGAGAACACAAATTAATCGTGGCGCTACTGTGTGTTTTATGTAAAAGTGAATGGTCAGCCTTGCCTTGTTTCGATAATGAACGCTGGTGTAATTGTTTAGGATAAAATTCACCAGAGAAATCATAAAAAGGAAGAGTAGGTAACAAAAACGCAATGATACAATGATGTTTCATTCTAATGCTATGGAGATATGGGGTACAGGGAGTAACGTCCCGCATACCTCCATTGAAAAGGGAGGATCCTCCGATCGGACGGTTGTTGTATACGGTGGGCAACTGCCCGATAACAGATATTCAGACTGTTGTACTTATATGTTCAAATCGCACGGTAAACTCTTATACCGCGATACAGAATTTCGTTCAGTTAGTTGGCAGCTGGCGGGATAGATGGCGTTACGGTTAATTTTGTTTCGATGTAGATTCTGTTACTTTGGTTTTTTGTGGTGGAATTGATGCCGCTACAATGCCTTCTACAAGGTTGACCGATGACCTGGTGAAGGCCGCGGGAATCCACTGCATCTACATAAGAAGCACCAGGACCTGTCGATATGGTGCAGCAATAGATGATGATCAGCTGAAATGATTATGATATCCTCTTGTAGTATCACCATTTGAGCTGAAATACGTCCACTGGTCATTGGCGTCCCCATGAGTGGCCACGTCGATCGGTCCTGAGCATCTCGTTAGTTTCTATGGACATGTTTATTTTTTATTTGAGATGGCTATGCTGTTGGCTCTAGTCTAGGTCAGAGGTGACAGAGACAAAGTCGACGATTTCTAGAAATCTTTTATTCAAAATATGTTATCTTTTTACTATTCCAATATTTTGATATTCGCAATTAGTTCGCCATTAAAACCGATTAAAATCCCTTACCATCCTAAAAGTTAGTTTGATAACTTTATTTGACGACCCATTAATTCTCTTGGGTACAAAATGGAACCCTAAATAGATATGGAGCTCATTACTCATTCATCATGACATTTATTTGAGTTGTGTGGGCAGAATCGTGTTTTTTGTGGAACAATGAATATTTTTTGAAAGTGTATTTTCATTTTTACTAACGATTATTTATGAGCATTTCTTCAGTTAATGACTGACCAACCATTTTTAGGCTGTGTATGTTACCCTTGGCAAGTAAGTACAGTGTAGTACACTGTAGATTGCTCTCAAAACGGTGAAGGAAAAATTAAGGCCTGTGGTACACTCATCATCATAGTAAAAAACAAAGTGTGGATCTTAAAGCAAAAGTGAATAGGTTACTTCTAGGAAAGCATGCTCCATCGCTAACCACATTAGTTACCATCAGGTGAGGTAGTGGTCTAAAAAAGCCTATAAAAAAAAAACTGTAAAATTGTCACGTGAAATATTGAACAAACATTTTGTGAATGCCAGTCGTTATCACTGATTGTCTAGCTAGACCCTTTTACATTTCCCTTAAGTTATCTCTCTCACGCCAAGAGCGAATATCACCAATGAGAACACCCGGGAGGGGCGCAAGACGGGTGAGTTGTCAAACCACATAAATAAGATGAAATGACAGCTCTATTGTCGTTCACTCCGCCTAGGTCTACACTGTAAGATGTCAACAGAATCGACCGGCAGCAGTGCGATTCTGTAAACATGTCGAAGTGAACACCCGGGCGGGGCGCACGACGGGTGAGTTGTCAAACCATACAAATAAGATGGAATGACAGCTCTATTGTCGTTCACTCCGCTTAGGTGAACACCGTGAGATGTCGACAGAATCGACCGGCTGAATGCGATGACGATGATCGATGTAGATGTGACTTAACCACGTTTATGAGCTGTCAGTGTCACTATTTTTCTATGGAATATTGACGCATTCAGTTTCATTGGTGAAATCCGCTATTATAAAAGTGTACAATACTTACACCACAATACTTCACCAAAAAGGTGAAAGCTCACCTAATCTCCTTTATGCCACCTCGAACCTCAGTAACAGATTACGTTCAAGCACATCTATTTAACATTTGACATGAACAAAATTGATTCAATCCGCACGAGCAGAATCTGACACATTTGATGTGACAAGAGATTTATTGAAGGATTATTGAACTGAAATTTTATTTTCTATTGGAAGAGACTTGAAATAAGAATTAGAAAAGTGACTCGCATTGGTTTATAATTGTTATCTTGTTGTAGATAACTTAAAAAGCGTATACTGCAACTATAACAGCCCTTTTTAATACTAAATAGTAAGTATTTGAAAAATCTAACCATAATTTTCAAAAGTTTGTGACACTAAATTAGCAGATTCTTTATTCGAATTTAAATAGCAGATACACAAATGTTGATTGGCGGAGAACGTCTAGGAGATCTTGGTATTCTCTACTAGTCAACCAATGGGATCTTATTTCATCAGCCAATCAGTATTTAAAATAATCATATAATTTTTTTAGCTTTTATCGCCCTAACGCTTCTCAATATTAAAATGGAACCGCTTGTGATCGTACGCACTCAACCGCCAGCGGTTCCATATTTATTTATTTTATTTTATTTATTTATTTATTTACACATACAATTATTTTTACAGGCAGAACCCAAGATAATAAAAGTAGTCATACAATGCGACATCCAGAGACGCCCCTCACAAACTGATCACCCACCCACTCGAGTCCATGATTGACCAGTCCTAAGTAACGGCTCCGCATGCCAACATAAGTTATATAGAGGACAACACACTAACTGTCACTCTCTGGAATTATATTAAGTTGAGAAGCGGCTAGCTGCGCGGTTAGCTGCCCCCGCGGTTGAGCGCTAGTGCGTTTGGGCACTTTGTCTCTCTCAGCGATTATGGCATGTGCTCTTTAGCCAGCGTTGTTTCACTGCTGGGGAAACAACTCCCCTTCAAACAACTTCAACTTCCCTTCAAAGTGAAAAATCACCATTATCAGTATCATTTCAGCCAAATTTCGTCCACTGCTGGACAGAGTGCTCAAAGCATCATCATATCAACCATGCTTTTCGCATACAACGGATTCCTTGAAAAAGAAACTCTCAAAGTACTTATTCTGACAGGTTGAACCCTATACAGTACTTTTCTCACTACTTTTTGTTTCTTTTCTCTCCATTCAGTTCTCGATTGAGGCGACGCTGCTATCCACTTAAACCCAATGAATTTTTTGCATAATACGGCATTCAGTGCCACCGGGATTATTTTATTCATCAGGTCTTACAACAAGTGAGGGAATCAGGGAATCCAGAAAAGGTCTAAGTTTATAGCAGTGTAATAGTTTATATGTAATAGTTAACCAGTCTTTAAAGTGAAGTCACTTTTATGCAGATTGCTAAAATGTTTACAGATTTTTTGGTAGGTAAACATCTGGACTAATAGGACATTGTCAAAGTGCAGTTGATGAGGTGGTCCAGATTCTGAAGCTCGCACTGGTATGCTTGTTGAAGCACAATCCGATGATTCAAAGTATAAAATACTAGAACTAGCTTCCGCCTGCGGCTTCACCTGCGTCAGAGTTTAAAATTAGCTCTTGGCAACATAGGTTCTGCCTTTTCTTACAATAGTCTCAAATGTCCTACGTTCTACAATTGTGATAATCACAATCTCGGCGAGGGAGGCCAGAAGCCCATAGCACAACGGTATTTTAGTTTGGATTCCTGACTCCCACGAACCTTTGTAGTTCCAATATTTGTAACACCTCTATATTGATATTGCACATTGTGGGAGAAAATAAATCTTATTAAAAATCTAAAAAACGGAATATAAAGTATCCTATGTCAGGACAAGATCTACTCGTGTGCTTAGTTACATCCAAACCCGGTCAGCCGTTAATACGTGAACCGACAAACTTACTGACAGACAGACAAAGTTATTTTCGCATTTTTAATATTAGTATGGATTACATAACACTTTAAGAACACGAAAAATATCATCATCATCATCATCATCATGCCTGCCGAAAGACGTCCACTGCTGGACATAGGCCTCCCCCAAGTGTCGCCACAACAACCGGTCCTGTGCGTCTCGCATCCGTCGGTTACCCACGCCCCTCACCAGGTCATCGGTCCACCTTGTGGGAGGCCTATGAAAACATCGTAATTTTAGTTAATTACACCATCTTCTGGCACGTTTTCTCTCCCAATCAGCGTACACTCATCCATCATACCACACACAGACTCCATGTTAATGCACGAAATATAACCCCGAGCGTTCGCGAGCATTGCGCGATATTTCACCAGGATTGCGCGCGACCAATTGACGGCCGTGATGTATCGTAGCAGTGCCAGTGGGGGACGACCTTAACAATGTTATTATTTTAATTTTAAGCCATGAAATTTAAATTTCCTTATGTGTTTGCAGCTGTGTAGATTGCCTGATTATCAAAATTTTAACAGCACCATACTATTTATATTTTATTACGAAACGATTTTATTCGATAGTATTATTCTCGATTGTTGTACTGTACCTACTGTGAAAAGTCATGTTTCATGAAATGGAGTTCCACAATCCATAGGCAGGAGGAGAAAATCATTTCATATATTATATTACCCAGTCAACATCTGTCCTGTGTAAAACTTATTTTTAAGGCGTTAGAAGTGTATTAAGCTGCTCAATCGGGTAAAATATGATTTCATCGACCTTTCCTAGACACAGAGCGATATCTGGAGCCTCTCACAGGACCTGCTTCAGTGTCTTTCTGCCCATCCTTCATAATTACCTGCTCACTTCAGGACTTGAACGAGGCCAAATGGCAGCCAGACCACCACCGTGACCACCTGGTCAGCTCTGTCATAGGTACTGGTCTGATAACTTGTAGGTAATCGACACGAAAAGAACAAGAACGTGATTTTTAAGCAAGGCCCTCTCATGAAAGTGTTAGTTCAAAATAAAATCAAAATACGCACCAAGACAGTCAACAATTAGAACCAGTCTCCACCAAACATCGGAAGCACTGAAGAACTTTAAAAAGGCAGTGGAATTTCAAAAGACTTCAATACTGATTATTATCTGCATAGTTGAAGAGAAGGCTCGATTCTCCGCGCCTCGGTTCAAATCAAGCGGAGTCGCGCCCCTTTCATAGCTCTTTGTTAAAGCCGCATTGTCAACAAGACATGGAATAAGAAGCTGAATCGATTTTCATGCCCATTGCTGTAGTTTCTCTGGGATTTCATTCGATGATTATCTGCCTAGCCTTTTCCCAACTATATTGGGGTAGGCTCCCAGTCAAACCGGATTAAGCTGAATACCTGTATTGTAGGTGGAGCGGCTGCCCACCAGGGGCCCTACCATGACGGTATGTAGGGTGTATAGCTCCAACCCTCCTTCTCGCTCGAACGACTCACGCTTTAACACGTCATGGTAGGGCCGCTGACCTCCACAACCCATTAACTTGGTTGATGTCTTCTATCAGAACCTATGATGAAGAGTTTGGATTATTGGTCGCAAATAGGTAGTAACTGTTAAGTATTATTGGCAGCGGTATTGACTTTTTGATCTGGAAACTCTCCCTCTGAATACTCCGGAGTCTGTATTTGTGCCCGATTGACGTCAAATTTCAATATCATAATGCGCTGCTGGGCAAAAACCTGCATTGGGTTTTTTCACTAGGAATTTCTCTGTAACAGTCCGGAATTTGGAAATTGGTAGTGTGACACCCCCGTGCCTCAGAAAGTAAGTTACGCCGTTAGTCCTGCGCCAGTCACTCTCCGGTCGTGTCGGATGGCCCTGCTCCCATCGCTGCATCAGACTATTATGTTAATCAATTTAATTCAATTTTAATTGAGTTCCATCAATCAGCGTTTTATGTTTAAAGTTGTCATTACGAAAAAAAAATGTAGACATTTCGATTTACGCAAACTTGCATCCTAGAAGAAAACAGTGCACTAAAAATACTTTGAATATTACTTAAGAAAATAGTCTAGACTCAAACGTACCGCAATAATAAGAAAAACGTATAAGCCCAGTTATTCTTTAAGTTAATACCGTCCAACTTATGTAAACTAACAGTTTTATTCACGACTATAACTTAATTTTATTCTTTGCCCACTTATTCTCAGGGTGATTTAACTCCAAGTTTATTCTGTGGCTCCTTCGTTTTATACCCACGTTCCGTGAAACTGGCACTTCTGCTCATTTAACTCATAACTCGACTGGAAACTGTAGAACAGTATATAGTGCGCGTTCATTATGAGAGGCGAGGAGAGATTTAGATGAAGTGTCAGCAATGGATGCAGTTATACCAGATACGATTGTTATATGCTCTGATAGGAGTTGAAGAATAGTTGAAAGGAAATTGTGCAGTACTTTAAATGGCATCTCTCGTTGAATAAACGCGCTTTATTTCGAATGCTCACTGAAAGTGGATGAAAGTTAAATTAGTGGAAAGTTGAGTCTGTGGTGACGGTGGTGACAATGCAGTTGTTTTTTTTTTCTTATGTGCAGATGAGGAATAGTTATGGTTAAGTATATTTAGCAGCGTGGCTCTGTTATTTCAGCTTGAGTTTAATAAATTGTTTGTTTACTAAGCATTTAATTTTTGCACGTAAATTATGTGGTTTTGGTTTCAGGTTTTCTTAACGCCATTACATTTTTGAAAGCAGCTACATATTTGTAGAACAATGTTTGGCCTGTAATGCATTCATTTAAAGGTCTTAGATAAATTAGCCATCGTTACGAAGGATGTTATAGTTGCAATTCTGTATATTTTGAACCGACTTCAAAAGTGTAAAATAACTTTGATTTCGGAAGTCGGTGTTTTTGGTTGTCTTCGTTTTTGACACCGACTTCCGAAATTAAAGTTATTTTATACCTACTTGTGTATGTTTTTATTTTGCGTTTTTTAGTAGACAGGTATTTTATCATTTTTCGTAATCGTTAACATCACTGGAAAGTCACAGGAAAGCAAAATACGCAATTTCGTTTACATGGATGACAATTTTGCTTAGCTATTTTGGTTTTAAAACTATAAAACTATTTTGAAGAAATTTCTGTGGAACCAACTGGAAAGTATATCATTTCACATGAAAGAAGAATTTTTCAAATCGGTTCATAAATGACGGAGTAATGAAGTAAAAAACATAAAAACAACCGAATTGAGAACCTCCTCCTTTTTTGAAGTCGGTTAAATAGGAGGAGGTTTTGAATTCGGTTGTTTTTTTTTATAGCTTCCCTACGTTACCGACAGATTGTCTTAAAAGATAAACCTCTTGAAATAACCATAGATGATCATAGTGAAACCACTTTTATGTTATTGATAGCTCGTGATTGACCACAATCATTCCTGACGTAACGGTGGAGCCCGCTTCATAATCATCATCATCATATCCGCCAATTGCCACCCACTGCTGAACATACGCCTTCTACAAAAAGCGCCAACCATTTCGGTCTTGAGCAGTTCACATCCATCCGCTGCCAGGCACCTTCTTCAAATCATCGATCCATTGTGCCGCGTCCCACAGTGCGTTTGCCCATACGCAGTCTCCACCGCGCCCGCTTGCCTATAAGTAATCAGTCAATCAAAGTTACTATCCCACTCAACTGTCCAGCGGTCCCTAGGCATCTCTTTAAACGGAAGTCCATTTGTCACACTTTAAAAAAATAAGGCTTTTATATCTTAATAATAACATAACCGTCCAAAAAGCACGTCTGCTGCCAACTATATCACTCCGAAGTTAAAAAGAGCCACTTGAAGACATTTTCTAATAAAATTGTCTAAAAGTACATTTAGCGGCCATCCCGGGGGATCGGCTCTGCCCTTTCTGCCGGGACGCGGGACAATACGCCGGGAATTGACTTCGGGATTCGAGACAACTCGACCATTATCCGTGTTGTGGTGTGACGTGAGTTAGTAGCGGAGTGCGGGTGTGATTGGAAAGGAGGGCAGAAAGATACAGACGTTAAAATTTAAATGAGTTAAAACTAGAATACATTTCATCATTATATTTTTAAATTATTTTATCTACACCCACAACGTAATGTTCCAAATGAGTTTGGGATGCATGAAGGAGCCTCCTCGTGTAGCGCAATTTGTTTCATCAGACACATAACTGAACCGAGCGCTCGGCGCATCCTGGACAGTCTCAACTAACAACTTATAAGACTGGCCAATCCTTCCCTTGCGGTGGTAGGGCTAACGCCCGCCTGGTTCGCGACCACCCTCCCACCGGAGTTCGGCGTCAAGCAGCTTGCTGTGTTTTGTCGACGCGTGGGAGTACCAGTGCCTCAAGGCATCTTCTGGGCACGCTCGCTTCATCATGGACCTCATCTATCGCTTTCCATCAGGCGTGATCGAGGTCAAGAGCTAGCCCATTCATAAATAAAAAAAAATAAAGTTCAAAAACGAATGCATAAACACTTACTTTTTTTTCGTGAATAGGTAAAATAAAAAAAAAACCATTTTAGTTCAACATTTTCCTTCGATTTTTATACAACTGCATTATAAAATAACTTTAAAATTTTTATAGCACACTTTTTCTTTTTAATTTTTTAGCGCGGGCTCAATGACTTAAGTCAATGAGCCCGCGCCAAAAATTAAACAGCTTTTATCTTTGTCTATGGATGCGCGCGCCGCGCTGTCATTCGAATACGCAATGAGAATATCCGCCATATTGGAATAAACTATTTTTCCACTTATTTATTTTCAACTGTATGAGTGAAGATAAAATAGTGTATGCAACGGCATATAATTAGGTATTAAAACATTCGTGTGATGCTATTATCACACTCGGATACGCCTCGTGTGATAAACCACACTCGTGTTTTAATAACCCCTTTTATATGGTCGTTGCATAAACTACTATTATAATTGATTGACTTGCGTTTGAGCACAATTTAACCAGATTGCCATTTCTACTAATTTTCAAGCAACGCATTCGCATCTCAGTCGCGATCTGTCAAAAATATACGAAAATTAAGGCTATTTTGACAGTTTTGCGGCTAACATGCGAATACGAACGTTGTTTAAAAACCGGGCAAGTGCGAGTCGGACTCGCGCACCGAGGGTTCCGTACAAACCTGCAGGTATACGCGTTCATGAGAAAATATTAAAAATATTTTTATTATATGATGTAACTAAAAATTTACGGTTTTCGCAATTTTTCCTTTATAAGACGTTGCTTCGTGCCAAATTTCAAGATTCTGAGTTCATGGGAAGTACCCTGTAGGTTTTGATTCCCTGAGTATTTGATATAATTTCCAGCTTGAAACCTCCACGCGTTCCAGAGAAAAAGGGTCTTGACAGACAGAGAGACAGACAGACGACATGGGTTCCGTTTTTCCTTTCGAGGTACGGAACCCTAAAAATTAGTAGAATTGGCCCTCTGCTGGAAAGCGATGATGTGGTCGACGTTGGAGCACGTTTGCTTAGAAGTAACAACTCTTGATTTTAAAATCCCCAGGTTGTAACTATCAGGAAACACAGAATCCGGCAGGAAATTCTCTCCTTATCTGTCTGCACAATAAAAGTATTACCAAAACCTTTTATGCATTACATGTGGATTGTATTTGACCGTGTCTATTTGAGGCTTGATGAGAGACGGATGCTGCTCTGAACTGCTGTAACCAAATGTTGTTAACTTCTTACTTAATAACTACGGTTAGTTTGAAAATCTGAGGCTGATAAAAATCGCCGAAAATGTTATTTTTTTTTTTTTTACAATTGATAGGCACGCATTTGACCACTATCTCACCTGATGGTAAGCGATGATGTGGTTGAAGATGGAGCACGCTTGCCTAGAGGTAATCTATTCACTCTCCTTATTGCTATTCATTTGTAGCGGTATCAATGCCGCCAAAAATTGACGTACCAAAATCTAAGGCCATCTAAAGCCTAAGAGATTAAGTCCGCCTCTGCACATTTGTGTGCATGAAGTATTAAATAAATAAATCTATCTACTTCGCAACAAAAAGAAACGCGACGCCATCTATCCCGCCAGCTGCGATCTAACTTTATGAAATCCTGAATCGCAGTGTTAGGGTTTTCCGTGCAATTTGAACATATACAACAGCCCGAATGTCAACTGTCGGGCAGTTGCCCACCGGACACAACAACCATCTGGTCAGAGGATCCTCCCTTTTCAACGGAGGTATGCGGGATTTTTACTCTCTGTTCCGCATACCTCATTCTCGTTGAAGATATTTCTGATGTTTTTTTATAAAAATGTGCCTAAGTATTTGAGCTCCTGGCTATTTAGGTGTAGCTTCACTTGTCGTTATCTCGTGCGTCAGAAAGAAGTTAAGCGATTGCTCGCGGCTGTCATTTATATTTGACAGTCGTTACGAATAGTCAGAAGCGAGACAATCTGATACCAGTCTCAACTCTCAAGGGACTATCGGGCGTCTCTCATTTCGTCACAAAAGTTAGATAAGCAGTAGTTTTAAAATAAAAATACAAAAAATACTAATATTCAGCTGCATCTCTCTCTCTGCTTCAAGTAATCTGGTTAGGCTGGAAGCCGACCCCGACACTTTGAAAAGCCTGGGCAGATTGATAATCGACAATTTTGTTTTTAAAGTTGTATGTCTACTCAGTTGTCAGTTTGTAAATTCCTAGAAGAATAATAAACATCTAAAATTTCTACTCATATATTGCTGCAGTTTTATATTTCATTCACAACGAAAGCTTGTTACCGCTTCTTCTTATAAGTTGGACCAGCATAGGATATAAAAGTGTATTGGTGGTGCGAGTCACTTTGTGTCCGTACAATGCGGCCGCGTATTAGCTCGGTCTCTGCCTACCCTCGTATTACACCTGCGCAATCACATATATTCGGTATTACAGCCGCTCTGTAGTGGCTGTTTAGGGGATTATTATGGCCAAGAAAGGAAAAAAGTTTTGTAAGGTATTTTTTTTCGCATTGACAGCATTTTCCTCAGATTTTTAAGGGGGATAGCTTATATTAATAAACAGGACGTTTCACGTTATTTCCGCTGTATTCCCCAGCTAAGCAAATTTGAATAGCGCTCCTATATTTTGACAGGTCGTTAGTAATAGTGTGACAAGTCCACAACAGCGTCCTGCAGCTCTATGTATGTTGTGTCGATGCCAACATGAAAAAGGTATATTGAAGTTCTTCATAGCACCGTCTCTCTCTCACATCGGACTCATGATGGCAGTAGCACGTCGTAGTAGGGGACTGTTTCGATCCTTCTTATTTTAAATTCATAATTTTATGAAATTGATACATACCAATGTCATCATGATAGACAACAATAATAAAATAGTTGATAATAATAAAGATGATTGTATAACGATAATTATATTTATCTTCGTATTTTATCTATGGGTCTCAGTTGCCTGATAATAAAATGATTATTATTCCATTTATTTATTTTTATACATATTATAAAAAATAAAACATTTAAAAATAGTAGCCCACCGGTATACAAACAGGGTCCAAGGAGAGGAACCTAACGATACGAGCCATGTCCAAGAGTACTGCTTTTTGGAGCAAGCTCTTGATCCAGCTGCCTAACGAGAGCCTCCTAAGGTGTTGGTCGAGGCTCGTGGCTATTAAGCCGTTGGCTGACACGACTATCGGTACAATGATTGCCGAATTCACATCCCACATATCGACAACCTTGCAAGCCAAGTCAAAATATTTGATTTGTTTACTTTTTATTATTATTATTCCGTTGTGAAAACGGAAAAATGCTATTCAACTTGTATAGCTCCGTTTTTCTCTCATAGTGGAATCTTAATGGCGTTGACACGTCGTAGTACAAAATAATGGATAGAAAATTTAGTAACATAAAACAGTTACGTGTTTTTTGAGTTTAAATTTTAGAAAACAACAGTAAAAACAGCCAAAGTTGTCACAGGAGCTCAATTTCAAAATAACTCCACTGCCAATCCCATTCCAATAATCCCATAAGCTCAATAAATCCCTAATATTAAATTCGTAAGTACCAATAAACCTGATCATGAGCCTACATAAATTGTGTCTATTTACTATCAATAATGTGGGAGTTGCGACCTTCACACCGATCCCCGGATCCACATAAAAACTATATCTAGGAGATTGTGTAATCAATCTAGAAGATGAACAAGTAATAGATCAGAAAGTGATTACGTGAGACTATCGACTGCTAAATGAAGCAGAAAAAGCTAATAAACGATTAGCCACGGTTGACTGATCAATGTATCCTAAAATAAGTACTTATAAATACTTGTTTTAAGTTTCTAGACTCTCATCTAAGTGACTTTGTAACTCTTGATGGTTCAGACTATTGTTATTCTTACGAACAAAGTGAGTAGAATTATGCTGTAAACTTGTAAATAAGAAAATATTTCTTCATCATCTGCCTAGCCTTTTTCCATCTATATTGGGGTCGGCTCCCAGTCAAACCGCATTCAGCTGAATACCAGTATTTTACGTGGAGCAGCTGCCTACCAGACTTCTACAACAGAGTAACTGGGTAACACAGTATTTTTTGGCTAGACTGTTGTCAAATTTTCTGGCTTCTGACAATCCGTGACCACTGCCAAAGATCTACAAATGAGAGCCGGGACCAACGGCTTAATGTGCTTTCCGAGGCACGGAGGAGTCTCGCTATGTTAATAATATGGTCACCCATCCACAGACCAACCTCGGCAAGCGTTGCTTAACCTTAAAGATTGGTCCGTGTGGCTGTTATAATTTAGCCACGAGCTCCTCAAATGAGAAAATATTCCTTCTTTTACTTAAAGATGTTCTTCGAAAGCGTAACTGAAGAGCTTGAACCCTGAGTTCGATCAATTGCAATCAGAAGTTGTGTTGTGCCCGGTCATTGACGGTTAGCATATCCTCAAACTCTATTCTATATATGATTCATAAGCTAAGGAATGGCATAAGTATGTACCTACTATCTCCTTCTACTTGTCCCTTCAGAAAACTAAGGCGTGATATAATATAGCTGCGTGCGACCATTATCTCTAGTGACATCTAAACAAAGTCTCATTTAGCTATGATCCCCTAACGAAATGGGTCCATTAGGGCACGACGTGCCATCACTACAGATTACTTCGTACTTAATTATGACAGATGTGTTTCTTGGGAATATAATTTGAGACATCAAACTACAATTTGATACTCTATTGGTGATTTTGGAGCACCTCCGAGACCCATTTGCTTTAGTTCAATGAAATAGCGGGGTTGTCAGTTCGTCACGCATTTTACATTATTCTTTCGATTTATGATAGTCATGGGAATTCTGTGGCTTGAGAAAGAGAGTTGGTGACTTCTTTCTTTCGCTTTCATTCCATTATTTATTCACTAGCTATTAGCCCGTGGCTTCGCTCGTGGATTACCACGAAATCAAAAAAATCAAATAAAAAAAAAAAAAACAAATCCATATTAATAGATTTTCGCAAAAACGTAGTCATATAAAGAGAAAGAAGAAGAAAAAGAAACACCGACTTCTGAAATTGCAGTTATTTTATATTTTGTAGTTTTATTTTATTTGGAAGTCGGTTGTTTCTTTGTAAAAAAAGTTTTTTATTTTTCACTTTTTAATGGTACCCCACACCTAACAAGCAGTGGGCGTCTTCCGGCTGATATGATGATGATGATGGTGATTTATTTAAACAGACAAACAGTTTTACTTCTTTAATAATATATTAACTAAGATTTGAAAACTCGCATGCTTGTATACACAGAGTGTGGAGGTGAAAGAATTCTTACGTGGTTCGTCAATGTTTGTGCTGGTCCTTATGTAAGAATATTGTGGCGAGAATAAATAAGCTTTTCTTATTTTCCTTCCTGGCATGGACTCATTAGTTTGCCCAAGGGATTCATGTATAGAAATCATTATGTAGGTCGGACGTATTGTGGTCAGTAATCGCTTAATCAGTATTTAATGAGAAGACTAAAAATACAGGTCTGGTCGTAAATTGGCGTCACGGTTGGCGCAGAACAAGCTTGAACAAATATTTGTATGGCCCACAGATAGTTGTTCCGGGTCTGGCTGTTTGTGTATGTGAGTTTATATGTTTGTAAACGCAGCCACGATACAGGTGAAATTCCTAGTGTGGGGCAACGGTTTTTCAAAGGAAAAATAAGATATTTGCAATATACCTAAATACGTGGCAACTGTCTAATTGCTCTAATGATGACAAGCTGTACTGCTGAGCATGAGGTTTTAGGTGAGATTCCCGGGTAGAGCAAATTGCTATTAGGTTTTTCCTGAAATTTTTGAGTAACAGACCATCAGTGTATGGATTTGTGCCCGGCTAATTGCAATAGGCTCGAGGAATACTTTTATTTTTTTTTCAGCCTGCTGGTAGAGGCCTCCTTCAACTCCTTCCAGACATTTTTGTCCCGAGCCACCTCGAAGTAGGTATCTAGTTCGTCTCGCCACTTCTTCCTAGGCCGACCGCGGCGGCGCTTGCGCCATCCACCCGTAGGCACCCACTTTTTGGAAACTATTATATAGTAAACCTTGAGATGAGTACATTGAACCCTTTTCAGATTTTGCATTTAATCTGTAATTACACCCTGTATACTGAAAGAAGCTTTAATTCAGCGGTAAGCAGGTAGCATGGGATTTTTAACCATAAATAAAACAAATGCATGTAAAAACAGAATATATTTAAATCATCACATTTTCGCATAGAAAGATAAAACGCTACCTCACGGGGAGTTGTCCCATGACATACATAGACTTCACTGCGAGTACAGTCAATAACAATATCTTTACATAATGCATGTGTTTATATCTTTTATTATTGCTTCATTTAAATACTTGCTACGTATTTAAACTTTTTCTTACGAGTAAATATCTAATGCTCATTTATTTACAAATTATTTTTATAGAGTTAAGTTGCGACCGAATTGAACATAAAAGGGAGACAACCGAATTTTAATGCAAATTCAATGATGTTTTTAGTACCAAACGCAATTCAAACCAATTTGATTTTGATAAGCTTGAACGTGACAATTTATTATGGCTTTAAAAGTATGTTTATTTCGATCGCATCGAATTTAAACGTGAACTTTGCAAACA
Source organism: Melanchra persicariae (assembly GCA_947386135.1). NCBI lineage: Eukaryota > Metazoa > Arthropoda > Insecta > Lepidoptera > Noctuidae > Melanchra > Melanchra persicariae. The sequence continues at coordinate 19,798,879 of OX376659.1, read as the reverse complement.
ATTCATGCAATGCTTTGCAAATAAGAATTTGTAAACATTGTTATTGACTCCACCCGCATTGCGAATAAAAATAGATCAACAACAAAAACGTTTAAAATTGTTTAATTCACTAATACTTATTGCAATATTTACACTTCAACGTAACGTAGATTCTTTTAATAAAGGGAACTGTTTAAAGGAAAAAAGATATTGGTTTAATAGAATGCCGTCTACTTTGCAAGTACTAAAACGTTCTATTAAGCCCGACTTTGGATAACATTTCATTATTTATAAATATCATCTATCTATATTACAGATAGTCTATAGACAAAACGTCTTATACAATATCATAAATTAATTAGAGTTTTTAATTAACAATATAATAAAACGATTAAATACATGGATTCTTATAAGGAACCCTGTTGTTTTTATGTACAGTTTTATAATTTATTATCTAAATAGATTACATAGACAGATATCTAACATTATTGTTTCGTTATTTATGAGTATTGCTTAAACAAATTTACATTGAGCCAGAAGACACAAGACTTAGTTGAGCAACCTAAAATTACTTAATACTTTGTTCTAATCTTCATGCGTGAGTTTTATTTTGAGAACAAATCAATTTGCAACTTACATACAAGTTTTATATTTGGTATAAGTATTTTAATCTAGGTAAAGTTTTTGATGGAGACAAACTCATCGACGTAACTTTACTGATAAACTCTTATAGAACTTGTAATTGATGTATCAATCAAAATATAAATGTTGCCAAGAAAAACAATTTCTCAATAAAAAAAATTGGTTGCATACGTACCTACTAACATCACCAAGGTGCCTGAAAGTTTGAACATTTTTTTAAGTTAAAGTATAATATTAGGTAGGTATAGTAGATTCCTAATTAAGTACTTTAGTGGAGACCTATTAGAGACTTGGAACTTAGTGAATGTCTTAAATAAATCTTAAGGGAATGTAAACTACATAATGTTGACTAAATCCTAACACTTTTGGACTTGCAATTACGCATAATGTCAACTGCAGCGTCATTGAGAATCGTCTGGTATCATTAATTCAGAAATTCAGTTGTTTTATTCGCGTAATGGCACGAACACTTATTTTAATACAAAAAATATTGCCATTCATTCAAATTGAGCAAAACAGAATGAGATGAATATACGTCTCGAAAAATTTTAAGATAAAATTGTAACTCATATTACTTTTTACGTATTGTAATACATAAACGAGACCACAACGAAATTAAATATAAAAACAAAATATTAAAAAAAAGTGTGACTGATTTTTATTTTTTATTTATACTCAACTAAACTCAACTCAAACGCTTTCAGGAAATTAACAAAATACATTTTTAGAAGCAATTCAAACTCACTTTCTTGGAAGATCATTGATTGCCACATTTATTTCTATACTGCTTTATAATATTTTATTCTACAAAATAATGAGCACGCTATCACCTACAAAAGAAATTTTGATATGATATTTAAATGGGTTATATTTTGAACAAGAAAGTAATGATTGGGCAAAGTTTCCGAACTAGATTTATTTGTTTTTTCATTTTTTTCTATTAATTAACCAATTTTTAAAGGTTAGAAATATCTTCGGTTCTTAAAACAGTTAATTTAATACTTTTTGTTTTTGTCGAAAATCATTATCAGAAAATTATGTTCTTTGCTCAATCGTTACCTTTTTGCTACAATTTTCCTAATATTTTCATATAAATTATTTGGCAAGTTATTTACATATTACTACCTTGTCAAATCTCGCAGTGCATTGTCATCCTTCGACATTGTCATTTGTACAGCTAAGATTATCTAATTTTATTAATTTATATCTATTACAACTAAATAACTAGGAAGGTGAGAAAATTGGAGAAATGCGTGGACGGAAAGGTAAGAGAAAATTAATTTTTAAAGATGAAATGTCAAAGAGAATTCGTTTACAGTTTTAGATTGAATAATTTTGTTGCATTTAATTTTTTTGAAGATTTTACTAAAAATAAGCAACACTTTGAGCAATATGACACTTGAAAATAATGACGTGTAGATTGTGCAATAATATTTTGTACACACTTAAAATAAAATCTTTGGTTTTCTTAATTATTTCACTACATTTTCTTCTTTTGTGCTGCAGATACGTGCCTTTTTATTATTTTAATATAACTGGCACTTTCTTGTCGATTGTACATTTACACTATGGTACAGTTAGAAGAAAAACTATTAACGATAAAATTGAAAATTAAAATAATCACAACCTTAAAAATAACTAAAGCTTATTAATATCGCTTCTAAAGTTCTTTGGCATAATACTGATGACTAGAATATCATGAGCTCTAAGCAAGCTATACAATACCAATACATTTTTAAAGTAAGTTATAATTTTATAAATTACAATTTTAAATACATTTTGATATGCTATGTTTCTACGGCTAACACACGACACGTTCAATTTATTGGTTTATCACATTAATTTAAAACATTATTTTGTAGGTATGTGAGTGTACTTTGTACAATTTGGCCGTCCAGTAGATCTCTTAGAATATTTAAAAGAGAAGATAATAGATTTTGTTGTAGATTTTTTGATACGAATTATTCTGGAAAGTTCGCCTACTTTTGTCACATTCAAGCTAGCAGAAACCTAATTTGAGCAATTCGAACCTATGATTGAAAGGTTTTTAGAAGCCTTTTTGATCAGCTCATATATAGCTTTCTCTTCAGCATTATTGCCGCATTTATGTGCTGCCCTTATCTTTTAATCACTATTCAAGATTCAAACTCTTCCAACTAAATTCCGGTCAGCTAACGACCTTCCAGCTTCGATTCGGCTGATAGTCAAATATTGATTGACTTTCAACTTTCCGATACAATAATAATATATCCAAAAACCTGCACACAAAACAAGATCTACTGAGTGAAGACGACCAAATAGTCCGCGGGCTAGGTGCCGCAATGGAGTATCTTCCTGAATGCCTTTCTGAACTCAGGGTTGAAGATGGTATAGATGACAGGGTTGAGGAACGAGTTGATGTAGCCCAGCCACGTGGTCAGGATAAACACCGTGACTCCAGGGTCGAAGGAGAGGCCGATCTTGTCGCAGATGGCGCCGAGGACTGAGCATGTGAAGAATGGAGCCCAGCAGAAGAGGAAGACACCTGGAAAGTTGGAACTGTGTTAATCTTGTTTTTGTCCAGCCGTACTTTCTTTGGAACAACTGAAAAAATATAAGATATGGAATTCTTGTAAAATGGTCATTGCATGATGGATAATGCAATGGTTAAGTAAGTATGTGTGGCACAGTATAGTTATAGTTAAAGAATTTTATTTTAGGTTCATAGTTTTATTTCATGTCAAATCTGGGACAGTAAATACTGTTTCTTTCTTTTTATTAATTGGGAATTATTATAAGCAAAGCAGCTAATGAATTTACCTAATACTATCGCCAGCGTCTTCGTAGCTTTTCTCTCTTTTTTCGCAGAAGACTTCTCCCGCTTCTTCTTGCTTGCTTTGTTTGCCTTGTATATAGTGAAGCGGGCTGTTGCTGCACTTGCTTTCCTCTCCTTCTTAGAGCTGGACCCGTCTCGAAGGTCGAACTGACTGGCTGTGACTTCGTCGTCTGATCGCAGAGCTAGGGAGACGTTTCTAGAACAAGGAGTTATAAGTGATTAATTGACATTTCAAGACCTAGAGCTCTCGGAAAAGTGACATTCATTCCAAAATATAAAAGATTGATGACATTCTATGAAACATTTGTTAAATCCATTTAACAGAAAATTTTAAGTGAAATTAGCTCTCTTTGTTGCGGAATTATTCGAAAGAGTTGCCACGGCCCGGCAACACGGAAAACGGGTGGGTTTAAGTCAGTATAATAATAGTCTGAAAATCTCTTTCGCTCCACTCAGAGCGGAAAGAAAGAAAAAAAGGGTGAGCTCTTTAGGTGGTCAAGAGCTCAACTTTCTGTTTTCTTTCTCGTGCATGTTACGTAGTCAGAGTGCTTTAACTTAATAGATCGATAGTCTTTTGTTTTTCAAAATATAAAAAAAAATGAAAGTGGGAAAATTTGTTTTGCGCATTTAAATCATTTGGATTTTATTATCGCACAATGCAATAGACGAACTAATATCTTTCTACATTAGTTTTTGGGGATTTTCGGCCGCTTCCGATTCACAATTTGCACAGCTCTTCGCCACAAGTAAGAACAACGAAAAACATCAGTTGTCCCGAATAAACAGAAAAAACTTTGTACAACAACTAGGTACCGGAAAAAATACGTAAAAGTTGTGGAGGTGCGCTGAAAACTACGACACAGTTTGTAACTACTGCAGTTCGCAAATGTACTTTATTTCTTTAAATTGTGCCCGTTGTTACGCGATGTTTGCTACAACGTGGTACTTGCCTAACGTAACAAGAATGAATTATAAAGTGGAAATAGTTTTGTCTAACTTAACTTAAACTGCACAAAAAGTTGTTAAACTACACTTTCATTTAGCTAGTAAATGGAATTATGCATAGGAGCATTGCCAATATTGTTAGGAGTTGTTTTGATTTATGTATTTCTAAGTTTCAAACTTCTAAATTGGAAAAAACAAAAAAAAACTCCAATTTGCCTTTGCCCTATGGCTGGCTTAACCAGGCATATTATTATTATTGCAGCTAGCCGCTACTGTTACTGTCCCTCCTTTTTTTGGATGGGTAGTCATCAAATGACTTCTTCCGCTCTGGGCGGATCGGAAAGGAGAGTCAGACTCTTACTGACTAAAATTTATCCATATTTCTCTTAATGCCCCTTGCGTTCCAGGGCCATGGTGACTCTTTTGAACAAATTCCACAACCCTGACAGGCACTGGCCCTATCGGGCCCCGTCTACTTTGCTAAAATCGACCCGGGACTAGTTCTGATCGGACGGCGAACTACCCAACGCTCGCCGTCCGCAGGCTCCGGACCTTGGGTTGAACCAGGGCCGAATGCGAGAGGTCGCCGCCGCCGATCGCGTCGATGAGGACACGGTGGTGCTCCGCTCAAGCAAGGCACACCTCCACCGTATGTTCCACAGTGTCGTTTGGGCGATCCTCACAGTGATGACACCCGGGCGTGTCATCCCATTGAATACGAAACAGTTGTCCCGAAACATACTGCACCGCTGCTGGGCACGGGCTTCTTTCCCTTTTTCGTAACTGGTACGGGTTCTGTGTTTCTTTCTGGCTATACAAGGAAGAATACTTATAAGCTTATAAAGAACTAGCGACTTTGTACGCGTATATCCCGTTGTTTCCCGTTCCCGTATAGCTTATAGCCTTCATCATAAATGTGGCTATCAAATACAAAAAGAATTTTCAAACTCGGTTCAGTAGATCCAGAGATTTCCCCCTACAACCTCACCAACTCACAAACTTTGTATTATTATATTATTAGTACAGATTACCTCGAATCCGTCGTCAACTTAGATGTCTTCCCATTCTTCTTCCACTTGCCATCGCAGCCCATGTTTTTGAGCACGGTGGCGTCCTTCAGCCCCGGGGACCCGGGCGGAGATACGTGTTCTCTAATGGTATCCTCGAGGTTGGACGGCGCATACCCCGAGTCGTTGTTCCCGTTCGGGTCCGGGATTGGCTGGGCTTTGATGTTTCGTTTTGGCGTGCTAGAGAGAGAAGCGAACGTTAGAATTGGTGGAGTATGAAGCAGACTTAGCTTTGTTGGTAAATACAAGGTAGGCGGCCTGTCAATTGTGATGCGATGCCTCGCTGGAAAACATAATATTAGTTCAGAGCCGTAGTTTGATCTGTAGAAGTTTTGTTCAACTACCACTGCATAGAAATCTATCTAGACGCTAGCGATAAAATATTTTACCTCTACTAAAGGCTATAAATAACTGGACCCGTGTCTAAACGTATTGTGGGAGAAAATAATTACGTTCGACTTAGAATCCTAATTAACGTCTTGATTAGAATAGAACCACAGACATTTTAGGCAAATAAATGCCTTTGAATTTTGAAACTTCAGTCCTTCTATTATCAGACTCTAGGTATCTGGAGCCTTTGTTTGTCTATAATTGTTTCATAAGTAAATATACTCAGAGCAAGTTGTAATTCAACAACAATATTGATTACAGTAACCTAATTACGCGAAAAGCCACATGCTTTACTCCGAGATATCATTTTGGTAAGAAAATTAATTTTGCTGGGAGACATAATTAAATCAACATAAAACAGGTAGGTAACCCCTTTCATTTCAGATGCTTTTGTGAGTGATGAAATGTTGACAGAACTTGGAACAATAATAAACGGACTGCTGAATGATTAATGGCGGACCATTTATATAACCATGGACGAAATGAAAAAAATCCACAACAGTCGTGAAAATGAATCGTAAGTATCTGAAAAAATCATGATGGGACAGGGTGGGACCTGTGGACTTGTATTTATTCTAGCTTATGATCTATATTTTCGCTTATAATAGGGTAAGTAGGGTGAGTGTCAGACTCTTACTGACTAAAATCCGTCCGTGTTCCTCTTTATGCCCTTTGTGTTCCAGGGCCGCGGTGACTCCTTCAAACAAATTCCACTACCTTGGGAAGCTTTGTGAATAGGCTATTCTATGGTGGATCTTTGAGATTTCAAAGATCGTGTAGGCTATTAATATTTAGCGACGTACTCGTCTACTTTAGTCTTGCTGTACTTTTACATAATTATTTTAAACTATGAAACGACTATTTACTTTTTTTTTTATTTAAAAAAAATATAGGCAATAAATACCCAACGATAGGGCAAAGACAGGGTTATGTTTTTGTAAACATCCTTACTTGGCGGTCTCCTCCGCGACAGTGGCCAGCATGAACTCGGTGGACTTGTCGTTGGGGATGACGTGGCACTCATCCGCGTCCGCCTCCAAGTCTGCTGACCTCTTATCAAAACTGTATACAGAAAAATAAAATAAGAAAGAAACAATGAACCTGTTTATTTCGCGAAAAATCACGCACAACTATTACAAAATAACTTATTAACAGCGAAATAAGACCTGCTTCACTAACAACCCATATAACCATTTTTGGGAACATGACGTAACGGTTTCCACACCTAGTGTGTACACTGGTTTATTCTCGACACATAATCTCGTCGCCGTTCCGTGTTAGAGTAGTCGCTGCAACTAAAAATGGGGAAGAGTCGACACAGTAACATTCGGTTTTTAATTTACGTCGCTGTGTCGTAACACTGTTACCATATTTTAACCAGAGTTCCCACAAATCATTCATTCAATCGCTCATAACAGCTCATTCGTTGACATTGACTTATGAAGTGACGTGAATTATTAAAAAAATAAGAAACAGCCATTTTATCACCTAGGTAAGTAAACAAAGAGTTTTTTTTTATTGATTATTATGGTTTTCAATATGTATGTCAAATCCTAATGGGAAATTAAATTCATCGTGTAATTTCGTAGGAAAGGTTGAAATTTATCAACGCGCCTCATTATTATCATAATTTAACCATTCCGACGAAAATACACATTGTTTTAATTTTAATGATATTTTTATTTTCTATTCTCAAAAGCTTCTATTTGAATGCAATCATAAAGTTGAATATTTAATAATAAACTATTTTAGCAGTAATAAACCGTATTATCGATAAATAATGAAAAAATTTTTTTGTTAAGTGAAAAATATTCTCGTCACAACAAGTTACAAAGTTACGATAATGTGTCGACATTGTGTGGACATGTTACGTAAAGTCGTCACAAAGTAACTGAACTTTTAAAATGGTCTCTCTTTGATTTTTTGTCCACAGTTTCCCAAACTTTAGTTTGCCAGATAAAATGCCATATTGCATTGTTTTAACTAAAGAAGGCTCTTCTCAATTAATATCCCTTGTACCAAGTACGTGGGTGAAAGACAATGTCCTTTATTGGCCGCGTACAAAAAAAAACAGCGACTTGGAGCTCTTAAGACGAGATGAGATTAAGATGAGACAAGAAAATATGAATCTGAAACAGAGGATCAGTTGGATGAAAAAGAAAATGACATCGGTACTTATATAATTTGTTTTAATTGCTTTTACACATAAACACACAGCACACTCCCCTATACGCTCATTATGTAATGTAACACACGTGCACACGCACACAACAGAGACAAACACTCAAGTCAGATTTTGACGAAAGTATGGTATGGAGAGCCAATGCTTTGCTAACTTTGTAGAGAAGACAGTTAAATTCTTTATTCAAACGAAATTAACATTCTTTAACTTTATTCTTTTACAGACGACAATACGCCAGACACAAAAAAATATTCCGACAAATCATCGAAAATAGTGGTACTCTCTGACGTGAAAATAAAAAACAAGATTTTGGATCTAAAAGATGAAACCAAAATTATGAATATCAGTTCTGATAACTTACTTAATGTACTGTGCTGCAAAAGTACAAACAGTGATTAACTATACGAATATGCTGACAAATTATCTTTATGATTGATAGATGATGGAGACGACAGTGAACAGGATATAAAATTATAAAATTTTGTTGTTATTATTGCTCTATTTAGGTTTACTCAGTATACTATTTTTGATACCACTTTATATGAATGTATATTAAACTGATTAGGTAGACTTATTATTAAGTAGCTTTTTTAGATTGATGCAGGTCTTTAAAATGATCTGTAGATTATTAGTGGCAAGTAGCTAGCTAATGCTAGTAAAGTTATAGTGCGTTAAGTGTCAGTGATGATTTTGTGATTTCGAAATAAAAATCGTTTCTTCTTATGTTTTCATTTTATTATTACCAATAACGTTGTCAATACAGGAATAAATAATAAATGTTAAATAATAAATAAATGTTGAAGTCCATCGAAATCTACGTGATATTTTGGGTAGTTTACTCATTTTTTATTTTAATTAAACGGTAAACCGGCAGTTAACATAAGACTAGTTTGAGAATGACTGGATCTAGTGATTTCCATTTATCCAAGTTAGTGTTATAAGTGTTCCGGAACATTGACGTAACGGTACTACACATGTTACCACTCAGTTAGTACACATTGTTACCAATATTGTACACTAGTTACATACAATGCGCAAAGTGTGTAAAACGTGTGTACACAAATTTGTCTGTAACAAGTCGGCACAGCTACAACACAAAGTTACTAAAACTACTTTCTGTCACTTTGTTACTAAACGGTTACGACAATTAAAAGTGCACTCCCACACAGTCCCAATATGTCGTATCAGTTACGAAACTGATGCGACTTGTTACATCTTTTACAAATCTGCGACCAAAAATGGTTATATGGGAAGCTTTCATATGTCAGGGCCGGACATAAGCTACTACCCAATAAGTTAAGGAAATTCACAAAATTGATAGGAGGCATCATCATCATTGTCATCATATCAGCCGAAAGACGTCCACTGCTGGACATAGGCCTCCCCCAAGTGTCGCCACAACAACCGGTCGTGTGCGTCTCGCATCCACCGGCTACCCGCGACCCTCACCAGGTCATCGGTCCACCTTGTGGGAGGCCTTCCAACGCTGCGTCTTCCGGTACGCGGTCGCCACTCCAAAACTTTTCGGCCCATCGATCATCTGTTCTGCGAGCAATGTGCCCTGCCCACTGCCACTTCAATTTGGCAATCCTTCGGGCTATGTCGGTAACCTTGGTTCTCTTGCGGATATCATCATTCCTGATTCGATCACGCAAGGAAACTCCGAGCATTGCCCTCTCCATTGCCCTTTGGGTGACTTCTATTACTTACTAGGAGGCATCGTTAGTAATCAACACACAATTAATTAATTCAATGTTTTGCGCAGCTAGTTACAGTAAAGCCTCGTATCCACTAGGAAACATTTGACGCGTGACATGATGCACAACATGTTGCTGATTAATCTCATTATGTTGAACGGCAACAAGGAACTTTTATTTAGTAACATTTTCAATGTTGCGCGCCTGCAGGCAACGTCGCGCGTTGTTGTGCAACGTTGCTGAACATGTTGAGCGTTGCGTGTTGTGCATCAAATGTTGTCTAGTGGATACGAGGCTTTAGTTGGGCACAGCTGGCATGTTGCTTCTGCCAGCGGCTTTTGCCCGTGTGGTAGTAAAACGCTAGATAACATACACCCGGAATAAAAAGAACTGGCATCAAATCTGTGAATGTGTGTGATTGAAGTAAAATAAACACCACAACTCAACCTCAGTGCAATGCTCGATGACCTCAGTAGAGCTTCCGAAAGAGTGGGTCTTAAAATGAACATGGACAAAACCAAGGTCATGGTAAATACCCATGTAGCACCCACTCCTATCAAGATTGGAGGTTCTGCACTCGAAGTGGTTGATGAGTACGTCTGCCTGGGACAAACGATCCAGTTAGGTAGGGCTAACTTCGAGAAATAGGTCAACCGTCGAATCCGACTCGGCTGGGCGGCGTTCGGGAAGTTGCGCGGTATCTTCTCGTCTTACATACCACAGTGTCTCAAGACGAAAATCTATGACCAGTGCGTGTTGCCAGTGATGACCTATGGACTCGAAACGTGGTCGCTCACAATGGGCCTCATCAGAAGGTTTAAAGTCACCCAAAGGGCGATGGAGAGGGCAATGCTCGGAGTTTCCTTGCGTGATCGAATCAGGAATGATGATATCCGCAAGAGAACCAAGGTTACCGACATAGCCCGAAGGATCGCCAAATTGAAGTGGCAGTGGGCAGGGCACATTGCTCGAAGAACAGATGGTCGATGGGGCCGAAAAGTTTTGGAGTGGCGACCGCGTACCGGAAGATGCAGCGTTGGGAGGCCTCCCACAAGGTGGACCGATGACCTGGTGAGGGTCGCGGGTAACCGATGGATGCGAGACGCACAGGACCGGTTGTTGTGGCGACACTTGGGGGAGGCCTATGTCCAGCAGTGGACGTCTTTCGGCTGATATGATGATGATGAAACACCACAAACTACATTAGACTGCTTGAAAAGTGATTTTTTTTTAACATTTTAATCGTTTTTTGTGGTCGAGTTTAAAAAAAAGGTACATATTTTTTAAATTTGATTTTGTATCTTTACTTTTTAACAGAACACCACCCTTAAATATGACCACGCATTTCTGGAACATACTGTATAGTAAGTATATATACACAAACAAAGAACGATAAGACAGCTATACTATGCCATACGGTTTTATAATAGGTATGTTTTTTAAAACATCGTTGAAAGTAAATAGAAACGTTTTACCAAATAACATCTCAGACGAGCATTCTAGACAAGCAGCATTTATTATTTAGGTCGTGGTAATTGAAACTGAATCTCCGCAGTAAGTGAGATCTTATTTCAATGTGGTTGTATATATTTGCATAGCTGCCATGAATTCCTAGAAATTTTCGAGTTGTTGTCTCACTACATGAAATAGATCAAGCTAGTGAACAAATAAATAGGAACATTCTTATTAACTAGATAAGTATTAATTCAAGAAGAAGCTGATATTATTTTCGAAATGCAGTGACTAATGCTATGCTGGTTTTACTTTGATAATAATGAAACTGCGGTTTAATACTCATTATTATGCTACATAGGTACAGTAACTTCTTCATGATTCACTACCGTTACCACGGATTGGTATCACGTTTTTTTCTTTCACCTTTGACTGCAGTCACCAATGTTACACGTGTACACACCAAGATTAGTAACCACGGTAAAAAAATGACGAAATCAATAGGTACTTTATCGTCTCGATTTCAAAGTATTGTTTATCTAAAACTTTGTTTGTTCTGGCCTATAAGTTTCTTGTTAAGCAACACACAAAGATAACAACAAAACAAACATAATCCTTTGTAATTAAGATCACAAGCCTTACCGGAGCATTCCGCCTCGTTCGCTCCAACATGTGTGCCACAGGTTAATATTCCGAGACTTAAGAAAATAATTATGTTATACTCTCTACCGTACTCGGCTACCGCTTTCGGCGAAGCTTCAATAATGTTCTACATTATTGTCTACTTCGTTCTAAAAGTTGATGTCTATCTCATGATTGGTATTTGCTTTCCAAAACGTGATCTATTTATTTATGAAGATAACATGGCAGGTGTATTTTTTAATCAGTTGGAAGAGAAACTATTTACTATTATTTTTCAATTAAAATTAATAATTATAGGGCTTGCTCACAGCCTTTTCAAAGAAATTTCGAAAAGGCTAGTTGACACTTCCCGTGACCTAAGAGCTGGCTTTTACTTTGGGCAGAGACTAAGCATTGCCAATCAACGTGGCAATGCCGCCAGTCTCTTGGGCATAGCTGACAGCGTTGACGACGAATTTTTTGACGAGTTAGTTTGTTGTAAGTTTTGCTTATTTTTTAATTTAAGTTATTATTATAATTTCATAGACCTCATCTATCGCTTATATATATCAGGCGTGATCGAGGTCAAGGGCAAACCCATTCCTCAATAAAAAAACAAGATTTAAATAACGTAATCATCCCCTACAAAGTTTTGTTTCGATTCACCCCTGAATTCTTATTCACCCCGTTTGTACATAATCTACAATTAAGCATTACTTTCGTTCTCAATCCTTACCTGTCTTCGTGGTCTTCCTCATTGCTACCAGATCCGGTGTTGGTAGGTCTGTCATCATGTAACGCGGTCTCCGCCAGCCTCCTGGTCTGGGCCACGTTTTCTATCACCACAGCTGTGGTGGCTCCTGTGTTCGGGTCACCAGATACAGGTGGCTTTTTTGCTGCTCTCTGCTTTTTTGCTCGTATTCTTAACGCCTGGGGGAAATAGAGGTCATATAAACAGAAGGTACTCTTTGTTCGTGTTAAATACGGGATAATTATGACCATGATTGTACTAATGAACATGAACATTTTGTGAACCTATTTGTGAGTCATAATTATATATTTCACTGTAATTTTTAATGTTAGAGCTATGAATACTTGGTACTATTTGTAATTTATTTATAGTTTTGATTAATTAAAAAAGGGCGAAGTAACAATCAACTTTGATTTCCACAAAACTTGGATTGTTTATTTGATCCAGTCTCAGCTAAAATTCAAACAAATCTAAATGTCTACCTGTTCCAAAGAATTCAGTCGTAAAATCTCACACGTGTTACGACTTCGACCTATAAAGTTAGACAGCTTGCAAAAATACAACAGAATCGTGTGTCGAGGTGCCTTCCTACTATATTGTACACGAACAAACTCCGGGTGCCAAAACGTGTGTACAACATGTGCAGGCTAGTGCAGAGCTAGCCTAGCTATGGGATATTTAAAACTTTGGCCCATGAAAGTTATTTAGTTTCTGAGAAAATTGTTACTGAATTTTGCTGGTGGTGGTTTTTTGGTGGTTTTTCTTGCTGTGCCCGACAGGGTCCACAATGACCTAAGATTATGTACATGTTATAATGTACCTACCACCTAAGTTTACATTGTGGAATGTAAATAAAATATTGAGTATTGAGGATAATTTTGGTAGCTGCTTAGAATTTGGAAATGGCATCATCATCATTAAGGCCACACCATTATTTTGCGTCTTGCATCTAGCGTACTCCCGTGGGCTTTCCAGGTCACCGGTCAGGTTTTTAACCAGGTCATTGGTCTACCTTGTGGGAAGATTTCCGACGCTGAACCTTAGTTAAGGTTAATACGCCTGAAACACAGGTTTGAATAAACCTACATCAGGCAGGTCGCTATTATTGGATTCAGTGGGCCTTTAACCAATATAATATAAGTTATACACTAGATTTATTTTAGGCATAGTTTAATGTTTTCGTCATAATATTAATATGTAACTTTGTAATGATGTAACTTCCATATAATTTATACTTATGTGAACTTATGAATAAATTTATTATTATTATTATTAATAGAAGGTGAATTATTAAGGTTAGATGAAATTTTTATTAACATTATAATTTTTTCCCTCTAACAGTAAAACTACAGAGCAAAATTCCTCTTCTTATAGGTGTGAGCGACTTCCCTCACTAATTAAATTCTACATGCCATACCCGAAGCATATCTTAGAATCAGGTATGTACGCGAATTCCGTGAAAACTAAATATGTAGTTGGTTGCTATGTAGATTAATTTATAATAGGAAGCAAAATGACTACTGCCAACCCTTCACAAATTAAAAATAACACGGAATATTTGTTGAAACCCGAATCAATTCACGTCTGACTACGTTATGTCAGCCGTATTAAATTCTCTCTCATTTATCTTAAAACTGCGGTTTTTGCCAAAAGCTTTAATGTATAAATTCACATCCACATACATTATCCATTGGTTTGTCTCATGAAGCCGAATGCCTGAATGTGTTATTTCTGAATGTCTAGACATTTCAATTGAAATGCTCTCCGATTCTAAACCTAATGCCAACTTAGAGGTCACATATTTCGGGTCTAATTGAAACTGGAATGGTAACCTTGTTAATACTAATCTAAGTGGTGGTTTGGTATTCCTACGTGCTACATAATGGAATATTGAGATAGTTTACTGATCTATTCTGGAGCTGTATTGAATGTATTGTGTCTTGAACTGGTAAATTCATACGGTCTGTGACACAGAATTGGTTGCTATATTTGTGTGCTAAAAATGTAGTTTTGCTTATGTTGCCTCTTTCTGTGACAAAGGAGTTTATTTTTAACAGACTAAAAAGTGGCAATAGGGAATACGTATGATTTTTTTTTATTGTTATCTATACACTTAACCGCTGCGGCCCCGACATGTGAAAATTCCCAAAAAAAAATCTTATGTAATAGGTAAATAAACATTAAATTCGCGATTAATTCGCGACACACCGGTGTGTCGCCGGGGCCGGAGCGGTAATCTCAAAATATACAAATATATAATAATAACAGTGAAATTAGAATCAAAATTGACCGAATAACCAACGAGATATAACTATTTGAAACAAATATATCTGTCCCTCTCGCGAAAACGCTGTTTTGTATGGCAGTTATATATTTTGTATGGACTTTACAGCTGCCATATAACTTCATCGCCCATGAAGTTATTTTAAAAATTATTTCATAAGTGCTTTCTAAAGCTAATGAATATTTCATTTTGTAAATAAATAATTGCATGCCTATTCCCTATTCTTAGTGCGTAGATTCTTATCAACCCATCTGGAATAACACATACAGTAATAATAAGCTGAGTAGACGTCTTTAGGGTGAAACAATTATGATGCCAGTAACATTTAGGCCCGCATGCATAAACCAAAGTTATTGTTTAAACTCCGAGTTAGTTGCTAACCAAGACCTATGTACTCGTATGAACTATTTATAATGCCACCTAGTCTTAGCAACTGACTCTGAGTTAAAATTTGGAGCAATCGGACCTTAAACAGACACTGGCAGGACGGCCGATAAGACTTTACAAAAAAATTAAGAAAAAAAAAATAATACTAACCTTAAAAATATTGTAATATAGAAACATCATCATAATGCAGGGGATATAGAAGGAACCTAACGAAGAGTAGATGACGTAGTTCTGGCTGTTGAACAGGCACTCGTCGAAGTTCCTGTCGGGCGTGTCGTTCAGCCCCAGCACGATGGGCGCGCCGATGGCTGCGGAGATCAGCCACACCAGCACGATGGTGAACCACACCCGTCGGTTGTTCTTGTGCTTCGCGTATTTTATTGGTTGTGTTACTGCTATGTACCTGGTGAGAGATTTGGTTGATTAGTACTACATAGTACATTCATGGTCAAGTTTAGAACACTAAATAACCCTCGCGACCAAATTTTGATCACGGTGGACTATTTCAACGGAGATTAGCCAAGTTCGCACGAGATATAATAGTGCAGAAATGTGTTTCACAAACACACACTCTCACTTTACTGACAACATCCGATGGAAAGGCAATTCGACAATACAGAGATCAGGTGTAGGACCAACGCCTTTTCATGCTTTCAGAGGACTCGAGGGTTTCACACAACCAACTTCCAAACACTGAACTGCCACCAAGAAATTCGTTGTGGAAAAATCCCAATAAAACTTAACCCGACCTGGGAATTGAACCCAGGCCCTTATGCTTGACAGTGGCGCTTTCCACCACAAAACCAACGGGGCAGTTAGATCACTAGTCATTGTGATCATGCTAAACATTATTTGACACGGGTCTTGTTGCTTGATATATATATCTTGTAACATTTTGGCTACTCAAATATTGGATGATTCCTAAACTTGACCCTATAGTGTTCGTCCGATAAAAGATAAACATTAGGACTTTTTTTACAAAGGGGCCTTCTAGAACAAACAACTGGACTGTCGAGCCACACGTGACGGGCGGGGCGTTTTTGGGAGACTGTCTTTTTGTAAACGTTGACGTTAAAAATGTACTGGCACTCAGCTTTATTTCAATAAATGACTTTTGATTTTGACTTTTACTTTGTATTATGGATAGTCTATTTGACAGAGACCAATGTATCGTTCTTGTATTAAAATACAAACTATTTTAGCATTCCAATCTGTTGGCTCCTTGGTAACCAGAATAAAATCAACTGCTTTCCATTTAAAATTTCCCCCACTATGACTTGCCAATGCCATGATTACTTTGAGTTATGAGATGGTGATATTCGTCCTGTGTAGCTCAGTCTCTCTCATCCCAAAGAAGAGAAGAAAGAAAATGTGTTTAACGTCACCAACGTCACAGAACTGACATACATAAAAATTAAAGTAGGGGAAGCAGATCATCTTTAAGGGACTGGACTTGTTCACCATTTTTTAAGATTATCAAAGATGCAACAGTGACCCACTATGTCTGTATGTAAGTAACAGATAACTCACCTATCAACAGATATGGCGACGAGGTTGAATATGCTGGACGTGGAGGACGTGACATCCATCGCGATGTACACGTCGCAGACGAAGGCGGGCAGGCCCCACGAGCCGTTTACCTGGAACAAGAAACATATTGGTTAGGTTTATGATCCTGTATAGATGGAGCCACTTGGACTAGAGAACCAGTATCAAGTTGGATAATCACTGTCTGAACTGTTCAGTAAAGAAAGAAAGAACATGTTTATTCAGCACACACAGTTACACAATTTGTTAGTACCCAAATAAGAAGACATAATTTTAAAATCAATAACATTGTGCTAACAGGTTGGGTTCAGCAAAATAGCTGGTATTAAGCAGTTTAGCAGATATATACAATAACATTTCATCGGGTTTTAACATTTTAAGATTGAAAATTAGAAATCGAAAAGATGTAATATTGATAACTTGTTAAAAAAAAGAAACGTAATTTGTATTTCAGACTTATTTGATTTTAAATCGTAACCCTATTTCCTCGAAGATAATTCCCAAAATAAACACAAGGAAATCACGATTCAAAAAGCAGATAATCCAAAACCAGGAAACCAGATTGCATCCCAAGATTACACACAAGTATTATCACAAGGGTCTCCCAAATTCAGAAATAAACGCCTCGAGACTGATATTTAATTTAGATTAAACAAAACGTGTTTACAGAATGGTATCGGGATCCAGTTTGGCGTGATAAAACAAATGTGACCATCTGTCACGCTCGTGATTTATGCCTTGAACGTGATGCAGCGTGACACACGCACTATGAGTGACAACAGATTATGTGGGGGTTCTATTTGAAATAGCCAAATACTCCTAATAATTATCATATTATTATACAAATTTTTGTAACTAGCACTTCGCCCACGACTTAGGTTAGTTTTGGAAAATTAGCACAAAGATTTTCATTAATTACCGGCCATTTCTGCTGCTGATTCTGTGATCTTACTTTACGCCTCCGTGTTTGGGTCACAGAAGTACAAATGTGTAAAAATAATCATACTTATGTGGACACTTGATTTTCTCACAATATTTCAATTTACTTTTTATAATTTCATATAACTGTTTCTGTCAACGTATGAAATGATTCCGAGTTTGACCAAGGTTTTCCTAGGGCTGTTTCCTAAGCGATCTGAATATACACTATATACAGTAACGATTCCTGGAATAAAAAGTATCTTATGTACCCTTTCTGGTCATGATCTAACCGTGTGCCAAGTTTTATCCTTAAGAAATAACAAACGGATAATTTGACATTTAAAATACCTCTAGTATACCTCTAGTATAAGAACACGCAGAGATATTCAAAGTTGACCGCCAACCAATAATGTCTCAGGCACCAGAAGAAAAAGAACTTTACAATTCCCACCTCAGCCTACGTACACAAACCTCGACACGTGTTCCATAACCAATAACATTACAAACACATATACATGTAACTTTTCCAATTTGCTAGGCCGCAACCTGATCACATGGATCAGCCTCGCATCACTTTCATGAATATTCATGCACAGGCATCGAACTGTAGACCGAGCGCACGCCGCTGTAAGCTACGTCAATATGTGGTCTGTTGCTATGGTAACTGTGGTCGAGGTTTTTAGGAAGCTGTGTGCTGAGTTGGATGATTTGAGAATATACTTGTAGAAGGAGGTAGATTCTGAGCGGTGTTTAAAATTTATGTCTGCATTTTTGTTTAGAACCTTCATCGACTTCTTATTCTTTTTGTATTTGTCTTCATCTTCTTCTTTATGTATAGTTAAAATCAGAGTAAAAAGTGATCTAAGGAACGTAGGAGTAGAGTACGTTTAAACTTGTATGGTAGGAAAGGAGTATCTAGTTTATCTATCTATTGGGTATGGTGCCGCACTTAGTCCTGCTGTGGACCATTGTACGTGTAATGTGAGCCATGGCGGCCGTCATCCTAAACCAAACGAGTCAACTGCATACTTATATAACGAGAATTGGTTCTACAAATCACATCTCAGCAGTCATCCGTACAATAATAACGTAAAATTATACTTATCGTAGCTATTTACTGTACCTGCAAAGTCCAGAGAGATAGTTTAAAGGAAAAGGTATTAATTTGTTAATGGTTACTTCGAATGAAAATCTCATCGACACCTCTTTCCTCAATCAATACAGTTCATCAGCAACATTTAGTAAGACAACACGAACAGGAAATTACAATCTAGAATTAAACAATAAGACAAACGAACTTTCAAACAGCTTTATTAATTCCAAAACCTCCTCCGTGACGTCATCTCACTTCCGGAGCCCGGTGTCCTCCACCCGGTGAACATAACGTGCGTCCGGTGTCCCCCATTGTCCCCTGACCTGTCTTGTCCCCCGTTTTATTAGTTTGTCCTTTCTGAGGTAACGTTGGAGAGGGCTTTATGGCTTTAGAGTGTACGATGCGGGGACGATGCGATTACGTATTTCACTGTACTTGAGATAGATTAAGTTGTCTAGATTAGATAGAAGGAGTCTGTAAAGAAGAAGAAGAAGGTGTCCATTGTTAATTCAGGAAAAACCAACAACAATTGATGTCTTATTCTCTTCTAATACTAGGAATAGAAAACATTTATTCGACACAATACAACAACAACAATCTCTGGGTGGAAAAGAAGAATACTAAAGAACATAGTAAAATAATGCTGAAAAAATAAAAAATAATGCTAAAGTGTGAAACAAAAAGGACTTTGCATCATCCTACATCATTTGTCTTTTCCAGTATCTTTAATAACTTTAGTAACTTTAATCCTCTCCTTTCTATGTACCGTAATCATAGACTGCTTCATTATGGGATTGTGTATGACTCGCGGACAGTACACGTGAACCTGTCTAGAAAATAAACAAGGGAAGATGAAAAATCTTAGCCAATAATAAACAAATCGTAGAGTATAAATATTTAATAAGCGCACATCTGACACGTGCCCCCCTCGTTGCACATTATAAACGGCCGCGTGGGCCACGACGCAGGACCAATCTGTTTTCTTGAGCACTTTGCTATTAGTAGCACTGCAGAGCAGAGAATACCTGCAATGTAGTAGTCCCTTTGTGTGTTGAATTGGGAAAGACCAGGCCACGGATAATCAAGGAGGTTATTTATGGATATGATAGACTAACGTTTCACTTTAGTCGACGTTGTTAAGTAGGATAAACCTGAGCGTCGGGAGTCGCAGGGCGATTCCCGGCCACCGTAGGTAGGCGCGGGTCGGGCGGTTCGATGGCACGTTGTGTTCCACGCGCGCCTCAAAGAGATGTCAGCATAGAAGACGGAGCCTACCAGAGTTGCGGAATTGGTTCGAAAGAGTCACCGCGGCCCTGGAATGCAAAGGGAATTTCGAGGATCACGAAAGGTTTTAGTCAGTAAGAGTCTGACACTCCCTTCCATTCCACCCAGAGCAGAAGGATTGATGATTTCCCATCCATAAAAAAGGATAAACAATTCACAAGATATCCTTCTTCTTTCATATGTTGTCTAGCTTTTTCACACGGTTTTTCTCCTTTGGCCTTTCCCATAAGGGCCGCGTTTTTTTTTCTGTATGAAAATAATCCAGATTCACCGCAACGCAGATATGCACTTCACTGATGATGTGTTACGCTTTACTTACCATCAGTGAAAGTGTTTATCTGTCATCAAACCGTATCTGTTTCTAAGTTGAAAATATTAGTTAGATAACTTACCTGGGGGCAAACAAATAAGTATGTACATTAGTCTATCAGTATACTGATTGTCATCTAAGTGATTGCAAGACAATACGCAGCAAACCAGCAGTCTCAAACTACCTATAAAGTGCGTCTATAGCGGCTGATGATTGTGACGGACTCAGCATAGACCATAATATTTACTTTGAAATTATCAATTAGTAGTATTTTCGAGCTGACACTAATTCGGAAATCCCAAAACACGCACTTCAACGCCAGAAAAAAACACAATGTTTAGTAACTCAGCTCAGTCTTGGTTTGCTCCTACTTAACTCCCAGGCTCCCAGTTTCTAATATCAGGGTAGGTATGTGACCTCCTTTCGTTATAAATGACACTAGACTAGCGTAATGTGTTTTCGCGAAGGCTCGACCGGAGGCGGATTATATTTGATGTGGCATCTGCCAGTGTATTCTGGAGGAGCTCGCAGCCAAATATAACAGCCGCACGAGCCGATGTTCAAGGTTAAGCAACGCTTACCGAGGTTGGTCTGTGGGTGGGTGACCATCTTCACATACCGAGACTACTCTGTGCCTCGGAAGGCACGTTAAGCCGTTGGTCCCGGCTGTCATTTGGAGATCTTTGGTAGTCGTTACGGATTGTCAGAAACCAGAAAAATCTGATACCAGTCTTGCCAAGAAGTACCGTGTTACCCAGTTAAAGGGTTTTGAAGGTCTGGTAGGTAGCCGCTCCATGTAAAATACTAGTATTTAGCTGAAACCGATTTGACTGGAAGCCAACCCCAATATAGTTGAGAAAAGGCTAGGCAGATAACGTTCAAAACACAAAAAAAAAACGTTTTAAACGTTAAGTTTTTATGTAAATACCGTTATTATGTTGATAATGACGCAAATGGAAACAGAGATTATCTTCAAGTCCTATCATAGCAAGGCAATTCTGTGTCTTCCACGAAATAGAAACGAGCTAAGCTTGGGCCACACCTTCTACATAGGCAATAGTTAAGTTGTACCTAACTACCGTAACTTGATCTCTCATATTGCCATACTGGTTTACGTTGAGCAACTATTTCTCGTCATAAGTAATTTTACTAAAGAAAGGCCATGAAAAAGATGGATTATGTGAAGTAAGTCACTATTGAGATGACGGCAAATAAAGAAGTTTGGAAGAACGAGATGATGCTGCTCCGACCACAAATAAATTCTGGTAAGGAAATCGCCTCTACGGCACAAGATTTTCTTTTGGCTTTTACACCACCTAAATGATGATGTTTAAGCTGGTTTGATACATACTGGACGACATGCTCTGCTACAATCATTGCTTATTGACTGATAATTTTAGGATCTTCGTATCAGTCATATCGATTTGAGAGAAGACTACAACAAATATGGGATGATGATTTGTATTAGAGAAAGCAGAGCTTGACCGGGGGAAATAAACAAAATAATAATGGATTTGTTGGTTTAATATGTTATTGGACACATTCACCTGTAACTTGAAACCCATGGTAAATTCTGAACCAGTTTGACGAACACAACAAGAATTCCTTAACAAACCCACATCACAGTAAACAACCAAAAATAGACACAAAACAGTTTCCGTCTCCGATAACAAACCGCTTACGATCCGTAATATCATAAAAAGAAAGGCATCCACATTTACGCTCACTCATACTCGCTTAACGTCCTATAAAGAGGCTCGGGAGAAAAATATAGCAAGACAAAGGAGATCGTGCACAAAAGTATCGCGCGTAGACACTCGGTTAAGGAATAATCGGGCGTTTATCAGTGAGTTCGGGTTAGTAGGGCTAGCTCTATTGTGCGTACTTTTCTTCGGTCAACGTAGGATGTGCTAGTCACATGATGGCACATATAGAGTAGCCAATCGAAACTCTCGGCCAGCGTGACGAGTCAAGAGGCCCTAGACAATGTGCCATTCAATTAGCGAATGCGACTGTCGAAATGCCAAAATGTAGGAATTTGATCACGTGACATTTTGATAGCATCTGTCAATCCCATACATTTTTGACGTACCTATTGACAATCGCCTTCACCACGTTACCGCTGACAAATGTCACTTGTCTAGAGCCCGAGGAAAGCTTTGCTGTTTGAGAAGTCGTTTCGGTGACACCATCATTATTATCATAGGAGTATTCTGTCATAAAATTTAGTCTACTACATTAATGCCACCGCGGGTAAAACCTGGGCGGGAAGCATTGACATAGTTGCCGATCGCCTACCGACCGAATTCAGTCCATAAGTCCTAAGGCCACCCGTATACAATCAATCTAGAATGCGATCCACGATCGAAATCAATGATCTGATCCGTGGATCGCGTGGGATTAGGTTGACACATGAGCGTCGGGATTGACACTAGAAAAACACTTTTTACAAGAAAATACAACCGACTTCCGAAATTAAAGTTATTTTATGCTTTGTAGTGTTTTCAACAGACTTCAAAAAAAGGAAAAGGTTTTCAATTCGGTTGTATTTTTATTTGGAAGTCGGTTGTATTTTTTTCGAAAAAAAGTTTTTTATTTCGCTATTTTTAGTTGCACCTCCACACCACCACAGAAAAGTCACAGGAAAGCAATATACGCAATTGCGTTTACATGCATGACATATTTTTTCCAGCTATTTACATTTAAAAACCAAACCACTGAACCGATTTTGAGAAAATGGAATGGGATCAATCGTAATCGTCCCTCCCCTCCAATCGACCCTTAATTTAAAAGGATTTTTTAAAATCGGTTCATAAGTGACGGAGTTATGAGGTAATAAAAAAAACAACCGAATTGAGAACCTCCTCCTTTTTTTGGAGTAGAGTTTTTCAGTCATCTTCCTTATTCGGTGTCTGGGTAATAAAATACGCCTCGGCAAAATATATCAAACTTTCGAGCTATTGACTACTTATTATCGACTATCAAAGTTCTTTGAATGTAAAAGTATTTAGACAATATTCGAATTCATTGAACCGCTTTTAATAATAATAAAATGAGTTTATTTATTCGACAATTTAATTAAAATGTTATTACAACAAAAAAAGCTAGCTTTTCTTGTTCCTAGAAATTTGTATTTATTTCGAACCACTGCGGGTACAATATTTTGTCACAACAAATAATACCAAGAAAACCTATTTTGATGAAAGCTGAGGTCTCATTATTCGTTGACAATACCAACCTATTATTTTGTATTATCTTCTGTAACAAAATCTTCACATACAAAAGGATATTTTTTTCTATTTTGTCACAAATTAAACTTGTTTGTGGCTGTTTTATTGCTAAATTGTATATGTGGAGTAACTCTTGTAAAAAAACACTGTTTACAGAAGTAACATACAAAACAAGGTTTATTGTACTCACCAGTGTCTTTGAAAATAAAATTGAAGACCTTTAATTAATTAATGCACCAGTACACCCAATCAAATTGAAATATTATTCGTAATATCAAATACTTTACTTATTATATCGTCTCCTTCTTACCTTTCCCTTGAACAAGTTTCATCATCATCTGCCTTTTTAACCGACTTCAAGAAAGAGGAGGTTTTCAATTCGGATGTTTAAATATTTTTTTCTTTTATTTTTCTGGCGAAACTCCGTCACATATAAACGGATTTTAATTTTTTTTTTATTCGTAAGAGGTTGATTCCGAAATGGTTCATTTAAATTTCGTAAAGATCTGATGAAGAACTTCGGATATAAACAGCGTAGATATGGAATGGTTGGATTTTTTGGGAGGTAGAACTAAAAAGTGAAAAATAAAAACTTTGTTACAAAAAAATACAACCGACTTCCAAATTTTAATAAAAATCACTACAACAGTATATCGTTTTATTTTATGCTTTTTAGTACTTTATCATTTTTTGTAATTCGTAAACGCCACTGGAAAGTCACAATAAAGTAAAATTTACGCAGTTTCGTTTATTTGGATGACATATTTTTCCAGCTATTTTGATTTAAAACCAAACTACTTAACCGATTTTAATGAAATATCTATGAGATCAATTCGAAACTATATCCTTTCAAATGAAAAACATATTTTTAAATCGGTTAGTAAACTACGGAGTTATGAGGACCATAAAAAAATACAAACGAATTGAGAACCTTCACCTTTTTTTGAAGTCGGTTAAAAATTAGGAGCATGTTTATTTATTATCTTATTTTAAGTAAATTATGGAAATTGGTTTACAGCTCATGCTGTTTGTGACCTCAGATCTGTGATTGCATGCATCAAATATCAAACTGCTCGAAAGCGACATTTTAGTGAGTTAAACATTTTTTTTGCATTTTGGGAGCCATGTTGAAAATTTATATAGCCTATTTCACTACCACAATTCTGACGAATTCATCGACCGCTCATTTGTCAAAATCCGTTGTGGCTATAGGGCGTGCCAAAGAAATGGACGTAATACAAACGTACATACATACATACGCTCGAGAAACATTATCCTCCTTCTGACGCAGTCACGTAAAAATAACCATAAGTTCAAGTACAACCGTTTTACCCATATACATCCAGGTTAACCCACACTAAGAAGGATCGAGGTCACCATACCCGACCTTTAACTGGGCACAGTTAACCACAGAGTGTCCACAGACATGTGACTATATATGGGAATATATACACTATACATGGAAATATGTATAATACACCTCGGTCCTAAGTAAACGCATCCCGAACCCGATAAATACACCATAGCTGAGCTCCTGTTCAACATGATTTTCAAGTCTTTTGTGGGTTGAAAAGGGATGAGGAAATTAAGGATATTTTGATGGTGTTTGAAAGGGAGTAATGTTTTAAATGCTCATCTTGTTAGCGTGGATGTTGCACTATTTTCATTATTTTTTATCGTGATCATCATCATATCAGCCGAAAGACGTCCACTGCTGGACATAGACCCCCTCCCAAGTGTCGCCACAACCACCGGTCCTGTGCGTCTCGCATCCATCGGCTACCCGCGATCCTCACTAGTTATTTATCACGATTATGAAATCTAAATAAGTCTTCATAATTATACATAAGGGTTCGTGTCAACCAGTAGGTACCTGGTTTGTAGAGGTCAGATAGGCAATCTCTCCAAGTAAAATTCAGCAGCAGTAAGCTAGTAAGACCGGAAGCTGATCATAATATTACTTGGAAAAAACGTTTTACAAACAAATACAACCGACTAAGAAACACAAACTATTTTAGTACCTACAAAATTATTTTAATTTTGAACGTCGGCGTTTTTCGTGTGGTTTCTTCGTTTTTTGATACTGACTTCCAAAATTAAAATTATTTTGTACTTTGTAGTGGCTTTTATATGGAAGTCGGTTTTATTTTATTGTAAATGAGAACCTCCTCCTTTTTTGAAGTCGGTTAAAAAGTTTTAAATTAGTCGCAGTATTTCATCAAATCATCATACGAAGTCTGTCAAATCCTTATTCTTGGAAATGAATGACCGCTCTTAGGTAAATTTGAAGTTAACACATTAAGATCACCTGATAATACAGACAACACAATTTATTCGACACACTTCTACACTCTTACCCCGATGCCAGCTCTTTATGAGTGAGTGGCCGAACATCCGTCCGTCCATGCTCGCCCCATACAACGACGGGGAGCGTCGCCAACGAGTGCATGCACGCGGATTATCACTGATAGATTGTGTCTGCTGCTTGCTCAGCAGTGCGATTCTGTAAACATGTCGAAGTGAACACTTGGGCGGGGCGCACGACGGGTGAGTTGTCAAACCATACAAATAAGATGGAATGACAGCTCAGTTGTCGTTCACTCCGCCTAGGTGAACACCGTGAGATGTCGACAGAATCGACCGGCAGATTGTTTATAGCTCGGTGTTACGGCTTGTCTTGGTGGCCTTACTATTTATTCCTTGGAAATGTCTATAGATATTTATTTATCAAAACTTCATCACTGTACAAAGGTGATAATAATACCTTAGGCATTTTCTACCAGTCGATCTGAGAGCAGATACAGAACATGGCAGGTGCAAGTAAATGTAAAAACAAAGAGAAATGGAAAAATAAACATTGAGATACCTACACATTTTTATTTCCATTTTTGTCTTGGGTTTGTCTAAATCTAGTGTGAATTATGAATATCTAGTGTGAAATATTTTTAGACAGTATTTTTTTACTGGAATTCCAGACTAAGAGCTTGACTGGACTTGCGTAAAAGTGCAAATGGACACAATTCTTAGTTCTAACATAATCTATCACGTAACATAAAGGTAGAGTTAAATTGCTTATCAGTCTTTTACGCTAGATCGTAATTAATTAATTATTAAGAATTTTGTTCTTACTAATAAAATACAAAAAAACTATTCTTATCAGAAATATCAAACTGATAAGTTTGAAAACATAAATTGCAAACATTTAAAACTAACTTTAAACCATGGTATAGAAATTTTAAGTTCAAAAGCACTGGTGATTTGTGAAAACAGTTGAAAAATGGTCTGTTGAAACAAAAATAACATTTTCACGTACAAAAGATAACATAACAAGAGTTTTTCTTGTCAAAATTCTTAATTCTTTATTCCTCCCAGACGCGACCGAGTCTAGGAAAAACTTTGAATACAAAACACAACTTTTATTCAACCTTTAAAATGGCGAGAGCTACTAACTTCGAAATCCCTACCGCACTGCTATATCACTTAAGATTTTTTCATATTCAACTGCCGTTATTCCCAGAGCGGGTTGCACAAACTTTATTTCAAGTTCCGTCAAGCGAGTTTCGACTCTACAATCGATGAAGTAAGATTTACGGAGACTGAATATCAAAGTTTGTTCAAGTGTTCCCAATGTGACAGCCAATCGTGTTGAAGTAGAATCGCTCTACGCCAGCTTCTGTTACAAGAAAGCTATCCTTTTTAATACAGCCTCCTTTTTACCCTTTTGAATTTGAAATAATACTGTCACGTGGTGCGATCGTGATCAGAATATTGTGGCTAGGGCTGTGAGCGCGCGGATATTTTGGCACATTTCAGATATGGTTGCGGTTATTCGGATACGAGAAGGGTTGCATATTTGTCAAGTAAGGGATTGAAAATTGTTGTGTTCTGTTGTAGCGTGTAAGGAATACTTATAGGAACAACCTTGGGCATGCAAATTATGCAATAATTCTTACTTATGTAGATAAAGCGGCGTCGAACCGTCTTCAGAATATCTGTCTATATGGCAGATCACGTAAAATCGTTTATTTATGTTTCATTGCATATTTGTATAATTTATGATGGTCCCTAACGTCGTTAAACCTTCATAAACTAACATTAAAATGATATAATTATGAAACTGTGATTTCCACGGCTGGTAATTTAGGTTCATTCAGTTAAACTGTTGGTGCTCACCATACTTTAAAAAGTCTAGGCATATTAATTAATTCTCATCGATCATTAATTTTTACAATACATTAGTAAATCAATCAGCATTTTTAATAAATAAGCTAATATTTATTAATCAATCATAGTAAAATATTAATGCTATTTTGAAGATATTCTTATTTAGAAATCCTGAAAACCCTTAACCTATTCTAAAACCAATGTGTTCTTATATCCGCGACATTTTGTGGAATAAAGTTTATCGTGTAATATGATCGAAGTTGGGCCTGCTTCGTAAATCTTGCTGGTTGGGACAGGCTTCGAATTTTTAGTGCCTTTTCATACCATGTTGGAAATATAGGTACTATTGTATCATTCGGCTTTTGTTAAGCGGAAATTGTGTGATGTACGTTTCTATGTTTTCATCGCATGTGGTACTTCTTTATACTCGTCTATATGAAAGGAAAATACCGTATTTAGAAGAACTTTCGGAAAGATCTTTTCAAGACCTGTCTCTTAAATAAAACTTTAAGTGACCAAAGTTCACTGACCCTAAGATGACAAACTGCCAGGGTTGCGGATTTTGTTCGAAAGAGTTACCGTGGCCCTGGAACGTAAAAGGCACTAGGAGGAGCATGGGTGGGTTTTAGTCAGTAGTAGTCTGACACTCCCTGCCGCTCCACCCAGAGCGGGAGGGGTCATTTGATGATTTCCCATCCACAAAAAAAAAAAAAAAGATGACAAACTGAATTTGAACGTTTTTAAAGTACGATAAATTGACCTTCTAGTATTACGGAGATCCACAAGGAATTTGAAGTAAAATCACTTGAGTAAATAATTGTTTTCTCACTCGAACTACTGTCTTACCCAGTCACATACTAAGCCCTTTATTATTATCACTAGGAGATATCTTAATAAATAATTAAAAGTGAAGACGAAACAGCGCGTTAATGACGTCAAGTTGCTGGTAACCATCATATTAATATCACACGTGTTTTCAACGCACTGTATCGTCTTGGCTTTTGATTTACTTCATGGACATTATTTCAAATCATGTTATAATGACAGACTTGTTGCTCTATGTGAGAACAATGTAGTTCATACATTATAATCAAAAGCAGTTGCGTAATAATCGACCTGTCACTTTGGACATATTATATTCGAGTGATGGTCATTTGTCGGTCAGCCGTCATGATCATTGTTTCCCAATTAACTCTGCTCGAGAAAATCAATGACAAGGGTTACGGAATATTAGATTGATGTCATAGATTCGTAGGCAGTATTAGTAGGCATCAATTGCATTATGGAATATGCATGAAAAAAATATTTGTTATCTACACGGTTTATATCAAAATATACACAAATATAATGCATATTCCCTATTATCCTATAATGTTGTTGTTGTGTGCTGTTGGGACTTAGGCCATGAGAGGGATTCGGCCATAATCCAATACATGAGCCCAGTGTGGGTTGGTAACAGCCCTGACATACGAGGTGAAATGTAGTGGTTAGCTTTTCTATGAATCTATAAATATGCCTAATCTTTCCCAACTATATTGGGATCAGCTCCCATTATGATGGAGCTGAATATCAGAATTTTATATAGAGCGACTGCTTCATCTTGCGTCCGAAATTACTAGGTAACACGGTACCTTGACAAGACTTTGGATGAATGAATTCACATTACTTCAACTTATACAACGTGTAACAGAATAAACGCAATACCTCTTAAGGGGTCATTATACTCATCATTATGAACTACTTTTACTATGGGGCTAAACCCAAAATCGCGAAAAAAAAATCAGTGTTCAGTTCATTTTGTCGAGTTATGCGCACAGAAATGTATGGGGCAGTCGATTTTTTTTTCGTGATTTCAGTGTTATTCCCATAGTGAAAGTTGTTCATAATGATGAGTACAATGACCCTTTAAGAGGTATTGCGTTTATTCTGTTACACGTCGTATGTAATTTAATTTTTCCTAGGTTAGAATAATTTTATCTGGTAACTTCCCATTGCTAGACTGTGATCACTTTGCGTAAGTGAAATATACCTGAAACATAAATAAATATATAAAATAAAAATACATCTCTCACATTTATGTTATTGAAAAGCTTGATCATTTGTAAGATCACACCGAATGAACTTTCAAAGGACGATTTTTCTGAATATTTTTAGAATGTTATTTTCTTCACTCAAAGTTAGTGAAAGAAATTTGTTTGAGTCATAACAATAAGTCCAGAACGACAAAAGGTCAATTTAATTAGCGACTGAACAAAAATAAAAGTTTCTAAAAACAGCTTTGATGTTTTTCAGTCAGAGACGAAAATTATTGCGTACTACCTAGGCTGAAGTAAGACAACCAATTACGAAAGAAACTACCTATATAACTTAATTGAAACCCGCACATAATCCCATGATTATGTGCGGGGTTTCAATTAAGTTATATAGGTAATAAATAGGGAGGTATGTCGGTACAGCATCCATATGCTGTACCGACATACCTCCCTATTTATGACATGAGCTTTCTACCGTTTGGTCTGGAAATAAACAAATTATTATAGAACAATCTGCGGCCAACTTTACTCATACTTTTAGCAACGTTTGCATTCGCATTTCTAAGATCACATGACCTAATTTCATTTAAATATATTGTTATAATTCATATTTTGTTAATTTTTTATGACAGCCTGACTCAGAGTACCCCGGGGGGCCGGCTCTTTTTAAACCACCCAGAAATACGGGCCTCGCGAAGCGGGGCTCCGTCGACCTCTAAATGTTATTAGAGCAAAAGAAGTTTATATTATTATGAAATGTAATATTCATCTCACATGAAACTAGGTTATATTTGTTTTTATAGCATATGAAAATTATATCATGTGAACGTTATTTCAAGTGATAATATATTATCTGTTATTATGGCATGTATTACACACCCGATACAAATCTATATCGATATTCAAATGCACATTTCACAATATCACAACTCATAATATCACAGTCATCAGTTCATCACACAAACAACTAAAACCAATCCATTCATTTACTCAATAATAACAATCACACATACAGTGACATTCACAACTACCCCCTTCCCCCAATTTATCCCACAACTAACAATTGAAATCATAACCCAACACGATCAAGTCGCCATTTTATCGAGCAGAAACCAGCCGCTGATTGATTCGGCCTAAACGATAACATTAGGGCTGTTCTCCGGCCGAATTCGGCACACGTCCGGCAGGGAAGGGTTGCGGATATTACGAGGGTAACGTATCCGAATAGTGCGTGGTCATTCGTGCCCGCTGTGTTATTGCACGGGTTATTAAGTTATCTTGCGTTTACTTATATGTGTTGGTAATTTTGGTGATTTATTTCTATGGAATCATGGCTTGTAGGGGCAATATTGTGGCTGAGTCAGTTATTCCAGTTGACTTCATGGAGGTAATGAACAAATTACCACTACTGACTGGCCACACTGGTTTTGTCGTATGATATTTATGATAAATAATAATATAATAGGACAAATACAGGTGTTCATTCTTTTGATGTTGGTTTATGTTTATATGGCAATGAACTTAATTCATTGGCCAATATTTCAATAGACTGTTAATAAATTATTATCCTAATGAATGTAAATGGCGGTTTAACAGACACTATAAATGTATGTCAAACAGTCATAAAATTTATTATAAGTGTATTTATTCTTCATTTATAAAATTTATCTGATTGACGACTAAAAAATTAGCACTTAATAAAACAGAATGTATAAAAAATGCAACTTATATTTAACTGTTACTAACAAATCAGACTAGAAGCGTTCCGAACTTTACATTTGAAATTAAAAATAGTTAATACTTACCAACAAAATATTGTGATCAAACATTTTTAATGTCACCTACTTATCCTAATTATTTCTCATTATTTTACACTAATACCAATAAGGGTTAGATTAAATCGAGACCCTCAACCTAAAAACCCGTTATGTAACAAACAAAGTTCACAATCATTTTTGAGAACATTCTCACAGGTTCGTACTTAAAAACTCAAATTCATATTTTCATCCATATTCAGGGTACTCGTAAGTTCATTGATCAGTGACTTCTGCTCCGCTGACATGGAACTCCTCAGACTCGCCACACATGTCTTGCTTCTCCTCAAAGGTGGTCTTCCTCTAATCCTGCCTTCGTACTTGTGTCTCTTATGGTTCACTGGACTCTCGGAGTCTGAGAGCTCGTCGCACTTGCGTTTAGATGATGATGAAGTGGAGTTGAAGGAGAAAGATCTGTGTGGAGTTGTTGTTGCTGAAACAGAAGGCATTGATTATTTTAATGATAGTATTAAAGTAAGCAGTGAGATAAACGTGATGGAATAGTAAAGTGAGATTAATTTTCAATCAAACATAACAAAATGCTGAGGAAGAATAAATCTTACAATGAAAGACATCAATCACTTTGAAAATCTTAGCGCAACAGTTACAGTCAGATTAATAAATTCTTAAGCGGCTAGTGACAAAATTACATGATTAAACCGTCACCATCAATCTAAAAGTCAAGGAGCAAAAAATCTAAGCAACAATTTCCGAAGCAGAAGAGCGGAAAGTAATAAATTTAAAAGAAAAAAGATTTGAGAACGCAAGAAAAAAAAATGATAAAGCGCCGCTTCGCAGTATGATTGAAGCGGGCCTTCTCATGAATAGAAAAATGCAATATTGCCTGCCACTTGACACGGAACGGAATTACGGGCCGTTGCAAAATTTACGATTTGAATTCTATCCGCCGGTAATTTTTTCACTATAGAAATATCTTTCTGACGTTCCTATAAAGTTTTTGGACGATATCCAGTCGTGTTCAGTTCGGGAGCTGTAATAAAATTGGAGTAGGAAAAATATTATCAGAGAATTTTTTTCTTTAAACGTTTGGTTGAAAAACGAAGGGATGCTGTGTAAGCAACGCTCAAAGGCGAGGAGTTATAAACAATAAATTATACAAAGTAATAGGAAAAACTAAATCATTTAAGAAATCAATTTGCTAAAAATTTCATTAATCCCAAAATTTGTTAATAACTGGTTCTGCATTTTATCGGATGGATTTCTGGTGAAGTAATCAAACTGTTTGTATGAATCGATATCTGAAACTGATACAACCGCATTATGTGTTCCTATATTGTATGTGTTATTGACGGCTCTACTGCTCGTGTAACTATGCCGGTATCGTGTTTGGTCAACGTGCTTCAATTAGCAGCACCAAGATCATGCTTGTTGTCATAAATTGTCACCATTGTCTGAAATTGTGTGTCTTAATTTTTTGTATTGTGAGCAATTTTTACTTTAGGATTTCTGAAACAAATCGTTTCTATCACTAAACTTTGACACTTAACTCAATGCATCATTAAAATCTAAAGAGTCATGAAAATAAAATGTTCAACTCACATGAGACTTGGTTGTTACAAGAGGGTTATTCCTTTATTTTTATACCTTTGCTTATCTCAATATTTATCATCCATCATAATTCAACTCTCACAAATGGAAATGAATGTAAGTGCGGAATTTTCCAACCTCCCGAAAATTCCAACCGTGTCACTTTGGTGTGAAAATATCATTTTGATTGCTTGACACTTTTATTTGTAGAAAGACAGACAGCTTATATCCGTCTTTTATATCCGAATAAGAATGAAAATAAACACGGAATTCAGAAGTAAATGCCAAACAATTCGTTATTGTTGCTTTATTCCGACAAAGGCTTGTTTCGTCTAAGGAAGTATATTTCCGGATATTAATGAAGGAAATGACAACAATTTGATTGTAACAGACGAAAAGGTAAAAATAAACGAACAGTTGGAAAAGAACGTGTTTTGACTAATCGAACAATAGAAATTATTGACATCTTTAAAAACAAAAAAAAAAAAAGGTTTTCGACCAGTTTTACCCGTTCGCAAATAAATGATAGGTATGCACTGCAACTGTCCAAAGGTATCAGCCCCCCTAGACAAAAAACTTTTCTGTAGCGTTACCGTCAGACGCTCACGACAAAATGTATGGGAATGACATTAGGTGTGGAAAGGAAACGTCATCACCTAATGTCATTCCCATACATTTTGGCGTGTCTAGGCCCCCGGGTCCGTCCACCCGCTTGATTCCCAACAAAATTCTTTTCTCAAGGGAATTATTTTAGCAATTACATTTATGTTTCTGATTTGCGTGCTTAAATCAGCTTAGGATGAACGTCGCCGCATCGTAAAGTAAGACCTCTTTAAATAGAACGATTAAATGTCAGAATCAATTTCATTAACATTGGGAACAGAATTAAATTAACTGAGATTAAAACTTTAAAACGTTAAATGAAAATGCCACACTTTTAACCCAACTGTCCCAAAATTCTTCAACACCGCTTGAAGCCTTCTAGGACCATACCTTAATGGAATTTATTGCCCATAAAATAAGGACTATTTTCCAGTGAACGTTTTAAGTTAAGAAGTTTTGATCGCAAAACATGATGAGGTTGTCAATATTTGCGCGCTGTGTTTGCCGTTCGCAGCGAGGGTGAGTTAATACGTTGATTTTAGAACGTAATTATTGGAAAATTTCAAGCAATATGAAAATTGGTGGAAAATTTGATGTGGATTTTACCAGAATAGTTTGGAGATTTGAGCTAGTTGAGGCAAAATTGAAATAGCAGTTTTCGATATGGATAATTGAAAATTGTGTCTGAGTGCAGTATTGGAATGCTATTAAAACTGATATTAGCAAGACAAAGAACTGCAGAGATAGTCAACAACTAATTATCTAATTAAACATTTCATCTTTATTGATAACTGGTCCATTAAGGAACAACAAAACATTTTTCTTACCCTATCAAATCACAATGAAAATTAATAGGTACACGCCAATAAAAGTTATGGTCAACAGAAACACTGCGGTCGACCACAAAAATAAACAAGTAAAGACCCCCATTAATAGAAAGGAAACCAATAAACGTACTCACCGATATTAGTGCTCTGCTCACCCCAAAACACATTTTTCACGGCCTTCGCCACGCTCGACCAGATGTTCTCTTTAATCGATTCCAGATTCTTATCGATTATAGTCGATTTCTCATCTGCCTTGCCTTCACATTCCTCTACAAGCCGCTTTACGCTAACTTTTCTTTTCGTTATAACAAACTTAAACTGGATCTCCGTAGCTTCTTCCGTGTTCATTAAAACTGATGAAAGGCAGTTTTGCAGCGTCCCGGCTATGTTTGTTGTTAACGCCGATATTGCGTTCATGCCTCCTTCTGGAGTATCGATACACGTTTTGAATAATTCATTCGATTCTTTTGAGTACTCTGATTCGATTTGGGGACTGTCTTCTTTAAAGTTTATAGCTCGTGCGGGCATCGTTGAGGGCTCCCCGACAGGCGGGGTGTTTTCCTGATTGTTATTAGCAGTACTTTTTTCTCTTGTTTTCGGAGTTCTTGCCATGATTAAGCCCTGGTTTTCAAAGCGGTTGATTAACGCTTGGAAGCGAGGGTTGTGACAGAATCTTGGTTTCTGTGGCCCGGGTGTTAACATTCTTTTTGGTTTTCTGAAAACTGAAAATATTAAAAGACATTTAAAAGATAAATTCAAGCTTATGAAGAAAATTTAAAACTTTAGAGATTATGTGAATGTGTAAAGTGTTTTTGTAATAAAGGGCAGTCACCGAAATATCAGTTAAACTATAAACATTAAAACTTACAACAGCTTTAATCATTTTAGAGATTGATGTGATAATATTAAATTCTACAGCAACTCATTTAACTTTTACATTGCAAGTGAAATGTTATTGGTCTGGATTCTTGAGAGATTAAATTAGCAATGTGTGTGTAAAACATTCAAAGTGGTTTACTACTTGCAGAATTGATTACAAGACAAGATTTCTTCATTTTGTAAGGCGTATAAACGAAGTTTCTTGTTTAGATTTTATAGTTTAAGTTGCTTACCTCGTTTAACCTTGGTCTGTTCAAACACAGTATCGTCAGCAAACTTGACCTTCTTAGTTTTAATAGAGCCTTCGTTCGAATCCTGAAAGGTGACATGTTTCTCCGTACTATCCTGACTCCCGATACGAATTTTGCTGCCCGTCACAATAATACTCTTCAACTTTGGCGCTGATTCCAGATCGGATTTGGATGGCTGGAATAAAAATAAATAAGAGTGAGTTTAAATATCTTAATATTATTAAAGGTAGTATACTATAAAAAACTCCCCATATAAATAATTTATGTAATCATGAACAGGGACATCATTGAACTACTAAAAAAGGGACAATATTATAAATGGCCCTGTCGTGGGACAAAACATGTATTGAGACAAGGCTCGCCAATTTGGAAAATATTGACATACAACAAATAGTTCAATATTTCTGAATATTATTTAGTAGTGTTCAGTATCTTTTACAAGGAAAGAAAAACCCCACCTCAATATTCATGCTTTGCGCAGCACTCTCGGTTGTCTCAATCTCTGAGAGAGGAGAGTCAGCTCCCTGGTCAGCGAACAGTGGCCAGCCGTTACCAGCAGGATGCGTGGGAGTGCTGGTGGTGACAATCTGCGCCAGCTTGATG
This sequence comes from Melanchra persicariae, assembly GCA_947386135.1. NCBI lineage: Eukaryota > Metazoa > Arthropoda > Insecta > Lepidoptera > Noctuidae > Melanchra > Melanchra persicariae. The sequence continues at coordinate 19,762,559 of OX376659.1, read as the reverse complement.
AGGTGCGGCAAGTGGGATGTCGGTGTTGTCATCTCGTTTTGTGAGTCTGGAACTGGTTAAGTTAAAATTATTATTATTTTGCCTCGTGATTCACAGTTATGTGATATTAATCAAATTTTAAACTACAGCCAAACGCACTTAAGTGGCAGCACTTTAACCTTGAGTTGGTCTAGCGTATTATGGGGTTTCAAAAAACTTCGTCACTAGTTTATTTTGCCCGTTTATTATTAAATTCACACACCATGCAATGCATTGCACCGTGACTGAGAAGTTAACTGTCCACCTAAAGCTATAGACTAACAGCCTTGCTATTTTGTAACTCTTACCGTAAGAATTTATGTAAAGTGGGCTTGAAGAGCGCTGTTATTCCATAGCAATAGATGGACCTTACTTCAAACAACCTCACCTTAGTACCTTCATGATAAGATTTTTAAAGAATAGCTGCTGGTTGTGTAGCTACTGATGTGTGGACTACTGTCAAAGTCAAAGCATTTATTTCAATTAGACCATTTACAGGTACTTTTGAATTGTCAAGGTCAGTCGGTCAAAAAGATGAAGCTATTTGCATGTTCCAAAGCGTAGATTTCTATGGAGAAGAACTACTAAGAACTCTGTAAACATTGGTTTGGCTATGAATGATTGAACATTTGATTAATTACTTACTTAGATTGCTTTCAGTTCTCACTGGCGTAGTCTTTGGAGAGCCATCGAAAATATCATCTCCAATAGTTTCCTCATATTCTTCTACCACCTTTTGCTTCATCATACTCAGTAGTTTCTTCGTGTGAGGAGTCGCAGCCCTTTGTCTCTTAGATCTTGGAGTTTTTGGAGCCAATTTCGGATGAGGAGTCATACTTTCTACCTTTTTCTCATCTTCGTTATCACTGGACTCGTAATCAACCAAATATTTCTTCCTAACAATCGGTGTTATGATAGCAGTCTTACTATTCTTATTAACAGAGATAATGCCTTCAAAGTTCTCGCCATATTTGTTGGCTTTTTCATAAATGGAATCGAATTTTTCATCCAATTCTTTAATTTCTGTATTGCCAACTTCAGCGTCCTTGCCAAGTAGCTCAGATATGCTTGTACATTTGTCGATGTTGAGGAAATCTTCCATTTTTTGGAAAATCTGGTTGCACTTTTTACACTGTAATGGGGTATGTTCGTCAGTAAGGTGACTGATGAAATCTTGGTTGAGTTCGTCTGGTCTACAAAGAAATCGGAATCCTCTGCAGATGGGGCAGTCGTATGTGAGGCCGTGGGTTACCCTCTCGTGTCTTCTGCGACAATCGGCGCAGCAAAAAACTAATTGGCACACTATGCAACGGGCCTGAAAGTAGGGATTCAATTTATGAATAACTAAATAGTTATTAAAAACAAATATTTAAATTAATATAAGTACGTCAGAACATAAAATGATTTCAACTGTGAATGAAATTTTGATGAAATGTAATATTTCATAAAATTAAATTCAAACGGATATTTAATGACATACAAATGGTGAGTGTAGTGTTTTAAAATACAATTTACGGATATTTTACGTAAAATATTTGAGTGTTATTTGAAAATAAAATAGGTAGATTTTAATCAAATTACATAGTTTCTTTACCCAGCCATGAAACATTTCTACAGGTAATATTCGCATTACATAAATCACACTTATTAATTTATGGAAACGTTTTAAATAAATCCAATAATTTTTGCGTACTTTGAATAAACAGTAAAATATTAAACTATATCCGAGTGACAAAACTATTTGATCAACAAACTAATCTTCCCCCAAAACTAAAATCTAAACATTCCTCTTCATTCTCATCTCCTACAATTTGTGACATCATAGCTCCAACACATTCCTGCTGCTGAAAACTATTTCCTTATCAGTCGTTAATTAGAAGATGCATCTTCTGCATGTACTTGTGGTGCTAATTTCCTTGTTGACCTGATTGCCGACAGCAGGCAGCTAGCATCTAATAGCAACGGGATGAAGCGATTGGTGTCATGATAGTCTTGATTGTTAATGATTGGCAGGTATTGAGGAAACAATAGGACGGAACTAATCAATGGTTTTTCGGAAAAAACCAGAAACTCTTACCTACTTATTTTATAAAATGGGTAAAGTACCTACGTAAGTAATTTCGATTTTAAATAGGCTTCCTCGATGGGTTGTCTACCCCAGAATGTAGGCTTTTTCTCAATGATTGACTGGTGGTAAATGCCTTCTTGTTTTAAGTCTGCCTATGTAGGTACCACTCTGTACATAAAGTTCAAATTAATAAATAAATGAAAGAACGTAATCTTATGCTTCGTCTTAAGTAACGATGAATAATATGTGTAAAACAAATATTTGACCAACAAAGACGTTTTAAAAAAGATTTTCATACTGGATTTTTACATTTTTTGTCTCTGAAGTTTATATTTGTCATCAACTAGTATCAACTAATTTATAGATCTATCGCCACGAAATATTTTCATTCTCAGACAAATAAAACCGGCCAAGTACGTGTCGGGCCACGCGCAGTGAAGGGTTCCGTAGTCCCGTAGACCATGAGCAAATAATCAGAACGTTTTCACTGTAAGAATATAAAGTTACAAGTGCATGTAGTTTTAAGTTATTTTGTACGGAATTCATTTTATAAGTTGGTGTACTATTTACTCATTAACTTTTTGAGCCTATCACACACCCCCAATATTTTTAAACTAAAAGAACATTACAAAAAAAACAAGCAACGCTTTAACCATTAACACCCCCCCCCTATTTTTTGTGGTTTTATTTTACAACTTTGGCGATGTGATTAATATACACGTACCAAATGCCAATTTTCTTGTGCTAAGCGTCTCTGAGCTGACGGACATGACAAAACTATAAGGACTACGGAACCCTAAAAAGTGTCGCCAGGTATGAATTACCAAAACTTAAAGTTAAATTATGTGTTTTTTAAATAATAGATGGAACAAAATTGTAGTTCATTCCTTGGATAAAACTATGTTCTCAAAATAATAGGTATATCCCTTGAATAATAGCTTCGTAAAGTCAAAGTCAAAGTCAAAACGTTTATTTCAATTAGGCCATTAAACGGCACTTTTGAACGTCATCATTTACATTTAAAACAATGTAAAGTGACTCTACTGTCCGTTCGCAAGGGTAGATTCTTATGGAGAAGAACGGACAAGAAACTCCATAGTTACTCTTTTCAAATCAATGTTTTACAATATTTTGAGTACAAAACTTAATTTTAATATATGTGAGGTCGATGCACCTAGAGTATACTACTTATAGGATCAAAGTATTCCCAGCAGAGGTAAACATTTCCATTTTCTTAATAAGTACATGGTACTCACATATTTACAAATCTTGGAACCATTAATAAAACAGAGTGTATTAACAGAAAAATAAAAACTCTTTTACATCTGTAAAGTTTATATATAAATTGACCAGTTTGATTTTGCCTACACTACACCTTTGATTGTCCTATGGAGCAGGACCAGCATGTTTCCAAGCATCTTGAATGTAATCCTCCAACTTGTAACATGCTTGTTTACAAAGTGTGCTTTTTACATACGTTTTAAATTTTCTTTCGTTCTCAGAATGGTATATCTGTCACCAAATATTCGAACATAGGGCACAGGGAGCTTAGGGCACACCGACACGGATAGTTTAGGTTCGAATATATTATATACCATTACACACAATACCATTCCTGTAAGGTTCCTATAAGCCTATTAAATATGCCTATGATTATACAATTACTTAGGAAAAACCTTAGGTAATAAATCCAAACCTTTTTATTTGATACTTGATAATATATCCCGATGATTATACTTATGTGAATTATTTTAGAGTAATGTTTTTAAATTGTTTGGCAACTACATTTATTTGACAGATCAACAATTTTTTTAAAACATAACCAATTAAATTGGCGATGGCTTCATCATACCCTTTTCGATCCTTTTCATAATAAACACTACTAATACAAGTGTCTGAAACAAGAAAAACTTCATAAGTGAACAAGTGGCTGTTGAAAACAAAGTAAAAACTGGACGAGACTCGCTAAGTGGTAATGATAGATGATACAATCTCGCTACTTAGCCAACTATTTCTTACAAGCCAAGAACAAAAAGTAATCTATTTTGTAATAGTCTAAGATTATTTCTTATCATTGCAAAGTTATTGAATGCTAGTAACTCGCCTTGGCTTCGCACGGCAGCAGCAGGTCTTCAACGAAAATTGTCATATTTCAAATGCATGTTAACTTTCCTCATGAGTCCCTCCGTGCTTTAGTGAACACCGAATGAATATCCGATCACTAGTTAACCCCGAAATCGCAAAAAAATCAGCTAGTCAGTACATTTTGTCGAGTTATGCGCACAAAAATGTATGGGGCAGTCTATTTTTTTTTTCACGATTTCAGCGTTGCTCCCTTAATGAAAGTTGTTCATAATGATGAGTACAATGACCCCTTAAGAGCTATTGCGTTTATTCTGTTACACGTTGTATACTGGGTAATTTTTTTTCCAGTGCGCAAACTTTAAGAACCACTTCTGCCCATGTAAATGAACAACTTTCCCCAAGAAAGCCATAGTCAATTCCTAAAAAAAAAATTGAGTCTCCCATACAAATTGTGGTCAGTTGATGACAAATTTTGTATGGGAAGTTCAAATTTGCAAAATTTTATTCCGTAATGGTCCCATTTACATTTCGTATAGATCTTCGAAGATATAATTATAATTAAATAGATGTGGAATAGCTAGATTTTTTGTGGTACCACTAAAAAGAAAAAAAAAGAACTTTATCATAAAAAAATATTTTGGAAGTACCTAGGTGTCGAAAAACGAAAAAACCACACCAGAAACAAGGACTTCCAAAATTAAAGTTAATTTGGACTTTATAATGGTTATTATTTGAAACTTAGTTGTATTTTTTGTAAAGAAGATTTTTTATAAGATGTGTATCTAGTGATAGTGAAGTCACGTAACAATTTGTGCACACAGTGTGACTAAACCAAACATAAAATAATGCATTTGCAAACTGAAGCTCCACTATCCATAAACCAAACACCAAAATACTCAAACAGAACTACAGACTAACATAATTTAAAGATCACAACACTGAAGCTACACTAAGTTGAAAGTCCAACTGAAGTCCGAGTACATTTCCGAGCGGCATAACTCTGAACTTCGCAGTCGGTATACGTGCCGGGCCGGCTTAGCAAAAAGCGAAAGCGTGTTCGGAGCAACCGTATTACCAACCAAATGTGTGCTACATGTGGCGAAGGTTACTGAGGGGAATAAGGACGTATGTGTGGGGATGTTTTAGTGTAAGGCATAAGGTCGTTGGAAGTTTTTGGAGATTTTAGCTTAGAGTAAAGTTTTGAGTGGTAATTTCTTTAGGTACTTGCTCGCAGATTGATGTATACTTCGAGACTAGGAGTTTAGCTAAGCCGCAAACTACAAGTTCAAGAGGAAATGTTTAGAGGTCCTGTGGTACCTATTTACCTATGTTGTTTATGTCATAAGCTTGTACATGTATACCTACTGTTTTTTTATTAATTACTAGCTGCTACCAGCGACTTCGTCCGCGTGGAATCCTGTTTTTATTATGGTTAATTTATCTTTTTTTGGTATAATATGTTAGTCTCCCATCACAGGCAGTTGTAAAATAAAATAAATAACTAGTAGTAAGATAGTAGAGTAAGAAGTCTAAATAGTAATTTTGTTTGTTTCATCATCATATTAGCTGAAAGACGTTCACTACCTACTGGACATAGGCCTCCCCCAAGTTTCGCCACAACAAACTGATTAATAAATTACATCAAAACACTTTTTTTTTGTTTTAAGTGGCACTTATAATGTCTTAAAAGAGTGATTATTTATATCTAAGAAAAATTAAAAATTAAAAAAAAAATATTATTCCTATTTATCAATACAATAAATAAGAAATCCAAACCAATGTTTTGACAGTTCAACTCCATTTTCCATAGATGTGATGTGCGTTGTGCATTTGATCTCATTTTAAGAATTGCGGTGTTAAGATTCTCCGCGGAAGAATGATTTTGAAGAATGACAATTTATTACAATCTTTATCACCAGGCGCGCGTTTTACATTTCCTAAGCTTAATAAGCAATAGTAACGCTAAGATGGGCCATTTATTATTATAACACCCACGGACAGGTGGCGAAGCCCTGTGACAGCGGAGCTTCTAAGACAAAAAGATTTGTCAAATCTCATGGGCACCATCTTGGATTTCGATTTTGACCCGGTGATCGTTATTAGCGACCCCGAAAACCATATTAATTATGTCTGCATTCCTTTAAGAATGTTTGTTACTCTTTCCAGGCATGTATTGATGAAACGTTACAGTAACATCGCTGATACATCAGAATTGCGCATCCTAATATTTTAGATGCAAAAGTTACTCAGTCTGTCAGTCTGTTACGCTGTCACTCTAAAACAGCTGAACGCATCGTCATGAAATTTGGCAGAATTATAGCCTGGGATATGGAGAAGGATATAGGCTACTTTTTACGCTATAATGGACATCCACGCGGGCGGAGCCAAGGGCAGCAGCTAGTATTGTTAAATTTCAACATCTTCAGCGTCAAAGACCACTTACAAAAAATAATCCATCTATATTATACTTTTGAATCCTTAGTACAATACAACATCATCATCATCATGATCATATCAGCCAAAAGACGTCCACTGCGGGACATGGGCCTCCCTCAATTGGGGGGTTGCCATAATCGCCACGTTTGGGAGGCGGGTTGGCAATCGCAGTGCAGCTGTTGCAATATACCTACAGAGAATGCTGCTGCCCATTCTCTGGTAAGTCCTTTAGTCGCCTCTTACAATACCCACGGGAAGCGATGGGATATTGCTATTCTTTTACGTCTGACACCATACGGAATACACATATGGACAACACAAAATTGTAATTAAATAGTTTGCAAATCTCTTTTAGAAGTCCCGAAGCTTAAAATTCAAGTCACGTGCTGGGTCAAGTTCAACAAAACCGACAACATGTTCTATGCGCGAGGATTTATTTACCAAATGTGTTTCACACTCGCGGCCAAGGGTACGGACGAACGAAACAGAATACGGAATAACGTACCAGAATGTTATTCCCTAGCTGTTGAAATCATTCAGTGAAATCAAGCTAATAAGCTTTTAGAAAGAAGGAATGTTTCGTCTGCTCAAACAAATGCACATTGCGGATATTAAAATTAATGCTCAAAGAAGGGTTCCGTATCTATAAAAAACGGCAAAAAAAAAATCATGTTTGTTGTATCGGAGCCCCATTTAAATATAATTTATTTTACTCTGTTTTTAGTATTTTTTTTTTTTTTTTTGTTAACACAGTTCATAATATACAGCCTGGTGACAGACATACGGACAAACGGACAGCGGAGTCTTAGTAATAGGGTCATAAAAGCAACTTGCTGATTTTATGTCAGTGACGGACGTTATCTTAAATTGACCATGTGACCATCAACTATTCGATAATTTTAGTTCCAGAAATTAGTCCTGATCATTGTCACAAACTTATCCCAAAAACCCGAGAAAAAAGCTTCACAGCCGATACAAATTGATACATAATACGCAGCTAGGTAAATAAATACCTACATTTTTACCCTTTTCATGCCAGTAAGTAGGTAAGCCCCGAATGTTTTGACACGCTGTCATGGTATGTCGCGGTGGGGATCAAACAAGTAATCATATTGGATATACGTGTTCATAAATGAACCGAAGCACGGAGGTCAACGACCATACAGCTCGACGGAGATAAAACATGGGATGTGTGATAGGGTCGTATGTACAACTAGCTTTTCTGCCCGCGACTTCTCCCGCATCAGTAGTATTTTCATTGGTTTAAATTTTCTAAATGTGTTTTTAAAAATATAACTGATTGGAAATTTCTGTTTCTATGGAAAATTTAAAATCGGTCGAATTTAACTGTAAGTATTACTATTTTCTAAAATGTTCTGTTTTAAGTACCTGTAGAATATTAACATAGGCGGGTTTATGTTATTGCTCTATACGTAAACCTAAACGTTTATCTTATATATCTCTGTCTTCGTTTTCTTTGGGGAATAAACCTTCGATTATACACTCATTTAATGTTTGTCCTGTGCTTGTTATTATGATGTATACAGTAAAGTATATTAGACATAAATAATTAAAATAAAAGCTTTTAAATACTCATCCGTGAATGGGAGAACCATAATAAAATATCATTATTATCGAAAACGTAGTCTTCTTATTAACAATAATTTAGCACTTGTTAATAATTGCCGTCAGTATTGCTACTGAAGTTAAAGATTTGTTGATAATGTTAGAAACAAAATTAGGTAATTTAAGAATAGGTACGGTACAACCTAACGTTAACGTTCTCAACAAAAAACCGGAACAAAATACAACACAACACTAAAAGCAATAAATTTTTCATGAAAAATTGAAAAGCGTATCTCCTGTCAGTTTTCAATCGATAGTAGATTAATAACTAAACATGTCCATCGCTGCCGGGATCCGGGATCCCGGATCCCGGATGGAACTATTCCCACGGGATCGCTCAACTGAACGGGACTGTACAGATGCAATTAAGATTAACTTTCAACGCTTTTTTTCATTTCGTCGTTGTTTTTTTGCAGTTGTTAAACAATGTATCGGAAATTGTTGTATTTATAATGAATGTGCAGTTCGTTCGATATTGAGGTTTTTTTTTGCTAAAAGGAATCATTGGAATTATTTTCGTGAGATAGGTACGTTGTAAAAGTTGATGTTGATCTTAAGTTAACAAAGCCTTGCAGTATTTTGCTTATAAAAAACATAATAGAAAGCTTTCTATAAAATGCGACCGTTATAAATGGTTTTCGTAGCAACGGTAAAATTCGAGCTGACACTAATTAATAAAATACAGTAGGCATAAGTTCTTGTTTGGGATGGCTATTAAAAAACCATATTATTGAGGGAATTACTCGTTATGTTTACCTTCTGCTTCGTACAATCAGGAATATGCTTACTTAAACTTGGTTGCAGATTCCGCAAATCCGAAACAGTCACAGTGAATAATCATCGAAACAGTATTTAAATATTGACATGAAACGGATAAGCTGCTATTTGTACGGTCCAATTTAAATATTTACTTTTCAATCAAACTAAGAATAATGCTGATCATTTGTACAAAACTCAATATCCCACAAATGGATTGCGAATATCTCTTGTTGGACAATAATACTACACAAAAACCACAAATATTGTATTACTTGTACTTACCTCTACAGACGGTGTCATTGTGAATCCATTTTATCAAAAATAAAACAGAAACTCAAACGAATAATTTAAAAAATAATCACAGCTGAAGTTCTACAATAAAATCACATAAAATGATAGGTAGTGTTTTTTATGCATAGGTACCCTCAATTATTTGATTTTAACACACAGTTCTCGGATACACACACAAATGTTATGATTCCGTTTAGGAGCTAAGTTGCCAGATTAAAATAAATGTTTTGTGGAAAGTGTTTAAATGAAAACAAGAAAAATATACTTTATTATTTTTACTTAGTAAGTTTATTGCGTTGTTACATGAAATATAATGTGAGGTATAATAAAATTAGCACATTAACCTCGTGTTATTTTGCAATTATCAACCGACTTCATTTTAATGAAAGTTTTATAACTCGTTTAAATTATAATGGTAACAACATAGGTAGGTACAAACATTTCAAATACTCACGTTGTTAATATTTCATTAATCCATCTGTGATAAATCCGTGTTCTACAAAAAACGTACACCCATTTGTTCGGCGGATACTCATTCTCGAGTAGGACACGTCGACACCCGTCACTCATATCGGCCGATCCAATTTATTGGCGCGCTCAACTGGCTGCAAATACTCGGATCAACCTTATACTCGTTTTAGACTACGATATGGAGGCAGTTTTATCTATTTTAAATCAAAGTTTGAAAGTTTAAACGTTCAGTGATTTTTGCAAACGATGTGATAAGTTTTCATAGTAATATTGCCGGTATAATCTGTCAACATGTCAACATGTCCACCATGTAAAGTTAGGTGCAGTAAGCATGAAGTGAACTGTCATTCCATCTTATTTTTTTTTATTTTATTAGAGCTGGGTTTGCTCTTGACTCTAGTCAATGTCAGAGATGACAGAGACAAAGTCTACGATGGAGCGAGCTTACCCAAAAAGAGCCTGTTCACTCTAACTTTGAAAAGATTAGGGTTGTAAGCATTTGGAAACACAGACGCAGGCAGAGAGTTCCACTCTTTTGCTGTGCGCATTATAAAAGACGTTTGGAAACGCTTAGTGCGAATTAGTGGAATAGCTACAAGGTAGGGATGGTAAGATGCAGTACGTCTGGATGTCCGATGGTAGAAGGGGGCCGGTGGGATGAGGTCGTGGAGTTCTTGGTTCGTCCATCTTGTTTGTATAGATTGACAACTCAGTTCATGTACGCTTCACGTAAGCTTACACAGTGAGAAGTTTACGTGCCTGTACTCTCTCTGTGGTCATCATCATCATCATAATTATCAGCCGAAAGATGTTCACTGCTGGACATAGGCCTCTCCCAAACCAGGGGGGGTTTGCCTATAATCGCCACGCTTGGCAGGCGGGTTGGCGATCGTAGTGTAGCTGTTGCAATGTACAGAGAATGCTGCTGCCCATTTTCTCGTGATTCCCTTAGTCGTCACTTACGACACCCACGGGAAGTGATGGGATGGTGCTATTTTTGTACGTCCGACACCATACGGAGCCTTCTGTGCTGATTAGCTTATAAACATGTAGTGCATTTTAATGTGCAACTCTACACTTTTGTAAGGTAGCCCGTAGTGTTGCAAATAAGTCCAGTAGTTTTTATCCTCTGAACTGTAACGACAACTCCTGGAGTCGATGCGCCATTTTTTTACTACTGTGTCTGCTATTATGGCAGCTGAAGATTTAGAAGATAAGATAAGTCTTTATTTGCCTTAAACAAGGTATCGAGTTGTTACAGTCAGGTATTAATACCAGTTAGGTCTGAAAGTATTAAAATTATATAGATCGCTTAATCAGTCTAATGCTAAAAAAAATCATCTCACTCTTCTATAATACGAGTACTTTTTTTATAGGCCACTTACGTTGACCACTATCCCACCAGATGGAAAGTTATGATTTGGTCGACGATGGAGCACGCTTGCCTCTAAGTAACTATCTCACTAGTAACCCAAGCCAAGTTGCACTAGTCGCGCACACGACATTATAATTATAACAAAATTCAATATTTCATACGGTAGGAAATAACTCGGTGTTAAAAATAGCCTTAGCAGGGTTAGAAGCAGGATTTTGGTAACATCATCATCTGCCTAGCCTTTTCCCAACTATATTGGAGTCGGCTCCCAGTCAAACCGGATTCAGCTGAATACCAGTATTTTACGTGGAGCGGCTGCCTACCAGACCACCTCAACCCATTAACTGGGTAGCACGTACGGTACTTCTTGGCAAGATTGGTGTCAGATTTTTTGGTTTCTGACAATCCGTAACGACTGCCAAAGATCTACAAATGACAGCCGGGACCAACGGCTTATCGTGCTTTCCGAGGCACGGAGGAGTCTCGGTATGTTAATATGGTAACCCATTCACAGACCAACCTCGGCAAGCGTGTGCTTAACCTTGAAGATTGATCTGTTAAAATTTAGCCTCGAGGATTTTGGTAAAATCCAAGTTTCACATTGTTGTTTCTGCTCTAACTACATCATAACATCCTTTAACTCCCGTTTCAAATCTAAACCGTAAGTTGTCCTATTAAAAAGCGGCTTCTATTAGAACAGAAGCCTACCAGTGAAACTGAGGCTTCCTGTCGGCGCACACAAAGGAGCAGGAAATTGCGCCGCGTCTGCCCCGCTCGGCGGTGTGAACACACTTGTTGGTAAACGACTAATATTATGAAATACTACTCGTATGATGTATGTGGTGTTGGTAAAAGGTTTCAGAATGGAGGCGTTTCAAAACTTTTTTGACATCAGCGAAAGTGATTGTTGAAAAGTCAATAATGTTTTAAAATGAGATTGACATTACTTAAATGTAACATAGTCCCCTGCGTTGCGGAATTTGTTCGAAAGAGTCACCGCGGCCCTGGAACGCAAAGGGCACTACAAGGAACACGGATGGGTTTTAGTAAGTAAGAGTCTGATACTCCCTCCCACTCCACCCAGAGTGGAAGGAGTCATTTCAAAATGAAAAAAAGGCAGTCAAACTCACAAACATTTTTGCAATCTGAAAATCGATATCGTGGATGGAATGTCAGGAATGTTATTAAACAAAAGACGGTCTATTCGTGTCATTTATTGTGGTTTTATCAGTAGTATCAACCAGGTACCCAGTTAAATCAGGAGCATAGAAAGAAGTCAATCAGCTTGTATTGTGGGTGCGTTTACAAACATACAAACTCACATACACAAATACCGGACCCGGAACAACTATCTCTAGGCCATACAAATATTTGTTCCGTGCGGGAATCGAACCCCGACGAGCAGCGCAGCAGTCAATCGCTCAACCACTGCGCTAACCGTGTCTTCAATTGATTGAGTTTACCTTGTTGATAAAGATGTGTGAGTGTGTCATTTATGTGTGACTCTGTTGCAATTTGAACTATGTTTACAAATAAAGCATTCTGATTCTGATTTACAAGGATTAAACAATACCTGGAGCAGTCCTGTAGACAATTTCTTTGGATGTTGCTTACCTGTAACAAAGACGAAATAGTCTTATTAGCAGTGCATTAAAGTTTTAATATAGAACATTTTTATGTTTGTATGTCAAATCAAAGCGTCAGCGCACAACGACGTGGTCAACGAGCGACGCACCACGGCGCGGGGACCAGACACATCGCCATTTGCATCGTCTGACAAGACCTCGCTCGGACATACTTAGTTAGTTAGCTTATTTAGTTTGCTATATCTACCTGTAAATCTAACAAACCTTAAAAACAGTCCACTGCCTTTAATTAGACCTGGGCCTAAACCAGTACAATTTACTGTTTTGATACTAACACAGAGACACAGAAACCACACAGCAACAAAATAATAAGTTGTAAACTTTGGTCACTGCGTCCCATCTCAACTCGAGAAAATTCTATAAGGATTTTCATGTTTAGTGTTCAACATTCGAACTTTGCCGTGCCTTCTGTCCTAATATTTCCATTCTTTTGTATAAGGAAATCTAAGAACCTATAATAAATATGTGTATAATATTTTTCCACTTATTTTATTTCAACTGTATGAGTGAAGATAAAATAGTGTATGCAACGGCATATAATGAGGTATTAAAACATTCGTGTGATGCTATTATCACACTCGGCTACGCCTCGTGTGATAAACCCACACTCGTGTTTTAATAACCCCTTTTATATGGTCGTTGCATAAACTACTATTACAACCTATTCTCATACCTACCAAAGATTTCATAAAAATCTGTCGAGCCGTTTTGGAGAAGTGCGACCACAAACACCGGGACACAAGATTTTTATATATACCTATAGATTATTCTATACAAGCTCACAAAAATTTCACAAACCAACTAAACAGTATTTTTCTAGCAGTTTTTTTTTGTGTGAGTCTGTCTGGCGGGCCCCAACGAGATTTATTAATAGGTCATAGCTTTTCATAAAGACATTTTTTTGTACCTAAAGAAAATAAATAAGATATATTTTGTACCTCAACAGTTTTTGATTAAATTATGTTTCTATGAAGTATCTAGCTAGCGGGCCTCTTATTATTACTTTTTTTGTTATTATACTTATAGATCGCCCAATAGTGCTTGGAGTTATTAACTATTATGTACCTTACAAATCCAAAATTTCGTCTTTCTCAGAGCTATACTTTAGGAGTTATTCGTTATTTAGACAATCGTCCGGCTAGCGGGCCCCTTCTTTAAATACTACTCTTTTATATCATACAATAGCATTAGGAGCTTGATGCTATTTTGTACCTTACAAATCCAAAATTTTGACTTTCTGTGACCTATACTTTAGAAGATATTCGTTACTCAAACAAACGTCCAGCCAGCGGGCCCATTTTTAAATGCTGTTATTTTATATCACACAATAGCATTAGGAGCTTGATACTACTATATACCTTACAAATCCAAAATTTTGACTTTCTGTGACCTATACTTTAGAAGATATTCGTTACTCAAACAAACGTCCAGCCAGCGGGCCCATTTTTAAATGCTGTTATTTTATATCACACAATAGCATTTGGAGCTTGATACTATTATATACCTTACAAATCCAAAATTTCGACTTTCTGCGAGCTATACTTCAGAAGATAATCGTTATTCAAACAAACGTCCAGACAGCAGGCCCCTTTTTAAATACTATTCCTTTGAATCATACAATAGCATTAGGAGCTTGATACCATACAAACCTTGTACCATACAAATCCAAAATTTCGACTTTCTGTGACCTATACTTTAAAAGATACGGAACCCTAAAATCCCGCTGGTTGGACGTTTGGCTAAATAACGAATATCTTCTTCGCAACGTGTTCATATAGTTAACTAAACCAGTGTATTATCCTATTTTTTTCTTTTGTTCATTACTGTACTTACATCTAGTTTAGGAGTTATTTCTACGGCTCAGTTAATGTTCCTTGTTTAGTCATTCTGGATTAAAATTAACAAGTGCTCAAAAAAACTCGTGGCTTAATTCACCCCACGAAGCATGTCTTCGCCCCCAACAGCACAGTGTTGCTCTTTCATTTCTTCTCAACAACAAAGGTACACATTGTGTCTTAAAGAACATAAACAACACACACTGTGTTTAAAAGTACACAGGAAACCTTTAAAAGGGTGCCTTTCCACCGAGCAAGGCGGTGCTAGGCGCTGTAAAAATGTGCGACTGTCTTCACCAAAGCTGTGCGAGAATACGTAGCGAATGTTAAGCTGTGCGCGGGCATACATCCCATTGGTGACATTTCCTCGCGCACTGTCTCGCTACCTTGCACATCTTTGGTGGAAAAGCACCCTAAGCTGACATTTGGAACCACCTGTCGCCCACCTGTTGAGCTCTCATTTAAAATTTCACAGAGGAAGTGTACACTTGAAGTATTTATGCTTTTCTTTACTTACCTAATATAAACCTAAGGGTAGGTAGTAAGTGATACTATGACCTCAAGTTTGCTTGTATCGGAAAATGGCGAGATTCCATAGTCATAGCTACGGTAAAGACGTCCATAGCTACGTTGAACGGGCGATACCTTATCATACTAAGCACAAGGGGTCCTTGGCTAAATCAAACACGTTTAATTCTGTGTGGTTTTTCCGTGGACTGCTTGCGCATTGCGTCTGAGCAGTTTAAGAGAATATTATGACGAATTCTGCTTAGAAAAACAAATAAATATTCTTAATTGCTATTATTTCAATACATTGTCTTGTGTCGTGGCCATAATACCTTTCACAAAATTCGTGTAGCATTATTAACCGACTTCAATAGAAAGAGGCGGTTCTCAGTTCGGCTGTACTTTTTTCTTCCTGTAATATCTTATAAACTTCAACCTGAAACCTATAGGACTTGATAAACAAAGCGGGCAGGGCGCTCACAAGATAAAATGTATGGCGTTAAAGGAACGATATAACTAAGCGTCGCGGGTGCGCGGCTAAACTCCATACATTTTCGTCGCCGCGCGCCCACTTCGCGCCCAGAGCGCTTTGTTAATACCAATACTATTGTAGTCTTTGGTTAATACTGACCAAATAAATCGTCTGGGTTAGTCGGCACTCATAGGAATACTTCAAAAATGTCGTGCATTTTTAAACAAACCTTGATACTCCAAGTTCATAGCAATTTCAAATAACAAACCTGTAAAAACTGAAACTTTCATGCCGTAAAGTTATTTTTAAAATCCGTACCTACCACAGCCTAGTAAAATGCATACATACTCGCGTTTACCAGGGCACCAACGGACGGATGTGATAGTACCTACAGGCAGGCGAACAGACGGACGACACAACGGGCCAGTCGCTAATTGGTTCACTTTATCGCCCAGGGCGTCGCGAACGAGTCAATTCGTATTTTTTGCTGTCTTTTATTCAATTTACTATAGTTCTGCTGTTGATTTTTTTTTCACATTTCTTTTCGTAAATTTAAAATTTTGCATCTGCACTGCTACTAACAATCACTTGCTGCAGTGCAATATGTTACATTATTTATTTATCTGCTTAGCCTTTTCCCAACTATATTGGGGTCGGCTTCCAGTCAAACCAGATTCAGCTGAATACCAGTATTTTACATGGAGCGGCTGCCTACCAGACCTCCACAACCCAAAACTGGGTAACACGGTACCTTCTGGCAAGACTGGAGTCAGATTTACTGGCTTCTGACAATCCGTAACGACTGCCGGAGATATACAAATGACAGCCGGGACCAACGGCTTTACTAGCTATCCGCACGGAGGAGTCTCGGTTTGTTAAGATGGTCACCCATCCACAGACCGACCCCGGCAAGCGTTGCTTAACCTTGAAGATCGACCCGTGCGGCTGTTATTATTTAACTACGAGCTCTTCTGCATTATGTTACATTATAAACAATTTACGATTCCGTAGTGACGGTCAAGAAAAATCGAATTATGAAATTCTAAAAGAAGAAATATCCAGTACGCTCACCTGCACGCTCTCGAATTGGAAGAAAGAACAAGATGTTATTCTAAATAAACTTGGTAGTGACTTGGCAGAGGTCAAACAGCAAAATTCAAGTATTCAATCTACTAGCGACGCAATGGAAAAATCATTAAAATTCATGTCCTTGCAATATGAAGAAATGAAGCAAAAATTGTTTGACATGGAACGAGAACGTAAGGACAATCTGAATTACATTAACACCTTAGAGAACAAA
Organism: Melanchra persicariae; assembly: GCA_947386135.1. Taxonomy (NCBI): domain Eukaryota; kingdom Metazoa; phylum Arthropoda; class Insecta; order Lepidoptera; family Noctuidae; genus Melanchra; species Melanchra persicariae. The sequence goes on along the minus strand of OX376659.1, from coordinate 19,745,670 downwards.
ATTGATGATTTACAAAAAAGATCCAAGTTCACAGTTATCGAGTTCAAAAACTTGCCCTCGCCACTGGAACAGATTAAGCCGGAGTCACAACAAGATCTTTGCGGGCTTGTTATTAAAACTTGTAACGCGATTAACACACAAATACAGTCATCTGATATTAGAGACATTTACAGGATAAAAACAAAGGCTGGCGTATCGACCGTTGTAACAGAGCTTACTACCGTTCTTACCAAAAACAGAATCTTGAATGGAGTGAAGGATTTCAATAAACAGAATCCTTTTAATAGGCTTTCTTCTACTACTATTGGCCACCCAGGGCCAAAAAATCCCATTTTTGTTGCTGAAAGCCTTACTAGTAAGGACAGAAAACTGTATGCAATGACCCGCGAAAAAGCCAAAACTTTGGAGTACAAATACTGCTGGACCAATAATGGCCGAATTTTTGTAAGAGGATCCGATGGCGGTACACGAGTTCAAATTAGAAATGAAGCGGACTTGTCAACACTAAAGAAATTGATATGACTAGATACTTCTCTCACGTATTACCTGATTATGAACATTAAAATTATTTGTAACTTCAAACTAACATATTGTACTCTGTGTATCAATTGCCTTACTTGCTTTGTTTCCTATGCTATGAACATTTTTTTAAGACTACCCGCACACTATAATTATAAGTCACATACTCATACTAATATTTTGAACAAAATAAATTCGTCTACCGTGCACACACAATTATACAACAATAACCCACACTTTTGTACAAAAACTCCTGATAACTTTCTACAAAACAAACTCTGTACACTCAATACATCAACTCAAATTAATATCTGGATTAGTCTACTTGCAAACCTGTCATCATATTTTTTATTTTTAAATGCCAAGAATGCAAAATATAGTATAAATAATGTTGCGATTATCACATTAGAATGTAAAATGGTTCTTATGTTATATAACCGGCACTGTATATTATATAAACATAACAGGGATACTGTCTTTGTCGAAAGCTTCTCTGATTTGGTCCGTTTATTTGTGAGATCTCAATTTTGTCACCTTAGATTTATCTTTTATAATCATTCGCAGCCATAAATGAAGTGTTATCCGATCTCGACAATATCTCTTTTTGTGAATCAGTCATATGTGACCCCCAAGACTGTTCCTCAATATTACCAGTGAAAAACACTATTACTGTACTGTGTCAAAATATTCGAAGTGTTAAAGCTAATTTCTCTGGGCTACTAACCTTGACGGAACGTATCAACATAGATTCTGATATTATAGTTCTATCCGAATGCTGGCTCTCTTGCAATCCTATCATACCAATTCTTAACGGTTACAACTCTTTCTTTACATTAAACAATCATAACCAAAATGACGGAGTCATTGTTTTTATTAAATCAAATTTAACTAATATACAAATCAAGGAACCGGTTGTACTTGATTCTAGCTGCTTAGTGATCACCATAGGTTTGGACTTGGCTATAATAGCCGTATATCGACCATATGTGTGTCCTCAACGAACTTAAGTGTTATAAGAATATTTGCCTTGTTGGTGATATTAATATAGATATTGGACAGGAAAATAAATCAACGTATACGTTAGATTATCTAGATCTCCTGTCTCATCATGGACTTTACCCAGGGCATACTTTTCCAACACACGGATCCACTTGTTTGGATCACGCTAATATTAAGACCCAATTACCTATCAAGGTTCTTGTTCTAGAAACCAATGTCACTGATCATCATGCACTTTTAGTAGCTGTCTCTATGAGGAAAACCTACACAACGCAACGTTCTTTTATAACCAAGGTCGATGAAGAGAGCCTAGCATTTGATATGGGCAAACTAAACTTTGACGCTGTTTTCGCAGCACGAGACCCCAATCTTGCTGCGAAATTGCTAATAGAGCCTATCATCTATGTTTTATCTGCGAACACCTCCTCTATTCCGCTTTCAAGAAGACGTAGACCTATTAAAGCATGGATCACCCCGGGTATACTAAAATGTATGCGCCATAGAGATAATCTTAAAAAACAATATAAGAAAAACCCCAAGAATGAAGTTATTGCTATCTCCTGCAGGAGATACCATAACTACTGTGTATCTCTTGTAAGACGGGCAAGAATTGATTACGAAAGAAAGGAGTTGGAAACTGCTGGCAAAAACTCCAAACAGTTATGGAAAGCAATTAAATCAATCACAAACTCTAACAAGTCAAGGGATTCTGCATCTGCTTTATTGGAAACTTGCGTGGACAAACAGGACTCAGTGAACGGTATTAACTTGTACTTTGCTAATATAGGGAAACAGCTTGCGGAAAAAATTAACAAAGCCCCCTCGCCGCCTTTTCCTGTTCCTGCCACACTAGATTCTTTTGTGATGCTCGAAACTGATGACGAAGAAGTCAACGCTTTGATAATGTCTCTGAAAAACGACTGTGCAGTTGGACATGATGGTATCTCCTCGGGTTTCATAAAGAAGTATAGGACTATTATTGTTCCTCCGCTCACCTATGTTTGCAACTTAAGCCTGAGGACAGGCATTTTTCCCGACTTGTTTAAAAGAGCCCTTCTTCATCCTATTTTCAAATCAGGGGATCGAAACCGTGTCGAAAATTACAGGCCTATTTCGGTTCTACCAGCGTTATCCAAAATCTTAGAAAAAATTATTAATACTCGATTAATAGATTATTTAGAATCACATAAATTACTATCAAAAAATCAATTTGGTTTCCGCAAAAAAATTTCCACATCTGATGCAGTACATAACCTGGTGGACCACATAGTTAAAAAGCTTGATAAAAACCAAAAATGTGTCGCTCTGTTCCTGGACCTCGCGAAGGCATTCGATACGGTTTCGATTCCTATCCTGTTGAAAAAACTGGAGAATCTGGGGATTAGAGGCACTCAGTTATCCTTATTTCAAAGCTACCTTGAAAATAGAACTCAGTGTGTGAAGATAGGGTCTCATATCAGTTCGTCGATGCCAATTGCTTACGGAGTGCCTCAGGGCAGCATCCTTGGATCGAGCCTTTTCCTGTGTTTCATAAATGACTTGTGCAATCTCGTAATGGACAAGGGTGACATATTTTCCTATGCGGATGACACAGCACTCGTTTTTTCCTCCGAAAATTGGGCTGAAACGTATCGCCTTGCACAGAAAGGTTTTGATGCTGTTAGCGACTGGCTTAATATTAATCTACTTACCCTGAACATCTCTAAAACCAAGTTACTTAGCTTCTCAATTCGCAACTCCACAACCCCATCTGATGCACTTCTCCAAATTATGTCTTCTGATGGGAGTATAGGAAAAGTTACGCATATGAAGTATCTTGGCATAGTGATAGACGGTAATTTAACGTTCAAAAAGTATATTGATCACCTCTCTAACCGTGTACGCAAGCTAATATATATATTTAAACAATTGCGACAATCCGCTAATGCAGATGTTATGAAGATGGTCTATCAAGCGCTATGCCAATCAATCTTGAACTATTGCAACACCACCTGGGGAGGTGCTGCGAAATCCAACCTTATCAAGGTTGAGCGCGCCCAAAGAGCCGTCCTCAAGGTCTGCTGTTTCAAGCCCCGGCTATTTCCCACAGTCGAACTTTTTAAATACTGCCAAGTGTTGACTGTACGACAGTTGTTTATTCTGGCGATCGTCATCAAGCAACACTCCTTGACTCAGTATCACGCGCATCAGCTCACGCGTCGTAACCACCTCGTTGCGACATCTGTTTCTACTAAGAAAGCTTTCAGCCATCGATTCTTTGTTTTTCTTGGCCCCTACCTCTATAATAATATACATAAAAAATTAGCTGTGCACCAACTTAACCGACACAGTCTCAAGATTGTTGTTCAAGATTGGCTCCTTAAGCAGTCTTATACTGCAACAGAAGGTCTGCTGCAGGTACTGAAGTAGTTAAGCTAATCCCATAGTCACACATTTTACACACAGTCACCATCACATAACACATACCATCACACAACACACTATCACACAACACACAACACATAGGTACCACATCATATCCATTTTTATTTATTTTATTTTTGTTTTTGTAACTGCACTTAACTTTTTATTTTATTTTTTTGGTCTATTTTATTTTGCTTGCCTACCTTGTATTTTATTATTGGTATCATACAATGATTTTATGTAACGATTTCTGAGAGATGAAATTCTGGTGACCTGTAATACAGGTTTTTAATTACCTATCACGGGCACCAGTGTTTCACGACCAATGTGATGTGTATTCTTGTTTATGCCAATACATTATTATTATTATTATTACACCCAAATTCCCTTATGTGCTCCATTCGTACATATATCATCGTTAAGTAGGTCCAATTAAACATAAAATTCTGTTTGGAGCGTAAATGAAACCACACGGGGTTCATGTGCTCGGGTAAGTCAATTAGAACATCCAAATTTGAAAGAGGTATTATGCGGAGAGAGCGATGAGCGGAATGAATATAACGTCAAATGCACTATAATCTGTTACCAATAGGAGGAACGCGGAGCTAAATAAACCAATCAGGTAGATCTTCAAGGTAAGCAACGCTCGCCGCGATCGGCGCGAGGATTATCTTAACATACCGAGATTCCTTCGTGTCTCATAAGCTGTTGGTATCGGCTGTCATTTGTAGATTTTTGATAGTCGTTATAGTCTAAGAGACGGTGAAGATTGACCTTCACCCACCTGATAATAGATGGGACATATTTAAAAAATATATATTTTGATTTATAAACACGCCTATGATAACTTGCCTATCGAAAATTGTTCATGGTTAATTTTTAATTACATATATTAATTTTAGTTTTTTTTTTTTCATAAGAGGATATTTTCCAAAATTCCTACGGGGATATGCAAAATTGGGATAATATGCGCATACGAAGTCGCGGACAAAAGCCAGTACTTAATAATAGCGCCAGATTTTCTGGCTTCTACTATCCGTAACAACTCTCAAAGATCTATAAATAACAGCCGGGACTAACGGCACAAGATACGAAAAAGTATTGCTGAACCTCGAAGATTGAACCGGCTGGTTTTCTTTAGCCACGAGCTCTTCAACTAGTTTCCACAAAGAATGTTGTTACCGAAATGCATGTGAAGTTCTATACTTAAAAAGTTCCTTGAACTTACAATCTCGCGTATCTCTCACCACTGTAGCCTCAACCTACACTTGCTAGCATATTCTTTAAGTCAAATGTACTTCATCACGAGTCTAATTACTCGGTACATTTTTACGTAACTAAATTATGTAACTATAGGACCTAGCCGTGACTTGCAGGTTTTGATACTTTTGATGATATTTTTTTTTATTTTTTGATGTTTATTTTTGCCCGACTACGTCAGAAGGAGGGTCATGTTTTTTCGAGCGTATGTATGAATGTATGTGTGTTTGTATGTATGTCCATGGCACGCCCTACAGCCCAAAACTTCTGGACGGATTTTGACTTATAAGGTGTCGCTGAATTCGTCAAAATTGTGGTGGTGACATTAGGCTATATAAATTTTCAAAATGGCGCCCGCAAATGAAAAGAAAAATGTAACTCACTAAAATGTAGAAAATAAAAAAAATCGCGTACCATGCAAAAGTCGCTTTTCAAGCAGTCTGATGCAGTTCAATCACAGATCTGAGGCCACAAATTGCAGCAGACTGCTTGAAAAGCGACTTGTTTGGAACTTTTTAGTAGTTTTTAGCTGTTGGGTTTTTTGACAGTCATTTTTTAATTTTTTATAGTGTTACTGTATGTTGTTTAAGATGCTGTTTCATAGGTTTTGGGTGGCAGGACACCTGGAAATATGCAGTGATGAGAGGTGGAGTAAGGTGGGGATCAAATGGCGTCCGTAGACTAGGAGAAAATGGGTTGGTCGTCAGGTTGCGAGATGGATAGACGACATTGCTACCATCGCGGGTAGAAAGTTGTAATCCTAGAAATGGCTGGTACAGAAACGTGAGGATTAGCCCAAGAGAAGAGAGGCCATAACTCAGTACTCAGTAGTAAGCAAAGTCGGCCTGTGGATAATGATGTAGATGACTGTCCGTCTGTGTGGATGATGGTGAATAGCTTCATGTTTTTTGTTTTTGTCAGTCAGTCAAAAGAAAAAACATGAAGCTATTCACTTTGACAATTCAAAAGTACCTGTGAATGGTTTATTTGAAATAAATCCTTTGACTTTGACTTTGCCTTTGACTTTGGTGTCTGTTTCAATCATAGTGAAATTTACTGAAAAAAGTAAATATGGGTAGGTACAGATGAATGGCTTCCATCAGTCGGTCAATTATTTACTGTTGAGGTAGTATGTTCATCTGATAAGCCCTAAATCAATATAAGAACAAGATAAATTTTACGACGACTATTTCGCGAAAATAAAGTTTTGGATGTTAAATTTAAAAGACTCAAATAAACATACACAATCCGCGAAAGAAATGTAATAAAAATAATTATGTTGAAAATAAAAATAATTGTGATGAAAATAAAATTTGATGAAAATAGCTAAATTTCCAAAATCATTAAAATTGTATATGTCTATACTTTAAATTCGCCTCATCACTCATCAGTCTGCACGAGTAACCTTTAACCGTGAGCTTCAAACGGTAGAAAGGAACATAATATTGAAACAACGGAAAGAAACTTAATTATAATCCAATTTATTTCCGAGAACTGTATATTTAAAGATGAAACGTTTCGGTCGAGGTATTTATTTATGTTAAATGTTGAGTCAATGGACCTCAATGAAAGAGGTTACCGCCTAAATACACCTGCAGTTTCGATGGGGTTACGTTGTTTTTAAAGGATTAAGAAAAAGTTTGTAACTCTCGTTTTGTCGTACCTTTCAGAACGAAACCACTTTTTGTGGGCTACTAATATCAAATCAAAATCAAATCAAAACACAACAAGAGACAACAACAACAAGAGGCCAAGCCAGAGCAAGAGCCAAGCATTACAACGTGGCAATGCCGCCAGTCTCTTGGGCACATTACCAGCTGAAAGCGTTGAGGAGGATTTTTTTGATGGTATATTTTAGTGTGTTGTTAGTTCAGTTTATTTTATTTATAAGATTGTGTGTATAATTAAATTTTATTGGTTCCTTACAAAATCAATTTGCATAATTTATTCGTTTACAGATATCGTCTTCAAGGTGGCAGAAACCTACATATGTGTAACAAAGACGACGTCTACACGCTTCGTATATTATGTACTAGCACTTCGCCCGCGGCTTCGTCTGCACAGATTTAGTCCAAACAAGTTCCACCCCCTACTTCACCCCTTTACGGAGGGATTTTCTTAAATTCCTTTCTTAGTTTGTCTCCTATTCATAATCCACCTCTGTGCCAAATTTTATCTTCATCTAGTTTCAAGATTAATCAGTGGGTTGTCGCTTTTAATGTATAGATATAGTTAGATGTAAATTTTTACTTATTTGAAAGAAAGCAATATTTTCAAATATCAGCCGGAATAAGCTCAAAAAAATGCGGCTAATGGTGCTGCATATCTACATTCAGTAAGTTTTCACTCGCTCAGTTTAATTCCTTCGTTTCGTTAACTTATCTTATTACCAAAAACCGCGACAAACGACACCAACATTTACATACAGATCGCGACAAATCGGGTGAGACCTTATTACAGTGACGTCGTTGAATGATGACATCTACCTCCGTCAAACTGACGGCCATACCCGTTCAGTGAAGGGGATGACGGGGGCGAGCGGGTGACGGGGGCTATTGACAGCGGTGACAAGGATGGACAGTATTGACGGTCAAAGCCGTGATGTGTGAATTTGTGAAACAAAAGTGTTTTGAGATGGGATGATTGAGGGAGCATGACGTGTGTGGGTGTTTTGTTTTGAGCGTTAGAGTAATTATTATTTTGTTTTGTCATCTTGTTTGCTTTGTTAAGGATTGGTTCAATTGAATAGTTGTAGTTTTATGAACGGGTATACAGATATACTATGCATTTAGAAAAAAGGTTGACATGTATTCTATTTATCCTATATACGGACATCTATGATGTATAGATAGACAGAAAAAAACGACTAGACAATGCGACAACGATGTGACAGCTTGTCATCGTAAAAAATAAGTTAAGTTAATAAGTCCTCTATGTAACTTGTGTTGGCATACGGAGCCGTTACTTGGGACTGGTCAATCATGGACTCGAGTAGGTGGGAGATCAGTTTGTGAGCGTCTCTGGATGTTGCATTGTATGACTACTTTTATTATATTGGGTTCTGCCTGTAAAAATAATTATATGTGTAAATAAATAAATAAATTTGCAGCCAGCGGAGCCTTAATCGTTTCCCAACCGGGTAAATTTTATAAACTTTGATGAATTTGTTTCCACAATGCCATAAAATCTTTTTAAACAAATCAGATCAAGAAACGTTATAAATAAATCATCAAGTACACTCGAGGTTAAAACAATTAGTTCCTACTAATACGATTATATTTGACAAATTATTAAATGTGTAAACTAACACACCATACTAAATTACCCTTCATTACCTCCGTTTATCAGTGAACTATGAGCCGCAACTACCCATTGATTCCAACAGCATCACAAATTAGCGTCTACGATTATTTCAATTATTCAATTACATTGCTATCTGTAATCGTATCACTTAATTGATTCTGGATGATTCAAGGAAGAGTTATTATTAGGCAATTAAACATGAATCTTAATTAGAAGGTACAGTTAGTGCAGTGGCTCAATAAATATTAACTATTGTGTTGCGTCGCATGTTCAATTCCTGCGCTGAACATTATATTTGGACGACCAGAATTATACCTGTAGAACTGGGAACGGTGAATAAAGTGGAGGAAGGCCTTTAGCCTTTGTCTCATGTGGTGTCGGACGTAAAAGAATAGCACCATCCCATCGCTTCCCGTGGGTGTCGTAAGAGGCAACTAAGAGACTCACCAGAGAATGGGCAGCAGCATTCTCTGTAGGTAGGTACCTAGCTACAGCTACACCCAACCCACCTGCCATGCGTGGTGATTATGGCAAACCCCCCACATTTGGGGGAGGCCTATGTCTGAACGTCTTTCGGCTGATATGATGATGATGAGGCCTTTACCCAGCAGTGGACAGTGCGGGCTAGATATAATATAATGTATTATGTCACCGGATAATTGCAAACGCCGTAGGATTGTAAAACGTTGCGTAAAATTGTAAACTTATTATTCTCAATATGACAGGAATAAATTGGAAACTATTGAATTTCTACGGGATTTATTGTATTGATAATGACCGTCGCGATATATCGATAAATTACAATCGTATAAAGATTTGTTACAATCTTAAGGAGTTTGAAATTTTCCGGCGGCATAATAATATAATCACGTAACCATTCATCCATTTCATCCGTTCCAATCATCTACTCCATCTTTTGTACCTAATGTACATTTTTTTCGAAGTTTCAGGCATAGCCATTCTTTCTTTTCTGTGTACTGCATTTTCTGTAAATCTTTTTGAATAGTTTCTGTGCGGATATTGAATCTGTGACAGACAGCGTAGAACCAAAAATGTTTCATCTACTGCACCAACCGTGACATTTTTCTTCCACCCTTTTGAAAACCATCTAAAATTACAGGAGCCTAACTTCAAGCTACATATTTCAGGCCTGTAATACCCCGGAAGGACCCGGTCCTCGCGAAACTAAGCCGACCCTGTATGATATAATATATTAAGACCGCCATCTATTTAGCAACCGGTGGAATCCCCTTCCTTACGCCGCCGAGCCTTTGGGGTATTGATGAGGAGTAGAGCGCGTTTGTGCTAGTTATGACATCTTAGAGTACGTAAAAAAAGATCCACCTGTGATATAATTTTGCGTTGCAACGTGTCCTCAGATTTCGGAAATAATAATGGTATCAAATGGCTAGAAAAATAGTGACGACTTATAGAAATGTATGAATTTGGTAATAAATTTACTAGCAAATAAATGATTTATGATTATTATGATTATGATTATGGTACGGGAATGATCATGTGCGGTGCAGTAGCTAGGCAATTTTAAGCTATAAATTTTGAGTTAATTTCCCGCATATGACCATGACATGGCATTATATCTAGAGGTTTATTTCTTCAGTTTAAAAGTTTAACATAATATGGTATAACCACTTTATATTCAAGACATCCGAGACCTGACAGAATTTTCGAAATGACCTTATAGCTAGTCTTATTTATACTCCTGAGTTTCAATGTAATTTCCATAACAAAACCAGCACGACCGAAAAGAGAGGTCGCTAATTACACTATATATTTCTTTCACGCAATAGACGTGACAATTTCGCAGGGTATACTCAAATATACTGATGGCGACGGGCAAGGTAATATCTTCGTTTAACAATATACCAAAGCATTTAGGTACTTAGTTTATGTGAAATTAAAACTGGTAGATGTTATCATGGTTGAATGCTCAAATCTGCTATTTTTCTTTTGCCTGAAAATGTTGGTATGAATAGATAGGATCTTTACAAGGTGTAACTAAACTAACGCAGTCCCTGAAAAGGATGAACCCTTTTCAGGGACTGCGTAAAAGTGAGAGTGTACAAAGGAAAAAGATACCAAAAAAAAAATTGCGGTGTTAGGGTTGGTCCAACAGCAAAAATCGTTCATAATGATGAGTACAATGACCCTTTTTCAAGAGGTACGTTGTTTCAGTTACACTCTATTTGTAAATATAAAAAGGTAAAGAAATTCATATCGAATTGATCTACTTACTAATCGGTTTACTTACGTACGTTTTATAAATTAAAGTTTTCGTGAGAATTTTATTTGTGAAAATAAAATTTAAATCATTTACATTTATGAAGTAATAAAAGATTAAAAACAATTAAATTTATTTTGTCACGTTCGTTTCTCAAAATAAGTTGTTTCACCTAGACGGTGGGATATTTTTTCATTACCCAGCCACAAATCTGGATAATCAAATCCAATACGTTTATTTGTGGTATACAGATAAAAACGTGGAACAATTACAGGGTGATGGTTCTCTGTGTCCTGCCACAGTAGGTGGCATACACAATAATATTTATTTAAATTACATTATTACATTTAAAAATAAAAAAATATAACACATACAGTAGGAAAGTATCTAATGTTGAAATTTAAACTACATAATCAATAATATACGAAGTGCTACTGGGCAAACTCGCCAAAAAAAACTTCGCCCGGCCTTGGAATCAAACCTAGGACTTCATGCTCAGCAGTATCGCTTGCAACCACTACATCAATGAGGCATATACATGTCATACTATCGCAGTATTAATCGTCTTGGTAAGCGGTCAGTTTTTGTTGAATGATACTATCGGTAATTTCCATACTCTACCAATAGACAGGCTCCTATATTTCTTTCTCAATTAATACGGAATACTAAAAAGTCTTAATTTACTGAAGTGGCTTCGTAATTAATACAGCAAGGTCTTCCCGGGAGTTAATTTAGTAGCAATCCGTAAGAAATTTCCATTTTCACTGTGCGACGGCAAAAAATGGCATTAATTATAATGGCTGGCTATTCCATTATTGTTAAAGAAAAAAGAAAGAAATGTGTTATTTTACAAAAAAAACCTATAATGTTATGCAGGGTGAGTTTTTGAGAAGGATCTGCGAAAAATCCTGAGAGACTGGAAAACGGAAACTGAAAAAAAGGTTTTGTGGAAACTGAAAACAAAACAATGTAGGTATTATGGTTACCTACTTAGGCCTCTAAACTTTTTGCTAATTTTTGTTAGATTTGTGTCGATCGTCCACCAGCGATATGGGCAAATGACACTGTTACCATCGCTGGTAAAATCTGAAAGAGGCTGGCTCAGAACATTGGGGATTGGCACAAAAAAATATTAAACCTATTACCTATTATTAAAGATGGCAATAATGGGACACTATAGTTCAGACTCCAGGTTATTACCAAGAGCTCAAAAATATTGGTCATCTCCTGGATTCGAATCCGGGACACCGCCCTTAGCGCTTTGAGACCACTAAACTAACCAGACACAAATCATTATCAAATTAACCTGAGAATTCCAGCCATAGTTATAATATTCCAATTAGGTACCAGATGATTAAAGCAAACACAGAGGCTGTCAGACAGCTAATTATGTACATTTGTCATTCCAAATCAACGCTCATCTGACTGACGGAGACTTGACGGCACAATGCGAATCATTCCCCACCTGTTGATGTTAATTACTGTTCATTAATTCAGGCTGTATTATCGTGGTTTGTAATCTGCTCAATCTCTAGGTGTCACCGATTGTGCTGTGTCCGGTGATGCAGTGTTGTTGCTGTCTCCTTGATGGGCAAGGGTCTAAAACAAAATTATTTGTACTAAACTAAATTGGTGAAACTTCTTCAGGTTTGCAAGAGAACCAAGGTTACCTTATGGAGGTATGCAGTACAGAGTGTAAAATCCCACAAACCTCCATTGAGAAGAGAGGATCGTCCGACCGGACGGTTGTTGTGTGTGGTGAGCAACTGCCCGATAGTTGATATTCGGACTGTTGTATAATGTTCAAATTACAAAACCTTGATACCGCAATGCAGGATTTCGTTAGTAGTCCACTGCTAGCGGCATAGATGGCGTTGCGGTTATTTTTGCTGCCGTACGATTTTGCTTCGTTAGTTTTTCTTGCAACCTTGCCGAGTAAGGCCTAGGAAACGCTGGTGTGACGACTTGTAGGCGTTCATGATGGATTGGTCGGAGAGAGCAACGTACCGGGATGAGTAAAAGGCTATGGTAGTAGTAGTATATATACTTGCCCAGCAGTGGGACAATACAGGTTGACAAAAAAAAAAAAAACGTTTTTCTTGTGTTCATATTGTTTGCAAATTGGATTGTCATGGGACTTAAAAGTTCTGGAGAGGCGACCACATACCGGAAAGCTGTAACGTTGGAATTTCTCCCTGGTAGTGGACCAATGACCAATCTGCTGGAAGAAGCGCAGGACCGGTTTTTCGAATGAATTGATGACAAAGACAACCTATGGCTTTTCGTGAAACAAATAAGTAGACACTAATAAAATTATAGGGCTGAATTGCACATAAAAAGAGCTTCTGCTCAAACATATGTACACAATTCGTCCGTTTCACCTCCAGAAAAAGAAGTATCAGTGACCACATATCACACGTGGCTTCTTCAGGTATCATCTAAGAACGTGCCATATTAACTCAAATCTTTATACCTTTTAGGCTTTAGGCAACCCTACCAATTTTTGTAAAAACGTATGGACTTATGTCTGAAATAAAGATAAATGATTACAATTAACAAACGTCTTCAGGACTGAAACTAGGGTCTCAGGCCATAAAGGGCGTAATCTAATAGATCCAAATTCACAGATAAGTCTGTTTCCAAACAATCCAATAATTGCCACCTTTTATTACCTGGATGTAAAAGGATTTATGAGTCCCTCTGAAAACAGGGTTGTTGAAAGTAGGCTATGGATCATGCGACGTTGTAGAAGCAGGAAAATACCTTTCAAGCATTTGCCAATCGATCAAATAAAACGTGTTCCTACCTACCTAATCGATCAAGCAACATTGTATCTATATATATTTAAAAGCCTACACATCAAAGTTACATGAAATGTTACTTTGGATTAAGTACGGTTTTTATTTAGATTGAGTACAAACAGTTACTTTTATTAGGTAAAATCGTTTCAAAGAGATTGAGGAGAGTAGAAAAGTATGACAGCGAATTGGAGCTGGCCTAAGGGTGGTGACGACCCTGCCAGGGTTGCGGATTTAGTTCGAAAGAGTCACCGCGGCCCTGGAAAGCAAACGACACTAGAAGGAGCACGGATGTTCTCTAGTCAGTAAGAGTCTGACACTCCCTTCCACTCCGCCCAGAGCAGAAGGAGTCATTTGATGATTTCCCATCCACAAAAAAAGGGTGGTGACGATGAACTCTGATGTCCCTGAAGAGTACTCCATGATTTCCTGACGATCAGTAGCTTCAGTGCTGTCCAAATCATTGTGGGCTACAAAAGTCGCAAGCATGAAGGATACTCCCCATTAAAAAAGGTACCTAATGTTATGATTATGATACACAATCCCGTGCCATTGTTGGTCACAAAGGCCTATTGATACTGAATCGATAAAAACTTACGTTTCAAGAATACAATCATTAGTTAAACGACAATGCTATAAAAACATTCGACCTAAGCGTAGGTACTAGACAAAACCCCGAACACGTTCCCATTCACAGGCATTGAAAACCGATACAGCCTGAATAGGACCCTGCTCTATACAAGTAATTGTCAATACCACAATGCGTGATGAATAATGTAACTCTCGGGCGTGTCGCATTTCTCCGTCGCACGCGTCGTGGCGTGAATGGTTGGCTTTATTTGTCGTAATTAATTCGATAACGCGAAGCATTATGCGGGTGACAGCGACCGTGTGATAAGGGTCAACTTTTCACTAACTTATTTGTCGTTTCGCTTTGTTTTTTGGGCTAATTGTCGATATTTCTATAAATAAATCGGTGTGGGTGCTAAGAGGTTAATTAGGGCGGATTGTGAAGTTCTATTTTTGGTGGGAAGTGGCCTACTTATGGTTTATTTTTGGACCGCGTCATTACCTACATTTTGTGTTTAAAATTTAGCCAAATCATAAAATCGTTTGTCTCGACAAAATATCAAATACTTACGAAATTTTCACCAACAGTTGCCAACAGAGTTAGAGCGTCTTCAATCTAATACGATCTTGCATCGCCGTAGCTATGTGCAAAGCGATTTTCTTTTGGCACATATAAGACATTTTACTCATTTTTTATTCAAATCAAAATGTGTACTTCATTTATTTATGTATACTTTATTGTACACTAAATTTAAAAATAGATACAGGCATTCTTAAACTAAAAACATACAAATTGCGGCCTTATCGCATTCCGCGATCTCTATTATGAAAATTATACTATTAATAATTTAAAATGAATACTTTATTTTACATAGGCCTATACCTCTAAACTACTTTTAAAACGGTAGGAGCTAGTGCACGGTTCCAATTGGTCGCTTCATATGCAGAAGAATCGGCAAAGACTACACTATTCATTATGGTATTCAAATTATAGACATAAAATAAAGTTAGAGTAAAAGATTAGGTGTTCTAATTTTTATCCAAAGCCATAATATGAATTATTTGTGTGAGGGGTTTAAGGCTGACTGTCCACGGAATCGGAGAAGAGAGGAGTGGAGTGGAACCAAACGAGTGTAATTCATACAAAACCGGGAAGCGGAGCGAGGCAGCGGAGCGTAGAAGCGGAGCGGGGAAACTGAAAGAACCCGTACGCCCTCTCAAATTAGGCGTCGCGTGAACTCGCTAACTAGCTCTTCTCAGTCCGCAACTCCACTCAGCATTACCTTGCTTCACATCAATGGACAGACACAGTCCGCAACTTCGCATTAAAAGTCAAAGTCAAAGCCAAATGGTTTATTATTTCAAATAAACCATTTACAGGTACTTTTGAATTGTCAGAGACAGTCAGTCAAAATCATGAAGCTATTTGCGTTCCAAAGCGTAGATCTCTATGGAGAAGAACGTGCAAGAAACTCCACGGACACTCTTTCAAACCATTTTATGATTTACAATAATCCAGGTTACATTATCTTTGTTGCTTCTACATGTGAGAAAAATCTAAAGAAAGAGAAAATAAAAGAATTCTAAGTATCAAATAAGTATAAAATATTGAAATAAGCCGTTGACAGCTAAGAGATGACCAGTCTCCACTGATGGCGCCCGTTCACGAACATGACGCGTGCATCAGCACCCTTCAGCTCAACCATTTTGAAGGTTTTTTTTTGTTTGTTGGTTTTTTCATTACTCCCACTCTCCGCTCCGCTGCCTCGCTCCGCATCATTGGACAGGCAGCCTAATCAATGTAGGTAGATGAGTAAAAACCAGTGCTACTTTACTTTAATAAATCTCATGACTTAACATTGCGACTTAGTTCATTTAAATAAATCCTTTAATTCGCTAGAAATAAGCGTGTTGAGCGTCATAGGGTTTAACTTATAAGCAAATAGTTAAATTAATTAATGTTTTAACTACAAACACGTAGAAGATTTTATGTCTTAAGCTGTGTGTTTTAATTAACTGAGTTTGAATAGACTTTTAATGAAAGAGCTACTCACATACCTCTTGTATTTCTTGTAGATTATTTTCTAATATTTATAAATACTTATAAATTATATTTGGTCTGTAGATGGGTCACCATCTTAACTTAACATATCGAGTTTCCTCCGTGCCTCGGAAAGCATGTTAAGCCGTTGGTCCCGGAAGTCATTTGTAGTAGTCAGTCGTTACGGTTGTCAGAAGCCAGAAAATCTAACTCAAGTCTTGCCAAACTACCGTGTTGCCCAGTTAATGGTTTGTAGTAGGCAGTCGTTACGGTTGTCAGAAGCCAGAAAATCTGACTCAAGTCTTGCCAAACTACCGTGTTGCCCAGTTAATGGTTTGTAGTAGGCAGTCGTTACGGTTGTCAGAAGCCAGAAAATTTGACTCAAGTCTTGCCAAACTACCGTGTTACCCAGTTAATGGTTTGTAGAGGTGTGGTAGTTATGCCACTCCACGTTAAATACTGGTATACAGCTGAATCCGGTTTGGCTGGAAGCCGATCCCAATATAATTGAAAAAAGGCTAGGCAGATGATGATTAATATTATTATCATAGAATTCTAGAAAATGGTCGTAATTGTTATTTTAGAATAAATAAAGCACTCTCTAGAATAATTATTTAAGTAAACTATTCTAGATTTCAAGTTTGTCTTGCTAGTAAAATATCTACAATCGTATTTACTATTAATTAGGTAGTCAGTATTTTAATTATCGTTTTATGCTAAAACCCTTAGATGGCACTGAAATTAACACCACATAAAACAATGTACCCAAACGAATTCAGCGCATACTTTATATCTTTTAATTTAATACAACATTATCTTAAATTGGTGGGATTGCGCATAAAATTCGACCCTCGTATAACCAGGAATGTCACATTGCTTTCCAAGATGGCGTCCACACAAAATGGCGGGCTTTATTGCTTATTTATTTAAATGAGCTTTAATTAGGAAGGTCGATGTGTTTTTTAAGGGAATTATTTATTAGGTGTACGTGACTATTATAATAATAATTATTGTTTTGTTTTTTGCTAAATTTCTAACTGGATTTACAGTTAGCGCTGTAAAGTTTTCTCACTAAGAACCAACCATTTTTCAGTTCATTTCAGCAACGTACATAAACGATTGCGTCCGTACTTTTCCGTAACGAAATAGCGCGCGTTTTCTGGGCAATTTCTCGTAATACCTAGGTGCTTATGTAAATAGCCCAGTGATAAATAAAAAAGCGTTCTTTTGATATGTTTTCTAAGAAAAACAAGAGTACCTATGTAGGACCTACATCCCACCATTCGGTACCAGTGTAAAAGAATTATCGAAGATTGCGGAATTGTTTGAACGAGTATTTTTTTATGAGTGACCTCTCGCAGGTCAACCTAGGAGGTCTTTACCTGCTTAACCGAACTTACCTGTGGCGGCTAGTATAAGCCTCCAGCCAGGGTTCTAAAAGTCATGATTGACGAATGATTTACGGTGAGTGTTAGAATTCAATCGACATTTTTAGACGTTCATTCTTAAACGCGACGATATATTATTGGTCCATTTTCAGGATTCGAAAAAGGACTGAACGATTATCCATTCCATAAACGTATAAAAACAGATCCATTCACTCAAAACTCGTGAGTTATGAAATATCCAAAGAACATCGACCAATTGGGACCTTATCGCGTCCCAATATGGCATTTTTTTGTTTGTCTATGTTGTCCCACTGCTGGGCCCCCATATTTTTCCAGCTTACTTTATCGGTGGCCTTCTCCGGTCAATCCAACAGGAATGAGTCTAGATCGTCACACCAGCGTTTTGCCAATATGCCATATACAACAAAAACCCGCTATTTTAACGGTCTTAGAAAAAACAAAAAATATCTTATTAATTAAGAAGCAAAAGAAAAGAATATTTTGTTTTTGTTAACGTAAATTTTGTTGGAAATTAATTAATTATATTGTTCAGGGCCTAAACCACCAACTCTTAAAGCAGTATTACTTCAATATTACTTCCAGTGGGAGAAAGACGGAGCTATACAGGACGTATAGCTCCGTCTCTTTTCCACTGGAAGTAATATTATTTTGACGATACGGTTGGCGCAGTGGTTGAGCGATCGGCTGCTGCTGTCGCGGGTTCGATTCCCGCACGGAACAAATATTTGTATGGCCTACAGATAGTTGTTGGCCGGGTCTGGCTGTTTGTGTATGTGAACGCCCCCACGATACAGGAGAAATTCCTAGTGTGGGGCAACGTTTATTTAAAATAAAGAAATAAAAAAAGTAATACTGCTTTTAGAGTTGGTGGTTAAGCCCCAGAACGCACATAAATTGACGTTTAATTTCGCTTTTAAAATAACTTCATACTCAGAAGTTATAATATTTATCCTAGTTTTTTTAGTTATTAGCAGTTATTCAATTCATTTCACATAGGATAGTGTTTACTACACAAAAACAATCTAATCTCCCTATAATTTGTTTCTGGACGTGTCAAATAAAAGTCAGGTACAACTTCTATAGAAATTTGTCGTCAATCAATTTCATACAACCATCAGTCACTGCATTACACAATAGGTCAGTCCGTCAGTCACAGCGTTGACTGTGGTTAAACTGACAGCAAAACCTACCGTGTAAAAGGCGCCTTACAGTTGTGTCTCAAAATTTTTCTCTTACTGAAATTGCTACGAAACAAAACAATGAACGAGTATAATAATTAAACTCACAATCGCATCAAACCAATCAACAAAGCATCTCTTCAGGCTGAAACTGTGTCGCTTGCAGAAGAGAGAAAATTTTCAGAAGACGCCAGATAAAGGTTCTTTCAGTGGCTGAAAAGGCATTTGAACAATGGCGTCGAATGCGGAAGTCGGACCTTAGGGCTGGTCAAATACGGAATTTCGGATGCTTCTCGTAATATTTTGGGGCAGAAATATTTCCTTTGAAGATTATATTTTTGGTAAATAGAGACATGGTTATTTGGTCGTAAGTTTTTGATATTTTTATTTATTAAAACTTTATGTATAGTACTGGTACATGTGTACCAGTAGTACCATGTGTCTACCAGTCAAAAGTTGTGAAATGCAGAAATTATGACATTGCATAAAAATGTTATTGTTATAGAAATTAAAATAAAAGATAATGGTACAAAAAAGATCTTATGCAGTCCAGCTATAGTGCAGCGTTTTAGCTACATAGCTTTCGTAATTGAATCAGTACTTTCCGAGATTACTCCTTTACCTCCTGCAGAAAATCAAATAAAAATTCACAGCTTTATATTAGAAATAATGGAGCCACATCAACGAAAATAATTTACATTGCACTATCCTTGCCGTCTAACATCCACAGTTTCTCTGAACTGCACAATTTTCACGCTCAGCAAGCACTAAACTCACACATAACGATCACTTTTATAAAAACCTTCGCCACAAATCAGCGAGCACCCGGGACCAGCCCTGACGACCGCGCAATCAAGCCACGCATCCGGTCGAAGACTCCGTTTAAAGATATTTCGCGCTCTTCACACAATGAAGTAGTTTCTAGCTATAGAGCTACAAGATGCCTTGGTGGTAACTAGAGACGGCATTGTCAAAACTTTCCATTCAAATCACCTTCCTAGAACTTGGTTTGTGGTAAACCCGCCACAGTTTTCCTACAGTCAGAAACAGCAGTGGCCACCACTAGAAAAACGCCTAGTCAAAGTTTGACGAATTTTGAATCTTCTCTTTCAGCGAGTTCTTTATGACAAGAGTCTTCATCGTCGACCAGGTCATCGTTTACCATTAGGTGAGACAGTGGTCAAACAAAAGCCTATCAATAATTAAAAAACTGGCCAAATGCGAGTCGGACTCACGTGCAAAGGGTTCTGAACTGATTTTTTTTTTAATAGGTATGTTACTTTAAAATCATAAACTTCCTATAGGTTTTTCTGTATATTTTTCAAAATTATTCTCAATAGCTTCGGATATAAGGAGGCTCGTCAATTTTCATCTATTTACTTAAATAACTTTGGATTCCTTTAAAAAAAATATGCTTTTGAAACCCTTACGATAAGTCCTTTTATGTGATACGTCTCACACAGTACATGTAGAAAATTTTTATTTCTTAATTTTCTAATTTTCCCTCCAAAAAGTGTTTTTAATTTTCGTTACGCGTCTGTGGTTGGGCCACAGAAGATTATATGTGTACTAAATTTCAACTGAATCGGTCTAGTACATTCGGAAAAAATCGGCTGTGACAGACGGACAGATAGACAGACAGACAGACAACCGAGTGATCCTATAAGGGTTCCGTTTTTCCAAACAGAGTTTTCTGATCCCAAAAAAGCCAAGCCTTTGAGTGAGTGTCTTCGTTTCCTGTCGCAGAAATTTACGGCTTGTGGATAATTCAGACCATGGCTGTGACGGCCAAAAGTTATGATAAGAGTGCCAATTATTCTACTAATTGTCAAACAATTTTCGAAATAGCATCTCAATCGCAATCTGTCAAAAATGTATCAAAATTAAGGCTTTTTTGACAGTTTGCGACTGACATAATACAAACTTTGTTTAAAAATTAGTAGAATTGGACCTTAGTTACTTTGCGCGGGCATGAATATCAACTATACTATTGGCACCCTCACGACGGGTACGACCCGTTTCCGTGTTCTGCGTTTGGCAACTCCTTGGTCTAAGTGCACGCCACTTCCAGCATTTATCTTATATTCTGTGTATTGTGTGCGGCCAGTGTGATTTGTATTAGCGGCTGAAGTTTTGTGTTGCAAGTAATGGATTAGTTTGGCGAGTGATGGGATAGCTGTCTTGGTTTGATTATGTGCACTGTTAGGTGCACGCAACGTGTAACAGAATAAATGCCTAATAGGGTTGCATTGTACTTATAATTATGAACAACTGCTAGAAAAAAAATCGACTGCCCCATACATTTCTGTGCGCATAACTCGACAAAATGTACTGGACTGCTGATTTTTTCGCGAGTTCGGGGTGGCTCCCATAGTAAGCTGTTGAGTAATTTTTATCCAGGGAATATGTTCTCTTGGGAAGGTTCTAGGTTTCAAGATTCCAATAACTCATCGATTGATAGTTCAAAAGTGCCTGTATTTATTACTACAAAAATTTTGTATCGAATCTTCAACTCACTGAAAAAATAACATATTAACAACCTTTTCTACCGCGACCATTCCTATTATTTCAACAAATACACCATTGCAACTCGCTCGCTAAACTAGGTGACCATTGTCATTACGTACACTTTGTTGTGAACTCCAGTGTGTTTACAGCGCATTGTCGGCGGCAACAATGACGATATTAGATTGACGGACTGTCACACGAGTGGACGAGTTAGTTCAGATTAGAAAGTGAGGAATAGGGATAATTCCCGGTTAAAAAAATGTTATGATTCTATTTAGTCCGTCAGACCTCCGTGCCTCGACAAACACGTTAAGCCGTTGGTCCCGGCTGTCATTTGGAGATCTTTGGCAGTCGTTACGAATTGTCAGAAGCCCAAAAATCTGACACCAATCTTGCCAAGAAGTACCGTGTTACCCAGTTAATGGGTTGTGGAGGCCTGGTAGGCAGCCCCTCCACGTAAAATACTGGTATTCAGCTGAATCCGGTTTGACTGGGAGCCGATCCTAATATAGTTGGGAAAAAGGCTAGGCAGATGATGATATTTCGTCCGTCAGTTAGATTATTGAAAAATATTGGACTTGTAATTTTGCTTTATCAAATAAAAAAAAATGACGAAGATAAAACGCATCAAAGATGAGGAGGCGGCTCGTGACGTCACATGTAAGTAAAAAGTGTACTTGCAAAAGTTATGTCAGACGAGTTTTCAACGAACATCGTTTTCATTATTTGATTACGTGAAAAAGAAAAAATGTATCTTATCTAATATAAATCTATCAGACGGACTACCTAATTAGATTTTTTTAGTCATCTACCCTGTTAGCCTGAATCACTGTAATGATTCTTTATTGTTTTGGCTACAGGGGAGCAGCACTTCTGGATCATTAGCAAAATGTTCAAGAGTTAATTCCTAAATCGGATATTTTTGTTGAGACATTTTTTTAGCACGCTTATTGGGTGCGCGGCCAGGGGCGCTGACAAGATAAAATGTATGACGTCAAAGGGACGAAATATACTTACCGTCGCGGGTGCGCGGCCAGACGCCATACATTTTCGTCACAGCACCCTGACCGCACGCCCGCCGCGCGCCCTGAGCGTTTTGTGTATCAAATTCGCGGGCAGAAGCTAGTTAGCTATAAAAAAGAGAAACTAAAATCTATAGCACTCACAAAAGACACTAACCACCATTAAATGGTTTTATTATTATTGCTTCCTCTCAACGGAAAGTCGTAATCAATGGAGCCTCGGAAACAATATTTTTCCTTAATGCTCTGCTTACGTTCGAAGCCGTCCTCTGATTACCTCCTCTGTCAGTTTAGGCTTGAAGGATATCTTTGGAGATAATGCTTGCTTTGGGAGCTTAGCGTAATTATTATTGGTCGTATAATATGTTTGTGGAGACTATTGGTTCGTTTGTTTCTTGGTTTAGGAGAGTCAAGATTGTTGAGGATAAACGCATTTTAATCAGCTGTCTGAAGATGACAAGGACTGAAGGACTGAATGATGTTTCATTTCAAATACGAGTACGTTTAGCATTAAGACGTTGACGATATTTCATAAAGAGTCCTTGCGGCTTTATTATATTATTATTATAATATATATATTTTCTATATTCTTGGAAATCATCATCATCATATCAGCCAAAAGGGCAGTTGTCAACAACAACAGTGACAACTGCCTCCCCCAAGTGTCGCCAATTCGTACAAATAAATGATTCTAATTTTAATCAACCCTGAAAAAGCAGCTTTATACAGGATTCTAATAAAGCAGCTCTTTCTCTACTTTTTTTTTAAAAGTACTCAACTAACATTTTGAACCTAGGTATCTCTCATCACTCATTTCCATGAATATGGACTTGCAAATTGTGCGTAAAACGTGAGGAGTAAACACTTTTAAAAGCAGTGGAAAGTACTAGGCCTTAATAATTATTTTCTTTAAATAGTCTGTTGTAATGAAAAACAGATCAGCAAAATGAATTTTACTCGTTTAAAATTTAATTGATTTGTCAAGTGTATACCTCGGGTCGTCATACTATGTCAGCACTTTCTAAATAAATTTAAAATTATGCTATCGTTACTGAACAAAGAAACTATTGTTTTTTTCAATACCTAGTCATCATCATCTAGTCATCCTTACAGGTAAACTTACTTATGGACATCATACCATCAGGATTTTCCTACACAGCTCATGTAAAAAAAAAACTTTCCATTTTCCAATATTTTCACGAAAACATAGCAACGTTTAAAATGCGTCTTTACCTCCCATAAAGCTAAAGATGGATGGTGTTTAAAACACCATTAATTTTCCTCCCCCATAAACGCCAAGACGGCAGGTGGGGGCCTAATATCTCGATATTTGACACCATAGCACACCATGGAATGTCTTAGAGACGACACGACTATGGGAATTTGATGGGAAATTCTCCCATAGCTGTGAATAAATGATGAGGCGTTTTGTTGATGGTTTAAGATCAAAGATTTAGATGTATTAATCGTGATGCTGTGAAGGTGGGATAAGAGATGTCTTAAATAAATAAAAAACGACTTGCTACAATAATAAACAACGTACAATAATGTACAAAAGCAATGGATGGACTGTATGCAAGAGAATTTGGTTAGAAAACGGTTAGGTACTAATAGTAGGCCCTTTCCCCTCTTTTTGCTGTTTTTTTTAGGATGGAAAGTCAATAAATGACTTTATCCGCTCTGGGCGGAGCGAGTAGAAGCGTCAGACTCTTACTGACTAAAACCCATCCGTGTTCCTCCTCATGCTCTTTGCGTTCCAGGGCTGCGGTGACTCTTAAACTCCGAAACCCTGACAGGCCGTTTGCAAGGTACTGAGATGATGGCTGACAGAGAAGCATGGAAGAAGATGACTAGTTAACCCAACCTCAAATATATTGGGGTTGCTGCAGGAGACTGCTGAGCTAAAAATTTTGAGCTCATACGATTTGTTTTAGCTTGGAAAAGACTAAGCTATAGTTCGACTTTTAAATTGATCTTGACAAAAAAAAGATAGTGAGTTGGTGTAAGAATAAACGAAAATGAATAAACTGAAATCATGTATTTATGTAACCTCCAAATTTTAAATTAAAATTAACTTTGAACTGTCAAGTTACCGAATACAATTAAAAGTCAAACTATAAGTAACTAACTACTTTTGAATTATTTGTCATTATCAACGATTCTAAATTAAATGAGTTTCTATCAGAATTCAGTAACTTCGACATCATTCAAGTTATAACTGCAAAGAGAACGCAAACAAATGTGATGCAGTGTTTGCCTCTTTGGAAATTCAGGGTGAATAAAAGGTTTTTAACTTTTTCGCACCTAGTAAACATTATTATATTATTAATATACACGCAAGAGAAAAAATCCGTTTTCTAAATCCCATTATTGTATCTATAGTATGTGTGTTGCTGTAGATACAATACACCACGCAAAACACTCGAGTGCGTGTTATTGTGTGTGACCTGTTGTTATCTAAAGTTTGTTTTGATGTGAGTATAACACCCAAGCGTGTTAACACAAAGCGTTAAAAATAAAAGAAAAACATACAGGAAAACTCGATGGGCAGACAAGCCGATTAACAAATTCATAGACATTTTTTTAATATAAAAACAAGTTGACTAAAATAAAAAACTGGTTACTTTGGGCAAAGCAACACTGCTACTGACGGGGCGTAGCAGCGACTGTCAGTTAGGATAGCTGCTACGCGCTACGACGGCGTAGCTCTCGTAGCACGTAGCAAATATCCATAGGGTAGGTATTGTAGGCGTGAAGTTTTACGTTGCAAATTTTTTAAAGTGCGCTTGGATGGCCAAATCCGAAACTATGAGGAATATCGAAAAACACAGAAAGGAGTTATAAATACAGGATGTGTTTCTTAGTTAACCGGTTCGATTCCAGGCTAGAAATACCGTTTTTTTTAAAGTTTGATTGAAATATAGCGTAGAGTATCATCTCTCACATCGCAGCTCTCAGAAAATACATTATTTTTATCCCACTCAGTTTCTCTGAAATAAACAACAACAACCTTTAATATATTCCTTGAAAATAAAATTTTAATTTCTTTAATGTGAGTGGAGATCTGAAGTCTCTAGAGTGCCGGTGTGCTTAAAACTATCTTACATTAAGATAATAGCTTTAAGTGCAGGATTTCATGTTCACTGCGAGCTCGTTTCGTGAGCGATATTTTGTTTTCAAGTATTTAAGGTAAGAGAAACACATTATAGGTATCTATATAATATACGTTATGAAGGAATAAATCCCTGTATTACATGGAGCATAAACATAAATGTGTAAATGTGGGTATAGTATATTTATTTATTGACCTATCTACAAATGGTACACTTTTCACTTCAAGTCAAACTATCATTTTTGGGTAAGACTTTAATGTGCCCTGGCTGTTGGGAGTGTCATGCTCACTCAAAAGTCTCTCTGATGGTGCAGTTTGTGTTTCATTCATCATTTGGCTCCGTCAGCTGGGACTGGTCATCTCTCAACTGCCACGGTTTGTTTTAATTGTCAGTATTTTGAATTGTTCCTTTTTTGCTTGTGCACGTCTTTTTACATCGTTCTCACATATCTATGAATAATTTCAACAAGAACAATGTAACCACAACTTTGTAATAATTAATTGATTCAAAAAAGGGTCCATGGAGTTTCTTGTACGTTCTTCTCCATAGAGATATACGCATTGGAACGTGCATTCACCTCTTTGACTGACCGACCTTGACAATTGAAAAATGCCTGTAAATGGTTTAATTGAAATAAATGCTTTGACTTTGACTCTTTATGCTATTAATCCAGCAATATTATACAAGCATAATATGATGCGATAGACACAAGACAAATATAAAAGCATATGTAGCTGTACCTCTGCCTAACTACTTGAATGAATGATTTCTTTTTTTTTTTATTCGCTTAAGAAATCTTAAAACTAAGTACATTGCCCCACAAAACTGTTTACGCAGTTTAACTGTGAGATCGCTGTGTCTCTTTTACAATAAACTAAATATCTATATCTATAACCTATACACATATTCTTAACACCTACACTTACATATGGGATTATAATGACCACCATAAAATGCTTTGATACCCTTAGTTCTTTTACCAAAAATATATATTTGACACCAGAAAAATGAAGTCTAAAATTACAATAGTACTAGCTATTTTAGTCACGACTGCACCTCAAATTGTATACGAACACCAAATGTAGTAAATGTGATGAACTGATGTGATATTAATTAAAAAACTGATGTGATATTATATAGAGTGATTTTATTTATATAACTGCATGGTGTTGGTTTAAGTTCCATACACCTGTACTTTGGGTGATTTAAGATATGTCACAGATGCTGCAATCAGCAGAGCCACCTATTTGGTCCCAAATAAAAATATAGTTGTATTATTGAGAGAAACAGAATAAACGCAATACCTCTTGATACCCATTGTACTCATCATTATGAAAAACTTTTACTACGGGACCGAAATCACGAAAAAAAAATCATTTGTTCATTAAAATTAATACAATGGCCCCGTAATAGGTATTACGCTTATACACGTTGTAGACGTAGTTAAAAATAATAAAATTAAAGTAATTAAATAATGTTAGTATAAAGATGTTCCTCAGAAACATGTTTTTTTTTTTTTTAACTTTGCCCCACACTAGGAATTTCTCCTGTATCGTGGGTGCGTTCACAAACATATAAACTCACATACACAAACAGCCAGACCCGGAACATATGTATGTAGGCCATACAAATATTTATTCCGTGCGGGAATCGAACCCGTGACACGCAGCGCAGCAGTCGACCGCTCAACCACTGCGCCAACCGTGTCGTCGTATTTAATTACTTCCTAATAATGTAATTAGTTCCTACAATTTTGAGCTTGAATAAATGCGTGTAACTCGCCAAGTCCATTAAAATCTGTGGACTTCTTCCTCTAGCGATGTGGCTAAGAAAAAGTCTGAACTGAAGAGATTGCGACTTTTGAGTTTGCTCAGGTATTTCTCTTCTTCTTCTAGCTTCAAAAATATGTTTTGTTATTAAAAAACTATTGGATTAAACCACGTTGGCACGCCTGCCAATTTCTGTCTTTGCATATCGTTTCTGGTTACGATTCCGAGCCAAAAAGATAGACACGAAATAGGTTAAAGATACGAAACCATTTTAAAACACACGTTCAAAGACTTCCAAGAAAAGTTTAGGTTTTAGATCTGTTTACAGGAATGCAAGGCTTCGCTTTAACTAGATGTCTTTAGAATACTAGATATATTTCTCTCCTATTTCCGCTCGTTTTCAGTCTAGAGGGTGGATGGGATTTAAGTGGTGATAAAAGACGTTGGGTGTCGTTTGGTATACGTAGGAATTAATTTAAGGGTACTTTAACATGTTCGTTGACGTCCTTTGGAGTTTAATACTAGGTAAGACCATATAGAGGTAGAACGAGCTCGATTCTCTCTCAAAGAAATGGCTCTAAACTGCAATTACCGGGGTAAGTTGAAAGAGGGGACAAATGCGCTTTTTTTAACAACAACTGAATGAATCGGGGTTACGGCGGAGGGGGTGGCCTACGGCGTAGGTGGTTGTTTCTACGGCGTAGCACCATAGAACCCGATGGATTATATTATTAGTGGGCCTGTAATAAGTGGGGGTTTACAGTACTTTTCTCTGCTATTAATTGGACACTAAAGTCCGGTCGCGGAGCAGAACAATGTTCGTACAATGACCTCTTTGCCTACTGACAGTGGTCACAAACATTTTTGTATTAAGTTGTGCGGCCGCTCGAACGCGCAAAGGGACTTTTATCACCCAAATTTAGTTTATACAATTAGATTTCCTACTTCAAAATCACAACTAAATGATTTATTATTGGTACCAAATTGTTTGTAAATAATCACGTCATTTTATTATAACTGTGTCCAAAAACTGAGAGATCACTAACGCATCCCAAGATGGAATGTCTTTCGTGCGTTATTTAAAAATGATTAAATAGTTTTGTTGTGACTTAAGGCCAACTAAGACCACATGCAAACTAGAACAAACCTTAGGTACGGTAAAAGGTTTACAATCCCTGAAGACAGCCGTCATTGGATCTGTGCGAGCGTGACGCATTATATTTACGTGGGAGTGAAGGAGACAGACAATAAGAGGTCATTGTACGAAATTCTTCCTGCTCCGCGACTGGACTTTAGATGTGTGTTAGTGTATGGACTTTTAAAAATCTATAGGGTGATTCTGAAATGTTTGTAGCCTTTATTTTTCCTTAGCCTTTGAGAGAATGCGGCACAAGAGTCTACAAGATACCTTACATAAACACCACTCAACAATCGAAAGATTGTGAAGTCCTTTTAAACAAAATTGTCTGTCAGTTGCAGAGCTATCAATAACAAAGGAGCTCCGTTACAAATGGCGGCCTCAAACGAATCGCCTTTCGAATGGATTAATTTTAATCGCAAGTGTCAACCATTGTAGGAACAGTTGGGATTATTGTCGCTGTAACGAGATGTTTTCACAGCTGTTCATTTTATGGTACAGTTGTTTGGAAAATGTTCGTGTTTTAATTTTTAAATAGGTCCTTATTTTATCGGCACGTATTACATCAGGACTGTTTATATTATGGCTAAAAATAATTTACATAGCTGTCTACTGATAAACCGTAAAAATAGGCAACTGGTTAGCATTATCCTCGTTTTGGCTCTTAAATAGGTAGTAAATAGGTAAACATTTTTTTTTAACCGCTCCGGCCCCGGCGCCACACCGGTGGGTCGCGAATTAATCGCAAATTTAATGTTTATTTACCTATTACATAAGATTTATTTTTTTTGGGAATTTTCACATGTCGGGGCCGCAGCGGTTAATTAACAGCAGGGCACGAAACTATTTTATTTGTGGCCTATAATTGTTCCCAGTCTGGCTGTTTGTGTGCTTAAGATTAAATGTTTGATTGTATACAAAACGGTTAATCCCGAAAATTCCAACCAGTTCATGTCTATTTAAATGTCTATGTTCGAAGTTCATCCGATGTTTACGAAATTTAAATGGGGCCATTTCGAATAAAAACTTTTACGAATAAAAACAGAATTTTTCAAATCCGTCATAAATATGACAGAAATATGCCATACATTTAAAGATTTTTTTGAAATCGGTTTGAAATTAACCACGCTATGGGAGTCATTTAGTTCTGCGGGCGAAAAATGTATCGGATAATTGTGATGGGATATTTATGGGATAGACGATTAAAAAAAAACATCACTAAAAAAAATAAGGGTTCCTTGTTGTCTACGGAACTCTAAAAAGGCCTAATTACGTTACCCTATGGCTTAAACAAGCTAAATCACATGTCTGTCAACTGTTAAACCTCTTTCGTATCGTATTTAATAATCGCAATATAATACAACGTTTTATGGCCGTGACGAGGTACACGATAGCGGATATCTTTTGTAGGGAACTCCATAAAACGCAGGTCTCCGTTCACGATAGATAAGTTTGAAACAAAATACTTTGACGGGCAAATGTTGAGCTCTGTTGAGTTATTATTGAGCTGCGTTCGTGACAGGCTACGTTGGAGTGCGTACAAAGCGAATATTGTACTGTTTAATATTGTCAAAAGTGTCATGGAGTGATAGAATTGTAATAAAAAATATAGATGGGTTTAGGTGGTCGAATGTTGTGGTAAATATGTTGTTTTTTTGTAACTTAGCGGATATTGAAGGTTATCTAATAAGCTGCAATTTTTGAAACAGACCCCAAACCCAAAAAATTAACCGGTATACATTTTTATCGAGCTTCATGGCATTGGCTTTCACATCGATAATGCAACAACATTAATTGCGTTACTTAGTTTGTCAAACAGAAGAATTTTCTAAAGTATTTTCCAAATATAAATGGAGCTATAAAATGGATCCGGAATTTCCTTACAATTCCAGTTATGATAGAAAATTGGTCGCGCAAGTGTGATGCTCCTCCACGAAGCGAAGAAATCGAATTGATGGTGTTGTGTGAAATATATATGTCTTATTTTTTTTCTATCTCTTCCGATGTCCTAATCACGGTGATTGCTCACCAGCATAAAAACTACAGCTTACACCTAAAATCCTACTAACGAATAATATCAGCTACAATATTCCTCCTACCCTCATCTCGAAGGCCACATAGTGTCCTTTGCTTTTATCTTCAGCCACATAAAACCTCATACTCAGTGACTCGGGACTCCTAGTGCTGAAGTTACCTTGTGAAATTCTCAGCTGTAGTGAGGTATTCAAGAATGCTGGTGCATTTTGTGTAAAAGGGTAAATGTTATTTTGCTTCAGATTATTTAGTTAATAAGAACTTTCATAAATATTGGTAAAATTTAATTTAATTCTGGATCACGTATTCATGTAAAAAAAAGTTGTGAAGCTAAATTGCTACAAAAAAAATGTGTTCAAAGTATGGGCATGAACAAGAAAACTTTAAATGAAATAGCTCAAACTTATAACTAAGCACATAAACTTATAACTTATAAGCAACACGAACATTAAATATATTTTGTTACAAAAGTTCCAAGTATCAAATAAATAAAAACTATTGGTTCTCGTGACAGCCGGCCACACGTCCGTGCACGCTGAATACTAAACAAGAAATCTACAAATAAAAAAGAAACCGACTTCTAAATAAAAAAAAAAACACTACATATAAAATAACTTTAATTTGGGAAGGCGATGTTTTTGACAGTTTTGTCTTTTTTGACACCGACTTTCGAAATTAAAGTTTTTTTGTGCTTTGTAATGTTTTTTTATTTGGAAGTCGGTTGTACTTTTTTGTTGGCTGTCATTTGGAGATCTTTGGCAGTTGTAACGGATTGTTAGAAGCCAGAAAATTCGACGCCAGTCTTACCAAGGAGTACCGTGTTACCCATTTAATGGGTTGTGGAGGTATGTCTGGTAGTAAAATGAAACACTCTACTTTAATCTATCACTTTATATTTGCTGATAGTACTTCACAATAATCGTCTTATGTACAATTATTCTCAGTCGGACATAGACTCTACAAGACAACCGAACTGTTTCCAAGTTCCTCCAAGACTGACTCAAAATCCACCATAAGGCCAGTTCGGGCCTCTACCCCTACCACTTCACAAACTAAAACGGTTACGCCAGGAAACAGCGGTCATCAGTGTTGCCATTTTAAACACAAAAATACTAGAATCATGACAGTAGGTAGCCGCTCCACGTAAAATACTGGTATTTAGCTGAATCCGGTTTGACTGGGAGCCGACCCCAATAAAGTTGGGAAAAATGGCTAGACAGATGGTTGTACTTTTTTGTAAAAAGTTTTTCTAATTTACGCTTTTTTTTTAGTTGGTACTTTTTCATAATTCGTAAACACTACCTGGTAAGTTACAAGAAAGCAAAATACGCAATTTGGTTAACTTGGATGACATTTTTTTTCAGCTATTTTGATTTGAAAACTAAACTTCAGAACCAATTTGGATGAAATTTCTATGAGACTATAATCGGAAAGTATATCCTTTCCCATTAAATAATTTTAAAAACATAAATTACAAACATAATTTACAAATATAAATGAAACAGAATTCCCGCTTTTTGTGATTCTGTACACATTGTTAGAGATTAATTATCAAACGTGTCTTGTTTTTGGTGTTGGTGCCGTGATTTTGGTATTGATAAATCATTCAAATTAAGACTTTATTTACCTGGTTCACTAAGACCACAGACTAAGATCCACTTGCGCAATCCAGAGTAACTCTGAAATGGTTGCTGACACATACATGGTCCCGGGTGAAAGGTGAAGCGTAAGCCTTTATCCTACTTTTCTGATGGGGATACAAGGAACCCTGAATGGTTCAAAGATGCCAAAAGATTCGTCGAAGGAACCTTTCGGGTATGAAAACCTAAAAATCAGTCAGAAGACCCCTTTTTTATGGATGGGAAATCATCAAATGACTCCTTCCACTCTGGGCGGAGCGGAAGGGAGTGTCAGACTCTTACTAACTAAAACCCATCCGTGTTCCTCCTAAAGCCCTTTTTCGCTCCAGGGCCGCGGTGACTCTTTCGAACAAATTCCACAACCAGCTCATGACCCCTACTCTGACTGGCAGTCGTCAAAGTGTCGTGAGCCTGATTTCCCAGGTTGCTCCGGAATGTATTCGGGTTCCGTCACCATTGTGGAGGCTCTTTCCCTTATTCACGAACATTTTCGTCAGAAATAGATCTCCAATATCATTTCTACCGAAAGTCATAACAAGAATATCCATTACACTACTTTCCTTTCCATTTATTGATACCTTTGTGTCTCTATATATCTTTTGTGGCTCAAATAATTACGGCGTTGTATTGAATGGGCACAAAATATCGAATGTCGGACATCAAAGATGGGACTTGTGAGGTCTCTCTTTGAATGAGTAGGTGTTTTGTTTTCGTCATTACCTAGTATTTCTTGGATTGAATATGATTCGTGGTAAATTAGAAAAATTAAGAAAATATGTTTTTTGTGATTGTTAATTTTATGTTTATTTGTATGTTTCTAGCGTATTTTTAGCGCTCGTGAGTTTGCGCTAAACTCTTAAAATGCTTGTTAATAATCCATGCTTTTATGCCTTTAATGATTGTCTTTGCGATTTTTACCCGAGCTGCTTCTACTGGCTGTTTATCAGTATTCAGCACTTTTGCAGAAAAGTATCTATATTATATTATTATTATATATATTATATTATATTTATACTTATTTGAACTTGCTAAACGCTTAGTTGACACTTCGCTTGACCCAAGGGCTGGCTTTTACTTCGGACAGAAGATAAGCATTGCCATACAACGTGGCAATGCCGCCAGTCTTTTGGGCTGACTTTCAGTAGACAGCGATGCGGACGAATTTTTTGACGCCATATTTTCAGTAAGGAGTTTTCATTTTTTATATTATTTTAAGTGTACCTATATATAGTTAAATAAGTATTATATTATAAATAAGGTTTGTACATTTAGAAATAAATTGTTTGAATAAACAAAAAAGTAAAAGTATCTCATGACGAGACAAAAAGAAAACGAAATACTTTTAACTTATTTTCTTACCAACAAGAAAATTCATTAGCTATCTATAAATTTCCACAAATCATTATTTCCAGTAAGCAATCATGGAGAATTCACATCTCTCACAATGTGTTTCCTTTTTCCTCAATTAATTTCGAACTTCCTCAAAGTGCTAATACATATTTGAACAATTTCTTTGTGTTCTTTATTTGAAGCTAAAATTACCACTTTTACTTCATCCATATAAATATCAAGGTGGACCGATGACTTGGTGAGTGTCGGTGGTAGCCGGTGGATGCGAGACGCACAGGACCGGTTGTGGCGACACTTGGGGGATGCCTATGTCCAGCAGTGGACGTCTTTCGGCTGATATGATGATGATTATGATGATAAATATCATAAACATGAAAGTCACTCTGTCTGTCTGCATGTCCGTCTGTCTGTTACCTTTTCACGTCTGAACGGATTTTTTTTATTAGTGATGGGTTTGCTCTTGACTCTAGTCAATGTCAGAGATGACAGATACAAAGTCTACGATGGAGCGAGCGAAATGGATGGTGGATGGGGCGAAACTTGGCTTTCCTGCCGAACGAGTCTTCTCTGATGGAGTCTGTGTTTCCTGCTAGCTATAACCTGGTTGTGGTCTTTAAGCCTGTTCTAGAAAAGCATGCTTTTACGTCGACCACTCATCAGGTGAGATAGTAGTCAAACACAAAATCAATCATTTAAAAAAATCCAAGTAGCTGCTTAAAGAATATCTATATAATTACTAGCTTTTGCCAGCGACTTCGTACGCGCATGTCCCTTTTTTTCCCGTTCCGTAAGAATTTCAGGAAATCCTCTCTTATTGCTCCCCAACACTCCCCAAGGAACCTACGTGCCGTCTGCTGTGCGTTATTTGTCAGTCACTCAATCATTTAGTTACGCAAGAGTTTTAATTTATAAATTCAAGATTAACTCACGTTTAAATTCGAAGTAACGTCAGTGTATTGCATTTCACTGTTGAATTTTATTTGCCTGTCCTCAATTTCACTACACAGCACCAATATCAGCCCTGTT
This sequence comes from Melanchra persicariae, assembly GCA_947386135.1. Taxonomy (NCBI): domain Eukaryota; kingdom Metazoa; phylum Arthropoda; class Insecta; order Lepidoptera; family Noctuidae; genus Melanchra; species Melanchra persicariae. Next base: position 19,711,351 of record OX376659.1, on the reverse strand, counting down.
CATCCAGTCTGTTATATGACCTTCTCCACAACTATAATTTTATAAAAACATTCAATTCAAAAGTTACCAAAAATCGCAAATTTTGATCCAGATCGTATCTCAAAAAGTCCTGCCTATCCTATAAAACAATGCTAGCGTGAAGATAAGCCAGATCAGTCCATTTGCACTCGAATCACGTAAAAGCCATTGAACTGAAATAATATGAGGATTTATTTTATTGTCCTACGAGCTACAGTAGCTTCATCTTGATGGATAGTAAATTAAACTTGGGAAGACAGTAGACTAAACAAGACGAATATTTGGTTTATAGAACTGCAAGCCTTGTATTGCATTGCACTCGAAATGTTATTACTGTAATACTGCGTCCGTATTTTTACGGTAAAATTATTCCAAGGAAATCAAATACTTACATGTATTTTTAGGGTTCCGTACACAAAGGGTAAAAACAGGACCCTATTACTAAGACTCCGCTGTCCGTCTGTCTGTCACCAGGCTGTATCTCATGAACCGTGATAGCTAGATAGTTTAAATTTTTACAGATGATGTATTTCTGTTGCCGCTATAATAACAAGTACTAAAACAGAATAAAATAAATATTTAAGTGGGGTTCCCATACAACAAACATGTTTTTTTGCCGTTTTTTTATAGATTGTGGTACGGAACCCTTTGGCCGGTTTTTTTTCAGTTTTGATTCATTTCTGTTATTTTTATGGTCACAATCATCATCATCATTCAGCTGAACAGATGGTCGATGGGGCCGAAAAGTTTTGGAGTGGCGACCGCGTACTGGAAGACGCAACGTTGGTAGGCCTCCCACAAGGTGGACCGATGACCTGGTGAGGGTCGCGGGTAGTCGATGGATACGAGACGCACAGGACCGGTTGTTGTGGCGACACTTGGGGGAGGCCTATGTCCAGCAGTGGACGTCTTTCGGCTGATATGATGATGATGATGATTCAGCTAAAAGCCGTCTGCTACTAGACATCGGAAGCTTCACTAATTATCAACGGGCGATGTGTGGGAATCCAACGGACTCTCGCTCGCCAAGTGGTCCAAATTGAGGGGGGCTTTCCTAAGTTGCTTCAAAAAAAATTTGGGACCACCGGCCATCCAATCTGGTAGCAATGTGCCACATAAGTTTAGCAAAGCTTTTGGCTTAGTAGGTTATCTATAACTAACACCACACACTGAAACTTATTTCAAAGACAGAACAGCAAAACGTGCGTTCGGTAACGATGATATTGAACCAGAAAACATGGAAATGCTTACACTACAACTCAGACTAAAAACCCGTATAATCTTCCGCTATTATAGATCACTCATGATCACCTATACATCACCCTTACCCACCCAAAAACATGACTACCGCATCGGCATCATAAATTGCCGCTTGTCAGTCGTCATCAAAAACCGTCCGGCTAGCTGTAAGCGCGAATTTATTGCCATTTATAGCGTGTCCAGCACTTAAACGTCGATGTTTATAGTCTATCACTAAACGACGATTCTCGATATAATTTATCGAATCTTCCCAACCATTTATTTTTATTTTTTATTTACGATTCGAATTCTGATTGCAATTTTTACGATTGATCGTACCGTGAGGTAAGGAAACCTAATTAGGGATACTGTTAGGTATGGTAAGGTTCTTTATATAGGCGTTTTAGGGTGAAACACATGTGGCCTTCTTTATATGAATAAATTGGTTATGAAGGTGTTATCGGTATAAATTACTTTTGGGAATGGCTCATAAATGGCTTGTTGTAAAAAACGTAGGTATGTAAGAGTAATTTATCAAACCAAAAGTTGGGTCGGTTTGATATGCCATCCCACAAAGGAAATTATATTTTTTCCTTCTCTTCCGCTGTACTTTTGATTAATTTCGCTATGGATCCTTTACGTGGAATTGTTCTCAATTCCTAACGTTTTTTTAATTTGTTACCACAATTGATTTGGGCTTTTACGAGTAGCAGTGATTGGGAACAGGACTTTTGACACAGTTCATATCGGCTATTCAGCCATAATTAGTTTTTCTGTCTTCGTTTTCGGTTTCAGGACGTTTTTCAGCAAATACTCTCCCATCCTCAGAATAGTCCACCATAAAGTTGTAGTAATATCATTATTATCATTAAACCAGGTCTCTGGCGAGTTAGTTTGTATGCTTTTAGATGCTTTTTTTTTTATTTTGTATATTTACTTACCTTCTCCTATTTACCAACCATTTGCATATTTAGGTATTCATACATCTCCACATTTCTTGTAAACCATGCTGCATTTCATATTGCTCTTAAAAAGTTATTCTGGAATGTTTGTAGGATTTCAAGATTTGAGTAACTGGCAGATCCCCAGAGCTGGATTCAATATGAAGATATGGGTTATATGATACATTTATAAATTTATAAACTAATGGTTTATTGGACAAAGTAACAGCGGTGACTGTCGACCGATTAACGAGTACAAACGTTAAAAATTGAGATTTGCTTCTTTATATCAGGTTATATATGATTGGCCCATGCTAGTCTTCGATCTAGATGAAGCGTAAATCTATCATACACGTTGCGGAATTTGTTCGAAAAAGTCACCGCGGCTCTGGAACAAATAAAAGTTATCTCAATCGGTTTTCTGTGGGTAGTTGTTCACCTTTTAGTTCGCAGTTGGACATTCTCCTCCACGGAGTGTGAATGTGATTTATAAAGACTTGGATACACTTGGTTTGATTCTCCACTTTTGCAGCTATTCTAGCAGGACGTCACAAAAAAATGCCATCCCAATTAAATATTATTTTCGTTTCGCTTTCCTCTACGCGACGATAAAATTCCATGATCAATATTTCCTTTGCTATCATAATTTATATTTCAAACAATAACTAAAACCAATCGTGAATATCCTTCTTTTAATAAAACAATTTCTCCATACCCTCGAGCACACTTACATCGTAAGCCGACATAAAGCGGCGCACTCACAGTCAGACATAATCCATCGTCATGGTCGCGACATCGCGCGTCACTAGCGTGCTAACGTGACCAGACTGTTAGCGCAGCGTGACCATCAAAGGAAACGGAATTAATATTTACTTTTGTATTAATGATGAGGTACATATTTGCTTTATCATTATCTATTATTGTAAACAAGCTTGACCCCTACTGACGGGACTGCCATGCTTGTCCACCACTGGGAGGATTGGAAAGACGAAAGGAAGACAATTGTCTTGCAGAGGGATAGAAGAGGCTGAAAATAAATGTGTTAATAATTCAAATTGATCCGTTTATAAGTCTTCCATTAAACCGCCACCACACTTACAAGGTTACACCGTAAGCTGACATAAAGCGGCGCACTCACTGTCACATATAATCCGCCGTGACGGCTGCGACATCGCGCGGTGAGCGGTCGCGCGTCACAAGCGTGCTAACGTGACCAGACTGAGAGCGCTGCGTGACACTTCAGAGATGGAATGTTGTACGTTCGTGTTAATTTGACGAAGGATTTAACAATAGGAAGTCTGTCTTTATTTTTGCTGCCTTTTATTAGTAGTGTTGCAAGGATTGTGTTGCGTGCGACTTGTTTAGTGTCTTGGTTGAATAGGGATGCCAAAATAATCGTTGTGTTTTTGGTAATAAAATTGGAAGGCAAGGTCTTCAGTGCAGAGTAGGGCAAATTTAACTATTGCCCTTGGATTTGCTCGTGTTCAAATAGCCTAGAACTGTATCCTAAGGACGAACCTTCATCAAATTGGTTCGGTGATTTAGGCTAACAAAAAAACCCGCTGTCGCATTTATGATCTTTTAGTATGCGCCAGATAAATGAAGAATAACGGTCATTGACCCACCTACATTTATTGACACACTTAATTTCAAAGACAGAAATAATGACATAAAGCTGTCCTGAATCGACATCTATTGTGATCCTTACTGATCTAGTAATAAAAAACGATTCATAATTTACTGTGCGGGGGTACCTACGAAGAGATATTAAGTAAAGGTCAATGACCGTTATTCTTCATTTATCTGGCGCCTACTATAGTCATCGTACACAAAAATAGTAACGTAATCTTATCTTTCTATAATGACTCTACCTAACTTTTTTTTTTTTATTAGTGATGGGTTTGCTCTTGACTCTAGTCAATGTCAGATATGACAGAGACAAAGTCTACGATGGAGCGAGCTTACCCAGAAGGAGCCTGTTCACTCTAACTTTGAAGAGATTAGGGCTGTAAGCTTTTGGAAACACAGACGCAGGCAGAGTTCCACTCCTTTGCCAACTAATTATTGTTAGCAATTCGACTGCATATTGAGAAGCTACATAAGATTAAGAATGTTTCTCTATACATCGTAAAGAGATCTAGGTGTATAAAAAGACAAGAGGCCGCAGTTGGAAATAGAAAAAAAAAATACTATCATTAGTCAACTTTATAAAATTATAACTTAAATCGTTCTAAAACTCGGTTATGGGTTTCAAACGTTCGACAAATTCTGGTATGTAGCTTTTTTCTTCTTTTAATCGTGTTCTTCATTACTGAAGCTCGTGCCTGTCCTGGCAAACTTTTTACAGTTTTAGCTAGTAAAACTAGCTATATTTTCCAAACAAGACATTTTCACGGTTCAAATATCCAATCTATACATTTAGACCGACACATACCTTTGATAGCTAAAAAAAATCAACCAATACTCGTATTTCCATGTCAGTTGTCCAATAAAATAAAAGTAACAAACATTGCGCGGATACCTATTGTCAAAAAAAAAAGGAAATTGTATTTTTTAAATACCTTTAGGAAAAACGGGAGGCTTAGCGGTTGCGGCCGTCAGTCGCTGTGAGGTACAGTCGCGAACAAGAGAGACTGAATGCGAAAACATGACTTTATGCGACTGACAGGTCTCGCGCGGCCGGTTTGATACGATTTTTTTTAATCGCTCTTTTATCTTCCCTTTTTTGTCGGGAAATCGGTGAGCTGTGGCTGGATTTATTTACGGCTGAGCAAAGGGCGTGTCGTGTTTGTGTATAGAATTTATAGGCTCCTTTTTCGATGTTGATCGGTGTGTGGGAAAAATGTTGCCTTTATTTTTCCTTGAAAAGGATCTAAACAATGCGATGCTGGTTACTTGTTTTTGTATGAATGAATAAATTGTTTAGGTTTTTGTGCTATGAAGTGGAAACGATGTAAATTGACCGATAGGACTAGATCACATCGTTACATTTACATACATTACCTGATGTTATCTTGAGGATACGAAGGTTATATTTTCTATGTTCGCTGATAATATAACCTCATTTGTTAGTAGCTTGATTCAATGTTACTATATAATGTATTCACGATCTAACCTCCCCCAAATGGGGTTTTGTCATAATCGCCGCGCTTGGCAGGCATCGCAGTGTAGCTGTAGCAATGTACCTACAAAGAATGCCGCTGCCCATTCCCTGGTGAGTCCCTTAGTCGCTTCTTGCGACACTCACGGGAAGTGACGGGATGGTGCTATTCTTTTACGTCCGACACCATACGGAACTACGGATTCAAACAATTACTATTATGGATTTGTTTTTGGAACATCGAACATATTTAAATCAGCCAAATAGCTACACAAATTACCTTATCAAATTACTTTTATATCAGTCCAAAAACCTAAAACAAAACATATAAAAATAAATCTCTCTTTCAAAAATCAACCCTCTCATCGCAACATATGGGTCCAAAATACCGTCATAACACAATAATTGTACCCAAGATACACGTTATCAAATTTCGAAGGACGCACGATCCGATTCGCCGTTTTTTATTAAGTTACGAAGATACACCTCACGATTTGTTGTGAGTCCCCAAATGCGATCTGTGTCTCAAATTTGATTTAGCCTGAAAATAATAAAGTTTACTCACCGAAATTCGTTACGTGGATTTTTTTTCTAAAAGTCAATGCTTACCTGAAAAAAAGGAAAAACATGTGTGTTATTTTTTTTTTGTAAAAGACTTGCAGATGGTGCCTTTATTTATTTAGAAGTGAGGTATCTCGAATATGGGAGTCAATGAATCGGAATGACTTCAAAAGAAACGTGCGGGCAGGGAGAAATTCGGTTTCAGTTTTTTTCCTCGAGGCTCTGGTTAATTGAACTTAGTTATCGAAAGATACGCTGGTGTATTTTAAACAAGGTGAAACTGTAATTTTATTGAAATTCAATTCTAACTTGGATAACTTAGCGAGAGGTGAATAGAAAAGAGTCTACTGTTATTCTGTGCTGGCCACAAGAAAATACTTTTACCATCTAATCCCACAAAGCCTAAAACTATGTTCATTGTTCATTGTTCACCTATCGCAATTAATCATGAACACTCTATTAGCCTGCCATTCAATCTTCATTCACTGCATTAAACCTAATAGATGCAATAAACTGTACATCCAGCGAGATTGCGTCGCCATATTAAATGTCCCGCTAGCATCTCATTTGATTACTAAGACCATTAATTGGTTTTAGTGCAGTGAAAGCGATTTAATTGAAAGTGAGCAGTGAAGGGTTACACACGTAAAATCACGTGGAGGGTCTCACACGGATTAATTAGAGTTCAAATTAGTGTTGAAGTACTTGATGCCTGAACGCTTTGGGAGCATAATGGCTTAAATTAGAAACGACGTTTTTGCACTTAGATGAATGCGGTTACGTGAATAATTTATTGTGAGTTACGACCTTGTTGAATAAGGCCTTTCAAAATTCAAAATATTTTATTTTTAATTGGCCTTATAAAACTTAAGAAGCTGACACTTTACATGTTAGCCTAACATATTACGTACCTATTATAAATGCGAAAGTGCCACATGGTTGGACCATATCCTGGAATAGGATACTTTTCAGAATTAGGCTTCAATAGGATAATTTTTTGTTTTGAAACCGCCAGCGGAAGTTGTGTTTTAGAAAAATATCTCTTAATATCGAGGTTTTAGCCTCTTCTATGTAAAACTATTTTGCATTTTAATTAGATCTGAAACATTATCATGTAAGTTGAAGGTTTTAGGCTCATATTCCAAAACGTAAACTCCAACTCAACTTGCGTGCGTGTTGCCAGTGATGACCTATGGACTCGAAACGTGGTCGCTCACAATGGGCCTCATCAGAAGGCTTAAAGTCACCCAAAGGGCAATGGAGAGGGCAATGCTCGGAGTTTCCTTGCGTGATCGAATCAGGAATGATAATATCCGCAAGAGAACCAAGGTTATCGACATAGCCCGAAGGATCGCCAAATTGAAGTGGCAGTGGGCAGGGCACATTGCTCGCAGAACAGATGGTCGATGGGGCTGAAAAGTTTTGGAGTGGCGACCGCGTACCGGAAGACGCAGCGTTGGAAGGCCCTCACCAGGTCATCGGTCCACCTTGTGGGAGCACAAGGTGGACCGATGACCTGGTGAGGGTCGCGGGTAACCGATGGATGCGAGACGCACAGGACCGGTTGTTGTGGCGACGCTTGGGGGAGGCCTATGTCCAGCAGTGGACGTCTTTCGGCTGATATGATGATGATGATGATGATGAACTCAATTTGAACTCCAACTCCAACATGAGCACGAAAATGTCAATGACAGCTTGTCTAATTGACGTTTTTTTTGAGATGAGAAAACAAATGCAAAAATTTCACTATATGACAAGTTTCGATGGAGTTGTAGTTAGAGTTGAGTTGGAGTTTACGTTTTGAAATATGGGCCTTAGAGTGAAAACAAAATATTTTCATAGACGACCAGCCCAAATGAAACCTCAGAGAAAGTACAAAATTGTTGTTTCTCGCTTACAAAACCCAATTTCACAAATTAGCCTCAAACATTTTGAATAAAATTGTACAATTTCGTTAGCACTGAAACGTTTCAGTCCAAAATTATTCTTTTACATAACACTTCAAGAGCTAGCTGAAAAAAACTTTCGCAAAAATAATAATGGATTCCACAAATTGTGAGGAAAAATACTGAAATTCTTTCGTATTCAGTGTTATGTTTGTACATAAAAGTAATGCTTATGTATGGGTATCTTTATGTAATATTGAGATGTAAAAACAAATAGATCTAATAGACCTCAGCAATATTAGGGTCATAGAACGCAAAGTCTTAATAAAAGCAGGTTAACATGCATAAACTTCTCGGTTATCCGAATACGACTTTATGACATTTTTGATAGTAAACTTTTGACAGCTCATATATGAAATCCGCATGAAACGTCGCAGCGGAGATGAGGTGAGGGCAGCTGTAAAATATTTTACTTCGTCAAATAGGGGAGGAATTAATTTGAAATATTAACAGGAGGGAATATATCTTCCGGGAATAAGTGTCCCGTTTTTAAATGACTGGGTTGGGAAGTCGTTTCTGCAAATAAGTAGGTACAGTTTTGGATACACACACAAACATTCTTTCACATTTTCTGTAAACTAAAGTGTGAAAAACTGTAACTATCACAAAAAGTTATCAAAATTATTGTCTGTTTATGTTTTGTAACGGCAGCAAGCGTGAATTTGGGGAAATGTTTTGCTGTGACATGATTGAGCGATATCAAAAACTCCAAGAAACAAAGCTATACACGAGTAATAATCCAGATTTATTCATACGTGTTGCCCAAAAAATTGTGTTAATTCCTCAAAAAATTGCCCGTGTAAACGAAACCTCAATACTTTTCCGGAAAAACACACATATCCTTTGGGACAGGCCACGCCACGCAGGAGAATTCAAGGAAAGAGTAAAGTCGTCATGAAAAATATTAGTTTTTCTAAGCGGTAAGCAAAAAAACTGTAATAATAATAACATAATTTGCGACTGACACATTTTTAGCAGTTGTATTACACAAGCATTGCCAACTTAAACCCAATTAGTGTGAGATACTTTGATACAGGTACCTACCTAGTATCATCCTCTAGGGACATTACATAATATATTATACACAGTATAATGAAACAGTGACTTTATGACAGGATTAAACGCAAAATATGCTGTACAAGTCACCATTCATGTTTTTTATCTACACCTGAGTTAATTTGCTGTATAACTTTGATGAGCCATAAAACTTGTGTAAATTTCTGTTTACTTATGTATCTACACGTTTATCTTGAAGCTTTATATCTGAGTAATAATCTAGGCTTTGGAAGATGATGGTTTATATCAGTGTCCATTATTTACGGATTCGTTGCGCGTAATTACTTTCAATACCCTTGGCTTGGCTCTTGGTTCGTGATTTACTGCAGCTTCAGTACATCTAACTTGTTTCAGGCCAAAGATGCTACCATAATATTGCAGTTATTCATAATTGGTACGTACACGTGCCTGTGGTGGCACAGGTAAAAGTAATTTGGACAAGCCAATCATATGAGAAATACAATAGCTAGATAATTTGCAACAGAAGAAATAATACAATTTTACGAAATTTGGGTTGCAAACAGTTAAATAATATCATTTCGTTGTAGTTTTTGTACTCTAAATTAAACAGTCAAAATAAAAATATCCTATCTATTAATTTATAATTGTCTGCTTGATTATCTTAGTTCATCTACCTCCGTTCAGCCTATGAGACATCATATCAGCCGAAAGTTATCTACTGCTGGACATAGGCCTCCCCTAAATGGGGGGTTTGCCATAATCGCCACGCTTTGCAGGCGGGTTGGCAATCGCAGTGTAGCTGTAGCAATGTAGCTACAGCGAATGCTGCTGCCCATTCTCTGGTGAGTCCCTTTGTCGCTTCTTACGACACCCACGGGAAGTGATGGGATGGTGCTATTCTTTTACGTCCGACACCATACGGAACATGATTGATTAGTAAACATAGCCTCACAGTAGCAGTAGGAAGTAGAATTTCAATTACTGATTTTATTAGCATCACACGAAGTTCTTTTATAAACTACTTCTTTACTTTTTTCCGCCATTTTCTTCGCTTTTAAGACTTTTTTACGTTTTGAAGTTAATTAGAAGCATAAAGCTTGATGATTCATAAAATCGTTTTATTTAGTTTTGATGGCACAAATATGAAGATAAGTGAAGTGATTTCGTGCTTGTTTTGTGAAAGAACTTTTTATGTGAGCTTTATTTTTGGGTGTAATAATAATATGAATTGTGTTGACAAGTACATGTCATGTATTTTGATGAGATGCTAAGTGTTATGTTATGGTTGGAAAGATGACTTTTAAATATTAAGTTATGTCTTCACAGCTTATTCATTTCTATGATCTAAATAGGTCAGAAAGAAATATCTTGGATAAAGACGGTTTTTATTTTTTACCGAATTATTTTCAAACTAGTTTTGGCTCGCGGCTTCGCTCGAAAAAAGTAGCATATAACCCTCCTAACTTTCCATCTATCTCTGAACCAAACATCGAAATCAGTTAAGCGATTAAACGTACCGTAACGAACAAACAAACTCACAATTTTGTAATATTAATAACCTAGAATAAGAAATACGCATAAAAAAAATTGTGTTATCTACACAGTTTATCTCAAAATATACAAAAATAAATAATATTATGTATAATTATTTATTAATCGAAAAACCAACGAGTTGCCATAACTATTTCAAAAAAATATATCTGTTTCTGTCGCGGAAACGCTGTTTTGTATGGCAGCTGTATAGGCGTCATGGACTTTGACGTCAAACTTTGAAGCTTTATAACTTCATCGCCGATGAAGTTATTTAAAAAAGTATTTCATAGTGCTTTCTAAAGCCTATAAGTAATTCATTTTGTAAAAAAAAAAAGTGCATGCATATTTTCTATTATTTCCTGTCATTAGTCACATCTAAAACTCCACAATTCTCCTCGGCAGCTAGTCCTGGACATCTATTATACTTTTATCCACAAGTTAACCGACTTTATAAAATCAGTAAAAATAGAACTAAAATTTAATTTCCCCGTCGCCGCCGCCGTCGAGCTGTTTCTTGAGTTAACATTGGAGTTCAGTAAAATTAAAAAAGTGCTCATTTCCGTTCTAGTACTTCTGGGATGGAAGATAAATATAGGACGCTCTCTGTAACCATTGTTTTCTAAGGCTCATCCGGTTAGTCTCTCAATCAGGTCAGGGTTGGCTTTCAGTCTAAGCAGATTCGTGTGAAGAATAGTGATGTGACTGCAGTCTCTGACCTCGACATTTTCACAATCGTATTAATGTCGAGACTCGAGATAGCTCTAGGCCAGTTGTCAGACTTGTGACCTTTTTACTGTTATGTTCTGACAATTCTAACAGTGACAAAAGAAGTTTGAAATCTATCGTCGATGACAGATTAATTTGCAATTGTCATTACCCTTTCCTTAATTATCTCCTCGATATATGTAAAGGATCACGATAAATGATGTCGATGGACAGCTTTATGTCTTTAAATGTAGTAATATCTGTGAATTAAGTATGTCAATAAATATAGATGGGTCAATGACCGTGCTTGGAAATTTATCTGGCGTCAACCATAGTACAGAGAGGGTGTGTATTATTGACACCATGAGAATGCCAGGAACCTGTCTTTGGACTTGATGCGGCAAGTCTAACCTGTTTCTTAGACACTAAGATTAGTGCCTAAGAAATATTAAACAAAAACCGACGAGGTATGCTAGCTCACACTTAGGTTGTGATTATTTTTTTAATTTCGTGTATTATCATACACGTAGCAAATACTTCGTAAAAATACTTTCAATTAATGACGTTTTGATCTTATGTCTCCAAAACAATCACATTGATCATAATATCAGCGCATTTGTTTCACACGCATAATTATTAATAACAAAGTAACGAAACAAGCCTGATTCCTTGCTTACAACTTAACTCCACAACTTCGCAGGATATAAATTATAAAATAATTAAAAGTTCACAAGTTTGTTTGAGAACATTCTGCTCACAGATTCACGTACATAATGTTTTAGAGAGATTATACTAGAAGTGGGTTCCTTGTAATTTAAGGTTGTATTTGTTTAACACGTTTTACACTTTTTTTGGTTTTGTTGAAAGAGTTTTGAGGCTGTGCACAATGTAAAAGGAACTTTTTTCAGCGCAGTTTTCGCCACCCACGCCCCGTATGTGCCTTTGATATTACTTTTAAAACCTTTTACAAAAACGAGAGAAGCCCGAAAAAAAAACTACTTCTCGACGTTTGAGTGTGCCTTAATTAGCAAACCATTATTCATTAACTCCTTTAATCAAAGCTGACCTCATCACTAATTTAGGTAGTAGTTATTAAAGAATAGTTAACGATCATGCCCTGAGTAAAGTACAGGTTATGATTTCTTTGAATCGAACACGCTTTCTTTATACTAAAAAAGTGAATATTTCTCGGTGTAAAAGTAATTAAAAAAAAAAATGTATATTTTCAAAAAAACCGGCTAAAAAAACAACTAAAAATATCCAGGAACAAGTCACTTTTTAAGCAGTCTGATACAGTTGGTGGCAGTGTAGTTCAATTTATCGATTGCATACGTAACGACTGCCAAAGATCTGCAAATGACAGCCGGGACCAACGGCTTAACGTGCTTTCCGATGCATGGAGGAAACTCAATGGGTGACCTTAACGGTATGTTAAGATGGTCACCCATCCACAGACCGACCTTGGCAAGCGTTGCTTAACCTTGAGATCGACCCGTACGGCTGTTTCATTTAGCCACGAGCTCCTCCAATTCCAATTACATAAAACGTCAAAAAAACTCATACTAGTCAAGGATAGTGACTATAATAGGGTAGAAGACTAAAAAAAATCTAATTAGTCCGTCAGATAGATTTCCAAAAAATACTAGACACGTTTTTTTTTCACTTAAACCAAAAACGAAAAAGATACAGTACTTATACGTACACTTTTTACGTACTCGTGACGTCACCAACCCCCACTCCTGATCTTTCAGAATTTCAGAATTAGAATTAGAATCAGAGATCTTTGTTGCGTTTTATCTTCGTAATTTTTTTTTGATTTGATAAACCAAAAATACGTGTCCAATATTTTTCGATGATTTAACTGACGGAGTAAATATAATCATATTTTTTTTTAACCAGGAATCATCCCTATTCTGACGAAATATTCCAAGCAGTCTGTTGCAGTTAGTGACATCTAATCGGTGATAAAAGACAACATATTCGTATGAATTAGTATAGTTAGTGTTTTGATTTCTTGTCATCGATGTCTCCTCATTGTATAACAGCTGCACGTGTCAATCTCGTCGTCTCCACCTTAAACACGTGTCGGAACATGAGCCATATTTTTTCAATAACAGCAAATAGCGAGCCCAAAGACCAACAACAAAGATGGCTGCCCCCACGTTAGCCGTAAGAGAAAGTATTCGCCCTCAATAAAAAGTGCTTCGTCAAGAAATTTAATAACAGATTCCGGCGAAGTTGCAGCGCTGTTGTTTCTTATTATTTGACAACTTTGTGTTATTGCATACATTTGTGTTGCCGTAGTTCTGTATGGGGAATTTTAAATATCTGACTATCTGATATTGGAGGCACAAGTTTGAGATGAATATGTAAGTATACTAAGCAATGAGTCTTCTTTCATGATATCGAGTTGTGTTAGCTTTTGAAAAAAGTATTTGCTGAGTAAGAAGCATTTTCTTTACTTTTAGTAAGTTACTTCGAGACAGTCAAGCTCCATCTTCGATCACATCATTGCTTCTATCAGGTGAGATGTGGGGAAACGCGAACTTTGTTTGTTTGAACGCGCTAATCTCTGAAACTACGATAGTCGTATTATGACAATTATTTTTAACAATGATAATTATATGATATACAATAAATAAACATTCATGAGGAAGGCTATACGGAAACGGGAATAGCCTATACGGGAACGGGAAAAACGGGTTATGCGCGTACGAAGTCGCGGGCGAAGTGCTATTCAAAAAAAAAAGTAAAATACTTTTTCTGTAAACAATTCTTTTCTTAAAAGTTCTTATTTTAAGTCATGTTCCAGGTTATATATTCTTTGGATTTAATATTGCGCAACAACAATTGCAGCAGACATTAATTTAAAATTTGAAAATTCTTCGAGTGTTAATTGCTGACTATCAAGGTAAGTACTTTAAATGTGTAAAAAGTTGAAAAAGTTTTGAAATAACGCATATAAACAGAAATAGTGGTTCATTTAAGTTTTGAAGTTTTTAAGAATGACAAAATTATCATGAAAACAAAGTCCCACGAAATTGCACTCACGGATACTCGGTGTTTTTATTTGTTTTCCAAGTTTCTTGTTATTGCATACAACCACCGTATCTTGTTTAGAAGTAAAAGTAGGACGAAGTCATGGCTCACTATTTGATTTGGAAAACAAGGGGTAGTTCTGACCCCTTTGTTATGAATACCTACAAGATTTTTTACGGAGGTTTTTATTGTGTCATAAAGTACTATTCAGTCTCACTCGTATTTTATCCTCCTAGCTGTCACTATCACTCGAACGATTGTTGCTAAAACTCAGCGCCGTTGGTAGCTGGATTTGACCAGCATCACGGCATATGGTTGGGCAACTACCTATTCTTGATCAAATGCGACGCACAGCTTGGATTTATTTATTAAATTAGTCAATTTGTTAATTTTAATTGACGCCATCATTGTTTATTTTGTTTTGTGTTCACTGTCAGTCGCTGTCGGATGCCATGCCATAAACAACTGAAATTACCATTTATTAGTCTATGACTGGAATTTTATTCAGTTCTGTCTGTGGTGTGACCAGAACACACACCTACTGCAACAGAGAGTCGTAGCTAATGTCCGGTCCTGACATGGCCTGACATTTAAACTTATTAAAGTGTTTTAGTTGATTTATAAATTATGTTCTTTTATTTATTATTTTTTGTGCGTTGAGCGGAATAAACGTGTTTTCTTTCTTTCTTTTTTCTTTCTTACATTCCACTGTGTTGTCACACTCCATCATTATGCCGATTTTTGGATGATACCTACAAGTTATCTAAGATGAACCTTTAATACAAACTTATCTATTTTGTCATATTGTCGGGCAAGATAAACTTTAAATGTTACAACAATAAATACTACCTAATTTATTCTAACTTCTAAAGGTCTCTGGTCTCTGTATTCAAATAAACTTTTCTAAATGAACTTTTTATTGTGCTTTCTCCGAATAATCTGTCAGGATCGAGTCCAATCAAAAGAAATACAGGTATCAGGCAAACATAATTTTGAAAAATTGTTTTGTAACTTGCTATGTTAATGTATTGTGATTTACAGTCAATCGGTCAGACACCACCAGACACGACCAGAGAATTCTAAGACTACGTCCTCGGTGATGACGTCATTTTTCAACCATCATAAGTGTTACGATCCGGGCCTATTAGTCATCTTCAAGTTCGAAATCGATCCATATAATACCGAAATAACTCCTACTAAAGATTATACAACAATAATAAATGTCGACATTGTTTTGGATTCAGTATTTCATGGCTTCGCATTTTTTAACTCGAGTACGGTATTATTATACGTCGAGGGCCTACAAATGGTGTCAACAACGCACTTCGTTCCGTACGCTCGCGATGAAATATAATATCGCGGGAGATGAACAAGTACGCATATTATAATCTAGATAGTCCTGACTTACTGAGTTTGACTCCCATGTTCAGTTTTTTGATTGGTAAGAACTTTTCAGTTGCATATCGAGATTGTATATATCAGGTATGGTTCTGGCATTATTATTATTTCAGAGTTTACTGCACATCCTTTTATTCTTGCCGCCTGTGGGCCAGATATACTCAAAAACCTTACAATGCCCTCCGTATCCATTACAAAAATGCGTTGAGGATGCTGATGTCTCCCGCTTTTGTAGCGCATCAGGGATGGTGACTGAAATGCGGGTGGATTGCTTTTATGCTACTATGCGTTTAGAGGTGTGCATCCCTGGTGTGCAGAGTGAGAGAGAGCTCCAACAACATACTGTCGATGATAGGGGGCAGACTGGACTGCAGATATGTGAATCACTGCTGTGTTATTTCTCATGGGATGGTGCAGCGGTGATTTCCGTACTTTTAATTTTTGTGTTTCGTTTTTATTGTTACAACAATATATAATGTTATTATGACTATCTGTTGGGTGAATTTATGAAGTCCAAAAATACACGATTTTTATATCTTTTTTTACCGGAAGACGGAACGTTGGAAGGCCCTCCACCACCACAAGGTGGACCGATGACCTGGTGAAGTCCACGGAAATCTGCTGGATACGAAACGCATGGGACCACGAGATGTGGCGACCTTGAAGGAGCCTATGTCCAGCAGCGTTCAGCTAACATGATCATGATGACGGCAGACGGAACAAGTTATAATGTGAATTTAAGTTATAATGGGATGCATGAAGGAGCCTCCTCGTGTAGCGCAATTTGTTCCATCAGACACTCAACTGAACCGAGCGCTCGGCGCATCCTGGACAGTCTCACCTAACACCTTATAAGACTGACCAATCCATCCCTTGCGGTGGTAGGGCTAACGCCCGCCTGGTTCGCGACCACCCTCCCAACGGAGTTCGGCGTCAAGCAGCCTGCTGTGTTTCGTCGACGCGTGGAAGTACCAGTGCCTCAGGGCATCTTCTGGGCACGCTCGCTTTCATCATGGACCTCATCTATAGCTTTCCATCAGGCGTGATCGAGGTCAAGAGCTAGCCCATTAATAATTAAAAAAAAAAAAAAAAAAGATTTTTAAGGTTATCGTAGGCTGGTGCGACGTGACAATGCGCCTAACAATTTAAAAAACGAAATCGTGATGTCGCATCGTAGTCACAATGTTGTTGTTTGCGGGAGCCTTAATGTACCAATCATTTCTTTAGAA
This sequence comes from Melanchra persicariae, assembly GCA_947386135.1. NCBI lineage: Eukaryota > Metazoa > Arthropoda > Insecta > Lepidoptera > Noctuidae > Melanchra > Melanchra persicariae. Next base: position 19,694,625 of record OX376659.1, on the reverse strand, counting down.
GCCGACCGTGTCTGCATGTGTTTTTGCTATGAATTTTTTTTTTTATCTTCGCTGTACTAGAATCAATATTTCTTGACAATTCTGAAGTCTGTGACACAAAACAGTCTGGAAATCAAGTTTCAATTTCTGCACTCACTATCTAGAAAAACATCAAAACACTTCGCCACTCAGCACAAATATCTTACAAGTGATTGCGAACTTTCTCAACATCTCATCACTATACTTCGACAAACAAGATACAATAAAAAGAGCAAAACAAACAGACAATTGTTTACGTTAGACATGAAAGTAAACCATCCAACCGACAAATTGTTCAAAGATGTTTAAAACATCAATGTTATATCTTTGGAACCTATTTTTTATGTCTAGTAATATTATTTTTATGTCAATAACAAAATGTTATTTGTTTGCTTCATAAAATGATTTCGGCTTACCATGTTCAGAACTGTCAATGATGATATCATGTTATTCAATTGAAAAAAAAAACAGTGTGTCAAAAGAGATATTTTTCTCAAGCCAGAGGAAAGCTTTATATAGTTCAATCAAATTTGTTGAAGCAGCAGGTGACACTAAGCTGCTGAATAAATTGTTCCGAGACAGGTCAAATTCCAGTGTCCGGAAAATAAAATGCGCACCTATGAATTTTGGGAAATTCCTACAAAGGTGGCAATTTTCTCAGTACCATCGTTGCATTTGAGAGCTAGATATCGCGGCAAACGTTATCGGACTGCTGCAGCATTATTCCAAGGTACGAATGCGGGGGATGTAATAATTTACCACTATATTTCTCCCCAGATTACCATGCAGAAGCCTCATTCCTCATTCCAAATTGCGAAATTCCAATAGAAGCAATTCCCGAAGTGAAATAATAACATCTTTATGTAAACGAAGCTGAATGCTCGTCGTTTTGTGAACATAACACACTGAATCGAGTACACTGAATTAATTTTATTGTTGAACTTCACTTGTTTTTGGGAGCTATAACTCGTAACTGGCTCAAGGATGGCCTCTTTCGACAACATTCATTTTATTAGTCCCCAAGTGTTCGGAACTCAACGGGCGTTTGAGATTTGAATCGGAAAATATTTTGGAAAAGTTTGTGTGTTCCGGTTTCAGATGCTCATCTGGCAATCAATTGATTGTGAAGCTCAGTCATCATCTGCCTAGAATTTTTCCAACTTTATTGGGGTCGGCTTCCAGTCAAACTGGATCCAGCTGATTACTAGTATTTTATGTGGAGTGCTGCCTACCATTCCTTTTCAACCCATTAACTGGGAAACACGGTACTTCTTGGCAAGACTGTAGTCAGATTTTCTGGCTTCTGACAATTCGTAACGAATGCCAGACCTACAAATGACAGCCGTAATCGCCGGCTTAACATGTTTTCCGAAGCACAGACGAGTTTCGGTATGTTATGATGGTCACCCATCCACAGTCCGACCCCGGCAAGCGTTGCTTAACCTTGAAGATCGACCCGTGCGGCTATTATTATTTAGCTACGAGCTCCTCTCATTGTGTAGCTCAGTACTAAGTAATAAACAGTTTATTTCTGTTGCCTCAGGGTTTCCTTATGACCAAAAATTACCTTAAAGAGTTGTATCATTCAAGATTTTTCATTCATTGGGTTTAAAATCTAAATAAAGCGCCAAAGCGATGTTAAATACTGTCTGTTATCGCTTATTCGACAAGTACCTAACTGAAAAGACATTGCAATAGGCAGTTAATGCACAAGTAGGTTATAATTAGCTATTTTCTTTCTAAAAAGCTGCAAAACAGGCATAATTATAATAATAACTTGCTCCAAATATTTCATTAAAGACACTTGCACAAGAAACTTAATCCAAAAACTGATTAACTTTTATGTAACGACAAAGGTCCCAAATTGTCAAGTAATGTTTATTATTTTATTCTTAATCATACACTCCAGTAAGTAAAGGGGCCACCAGACCGGTAGTGTTTACAAAGTAAAAGAGATGATTGTTGAACATTAAACAAACGAGCAGGAATGTGGTAGCCTAGCTTAATCAGCCGTTTAATTGGTGGCCTAGCCATTTCATTTAAATTCGCCGATTTATCAGCGATTTAAGTAGCATCTTTTGTTCAATATTGTTTAATGACTTGCCCATGTCACTTATGTCGCTGATTAAACGCCGCAGTTCAATGAAAAAGCTAGGCTTTTAATGAAACGGCTGATATAGCTAGTTTGCTGCGATAGAGATATGCATTTTTTGCTATGAAAAGGTACCGTTTTAGTAAGGAAATGAAAGAATAACAAATGTTTTAGTTTGTAAGAGACGAATGGAAAAATAGTTTGAAGCGGAACTCGTAAATATTTTAAGAATTGAAAACGACGTAGACCGAGTCAGAGATTCATTATTTCATGTTGGCAATTGTGTATGGACATGCACAAGATTTTAATTTAAAGAAGAATCTTCTGTCCTATGGAAGAGTAAATCCTCGTTTCTCCAATTTGTGGTGACATGCCCGTAATGTGAATGAGTTCTTTACAAATATGTCTATTTGCTGTCATCTCAACCGCCACAATTATTTCTAGCCTTAACATTTTTCAAACAACGGTAAGCATAAATTCTTCTTTTATATTGACTATAAAACGCTCTCTCATTATTGAATCAAACCCATTTATTTACGACATCTCAAAACTGGCCAACAAAAAACAAAAGAAAGAAAATCCAAATCAATTTATTTACATAACAGAATCAGGCAATATCGCGCTACAAAGCGAGTCGGAGGACCATTCCTGCAGAATAAGTGGAGGCCACACCAGGCCTCTAGTCTGAATGTGAGGCCAACAGCCTGTTTGCTTGGCGCACACTTCTAGGCCAGATAAGTCACGCTTTACGGACTTGGTAGGGTTGTCACGGGAAATATGAATAGTTCAAAGTTGTATAAATTCAAGCAATTTTTTACCGTTTCCTATATTGAGAATACGCGGTTGAAAATTTAAGGCCATTAATTATAAAACATTTAACTTGAAGGCACAATATCATCTCAGCGGCAGTCAATGCTATGAACTCCTCAATATTAAAGGTGTTTTTAACCGACTTCAAAAAAGGAGGAGATTCTCAATTCGGTTGAATTTTTAATGTTTTTTAAGTCAAAACTGCGCATCTACAAACTGATTTGAATATTTTTTATATGATAGTATATACTTTCCCAAGGAATATACGATCTAATTTCGGAAGTCGATGATAAAATACGAAGAAACAACAGAAACACCGACTTTCGAAATTAAAGTTATTTTGTACTTTGCAGTGTTTTTTTATTTGAAAGTCTGTTATATTTTGACAGAATACAACTGCGATACGCACGCGAACATTCTTTGGCAATATGGAAATCGTCCTTCTTGTATTGTTGAACTTACATTCAAGTAGAGTTCGACAAGCTTCTCACTTAAAATACTCAATTCAGAATCAGAGCGTTCGAAAAAGTCATGAATTGTGTGCAATTTATTATTAGAAATTTTTATACTACATGCATGTTTTAATGGCTGGAAATGTAAATGTATTTTGGTGTGAAATTCTACAGTATGAATATTTATTCACCATGTAAATCTCGGTTAACCATACACAACCTGTGGCTTTTTAAATTGATCGTGTTATGCTAATGGTTGTTGTTAGGGTTAGCATGCGTGAATAAAAAAAGGAAAGGAAACCTACACGGTTTCCTTTCCTTTTTTAAATTAAATTGCAAGCTCGAGACCTCTTTAGTTCTCCTTTATTCACTTTCGTGTTTTAAGGTGACACATTATATAAATATATCAGCTTTTGCCCGTGGATTCGCTCTCGTCAAAGTAGTCAAAGCCAAAGCTTTTATAATTTCAAATAAACCATTTGCAGGTACTTTGAAATTGTCAGAGTCAGTCAAAAACATGAAGCTATTTTGCAGGTTCCTAGCGTAAATCTCTATGAAGAAGACGTGCACGAAACTCCACGGACACTCTTTTAAACCATTTTATGATTTAGTATAATACATATGTACCACTGTCTAGTTAGCTTACCATCTCTGGGGTCTCATCCCTCCGTATCAAAATTCATCAAAGTGGATTCGTCAGTGATTTTGTCTGATGTCGCGTAACGCATGTCCTCTGGGACAGTACGATGTAGATGACACATTCATTTTTCTTAGAGATTGTTCTACGGGTGAAACTATTGGTAAATTATTTAAACTAGGTAAATGGCGAATGACTACTCATAAAATGTGATTTCTTAGAAATTACCAATTTTTTTTTTAATATTCAGTGCCAGCCCTGTTTCACAGGCAGCTCTCACAGCGACACATGACGTCATAAATCCTGCTTAGCTTCGTTCCGGTGTACGTGTGTATTTTTGTAGTGTCGCTATAAGTTTGAATCACACCACCTTAATCTTCTTGAGTTCTACGCCTTTCTAATTTTGAAAAATTTTAGTCCTTGGAGCTTCACTTTTTGAACGATAGGTTCGTTCAAAAAGTGAAGCTCCAAGGACTAAAATTTAATTTTTTTTTTTTTTTTTTTTTAATTTTTTACTGCGGCTGTTGCAGTAGCAGCAGCCGCAGTGGAACCGGCAATGGCGGCAGAAGAAGCGGCGGCAGTGGCGGCGGTCGCGGCAGAGACGGCGGTGGCGGAGGGCTTTCTCCTGTTTCCGGCTTTGGCGGGTGGGGCACAGGCTCTACCCCCAGCCCAGTGGTCGGCCGGCTTGCCAGCTGCCGCACAGATTACGCAGTGCGGCGCGGCGTCGCAGAAGCCGTTGTGGTCGGCTTCAAGTCTAACTGGGTTCAGTTCAGTACCAGTATTTCACATGGAGCGACTGTCTACCGGATCTCCGCAATCCAGTTAATGGGTACCCAACGGCACTACTTTGTAAAACTGGTGCTTCTGACAACCCGTACTGTTAAACGGGGTGAATAGGAACTGAGGGGTGAATAGAAACAAAACTTTGAAGGGGATTTTTACGTTATTAAAATCTTGTTTGCAACATTTACGGTCTCCAATTTACTTGCATTGATAAATTTAAAATAACTTAGAAAACCAATATTATGATATTAAACAGAAATACTTACCTTATCAAAGTTTTGTTTATATTCACCCGTCAGTTCCTATTTACCCCGTTTTACCGGTAACGACTGTCAAAGATGTACAAATGACAGCCAGGGCAAGTGTTTAACGTGCTTCCATGATTAGCTTCAGCTGGTGTGATAATAATATCTAGGTACTTATTCAATATATGAAATATATGAATATATATATAGGAAGAGAAGAATATACGTTTAATTTTTTTTCTCGGAACCGGGTTTAAGGAAGCATGAATTTAATCAAGTGTAGCTTTGTGATTGACTTGACCCTCGATTAAAAAGATTAAGGCCAAAATTGCCAACCCTTTAGATTCCCCATTCTATTTCCTTATTGCAAGAAAAGGCAATAATGTCAATCGATTGTCACTCGTAATCGGCTTTCATTTATTACGCTCTGTGAAGTGACAATTTGGAACGTAATCTTGTGTTATTAAGGATCATTCTAATCTAACTTGATTCAACATAAATATAAATAAACACCCAAAAAAATTTCAGCTAACCAAGTCCATTTTGTCAGTTTCAGAAAATCAATAATATCATGGACTTAAAATCAATCATCATCTGCCTAACCTTCTTCCAATTTTATTGGGGTCGGCTGTCAACATATTAACAGTATATTTCGTGGAGCGACAGAACCCAGTAACCGGGTAACAAGCGTGCTGCTGAGCACAGTTCACTGGAAACTGAAGTGTACTCAAGAAGTTAGAAGTTTTACAGTCGTACACTATTGCTGTGTTTGCTTTAGAACTGATGTTGAAATAGGGTCTATGGTGCGTATCCGAAACTTATGAGTCGCTCCCTAGTTGTGACTAATGAAGACAGCGGTAGGAGTTCGGGGAAGACAAGACATTGATGGTTGATTGATCGATTTCAATGTTTCAAGTTCTTAAAACGTAATAGATAGATGTGTTGCTAGGGAGTTTGTTGAGCCACTTCTTTTTCCCAGCAGTTTTGGAGGACTGTCTTTGTGTAAAGTTAGACGTTCAAAAAGAGCTGGCTCTCAGCCTAATTTGAATAACTGACTTTTTGACTAGCCATTCGATCAATATATTTTAGCTTTTATTGTGTCTTGTACTATAATACACTAACGAAGCGTCTAAATGACAATATCAATAAACAAGTTACGAATGTAAATGTGATTGAAAGGACAAGGAGAGAGAGATGCATGGATTGTGTGAGGAATGATGTGTAAGAAAAGATAGTATTGACGGCTAATCTTTAAATAAACGTATTTTATTTTATTTGATTTGATTTTATGCTTTTGTTGTGAAAAAAGGATAGTTCCATGCGTCTTGTATACTCAGTCTCCGGTTTTAAGAAGTTATAGTAGCAATGCAAGAATGAATAAGAGCCACTGAATGAAAGACCTTAAATTACATAGACAAAGGCAGTGACAAAGTAAATTAGCGTGAACTACATTCATGTTATGAGCACCCAAAAAGAAATGGTGGCCATCAACAAGGTAGCGGGGCTGACTGACTGTACAGAGTGCGTTGGACTCGTAGGTACGCTTAGTAGATACTCATCGTCACTTGTAGAGGTCGTTTTTAGGATTTCGTACTCAAAGGGTAAAAACGGGACCCTATTACTAAGACTCCGCTATCCGTCTGTCTGTGTGTACGTCTGTCCGACTGTCTGTCTGTCTGTCACGAGGCTTTACCTATCTCATGAAACGTGATAGCTAGACAGTTGAAATTTCCACAGATGATGTATTTCTGTTGCCGCTATAACAACAAATACTAAAACAGAATAAAATAAATATTTCAGTTTGTCCAAACAACAAACGTGATTTTCTGCCGTTTTTTATAGACAATGGTACAGAATCCTTCGTGCGCGAGTCCGACTCGCACTTGGCCGGTTTTATCAAAAGTAAGATTGTATTATTTTCGTAAGTGATTGCCTGATTCGTTTTAGAGCTCATGGTCCTAAACTAGTCTACCATCTCATTGAGCTTTTCATTACTTACATCCACATTTACTAAGTGCAGCTACTCTGCCCCATATTTTATCCTAAGAAAATAAAACGTAGATGTAAGAAATAACTTTTATTCAGAACTTGTATCTAAGCTTTCAGTGCGAATATAAAATCCCTCTTTATGTTATCTCGATGGATTTGAGATGAAAAATTTTCATTTGGAGGGTTCCGATGGCGAATTCTTATTGCGATCATAGACGCACCATTTTGGGATACACCGGGGGATATTGTGGTCATACACGGCGCGTCTTTCTTTTGCGTTTGAGATTGGCGGCGGCTTCCTCGGGTAGCCGCACGCGTCTACCAATTCATTCGTCTACTGAGTGGGAGATGCGTGCGTACTGCTGATGCATTCTACAGAGGATTGCGTCCGCTTTTCACAGGGGACATCGAAAACGCTGAGGTATATCTTTTCGGCAATCTCAACGATATTCATTCGGTGAAGAAATGGAACGTCTTCATCAGGGTACGTGAGTTACACAAAAACAAAAGAAAGATGCGCCGTGTCCGACCACCATTGCACTGATGTGGCGGTGATCGGCTTTCGTTTAGGTCTGTTTGATCGTGGTTACATTTGGTATTTAAACTGGGGCTCGAGGCAAGTGAGATTCTGTCAACGATAGCGTGGTGAAGGCGACTGTCAATACGTCAAAACTTGACAGGCTGCTATCGAAATGTCACGTAATCAAATTCCTACATTTTGGCATTTCGACAGTCGCATTAGCTAATTGAATGGTTCATTGTCTAGAGCCTCTGGTTACCGTAAACTTGTGTATTCAAGCGATTTAAAAGACAGTAACAGTTATCTGCTGTGCTGTGTAAATATATTTTTAGAAACAAAAAGAGTAAGAAAAAAAATTGCCGTATGTTTCTCTAAACTTTGTGCACATTATGATCGCGTGCCAAACGAACACCTCCCATTTAAGAAATTATCACATCAACAAATCTTACATCGTTACATAATTATATAGGTAATTAATAACTTCCCATCAACACACAAATCACTCCTACACACCACACACCACCACAACTCCATTAACCAAATTCCTCAACATCAAGCCATCCGGGAAACGCCGCGCGCCCGCCACAACATTCCTTCCGTATGTTTACAGTCCCTAGCGTGGAGTGGGTAATGGATCCAAGATCGATCCCCTGTAATATCCATTTAAGTCTCGAGGCTTGTTCGATCAACACTGTGTACATTGCAATACGAGGACACAATTTTTGGCTATTTGCTATGCTAAGTGTAGTGACTGGGTATCCTTATTTAATGCCAGTTTGGGATGTGCTTTAGAATTGGTTGGTGATTTTTAGGGTTCCGTGCCCAAAGGGCAAAAACGGGACCCTAATACTAAGAATCCGCTGTCCGTCTGTCTGTCTAACCGTCTGTCTGTCTGTCGCCAAGCTGTATCTCATGAACCGTGATAGCTAGGCAGTTGAAATTTTCACAGATGATGTATTTTTGTTGCCATTTTTTTTACAGATAATGGTACGGAACCATTCGTGCACGAGTCCGAATCGCACTTGTCTTAAAAATGTTTAGTTTGTGATCTGTGAGATTTCAATGTTCAATCCAGCCCCACCCTAGCTATACTTCCCCCAGCGACGTCCGGAACCGAGGTCCGTACACCGCAGAGGGTGCCCATGGCGTGAAGTTCCTTAGTTTTAAGTTTAAATTCCTGCCTGGAAGCTTTAACTTCTGTTAAGGCCGCCACAAGCAAATCCGGTAAAGGTTAAGGTTGATCTATAAAAGGTCACTTATAAAAAAATATTTTAGTTAAATATGAGTCTTCGGATGCACAGTTCAAGCACTTTTATATTTGTGTTTTTATTAGCATAATAAAATCAGTATTGGATTCTCGAAAAGCAACGTTATAAAGATACATCCTATCATATTGATTGGAAAATTCACTTGGAAAAACCTCTCAGTTACCAATTCCCTCTGGGCAACATGCGATATATTTATCATTCAGCATCAGCTCATAAAATATTTCATTATCTATCAAAATAGATTTTATATTTTCAGGGTTTCGTTAAATTGGAACATTGATACTTCTGATGATAGTTGTCACAAGATAGTCTTGTCAACTCTTGGTATTTAGAAACATGATCAAGTTTCTAATCAGAGAATCCGCTGTCAAGGCCCACGTTAGCTTTTGAGTACAACCGTAATACGCGTTGACATAAAATTAGACAACAGATTAAATTAAACAAGCAAACAGAAACTTGGGTATTAACTTAGTCGATAGTTTACAACATAAAAGGATCAACACACGCTAACATCCTTAAACTCTTTATCCAAATAACATCAAACCATAACGCGGAAGTCTTTAACACTCAAATGAATAATTTAAACAGTGAGACAGTACCAATTACCAATTCAAATCCTAACGCTTACAATCAAGTTTACGTTCGTAATCTGTCTTGGTAAGATTGCAATTAAACGAGGTTTAATTCGACGATTAGTCTTAACTGGCGTGACCCAATTACTAATGAGTAACATGCAAACGGAAGATATGGGGAAATGACGTATTGCTGGGGGAATGTTTGTGGTTCAGTGAGGTGTATGACGTTACCACAACATGCCTTCTGGAACTGGAACTAAATTGTACGCAGCTGTGTCTGACCACAAAGGTTCTATCTTCTAGCAATGTCCGTAAATGCTGTAACTGCTGATGAAAGATGGCAGGTAATGATACAGTCAAAAAAGCTATTTGGTATGCAACTACTTTTATACAATGTTTTGAGTGTGCTGAGTAGACAATGATGTACACTACACTCGTAAGTATGTCATAAGCATAAAAAGTTATAATGCACACATTAGAAATATAACCGTCTGTGTTCCCTTCCACATAAAACCCGTCTGCCTTCAAAGCAAGAGTGAACAGGCATCTTCTGGGCACGCTCGCTCCATCATAGACCTCATCTATCGCTTTCCATCAGGCGTGATCGAGGTCAAGAGCAAGCCCATTCCTTGATAAAAATAAATATTGGCAGTGCAGTGGTAAACTTAATATTTTATAGCTTTGTTGACTGTACATATGATGTGCTCAGAACAACGCGGTACGCGGAACGGTGTGAACAGTCATTTCCAAGCCATCAACTAGCCTTTTCCCATACACAGTGATGGCTTCCAGTCTAACTAGATGCAGCTGATTATAAATATTTTACATGGAGCAACTGCCTACTTGATCTCCGCAACTCAGTACCTAACTGGGTAATACGGTACGATAGACCCCTTGAGAAGACTGGTTGTCAATCAAGAGTAATTAAAAAATCAGACATATTTTGTAGTTCAAATCTTAAAAGAAATCCCCACTCGGGCCCAACATGTGAAAATTCCCTAATATAAAGTAAATCTTATGTATATGTAAATAAACATTAAATTCGCGATTAATTCGCGACACACCGGTGTGTCGCCGGGGCCGGACAGGATACAAGTAGCAAGGAGGTGATTCAATCAAGATAGGAGTAGGCTTAGAAAATATGACAATAATCTATACTAATAATTATAAAGCTGAAGAGTTGGTTTGTTTGTTGAAAGTGATTTGGAAAATTCTTTTTGTAAACGATAGCCACATTTATGAACCTTCCTTATGAATGTGGCTATTATATACAAAAAGAACGACTGTAGGGAAACGGGAAATTTTAAAAAACGAGATATGCGCGTATGAAGTCACGGGCAAACACTAGTAATTAATGTAAGAACTTACAATAAAAATAAAATACAATTAAGTCGGACATCGTGAGTTTCTTGTCGGCTATAAATAAATCTGTTTCTGGAATCCTGAATATTATTTTAGCGTTTAAAAGGCCAAAGGAGGTATTTTACAGAATGATGTCAGCTGTCCACCTACTCGTACTAAGTGGGATAGATTTTCATTGTCTACATTTGTACATAATTATACGAAATGAAAGTCTGAGTATTTATGGAAAATATTTCAAACTACTACTAAATAATTACATAGAAAAATTTGTGACTGAGTACCTAATAACAGCCGCACGGGTTGAACTTCGAGGTTAAGCTACGTTTGCCGAGGTCGGTTTGTAGATGGGTTACCATCCATTGCGTTCCGAGTTCCCGAGCTTGCCTCGGACCACGTTCAGCCGTTTTTTGATCTTTGACAGTCGTTATGGGTTGTCAGAAGCCAGACACCAGTTTAACCAAGGGGTATTAGTACCTACCTACAAACGGGTAAATAGGAATGCAGGGGTGAATCGAAAAAAAACTTTGAAGGGGATTTGTACGTTATTTAAATCTTGTTTGTAGCATTTACGGTCTCCAATTTCATTGAAATGATATAAAAGTCAAAAACGTTATCATGATTTTGTTCCTTTTCACCCCTTTTGACGGTATTTATTTACGGGGTTGTATAATATGTACTGTATATGTCAAAATTGGTTGCACAAAAGTTTATAAAAAGATGAATCTATTACAACAACAAATCAAAATCGTATACATACGTACGATCAGTTCATCCAAGCTAACCAACAGAATTATCACTCAAACAAGCGAAGAGAATTAAATAACAAGAAGAAAATTCGCTAAATCTTGTTTTTGAAAGGCTCTAAATCACAGATTACACAATATAAAGGCTTCCAATCTTCGACCAACTGCCCAAAATTACATGAAATCTTACCAAAAGTTGGGCTAAACAATTCCGATTTATTTTGAGCCAACCACGACTTCAAATTTGAGCAATCTAGTAAATTGGAAACATTGTCGGCACTCTCGGTAACGACTGCCGATTTGAACGATAGACCGCTCATTAAGTAAGCGTTGATAGATTGTTTTGTTTCCAATTTATACAATAAAGTCTGTTTTCTGAGTTATTCGGTACATATCGGTAGGTCTAGGCTTATTAAGAGCTTGCCAGGGTTGCGGATTTTGTTCGAAAAAGTTACCGTGGCCCTGGAAAGCAAAAGGCACTAAAAGGACCACGGACAGAGTCAGTAGGAGTCTGGCCCTCCCTCTCGCTCCACCCAGAGCGGCAGGAGTCATTTGATGATTTCCCATCCATGAAAAAAAAAGGCTTATAAAGAGCTGCTAACAATGAATGTTCAAGAAACGTTTTTATATCCGATCAATGGCCCTTCCGTAACGTCTCAAAACCATTGATTCCGGTCAGAGAGAGAGATGGAGCTATACAAGACAAGTAGTGCTATTTTTTTCTGACAACGGAATTATCGTGGCATTGGTACGAGCCTAAGCTAGTACCTCAATCTGACTCGAAAGATTTTATAAGAAGGTTGGACGATCACAGTTTTTTTATGGATGAGAAATCATTAAATGACTCCTTCCGCTCTGGATGGAGCGGGAGGGAGTGCCAGACTCTTACTGACTAAAACCCATCCGTGCTCCTCCTAGTGCCCTTTCCGTTCCGGGATCGCGCGGTGTTGCGACGCAAAACAAAGTTTTCAACAACCAACAATATTGATGGAAATCTTTTTGTTACAAAACCTATTACAATATTACAGCACTGCAAGAAACTAAAGGGTATCAAACGCACAGTCCTTACACAGAATACCGACACCACGCTCCGGCAGAAAATCAAACATACCGGAATCAGATTAATACGATTATTGGCGTTCAAATTACATTTACGAAGCTCACCCTTTGTTTGTACGACGCCATATTTTTGGGACTACGTTTTAAATTATTAATTTTTGAATTAAATGTAGGTAGGTTACAATTATTTTGTTGCAAAGTTGCACTTCCAGCTTTTGGTTTAGTTTATAATGCGGTAGGAATGTATTACAAATAATAATCTATCGTTTTTATTCGTGAGCCCTTGACTTCGATCTCGTCCAATTAAATATGATGGGTGAAGCCCGATCTATGTTGGAACGAGTGAGTCCAGAAGATGCATGGTCACTCTTGCATGAAAACTGACATAATCATACTTTGTAGGGAACATAGATGCAGATTGTGATAGAATTCCATACTTCAGCTGTTCACATTATAGTTAAATGTGGAAGCGAAGCGCTTGGGACAGTCAGCGTCATTAATATCAGACTGTTCAAAATGATCTCAACAACTAAGAAAATTAAATATTAACTCAATGACACAAGGAATGTTTCAGAATGAAGACATTACACGACAACTGTCATTCTGACAAAAACTTTATGCAATTGAGACAGTTTTCGTCCCGATATTATTAACGCTGACTATACATACGGCTAGTCTGAATACAATACTTTGCATCATTAGAATCAGTGCAAAATTATGTGATTGTAATCAATAAACTAGTTTCGCTATAGATACAAAAGCCACAAAAAACAAATAGAAACAACAACAACAAGAATAACAGGAGCCGAACAACAGAATCAAAATCTAATCAGCTCTAGACCAGAAAATCGACCTTATCTTACAGAAACCAATTTTGTCGATAAAATCCTTTGGATTGTGCCATGTTCGCCAATAAGCTGTGTTTTCCCTCACGTTGCAGCCCTCCGTAACCTCCTCAGTAGTGACATAATGACCTATTTTGGAGCCATAAACTGGGAATGTTAGCTTCGATGTAAAAAAACGTGAAGTATCGAAAACGGGGAGATATTTTTTTAGCGTTTTTTGGCGTAAACATAGAATGGTTACATGACAATGATGCATGTAATCTTTAGAAAGTTCGATAGATTTTTTCCTCAGTATATTGTAATGTACTTAAAATATTAGAGTAATTCGATAACCTATGTTTTTGCATAATTATTTACACTTCAACTTAACTCGGTCAAACGGCAATTACAGTAGTTAAAGACACGTTTAGAAAAGGAAATAATATATTATTTCTACTAAAGTTGTCAAAAAATAAAAGGCCCGTTATGACATCGGAATATAAAATTACTTTACTAGTAAGTATGAAAGAGACATGAAATAAATCTCTTTGTTGTATCCTGCTGTCAAAACAGGCCTTTTATTTTTTGACAGCTATACATAACAGTAATACGGTATATCACAATACTCTAGGCATACTGATAAGATCGGATGATCTTACATGTACGACTGTAGTATCGTGAACTCGTCCACGAACACATCAAAATTAGCCGGTCTTAGTATATCAGACCTGGGGCTCTAGACAAGTGACATTCTGTCAGCGGTAGCGTGGCGAAGGCGATTGTCGATACGTCAAAAATGTATGGGATTGACAGATGCTATCGAAATGTCACGTGATCAAATTCCTACATTTTGGCATTTCGACAGTCGCATTCGCTAATTGAATGGCACATTGTCTAGGACCTCTGGATGAAATAAGCGTGAAGTGTATTGCCATCCCACCTAGCATGGCGATTATGTAGACATCTTACCGTGTAAACGTAGGTTAAATGAATATTCTTCTTCTTTTCGTGTGGGCAGTAAGGTCTAACGACCCCACACACCCTAGTGTCAGAGTTTCTAAACCGCCTCAAGGGCCTCTGACATGGTTTGACGACCGCCATTTGGCGGCCGAGACCACCGGCTTAAACGTGCCTTCCGAAGTACGGAATCATCTTTTTATCATACAATCAGGTGATTCAAGCCTGCAAAGTCCTAGCCAAACTGGAAACAACTTTACAAAGTATGCTTCCCCTGGGAATCGAACCCACGACCACCGGGTCACAAGGCAAACGCCCAAACCACTCGACCACGGAGGCAGTTGAAATAAATATGATGTGACCTGTCATTCCATCAAAACATTATGGAATGTCAGTTCACACGACCTAAGTTGAAGAGAAGTGCTGTCAGAATAGACCAGCTGAAGGTATTGATTGATGGCTCTCCTAAATACATTTTCAGAATAGCACTGGTAGATGTGTAGATTTTAACAGAATCATCATCATCTGCCTAGCTTTTATTGGGGTCAGCTTCCAGTCAAACCGGATTCAGCTGAATACCAGTATTTTACGTAGAGCGGCTGCCTACCAGACCTCCACAACCCATTTACTGGGTAACACGGTACTTCTTGGCAAGACTGGAGTCAGATTTTCTAACTTCTGACAATCCGTAACGACTGCCAAAGATCTACAAATGACAGCCGGGACCAACGGCTTAACGTGCTTTACGAGGCACGAAGGAAACTCGATGTGTTAAGATGATCACCCGTCCATAGACCGACCCCGGCAAGCGTTGGTTAACCTTGAAGATCGACCCGTGCGACTGTAATTATTAAGCCACGAGATCCTCGATTTTAACAGAATATACTGACTGTATGAAAGAATAACGCCGAAGCCGTTGAGCGTGAAAAGTGTGCAAAAGCGAATCGAATCCTGGACCTTATCGAAACAAAAGTGCATTCGTCCAAACCGTTACAGAATTCACATCAACTAATTACTTAATTCTAAATCAGTTCACGTAGTAAAAGTAAAATAAATCTAATATTATTAAACGTTTTATAGTCCATAACAAAGAGAAAGTGTTTTTGCTTTTCTTTCTGATTCAATAAAGAAAGAAGTAATCGCACCACTTATTGCGAAGGGGAACTTTACTCAAGCGCTGGAATTAAGAGTGTACGCGCTGAAGTGCGCGTTGGTTGGGGAGCCACGAGCGGGGACTTCTCGCACCTGATTGGTCGAGCTTATAACATAAAGTTGCTACATTCACACCGCATCGCCGGTTATGAAATATCCTTCATCTCTCTGCAAAAACATTTGATCCACATCGCTTAATTCTAATATAGTGGTAATTTACCCAATAAAAATACGAAAATAATCCGAATACAAATCTTCGCAAACATACAAAAGACTAAATCCGCTGATGATTCAAGCTTATCACCGTGAACGTGCTTGTGCTACATTATGCTTCAAAGATCCTGTCTTCAGGTTAGTCCTTCTCCTTCACTCGTCGATCAAGTGTACACAGAAAGAGCGTACATCCGATAATCGCTCTGCTTTGATAATATAATTTATCCGCATCCTTAAATAAACTCATAATCGCTTCACCAAAGACGCTTCTTAGCAAAGTAAAATGCTAGGGGACTACTAAAATGATTCCACGTGAACTATTTTAAAATCAAGTAGTTTTTGGTTCAATTTTAGGAGAAACACGGAACTAAATGACTGTCATTTAAAACCTTTTCCGTAAGGAAATCCAAATAAAAGGTCTTAATCATTGAGTTCTGAAACCGGATTAATTTTTATTGCAAAATGCTTAAGTTCAGTTGGTTGAAGTTTAATATATCCCTCTGCGTTTTTTAAACGAGGATTTCCACATGAAAAGAATCTGTTAGCGGATAAATAAAGTTGAACACGTCATTTAGAGCCGGCATACTGACACCTCAGTCTATTTCCTCTCACTCCTCGGCATCCATCAGCAATTGAAATGCTCCACAAATAAATACGTGATACATATATGTATGGCTTTCTCGAAGGGGTTCCGTATGTGCTCCCCCTTCCGGGAGCGTTAAACAAAACAATTCAATTTTCACACAAACTCTGGGATGCCGTGTGGTATGTAGTTGGGTGCAGGTTCAGCGTCAAGTTTCCAAAATCAAAACCAATTATGTAAAATTGTTATTTAAACATTTCGTAACAATGCAGTTTTTCATCAATCGTTAGTTATTAACTAATAGTTATTTACGTGACAATTGATCAAGCTAAATAGTGATCTAAAAATGGACATTAACGAAATGTTGCCTATTGGTTTAAATCTATGGGTAACTACTAAAAAAATCACCCTCATTAGTATAATAGGAAAACTTTAAAATGTAGTTTAGGCACTAAGTCTGAAAATGAAAAAAACATTGTCATATTTTTTAATTTGCAGTCACGGTACCTAAAGCGTATGTAGTGTTATTAATAGTTTTTAGATCATCATATCAGCCGAAAGACGTCCACTGCTGGACATAGGCCTCCCCCAAGTGTCGCCACAACAACCGGTCCTGTGCGTCTCGCATCCTTCGGCTACCCGCGACCCTCACCAGGTCATCCGTCCACCTTGTGAGAGGCCTTCCAATGCTGCGTCTTCCGGTACGCGGAATAGCTTTTAAATACATTCATGATATTATTACACAAACAATGATATTAATGGTCAATTTACTACACCGAACCCTCGGGAAGTATTTGAACTAATCTAATAAGAGCCGGAAACACAAGCTACATCGATAATATCAATAATTACTAGGCAATTTAACCCTTTTGCAAACACCGGACGTAATTCTATTGACGGCTCCGGGGAAAATACCGGTAAATAGATCGATTAATAACTCGCTAATGGAGAAGTGCCAACAGTCAATTTACTGATGCAACGAAATTCATTCAATCCTGGGAAACGTTTAGGGTTTAGCTAAATAGTGATCGTTTGTGTTCAGAAACTAAGAGTAGATTTCACCAATGAAACTGAACGCGATCAGTACATCTAAACTGCGTTCAAGAGCGTTCGGATCAGAAGAACGGAAAATGGAATGTCTACGCTAGCATAAGCAGACGTTTGATTTTCCGGAATTCTCACGGAATTCCAAATCTGAGTCCGTAGTTTCGGCTGTAGTGTCGGGCGTTTTCTACTCCGTATCACCTATTACGGACTTACGATTAGTCCCGAACCCGAACTAAGTTTACTTTGTTAAAATGACAACACGATATGACAGTTGTTCTTAGTTCGGGTTCGGGACTAATCGTAATTCCGTAAGTAAAACGGAGTAGAAAACGCCCGACACTCAGGCCAAAACTACGGACTTAGGGCTTAGAGAGTAGACCCCCTGATCAGGAAACCATACGTATGGGGCTAGCCTTCTATCCATCTATTGGGGATTCGTTTCCGCACTTAGTCCTGATGTTGGACCATTGTGCGTGAGCCAAGACGGCCGTCACTGCGACCAGTCTTATACTGGCTGGTTTAAAATTCTCATAATCTTTTAAACAATTGCAGTAACATTCCAATTTCAAATTCATCTAAAAAAACATAAACCGTTTTGTCTCTAATTCAGCGACACCCCGCTACATACCTCAAGGCGGCATGTCATATAAAAACGCTGGCGTTTAATTTTATTTTGTGTGCTCATACGGGCTTGAGCTTGAGGGTAGTACCCACAGACTACAGAGGAGGGAAGGGAGGTAAGGAGGGAAGGTATAACAACATTGTCACCGCTGCGCACCGCAATTTGCCTGATTATACCAGCTCGAGGGTTCATTGACTCTAATATCATGTTTATTTTAGGTAATAGAGAAGTGTTTATGTAAAGTGGCGCCGTCAACAGGGGGTTTTGAGAACTAGATGAGATGCTGAAATTAATTTTGGTTGAGCAAGGAAATTTAATTTTGCTTCAAACCTCTTTGATAAAAGATGTGCAGGCAGAGAGCGAAAGGGGTAAAAGTGTCACTAGATTTCAGTTGATAATATGTAGATTGTTATCAAAACGATAAATTCTACATTGATTGATAAGCTTTTGTGTGACCACTATCTCACATATCGTGATGGAAATGATGATCATCTGATTAGATCCAGTGCTGAATCAGTCCAATCAATATGCCCAGCCATTTTTCTAACTAAGTTGGTATCAGCTTCCAGTCTCATTGAATGCTAGACTATCAGTATTTAATGTAGACCGGCTGCCTATCTCATCTCCACAGCCCTGTAACTTCCTCACACGATGAAGGAATAGTCAAAAAAGGCTCGTCAATCATCTGCCTCTCCCAACTAAATTGGGGTCGGCTTCCAGTCAAACCGGATTCAGCTGAATACCAGTATTTTACGTAGAGCGATTGCCTACCAGACCTCCACAATCCATTAACTGGGTAACACGGTACTTCTTGGCAAGACTGGAGTCAGATTTTTTGGCTCCTGACAATCCGTAACGACTGCCAAAGATCTGAGAATGACAGCCGAGACCAACGGCTTCACGTGCTTTCCGAGGGACGGAGGAATCTGGATAATATTATGTTAATATGGTCACCCATCCACAGACCAACCTCGGCAAACGATGCTTAACCTTGAAGAACGATCCGTGCCGCTGTTATTATTTAGCGACGAGCTTCTCTTACTTGATAATAAACGGCTTCTCAATAAACTTCCAAAATATATAATAACCTTTGGCAGACGGATGGGTAAACGCACAGATACGTAACAATACAAAATGACTACTCTCTTCACATAATCCCATTGCTCTTCACATTTTTTTTCAGGAACAACACGTATATTCAGGAAAAAAAAACAAACACAAAAAGCATAGAGTGGTTGTTAATGAGCGCCTAACGTCGATGACTTTCATGCTTTTCTTCTTCAATATAATCTACCAATTAAATAATTTTCATCATTAAAATATTACGCTTCGAATATTATATCGTAGTAAAAATAATAAAAGCCTGCGTTCAATTCCCAACGGATTAACCATTTTGCGTTAGCACAAATTGTTTAAAAAAATTGGGCTCGTCCGGGATTTGAACCCGGGACCTCTCGCACCCTAAGCGAAAATCATACCCCTAGACCAACGAGCCGCCTGAAGTGTATATTCAATTAACGATTGACATACATAGAAAAACTACTAAATTGGTAGCAATAAATTACTTCTAATGATAAACTAAATCCCACGATGAGTTAACATCAACATTATCGGACGCATTTTTCTTATCAGTCTATCTCATAATATTATCTTTATGGTATGGATCAAATAAGACATAAGAAGCAATTGAATTATTAGCGACAGATTATTAGGCTGTAATTAAATAAAACATTAACACATTATTATCGCATATTCATTGTACAAATTATTATAATTATATGTACACTGTATTTAAATACACATTAGAATCATCATCTGCCTAGCCTTTTCCCAACTATGTTTGGGACGGCTTCCAGTCAAACCAGATTCAACTGAATACTAGTGTTTTTACATGAAGCAGCTGTCTACCAGACCTCCACAGCCCATTAACTGGGTAACATGGAACTTCTTGGCAAGAGTGGGGACAGATTTTTTGGCTTCTGACAATCCGTAACGACTGCCACATATCTCCAAATGACAGCCGGGACCAACGGCTTTACCTGTTATGTTAAGATGGTCACCCATCCACACCAACATCGGAAAGCGTTGCTTAACCTTGAAGATCGGCCTCGTTATTAGTATATTCATTGCTCGGTACTAAGATCTCACGCGAACCTTCGGCTTCGTAAACATAGTCATAATTAATCGTTATCACTTATCTATCGATATATTGCTAAGTAAATAATTTAGTGAGAACACAAAAATAGACAAATAAGGCAGATCCACTGTTTATTTTCCCTTAATCCACAAACAACATTGCCAAGTTATTCCCATGCCGTTCCATTTCCCTTCCATTAAAACTCATAAACCAATCCAATCCGCTGCGACATCAAGTTTATACCTGTCCCCATAAACAACAGATACAGGCCCCCATCGGGTCGTAAACACATAAGTATGCACCCTGCCTAACTATACCACCGTAAAGAGTCGTATAGCACCATAAGGCATTGTACAAACGGGCGACAGCATTAGCTATACTCACACTTTCCAAATGATGATAGGGTCGGTTTTTCAGTAAAAGCGGATGCAACGGAATATCAGTGTTTAACATGGAGCGAGCTGCCTGTCTGACCTCCAGAACAAAATATCTGGGTAATATGACACAAGGCAAGACTAGTGTCAGATTTTCTGGCTTCTGAATATTAGTAAAGACTGTCAAAGATGTACAAATCCTCAACAGGTATTTTTAATTGATAGTATCTAATCATTTTATTTTATTTTGTAGTTTGTCTTGTGCGAGTCCCAAATAAAGGTTTTTTTATTTCTTTACAAATGACAGCCGGGACCAACAACTTAACGTTCTTTCCAAGGCTCGTTCGATATACGAGTATAATGTATGGTTACCCATCTACGGACTACGACAAGCAATGCTTAACCCCGAGCACCAACCGATGTGGTTGTTATTATTAAGTCACGAGATCCCTAACTACCAATGTAAAGTAAATAGGAAAATCGATTTACATTTGAACACGTTTTCATAAAATCTACAATAATGTGTCGCTGTCATAGTTGCTCGTCTGCACAAACCCTACAGCACTGTTACAGTCAAGTGACCCAGTTCAGAGACGACCAGATTTGGACATAAACGCACTGAGGTCGGCTTCGGGACGAGTTAGTTTCATTTTATGTGTTCTACGAATCTTGTTGCAGCGTCGACTGAACCGCCTTTTCGTGTGGTAGCGTGAAATTGGATCGTTTGGATCTGTATTTTCCATTCTGATTTCTGATGTACAGTTTTGTAACGAGTTATACAGCAGGCGCCAGATAAACTTGCAATAAAGTACATTGACCTTTCCCTAATATTCCTTTATTATTAGGGAAAAGTTTTTAGTTGTTTTTTTTTGTCGTCGAATTTTATGAAAAAAGTAAAAATTACTATTTTTTCCCTAATATACTTAAACTACTCAACATCACCATTAAATTTGACCACGCACTTCTGGATCACGAACGCTGATTCATTGGCAACAGCAGTAACTAACGAGTTGAAGATCGTGGGTTGTGTACAGAACACAGGGGCCTAACCACCAACTCTACGACGACGGGACGGAGCTATACGTCCTGTATAGCCCCGTCTCTTCCCACTGGAAGTAATATTGAAGTAATACTGCTTTAAGAGTTGGTGGTTAGGCCCCTGGTCCTTGTAGCCAGCAGGGATGGTATTCCGTTTATTCATTTAAATTATACTTATTAATTAAATAACAGTTGGTAGTTATTTGTAGGAGGTTCCCTTATCATACGAGCCGTATCCAGAAGTACCGTTTTCTATATCAAGCTCTTGATCCGGCTGCATAATGAGAAATTCATAATATGAAGCCACCATAAGATGGTGCTGGTCGAGGATCGTGGCTATTTCATTGGCTGCCAAGAGTATCGGTACGATATAGAAGATTATTATGATGCATAAGCTTGTGTAAAATAAAACACAATTTTCTTCTATATCCATAACAAAATATCATTCAGATCATTAGAAACTAATTTTGGTACACTGGAAAACACACTACCAAAACACTGAAACAATAAAATCTATTCGGCAATTTCTCTCAAAATGATTGATAATACAATTTGTAACAACAGAAGGGTCTGGTAACGTTCGGAGGCTCTAAACAGATCCGTAGTTAACAGAAGATTGACCTACTTGCACACGCGACTCCCCAATTTTATCAATAGGTTCGGAACGCACCGGGTACACCATTGACGAGCTCGTAAATGCCGTAGTTTATAAATGAAGGAATTTTCAGTTGTTTATAAGCAACGTGCGCATTCGCATGTCAGTTGCAATCTGTCAAAAATGTATGGAAATTAATGCTTTTTTGGACAGATTGCAACTGACATACGAATGCGAAACTTAGAAAAGGATTTTCTCGTAAAAACTATTGTCCAAAACAATTAAAAGTACGAACAATGCCATGGCAATGTCATGCCATTTGCAAACAATGCCATGGTAGAAAACATTTCAATTATATGTTTGAGAGAGGTTAACACTAATAATTGTTACTACTAATAAGTCAGTACCACAAAAACTTGACTAATAATTATGATCTTTTTCTTCAAATGTCCCAATTCTAAATAATAATTAAACTATCTAATAGCTTTAAATCAGATTTGGCGACGCTTGGCACGATGTATAGCAGTGGACTTTCAGTTGAAAGCATGCGGATAATTTTGAAAATAGTTTGAACTTATATTCCATAATAAACTAACTAAATATTAATTTATTCCGTTATGCACAGTTAAAATACGAGTATATTCAAATAATGAACAGTTAATTTCGACATTCCATTAATCTACACGTAATGGATTGTTACTGAATTATTTGTTAGTCAATTATGACTGACTAATATTCAATAATGAGACATTAATATTTGTTGAATAGGAGGCTATGAATAGTAATTGTATCATATAAACATAGATACTTACATATTTACATAGATAGCTAGTGGGTTAGAAAATGATTGAACTATTATGGTGATTTGCTAGTATATTAACCACGCATCCATTCTAATTTTATAAATACCAAAGTATCTCTGTCTGTATGTTTGCTAAGTTTTTACGCTAAACCGTTAATTTTAACCGATTCAGTTTTTTTTTTGTATAAAGATATTGTACATTCCTTCAGGATCCAGGCTATACTTCCCTGGAATCTCCTATAAGCTGATGTCATCTTTCTAGTATATGTGGTTAACGCATTTTTATTTTCACTACAGAATGTAGATAATTGCTTTTTTTTGCACTTTTATTTTCGCAAGACCATCTTATTTTTTGTTTGTTCAGAAACTATCGTTTAGTTGCATAAAAATCTACACAGTCGAATACAGGACCTCCTCCTTGTTTGAAGTTGTTGAAATAGAAAATGACACGAAGGGAATTTGCTGAAAATCTTTGAAAAATTGTCAAGTCAACTCGTGTAGCATACCTAGTGCACCCGTAGTAGACAACCATCTCAAGAAGTTTGATTTAGCCTTATAGTCATGTTCATTCCACTGTGGACATGATCCATCGCTTTCCATCAGGCAAGATCAAGTTCATAGCTGATTTGTGATCTCTCACTGTGGAAAAAAAAAATACTATCCAATACCTAATGATTAGAGTGATTCCAAATCCTAAATACCTCTTTCAATGCATCCCAAAAATCATGATAATTCCCCACGACCCCAACCCCTTGAAACCAACCCTCGTAAAATAATCTCAACTTAACACATTTCCACATAAAAATATTCTTTCGAACTACCCCTAAAATAAATTGGGGTAATAACTGCACCTTGATTCATTTTTAATAGCGATGTGTGTTGTTAAATTGCTCGTTAGGGGTAGTATGGGTTAGTACCACAGAGCAAGTAAGTGCAGAAGGTCAAACCCATGCAAGGACGAAAATACTTGCAAGTAAACATGCGTCCTCGACATAGCTTGGGAATCCAAGCTATGTCGAGGACGCAACTCATTGTATTTATTTTAACTAACCCACAAACACTATCAAATTGTTTAAGAGTCGATCAGTTAGTCAAATAATTATTTGAAGCATGTCTCAAGAATTATAGAACGTTAAGGCGAAAAAATACCATGGATGACTATGGACACCCGGTTTTCTCAAAAAGATTTGATATAACAAATCTTTTTGAGAAAACCTGGTGTCGTCGCAAACGTAATATTGTTGTTTAGCGTAGTAACTTATAAGTTCAAACAATGCTGTCTAGCAATGAACCTCGTGCAACTTATTAATATCATCAATTCATACAATTCAAAACGGAGTGGAAAAAACATCGTCAGAAAACGACCACGGTAGTCTTCTTGACTTACGATGTCTATCTTCGAGTAGTTTTCTTATATTATCTCACTAGTTTTTACCCGCAACCTTGTACACGTATATTTCGTTGTTTCCAGACCCCGTTGGAAGTTCCCGTTCCTGTATAGCTTAGAGCCTTCCTCATAAATGTGGCTATCATATACAAAAAAAAAACAAAATCGGTTTAGTAGATCCAGAAATTACCCCCCACAACCTCACAAACTCACAAAATACCTCTTTTAAATAAGAAATGGAAATAGGAAATTTTATTTAGGTAGCTGGCCTTCTGTCCTTGTATATTCAGTGGCATTATGAAACCCCTATCCTAACGAGAACAGAACTGCTCATATAAAAGGCTGGGTAATGGCACTGGGCAGCAGTTTGGACATCATATGTTCAGTTTTAAGTTATATGCTTTGAGAATGGGCGTATTAAATAAATAGGGAAGGGATTTTTTCTTCGAAATTGGATTATGACTTGGTGGTTTGTCGAGTTTAAGATTTTATAATAAATGTTTCCTTTCCTTTACCGTACCATACCATCTTTTACTATAGTATATCAGTGAAGATAATTATATTAACAGGTAATTGACACTGGGTGCAAAACTATCATTAATCATCACGTTTCCTCATTTTTCTCACTATCGGGTCTTCATACAATCTCATCTTTTATCATATCTCAGTATTTTATAAAGGATGACATTAGCAATACTTCAGTGATGAATATTTTCGTGAATATTAACAATTTGAGTAAGTCACAACTGGAATTTAAAAACAAAACAAAATTAATTGATTCTTGAATATCAATTTTTAAAAATCACTTTCAAAGATTACCCATGAAAAAACAAAATTCAGTCGAATTGAGAACCTCCTCCTTTTTTGAAGTCGGTTAAAAAGGTCACCTTGTATTGATTAAAACTTTGACTTGATTTAATGGGAATGTTTAACAGAATTCGAAAACCAGCTACCACAAACGGGTAAACCCTACTTCAGTTATGTTTACCGTCGTAGGTACATACTTGTAGCACCCGTTCTAGCTTAGTACAGGCATTCAATGCTAATACGCTACGTGTAACATCTAGGAGCGTTCGTTACGTGTAACACGTCTTACCCACTTTTACCTACCTCTTAATAGCAGATCGTTACACTAGATTGCGAATACAAGCACTAGAGGTGGGTAAGTGTCGATAGGTTTGTTTGAAAATCAATCTGCATTTTTTTGTTTGATTTTTTTTTTTAAAACATTTCCCCACACTGGGAATTTCTCCTATATCGTGGGTGCGTTTACAAACATACAAAGTCACATACACAAACAGCCAGACCCGGAATAACTATCTGTAGGCCATACAAATATTTGCTCCGTGCGGGAATCGAACCCGCGACACGCAGCGCAGCAGTCGATCGCTCAACCACTGCGCCAACCGTGTCGTCTGAATGAATTTGGCAGTCGATTTTTTTCGCGATTTCAGTTTTGGCGCCATAGTAAAAGTTGTTTATAATGATGAGTACAATGATTCCTTAAGAGGTTTTGCGTTTATTCTGTTACACGTTGTATTTCTATGCTTGTATTAATAACGATGCTGAAAGTACTATAGTCGACGCCAGATAAATTTGCAATAACGGTCGTTGCTCTTTCCTTTATCTCCTCATACGTACCTGGATAATAAATTATGAATCGTTTTTCATTACTAGAAAATGTAAAGGATCACGATAGATGTCGATTCAGGACAACTTTATATCTTTATTTCAGTTTTCGGGATAAAGTCTGTCAATATATGTAGGTGGGTCAATGACCGGAATTGCAAATTTATCTGGAGTCGACATATGGAAAATCGTCATCTTCCGACCCTTGCGCGTCGGAAGATGACGATTCTTGATAATAAAGTTGGTGCAACATGAAAAAAACCTTCTCCCATTCTCCCCCGACGTCACGGACTCTGGTTACGACCAGAGTCCGTGACGTCGGGGGAGAATGGGACCCACTACCCACATTATTTTGAAACATCGGTCATTGCGCTTAGCTATTTCTAGCGTCTTATAATTCAACAGTTTCTCTTTATTTTTATCGATATTCATAAAACTCACCCCTGCTCTACTGGCGCTAGCTCAAGAGCGGCGGTCGGCGTACGATAATGTTAACGTTAATCACTGGATCCCCGCGCCGTAATGAAGTTTCTTGTTTAACTTTACTAAATGCAACCTTTTGCACGCTCATGTCAACCTAGTACTTCAATGTAGACTTGATCAAATGATCGTATTTCGGCAAACGATAAAAATAGAAACAATTGTCCCGTTCCGTATTCAATCTGAGTGTCGATTCTATTAATTTTTAAGCAAAGTTCACATTTGCAACTCAGTCGCAATCTGTCAAAAAAGCCTCCATTTCCATACATTTTTGACAGATTGCAACTGACACACGAATGTGAACGATGCGTAAAAAATCCTAGAATTAGCCCTCTGTCTGTATAACTGTCAAGAGGCTCTAGACAAAGTGACTGTCGATAGCGATATCGATTGTCGAAACGTCAAAAATGTATGGTTTTGACATTCACTACTTAATCCCAATCAATTTGACATTCCAACTTCGCCAACAAACGATTTTGCCGGTGTAATGTCACCTTGGGCTCTAGACAAGTGACATTCTGTCAGCGGTAGCGTGGCGAAAACAATTGTCAATTTGTCCAAAATGTATGGGATTGACAGATGCTATCGAAATGTCACGTGAACAAATCCTTACATTTTGGCATTTCGACAGTCGCATTCGCTAATTGAATGGCACATTGTCTAAGGCCTCTTTCTTGTCTCGAGCCCGTCTGTAGACTGATCGAAAATCAAATGTATCACTTAATTTCAAGAGGCTACTTGGGGCTAGTTACCCCTGAAAATGGTGGCAGTGAATTAAACTCGAGATTTCTGGAAGCCTTTTGATTAAAATCCGCTCCGTAATGAAGTTTCTCGTTAACTTTACTAAACACAACCTCTTACATGCCTATGTCAACCTAGTACTTTCATGTGGACTTGATCATACTTCGGTAAACGAGACTATTGTTTTGTTACAGTCCTTTGACTGACAGGTAGTCAGAAAAAGTCATGCAAATGTTTCTCTATTTATAAAAGCATGTGGACCAGGGTGTAATAAAAAGCCACTAGATGTAAACGTATTGTGTGCCTTAAGTGTTTGTTAATAAAATGTATTTTCTTTCGTACATGTCTGCCAACAGGACTATATCATCTGGAGCCACAGAACCCTCAAAATCACTTTAGTAGATTTGACTCCAGGTTTCGTTTCATTTAAATCTGAAGACATGTCAACTCATGAGTTATTTTTTTCTTCTCTATCTAAACTGTTGGAATATATTATCTTCTTCCTCAATCTTGTGGTTCAATAATAACAGCCACACGGGTCGATTTTCAAGGTTAAGCAACGCTTGCCAAGGTCAGTCTGTGGATGGGTGACCATCTTAACAAACCGAGACTCCTCCATGCTTTGAAAAGCACGCTATGCCGTTGGTCCCGGGTTGTCATTTGTAGATCTCTGACAGTCGTTATGGATTGTCAGTAGCCAGAAAATCTAACTAAAGTTTTGACAAGAAGTACCGTGTTACTCAGTTGGCTTGTGGAAGCCTGGTAGGCAGCCGCTCCACGTAAAATGTTGGTATTCAGCTGAATCCGATTGAACTGGAAGTCGACCCCAATATAGTTGGGAAAAGGCTAGGTGACTTTCTTCCTCAATCAGTGTGTCAGCCTTATGATTTAATCAGAAAAACTTATTACAAACCTATGCTCAGGATATAATAATCAGGGGTAAGTCCCTGAATAAAAGGTCAAGAACATTAAGATACATCTTCCAAGACACCTTTACTAATCTAGACAGTAGACAGGCCGGAATGCCCATATATGTGACGTCCATTAATTACTGGGACGACGACGTGTGGATCCGACAGATACAAAATGTCTTCCCTGAGACTCAGAATTGTAAAAAATTTCCGGGTAAGAAGACGAACAAAAAAATTCTAAGTGAGTGTATGAAATAGTTTTGATAGATAGGTATGGCAGCTTAGGTTTATTTTTATCACCATTTTGAACAGTGTTTGACCTTAATCCTTCCCTTTTATAACTTGCAAGATTACTGAACAGCTTTACAATACATTCTAGAGTTTTTGAATAGCAGTAAAAAGGTTTGAGAACAATTTTACAAAATGGTACACAGGGTATAACAAACTGAAGGGGGTCTTAAATATTCTAAGTGGGGCTACTAGGGCATGCGGGGTATCATATAAAAAATACCGTTCCCCCCGCCCCTCATTTCTGAAGTTTTCATAGACAAAAATCTGAAATTATTCTATGTGATAGAAGTTTGACCCGGGACGATAATTGTTTGTATATGTGAGGTTATGTGTTAGTTATGTTGTAGGCCATACAAATATTTGTTCCGTGCGGGAATCGAACCCGCGACACGCAGCCCAGCAGTCGATTGCTCAACCACTGCGCCAACCGTGTCGTTGGGGCAGTTGATTTCTTTTTCTCGATTTCAGGTTTGGACCCATAGTTACAGCTGTGATACGTACGATGACTGAGTAATATTACCCCTTTTCAGTGCGATTAAAATTTCTAAATCCATTTAAACTCAGACCCGATGACATCATCACCCTCTCAGACACACCAAAATTAAAATTCATTCTACAGATGAAGCTGCTTCCAATTACCAAAAACACCACAAAATTATGACATAACTGCTCATGAAACAAAAGCACAGCCCTCCCCTAACCACAACAATAACATAATTAAACGATAACATGAGAAACTACCTCCTAACAATTTGCTAGCTGGAGCCCAAATCTGTCAAGTTTGCCCATAAGGGCACTATTACAGGCCCGCGTTATTGCAACATGTGGTCGGGGGCAAATTGATTTTATGCTACAACTTTGACACCTCGTGTTTGTCCTTAAGACGTTGGATCAAGGGTGCGAAGTTTTGGGGCAGTTTAATGGATGATATTGGTTGAGGAGTTGTAGCTGTTGAGGAAACAAAAGATGTGTCTTGTTCAGAGATTTCCTTCTTAGAATTTCTTCTCAATAAGTCTTTATCTCATTGGCATCAGCCCAGAGGTTACGCAGCACTATCACACCAATACTGAGGGTCCTCTATACTGACGAGATGATGAGAGACGAAGCGATACAGGAAGAATAGCATTAGGACGTCAAAGTAAGGGCGGGATGACCTGAAGGCCAATTCTATTATTTTTTAAGCAATGTGTGCATTCGCATCTTAGTAGCGAATTGTCAAAAAAACCTTCATATCCAGAGACTATCCTATCCTTCATAGCGGATTGCGACTGACATGCGAATGTGAAAGTTGATCAGAGGCCATAGACAATGTGCCATTCAATTAGCGAATGCGACTGTCGAAATGCCAAAATGTAAGGATTTGATCACGTGACATTTCGATAGCATCTGTCAAACCCATACATTTTTGACAAATTGACAATCGTTTACGCCACACTACCGCTGACAGAATAACACTTGTCTAGAGCCCCAGAATTGGCACATCGATGTCAGAAAAATTCTCTTCAGATGCCGTGCGTGCGGCGTGCAACAACAAGCAGTGCGTGCGTTCTGAAAGGAACAAGTGGAACATAATCAATGAGAAAGATAATGCAGTAGCATTTTCTAAAGTGTCCTTTAGTTTATAACTTCTACTAATGCCATTTTTTTTTTCTCCAATTTTTGCAATCCTACGTGCTTTTAAAGAGTGTGACAATTTTCTTCTAGTCTGACCTTAGCGCTACTAGGCACTAATCCTGTTCCAAGCAGGCTTTTAACTTGGTAGAAATATCTGCCATAGTGCAATAACTTAAATAGGTATTTGCAAATAAAGCAATAAACTCCTGCCTGCAAAGGTCAATATTTTAGGGAAAAGTGAGTAAGTCTTAGTTATGTTTTTAATCATTTCGTACAAAACAAACTTGCTGACCCGAATAAATTCCAATTTTGCCCTAAAATATGTTCAGAATTCCTCGTTTACTGAAACAAAAGAAGAGTTGTATAATCAATTTACAACTCCAGTATCCCGAGGGTGTCAAAAATCAACCTGGATTTAAGCGATAAAATATAAAAGGACTGGGTTTTAATCTAGGCTAAAGTTTTCTATTTATGATCCTCTGCCGACCTGCTGAATTAAGTTCGTGATCCAGGACATAGCGATGCGGGGCGATTATGAGCAGCTGTGTGCCAGGTATAAACGCACCTTGTGTGATGTAAAATCTGGTTTTATTATCGCACTGCAAATTTAAAGCAGGAAAGGAATTTATTGTAGACCATAAGTATTGGTTTTCATACTTATAATGTCTTAATTTGCACACTTTGTATTATTACTACTGTATTCTTATAACCATTATCTTTTCGATTCTACCACAACTCAGACACAATTAGTTACATCATGACAATTATATTATGACAGAATCATTCTCAATTTGAGTGTTTTTGATAAACAACGTAATACTTAAACATGATTTTGTTTAAATTTAAAAGAAATTTGTTTGAGGATGACCAGTCAAGTCGACACGAGGTTGATTTAAGCGGAGGAAATAACAAAAAACATGCTCAATAAATTGAACAAGCTACTTTATTGAAATCCATATAAAACCCCACTACCCCTACCTACAAAATAATCTAAATATCAACCTCCCAATTCCAAATCAATTTAAAATTCCACTCGCCCAACATATCAAATACAGCGAAGAAATAAATTAAACAAAATCGCGTATCCAGAGCTGCGCACACAGTATCGAACTCCGTCGAGGGCAAATTAAACAGGGCCCGATTCGTGAACAAACAATTGTTATGTACTAGCTCCTGCCGGCGGGTTTGCTTCGCAATCTACAGCCTAGCGCAGTTTATCTACCCTGCTGGAAATAGGCCAACTGATGTATGGATCGGTCTGTAATTATTTTGCTGGAGGGTAAATGGTAATTGATCAGCAATTTTGTGTTGGCGATTTCAGACTAAACAGTCTAAGTGGTCTATAATGTCTACGTAGTTTCTTGCACGTTCTTCTCCATAGAGATCTACGCATTGAAATGTGCAATTAGATTCTTTTTCTTGACTAGCAGACTTGACCAAATCAAAAGAGGCTGTAAATGGTTTAATTAATAAAAAATATTCGGATTTGATAGACAAATAAACTACTTCGTAGATAAGGAGCATTGTAACCCAAATTAGCCGTAATCCATGTTCCGTAGATATGATATAGGGACTGAGATTTTTACTGAATTTATGCACTCGATGTCTTCTCCAATTAACGTTCGTGTCGTGGAAATAAAGCATGTAATACGACATTTTATACACGATCATTTTTACCTACCTTTAGATTTTTCCACCACAAGATCAATTGAAACAAGATGGATAGATGACCTGGTGAGGATCGCTGGTAGCCGATGGATGCGAGACGCACAGGACCGGTTGTTGTGGCGACACTTAAGGGAGGCATAGGTCCAACAGTGGACATCTTTCGGCTGAGATGATGAAGATCAATTTACTTATACACATAATTTCAGCCAACAGACATCCACTGCTGGACATACTGCGCCTGGCAGGGCTACTCACATCAACCACCAAATACTAACAGAATATTATTTCAAAATTACCGATTCCCTACACCTAAATCCGGTCATTCCCATCAGCTCAACAAAACAAAACAATTTAAATCCTATTTTAATTGCCACCACAAGGATTAACGAGGAATCGATGGAAATGGCAAAACAATAGCATTTGTCGGGATTCAGCTGCATTAGTCTTGGGACCGAAGTCCGTAAGAAAATTAATTAGAATGGGTAAGTGCTTGTAAACTAGTTTCTTGGTCTGTGTGAAACATGTTGTGGTTCGTAATGGTTCCGTCTGTGCGCGGGTAAGCGATTGGCTTGATGCGTGTTCCATCCCCTTGGGGAGAAAATGATGTATTACGGTATACATGGCCCAGTGTAACATGTACAGAGATATTTGTGTATGGATGTAAAATATTATTCAGTCAGTGCAAACAGGCATGTAGGACTAAACCAAGTGTTGGTGAAAGCTTTAATCAATCAATTCGCGTAGCTTTTTCGGGGTTTAGTTAAAAAAGGAAGAAAGAAAATCCTTTTATTCCGCCAAAAGTGACGCACAAACAATAAAAACAGAATTAAAACTTACTAAAAACTTAAATAAAAATCTGTCTCACTGCCAAGCTATGTCAGAACCGGATATTAACTAGCGAGTGTCTGGTCACGCCATAGACAAAGCAAAACAGTTGACTGTCGATCTCTGTTGACAGTGACAACTGAGTACCAGTACTACAAAAATAATTTTCCAGATCCGACTGGGAGCTCCAAAGATTAATTAGCGTTCAAACAAACAAATTCTTCAGCTTTATGATATTGAGTATAGATTATTATTATTAGTTTATAACTAACATTTTATCAAAAAAAAAAAACGCATTTTAACGAAATTTTTATCTCAATTTTAACCATTGGTTGAGTTAACTACGGATCAAAAACTAGCCTAGAAGAATGATCAAATTCCTGAAAACAATATATTATTATTTTCTCAATAGTACAAGCTATCGGCACGGTAATGATCGGATACGTTTGCGGAATCTTAACCATTACTCATTAATTATTAGAAGATAGTCATTAAGTTTACATACCGGGAACTATAGATAAATAACTTCGTTATGGTATCTATTGATTGTAAATTGATATTATGTCAGTTATAAAGGTATAATGGTGTTGTTTATCGGTTAATGTAAATCAGATTTTGGGCGACAATATCGTTTGCGTGGATCGTTGTGATTTAACGATGGAAGATTTTAGTTTATATAGCTTATACTAGTTATTACTGTAACGGTTTGCGGAAAATATTACATACCTATAGCCTTTTTTTTTTAAGGATGGGGAATCATCAAATGACCCCTTCCGCTCTGGGTGGAGCGGGAGGGAGTGTCTGACTTTTACTGACTAAAACCCATCCATGCTCTTTCTAGTGCCTTTTACGTTCCAGGGCCGCGGTAACTCTTTCGAACAAAACCCGCAACATACCTATAGCCCTATAATATTTATTTTGCCTGCGGCTCCGCATATGTCGATGTCATTTATCGCGTAAAAAAGTAGCTTATGTCCTTCTCCATTTCCCAGGCTATATATATCCGCCAAATTTCATGACGATCCGTTCAGCCGTTTAAGCGTGAAAGCGTCACAGACAGACAGACAGAGTTACTTTCGCATTTATCTTTACTAATACTAATATTATAAAGAGGAAAGATTTGTTTGTTTGTTTGTTTGAAATGAATAGGCTCCGAAACTACTGGACCGATTTGAAAAATTCTTTCACCAGTAGAATCCTACATTATCGGTGATGGACATAGGCTATAGAATATTTTCGAAAAAGTTAGGGATCCGTATGAAAACGTCGATAATGTAACCAAAGGTGTGAGAAAAAATCCTTATATCGCGTACGCTGCGGAATCTATTGACAATAGAGCAAAGTGATGTACTACAGTTTTATAGAAATCATCAATGTCTACAAAAAAGTCCGCGATACCATATGTCTAACTATTATGGTTAAGTCACCGTGACCGCTTTTTGTTCAAATTATTCAAGCATATCCTTGGTGATATGAAAAAATGGTGATTATCATGATATTAATCCTTATCCATTTAAATGGTTTGATAATTAAGGTTGATTATGTCCGTGTAAATCACAATTTAAATTATTCAAATCGGACCTTTCGTTCAAAAGTTACGACGGTAATATAAACATGCTCGGAGTAAGAAAAATGTCGCGGCTTGAGCGAACTGGGAAGAATCATAACAATGCTTGGTCCGATGAAGTTGAAAATGATTTCGATAAAACAATAAGAATAACAAATGTTTGGATTTTTCGCAAATAAACTACATACATAATAAGGGGTAAAGCAGGTGTTGCAGCAAGTTTTTAGGGGAGGACATTATTGCTTGCTTTAATTTACGTCGGAATGCTATGAACGAACTAAAAATGGGATTATTGAAACAGATGTACCTAACATTTTTTACATAATCAATTCCTGACGGGGTGAACGGGGTGAACAGTTGCGCTGAACCTGAGACCATAGAATAAATAGAAATGGCTAAGTAATAAATGTAATTATTGAAAATCGTTGTGCTTAATTTACCAAAACTAACCTTTATAAGGGGGTATAGGGGGCGTTGAAGTTTGTGGAGTACCTACTAAATCCGCGCGGACGAAGTCGCGGGCGAAGTGCTAGTAATATTATAAGTAGGGAAAGTAGGGATTTCATCAGTTTCATAATATGCTGTCCTCGTCCTATTTAATTTAGGGTCGGCGCATCCTGTCTTCTTCCATACATCGATACGGTGATGCACCACCAGTATGTCAGTGGTCATCCCACCCATAGGCTCAAGACATTTTGGTAATACCTTCATTGAACCTACTTTCAGCTAAGGAGTGGAATTCCCTGCTCGAGTTTGTGTTTCTTGATAGCTCTAACCAGGAGTATTGAAATATTATTATTCTCAACACTACCACTCCGACCATCGCTTGCCATTAGGATTTGGGAGTGTGGGTGAGATTGTGATCAAACGTGAGCCCATCACTTAGGTATATTAATTTTGAAAAATATATCTATGTTGGTCGTCACCGATCCGTTAGGTATATGTTTCTGTATTGAGGAATGGGCTAGCTCTTGACCTCAATCACGCCTGATGGAAAGCGATGGATAAGATCTATGATGATGGAGCGAGCGTGCCCAGAAGATACTATAAGGCACCGGTTCTCTCACGAGTCGACGAAACACAGCAGGCTGCTTGACGCTGGACTCCGGTGGGAGGTTGGTCGCGAACCAGGCGGACGTTAGCCCTACCGCCGCAAGGGAAGGATTGGCGAGTCTTATTATAAGGTATTAGGTGAGACTGTCCAGGATGCGCCGAGCGCTCGGTTCAGTTGAGTGTCTGATGAAACAAATTGCGCTACACGAGGATGCTCCTTCATGCATCCCACCATCTTCATGTTTGCATCAAAAGCTTAAAGCATCCTTGTATTTATCATAACTGCACTGGCCAGGGGTTAAACTCAAAACCCTACAATATATAGGTAGTTACACCGAGAATTGCATTTTTAAGGTTGACCTAGTAATTAAGTGATTTCTTTACAGTGCCTTTGTGCGTCGTTCTGTTGGTTTGTCTGTTTGTTTGATGTATATGTCGCAGCCAACTAGCTTAATCAGCTGTTTAATTAATAGCTTAGCCATTTTATTGAACTGCACCATTTAATCAGCAACATAAGTGACATGGGCTACTCATTAAATTATATTGAATAAAGATATCATTAAGGTCACTGATAAAACGGCGCAGTTATATGAAAAGGCTAGCCACCAATTAAACGGCTGGTTTAGCTAGTTAGCTGCGACATATACGTGATTAAACTTACCTTTGATTGGCACTTGCAAAGATAACTCGTGATTAAGAGCGTGTACGCCGTATGTAACTTCATACAAACTTTTAAAACCTTATTCTTCTAAGTGAATGAACCGATTTTAACGAAACTTGGTATGCATACGCTTGATATCCAGGTCTAAATAGTTATCAGAAAACATTTTTGTAAAAGAGTTCAGGGGGAAGGATATAGTGATTTTTCACTTTCTATGGAAAACTTAAAATCGCTCTAAACATTTCTAAACATTTTTGAAACAGATTTCAGAGGGAGAGAGCTCCCTCTGAAATCTGTTTCAAAAATGTTTTCCGATAACTATTTAGATCTGAATATCTAGCGTATTTATACCAAGTTTCGTTAAAATCGGTTTATTAATTTTGAAGAATAAGGATTTGAAGTTTGTATGAAAAGCCGTACCGCGTAAACGCTCTTAAGGAAAAAGGCAACAATATAAAGAAAATAATAAGACAGTTATTACACATTTACCTGGCGCCTACCACAGATAAGGAATTCGTGAATCGGGAAGCGGACCACAATATAGTTGGGAAAAGGCTAGGCAGATGAGATGAGCCGAAGTAAGTAAGCATGGGAATATTTGAAATCAACTCAAACCACGTCACGAGCAAAGCGCTAGCTTTCAATAAACCAACTTCACCACCATGTTACCCCCTACAATTATCGTCCACCCATTTAATGCAAAACTTGCGTGCACAACTGTACAATAAAAGGCCAATGTCAGCGGTCAAGTACACCCGTGCAATCAAGTGCTGCCGACAGATTTATGCGGGAAGTTCCTTCGTGGTCCACAAAATTTATGGGTACAGGATCGATATTAAAATGCTTTCAGATTTATCGTTTCGCTTTATAGATAAGGTTAACAAATGTCGGGTGAAGGTCACTTGAATGTGGGTAATTATTGTATCGTGACCTTGGGATTCAGAATAATGCGTTAGGTGGTACCAGGTAGGCATGTTCTTTAGGAGCTATTTCAAAGTAGAAGAAAATTTTGGTAGGATGTTCCTTATTTTGTAACAATGCCGAATCAGTGGCATTTTTTTTTTTCTTCGTTGCCATATTTTGGACCAAATTTTCAATGGTACGTTAAAAATGTATGAAACTGCCATATTTATTCTACATGTAAAAGTTATCTGGCTACTTTGATTTTCACCAATATGAATTATCACTTTCAAGTTCAGGATTTCTCTAGGGAATGAATAATAATATATTCAGGAAGAGAATATTTTCAGTATTAAAATATTGCTGCATTTAAATTCCTCTTTGCATAATTAATTTGTGCCTGAAGATAAGCTTACTATTTATCATTCCAATCAGGGTTAATGTAAAATTAATTCGTGATTAATGTAGTTTATTCAATAAATTACCAAATGAGCTATCGATCAAATATACAATCATATTAATTTAAGTGATTTCTTTAAATATTTGATGATAAAATGACTACATTTACTGCAAAGGGACTTTCGTGGTTGTCAATTATGAAACGTTCGTTTTCAGTGATTAAATCGTTGAATTTACATGACATAATACAGGAAGGTTCAGTGGGTACTTCGCACAGTGTAGTACAGCTCTCAGTATTTACGTATTTAAAAAATATAATAATGGC
Organism: Melanchra persicariae; assembly: GCA_947386135.1. Classification (NCBI taxonomy): domain Eukaryota; kingdom Metazoa; phylum Arthropoda; class Insecta; order Lepidoptera; family Noctuidae; genus Melanchra; species Melanchra persicariae. The sequence continues at coordinate 19,657,277 of OX376659.1, read as the reverse complement.
TCATTAGGCCCTTGAAGGTGTAGTGCGTGAGCTACAATAACTAGTGGCTGGTCTCGCGTCAAAAATCAGTGCTCTTGAAGGCAATAGATGAGCAAACTGCAATAATAGTTAAGCAAGTGCAATCGTTGATCTTGTTAACATTAGCTGTTAAGGGTACACCGAAATCTTCGAGAAGGAAGTCAACCGTCGAATCCGACTCGGCTGGGCGGCGTTCGGGAAGTTGCACGGTATCTTCTCGTCTCACATACCACAGTGTCTCAAGACGAAAGTCTATGACCAGTGCGTGTTGCCAGTGATGACCTATGGACTCGAAACGTGGTCGCTCACAATGGGCCTCATCAGAAGGCTTAAAGTCACCCAAAGGGCAATGGAGAGGGCAATGCTCGGAGTTTCCTTGCGTGATCGAATCAGGAATGATGATATCCGCAAGAGAACCAAGGTTACCGACATAGCCCGAAGGATCGCCAAATTGAAGTGGCAGTGGGCAGGGCACATTGCTCGCAGAACAGATGGCCGATGGGGCCGAAAAGTTTTGGAGTGGCGACCGCGTACCGGAAGACGCAGCGTTGGAAGGCCTCCCACAAGGTGGACCGATGACCTGGTGAGGGTCGCGGGTAACCGATGGATGCGAGACGCACAGGACCGGTGGTTGTGGCGACACTTGGGGCTTTCGGCTGATATGATGATGATGATGATGTACACCGAAATCTGTACCTCCGAAACTAGTGAACACCGACGACGGTGCTCATGAGCAGCCGGAGATTAAGAACAAGGTCATTACACTATTATCAATTTCTATATTCCATGTTTGTCCTAAAATTTCACGTGACGAGGTACTTCAGTCTCCAAATTAGTTTGTTACTGTTATTAAATTACGGCATAATATTTCACAGCAATGGACTGGTGTCGCTTGGCGCAGTGGTTGAGCGTTTGGCTTCTGCGCTGCGTGTCGCGGGTTGGATTCCCACACGGAACGAATATTTGTGTGGCCTACAGACGTTCCGGCTGTTTGTGAGTATTTATATTTTTGTAAACACACTCACGATACAAGAGAAATTACTAGTGTGGAGAAAGGTTTAAACAAAAAAAAAAAATAATACAAGTTCAACATGGACGGTGACAAACTAGGGCAAATAAATCATTTGGCTATAACTTAGCGGTTACACTTGAATGGCAATATAAAAAAATATTTACTTTTTTCAAAATAGACCTCTACCTTTGCATCACCTTAATTGAATCAGCAGGTACATTCTTCGCCTTACTACACGACATTTCAGAAATACTATCTTGTCCCAAGACAAGTTACGACGGCTAACAGACAGGATACAATGTACCTTATCTAATCCATCCACCGTATTAAATTCCGCTTCCATCCCGTATCGTAAGTTATCCCCCAAGTCACCCAGTACCCATGCCCCCTATCCCCCAAGTTTCACCTTGACAATGCGTCACAATTAGTGGCCAGTGTCAAGTTTGTTGAGACCTGGCGCGTCCCGCTGGGCCTAATAACCTTGTGTGCCTTAGTTCTTAAGTTTGTCTTTTGAATTAGTAGCTTTTGTATCATATTTTTTTTTGTTTTCTGGAATTATTATTGGGGAAATAAGAAAATAGGTAGGTTTTAGAGGTAACTTTTTACTGATTGGTTGAACCGATTGATTTTTGTACAAGGGCTGATATTTTTTTTAATTTGTAGTGAGCATCAAGACCAATGGACCACAGGATCGTAGCCGTAGCCGAAGCAGGCCGAAGAAACACTCTTGAGGCGATTGATGGATTGGCCGCAGAGGCAAAATACAAAGAGCGTTGGAAATCTATGGGGGAGACCTTTGCCCAGCTGTCTAAAAAAGTGAAGCAGATCTTGATTACCATCTCGCTCGATGGAAAGCGCTGGATGAAGTCTACGAAAAAATGAGCGACCCCGCAACTTAGTTGCGAATACAACATATTTTGCATAAAACAGCATACACTAACGTAAAAAAGCATTGAAAACAAATATGCCACCGGAAAATATATATTACCTATGTTATTAGATTATAATTTTTCGATATATTATGAAAAAATCGTTTTGAGTACCACAAATCAAATCCAAATTCAACAGTTTCCAATATATCCGTGTCTTTTTAAGAAACATGCGATATTTCACAATCTTACGGCGTTTGCAATTTTCCGGTGAGATTATATAACAAAGCAACATTTAACAAACAAAACGACAATGCTTAACAATATTCTGCCTTTTAAAAGCACCTACAATATCGTTTCAGTATTACCTGAACATAAAAAAGAAAATCTGTCTAAAGCACGTGGTACTACAATAAGAGAGCTTTGCCAAGCTTGCCGACAACTTGGCGCAACCGTATAATATCCACTCGTGTGAAGTTTACACCTATTAAAACCTGCAAGTCAGCATATTCAGCGGAAAATGTTATTTTACTAACCAGACGAAAATATTTTATGAAGCTGGTAAGGGTAATATTTTTGCAGCAGTTCACGAGAATTTCGTGGTGGTGCGCACTTTTAGACTAAGGGACTTTTTTATCTACATAATTTGCATTGTGCCGTACATGCACTTATTTATCAAATCATTGATCCAAGCATCTCATAAATCCAGGGTTGCGGATTTTGTTACGAAAGAGTCACTGCGGCCCTGGAACGCAAAGGGCACTAGGAGGAACACGGATGGGTTTTAATCAGCAAGAGTCTGACACTCCCTCCCCCCGCTCCACGCAGAGCGGAAGGAATCATTTGATGATTTCTCATCCATAAATCTGATATGAGGAGCTTCGTTGGTTTCTGAATTTCAAACGTAACTTAATCCTGAGGACTTGTTAAACTATCAATACAGAAGTCTTTCTTTGTCCAACACCCGATTTCTGAATTAAAAAATTGAAGTTGTTTTTTTGTTTTACGTTTTTTTTACTTTAGCCTAGAAAACACTCTTTACATGTACTAACTAAACGCCAAAAATGCAATTCAACAAAATCTTTCTTTGCAAAAAAATAAGTATTTCTTCTTTAGATAGACAACTTGGAGAATTCCGCTTTAAGAGAATGGTTGTGCCAGATATCATCCAACAGTGTTCTTTCAATTAGGAACTGTAGCAGGTGTGAGGAATACTTTCCTACGCATTTTCCGCTTTTCCGACAATTCACCTTCCTCTAGTGTTTCTGAATTCCAACATAATAAAGAAAGTATAGAAATAAGAACAAGCAAGAAAGTAGACTCCTTAAAATTTGTTCAAAAACTTTTTTCTGTAAAATCGGCACGAAAAAACACGGATCCGACAATCCAGCGGGAGGCACAATAAATAATTAATTATGAGCGTCGCTAATGAGGCTGCGCAAGTTTTTCAATTAAAATGTTTTCTTGCTCACTGCGGGGTAGGTAGGTGTAGGTAGCTGGAGACACCCGATTCTTTAGAGTGAGGGGTCAACTTTACGTAAAGGAGTTCCCATCGAGATTGAAATCAATCTTAAAATGTACCTACCTAAAAACTTAACTTTCAGGTAAGTACATTCTTTTACAACTGATAAACATATTTTTCTGCTTTACACATATATTATTTAGCTAAGTAGCTCGTGGCTAAATAATAACAGCCGCACGGGTCGATTTTCTAGGTTAAGCAACGCTTGCCGGGGTCGGTCTGTGGATGGGTGACCATCTTAACATACCGAGTTGCCTCCGTGCCTCGGAAAGCACGTTAAGCCGTTAGTCCCAGCTGTCATTTGTAGATCTTTGGCAGTCGTTACCGATTGTCAGAAGCCAGAAAATCTGACTCGTCTTACCAAGAAGTACCGCGTTACCCAGTTAACGGATTGTGGCGGTCTAGTAGGCAGCCGCTAACTGTAAAATACTGGTATTCAGCTGAATATGGTTTGACTGGGAGCCGACCCCAATAAAGTTGGGAAAAGGCTAGGCAGATTTTAGCTAGATATAAAGAATGCTGTCGTTTTGAGTTCAGATAGTGATTTTTGATCAGCTTATACGATTGTAAACATTTCAAAATGATTGGAATGTCATCACGTGATACTTTGGTAGTGCATGGTAATCCCATATATTTTGAACCTTTTACTGGTTGCTGCTGAAAGTCCGCACTATTTTTCCATCTTCTTGAATAGTACCTATTTATATTTTTATGTTTTCTTCTAGAAAGCAAATGATTTCAATATACTGTAATTTCAGTTAACCACAATAATACCAATAACGAACGAGTAAAAGACAAATCGTTCGTTCGTGTTCATATAAATGGAATGTGGAATGCATTCGCTATCGGCGCGGTAACATTGGACGTCAATCATTGGAATAGACAGTCGATTGGTATAACGTATGTTTGTTTATCACGCGAAGGAAAACAAGAATGATATAATGTATTGGTAGGTCTTTGAGCTGGAAACGAAAGAAAGCAGCAGTATTTTTTCACGAATAAGACACAGCAAATATCAATCATAAAAAATATCAGTCGAAAAGTTCTGGAGTGTTGACCGCGTACTAGAAGACGCAGCATTGGAAGGCGATACAGGAGAAATTCCTAGTAAAGGGCAACGTTTTTTTTTTTTAAAAAAAAAAGAGAAAAAGAACGAATATTTTAAATAGATAGTAATTTGTATTTTAATCTCGGAATCACCTCGGCAAGCGGTGGTTTACCTTGAAAATTTGTGCGGATGTTATTTCTAAGAAAGTTAAAAGATCATCTTTCCTCTCGAAATAAGACGTAAGATAAACTTCTAAAATTCAATTTAAACATTGATTTGTTTCAGCAAATTGACTCGTGTAATTTGTTCTAACATTATAAAGCATTGTAAAACGATATTTTAGATTAAAGACCCGCCCTTAGGCATTGTGTTTGATCGGAGTACCTAAAGTAAAAATGGTTCAATGTGTTTGTTTTTTTGGCACAACTGTGTGTTATTCTGGGACAATTGTGAGTAGTCCTGGTACAATTGTGTTATTCCAGGATAAATTGTGTATTTTTGTGTTAACATTAATTGATAGAAGTATTTATTTTACGTTGTGTCTGCTGTGTTTTTTTTGTTTATTTAAAATATTGTCGTTGATGTTAAATGAAAATTTAATCACAACTGTAAATGTGTTTATTCAGCAAAAGAGAAAAGTATACAGGCAATGTTTAAAGGCTGTGTTTCCTGATAGGTACAACCCGGAAGAGTGAATAGGTTACTTCTAGGCAAGCGTGCTCCATCTTCGACCACATCATCGCTTACCATCAGGCGAGATAGTGGTCAAGCGCGTGCCTATCAATAATAATAATAAAAAATGTGAATTTTATGAGTTGCCTCTGCCAACCTGTGTTCTAAACGGTTGCAAGTTTATTGCACAATATTTTTATTCGTATGCAGGTGCCAACGATGTAGCAATATAGGAGCCAAAAGTTTTACATAAGTACAGATAGTCTATTTTGCTTATTTTACGTTCTACAGTTTTATCGACAAACCCCCCCTATTTGGGGGAGGCCTGTGTCCAGCAGTGGACGTCTTTCGGCTGAGATGATGATGACGATGTATGATTATCGAATGTAATATGTCACCGGAAAATTGCAAACGTCGTAAGATTGTAAAAGTGTCGCTTGAAATTATAAACTATTTTTATTAATGAGACACGGATATATTGGAAACTATTGAATTTGGATGGGATTAATTGAACGATGTTTTCATAATATACCGAAAAATAATAATCTAGTATAGATTTATTACAATCTTGCGGAGTCTGCAATTTTCGGGTGACACATATTTAATAAACCAAGCGATTTGTGAACTAGTCAATCGCTAGCGCCACAATTGTTTTTAGCTGCAAATTGCGCAGTTTTACATATTATTAGGTACCAAATGCAAAATCCTTAGTAATCCGTAGACCATAACCTTGGTAGTCAGTTCAAGTCGTTTTCGTCAAAGCATCTTAAACGAAATCCATCAATATAAGTACTAATTGGTTGATAAGATGAAATGTGTTTGCTAATGCCACCAAATTATAGCGAGGCAAGTCTAGCGTAGCTATATTTAGTAATTGAGATTTTCTATACTTGTGAGTCAATAGTACATCGTGTTGTGTAGGTACAATCGAATTTATGACAAGTGTACAGGTTTGGCCATCAAGTTTGCTCCCAAAAACAACACCATTTTAGTCTAGAAATCGACACAAACAGCGCCTACCAGATTTATCCGACTCATCCTACAATCCTACATGGCCGACAATTGGCTCTAAATCTGTTTAATTACCCCCGCTAATTAGTGTCTGATGTTAGCTCTGTTCCTGCTACCGTTTGCCGATCCAATTTTAATCATGTTTTCGGATAATTCGGATAATCACGCGGTCCCTGCGCGACGGGAACGTATCGCAAATTATATTATGTTTCTAGTTGACATTTGTCGGTTTTCGCGAACGAATAGTTTAATTTTTTAAAGGGAATTTTAAATGAGGTTTTAAGTCTTCTTCTGTTATTCTTTTAATGGAAAATGCCAGTATTCTCTAGTAAAATGTCCGTTTTGTTTGAAATAAACAACTCCTTCCCATAGAGTTTTTCGTTCGCAACGGAACATGGAAATCGAAGAATAAAACATCACAATATACCTAGGTCAAATAAAATCTTAGGGAGACATTTTATGTCAATAAAAAGTCACTGACAATATGTTTTGTACATAGCGTTGCGATATTTGTTAAAACTTTGAGTGGACTCAATATCATGGGCATTTTAGACCAAAGTCGGAATCAAAACATTTAATTTTATTAAATTTTTAAAAGGCACCTAAAAAGTATAATATTACTAGGTTTTGCCCGCGACTTCGTATATCCTGTTTTTCCCGTTCCCGTAAGAATTTCGGGAAATCCTCTCTCAGAGTGCTCCCCAACAGAGTGTAGGGAAGCTTCATGCCAAACTTCAGCTTCATAGAACCAGTAATTTCGGCTGTGCATCCTCTGTGGTGGGTGTCGTTAGAGGCGACTAAGGAACTCACCAGAGAATGGGCAACAGCATTTTCTGTATATTGTAATAGCTTCACTGCGATCACCAACCCACCTGCCAAGCGTGGCGATTATAGCAACCCCCGCTCCCCTTTTGGGGGAGGCCTATGTCTAGCAGTGGACGTCTTTTGGCTGATATGATTATGATTGTCTGTCAGTCACTCAGTGACCGATGAATTTTATATATCAGGATAAAGTGACTCCAGTTGTCCATTTGCATAGGTTCATAATGGAGAAGGACGGACAAGAAACTCCATAGTTACTCTTTTACCAGTCTGTTATATCAGTCGGCCGATGTCATGTCATCGACATGTCACATTTTCTTGACATTACTTTGTTAGGATAAATCATCACTGCCGCAGTTTAGAGAGGTTATTCAAGATGGACTCACGAGGTAACCCAATGTTGTCATAACCTGAAATTGTCACCCTGTCCGGCCCCGGCGACACACCGGTGTGTCGCGAATTAATCGTGAATTTAATGTTTGTTTACATATACATAAGATTTACTTTATATTAGGGAATTTTCACATGTTGGGCCGGAGTGGTTAACTAACATCAATCAGGTGAGTGTGTAATTATAAGCTAAAATACATTAACTAATTAGCTGAGCTGGTGACTAGTGAGATATAATTAGCTATCACAGCGTATGTATCTAATGACAAATTGCCACGGATTGGATTCCGTCATAGAATAATAAACAGATTGCGTTGATTTTGGAAGACAAATAACAAGGAGATTTATCTTAATTGTTGGTTCTTTCTGTAAGAGATTGCCCTGTACGATAAGACCGCATAATGTACACTTGTTATTATAAATGTTTGTCCTGTGCTTTTTATAAGATCTAGGTACAATAACCTCCTTCGTCTGGGTGGAACCAATTGGTTTCATTAAACCGCGAATTGATTTAAACCCGTTGAAAAGCAAACCTTTCCTGATTTTTTAAGATGCCATAGAGGACATAATTATGTTGTCCTGTTTTACATACGCTACTATGCTATTTATCTGGATACATAATCTAAGGAAATGTTCCTATCAATATACTAGGAGTTTATGTACGGTACTTTACTGTATGTACAAGTAAATAAAATACACGTAATTATGGCAGACTTAATGCCTCAGGCATTTATTACTTTACTGACTTTAAATTAAAGCGGTGCATATACAGAACATGGCAGTTTATTGATTTAAATATGTACCTTAACACAATATAAAAAAAAATCATCATCTGCCTAGCCTTTTCCGAACTATATTGGGGTCGGCTCCCAGTCAAACCTTTTGATTCAGTTGTTTGGAATCAGTTGAATACCAATATTTATATGGAGTGGCTGCCTACCAGATCTCCACAACCCATTAACTGGGTCACACGGTAACTTGGTAAAACCGGAGTCAGATTTACTGGCTTCTGACAATCCGTAACGACTGCCAAAGATCTACAAATGACAGCCGGGATCAATTGCTTAGCGTGATTTCCGAGGCACGGAGGAAACTCGGTATGTTAAGGTGAAGCAGGTCACCCATCCACAGACCAACCTTTGCAAGCTTTGCTTAACCCAGAAGATCGACCCTTGCGGCCGTTATTTTTGAGCCATAAACTCTTTAGTGAAATATACAGAAAAAAGAGCGCAAAGATAATTAATAAGAGCAGTGCAGTTTATATCATTAGGGGTAAAAGAATTGAAAAATTCAAACATAACATTAGCACTCACCAAAACCCATTCGAAGTCACAGGTCGATAAAGGGCAAATCAAAGCAACGTTTTTCAATAAACTTCCTTCATTCCGACCTTTTAAACTCGTTAAAATGCCATCGCGAAAAAGTTTGGGCTCGTCCGGGATTTGAACCCGGGACCTCTCGCACCCTAAGCGAAAATCATACCCCTAGACCAACGAGCCGACTGGTTATCGTGTCAAAACATACGTCGACATTAAATATTGCGATGCCTTTCACTACATTATATACGCTGGTAGACGTATGTCGTGCGCTTCAAGACCTGAAGCCGAAGCGATCCGCAGGGCCTGACGGCATTCCCCCGTATGTCTTTAAGGATTGTCGGTCAGTGCTAGCGAAGCCACTGCTTCACATTTATAACCAGTGTCTACAAGCTGCCGTGTTCCCAGAGAGGTGGAAAGTGACTCGCGTTGTTCCGGTTCCGAAGGGAGGGACAGCAGAATCTGTGGATGGGTTTAGGCCAGTTGCAGTTTTGTCGACGCCGGCAAAAGTACTGGAAACTGCTATTCACCGGAGCATATATTCACAGGTGAGCGCACAGCTTTCAGACGCTCAGCATGGGTTCCGACCGGGAAGGAGTACTACCAGTAATCTTCTCTGTCACATGGCTCATCTGATACCAACGGTGGATAGTGGGGGGCAAACTGATGCTGCTTACTTTGATTTCAGAAAAGCATTTGACTTAGTCGATAATGACATGCTGCTTACGAAGTTAGCTGGTGTTGGTTTCACCCCACATTTACTACAGTTCTTTGCCAGCTATTTGAGGGATAGGCGACAATATGTGGAATATGCGGGACACGTGTCAGATCCATATTTTACGAGATCAGGAGTGAGTCAGGGTAGTAACCTTGGACCTTTGGGGTTCCTCCTTGTGGTAAACGACTTACCAGAAGTAGTCCAAGATGCTAGCTGTTTGTTGTTTGCCGACGACCTCAAACTATCCCTCGCAGTAAGAAGCGGTGATGACTGTGTCAGGTTACAGAGGGACATTGACAGAGTGGTGAGCTGGAGCAAAGAAAACCTCCTACAGTTTAATAGCTCGAAGTGTGTGACAATCACTTTTTCTCGTGCACACAATCCCATCGTATGCAGCTACCATATTGACGGGTTGCCTATGGAACGGGTCACAGAAGTCAAGGACTTGGGGGTAAGTTTTAACACCAGCTTGACTTTTCGTGATCACGTCATGCGTTGCTGTAGGAAGGCTTTTAGAAATTTAGGTTTCATGCTTCGCACAGTCCGAGGGTTCACAAACGTAAAAGCTGTCATTGCGCTATATAACGCATTGGTTAGGAGCCAGCTAGAATGTAACGCAGTCATCTGGTCTCCGCATGAGGTTAAATATAGTCTCAAGCTGGAGAGAATACAAAATAAATTTATTAGATATTTATACATGAGGTATTATGGTGTCTATCCATTTTATCCGTTAATGTATCCCACCTTATTTATTTTAGGTATGGTGGGATACAACGAGTTGAGGGTTAGGAGGGATTTGGCACTGGCCTCACATATTTTCAAAATATTGAGAGGGAAGTTGCATAATGCGATTATTTTAGGGCAGTTGAGCCTGTGTGTCCCCGACAGGTACGTGTGGCGACGACGGCGACCACGCCTGCTGGTGGAGCCGCACTGTCGGACTAACCTTCTGAGAGAGGCGCCGCTGACGCGGGCACTTCGCACGCTCAACCTGATTGCTAATGAGACGGACCTATTTTGTTGTACTCTGGGTGAATTCACAAGGAATGCATTATATATAATTAGTTATAGATGTTAGTATAAGTTAGGATAAGCGCATTTATCGCATTGGGGAAAAACCCTGTAAGGATAGATGTAAGGTGAATAAATAAATAAATAAAATAAATAAATAAATTATGAAGCAATAAAGATTTACGTATTACTTAATCAATCAGTTGATTGCTTTGTTGATTATTTTCATCGGGTTGCTTTTGCTCACACCTTTGCTCGGATTAATTTCAATTTTACCAAAAAAGGTAACGTGTTACCGTCTTCAGGGTCCCATCCCATCTTTGCACCAAAATTCATCAAAATCGGTCCAGAGCATTCCCGGCGTGAAAGCGTAACATACAAACTGACTTTTGCATTTAAAATATTAATTTAAGTTTATAAAATCCCATAGAAATAAAGGGGAAGGGACAGAATCGTCCCATAGTGGGTGCCTGAACTTTTTAGGCACCATAACTGAAGCGGGCCTTAGAAACGCCAGCGTGACGTCATTGAATTTACGGATTGGTTGCAGAAAATAAAACTGTTTAGAAGAAGTTACTTGTTTAACATAAACATCTTCAAAATCATTTGTTTAGATAATGTTCTTGGATTTTCGTACTGATTTTCATTTTCTATTAAAAAAAAAAACGGTATCCTATTACTAAGACTCCGCTGTCCGTCTGTCTGTCTGTTTGTCTCTCACCAGGCTGTATCTCATGAACCGTGATAGCTAGACAGTTGAAATTTTCACAGATTATGTATTTATGTTCCCGCTATAACAAAATATACACAGAATAAAATAAACATTTAAGTGCTGCCATTCAAGAAACGTGATTTTTTGGCCGTTTTTTAAAGACGAGTCCGACTCGCACTTGGCCAATTTTTAAACAATACTAACGATGACCACTGATAAGTTGTCGTCGATGTACTACGACAAGAATCTTTCATATAGAAAGACCGTTCACAGTAGCAAGTAATACAATTATTATCGTTCCTTCAATCTAGGTCGCTCTCAATCAAATGCTAAGTGCTGACATGTCGGATGTGTGACGTGATCACGTGACACTGTTTCATACGACATCCATTTTGCAGACTACCAATTTTGAAATCACTTTTTATGATTTAAATGTGTAGGGAATTGATTTTAAATAGTACATAAAAGTACAAAATGTTTAAGTATGTTTGGAAAAATTATGACCTAGTTAAAGAATTTGAGATAATTTTGTGAAGGTATCACAAAAAATATTTTTTTTGTAAAAAAAAAAATAGTTTTTCAGATGACCTCAAAAAACTTTGGGCTCGTCCGGGATTTGAACCCGGGACCTCTCGCACCCTAAGCGAAAATCATACCCCTAGACCAACGAGCCAGCTGGTTTAGTAGTTGAAATCAACTATCATAAAAATATTCATATCTGACCGAGCACCTTTCACTTCGTCATTGATAAAGTTCAGGTAATGGTGCCACAGTAAGCGGCGATGGTAGCGAAGCGATTTTATATTAGGAACCTTTCATCTGTTAGCAGCATTTAAGTAATTGTTTACATCTAAATCGAATCAAGTATTACTGGACTCTGTAGATTGTAATAAGTACCCATCTTATGCTAGGTACGTACTTCATTCTACTAACTATAAACGCAACTAATTCAAATAATTTTCTTCAAGCAATTGATTTCTAGAACCAAGTTTACCGACATAGCCCGAAGAATCGCCGGTAGCCGATGGATGCGAGGCGCACAGGATCGGTTGTTGTGGTGACACTTGGGGTAGGCCTATGTCCACCAGCGGGAACATGTCTGTCGTTCGACTGATATGATGAAGATGAATTGATTTCTTAATCAAAACCATAATTTCGAAACTTAAATAAAATTATTCAATTGATAATAAGAACTAACCAAATCAAACTGCTTCTTAACCTTTTCCCAACAATATTGTGGTCGACTTTCAGTATATATCCGAATGGAGCTGAATACTAGGATTTTACATAGACTGCCTATTGGACCTCCACAAACCATAAACTGGGTGATTCGATACCCCTTAGCAAGACTGGTGTCAGAGTTTCTGACTTCTGTCACCAGTGACGACTGTCAGAGATGTTGAAATAAAAGCCGAGAAACGGTTTAACGTGCTTTCCGATACAAGAAGGAAACTTCATCACTCTCCAGGTATATGTATAACGGATGTTACAGAATTTGTTCGAAAGAGTCACCGCGGCCTAGAACGCACAGGGCATTTGGAGGAACACGGACAGGTTTTAGTCAGTAAGAGCCTGACGCTCTCTTGGAAGAAGTCATTTCATGATTTCCAAGCCTTAAAAATAAAAGGTAGTTAACGGATGATCACCCATCCACAGATTGACTTTGGCAAGCGTAGCATTACCATCACAGCATTTATAATGTAGCCACAAGCTTTTCTTTAATGTTATGAACTAACCGTTACATTTTATTTAACTATTGTTTATAATAATTTATATCCGTTCTAATTCAACAGCTGTATTCAGGAATATTTAGCCACTCAATAAATCCAACAGCGTAGGTTTATGTAACTAGGCTCAAGCAGTGTACGGATGAATCAATTGAGGTCATCGAAGTAAACAATTGGATTGATTTGCTACTAATTTGACGTGTTAGTTCAATATATAACAATATTTGATAGTAAACAACACACAGCAACACGCAACACAACACACAGCAACACGCAGCAACTTTTTATTATGGATGGGAAATCATCAAATTACTTCTCCCGCTCTGGGTGGAGCGGAAGGCAGTATCAGACTCCTACTGACTAAAACCCATTCGTGTTCTTCCCTATGCATTTTGCGTTCCAGGGCCGCGGTGACTTTTTCGAACTACCCTCATCAAGTCATCACTCAAAACTGTTGTGCTGTTGCATGCTAACCTACTTTTTATTATCATTAATAGGCACACGCTTGACCACTATCTCACCTGATGGTAAGCGATGATGTACCTTCTTCTGTTTTGTTTATTTCGAACTTTGATGTACTTTTGTTAAGTCGAATTATAATTGTAATGTTAGTTTTAAAATACATAATATTTGTTTTTGATCATATCCACGCTTATTGGCAGATATCATTATTTCTATAACTAATTATGTTTTCTCTATACCTACTTAAATGAATTTAAAAAATAAAATATTTTTAAAATATAATAAGTAGGTAATAAATAAAATCATTTGAAGCACCTTTAATTAAATAAGCCTAACACGATCCAACACGGAATCAAATCAGAGCGTGTATTTCCATTAAATCATTTACAGGCACTTCTGAATTGTCAAGAAGTCAGTTATTCAGGAAGGTGAAGCTTTTTGCAAGCATAGGTATTCCAAAGATGTCTATGGAAATTAACGAGCAAATCTCTATGGATACAACTGCTCAGGTAATAATAACATACCGTTTTATCGCGTGACCCATTCTTAATATTCAACCTTCGAATATCATTTGGGTCTATATTCCTTGTATTTTCAGCAATAAAAAACCGTTTTATAGCTTAACCCAGAGGACCCTTTTAAATGAAAGAGTCAGAAAAAAGGTCTTAAGTTCAGACAGAAGAATAACGTTTTACAAAATAATTATTTATCAAACTACAGCACACAGTTTTAAACCACTAAATTGGATTACAGTGGTTAGCTGTAAATAAATTAGCAAGCAATAAATTGTTGTTATCAAAGATATTATCAGTTTTAATTTATTGCATCTTTTATCAGTACAACAATCTTTATTGAGAGTATTTAGTAGCAATGATTTATTATGTAAGAATTATCTAATAATTATCATTTAAACTTTATTGTCTATTGATAATAATAATATTGTATTATGAATTTATTACATTAAAAAAACAGTTAAACAATTTACTCGAAATGTTTTCCAATATCACTACGTACATACAGAGTACAATATATTATTTCATTTAAACAAATAACTTATTTTAAATATTAAGTCTCAAAAAGAATTGGGCTCGTCCGGGATTTGAACCCGGGACCTCTCGCACCCTAAGCGAAAATCATACCCCTAGACCAACGAGCCGGCTGTCAGTCTGACTAAAATTGTTGATCAGTATCGAACTCGCACGGTGAAAGGTGACCTACATACATGCGTTTACGCATTCCGCAACAGCGGTGACGTAACGAAACGTGTTTTAATATAGAAAGTATCAACATTAAAATGTTTTGTACACTATTCTCTTTGGACTGTGAAGAAGCAATTGTTTGATAGCATCATCATTTGCCTAGCCTTTTCCTTCCATTAAGCTGAATCTAGTTTGACTTAGAGCCGACTCCAATATAGTTGTATATTGGAGTCGGCTCTAAGTCAAACTAGATTCAGCTTAATACCAGTATTTTAGAAGCGGCTGCTTACCGTACCTCCACAACTCATTAACTGGGTAACACGGTACTTCTTGGCAAGATTGATGTCAGATTTTCTGACTTCTGACAATCCTTAACGACGTCTTAACGTGCTTTTCGTGGCACGGAGGAGTCTCCGTACGTTAAAATGGTCACCCATCCACAGACCAACCTCGGCAAGCGTTGCTTAACCTTGAAGACCGACCCGTGTGGCTGTTATAATTTAGCCACGAACTCTAGCGGCTCGTTGGTGTAGGGGTATGATTTTCGCTTAGGGTGCGAGAGGTCCCGGGTTCAAATCACGGATGAGCCCAAATCTTTTTATTGGAATTTCCGACGCCGGTTTTATAGGAGTTTCTTGATCTTCCATGAATAAGGATTGACTCATGTAAAAGTATTAGGTTTCAGCTCTTTTAGCATAGCAATTCAAGGTTTAAATTACCCGAAAACCATGTTGTGGTGTCTATAAGTTAATAACAGTAGGGTAGATGACTAAAAAAATCTAATTAGTCCGTCTTTTTTTACGTAAACAAAAAATGAAAACGATACAGAGCGTTGAAAACTCCTGTGACGTCACTTGTAAGTACAATTTTTACGTACACGTGACGTCCACAACCCCCCCCCCACATCTTTGATGCGTTTTATCTTCGTCTTTTTTTATTGATTTGAAAACACAAAAAATACGTGTTCAATATTTTTCGATAATCAAACTGACGGACTAAATTTTTTGACCAGGAATGATCCCAATTCGCCATGTTACCTCAAAATTACCCTTGCTGATTATTTATTATCGTCCACCTTTCCTTGGATCCCCTCTAACTTGTTGTGAGGACTACGCAATAATACGCGATTGAACTTATTAAAGGACATCCTGTATATTTTGGGTCAGTTCCTTTTTAGTGTCCCTTCCGGCACATCTTTACAAATTGCATTTGTGATTTATGTCTTTTATTTCCTGCTTTTATTAAAAAAATAGATTTAATCGAGAGATGTAAATATAACAAGACTATAACAACATTTTTATCTAATTATTATCATCATCACATCAGCCGAAAGAACACCATTGCTAGACATAGGCCTCTCCCAAGTGTCGCCACAACAACCGGTCCTTTTGTACGTCTCGCACCTATCGGCTACCCGCGACCCTGACCAGGTCATCGGTCCACCTTGTGGGTGGCCTCATCAACTATCTGTTCTGCGAGCAATATGCCACTTTAGTTTGGTGATCCTTCGGGCTATGTCGGCTACCTCGGTTCTTTTGCGGATATCATAATTCCTGATTCGATCACGCCAGGAAACTCCGAGCATTGTCCTTTCAATTTGCCCTTTTGGGTGACTTGAAACCTTCTGACGAAGGCCTTTGTGAGCGACCACGTTTCAATTCCATAAGTCATCACACTCACACTCATCACTGCAACACGCACTTGTTATAGACATTCGTCTTGAAACTCTATAATAACGAAAGCAAAACCGCGGGAAAAAGCTAGTTTTCTTCATAATTCTTTGGATATTAATAGATATATTTAGGTAATTTAGCTTGAACTCAGAAAAAAATCCCTATTTTCATGGGGAAGTTTTCTCCTGCAATTGACTACTATACCTCCTGGCTTTGTTTGCATTCTTCTATAAAATAATTAGCTAGTGCGTGATCGTAAATGCATGCCTTTACATCATATAATTTTAATTATCTATCTGATTGTGAGTGAAAGGCGTTTTTAATTAAATACGAGTTGGTTGTTGTCTTGCGTTTCGACACTAACGTCAGCTGGCTCGTTGGTCTAGGGGTATGATTTTCGCTTAGGGTGCGAGAGGTCCCGGGTTCAAATCCCGGACGAGCCCAATTTTTGCACACTAGTTTTTTAAGTAATCCAGATACATTTCTGTACATTTCATACAACACGTTATGACAATTTGGTACTTTATTGTAAAATTAAAAGCGTTTTCCTTTATTTTAAACCCAACTACTTTACTTCTATGATATTAACACAGTGTGCAAAACATAAGTAGGTATTATTTTTTTGCCTGTTCTGTCCTGCTGCTAAGACCTCTCTTTCTGTATTCATTGAGGGTTGCCTGAAATGACGAGCACCAGGTGGCAGCACTGAGGCGTCAGTTCCAGGCACCTGTCAAAACGGTAATGTTTATTGACATTTTATTTATTTGACATCAACGTCATGTTAACGTTAACGTCAAAGTTATTTTTTAAGGAAGAGGACCTATCGCCTATGTGCGACCCGCCTGGTGACGTATTTTTTTCTGGAAACCTTCATTCCAGTTTTGGGTGATATCATATCGAAAGGTGTCAAGCTCGTACCGCCATCTTCGCGTCCTCTCGGAGGCATGACTGTAAAATTTTCTAGTATAAGTAATAAAATAGGCATTTATGTTTATAGCAATCAATACTTATTGGTAACATAAGGTAAGGTTTTATATTTCTACAGAAAGTGTTTCAGAAGGTTTCTATAATTTTAATCAATCAATTGTGCTCATATAAACATTTTGAAATCTATGAAGAGTATATGCTGGGCCCAGGCACACGTTTGTCAAAGTTGCCTTAAAATTCTGCTTACCTTGTAAGACACATACAAACGTACGTGACTTTCTTTAAGATAATTACGTCACAGCCCACAGCGGCTATAAATTAAAGCAATCTTGTGTAGTTAATGGTCTTGTAGAATAAAAATTCAACGTTTTAATCACTTGGCTCGTTGGTCTAGGGGTATGATTTTCGCTTAGGGTGCGAGAGGTCCCGGGTTCAAATCCCGGACGAGCCCAATTCTTTTGGATATTGTACTTTTCCAGGGCATATTCGGTTAAATTTTTATCAGAGGGTAAATCAATTAAATAATACATTATTTAATGGATTTTAGTAAAAATACACAGGACTCACGCCTTTTGCCATCAAAAAATACTTTTTGTTTCTGTTTGTAAATATTTATGTTGACTGCCCCAGGTCCCTACGCTATATGCTGCAGGTCTATACGCCTAAAGATTCTATAACACTATAAGCTTTAATAATACGTAACATATTTCTCAAAAATATTCGTATTGTAAAACGATGAACCCCAAACGTCTTTCAGACCGGTTGCAATATTCGACAAATGTGAAATGATGCTTCAAGAGTAAACAACCCAAGTTGGAATACTCTCAATATGCTGTATCTTAGAATATATCGAGATGGGGAGGCTAATATTTGTGTATGTACTGCTGCCTTTGAACGTGTCTAAGATGTAAATAGTTCACAATATATTCCTTAAGTTTTTGGTAGGTTTTAAACTTCTTTCCGGCCATTAGAGAAAAAAAAACTAATTCGAAAATCAACTGAAACAAAATGAATGCAGACTCATCATGTATAGCGTTTTTCCCAACAATATTGGGGTCGGCTACCAGTCAAACCAGATTCAGCTGAATACTAGTATTTTACATGGAGCGGCTGCCTACCAGACTTCCACAACCCATTAACTGGGTAACACGGTAGTACTTATTGGCAAGACTGGTGTCAGATTTTTGGGTTTCTGGCAAACCGTAACGTTTGCCAAAGATCTCCAAATGAAAGCCTGAACCAACGGTTTAACGTGCTTTCCGAGACACGGAGGAGTCTCGGTATGTTAAGATGGTCGCCCATCCATAGACCAACATCGGCAAGCGTTGCTTAACCTTGAATGCAGACTAAATGAATGCAGCCTGTGCCATTAATATCGAGGTGTATATGGGAATCGATGATTTCTTAAAAATGAGTTTCAATTATTATTGTTTTCGAGCACGATCAATTTTCAAAATCAGAATTTATTTTTCGTAATTTTCTATCGTCAAAAGCCTGTGAGCCCATGTTCTTGGGCTCGAAACAAAAAAGATTCTGTCAACGGTAACGTGGCGAAGGCGATTGACATTATGTAAAAAAAAATGTGGGATCGACAAATACTATTGAAATGTCACGTGATCAAATTCCTACATTTTGGCATTTCGACAGTCGCATTCGTTAATTGAATGGCACATTGTCAATCAATCAATCAAATTGTTTATTTGTGATACATGGGTTACATACAGGTGTCTAGGGCCTCTGGTACTTTTAAACTTAGTAGCAAGAAATATGCCATAGTCTACTGTCGCGGGTCAATTACCTCTATACGTTAACCGTGATACTCACATAGACGAGTGTTTTGCAATCCTAAGATAATGCCATCTCTAACAACTATTTTATGGTTCCGGAACATTTTACCAAAGACTGAACACCGATTTACGATTCTGGTTTCACAATGTCCTGGGGGCCTACCACAACCTCTTAAAACAATATTATTTTAATATTACTTTGTAATTTCTGTTGTTGCATTTTCAACTCTCGGCGCTGATCCGAGCGTTGAAAATCCAACAGAGCGGAACGCAAAGTAATATTAAAGTAATATTGCTTTAAGAGGTTGTGGTAGGCCCCCAGTACAACCTAAGGATGCGAATCGTAATTTCGGATTTTGGAAGCTTATCCAAAGTTAGGAGATTCAATATCAACGGTACCTACAGCTTAGTGTAGTTCGGTTCTGCTATTGGACTGCTATTAGGAGAATCTATTACAACGATTAGGAACTAAAAATAAAATAAGGATTCCATAATAGGATGCTTACAACGATTTTTAAATTCTTCTTTCTCAGGTATGCTGAAAGATTTGTCAGCAGATTTTACGAATAAACAGATGTAGTTGTGATCTTAGACAGAATATTTTGTAAGAAATCCAATAACATCATAATATTAGAACTAAGCACACAAACTATTGATACAAATATAATTTGAAACAGATTCCAGTAATAACTGCGAATAATATTCAATAGTGGAGCTCAAATAAACAAATATTGAGAGACGATGTGCGATCCCTGTATCTTTGAAAAGTAAATACGGTAGATAAGGCGGTTTGCACACGAGATTGGATACGGACGCGCAATAGGGATTACACGGAAAGCTTATTTTGCGATAAGTTTCTGAATAGGGATAGAAAATATGTTTTAAAAAACGTTGAGTAGGGATAA
Source organism: Melanchra persicariae (assembly GCA_947386135.1). Classification (NCBI taxonomy): domain Eukaryota; kingdom Metazoa; phylum Arthropoda; class Insecta; order Lepidoptera; family Noctuidae; genus Melanchra; species Melanchra persicariae. The sequence goes on along the minus strand of OX376659.1, from coordinate 19,637,476 downwards.
GAATCATTTTAGTAACGTTCTTTGCATCATGTTGATAGAAAACATACACATACAAATGTAAAAGCCACAGCGACTTATATGTAGAACCACTACCTATTGAAATCTAATAAGAAACAAACTACAATTATTTGAATTTTCTTCATAATTTTGAGCTACTTAAAAAAATGGGCTCGTCCGGGATTTGAACCCGGGACCTCTCGCACCCTAAGCGAAAATCATACCCCTAGACCAACGAGCCAGCTGATTAATATATTAAAACATACGGCCACTATAAAGATAGCGATACCTTTCACTGCGTTATGAAGCAATAAAGATATGTACGTAATACTTAATGGCATGTAATTAAATCGATATCTGTATTTTCCCTTTTTTCGAACAAAATATTTCAAAGTTAAATCAAAAATACTGACTTGCACACAAATTATGCACACTAAATAAATCATATTAGATATACTGTTTAATGGTATTTGCAGAACTGTTTTACTGAACGAATATTTGGCTAATGATATTTCTGGGTGGTTTAAAAAAAAATAACCACGAAGGGGATGGCGGGGTCTGTTCGCTCGCTTGACCCCGCCATCCCCTTCTAACCTAACCTGTCCGAGTCGGGGTGCCCAATGACCGGCTACTATTGTAACCATGATAACCACCTGCTATTTCAGGGAAGTGCAATTTAGAGTGCAAGTTAGTATTTTTGATAAACAATTCGTATTTTTGTTTTATAAATCATAAATCCGATGTATGAACCACATTTTTGGTGTGAATTCGATAAAAAGGTCATCTCGTTTTGGATGATTTTTTTAGTTTTTTTTGTAAGACATGTTTTCTAATCAATTGGGATTTTTTGCACAGCATTATTTTTTCTGGTATGCATTAAAATTATACAGATGTGCATTTAAAAATATCCCATACTTAATCACTAAACAGTCTCTGATATTATTACATCAATGTGACGTCAGTTAGCAGACTATTGGTGTGTAATAAACCGTCTAATAAATCCGTACCATAAACTGAAATAATCACGTGTCTTTGAAAATGTGAACTAGTTACCTATTACTGTTCGTGAGATACACTCATGATATAACAGCTCGCTGACACACAAACGGATGGACGAACAAAACGTGTCGTTGTCTACTCTTCGGGTGCGATAGGACTACTCCCTTCATATGTAACCTGCCTAAAACAAACGTAGTACTCAACAAGCAATTTCGTGTACTGCGTTGTCCGGACTTTTTGTGTGAACGGAACCAAGGGAGGACCGCTGATGTTAGAAATACGTGTCATGTAAAATCTAGGTTGGAGCTTCTCGTAAATAAATGTAGCAGTGAGAGGGAATCAGGGAACATGTTGAAAAGCAAAATTATAACAGCCGCACGGACCGAACTTCAAGGTTAAGCAACGCTTGCCGAGGTTGGTCTGTGGATGGGTGACCTTCTTAACATATCGAAACTTCTCCGCGCCTCGGAAAGCACGTTAAGCCGTTGGTCTCGGCTGTCATTTGGAGATCTTTGGCAGTCATTACGGATTGTCAGAAGAAGAAAATCTGACACCAGTTTTGCCAAGAAGTACCGTGTTACCCAGTTAATGGGTTGAGGAGGTCTGGTAAGCAGCCGCTCCACGTAAAATACTGGTATTCCGCTGAATCCAGTTTGACAGGGAGCCGACCCCAATATAGTTGGGAAAAGGCTAGGCAGATGAGTGAGAGGGAACATTATACGTCATGGCGTGATCCTTGATTAAATTGAATGTATGATCCTTGCTATACCTTGTATTATTCTAATCAGATTTGAAAGACCAACGTTACAGAAAAAGAATATCGAAAAGAGACGAGTAACTCCTAATCTTCTACCTCGCCTTTTCCCAACTGTTTCAGGATTCTAGTACAACCAGCATTTCACATGGAACAACACAAACACACATGAAACCATAGAACAATTCTATCAGAACATTTATAACCCAGTTCCTGTGCGACACTATCTGAAAACTGACAAATTGCCGTTCCAAAGAATGGCAAGACAGGCGCATGCTTAATTTTGCGGATTGATCCGTGTGGCTGTGATTGCTCAGCCATGAGAGCCGAAATTTAACCTGAATTTATTTGACGATTAAATTAATGTATGAATTGATGATGATAATTTTAAAGTCGAAGAAGAAACAGTATAAATTATTACAAGACTATTTATATAATCTATATATTAATACGTGAAGCAAAAACTTTGTACTCCTTTATGGAGAAGGAGTGCAGGAAGCTAATATTATTTTTATAGTAATGAAATTAATTAAATAAAAAAAAAAAAAAACAATGGTCAAATTTCGATCACTGGGCGACCACTAGTTATTATTGTTTCGCATATTATTATGACGATGTACTATTAAGACATTGTCACTTAGTGAAAGGCATCGCAATTTTTACTGTGGACGTCTGTTTTAGTAAGTCTGTCAGCTGGCTCGTTGGTCTAGGGGTATGATTTTCGCTTAGGGTGCGAGAGGTCCCGGGTTCAAATCCCGGACGAGCCCAAGTTTTTTGGAACATTTAGAATTAAAAAAAATATCTATATCAGAAGTAAGAAGTAATCAAAAGAAATCCTATAAGAATCTACTTGAATATTAAGATTTTTATTTTCATCGTATTATTTTAAAATCAAGTCGCATTATCATATCAGCGATTACGATATCAAAGTCAAAAACGTATCAAAATGGACGGCAATCCCATCCCATCCCATCTGGGTCTCCAGAAATTGCTACATTATCTACAAATAATTTGATAGGTAGGTCCCTCTTAAAATTTCTTTTGTATGTCAATCCGAATTAATAAGTATAGCTCGCCCGGCCTCCCACAAGGTGGACCGATGACCTGGTGAGGGTCGCGGATGGATGCGAGACGCACAGGACCGGTTGTTGTGGCGACACTTGGGGGAGGCCTATGTCCAGCAGTGAACGTCTTTCGGCTGATATGATGATGATGATGAAGTACCTATAGCTCCTTGGTAGGAACCACACTTTGTCAAAATACTTTATGACACTTGTCCAGAAGAAAATAATAAATTCTTTAGATAGTAGTAAATCATTTAAAAAGAAATAGTGCCCAAACCGCGCTACAAGAGGGGTTAATGTAAACTGCATAGCTGCACAAGACGCAAACAGTTTTGCATTGCAAATCGTCCAACGTTCGCTGGCGGCTTGGCTAGTTTGCTTGCAAGTGTCACTGAGTTTAAGCTGCGAGCCGGAATATAGCGCAGAGTGTAAAGAGCTCTATGATGTTAACCGTATAGCGGGAATCTGACTGTAGAAGATAGAATCTAAGCATTCAAGAAGATTTTGGAATAAGTTGTATTCTTCAAACTACTCGTATGTCACGTGCAATACTTTAAGTCTTGTATGTACGAACTGTTTATAGTATTGTTTCAGTACTGTAACCAACCCGGAACACTATGCCCCACATTTCTGAAATCTAGAATCAAAAAAGTCTACTAAAGAAAAGCCAAGCACCGATGCAATGAAGCTCAACGAGTCCCGAAGAAACAATTCAAATGTCTTGGATCCCGCAGCGAAATTAATCAGAAAAGTACAGCGGAGACGTAAGGAAACACGAAAATAGCAATTACAAGACAAACACCATTAAATAACCACCTTTCAGTACTAAAGACTTGTAATTAATACTCAGCTTCCGGTGATTTAAGGTCGGTACCCCGGTTGATGGCTCTCACAATTCCGCTCAATTTTAACCGAATAAAACAATTGTTGAGCTTATAATACCCGTTATAAATCTCGCCTTTTTTACAGAGTGCTGGGTGGTTATAAAGCCTCATAATATCCGAATATCTATAACAAAACAACATTGAATTAATCGTTTTGTACACTTCCGTCACCGACGGAACCCGCGGGTAGATAGCACAGCAGAGCAGATAATATAAATCAATTTTTATTGAAAGCGAGTGCGTTCAGAATTTTCAACGGTTTATAAAAATGTTTTATGATAACTTTGTTTAATGTTTTGTGGTTAAATTGAGAAGATTATACTGCGTGTGATTTATGTTATCAGGTATACGGGTTTGGGTATTGAAATCTCGAAGGTTAATGTGACAGAATTTGAATCAAAATTTGATTTGTATGATGCTGCAGAATTGTGTGGGAGATGATATGGTTAGAAAGGAGGAGACTATCGAGATGACAAATACGGATAGGGACAAGCTATGCAACCCAGCGGGCGACTGCTGATTTTGTAAGCCCTTCAACTTATTGTTCTTGTATAACGTTGCAGCCGAGAATTAGTAAACAGGTAGACTAATAAGCTTGCTTTCGAGAATACTCTGCATATTCATATACAATGGGTAACAGAATAAACGCAACACCTGAAAAATGGCCATAGTACCATTATAAATAACTTTTACTAAGGGACAAACCTCGAAATCAACGAATTAAAAGATGTTCATAATGTTGAGTACCACGACCCATCATCATCATCATTATCATATCAGCCGAAAGACGTCCACTGCTGGACATAGGCCTCCCCCATCGACCATCTGTTCTGTGAGCAATGTGCCCTGCCCACTGCCACTTCAATTTGGCGATCCTTCGGGCTATGTCGGTAACCTTGGTTCTCTTGCGGATATCATCATTCCTGATTCGATCACGCAAGGAAACTTCGAGCATTGCTCTCTCCATTGCCCTTTGGGTGACTTTAAGCCTTCTGATGAGGCCCATTGTGAGCGACCACGTTTCGAGTCCATAGGTCATTACTGGCAACACGCACTGGTCATAGACTTTCGTCTTGAGACACTGTGGTATGTGAGACGAGAAGATACCGCGCAACTTCCCGAACGCCGCCCATCCGACCATTTTCAGACCATTTTCAGGTATTGGGTTAATTTTGTTACACGTTTTTTAGTAAAAAGCTGAAAATATAATGAGTAAGATCTCCTCGAGTAGATAAAACAAATCCTAAAACCATGATCATCAATTTCACAATATTTTGCAAAACTAGGCAGGTACGTACTGAAACGTACATTTATTACACAGACAATAATCCTAAAACCTTACCTTAATAATATCTATAGTCATTCTAATATTATTTTTAAATCTAATTTTCTTCGTAAGTCCCTGAAAACCTTGACGTCTGTGTCTCAACTTGAAACTGTCACATTTCATTTTAAATAAAGCAACCAAATGAAAGAAAGAAAAAAAGTTAAAAAAATATTTAAAGGTTGACTGGTACATAAAACCTGTATGAAGCTTAAATGAACGATAAATTCAGCAGAAGAATCCCAATAACTCAGTATTCAGACTAAGTAATGTGTCCATATTTTGTTAACAACAATGTAGGTATCGTATGTATGTATGATTAATAATATAATAAATATTAATTATTAAAAAAAAAGATTGTTTTTATTCATGAACCATTGCTACCCAACTATTATTTTCGTAATGTTCACTAACCTATGTTACTCGGAATAATATAACGCTTCTAACGACACCACATACATCAGAATCGGTTAAGCTGTTTTGAAGCTATGATGGAATAAAGAAACTCACAAACGTAACATACATGAACCCTGAAAACATAACACTTCTTTTTTTGGGCAGTCGTGTAAAAATAGGGTCGGCACAGATAAAACAGAATTACAATAAAGTACCTACATCTTGTTAGCTTGTATCTGAGGCCCTAGACAATGTGCCATTCAATTAGCGAATGCGACTGTCGAAATTCCAAAATGTAGGGAAATGATCACGTGACATTTCGATAGCATCTGTCAATCCCATACATTTTTGACGTATTCACAATCACCTGCGCCACGCTGCCGTTGACAGAATGTCACTTGTCTAGAGCCCCTGGTAATCCCAAACTATTTAATCGACTAACACTTATGACAGCTCGTTTAGTTCGTTCTTTAGTCATGACGTTTCATGTCATCCTCTATGAGATACAAGTGTTGGTCGGCCTTCTTGATCGAGACGCCGAGCAGCGAACACGTCTACAATATCAGTGCGATTGTAATATACTTACGTTATTTAAATTAGCAAGTAATTAACTATTATTACGAAGTGAATTATCATTAGGGTGTGTATTTCAAATATTATGGAAAAGGAATTAAATATGGTTGTGTTTTAACGACGTGTTTGGTTTTCTATTGCGAACCCTTCTATTCCTGAGCTGAAGCTTACAATCTATTCAATCGTGCGTCTAAATACTATAAAAAACAGTTCCAACATCAATTTTTCGCGTTAATTATTCGCAAAATGACGCCCCCTATAGCAACCTAACTTGCAACATGTTACACGCTACACATCATCCCCACGCCGTGTCCTACAACATTTTCCGCCTGAATGCTCCACCTAACATTGTGGCCAAATGGAGTTTTTACGGCGTCACTAAAATTATTATTGTTGTCAGACATCATAATGGATGTGGCTAGCGAATTTTTTACTCCGTTGGACAGTAAAATAGTAAAAGTAAAAATATCTATGCCTATGTTCGTTGAGAGTTGATCGAAAAATCGTGTCTCTCTTGAAGTTTTGTCGAGGTTAGATTGTGATCGGCTTCGCTGAGTGATTTTTGATCCGAATTTGAATCGGTACATTTCTACTTCAATAGCGTTTACCTATTTTGAAATCATGTAAAGATTTAGGCAAGAGGAGGAGTCTAAATTATAATAGCTACACAGACCAATGTTCAAGGATAAGCAACGCCTGCTGAGGTTTTTTTTTGTATGTTTGTTCAGCGATATTCTCGCCAATTTTCAACCGATTTTGATGATTCTTTTTTGTTTGGAAGAGTATTTTACTGTGTTGGTCCCATTTCAATTTAGTTTAACCCACATACATTTTTGACTTTCTTAATATCAAAAACAGAAATAAAGACATAAAGCTGCCCAGAATCGACTTCATTCATGACCCTTTACCTTCTTTAGTAATGAAAAACGGTTAATAATTTATTGTTCAGGTATCTACGAAGGGATATTAGGGAAAGATCAATTTACTTTATTGCAAGTTTATCTGGCGCCAGGTTGTCTTTCAACTCATTGACAATAATATTACAGATAGTGAAAATACTCAAGAATGAATAACTTTTACTATGAGAATAACTTTGAAATATCAAAAACGTGAGTACTCTTATACCCCACAATTTCAATACTAAAGTGTATTTATAACACCCAGGTATATTTTTTTTCAAGGGTGTTCAGTTCAGTTCTACAAAATAGAAGTTCATTTTATTTTTCACACAAGTAATAAGCACCTACATTAATACTAAAATCTTTCTAACTAGACATTGTACTGAAGTTCTAGTCATTATGAAAATTACACACATACTGTCACGCTAATGTAGATAATCAGTTATCTTTTGAATTTTTTCGTTACTTTAATACACATCGTCTTGTGAGCAATTAATTATAGCCATTTTTTGTATCGAAAGTAACATTAAGTTGATGTCTAGTTATTAGTTTTTTTAGGCAGAATAATTAATAAAGAAACGTACTTTGGAAAATTTGGGCCATACGTTTTTACTCGAACAAGACTACTAATAACTAGAATTATTTGCAGCAGTACGAAACCCCACATGACCCTTTTTGTATCTACTTTTAAGGTTATAATTTAATTGTGGTTTTGTCATTCGACCTCTCTAATATTACCAGGTTTTAGACCAGTTTTCCCTTGTTTTCAAGGGTACAATACATGGGGCATTTTTTTTATGCAAATTATTAACACTAAGAGAGTATTTTTTTCCGTAAAGATTACGGCAGCTTCAGATAATTTAAGGTAATCATTTTTTAAGTTAAAACTACTAAATATTTTGCGAAGTATTAAGAAAAACTTCAGACAGTAAACTAATTAATTGTTTTCATTTTATAGTCTGGTCTGAGTCTATACTTAATTTTATTAGCAAGCTTAATTAACCCAAAAAAAATGTTTAAACGAATATTATCAATTTTCTATCTTTTGCGTTGGTAGTACCTAACCTTCGCTAAAATACGTCACAACCTTTAACAAAAGCATTTAATTTTAATCTAAAAATGCCTCCTGCCTTTGTAACGACCTCAGAGACAGCTGCCATTCAACAAAGACTCCAGAGATTTATGTTCGCATACATCAATATTTGCAACTCAGCCTAGGTTAGATAACATTCCAGCCTAAAGACCTAAACACAGGACCAAATGAGCCGTGAACGAATCTGGATTACCAACATTTTTTTACGCTTTTAACGACGTTTTGCTGATGTCGACAACGTGGCATGTTTCGTTCATAAGATCTGACCTTCGAAGTTGGTGGATTCATTTTTATGCTGGTCAAAATTTATGCAGTACTTACTTGCCTAGATATTGAAAAACCGGCCAAGTGCGAGTCGGACTCGCGCTCGAAGGGTTCCGTACCATTACCTATAAAAAGGCAAAAGCTCCTTAGATATTAATTTTATTTTAAATTATTTATGTATTTTAAAAGTGAATAATAAAACCCAATATTCTGTGAATATTTCAAGCGTCTACCTGTTGCCGTTATCAATGTCGAGCAAAAACAAGCAAAAAATAACGTTTGATATACCGGAGCCCCCTTAAATATTTATTTTATTCTTATAGCAACAACAGAAATACATCATTTGTGAAAATTTCAACTGTCTATTACGGTTCATGAGATACAACCTGGTGACAACGGACAGAGGGACAGACAGCGCAGTCTTAGTACTATGGTCCCGTTTTACCCTTTGTTAACGGTACCCTAAAAATATTTAGAAATAAAATAATATTTTGATCATAGATATAATTTTTCGTCTGCCTAACTGTTTTCTTTACAATAATAAAATTGTGAGCTGTGTGTCATAATTATTGTACAACACTCAACAAACTCAGTGACGTTACTTGTGAACTTTTCTTTGTTACACTTAGGAATTACAGCAATAAATTAACAAATTGCACTATTATTACTCACCATAAAAAAATATAAATGTAAGCTGTTTTGTAGAAAAATAAGGCTTTTTCAAATAGGTAAACCATGCCTACTCTGTAAGAAATCCAATATTCACGTTCAATATGTTAGTTCAAGACTCGTGTTTCAAAGACACCGCTCAGGGACATCTAGTTACATTATAACGAACCGGAATGCTATATTTTATAGCAATTTCACATGAAACTGGCAAGTGGCAACTATGCTAGTTTTACACGTTAAAGGAAGAAGTGTATTACATCTGGTATTATAATTTCATTCATATCTCAGTTGGGCTATATAATTTTTGACACTTTAAAATATTGTGAAAAAGGCAAAACATTTATTGCAAATAAACCATTTACAGGTAAATACTTTTGAATTGTCAGAGTCAGTCAGTCAAAAACATGAAGCTATTTGCACGTTCCAAAGCGTAGATCTCTATGTAGAAGAACGTGCAAGAAACTCCACGGACACTCTTTAACAATAATAATTAACATCACGTTTTTTCTGTTCGTAGCACAATATTTATTTTGATATCAGCACAATTTTGTCTTCCTGATAATTTTATAATTTTTATCGCTCATTTTAATCTTAGTCATATTTTTTTTAATATATACTTTGATCACCTCTACTCTCTCTTGTATTTATTAGCTATTAACATAATAATCATAATAAAATTATACACATAGTTTGCTTAAATGTGCTGTTTCGGTTATAGAACCACAGCATGCACATACAAGGTGGAGACGAAACACTGAAAATACTAGTTCATATGAATATGTTATCTTTTGTCACAGATTTGATGTCCCTAACTGCAACAGACTGCTTGGAACATTTCGTCTGAATTGTAGTCACTATCCTTGACTAGTTCATCACTACTTATTTATTTTTTTAATTACATAAAACTTATCACATAATATAAGCTAGTAGAAAATATGTATAAATGTACAAGCGGAGTAAAAAGGGGGGAGAGGAAGAACTCACTAGTTTGAGTTTTTTTGACGTTTTATGTATTTTGGAAATTTTTTATTTCAGTGACAGGATTTATTAATAGTTTAAAAAAAAGCCGAGGAACCAGTATTGCCAGTGCTTTCATTTATTGTCATATCAATGTCTCCACATTGTATAACTAGGTGAAAATTAAAAAATAAATACACGAATCGTTGAAGTTTATAGTCATGCCTAAGTCAGAACAAATATATGAACTTGCCACATATATATGTTACCTGGTAACTCCAACACTATAACAAACTGCTGAATATCTAACCTTGGTAACAACTCATATTATTATTTGTTGAAGCACTTACCTATAAGTAAACTTAGTTGAAGAAATCAAAGAATTCTGAGCACCTTATCTCGTACCCCTTTGTTAGGTTCCTGTATACTCGATCAAAGAAACCCTATTCATTATTTATAGCAAAACTTTGAATGATTGATAGAACATGAGTCATATTTTAGAGAACATTTTTATACATTGTCTCTTGATATTAGGTTCTATCAAAAATGCCTTCGTGTTCCATCACAAAGTTATTTTAGGACAGCAGAATAGTTTTAGGCTTGGTCTGTTTAGTATAATTTAATTTAGAATAATGAAAGAAAAATAGCACCAGAATTACACACTATGAGCGTAGACCCTAATGAGCATATAAAATAATAAGTTGGTTAAAGTGCTAGAGAAAAATAAGCATAAAATAAATGTTGAAATTACACAGCTGCTGCATAAAATGTTAAAACTTCAACAACATTCAGTATTCAAGTCGCTGACTGCAACTCAAAGTCCTAATTAATAAAGTATCAACTTCTTGTTTACTGAACAAACTTAAACTGCGATAGTTCTGTCTCACTCTTGCAAAGAGTGTGAAGATAAATATTAATTAAACAGTGCCAAAAACTTCACTCAAGTAGTTTGTCTGAGAATTATTGAAACCGAGGATTAGCAGGAATTTAGGCTTAAGAGACAATGGCCCATTTCAAAACGTAAACTCCAACTCAACTCAAACTCAAAATCCAACTCCAACATGAGCAACAAGCAATATGATATATTTTTTCTCTCTAGAAAAAGATTTTACCATCTCACTTTTAATCGACGATGTTCATCCTAGAAAAACTAAAAAAGCTGGGAGCCTGACGCATAATTAAATTATCAAGCGTGAACGACGAAAAATAATGAGAAGGCAACTTGTTTTAATGAACTTTATATTGAGTGCTACGATGCAAGAGATGGCCAGAAGTATGCTAATTAGGATAACATCAAAGGCTATATTGGGGTAGTAAATTCGCTACAATACAATGTGCTAAGATAATAAGTTAATAAGGTTTTTATTTTCGATTTTTTGGCAATTTTGTGCAAAAATGGAAGAAAACTGAAGAAACAATGTATTGTAAGGTGTAAATTCTCAAATGACCCTGTATAATTTTCTTCAGAATTTGTTCGAAAGGGTTACCGCGGCGGGAACGCAAAAACATAAGGAGGAACATGTGTTTTAGTCAGTAAGTGTCAAACACTCCCTTGAAGAAGTCATTTGATGATTTACTATCCAAAAAAAAAATGCCTTTGTCCCAATCAAATTGAGGTCATCGTCGTAACAGCTGAAAGACGTCCACTGCTGGACACAGGCTTCCCCCAAAAGGGGGGGATTTGCCATAATCGCCACGGTTGGCAGGCAGGTTGGCGATCGCAGTGTATCTGTTGCAATGTACATAAAGAGAATGCTGCCCATTCTCTGGTGAGTCCCTTAGTCGCCTTTTATGACACCCACGGGAAGTGACGGGTGCTGTTCTTTTACGTCCGACACCATACGGAACAATTGGGGTCGGCATAATATTATTTTAATATAATCATGTCTTTCTTCTTCATTTTCTTCTTATTCCAAACATAATTATGAATTAGTTGTAATCACATAGTAGGTTGCATAATAATGTCATATATTATCATCCTTACACAATCCTTCCATTATTTCTTTAATTTTCTCTTTTCTTCTTGCATAAAATAAGAATCTTCATAAGAAATAAAACATCAAGCACCTATTTCATTTTCGTCATGTAGAATATTCTTCATTTAGTGTAAGTCACCATTTACTTACACACTTGCTATTTGTAGAACGGTCGGTTTTATTTTTCTGTCGCTTTGTCGCCTTTTTCAATTTATTAAATCATTCAATATTCACTTCCACTCGAAACTCAATTTCATAAATCAATTCAGTTAAAAAACTACTGCCGTAATACTGGCAATAAATTATGTATAGTGGGATATACCCATATCTTGACTTTGTCAATTTACTGGCTAAACTTGATCTTGTGTAGAAACACATTTAAAAAAACCAATTTTTTAATATTTACGCGATAACGCATTTTGATATTGCGTTTAACAGTTGTTTTTAGGGACTTTTATAACGCGTAGCGTATGTCAGTCCCATCGTAACCTAAGAAAATATACACATCGAACCGACGAGATCAATGTATCAGGGCCATAAAGTTGAACAACTTTCTCGCATCATCAGAACTCGGCTCAGTTGTATAACAGAGTTTCCAAATGAAACTTGAAATGTCAAAAAGCCTACAAAGAATTAACTTCATACAAAACATGGATACAAAAACTTGAGCAAAACTCAGAAGAAACTTCTATAAGGACCTATACCGGAAAAGAAATAACAACGAAATTGTAGATGAACCCAACTCATAGCATCAAACTCTTGAATTGACAACTCCAAAGTATATGAACACATGAAACGGTTAAAAGCTTAAAAAAGTCCTGGCCCAGATGGGCTATGTAATGAAGCTCTTAAAATAGGGACACCTATCTTATATAACTCAATATCTATCACAGCTATTTAACAAGGTATTGGACACAGAAACCGTTCCAAGCCAAATGGTGCCATTCGGACATAATTTTACTTTTAAAAATATGCTGGTAATATGTAACTGCAGACCCATAAGCCTTCTAGAAAGTACATACAGGGTGTCCCAAAACTCAACGTCAAGCCGAAACGGGGTGACAGGATTGATCATAACCATCACGAGAAAAATCTGAAAAAAAATCTATCCCATGCAGTTTGAAAATTATGGGCATTTTAAGAAAAACCTAGAAATTTGATCAAACTGTACCATTTTTCGGTTATTGTGGTTATTATTTTTTATTTTTGTTCATTTGAACTTTAGAAACGTAATCCTAAATAACATTTCTAGAATCCCAATAAAAAATAATGACACAATTGCCTTAAGTTCCCGAGAATTGAGACTATTTGTTAAACTACGAATTTAAAATTTTCAAGATTCGTCGACTTTGACAGGCCCTCCTATAAAAAAAATGTACTAGAGTGCCTTGGCAAGTAGCATTAAAAGTTGGCGCATTTAATCAGAATTCTAAAATGGTACAATACTTGTTAGTTCCATACAATAGAAAAGAGTAAAAAAATTAAAACCTCAAGTAACCCGATTTTTGCTATCAGATTTTACTCAGTTAAAATGTTTTTAATTCGCACAAGCTCTAGGTAGGTTCTTAATTTTAAGGCAAAATGATGAGAGAGATGGATAATGGGTATGTTTGCCATGAGTGAGCGAGACAGATAGTGACGCCACGCATTGAGACGGAGATGCGTCGTTTAAACGAGTGCGAATGAAACAGATAGATGCTATGGCATCTATCTGTTTCATTCGCACTAGTTTCAGCCAAGCAAATGGCTACGCTACCAGTCCGACACCAACCAGTTAGTACGTTTCGCTCACAACAAACCTAATTATTTTACTAATTTTACTAACTTTTTTTCACTTTGGTAAAAGTGACGTCACTATCTGTCTCGCTCACTCATGGCGAACATACCCATTATCCATCTCTCTCATCATTTTGTCTTAAAATTAAGAACCTACCTAGAGCTTGTGTGAATTAAAAACATTTTAACTGAGTAAAATGAGATAGCAAAAATCGGGTTACTTGAGGTTTTAATTTTTTTACTCTTTTCTATTGTATGGAACTAACAAGTATTGTACCATTTTAGAATTCTGATTAAATGCGCCAACTTTTAATGCCACTTGCCAAGGCACTCTAGTACATTTTTTTTATAGGAGGGCCTGTCAAAGTCGACGAATCTTGAAAATTTTAAATTCGTAGTTTAACAAATAGTCTCAATTCTCGGAAACTTGAGGCAATTGTGTCATTATTTTTTATTGGGATTCTAGAAATGTTATTTAGGATTACGTTTCCAAAGTTCAAATGAACAAAAATAAAAAAGAATAACCACAATAACCGAAAAATGGTACAGTTTGATCAAATTTCTAGGTTTTTTTTAAAATGCCCATAATTTTTAAACTGCATGGGATAGATTTTTTTTCAGATTTTTCTCGTGATGGTTATGATCAATCCTGTCACCCCGTTTCGGCTTGACGTTGAGTTTTGGGACACCCTGTATAATAAATTGTTTTCTTCAATACTTTTAAAAATAATAACAGCATTGATAAATTTCAAAATACTTCCAAAAGAGCAAGCAGGCTTTCGATCCGAATTCAGCACAAAGGACCACATACAGACTCTACAGCAAAATGTCGAAAAATATGGCCGTCATGGACTATACCAAAACCTTCGATAGTGAGTGATATTTTCACCAAAGCTCTGCATTACAGTACTTGAAAATAGAGATATATTTCGAAAACAAGATAAGAAAGTAGTGCAAATCAATGGACAATACCTAAACCATCTAACATTCGCTGACGACATAGTCATAATAGCCAAAACTTCTAGGAACCTGGAGGAAATGATGAGGTCACTGGATCATGAAAGCTCAGAAACTGATTTAGAAATGAATGCGAGTAAAACGAAGAAAATGACCATCAACCTTATATGATAAAAGGAAATAGATGTAAAAAAGACTATATTTGATTCATGTCTATAATGCTTATTGTACGGCTTCCAGACTTGGGTTTAAACCATTAAAGTTGAACAACGACTTAAATCTACAAAAACGGCTGTAGAAAGGAGCATGTTTAAGCTCAGGAAAATAGACAAAGTAAAGAAGGTATAAATAAAAACCACACGATGGAAAAATCCACTGAAAAAAAGGAACGCTGGTAGATCTATAGGACGATGGGTTGATGACATTATCAAGATGTCAGAAAACGACAGGAAAAATACAGGGAAGCACAGGGATTTGAGGAAAAACTGGAGGAGAACTTTACCCAAAAAAGGGTGCATATTTCAAAGATAGTAGACTAACCATACTAACAATATACATTTACCAATTAAATAGACTTACAAATAACATTTGAAATGGAACTAAAAAATAACGGCTTTTTCATTTTATTTTATTACAACATAATTTAGAGCACCCGATACGTTTTCCAGTGAAACATAAATTTAAAAAAAGCCTGCGTATTACAGTTCATACCAAACATAATGATCGTCAAGTAAACAAATATTATAATGATGTATCTGGATGATATGATTACTGCAAAAGTGATTAGTAACAGAAAAGTGCCCTTGAAATAGGATCAGAGAATGTAGACTCTTATTCTTTTTTAAATAAGAACTATGTAATCTACGAAAATCTACTCTCTGATTTAACTACAAGCTTGTCTCATGAAATTATTTTAAGACTGCTATATTTAAACAATGAAGAAATCTTTAAAGATACACACCATGTAAGAGCACTTTGATTCTCCTGTAATATAATTATTTGCGATAATTCCTCCCTGTGAGCAAGGAGAAGGGTGGCTTCGGGCACTTATGCAGAAGGCTGTGCTCCTTGACATTTCGCATGGGTTGCACCCCATTTTCTTGTTCAATGAATTTTAATAATCAGTTTAAGTAACGTGAAGATTTTTTGGGAGATCACTTAATCTATATAGATGCTGCTGGTAAAATTTCATGACATTGATCTTAATGAAATTTTGAACTGCTATGTCATGGTCATTATTGGCAATTATATAAGCTTAAGAGCATGTACGCCGTATGTCATTTCATACAAACTTTCAAGTCCTTATTCTTCAAAATGAATGAACCGATTTTAACGAAACTTGGTATGCATACGCTAAATATCCAGGTCTAAATAGTTATCAGAAAACATTTTTGAAAAAGAGTTCAGGGGGAAGGATATAGTGATTTTTCACTTTCTATAGAAAACTTAAAATCGCTCTCTCTCTCTCCCTCTGAAAACTTTTTCAAAAATGTTTTCTGATAACTATTTAGACCTGGATATCTAGCGTTTGCATACCAAGTTTCGTTAAAATAGGTTTATTCATTTTGAAGAATTATGATTTGAAAGTTTGTATGAAATGCCGTACCGCGTAAACGCTCTTAAGCTATAAAATCATTTAGTATTTATTGATTCTATGCTGGTTTTGAAATTAATGAAAAAGATCCGTGTTTCGACACACAGGGGTCTTCGGAACTCAAAGGAATGCCAGTAACACTTTACCAATGACACACATAAATACATAATTATTCAGCAATTAAAACACTTAAAAAAAATACAATCAGTAAAGCAACTATTCGGATTGCTCATTGGTATTGGATCGGGTCGAACAAGCTCCATTAACATCGTAATGAAATTAAACCTAGCGAGCAAATGATAAAGTGTTCCACCGCCCCTTGGTGCTTACATACATATATGCTTTTACAGGGCTTTGCAGGGCTGTCACGTGTGCTTCCAAGGTCCTATATAATTGCCTGTAATGACTACTTTTGATTTTATGTCATTACTTTATATGTATAGATTATGGCATATTTCGGTGTTGATGTATCTATATCAGTTGTGTATTATTAGTTTATTACAGTAAGTGTTACTTTAGATTTGATATCGTCGTTACTACTCATTTTGTTACCGACTCTTTTTATTCTGTCGTTTTCAGAAACATTAGGTTTCACTGTATTTGAGAATCAATTCTCAATTCACGTCAATAGGCATTGAAAAACAGTTTGTCTTGCAGAAAGAAAAATGTGAACGTTCAAGAAACTTTGTCGACCGAATCCTTTACTGATTGTTCAATACAATTTCCTTCAAGTTCGAGTTGGCAATAGGATTTAGCTAGATAAGTCTACTGAATGGTGAACCTGGAGTTAGGAAAATCGGTATTGTTGAAATAACGTTGGGAGTATTTTCAAATATTCTACTATCGTTGGGATTTTATATTTTTACCACACCGTCTTTATTAACGATTGCATTTGCAAAATCATTTGCTATCACAGATGTTTGCACAGGCCAACCAATTCCCAAAATTAGGCAAATTTGCCTTGTTTACACCTACATATTTTTCTCCTCTGGCTACTGTACCAAAAACCAGCGCAATAAAGCCAGGTCTCCCCATATCCAGCGCTTGCAAAACGCCTAATACCGACCGCAAGCCAACCATAACAATAAACAATTTCAGATTGGACTGTACCATGGAAACCACACGTCCGAAAATCCGGTCTCTCCTAATCAGATCCCAATTTATGGAACGACATATAACTGCCGCTGAATTTCAAACTTCACACTCACTGGTATAAGGTTGATATTTTAGAAGCAAGTTAAAAGATATTTCTACAATTTCCAATTAAAATTAGACTTTGGAATTTAGTGGATAGGATATAAATTGAAGTGGTAAGCTTCCTAAGATAACTTTGAATTTTCTCTGTCATAAAACATGATATGTTTGTTTATATGTTGGTAAACTGTGAATCAGTTATAGAATTTGAAATTTGATTTTCATGTTTACTTTGCTAAATGTGGGAGTTTATAATTACTATTGCGAAGCAAACTAGATATGTTAGTCAAATGTTAGATACTTGCTATAAATTATGGCAGATGTTAACTGTTGAAGTTTACCATTATAAAGTTTTGATGCGAGATATTATTATTTATAGCTGTACTTTGTGCTAGTATAGATAAGTTTAAAGCCAAACAATTATATCTTATGTAATTTTTCAGTAAAACAGACAACATTCTTGGAAACCTTACTTTCATTTTGAACGTAACATTGAAAAACATCAATTCAAACAAGACATTGACATAGATGAAAGTCACAATTTTAATAAAAACCCACTCAACAAGAATAATGCTGCATTTAACGATAAAAACAAGGACAACAAATAACATAGTCACGTTAACAATCATCTACCACATTCCCAGCGTCCATTCAACGTGGTTTCATGTCAACAAAGCGCATTCCGCGGTCGCTTCGCTGTCGGCCGCGTGTGCCGTCGCCGCAAACGTCATGAGCGTACAATTTAGTATCCTGTGTGATGGTTAGCTATGTGGTGGCAATGTTGATCTATGGCTTATCACTGTCCTTAGGTGTGTAGATATCCGTTACATGTGTGGGTGATTGTTAATTGAATGCTTAAAACATTTGCTGCTATATTGCCCAATTGTATCTATTAATTGTTTTGTCAACCGATTACACCACTTTCTTCTAGTCTTATTTTAGTTAAGGTTTATGATTTATATGCACGTTAGTTACGTGACAGTAAATTATTTTTCTTCCTTTTCTTTTTCTACATTGTATTGCTCACAACAACGATGTCCGTATTTCTAAATATTGAAAACTTTAGCTGACAGTGATCGTGGCCAACTAGTTATTATTTTGCAATATCTTCTTTTAAGGGCACACGCATTCAGTATGTTTTACCATTATAGTTGAGAACTCTCGCAACTCTAGTTTTTACCTATTAAAGTTGTCATGTAGCGGCATTCATGCCGCTACAAAAATCAACGTAGCAAAATCAACATCACAACAAATGAGACTCGCAGCGCCATCTATCTCGACAGCTGCGAACTAACTACAAAATCCTAAATCGCGTTATCAAAGTTTACCGTGCGATTAGAACACATGCAAAGCCCGAATATCAACTCTCGGGCAGTTGCCCACCAGACAAAAACCAACCGTCTGGTCGGAGGATCCTCCCTTTTCAATGGAGGTTTGCGGGACTTTACTCTCTGTTCCGCTACCTCCAAACTGGTGACCCTCGACATTGGACGTCAGCGCAGCCTTCGTGCAGCTACCTCATCATGACGTCATCATCATCACTTCTCCTCATCGTGACCTCAAGCTCTCGAGCAAGCGAGTCATACAGCCAGCCAGTACCCTCGGCTTCTACGGGTATCCTGACCACCAGCATGCAGCAGACTCGCATTCCTGGTCAGCATCCTCAGCCTCTATCATCAACGTCATCAGCGACCTTGGCAAGCACACTGCACTTTCGGCCAGTCACATGAAGAGCCTTGAAAAACCTCTCCTGGTCGACGCCAGCAGTCAAGTCAGCACGTCGCACAGCTCCGACCCACCTTGGCAAGCACACTGCACTTTCGGCCAGTTACATGAAGAGCCTTGAAGAACCTCTCCTGGTCGACGCCAGCAGTCACGCCAGCAGCAGCATCGGGGCACCGCAGACAGTTCCTCTAAAGTCACAATAATTGTCTATGATTCAAACGATTGAAAGAAACCGCTTTCTTATTTTAAATCCCACCACATTTTCGCCTCAAAAACAAATTCGTTTCATATTCTGTATCCTTTATTTCCACGCGTCGTTTGCACCAATGATTAATGACGTCACTTTTTGCTCACCTGATGTTAAATGGACCGGTGGCTAAGCAGATGTAATCCATCAGACTTTGATAATGCGATGTCGTTTATATGCGATGGACATGGGTCATGGCTTGTAGCCCTCGATTTGTTTTCATGGGATTTTGTCGAAGGATTATGCATTTTATGGTAGATGGACTGGTGATGATTATGGATGTTGAGCTCTGATCATCAATATCTTCTAACACAACCTTACTAATAAATAGAAAAAGTTGGTATGATTGTTTCGATTTCACGCATAATTTACTAAACCGATTTTGATTCGAAAAGATAAGACAATTTTTTTTAGCGATGGGATATCAGAAAATTATTTACTCTCCGCTCTAGGTGTCAGACTCTTACTGACGAAAACCTGTCCGTATTCCTCCTAATGCCGTTTGCACTCTAGGGCCGCGGTAACTTTTCGAACAAACTCCGCAACAAGATTGGACGCTTGCACTGCATTTCCTCATTTCATATCAGATTAAAATAATATTCAATTGCAAAAGTTTTCCCTTAGTTTCACTTGCCGGAAAATAAGGCGTAAATCCAGTAGATTTTCCTAGCGTAGTCTGTGAAGCACTTTGACTGCCGCTAAGAACTTCGAGTTTCAGAGTGAAGTTGTCCGTCAAAAGATCGGTAAAGGCGTGCCTCGAGTACCACTCTGGATTGAAATGTATAATGGTGTGCTTTGAAAATATTCCTGGCGCAATTTAAATTAAATTATTTAACCCACGTAACCAATAAATACTGGTTTTATAGGACATTATTCTTGATAAATAACAGGTCTGGTCAAGAGAAAACAAGGAAGCATAGGCACATGGTTAATTTTCATTTCTTTAAGAAAATCAATGAAAATTTATAACCTCTTCACCAAAACTACTAAGCATAAAATGTTGAAAAAGACATATAAACATAATAGTGCTTGCTAGATAACAGGAAACCTTTAAAACGTCTCTGATTTTACTTATCATGTACCTAACAAAGAATCCATCGGCTACTTGCGACCCTCACCAGGTCATCGGTCGGATGGATGCGAGACGCACAGGACCGGTTGTTGTGGCGACACTTGGGGAAGGCCTATGTCCAGCAGTGGACGTCTTTCGGTTGATATGATGATGATGATGATGATCAATGAATCGGAACCCTTTTAGCGAGATTCGACTCGCACGTAGCTTGTATATTGTCAAACAGCATTTTTTAGTAGCAGTTCTTTGAATATTAAAAGTTTATGAAATGAGAAAAGGTAACATTAAAACCATGGCAGCAGGTACTGTATCCATATGAATCAAAAGAGCAATACAAGATAAACATAATCAAAAACAAAAAGATTGTAGTAAAAGATAACACAGCTGCTGAAACCGAAACAATGGAACCTGAAAAAGGTAGAAACATACACAACATACGGAGACCCTTTCCTTTCAGAATCACAAAGCCAGCCAGAATAAGCGTCAAACAAAATATATTTATTATGAATTAGAAAATGTAAACGCACATTACTTATTCACTTATAAAGAAAAAGTTTTCGTACGATCTTCATCCCATTATGAATATACAAAGGGAATTTCACAGATGTTGCTTTATTCTTCCTTATTTGAATATTTTCTTTGTATGGTTGGAATTTGCCGGGCTGATCCGGGAAGAAAAATATGTTGTTCATGGGATGGTGGCCAAGCAAGTTTAAGGGTCAAATATAATAAAGCCATATTAGTTTCGGTATTATATTATTTCACCTTTATCTCTTGCCAACTAGGAGCTCGTGGCTAAATTTAATAACAGCCGCACGGGTTGATTGCTCGTCAAGGTCGGTCTGTGGGGTCGGCTCCCAGTCAAACTGGATTCAGCTGAATACCAGTATTTTGCATGGAGCCGCTGCCTACCAGACCTCCACAATCCATAGACTGGGTAACACGGTAGTTCTTGGCAAGACTGGTGTCAGATTTACTGGCTTCTGACAATCCGTAACGACTGCCAATTATCTGCAAATGACAGCCGGGACCAACGGCTTAACGTGCATTCCGAGGCACGGAGGAATCTCGATATGTTAAGATGGTTACTCATACACAGACCAACCTCGGTAAGCGTTGCTTAACCTTAAAGATCGATCCATG
This sequence comes from Melanchra persicariae, assembly GCA_947386135.1. NCBI lineage: Eukaryota > Metazoa > Arthropoda > Insecta > Lepidoptera > Noctuidae > Melanchra > Melanchra persicariae. The sequence continues at coordinate 19,615,919 of OX376659.1, read as the reverse complement.
CGGCTGTTATTATTTAGCCACGAGCTAGTATGTGATATGTGTTAGCTTTTTCGCTATGTTATCTTTTCTAAAATGAACAACGGAATTGGTTCCCCCCATCCCACTGTTCTACCCATCAGCCACGCCAATGTTTAAATCATTTGAAAATCGTCGGGTTGTAACAACAGCAAATCGGTACCCCAATAAAGTGCCATTAGGAACCCCTACACAGAAATTGTTGAATAAGTACCAATTCTGGCTATTTTTATTCGCAAATGTTCAAAGCGGTTAAGTATCTCCGCGGGAGTGAGATTTTTTTATCTTCTTGTCCAAAACAAGATGTTTGATATATTGGCATAGATTATTTTGAGGTTGGTTACGATACCGAAAAGAGTACTGAAATCTAATTACGATTTTGAAGCCGGCTAACGCTGAAAACCAGCCCCGTGGATTCGTGATTGCGTACACGCACGGGCCTCGGCATTATGCTGAGCGGCGACTGTTTCGCGCGGTAGTGACGAGTGCTAAATAAACATCAATTTGTTTTTTTTTTATTTTTTTTAGGCATAAGTAAGTTTGTTTACAAAAATGTTGTATGTGCGTCACTTTCATGTCAATAAACGGTTTTTTTTTTCAAATGGGAAGGGTGATTTTTTATTTTGTTTTAAGTCAGTAAATGAACAAGGTTGTTCCTATGTAATAATTAATGTGCCTATGGTCTTATAATTTCACCAAAAACTTTAACGGACATCAAATTAAACTTGGGTCACGAGACGATACTCCGTTTCAAAATCTTGAAAATAAATTATCTTTTGGAATTATTCTGCTTAAATATTTCAAAAACCATTTGGATCTTAAAAGTTTCGATTTAAACATAATTTTAAACACTTTTGGGGAAACGGTAGGGAAAGTAAAAGTTTTTGATCAAGGTCAGTTTTACCCCAAAGTAACCCTCATCAAAATGAAATTATGTTGCTTCGAATATTACGCGATCAAAGATTGAAATAATTATCAGTTTCTCTCGCTAATGACGAAAATGTACTTCCGTTATCAATTTTGGCCCAAGTTAATTAGTGTTTCTTTTTTGCGTATCGTGATTGGGTTTTGAAGGTCAGAAAAGCGTTCGTTCCATGTAAAATAGTAGTACCTATTCAACTATATCAAGTTAGATTGGAAGCCGAACTAAACTCAGTTTGGAAGAGGTTAGGCAATGATGACTAGGTATCTACTTTGCGAACAAAAATACTGAATAAATAAGCATCTACCTAGACATAAGTAGGTAAACACAAAAGCTATTATCATTTTGTAAAAAAAAACAAAAAATTAAACAACCCCAGAAAAAATAATGTTATTATATTTTGATCCATTTAAGTTCTCCTGGTGCAGGTCGTTCAATTTTGCTTGCATGTCAGCGTGTGTATGACTCAGCAGGCATAGGTCATTGGTGTAATCCAGGTCTTCTAAAATGTTGGATAATCTCCACTCTATCCTGCGGCGCCTTGTAACGTATATGCGAAGCATAAATCCGTCGATAGCAACTATGAAGATAAAAAGCGAAAGGAGGCAGCCCTGGCGGACATCTGCATGCACTGCGATGTCGTCTGGGATGAGGCCGTCGTGAGTCATCTTATAAGAATACTTCTTGCAGATACTCTCCAACAGGTGAATCATTTTTGGCGGGTCCAATGCCCCCTTTTTTTGTTCGGGGGTTAAAAAATGAAAATGGAAACTATTCTATCACTCAAAATAAATCACACATAACAAAATAAAATCGATCCCCTAAGAACATTAACAGCAGATTTAAACTGTTTGAACCAAAGATATCTGAAGCAAACGGAGAAGTAAGATATACTGAATGAAGGAGTCGAACGAATAATAATAATATATGTCACGAGAAATACTACTGAGCAAAGAGTTAATACACTTGATCCAAAGATTCGGGAAGGGGGAACTTACAAGATGTTGCACTATGAATACGATTTCTGATGTAAAGTGGTTGGATTTATTGTTCTTCGAGAAATCTGTATTAATTAATGCTAATACTTTTGTTTAAATATACCTAGACGTAGATGTTAAGATGACATTGAATGTATTGGATGAACAGTTCTGCTATAGTAGAGGACAGAGACGACGACAAAAGAGGAGACCTTGCAATTGCTTCAAAATCTCTTTAAGTAATAAATTGCAGTGTTTAGACAACAACCAAAGTTCTATATTCTTCAATTTACAATAAGGTAATTGACAAACACTTAAATGGATAAATTAATACTTATACAAAAATAAAAAAAATAGTAATATTTACAAATAGGTACATAGAAATTTATTACATAGTATATATAAGCTATGTAGTAGAAAATATAATACAAAAGCGGTGTATAAATGAGAGGGAAATAACTCATAGGGCATCGAAAAATTTGTCCACATCGCTGTCAACGGCAAATAGCCGCATTGCCACGTTTAAAATATGTTCTTAAAATAGTATAGTCTGTGAAAAAGATAGTAAAATTAGTAAATATTCCGAACACGCTTTTGAAGTTATTGTTTAATCCTTGCTAAGCAAATCGTCATATTTTGTTCTGAAACTAATTTTATCTCTGTTTATCATAGATTTCAAAATTTCAAATCAATTTTAGAACTGTTTTGTTTTATTGCGGCTTAATTTTTGTCTACCTTTCAATAAATTTTGTTAAAAAAGGGTAGGTAAAAAACCAGTCAAATATCTTATTTCCAAAATCTATCACAATACACAATTATAAATTTCTTGATTAGAGTGCAATGTACTTCATACAATAAAACATCCTCATTCATTGAACATTCATCCAACTTACACAAATAATTAATCAAAATCTAGTTTTGATTAATTATTTGTGTAAGCTGGATGAATGTAGAAGATGAAGGAAGCTTAAACTCCTTTTGATTGAAACATCAAGAAAGTCCAATAAAATCATGCGAGATAATCCTCGTTCGGACTGCAATCGACATGTGATCTAGTTTAACAAAAGACAGAACAAGTGCAATCGCATGACATCGATTAACTTTCAATACTGCAGCAAACTGACTGACATAAAGTAAAATCCAATAGGCGCTTGACGAACTCGTTTGACTGGATCCTTCGATTCGGATCTGAAAATTGTTGATAGATCTGTCATTTGACTGAGAGCAAAATTTGTTTTAAGAACAATGCTTTTGACCTTCTTGTTGTCCAGGGTATAGTTTATGTAGTGAAATTACTTGACTAAGTTATGCTAAATTTTAAGTCTGGTCAAGTCTAGTGCACCCTGAGCAGTTATTAAGCTGGCTACCCTACCCTGCTGTCTGGCAAATCTTGTGTACTCTGTACTCTGTATCTTGCAACAGCAAGTCAGGAAGTACGCCTGGAATAGGGTACGCAAATATGAAAGAATAAATAAAATGCGTGTATCCATATACTATATTTTCATAGTGACTACAACATTCTCGTTGTGAATGATGTCTACCTCAACAGAATCCTCGAATATCTTTTACTTAAGCCTCAATAAATCATCCCAACTCAGAGAACATGGCAATCCAAAAAAACTCAATAGTGTATATCAAGAAATATAATTTTATTATATATTTTATGGCGAAGTGAAATTCACGGTGGCACCCTAAAATTTTTATGTCTTACCGGCTGTATCGGGGGTGTATCACATAAAATGGATCATGCGAGAGAATAGCTGTAAAATCGTGGACTATCTTTTTATTGTATACGTCTTATTTGGGATCGACAATGTGACTTAGACAGAGTTATAGTAAGAGGTTTAGTGCGGAATTTAGGATGTTTTCAGCTGTTGTTTAGTTTATCTTTACGCTCTAGTTGTGTTTTGGGTTCTGTAAAAGGTGATGTAGTGTTTTTTTTACTATTTTCAATACATGGGTAGCAGTTGAGTTTTGGATCGTTGGAGTGATAAATTGAGGAGTAAAATTTTTGCACGTGATTTTACATTGCAGAATTTATGAAAATGTAATTGAGTGAAAGAAACTATTATCAGTCTATTTTAATCACAACGTCATATGACTAATCCCCAAAACTGTGATTACGTAAAACATGTATATTGTAGAAGGTGAGGCTCTTTCTACAATATAATGTAACGAAACAAGAGAGTTATCTAACGAATAATGTCAACAAACTACTTTAGTTCCATAGACTTAGTCTCGACTGCGACAAATGTTAGCGCAACGTACAACCAGTCGCAATTTCATTTAATCCTTTTGTTTAGTAGTTAGTAGCGACAGTCTGGAATTGTCTGGAAACTAGCAACTGCCTCCACGTTGGAATTCCAGAGGATTCCAACTTGCTACTTTGTGTTGAAAACGGTTTACGTTTTATGCAAGAGTTGCATATTGTTGCATTACTTGCGTTCGTGAATGTTACACAGTTACAGTGTGTGTTTCGAACGAGATGTTGTTAGGAAGCAACAGACTTTGCTGAAGCTTTTGATTAAGTAATCTGTTGTTATTTTAACTTTTTAATTACTAGAAAAGTATTAGTATTGTCATCTCATTCATTGTTTGTTAACACTTTGATATTTTGGAGCAAAGAAAAGCTTTCTTAAATTTCGGTGGACTCTAAATTAAGATCTGCCACAAGTAGCTTTATTGGTGCCAAATGGTGCTTATTTCGTTGTATTTGACATAAGCAGCAGTGCGATTCTTAAGCAAAGTTAACGACAAGTGAGCTGTCTAACCATAAACATGATGGAGACAGCTCACTTGTTGTTCACTCCGCCTAAGTGTACATGGTGAAATGTCGACAGAATAGACCGGCTGTATAGTCGTCTAATAATATAATAACTTTTAACATAATCTTATATATCTATTCACTGTAATAATTAGTTTTATTATTATGAAGATCACGACACCTTATGAATCAATAAAATATTTAAATTTTATTTATTTCTAAACTACAGAATGACTAACAATAAAAGCTAGTACTCTTTAAAACGAGAGAGCACCTTGTCATCCTCGCGTGCCACACGTGTTTAAAACTTGAG